>OW386288.2:2676358-4013288 GCA_936432065.2 Rutpela maculata | reverse complement strand
CATATCGCTAAATCTGAGTTACAAGTGAAAAATCTTGTGGTACATTGAGTCTTAGATACTTGTACGCGTTTCAACGTAATGTATTTAAAATCGTGGATTTCGCATGAATTTTTCGGGGTTTTCCAACATTTTCCGACTTTTTCAAGCTTGGTTTTCAGTGAAAAGTCTTGCAATATCAAGAGATATAACTTTCATTGCGTTTGGAATTAATAATAACTCAATTATCAGTAGTATTATACCTACCCTATGCTACTTGCACTCCTAGGATCCCGTAAAATCTGGGACTTCAACGTCCCATAACTCGAAAACTAATCATAGAATTTTGTTGTGCCCATGGCGACTTTTGTTCGGGATGCCGAGAAGAACGTTTTCTAAAAGTTTCAGTCAAATCGACGGGTAGTCGTTTTCCATTGCTTTTGTGCGGGGTTCTTTCTAAAATTCCCTGATTTTTTAATACATATTCTAAATTCCCTCACATTTTAAGGCAACTGGTCGCTGTGAACCCTGCGACAGAGGCGCCATATCATGAAGGCGGGGAATGCACAGTGCCCCCCTAGCCCCCCTCCTAGTTACGTCACTGAGCAGTTATGTTATCTAATGCCAAAATGTTATTGTCAGCGTTACCACATTTGGTAGATTTTTATTTCTTTTTAGTAGAATTTTAAGAATTTTTTAAAGTTTGGTAGGTAAAATTTGCTGGTAGATTTGTGATAGAATTATCAGAAATCTACCAGCAAATTTTACCTACCAAACTTTACAAAAACTCCTTAAAATTCTACTAAAAAGAAATAAAAATCTACCAAATGTGGCATCGCTGGTTATTGTCCACCATCACATTTTTTTAATTTTCTTGTGCCTAACCCCATTACCACTAAAAGTATGATATCTTCGCTAGTAAAAACGTCAACTGCTTATCAAATACTATTTTCCTCCATTAAATAGTTTTTAGCTACGGTTCTAAGAAGCAGATAGTCATCGATACAGACAGCAGACAGACAGAAATGCGAAATTCAAGGATTTGATTTTTCGTAATATATTTAATCTAAAATTGAAAATTCGATGAAATTCCGGGAAGTGATTTTTTTATGATTACAATACTTCCCTTTGGTAAGCGAGAAAATAGTAAACGATATGTACTTTATTGCGAATATCTTATAAAACAGTGATTATAGAAAAAAATGTCAAGAAAGATAAATTAAAACTAATAAAACCATAGATGTTGGAGAAAGTGGAACTATCAAAATAAAAAAATCACTTTCATAATAATTTTTATTGATCCTTATACTTCGCACTAGTACTTATACCTATTAAGAGACAAAAGAGATAACCCAAAGGCTATTATTCGCAAAAAGGTAGTTATTCACATTTGATTTTTGCAAAAGCAACTACATACAATAAAGTTCAAGAAAAATTATATTGAAAGTGATTTTTTTTTTTTAAATAAATTCAATAAAATAGAAAAACAAATAGCCTAGATTCGAAATGGATATCAATGAATTCAGAAAAAAATCTCTAATTTATTGAACACTAGAAGCCACCACCTTCCCATTTGAAAAAAAAGTTTTCAATAAAAAAGTGATTTGTTCAATTTTGAAGGCTTCATAAATAGTTATTAATGAAATTAAACGAAAAATTCTATTTTTCTCTTGGACTGTACCTGCCGTAGAACAAATTTTGGTATTCCAAAGCACTCTAGACGAATGTCTTAAAATGCTTAAAAAAACTGAACATTGACTCAAAAACTAGCGAAAATCTCATGATATACTCAGAATGTTGTCTTGAATCCAAATATGTAAAAGTATACAGGGTGTTCCATTTAAAAATCGAAAGTTGCGGTCATTTACGGGGAAACCGGAAATGGCCTCATACCGTTTTTATGTCCAAAAATCCATTTTTATTATAGTGTACGCACCCCAAATTTCAAATGAATAAGTTAAAAAATAAAGGAAACATAGAGGGGAGCCACTAGCCTGTAGCGCCCGGTATATTGAACACCTAGTTTAATCGGAAATAATTATCATTGTTTTCAGTTATAACGTGAATTTTAAATAATTTTAATCGGCATTGATGAGACTGCTAATTCAGTTTTTTCTCCGTTACATCATCAAAATACGTTTTTCCTTCGGGCTTTCTTTGTCAAATAAGCACCATTGAAAACATTTGCACAAAGAACAAGATGTGTTAATGATATCCTGTTTATCCTCTTCATTTACAACATCATCACTTCCACAGATCCACCCCGTCCGTAATTCAATACGGAAATTTAAAAAGTGTAGACCCTCAGTCGCTACAATCAATGAAGAATCTGCAGTCTCCCCCTTAGCAACGCACCCCTTCGTCAACAGTGAGTATTGGGTGGCTGAGGGTTTGTTTGGCCCGGGAGTTAGGGTAGGTCAGTCGGCATCGTCCTACGCACTGAGACCCTCCGCTATATCGATCTTTAACCAACAGGAAAAAACCCTCTAGGATAGTGACTATATAATGAAACTTTTATTCAATTTATCCCGCTCGGGGATTTATGTAGGAAAAGGAGCTCTTGCTCGGTTTTTAGGGCGACTTTAAAATTCCAGATGGAGCCTTCATTCAGTTTATGGCCAGCGACTACGATCTGAACACGTAAGCAAAAAATCTTACAATCACCATTAGACGCTAGAACTTTTACGATTCCAGATAAACTAAGAGCAATGAAATTTTATATCGAGAAATGAGACATTTAAACATTTGAGGAGCTGTGCTGGACGAACACCTGAATTCGTTTCCTCCATTTATTAATCATAAATCTCTGAGTCTCATTAGTTTACTTTTACCCTATGTGTATTTTATTGTTCATATTGGTCTTGTAAACTTTTTTATAGTAAAAATAAATTTATTATTATTATTATTACTACTAAATATATTCTATTTATTAGTATGTTGTTGGCGTAGTAAGTATGTGTATTTATTTTCCAAGAAAAGGCTGAAGTTTCCGGTGAATGCCTTGAATGACGCCGCAGAGAAAACGTCCACCCACAACAAGGACGAGAGCACAAGGACGAAGTTCACTGAACTGTGCGCGGGGTCAGAACGCGCAGGAATAGGCCTAGCAAAACTGAATTTTATGTGTGGGAGTGTGGGAAGGATCTTTGATTATTTTTTCATAGCGAACTTAAATATTACCTTCTTCTAACGCTAATGCGAAATATTACGCGTCGAATCAAGAAGTGAGACGTGAAACTTATTTATAATGATGATGTTATAATAACTGTTGGAAAATGATTTTTTCCACAATTTAAAAAAAAAATTTATTTTTTATTAATTTTTGTGCGTAAAACTTGTTTATGGTAAAAGTAAAGTTAAAAGTCAGTACCAGTGTTTCACTCTGGCATGTAGCTGAATCATAACAATGCATTGAAAACGCAACTTCTCTTTCGCGATTCCCGCTTTAGAAACGTCAAATTATATATTTGAGTTTTGACGTTTAGGTTAATTCCGATTTTTTTTAATTTAAATCGAGCCTCATTTATCATGAACGTATTTACTACTCACATAATTGATAAATATTCTTCTTTTAGTTCCACATTCACATAGTGGATAGTCCAGTCAACGGACTAAAATGACCAAAATCTCTAATTTGAGTGCTAACGAATGGGTTTTGATGAAACTTGGTGCAATGTGTTTGTAATGACGTTAATGAAAAAGTTGAAAAAAGATTAGAGCAGGAAATGATCGTGGAGCTAGGTCAAAAATGAAAAAAAAACAATATATTTACCTTTTTTGGCCAAAAATAAGTTGTTTGTACTCTTGTGAATTTTTTCGAAAGATGCATATTTTTCAAGATATAGCCACTCGAAAATTCCTAAAAGTGGGGGAGAGGAAATTTAAAGTTGAAAAAAGCTGAAAAAATTCAGTTGAATATATCATCGAAATACAAAACTTTTTTTATTTGCAACTTTTCGATTTGCGAGTTTTTCCAGAAAAAAACATGAAAAACTACCACTTTCCTAATTGTAGCGCTTTAAAAATTGGTAATTTAAAAATTTGAAAAAATTCAGACGTATGCATTGAGGCCTTCTAAACATTTTTTGTCTGTTTTGTTTTTTTGTAACTTGCTAATTTTCCGAGTTACAAGCGGTTTTCCACGATAAATAATGTACTACATTTTTTGCACATTAAAATACCTGTAACTCGGAAAATTAGCAAGTTACAAATAAATTCCAAGAGACAAAAAATGTTTAGAAGGGCTCAATGCATACGTCTGAATTTTTTCAAATTTTTAAATTATTACCAATTATTACCAATTTTTAATGTTTTTCATGTTTTTCCGGAAAAACTCGGTGAAAACGGACTTTACAGAAAAGTCGCGAATAAACAAACTCTTGTACTTCAATGATACATTCACCTGAATTTTTTCAGATTTTTTTTAACATTTACATTTCCCCGCACCCACTTTTAGGAATTTTCGAGTGGCCATATCTCGAAAAATATGCATTTTTCGAAAAAAATCACAAGAGTAAAAACATCTAATTTTGGGACAAAAAAAGGTAAATGTATTGTTTTTTTTTTTTCATTTTTGACCTAATTCTACAAGTTACGGAACCCGTGATAAAAGGAGTGTTTTCTACCCCTTCCGATCAGTTCCTGCTCTAATCTTTTTTCAACTTTTTTTAACGTCATTACAAACACATTGCAAAATTCATTCATTAGCACTCAAATCAGAGGTGAAGCCCCCCCCCGTTGACTGGACTAGGAGTGGAAGTATAATAACAGTAAAAAAAAATGTTTTTCAAATAGGCTTAGAATCACAGCCCCACAAAGAAAAAAGTGTTCTGTACAACGGGCTAGACTACTATATCCTAGTGTTTTTTGGTCCATTGAATTTGAATTTGGTGTCAGATTTGTTCGATCACGTCCAGATTTTTTCTTAATCTCAAAACAAAAGTCAAAATCTCTGAAACGGAGGATATTGTAGTACGATTTCGAATTTGGTCATCTGATTTTCATCTAATATTGATGCATTCATCAATATTAGATCAAAGTACATTACGCTCGCAGTACGTTCGCGCACACTACTTTTTCATATTTTTCGAAAACCAATTATCACAGAGTAATGTTTTTTAAGTGAACTAACAAAATGGTATACATGATTTTTCGACACTGCATTAAAAATCACTTTTTTCTGAATAATGACCATATAGAAAACATTTGTAATTGCTGAACAATACTCGAGGAATAGAATTTTTCTTCTCATAGCAAAATTTGACAGAAAGTGAAGTACTTATTGCCATTTTTCGAAAACCTTTTTTTTTTAAATTGAATCTATCGAAAAATATTGCAGATATCGATCTGAAATTTTTACCAGATATTCCCTCTTATATAACACGAACTTTAGTAAAATTTCAAAAATTTTTTCAAAATTTCCGTTTTTCTGAATTTACTTCTGATCTAATAAAGCTATCTTAACGTTCGGGGGCTCATTTTATAGGTTTTATTAATACCTATAACTTTACCATACACGAGAAACCGATTTTTCAACTTTACCATCCCCCCTCCACCTCCCTTATCAGGAATGACATTACTTAGCACGCTATAAGGGCGTGTTATAAAACAATGAAATCGTAGTTATGTCGCCTCATTTGGATACTATTCGTGACAATTCGACTGGACTACTTTTCCGACAAGGCTTTTTGTTAATCACACAACACACACAATCACACAATAAATAACACCGGCACACAAAAAACAATAATTTAATCCTGTAATTTCAAAACCCGACAAATCCGTTGAGATCAAATGTTGGGAAATCGCATGTTCCCATCGATTTATTTTTTAAATATTTCGCAGTCATTTAAGGGTTACACTGATAAGTCAAGAAACAAATCTTTTGTAAAAACAGAATGGTAACTTCAGAATATAAATAAACAAAATGAAGTTGTCGGGTTTTGATATTGAACTTTGGATTTGTAGGATTTTACAACTCACTTAATAATCATACTAATCAGAATAAATGGAAAAACATTACAATACTTGAAAAATAGCACTAAGTTCTAAATATTGTCTAAACGTTGGTTGTGGCATTTTCTTAATTTTTCTCTATTCTTATTGGGATGCTCTGCCACATGTATTCTTCTAGACAATGTCTGAAATCTACAAAATAATACAATTAACCAGTATTTTACTGGAAAATAACCTCTACGCCTGTGACTTTTGCGTCAAAGGATCAGTTAGAGGGTGGTTTTGACAAATAATGAATAAGAACAAAAATATAAAAATGACGTATTTTGCTGACGTTTCGGAAAACGAATCTGTTTCCTTTCTCAAAGCGTATTATAATGTTTGTGGACTGTGTATATTAAATACACAGCTTTAAGAATATATTTGTTATATTCAGTATCCATAGATACTTACTGCTTACACAGAACTGTTGATATATCTAATTGATAGTTTTATTTTAAACAGTGTTGAGTTTCTTAAGTTCTTCTTTTAACATCGGCAGCCAGGTTGTGCAAACATCTACAGAACAATTCGACACGCATTTATCCTCATTCAATAGTATTATAGCCGCTTCTTTAATTTTTCTTTTCTTGCTATCTGTCTCTTTTGTTAAAATTTTTGCCGAGTCCCAGTTTATTCTATGTCCGTTCTCCCAAGCGTGTTCGCAAATCTTCGATTTCTGAATCTCATTTTTTCTAATGTAACCCTTGTGCTCACCCAATCTAACACTGAATGGTCTGGATGACTCACCCACATAATGTTTATTACACTCACACGGAATACTATAAATGCAGTTTTTGAATTTTGCTCATGATTTAGCGGTTTTATTTTTGTTAAAATAGATCTCAATGTATTGCCCGTTTGAAATATCGTCCTAATATCAAATCTATTGCCTATACGGCGTAGCTTTTCAGATAATCCGTGTACATAAGGAATTAACGTCGTGTACCGTTGTTTAGGTTTTTGTCGTACATGATTATTATTTTCTATATATGTGAAAGTTCTATCAACAAAAGCTTCAGGGTATTGATTGTTTATAAGAACCTCTTTTATAAAGCGCTTCTCATTGTCTAATATTTCATCATTAGAAGAAATTATTTTGGCCCTATCATATAAGCATTTTATGACACCCTTTTTAACATGCATCGACTGATTTGAGTTAAAATTCAAATACCTGTTGGTGTGTGTTGGTTTTCTATAAACGCTTGTTTCAACCATATTATTTACTCTTTTAATTAAAACATCTAAAAAGGGTAGTTCATTTCTATTTTCTACTTCTAATGTAAATTTAATAGATGGTTCTTTATTATTTATATCTTCTAAAAAATTATCTAGCAAATCGACTCCGTGGGGTCAAATTGCAAATATATCGTCAACATATCTCCACCAGCTAACCGGTTTATATATACAATTTTGAATATGTTTCGTTTCAAAGTCCTCCATAAATATATTACTTAAAACTGGTGACAATGGAGACCCCATTGCCATACCAAAGTTTTGCTGATAGAAATCACCTTCAAACTGAAAGTAAGTATTTTTTATACATAATGTTAGAAGTTCCATTATGCTATTAACAGTTAATTTAGTTCTAGCTTCCAAATTATTATCATTCAACAGTTTATCCTTGACTATTTCTAAAGTTTTATCTACTAGGACATTGGTAAAGAGGCTAACTACAGCTACGCCGTATAGGCAATAGATTTGATATTAGGACGATATTTCAAACGGGCAATACATTGAGATCTATTCTAACAAAAACATAACCGCTAAATCATGAGCAAAATTCAAAAAACTGCATTTATAGTATTCCGTGTGAGTGTAATAAACATTATATGGGTGAGTCATCCAGACCATTCAGTGTTACATTGAGTGAGCACAAGGGTTACATTAAAAAAAATGAGATTCAGAAATCGAAGATTTGCGAACACGCTTGGGGGAACGGACATAGAATAAACTGGGACTCGGCAAAAATTTTAACAAAAGAGACAGATAGCAAGAAAAGAAAAATTAAAGAAGCGGCCATAATACTATTGAATGAGGATAAATGCGTGTCGAATTGTTCTGTAGATGTTTGCACAACCTGGCTGCCGATGTTAACTTAACAAACTCAACGTTGTTTAAAATAAAACTATCAATTAGATATATCAACAGTTCTGTGTAAGCAGTAAGTATCTATGGATACTGAATATAACAAATATATTCTTAAAGCTGTGTATTTAATATACACAGCCCACAAACATTATAATACGCTTTGAGAAAGGAAACAGATTCGTTTTCCGAAACGTCAGCAAAATACGTCATTTTTATATTTTTGTTCTTATTCATTATTTGTCAAAACCACCCTCTAACTGATCCTTTGACGTAAAAGTCACAGGCGTAGAGTTTATTTTCCAGTAAAATACTGGTTAATTGTATTATTTTGTAGATTTCAGACATTGTTTAGAAGAATACATGTGGCAGAGCATCCCAATAAGAATAGAGAAAAACTAAATTCTAAAATAAAAACAAAAATTAGCTACAAAAATAGAATTTACGAAAAAGCTAATAAATTACTAAATCAAGAACCACTTCGACTGGTTCGCATAAATTGCTAATGTTTTCAGGTTACTCTGTAGAAGCTTCATTTGAGACATAATGGTACAAACTGAATGGCTCTGATTAGCCGATTCGGATTTGCTGGAATTTGATTTGTCGACTTTTGAAACTAACTCAATATTTCAAAGGCAAAATTCATATTAATCCAGTCAAGAGAGGTCTCTAGAGTACATGAAATATGCGAGACTTTTTGACTTCAGGACTTCGTTAGGAGTAGTTAGTAGGTAAACATACTAAAAGTCCCCGCCCCTGGGAGATGAGCTTACGATTGGGGGGGGGGGGGTCCCATTTTTGGGTTTTTCGATTATATCTCGGAAACGGCGGACTCTAGAAAAAATATGTCCTAAATAAAAATGAAAGATAATTAAATTTCCTATAAAATTGTTTCCATACATATTTCTCGAATTTCCAACGGTTTTCGAAATACCGTGCGTGTAATTTCCCATTAGGCATGTACATTCACGTAGCGCGAAAGATATGACAACACTGCTGCCGTAAATTCCTCCGTCGGGCGGAGCATCTCAGAGCTCTGTTATTTCATTTCAGCCAGCTGGCACGCGCGATGTTGTAATTTTACTCCCTATGCCTAGCGCTCCGCTACACGCACGGTATACGTTATTGAAAATCGATAATTTTTGAAAAAATTATTTTTACCTAATTCTTTTTGTCAAACATTTGCTTCTAGTGCCTCCCACGATCGTTTCTCAGAAAAATTGTTACAAACAAAATTGTAGAGCATTAAATTTTCTTCAATTTGATATACACTTAAAAAATTATTTTTTCGAAAATTGTCGATTTTCAATAACGTATATCTCGAAAACCGTTGGAAATTCGACAAATATATATGGAAACAATTTTATAGGAAATTTAATTATCTTTCATTTTTATTTAGAACATGTTTTTTCTAGAGTCCACCGTTTCCGAGATATAATCGAAATATCCAAAAATGGTACCTACATAAAAAGAGCAAAAAACAGCTTGCATTTTGGAGCCGAAAAAATTGCAAAAACATGCCATCTTGACACGTTCATATTTTTCGAAAAACACCATTGGGACGAACGTACGATGTCGCGACGTAAAGAGAAAGTCTTCCAGATAAACCTGATCGTAAATTGCACAGCGAAATTCGAAAATTCGGCTCGCCACGAACGAATCAAAAGTCACATTTTGTGACATTTCAGAAAATCGATATCTCTTTTTTGGGGTGTTCTTACACCCCCTTCTGCCCATCTCTAAGTCGAAACGTTCGAGATGGCAACTCATTACCCCCATGGCAACCTTTTGGCAAATTTTTAACCTACTTCGAGTAATGAAAGAAAAATGTTCACTAGCTCTTAGGCTATATGTTTACCTACTAACTACTCCTAACAAAGTCCTGAAGTCAAAAAGTCTCGCATATTCCATGCATTCTACAATATATTCATTGACTGGACTATATGGATTTAGTGGATTTTATTTGTGAACATCGTACTAGGTTGTACAGGACAAAAAGACGAACCCAGTCCTGAAGTCAAAAAGTCTCGCATATTCCATGCATTCTACAATATATTCATTGACTGGACTATATGGATTTAGTGGATTTTATTTGTGAACATCGTACTAGGTTGTACAGGACAAAAAGACGAACCCAGTGCTGTATGAAACTCAATGTCCACCAAAAATGAAGTTGTTTGGTTTTGAAACTACAGGATTCAATTGTTTCCATGTATTTTTGGTCGCTGAAACCGAATTTAATGTCAGAATCCGCTGAAACACCATAGTGATAGTACATTACTGAATGATTATAATGATTTTGTAATGTATTATTGTGACTCTGTATTGATGATATTATTAAGCAGCTCTCTGAATGTCTACCGAGATGAAACCTTGCTAAAAACGTCCTCGACGAGCTACTGTCTCAAATAAATTGAAGAGCTAAGTGGATAAAGGTGTTATGTCACAAAAACACGTTATTGAGTAATTTAACTCGAAAGTTTTTAGGCGAGAACTTTTTTGTTATAACGACTATATAGCTTGCATTTTGCGATGATATTGACATTTGATGTACTTTTCAGAGACAAATAACTAAAGTTGTCAGTTGTCATTATTTTCGAAAATTTTAAAAAATTAATGTACATAACACCTTTATCCGTTCATAAGTTTATCTGAAATGAATAAGGAATTAGTGAATAAAAGTGTTAAGAAATTAAACATATTTTATTATTATTAAAACATTGTACAATTTTTAGATAGTCGGACAGTTCTACGGTTTTGAGCCACAGTTTGGTCATTTCCAAGTATGTTGTGATAATACGGCCTGTATTCTTCATTTATGAATGGTAATTGTTTTTTAAGATTGGCCAGTTTTTCTACACTTAGGCTGCCCTTGTTTTCATTAAACACCGTTAGAGCAATACCGTCGGAATTTATCTTATGCATATTCCTTTTCTTTAAAATATCGACTTTGTAAAATGGAGTCATTTCATTTAGTGATGTAATAGTAGTACCATAGGTGCCATTTTATACCGTCGCGAAAATAAACCTTTTCATTGTTCAAGTTTTTCTTCCTGTTGTATAAATTGAGTTTTGAGGAAATTCCATCAATATCCTTGAAATGATTCTTCATATCTATGACAACGGCGTCTTTGGGAGTTCTTAAAATTTTTCGATACTGGTCCGGAACGTAGATGTTTTGATGTTTCCTTAAAATTTTCTCGACTCTGCCAAAGTCTCTGTCTGAATCTAAACATGAATGTCCCACCTCCGAAAATTCATGGTCGATAACTTTAAATTCTCTCCTTAAAATCAACAACTGGTAAAGTGTAATGATATTGAAGTTTTTATTTTGTCCACCACAGGAGTCGGGCCATATTATAATGTGATTGATCTTTTCTTGGAAATATTCATTGTAAATTTGTGAAAAGGTGTGTAAGCAACTAGCAATTTCTAGGCTTTCACGGCTGGCCATATCTTCAGTCCATGTGAAAGAGAACGGTTTTTTTTTTCAGTATTCGTCAATGTATGTTTGCCAAGGTTGTAAAACCACATTTGATGAAGGTAAAATGCTTTCGATGTACTTAATTTTGGCAGCGGCATGGTTTGCTGAAGATCTAAAGTAAGAAAGCAAATCGTTCTATCTTCTGTAACTTTTGCTTCGTCACGTTTTTGTTGTTTGAAAGTTTGTAGTTTGTAATTTTCTCCGCATTCTTTAGTATTATTTCCAGCATCATATTTGGGAAAAAATGTGAGTCATTTCATGATCTCAATTAAACAATTTTGAATACCGTGGACGTAATTTCAGCATTTTTATTGGGTAGGCAGGGATTTTTCACAGATAACCCAATAGATGTAAGCATAGCGAACCCTGTAATTTTTAAACGATAACATTATAAACCCAAATGACCTTTGACTTGATTGGCGTAATTATCATACTTATTATTTTTTCCGCAAGAATTTCGGAATTCGCCAGATTTGCCTTAAACGATTTAATGCTCTTTCAAAATATTGGGTGGGCAGAAGCCATACTAGATATCAGTTTTGCTCTTGTCATAAGAATTTCTACGGTCCAGCCCTCTTCTACTTGTCAGCATAAAAATGTTTGTACAAAAATCAACACCGCAAAGCGTCAGTTTCCAGTATTTGTGATTTACAGACTAATTTGCTAGAATACTTTGGTAAATTCGTATTTTATTATTGCATTTTATATTGATAATGTTTTGTTTTTAAAACATTATTAAAACTTGCCTGGGAAGAAATTGCCACTATGTGACTGATTTCTGCTGAATTACCAAAAGGTATAAATGTGTTTACAGCAATTAGATACTCAAGTACCATCTCATACCATTTCGAAATTGAACGAAATGAATATATGGATTAAAACACTATAAGCACTATTTCCAAATATCAGCCAATTTATAAACATCTTACATGATTCATGAAATCGTTTATTCATTGCCATTTGTAATATCAGTTTACTACGACTGGCCATTTTCACTATAATGATAAGAACCACTTAACACAATTTGTCACATTAATGTCAATATAACATAACTTTAAAAGCAAAGTGTTTTGGATTAAAACAATTTAATATCGCACAGTAATGGATAAAGGTGGTATGTGATCATGACACCTTTATCCATTAAATTATATAAAAACACATGTACATAACACCTTTTTCAAACATTAAAACGCATTTAGGAAAAGTTTATTATCCCAAAAACTTATTGAAATGATAGATTATAAGTTAAAATAGTTGTCTGTGTAGAAATCTCAAAATTTTCAAAAATGTCACATAACACCTTTATCCACTTAGCTTCTTCAATTAAAAACTTTTACTTAGAGAACTGGCGCCTTCACCAAAAATTCGAAAATACTCGTAAAACATTACACTGGCATGGCACACCGAAAAATTTTGAAGAAAAAAGAGAGCCAATCAGCAGATTCCGGGTTTCGGGGAAATTCGAGTTTATTTGAATAAATAGTAATAGTTAGAGTATATCTTAAAAACAACTTATAAAGGACTAGCGCAAACAAAAGTGTAAGAAAACGACCCGTTTGCTTCCTCTCTGTAAATTAGAGGGAGGGAGTGTCCAGCAAAGTAGAGTGAATGTGAACGTTTGAAACATAACAATGTTCTGCTCTTTATTGTCACATCTGTGCTTTACTGTCACAAACTAATGGCTTCTCGTGTTATACCTAATAAAATACATAGGAGTTCGATTGTCGATGATATTTCTGAACAGTTTTATTAGGCTCTTTAAGCAGATAGCTCAAATGTCATACATTAATAATTTAATAGTTCATTCATATTTTGAATTAAATATTGGGCATTGCCAAACAGTTAAGCCTTTTTGCATATTATGTAATTTTTTCTAATTATTGATATAAACCTGTACATCTTCATTTAATCAAGTTAGAAAGTAATTTATCGATTTTCTTTTATGTAATAAAACATATAGAGCGGGAGCTAAGTGGCTTTTTCGGCAGCTCATCGTTTTATGAACTTTAAGATATTTTTATGGTTTAATGGATGATAACGATTCATAAAATCGACTTCTGGCGGGGCACCTCCTGCCAGGAGCGTCACGAACACTGTTTAAAAATCTGTGAAATCATGTCATCGTTACAAGGCTCATTTTTGTTGTGTGTACACATGTTATGTTTAGAATGAATAAAATAAGATCGCCAGAAAGTGTGGGCCGTCAGGAGGCGCAGCCAGATAGGTAATAGTGATACAATACATCTGAGGCACGGTACGGAGTCAAGTTAGCCGAAAGTGTTAAATTCCTGTATATTTAAGAGCCTATGGTACTTTTGTTGACACTAATAACTTTACGGGGAGGCTATTCTATTGTTGAAGGAACTCATATTTACGATTTAAAAAGGAGCCAGAATTTGTAACGATGAGTTTAGAGGTCTGAGATGAAATATGCGAAAAAAAATCCAATTTTCTTCAAAAATCCTAAACATTTTCTTTCTGGCTAGCCTTATTGACGGGAGTTTCTTTCTGGAAATTTTTTTCTGTGTTCAAAATATTTAAATAAACATGCTCAACCTTAAAAAAGTTTGTAACGATCATGTTATATAACTCTGTTTTTTTACCTCTTTGACCTTTCTGGTTGCGCCCCTGATGGCCCACACTTTCTGACGATCTTATTTTATTCATTCTAAACATAAAATGTGTACACACAAAAAAAATTGGCTTTGTAACGATTATATAATTTCACTGATTTTTATATCTTGAACCATGGCCAACTCGACGGGGTGACAATATGCCAGAAGTCTATTTTGTCGTTATTTAAGTTCAATAGAATTAATCAGCGCATAGAAAATGCTTGTAACGATGAGTGTCCGAAAAAGCCACTTAGCTCCCGCACCAATACGATATAGTCCTGTCAATGAATGGTTTCTAGAGGGAAATGCCGAGATCACAATTTTTGACTTGAGGGCTGTGTTTGGATTATTTAGGAGGCGAACATACCAAAAGTCCCCGAACATAGGAGATGCGGGAGGTGCAGGGAAGTTCCGGTTTTTGGTTTTTCGCTCATACCTCGAAAACGGTTCGCCCTAATCAAACAATGGTTATATGCAAAATTAACGCTGACTAAATTTTCTACAATAATGTTTCTATTAATTTTTTTCGTATCTGTTATAGTCCAGTAACGAATTGTACATCTTTTGACTGTATTCTAACTTTATTATAAATTAAAAAAAAAAATTAATAATCATCGTAAAAAAAAAATGTGTACAGATATCCGTTTCACAGCAGACTGAACTCAAATATTGAATAAAAAAATGTCTTTGTGTCTGTAAGTGTGTGTGTGCGTGTATACTGTTTCTTGTAAACACGATAACTTCTGTTAGACTTAATATTTTATACAATTTGAAACATGTAAAACAGCATAGTACAATAATCCCTATTGAAATTGGGCCATATCTGTAATACATGGTACATACTACAAACTCTCACTCATAATAAACTTATTAAAAATACCCCACACCTCCTATGTTCGGGGACTTTTGGTATATTTACGTCCTAAATAGTCCAAACACAAATTGTGATATCGGCATTTCCCTTTAGACCCCCTTATTGAACGTTCATTGACAGGACTAATAATAGAATAGATAGTTATTTTGCGGTGGGGAAGTTTGCTATCGAAGGGAGGTATGTATGTAGTTGTAAGTAGTTGTAGGTATACTTGCACCAAATTTACCTTGATCCTTACAGATCCGATCACCAGCGCTATATATCCATCCGAAGACTGATTTAGTGGTTTTTTTTTTTGAAATCCAGAATCCTGCCCTATTTAGGCCGATGTCATTGTTTTCGAAGAAGCATTCATTTTTCCTGTTTTAGATCTAAAATACCCGGAGTCGTTTTAATGAAAAAATACTTAATTTTTAATCCCTACCCCCTATAGCCATCATCCTCCCTCTATTTTTTAGCCATGCCATCTTATACTAGTACTAGGGAGTATCCAAGTTTTTTAAATCGAATTCGTGGGCATCCAGCTGAAGTAGAATCAAATTTTGGGAAGAAAAGGTTCTACGCAATTTTTCACATAAATTGATAGTTATTAAGTTATAACGACTTCAAAATTGTGATTTTAGCTTAAAAAAAAGGTATTTCCAAATGGCTTTTGTCAAGTATCTCGAAAAGTATTACTTTATCGAAAAAATGTTACAGACTAATTACAGAAAGTACAAACTGGGAATGAATTGTATTTTTTGTTTATTGACGTAGGATTATTAATTTCGGAGATATTTAAGTTTACATTTGGCATAAAAGCGTTCATAAGATAATTAGTGAGAGTTAAATATCTCAAAAACTGTGACACCTACGTCAAAGATGCTAATAGGTAGAATAATAGGTTATTAATTAAGCTTTCAATTGTTTTTTGTTTCTGTAGCATAAAAAACAAAGAAGTTATTACCGAAGCAATGTGCGTCTACACATTGTTTTAATAACAACGTCGCCATTTTGTTGCTGTAATTAGCCAGTAATATAAAAAAGGAATTTTAAATGCTGTTTCTCATTAATATATAGCATGACGTAGATGCTTAAATTTTTTGGAGTGTATATAGCACTTGCTTTAGAAAAAAATACAGTTTAAACTATAAAGGTATTTTCGATAAAACGTAACTATTTTTCCTTTTCCAAATATCTCAATAAATATTAGTTTTATTGAAAAATGTAGAAGCCAAAAATAAAGCTCATAAACTGATAATGAATTTCGCTTGTTTATTTATTTACATAGATTTAATAGTTTCGGAGATATGAAAGTTTGCAAATGGAATCCGAACGTTTATAAGACGAAAAATGCAGTTTAAATGTTAAATATCTCAGAAATTGTGACACCTACCTCACACATGCTAAGTAATGAAATTAAAGACAATTAATTGCGCGTTCAAATGATTTTTTACTTGTTCCTGTAGCATGAGAAATAAAGAAGTTATGACAGAAAAATATGCGTATTTATATTTTTTTATATAAAAAGGTCGCCATTTTGTTACTCTAATTAGCCAGTAATTTAAAAAAATTATCTCAAATACAGTTTTTCGTTAAGAGGTACCATTTCTAGATGCTCAAATTTTTGCTCATTTAAAGCACTTGCTTTAGAAAAAAATGCATTTTAAACTTTAAAGGTAATTTCGAAACACTTGGATACCAAATATAAACTTAAATATCTCCGAAATTATTAATCCTACATCAATAAACAAAAAATATAATTAATTCCCAGTTTGTTTCTGTAATTGGTCTTTAACATTTTTTCGATAAAGTAATACTTTTCGAGATACCGTTTGGAAATACTTTTTTTTTTAAGCTAAAATCTCAATTTTGAAGTCGTTATAACTATCAATTTATGTGAAAAATTGCATAGAACCTTTTCTTCTTAAAATTTGATTCTATTTCAGCTCCAATAAATATATATATTTTTTAAGTATATATATATATTTTTTAAGTTCCACCCCCTGAGAGGGGGTGGCATCCACCCTCTATAAATTAGCAAGCCCCAGCACAATATAGAAACTTTACTATGAAGCATTTATTATACTGCCAAAAATGAACGAAATCCGTTCAATATGACATTATTCCGAAGTTAAAACCTCTAGTTGCTGTACTATATGTAAACACTTGCAGCTCTACCGCATTTGTATCATTTATTACTATTTTGCTTTTTCTCTATAAAGACAGACATTTTGCATTACTCCTCGTTATTTTGCTCTATAGAAACTAATGAATAAGTTACTTTAGCGAATAAAACTTTTGCTTAATCGCCAATAAATAATTGCAAAATAAAAGTTCAAGTTTCATCTGCCATCTTAACGAACTTGAGTTTACCTTTTAGGGCATAAATATTGAAGTCCCTATACATCCGGATATTGAAAATGAATTTGAAATTAGTGTTTTAGTTTAAGTATAAATAAACTTCTTAAAACTACTTCAGGTAAGAAATGTTTCAGAGTATTTCTTTTAAAGTTGCGCTAGTTTCTGAAGACTTAAAGTTTCCTTTAAAAGTTAAAATTAATGTCAGATTGAAAAATACTGTAAATGACGGTTTCAGTTATAACTTAACCTCCAGATTTTTTAAATTTATTTTTCTGGCATACAATACAAGCCAATTTCTGATGAATTAGATTCATAATACATCATAATTTGTTGCTGCATGGAAACGTAGATATATGTCACTTGAATCAAAACAACAATTTTCTTGTTTTGATCGTGTTTGTAAACATGTTTGTAATCTTATTTTTTTGCCAACAAATTCAAAGGTCTGGAAACTCTAAGTCTATATTTGTGTACATTTCGAGTTTCATCTGCGATTCGGAGTGACAGGATATAAAATAATGTTCTGGGGTATCTTATGAGAATTTGCATAAATTGCCATGTGGATTCCTCTTTTAGATTCACACAATCAATAAGCATTGGGGTTTCTGGTATGTTTTGTTATTAAAACATTGATGAGGGTGAATTAACTCAGTATTAATATATTTCGTTGATGTGTAATTTTAACAAAACTGTAATCAATTGATGCTCAAAATAAGCGTTTCAACACCTCTATAAAAGCTTGGTCTTTTCATTAATAACATCCCAACCAGCAAATTTGTTTTATAATTTAAATGTTATACGATTATTCTGTTTTATTGTCATTTTATTAATGCTTCTAAAATGCTAATTGATTATATTTAAGATTCAAAAAACACTATCTGGTTGCCTGCAACTGAACTGTTTTATAAATTTATCATCAAAACGTTTTTACAGCATTTTTATCAATACGTTTTTAGAGCAAAATTATTAGTAACGTTCGGCAGTATTTTCAGCACCATTATAAATATACAGTGTGTCCCAAGATAGATGTAACAAGAGGTATAATGGACCAAAAATTTTGGAATTTTGGAATGGTATTTGGGGATTGAGTCCTGCTTGTTGTAAAACTAAAGTATACCAAAAATGACTTGATTTGGTGTTCTACAGAAAAGTATATTCAGATGTCCAGTTCAAATAACTTTTTTTTTGTGGGCCTGTGATTATTTAACACAATAATTAACATACCAACCGGCTATATAACCTCACTACCACTTTACATTGTTTTTTGTTAATTCCTGCGCCTAATAAACTGTGAAACGACCTATCATAGTGCCTGTTACAGGTAATTAAACAAGGAGAATGCTAATAATGAAAGTCGTTAATGGGAAAAAATAATTAATAAATTACGTCACGTGCAAATTATTATGATTTACTATCTGCTTAGGTTATTCGTAACGATTTAGCGGGCATTTACTCGGAATGCCTTGCGTGATTTGATTCATCCTCTTTCTAGATGTATCTTGTATCTAATATTTCTTCAATTGTATGCCACGCTCTTCATAATTACCTCTCATTAGCTAAGAATCCAGGAAAAGTTGTGATTTAATTGGTCGATTTCACACGGTTTTGCGGAAAGTAAACATTATTTATCGCTAAATGTCAGTGATTTGTTTGACGTGGCAGTGGCAGGCAATGAAGGTAGACGATCTGCCGGTAATATTAAGGATATTTGGATTAATTTTTGAAACGATAACTGTTCGCTGAGAAGAGCATTTATGAACTGAAATCTTTGGTAAAACCAGAAGCACACATCACGTATGTTGCTTCACTCAGGGACACTGATTATTGCGCCCCAGTGTCCCTGATTTGCCCAAAAAATTACTTGAATTCTAGTTTGTTAATCGGTCAAAAAAATGTCAAAAATAATTTTCATCCGTCGACTTATAATTAACTAGGGGTTTACTTCCCTATATTTTACAATATAGTTATTGTAGAAGGTTTCGTCCTTGGCAAGCATCTAATAGGCTATTAAAGGACAAGGGTAGATTAGATAGACTATTCATTTTCGTCCACTAATTTCATAAAAATAAAAAGTTCTCCCTAAAATCATTAAACTTATTTATTTATAGTTGAACATATGATCTTTATGTTTATATACGTTTTACAGTTGAAAAACAACGTTAAGTCGTAATAATAGCATTTCAAAGTAAGCATGTTTGCAGTTTATTTCTAATTTTTTACGTTTTTCCGAATTTTTAATGTATATTTCAGTTAGATGCACTCGATGAACCAAGAAAATCTGTACCTCATTAATGGTCAATTTATATTGGTTCATCAGGCGCTTCAATGTATAAAAGACAAAATCGTTTCCGCGGGAGTCGTAGTGGTGTCGAAGTTGCGTGCGAATTTAAACGTGTCAGCGCTCAAAACCACATATTGTATGTATTGAATAAAAATATCGTATAATCATTGCATTCTACATTTAACAATTGTCAATATTCCAACCTAACATATAATGAACATAATCTCATTCTAACGCATATTTGACTAACTAGGAACTAGTTGTTTTCAGTCTAACGCACCTTTGACCAATCAGGAACTAGCAATTTTCATAAGGAAACGGCAAATCCATTTTTTCTATGTTTTCGTGCATATTTTCGTGTTTGACGTTTAACACGTCAACGTTTTACTATAAACGAACTTTATTTTTTCACTTAGCCCTCCTTCTCATTGACTTGCGTACTCTTTGGAAAATTCCTTGATATTACTTATAGCTTCACAGGAAACTATTATGCGGTTTCGCAATTCTTCCTCAGTTTGAAATGGCTGACTGTAAACCAAGGTCTTGAGATGTCCCCAAAGAAAGTAACCCAGACTGTTTGGGTCTGGGGACCTAGCTGGCCATGACTCTGTTCTCCCACGACCTATCCAGCTATTATTAAAGTTTTGATTTAAATACTCGCGAGCTAGAGCACTAAAATGGTGCACCGTCGTGCATAAACCACATGCGATTTCGAATTAAAATAGGAACATCTTCCAACAGAATTGGCAAATTATAATCAAGAAACCGGCGATAATTATTTCCATTTAATCTGCCTGGTAGAAAAAACGGGCCAATTAGGTAATCTCCAATAATTCCAGCCCACACATTTAATGAGGATTGCACCTGGTGATGAGATTCCACGATTGCATGCGGATTTTCCTCGGCCCAAAAATGATTGTTATGAAAATTTCTGATACTCTTCCTCGTAAAATTAGCTTCGTCCGTGAATAAAATTTCCGTGTCAAATAAAGGATTTTGGGTAACTTTTTGGAGAAACCATTGGCAGAAATTCACTCGTAATGGAAAGTCTCGAGGAAGTAGAGCCTGAACCCGTTGATTGTAATAAATAATCATGTAATAATAATAAATAATTATGTAGAATCCTCCATACTAGAACATGGGCGATATTTAAATTATTGGCAAACTTCCCTCGTACTTATGTCGGGATTTTCCTCAACTGAATTTAAAACAGCTACCTCATTTGCTGGAGTTCTTGCAGTCAGAGGTGCTCCTTTTAAGTGATTATTTGGCTCAAAACTTCCTGTTTCACATAACCTTCTGTGAGTGCTTGAAATCGTCCGAGCATCAGGAACAATTCTATTTGGGAAGCGCTCTTGATACAGTCGCCAGGCTTTGTACTCGTTCCCGTCAGCAAGTCTGTTTCGTTCTCACTTAAAAACTTTTTTTTTTGTGTGTGTATATATGGAATTGAAATAATAATTGTTTTTTTTTGTATACTATGTTATTATCTGTCTAGATGTGCGACGCAACATTTAAATAATATTTTATTTTTTTTTTTTGTATATTTATAATCGGGAACATAGTTTTTGACTGTCCTTTTTTTTCTTACCTTTTTTTGTATCCCTCCTTATCTCTAAATCCGAGCCTAGCTACTAAGGAGGAAACATTGTGATACGACAACTTCAACAACAAACGACGCTGTGCACACTGCGAATATTAACGTGAAATTTAAAACCAAGTGACATTACGCCGGAAGCAGCGATGCCACATTTGGTAGATTTTAATTTCTTTTTAGTAGAATTTTAAGGATTTTTTGTAAAGTTTAGCAGGTAAAATTTGCTGGTAGATTTCCAAACTTTAAAAAAAATCCTTAAAATTCTATTAAAAAGAAATAAAAATCTACCAAATGTGGTAACGCTGGCCGGAAGGCTCATCCTTTTCAAAGATCATCCCCTCAGTTGTATACCCAAAGGTAAATCAAAACTGATTGCATCGTATTTTATTTCTTACACTGTTTATATGCACATATAATTGCAATAGAATCATCAACCTGTACAGTCCGCTCAAAAATATACTTAAAATCGAACGGAAAAATAAGTGGTTATAAACCAAAGTCCATAAAAGTAATGTATGTCTGCTGATTCGGTATTTGTAAAATTTGCCATGTTTTTGATTAATAAACAAGTTTTATAACTTAAATAATATCACGAGGTGTCAAAATTGTTTACGTTCATAAAATAAGGAAATGTGTTCTTAGCATACTAGATGTTTCTAGCCTACAAGATAATTATTCTACTCTTTAACGGCTGAATTCGGATAGATACAAGCAAATGAATGCATTTTATTTTTTAAATCGAAAAAAGTCAAGGGACCATTTTTATGACAAGATAAACCGCAAATATGAAAATAATATTTATTTAAAAAAAAATTGGCGTATCATTTTTTCTATTAAAAATATTGCAGGACATGTTGACAGGGACGCCACTGATGAAAATTTAAAAATTTATCCTGAAAAAAATGTATTTTTATGTGTACTTTGCATGTACCAAAATTGAAAAGAAAACCGTTTTAGAGATGTTGGGGAAAAACTGATTTTTTTGTTAAATTTCAACACCCTGTATCTCAGAAATAAAGCGGTTGTGGACCTGTGTTCATATAAAGAATTTTTCTTAAAATCATCCAAGGATTATCGCTCTTTAGGATCTGCATTCAATTATGAAACACCCTATATAAATGAAAACCAGTCTTAATGAAATGACTAGCTCCAAAAGGTCTCTGTCTCCCAGATGAACACAATGTGCTTTAGTTAAAGCCGCAATTTTACACATTGTTTACCTACGCCAATGTTTGTAGAGGTTAAATTGTTTATTAATGACTTTTTTATATCGAAAGTTGGATAGAGAATATTTAAACCGGTAGCATTGTAAAATCGTTCGGTTATTCGAACAGGTGATTGCAAGTAACGTACGGCACATTTTCGCATTTCAGTTGCAGCAGGTGGCTCACGGCTCCAGTCCATTCAAGCGTCGAATTTCATTAATGTGGCCTTTTTACGGGCCCGTCGAATGATCGCGGTGGTCCTGCAACGTACTTCTCGTTTTACCTGTAATTTGTTTAATTGAGAGATCCAGTTAGGTTTTATTTTAGAGCTGTTCTGTTTTTTGCTACATGGTAACGGCCGGATTCTCAATCGGCTCGATATTGTGTTATACATTAGGGTCTCAGTGACTTCCAAAGACATAATGGTGGGCTTTGTGGCCTAAGTAATAATAATAATAATAATAACCTTTATTTGTCCAATTATATGATATATGATAAGTCTAAAAAAACATTGAAATTTAACTATTTAAATATTAATCTTCTAATATATAAAAATCTCGTGTCACAGTGTTTGTTATCGAACTCCTCCGAAACGGCTTGACTGATTTTTATGAAATTTTTGGTGTATATTTGGTAGGTCTGAGAATAGGTCGTAGACTATTTTTTATACCTCTAGGTGATAAGGGTGGCCCTATCCAGAAATTTTCTTTTTATTTTTTGGACAAAAATTTATAATTTATATGTTTAAAAAAATGCCTAATATGATTTCTCGAAAAATCGACTCTTTTTTTCTTTATAAAAATGCACGCCACTGATTGAAATAAGTTTTGTTTTACTCAAAAAAGAAATATTAAAAATCTTTGATACCGATCCAAATTTGGTTCAAATTGGATGGCCAATAACTGAGTTACGAAGGTGTTTCCACTTGAAATGAACTACGCTGTATATAACCCCAGAGCCAAAAGTCGACAGATCAGCTGGCCACAAAATAGGACCATTATTTCCTAAAAATTTAACAGTATTTAAACTACTTTATTGTTTGTTAATGTCCACTTAGCTAAATTAAGTGTTAGTTATCAATTTAGTTTACTTAGCTAACTAGACATTAATAAACTAGTCCTGAGTGACATATAGATACCTATCCAATACTCCCCAAATTGAACATTTAAATAATTTCGTGTTTTATTTAACGTATGACCTAGGACGCCATCGTGTTGGTAAATTAATCTTTGAAATTGTCTTCCAGGCATATTGTCTACAAAGTCGTAGACTGTTAATAAAAATTTCGGTATTCAAATTATCGTGAAAAAAATGAGGACCTATTATTTGGTATCCAATAAAACCACACCATACACCAAATCCAAATCGTCCTTGACTATTAACTGTGGCGGTTACGTGCGGATTTTCATAAGCCCAATGGTGGTTATTATGTGAATTTAGAATTCCGGCACTGCTTATATGGGCCTCGTCGAAATCGAGACGCCTTTGAAAATCGTTTGGGTGACTAATCCTAATTTTACTTCCACATCCAGTGGAAGTATAGTAACGACAAAAAAATGTTTAATAATAATAATAATAATAATAATAATTTATTCATCACTCAACATAATACAAAAAATGCATCAGTTATTGGACTAGTCAAACTTAAAACTAATGTAAACCATCGTATAACATACAACATTCTAAAACACATACAATCATTTAAAATTTAAAAACTCTTCATAGCTATAAAAGGAGTTGTTTAAAAGGAAATCGTATAACCTTGATTTAAAATTATTAAAATTGTCGCTAGTGCCATAACGATTTACAAATTTATTGTAACAGTTTATACCTCTATAAATGTGACAATGCTGACCAACAGAGAGCCTAGAAAATGGTTGATGTAAATTATCTTTGGTTCGTGTATCATAGGAATGTATGGAGCTATTTTTTACCAAAGATTTTTTCTTTGTATTTATTATCAGTAGAAAGATATATAATGATGGGAGGCTCAGGATGCCATATCTCTTAAAAAGATCCCTACATGAAGTGAGGGGATGAACACCTGCTATTACCCTCAATATGCGTTTTTGTGCAACAAACGCCTTATTTATGTGTGCCGAGCTTCCCCAAAATATTAAACCGTAGGATATAATGGATTCTGCTAAGCCAAAATATACTGATCTAAGTACATCCAAGCTTACAGTACCCCTTAGTTGTCGAATTAAGAAGCATATGCTACTTAATTTACTAGATATTTTTTCTACATGAAATTCCCATGTCATCTTAGTATCAAACGTTACACCTAAAAAATTTGCAGTATGTACCTGTTCAATTGAGATATTATTTAGTCTGACTAAGAAACTGCAATCTCGGATAGAATTTTTCGGAAGAAATGTCATAAACTTAGATTTATTGATATTTACGGATAGTCCATTGTTTGAGCAGTACTCTAGAAATTCATGAGTAGATTTATTAGCTTTTGATACTACTTCTTTCATATTATTTTCATGTATGCCAAAATTTGTGTCATCGGCATATATTATTTGCGTATCAGCTGTAGGACAGTTTAAGGATATATCGTTTAAAAATACCAAAAATAATACGGGCCCCAATATGGTACCCTGTGGAACTCCAACTGATACATTACATGGCTCAGATTTATAACTGTTTATAGTAACTATTTGGCTTCTGTTGTTTAAGTAGGATGCTATCCAGTTGTTTGAAATACCGCGAACACCCGCAGTCGAGAGCTTTTCAAGCAGCAGGTCGTGATCAACTGAGTCGAATGCACGGCTCAAATCAAAGTATAAAGCTATATTTAAATTCCCTTTATTCAGCGACTCGTAAATAAAATCTGAGAATTCAGCTATGGCAGTTGAAGTAGACTTCTGTTTACGAAAACCATGTTGGGATATGTTTAAAATATTATTAGTCTCCAGGAACGTAGTTAATCTATTATAAAATGCAAGTTCGAATATTTTTGCTAATTGGCTCTGTACACATATATTTCTGTAATTAGCATACTCCTTTGGCGACCCTTTGTTTTTGTATACTGGGATGGATTTTGATAATTTCAACGCACTAGGATATTGCCCATTTGAAAAGGACTCGTTTATTAGATACGTTATAGGTTCACTTAGAACTGCACTTGCTGCTTTTAATATTTTGCCATTTAGTTCATTGACACCTGGTGAGTTTTTAGTGGTAGTTTTGGATATAATATTTTCAACTTCAGTTGGTGTTACCGGGGTTAAATATAAGTTTACATGGGTAGCAGATGGCATTTTTAACTTTTCATAACAAGGTTTAGGGTATTGAGCTTCACAAAAATATTCATTGAATTTATTGCATATGTTTCGATAGCCAGTATTTATCTCCTCATTTGTATTAATCATTTCATAAGGGATCGCTTTATTTGATTTACCTTTCATCTCATCAACAATCTTCCAGCTCTCACGGACACAATTATTAGCATTTCTTATTCTATCATCATTATAAGTGGTTTTTACAGAATTTAGGTTATTTTTATATATTAAGAGTAGTTCATTATATCTTTTCTTAATTATGTCATTGTTGACAGATTTGTTTATTTTGTTTTGTTTATAAGTATCGTGCAACATTTTTAGTTCACGATTAAACCATTTCTTTTTAGTTGAATTTGCTTGACATCTTTTAATAGGGAATGCAGTGTTAAAGTTGTATATCAAAGTACAATAAAATTCGTTAAATTTAGCATCAAAGTTATTGGATAAATACATGTCAGGCCATTCTTCATTTCTTAGTCAATTAATGAAAGTATTAACATTCTGTTCATGAAAATCTCTTTTAAGATAATAATACTCAGTGTCATTGAGTGGTTGTTGCACCATTAAGTTACTTATTTGTAATGTGTGATCAGAAAGATGGGTATCCTGAACATTGCTAGTACATTCAATGTTCGTAAACATTACGTCAATAAGTGTAGAACTAGTACTACTGTTACGAGTTGGAGACGTAATAATATTGTACATACCGAATTCTTTGAACATATTATGTATTTGCATAGAATTTTTACTCTGCAGGAGTAAGTCGATATTAATATCTCCACATACAATATATTTATTGTTTGGATTATACAACTTTATTGTTCAAATAGGCTTAGAATGTCATGAAACGTCGAGATTTTAAGTTTAAGCGAAAAAAATTTTCTGTCTGTCGGTCTGTATGTCTGTAACTTTTTTGTGCGCACGTTTACTCTGGAACCGTTTAAGATATTGACTTGAAATTTGGTACTTTAACGAGATCTAGAACTAGATTAGATTTTCATCTTATTCCGTCGAAGCGTTGGTTGGTAAATTGGGGTAAATTTGGGGTAACCACATAAATCAAGCAGGTAAGAATAGATAAAATTGGTATTTTAGTATATACAAGAGAAGCTAAGGTCTCAAAAAATTTTTGGCATTACCACCCCTATCCCATTATTAAAGGGGATGAAAAAAATTTGGATTTAGTATATGTACAAAAACCAGAAACCTCAAAATATTTTTTTACTTCATCCACCTCCACTACCACCCCCCTATCACCCCCCACTACCAATGTGGGGTATCGCTTTAAGGGTTTTTGAGGTAGAGGATTTCAAATATTATATTATTAAAGTTCCATAAACAATTATTTCTGCACACAAATTTTGTTCGTTGTGAATGACTTGGATAGAAAATCTGGATGTGGAAGTAGTGATTCCTTGGGCAGCGGTTTTTTATTTTAATTTAAGCAACGCAACGCAGTTGTTTTTGGGATTCCTAAATTTTCCTGTATTTTTCGAGACGATATACTAGGATTTTCTCTTACAGTTTCTAAAACAATATTTTCTACAGCTTCTCTACCTGCTTTATTATATATTTTTGCTTGAGGTTTTACAAATGATAAATTTTTTTTTTAATTTTGTTGTGGTCTTTTGAATATTTTTATGTCTGGCTGTCTCTTATCTGGATATCTAAAAATATTGTTTAGGTAGCACTCTTGGCACAAAGTTTTGTTGTCTATAACTTACCTATAGGCCAGTCCAACATGCTGTCACTTTGCTTTGTTTGTACTACAGCAGCCATTTTTTGTTGTGGTGGGTTAGGATCTTGGCCGGCCTAAAGGGCACCTTACATGTTCAGTAATAGTGTCATTACAGAAACATCATAACTAAAAATTTCTCCGTCATGTTACGTTTCATACTTAATGCAATAATTATAGCTAGACATGCTTTTTTCTTAAAATCCATTCTCTAATAAAATAAAATCGGTGTGCTTTCTGTCGCCACTTGAAACATAATGACGAAAAAATAATGTCAGTGATAATGAACATGTAAGGTGTGAAAAATAATGACAGGGAATGACGGGGAAATTTTAAGTAATGATGTTTCTGTAATGATCTGCTGGAATGACATTATTACTGAACGTGTATGGTGCCCTTTAGGTCGGCCAAGACCTTAACCCACCACAACAAAAGATGGCTGCTGTAGTACAAACAAAGCAAACTGACAGCGTGTTGGACAGGCCTATTAAAATAAATCTCTGAAGTTAAATTTGAATCTTCTCCGCATTCTATAAAACACTCAGGGACGTCTTAAGGCATGGCCAAACTGCGCCATGGCCGGGGGCCTCGACTTCGGAGAGGCCTCGTCGTACATGCCCATTGAAAGGTTATTTCTATTTTAATTTAATTACAGCACACAATCCAAAAAACAAAAACAAAACATACTTATTAAAATAATTCAAAATATAAATGCGAGGCGACAAATACATTTTTATAAAGATCATTGAAAGATTTTTACCAAGAAGACATTAATGAGGAAGAACTAATTGTGGAATATCAACACTTCAAGGCATACGTTGGATTGGATATTGAGAAACTAAGGGAAAAGGAAAAAGAAATGAAAAAAAAGAAAAACGAGAAAAAAGAGAAATCTACTGTTGCAGATGAAGATGAACTTATAGAAGAAAATGACTCGACTGGAATCAATGCATATGTTCAAGGAAAAAAAATTTACAGTGTTTTCAAACATTAAAATTATAATGAGAAGTTTTTTGTCTATGATGGTCACCAATGCGAGCGGAGAGCGTTCATTTTCAAAATTAAAATTAGTGAAAAGTGAACTAAGAAATCGCATGACTCAATCACGCTTAAATAGTTTAAGTTTGATGAGTATTGAAAATGACATTTTACAGACTATTAACTTTGACGACATAATTCATGATTTCGCCACCTTGATGTAGAAAACGATATCTCTAGATTGCTCTAGAATAAAATTATACACAATGCAGTGGCGGCTCGTGATATTTTGTGCAGAGGCTTGATATTTAAAAGACAATTGACTTGCAATATTATTACAATTTGGGTCATTCCATATCAAATCAACCAAGCAAAAAAAATTTACCACTCAGATTTTAACGAATTTTGGTACACATGTTTAACCCCTCGAAGGTATTAAAAATCCATAATTTCAAATTTTTCTGACGAGTAGTTTTTTTTCTATAGGGCTCAAAAGAATAAAGAATTAACACATTTTATTACAACGGGGGTATTTTAATAATTATTATCTCAGGATGCTGAAGAAGAAATTTTTTGTGTAAGCACTCGTTTTGTAGCTTATGGACTAAAGTTTATTTCTATTTAAAAAATTGACATAATTTCTTTGTCTCAAGGTCACTCTCAAGATCATAAATACTCAAATGGTATTATCTAAAAAAGTAATTTTTTTTTTCAACTCAAAAAATTAAGTAATATTAACTGAACTTTCCTGTACCTCTGTGCCAGTATTGAAAGTGGGGCGACGACAAATAAGTAAATAAATAAATAATAAAAGTGTTGGTACATGCGCTGCATAAAATATCGCCTAACCGCGTCGCTCAGACCTGGCGCACGACCAGCCTAGACCCGTCGTTTGCCGCGGATAGTGCATAATTAGGTGTATATTTATCAGGTTTTGAACATTTTAAATCAAATTAAATTATATTACTTAATATTATCAATAGAGCAATGGATAAGAACCGACAAAATATGTTAAATATGTGTTTTCGCGAGTCTGATTATTATAACGTAAACGCAGAATGGCATTTTTAGCTACCAGTCATGGCAAAAATGTATGTGATGGACTAGGTGGAACTGTAAAACGACTTGCGGCGAAAGCAAGTCTATAGCGATCTTACTTTGATCAAATTTTAACACCTCGACAGCTACACAACTTTGTGACTGAGAGCATAAAAAATTGTAATATTATTTATTGCACAGATGATGACCATCAGCAGAATACTTTATACTTTATCTCTTGAAAGCAGATTTGACAAAGTGAAACCTGTTCTTGGAATTCAACAATACCATTGTTTCATACCTAAGAAAGATATGGTTTTGAGAGGAAAACTCTATTTAAATAGCAGTAAGAGTACTGAATTTAACCTTGGAGATGGCTTACCTAATATTGAATTTGAGGAAATTTCTGGCTTTGTCACTGCCATGTATGATGATTTCTGGTGGCTAGGATGTGTACTCAAGGCTGTACCCAGGGGGGGGGCAGCGGGGTTCGACCCCCCCCCCCCCACCACAAAATATATACTTTTCATATTCAAAAGCTAACCTTTGGTGGAAATTGTTAAAAAAAAGTGTATATTTACATTTACAAATATTTTTTGTTAGTCCCATGCCCCCCCCTGGCAGCGCCCATGGGTACCACCAGTCAATGTTTTTTTTTGCGTACAACATATTTCATTCTATATTACCCATTTAGTATTTAATTATGCTTATTATCGCAATCATGTTATCATGTATGACAAAAATGGTTGTGGCAGGAAAACGTGGGGGTAGGGGTGGTTACACAAACCTATTTCCAAGATTAATAATAACAACTCTTTTGATTATGTAAATTCAAAATTATAGGTTGCAAAGTAAAATACTAAACTTTGCGATTAGTGTCTTGAAAGTACACATTGTTCTAAAATAATATTTTTTGTACAATGTTCCCGTTGTTGCCCCACTTTGAAATTGTATGTAATGGTAGATATGACCACCAGGGACAAATACAATTTTTTTAATAATTTTCAAAAATATACTTTTTGAGAAAAATTACTTTTATATTTGTGACCTTGACCTCGACCTTTAAATATCAGGTTACAACATTTTTTAACTTCAAATAGAAAAATATTGCTTAATCACTATAAATTGACGTTTGTCCCACCCTTATATCTCTTATCGTTTTGGAGATATTGTGATTTAAAAATCCCTATTTTCCAAAATTACTGACTTTCTTTCAATTTTCAAAGACTTATTACTCAAGAACCAATAATCAAAAAAAATCGAAAAACTTAAATTTTCATGTTGTTGACAGGTACAACATTTTCACCAAAAATTATCAAAATCGGAGAAGTCAAGTTTCAAAATTTGATTTTTATTGGTTGATTTGGCATGAAATGACCCATTTGTACATTTCCTCACCACCCCTGGATATGCTGCTAGAGGAGGCTCAGCCTCCCCTGCCTCCTCTGACGAGCCGCCACTGATACAATGTAGTTATAGTTAATAACATATTAGTGATACTATATAAGCTAATTTTTTGATTGCAAACAAAATTATAAAAGGATGGCCTACATTTTCATATGGGGCCAGGGCCTCAAGAATACTTAAGACGTCCCTGAAAACACTTAATCATGTCATATTTTTCACCATTACTAAATTGAAGCATTTTTAACAATGCTCACTCAGAATTAACTCACAAATTAGTTTTTGACATTTACGATTTTCTTTTTTTTACCATGGTCTTCTCAATAAATATTAGAAATGCGATAAATATGCATAGATGTCAATGAAAGACAATTCGAACATTTATTGTAGTTTAGTTTTTCCTATTTTTGGCAAAATTATTTTATATTATAGAAGTGTTGTTAATTGTTTTCCATGTCCTCCTCACAAATAGATTAATTTTTTCGAAAATTAACCACTTTTTCTAAAGATTATTTCACTCATTAACGCTATAGCCAATGAGAGCCCGTTTTTTCAAAACATTGCACCAATCAAACGTCATTATTAGTGGTAATTCAAGCTAGATCGGCTTTTGACAGGACCAACATGCAAAATTTATCGCTCTAATATTTTAGGTCGCTGCAGCGGCAAATATGCGAAAATTTTTTGACGTTTTTTGTGGAGCTTTTAAGTTTTATCTATAAATATCTTCTCTAGCTTATTACTAAGTAATTGTTAACGTACTTACCTTGTAAATTGTAATATTGTATTATGTAGTAGCAAACAAAAACACACCTCAATTCCAAAGCGAATCTTGTCTGAAATATATAGGCTGTAACTTTTGCCTATCTGTAACTATGTCAGTTTTCCTAGTGTTCAATCAGGTAACAATTACACACAAAGATTGTACTTAATATAGCTCATAATACAGGAACAAGTCAAGCACAACATATGGTAATCTATCAAAAAGTAACTCGTTGAATCAAAGCTGTGCATCAAACATTATAATTTGTTGTATTTAAAATTCTCTTTGCTTAACAAAGCAAACCTCAACATAATTCATAAACTTCGTAAGTTAAAAGTAAGGATTAAATACGTAAATATGAGTCGATGAACATTTATTTATTATGGAATATAACTTGTAGCGCTAGATGGCGCTCTCTATGTCAATCTCGGAACCATGGGTGTATATTTTATTTGGGCGAGACATCGGTACTAAAGTAGTGCTCTCTCTATCGTTCCTCGTCGTATTGCACCTCAGAAACGCCTGAAAGGTGTTAAGCCAGTCTATATATTATAATATCTAAGGTTTCAACTCGTTTTATTTACTAGTTGCCATGGAAATGTCACTAGATTATTTTAAAATATAGCGAATCTCCGTTGTTTCTACTGCGTTTGTTTCAGATTTGCTGTTTTGACAATATGAGTCGGTTTGGAAATATTTCTGTATATCAAATTAATGATGAAATTGAAAATAAAGGTCAGTAAACTCCAAAAAGTGACAAGAAAACGTCTGAAGGCAATTAATGAGAAAACATAATATTGAAGATGTACTTAATTAATTATTTATTCGTGAAATATTCTCCACAAATACCACTCGTACTTTAAATTTTATCTAAAAATTTTTTCTCAAGCTAAGTCGCCCCTAGTTAATATAACTCGTGCAAATTGGCAGTTTGTTATCAAAGATTAAATCCCTCCCGCTAAAGCGGTCGGGATTTAATCAGATAATAAACTGCCAATTTGCACTCTTTATATTACCAGGCAACACGCTTTCGAAAAAATTTTCGATAAAATTTTAAGCACTAGTGATATTACATACGATAAATATGACATGACATAGCTAATTTAAGTTGTGGTCCAATAATGAAATAATTTACAGGGTGTTCGATTTAAAAAAACAGAAGTTATGTCTATATCTCGAAAACTGAAGCATGCATAATTTTCATCTTATCAGCAACGGATTCTACTCAAAAAAGTGCCTTAAGAATGTGTTACTCAATTTTCGATTCGACACTTGGTAATTGAGATATAGAGGTCATCCAGAAATGCCAATTTTCCAAAAACTCTCTGTAGCTCGATAGTCGAAAAAGATAGACGATATTGATTTTTGTCTATCTGCTATAGTTTCCAAATCCCACCTAATTTGGTCCACCCTGTACACCAAATTATTGAGTATTTCAAGCCCGTATTTTTGGCAACTACATCTTCCAATAGGCCAGTCAGTAATAATCACCAGCGCAGACTTATTTCCTCATTTTTTGCGTACAGTATTTTTTCTACAACCGTTAAAAACTGATAAAAATTGATATTTCAAAATGTGACGCATCGAATACTTGTTTAACAGTTTATAAATATTATAATTTTTTCCCCACTATTGCAAAAAAGTAATTTATTAAAATGACGAATTGAACTTTTACAGACGATTTTTTCAATTATGACAGAAATAAGATAAGTAAATAGACAGCAAAAAGAAAAAGAAAACTAATAATAATATTGCATCGCATTATGTGAATAATTACTATATATGTTTTTTAACTCCACCACATCTACCACACAGACTATTTCATTAAGTATATGATATCAAGCTGAACGTTTAACCGTCAAGCCGTGCACGAGAAGGTATTTTTCTGCGATGCACCATGCGAAATATGGAGGCAAAGTAACGGATAGCCACTTAAGTTGAAGCTTAAAGTTGAAGCGCCCTACACCATGTATGCTTGCTTTTGTTTATACGATAACTTTAATGCAACTTCTTATCAACGGAGGAGCAATAACCAACCCGATGGTCCGTAAAGTGTAGTGCAGTGAAGTATAAAAGCGCTTTCGGAAGCTTAAGCATATTAGGCATTCTAAGCTTTAATGAAACGCTTTAAGCTCTGATTAGAATTTCGTATTTGACCTTTTCCAACTATTTTAACTAAGAAAACGGTTTTATAATTAGTGGTGGAACAATCTTCATTAATTTCAGCTCTGATTTTGCTTTTAGTTTGTTAAGGAATCACATTTTTATCAAAGTAAAGTTACCAATTCGGGGCAGCCAATTCATTTCTGATAAATGAAAATGAACAAATTTACACGGTGGGCAAAGAAATATCGACAGATTTTTAAACTTTTTATATTTTTGTTATTGTTCCCCAATTTTCCTCCCTGTTTTGAAGTGTGCAGAAGCAGCATTGAGGTTGGGATTTTCTCCTTAATTTTGCTTTAAACACAACTTGTATTCCTAATTTCAAGTTTCTATGATTGCTAAAAGTATTCTACCCTTATCACATATTTACCCCGTTTATCAACTCGTGTTTCATTTTTTGAAGTGTGCAGCCAAAAGGTTTCTCTTTAGTTGTGCTCTAACAAGCTTGTTCAAGATAATCTCCTTTTTGTTGGCGCTTCTTCTATTATAAGGTAAAACAGAAAACCTTTATTGGAGAAAGTGCACTTTAAGAATTGACGCAAAAAGCTATTTATTTTAAAAAATCTAATCATTTGTTACTAAAATGGCTAAATATATCTAAAAATTTGAAAGACTTTAGTTTTAACAAGCTCAGAAACATCTATGTTGTTATGGAAATTGGTGTAGCTCAAGGTTCTATTACAGGTCTACTTTTGTTCCTTATTTTCATTAATGTCTGGTCAGATTACATAACAGATGAAGACGTTTTTATGTATGCAGACGACACATCTGTCATAATTTACAATGATACTGAAACTATATAACCGCCAAGCAGATATTTTCTGTTCAAAGTTGTGTGTATGTTTCAGGTTTTTTGACTATGGTTACAAAGATCACTCTCCAAGTTTCCTATCTATCCAATTTTTTTTGTGATTTTGGCCCCCCTCCATCTCCCGCTCATCAATTACACAAGCACACAAAAAAAAATAAATTTTATTTTTCAAAAGTGAAAAACATCTCTATGTTTCTTGAGCCGTTGATTCCTAATATCACGTCAAAAATATATGTTTCACTGTTCAGTTTTTGCAAATTGATATTTCATTCCTAAATTCGGGGTTAAATGGCTATTAAATCTAATAGAACGACACGCGTAGAAATAAAACTTCTCAATCGTTTAAAATGGCTCTAGTCACATACTCCCAACGTTCTATCGTGACCTGGAAATGACGGTGGTGTACTTTTCCCCCCTCGTTCTGATTTTTCCATAATACGCTTGTGAGAGCTTGACAGATCGGTGTCATTACAGGGAATATTGATAAGTCATCAAAACAACCCCCGTGGGTTATAACCACAAAGCATTCCGAAAATATTGTGAAATTGCTGAAGAATGGTTTTCTCTTCCCCACTATTCTGGAACTACCCCTAAATAAAAAAAGACGACTTGTTCTGATTTTTCCGTAAGACGCTTGTGAGGGCTTGACAGATCGGGGTTACCCCAGGGACTATTGATAAATCGATCATCTTTTGACCAGGAGACGCCAAAACAACCCCGGAGGTTGTAACTACTCCCTCCCTGAATGACAAAACATTCGGAAAATACTGCGAAAGGGCTGAAGAACGTTTCAACCCGTTATTGAGGCGAGGAATACAATGGTTGCAATATTTCTCTCCCTCCACCTTTCTGAAACTACCTCTGAAGAGAAGAAAACTGCGTCTATTTCTAATTTATACATACCACACTTGTGAGGGCTTGACAGATCGGGGTTGTTACAGGGAATATTGATAAATCGAGTATCTTCTAACCAGGAGTCGCCAAAGCAACCCCTGGAGTTTGGAACCACCCCCTCTCTGAATGACGAAACATTCCGAAAATAATGAGAAGAATGGTTTCCCCTAGTTTTCGAGAACGAGGAACACGATGGTTGCAATACTTCCTCGCCCTCGATAACGAGGGGAACTATTCTTCAGCTCTTTTGCAGTTAAATATTTTGTCATTCATTGAGGGGGTTGTTTGGCGTTTCCTGTTAAAAAAATACTCGGTTTATCAACATTCATTCTAATAATCTCGATCTGTCAAGCCCTTATAAGTATAGACCGAAAAGTCAGAACAAAAGTAGTTTTTTCCAATTTAGGAGTAGTTCTAGAGAAGCACTGCAACCATCGTGTGCCTCGCCCTCGAAAACGAGAGAAGACCGTTCTTCAGCCTTTTCGCAGTATTCTTGGAATGTATTGTCATTCAGGGAGGGGGTGGTTTCAAGCTCCGGGGGTTATTTTAGCGTTTCCTGGTCAAAATATACTCGACTTAACAATATTCTCTGTAATAACCCCGATCTGTCAATCCCTCACAAGCGTATTATGGAAAAATCAAAACAAGGGTAGTAGTTTTTTTGGGGGGAAAAGTACACCACCATCATTTACGTGACACGATAGAACGTTGGGAGTATGTGACTAGAACCATTTTAAACAATTCAGAAGTTTTATTTCAGCGCGTGTCGTCCTATTAGATTTAATAGCCATTTAACCCCGAATTCAGTTGTCAAACTCAGCAGTGAAACATATATTTTTGACGTGTTATTTTGAGTCAGCGGCTCAAGAAACATAGGGATAGGATATAGTCCGGTCGAATTATCACGAATAGTATTAAAATGTGGCGAAAATACATAACCACGATTTTATTGTTTTTAAGTTGATGGGTTGGACATCGAAAACAAGCCCTTATAGTTTGCTACTGATGTCATACCGGATAAAGAGGGTGGGAGATCGTAAAATTGAAAAGTCGGTTTTTCGCGTTTAAATAGAAGGCTAATAATCTGAGAGGAAAGTTCAAATGGGAAAGTTATAGGTATTAAAAAAACCTATATAATAAGCCCCCGAATATTAAGATAGCTTTATTAGGTCAGGAGTGAATTCAAAAAAAAACGAAATTTTGAAAAAAAATTTAAATTCAGCAATATTTTAGACAAATTTTTGAAATTTTACTAAAGTATGTGCTATATAGGAGGCAACATCTGATCAAAATTTCAGATCGATATCTGCATTATTTTTTGATATATTCAATCTTTTTGAAAAAAAAATTCGAAAGTACTTCATTTTCTGTCAGGTTTTGCTATGAGAAGAAAAATTCTATTCTTCGAGAGTTGTTCAATATTTACAGTTTTTTTTCTATATGGTCATTATTTAGAAAAAAGTGGTGAAAATTTAATTTGAAAAAATAGAATATTTTTTTTGCATAAAAAATCTAATCAGTCTTTTGAATGGAATGCAGTGTCGGAAAATCATGTCTACCATTTTGAAGAGCTGTTTTTTTTTGGTTCACCTCAAAAAAACACTGCATTCCATTCAAAAGATATTTAACTTTAATTGGATTTTCATTTGGGAAAAATTTTTTGTTAAATTCGAAGACGACAACGCAAACTTCTATTGACTCGACATGCGCCTACTACGCGTTTTGACAGCAATTTTAATCTGCCACAAAGTCATTCCATAGGTAACTCGATTTTTAGTGCTTCTCAACGCTTGAAACGTTAAAATCGCATTATCTCAAAAACTTTCCTCTCTAACCTAATACTGTTTTTACATATTCTAACTCAGAAAAAAATCTAGTTTTAAAATCCAAAAGAAAAACTGTAGTGTTTCATTTGAAAATAGAAAGTTGACGTCACTTCCGGTTAGACGGGAAACAGCAGAAAAATTTAAAAAAGTGCATTAGATGCAAAACATGTCACTAAGTATGCCTGCAAAATTTCAAAATTCTATCTTTAATAATAAGCGAGGAAAAGGTGCTGTACCAACTAAAAAAATCACCCGGTATTGTCAAAGCAACGCCGAATGAAAGGTGGGAAATTAGACGGGAAATTTGTATTTTATAAAAACCCAGTATAAACCACAATTACCCAGAAAAACCCACCGAAAACCCACCTAAGTACCCAGTGGGTCGTCTTTTTCTAAAGTAGGTGGATTTTTGCCTAATCTTGGCTTGAGTGGTAATAATTTCTAATTCAGTTTTATTCTATTTACCAAGATTTTTAAGTGAGACATCTTCATTTACATGATTTACCTTAATCCCTTAATTTGAGAACATTAATAGGAAACTGACTTTATATATAAGTGGTTGCTTTTAGTAATTAATAATAAAATAGCTTTAATAAATACAATTGTATTTTATTGTTATACTATACAATATAATTCTTCTAGATAATCGTAATCGTATTCATAATCGGAATCGTAATCGTAAAAGTAAGAATCGTTGCATCACTACTTATAGCCATTTTTCGAAGACCCTTTTTTTTTCAAAAAAATTGAATATATTAAAAAATAATGCAGATATCAATCTGAAATTTTTATCAGATGTTCCCTCCTAAATAGCACATACTTTAGTAAAATTTCAAAAATTTTTCTAAAATACTGCTGAAATTAAATTTTTTTTTCAAAAGTTCAGTTTTTTTGAATTTACTCCTAACCTAATAAAGCTATCTTAATGTTCGCTGGCTCATTTTATAGATTTTTTTAATACCTATAACTTTCCCATTTGAACTTTCCTCTCAGATTGTTAGCCTTCTGTTTAAATGCGAAAAACCGACTTTTCATCAGTTGGCACGCTATAAGGTCTTGTTTTGGATGCCCACGCCATCAACTTAAAACAATAAAATCGTGGTTATGTATTTTCGCCGTGTCAAATTACAATTCGACTGAATAATAGGTGTCTTTCAGCTTTGGAAAATAAAATTTATTTTTTTTTGTGTAGCTGTGTTATTAAACTTGGACAAAAAAATTCTCCCATCTCCTACAAAAAAAAATTATTTACGATTCGTTATAATGCAATTCCGATGGAATTAATTTGAATTTTTGAACACAAAATTAAATTAGGACCAGCGACTCCACCATAATCTCGAATGTTCTGTAGTAAAAAAAAATGTTGCCAATTTTTGCTCACCTTACAAATACAGGTCGATTTGAGAATCTTCTCCTTTTCTTAATTCTATGAAGTTGTTTAAAAATACAGTGGAATATGTTGAATGTTGAACAGTTTATTTATTGTACGCGATTAAAAATCTTTATGAAAACGTCAAATCCCGTCCTGCAGTTAGATTGGTATTAAAGATAAAATCGTAAAAATAAGTCGATTCTTTCTCTGTCCTCTTGGTATTACCGTACCTAGTATGCACACACTGATTTTTTATCATGTGTAAATCATTATTTTACTACGAATGTTCATGTAAAATGTTTTATAAACATTCTGTGTACTCTAGCGTAAAGAATAATATGTTTCGTTGAAGTCCTCAAGTGAACTCTATGCATGCCCCGGAGAACCGCCTACGACGCGCAATTTCTTTGCATGTGTTACAAGATTATACGTTTCCCTGTACCGGGGAACACTTCTGCTCATTTACCTCGCGCTCGTTAAAAAAATAACCGGCTCGAGTAACATCTAAATAAGTTATTCAAAGCGGATAAGAAGACGGTTGAGTTTCAGTCAAAGAAACAAATTCTTTTACTTGTGCAACAATACAAAAGACAGTTGTTACCGTAAGAAAATAAATACCGTATTACCATATTGATGAATAGTTCTAGTGCTATAGATAGAACCACGTTGAAAATTGTTGATTCTTTTTCGAACAAAAATTTGAAAATCCGCCGAGAGTCCCGTACTCTAAAAAACATATTCAAAGAATAACTTAATAAGTACGTTAAAATATGTCGTAGCTTATTACTTACATATCCACATAGTGGAGTGGAAAATGAAAGCATAGTAACGTAAAAACAAAAATTATTTGTTTTGCTTAGTCCAATCAATGAATGCTCAAAAGGGGACTTATAGAGAACCTGGGGGAGAGGAGAATTTTCCTCTTCAGGAATGTGTTGGGGGTAGTTAGGAGGTAAACATACTAAAAGTTCCCGCCCCTAGCCCCGCCGTTTCAGGGTGACAGGAAAGTTTCCTTTTTTCGATTCTTCGCTTATAACTCGGAAACAATGCGTCGTGTGAAAAAAGGGAATCATCTATGCAAAACATAATTAAATTTGCTACAAGAATGTTTATATTCATTTTCTTCCTATGTGTTATAGTTTACGAGATATTCGCCAGCCAAAATACATAATTAATAAATAAATTAATTAGGTACCTTGAATATTTCTAAGTGAGTCACACTGTATATTTAGGGAAATGTACAGATTTTGACAAAATATTACGTTAGTAAATACGTCGAGGGTTGCAAAATAAAGATTGTTTTGTGACTGTGATTAATTAACAGACCACGGTAAACCCCTCTGATAGAAATATTCAAGCTACATAATTAATTTATTTATTAATTATCTATTTTGGCTGGTGAATATCTCGTAAACTATAACACATAGGAAGAAAATGACATTCCTGTAGGAAATTTAGTTATATTTAATTTTTCATAGATCACCTTTTTCCGTACGACGCACCGTATTCGAGTTATAAGCGAAGAATCTAAAAAAGGAACCTTTCCACCCCCCTGAAGCGGCGGGGCTAGGGGCGGGGACTTTTAGTATGTTTATCTCCAAACTACCCCCAACACATTCCTGAAGAGGAAAATTCTCCCCTCCTTCATGTTCTCTACAACTCTTTCGTTGACTGGAGTACTTAAAATGTCATGAATCGTCGGGATTTTAAGTTCGAGCGAAAAAAAATTATGTCGGTCTGTCTGTAACTTTTTCTTGTTCGCATGATTACTCTGAAATGGTTTATGATATTGACTTGATATTTGATACATCTTAATAACAAGATCTGGAAAAAGATTATATTTTGATCATATTCTGCTGGAACCAAATACTTCAATTTTTTTTTCATCAGCCACCCATTACCGATGAGGCATATTATTTTATGGGTTTTTGGAGTAGACAATTTCAGTATATTAAGTCCTATGAACAATTATTTCCACATAGTGTAGTGCAAATATAATATCAACTTTTTTTCGATGTAAGAAACTGGAAATCTGGATGTGGAAGTAGTGATTCCTTAGGAAAAAGAAACTTCTTCTAAAAAAGTCTTCTTTGTTGCCGTTCGAGAATTTCTCTCTATTAAACATTAAAACAAAAAAAAATATATGTTCTTCGTCTGTTGAGGAAAACGAGACCGACAGATTCTTCATCTCTGGAAAAATGAATCCGATGGTAACTAGATACATAAATTTGATTTTATATATTAGCAATATGATTGTTTTTAAACTTTTTTTTGTCAAATATCAGAATGCTTTTTTAAATGAAGGCAGTCAACAATAATACGCCTACCGTTAAAAACTAATCCCAAAACTCACCGAAACAAAAATTTTGCTATCCTAACAAAATTCTACCACCCCAAAAATTTAAGACTATGTTTTTTTTTTTGTTTTTTCTAATTAAAATAAGACAATAGTTGGAGGTAGTAAAGTTTTTTTCAAGTTTTGGACATTTAAGGGAACTGGTAACTTAATATGATGCATCGTATGGCAGCTCAATACAAACCAACTAAAGTTCTGCGTTTCATTTGCATAGGAAACTTAACATCGTTTTTTTGCAGCACTCGCTATAAAGTAGATATAAACAATACTCATCGAGTTCACCGACTACAATAGTAAAAAGTAACACTTTGATAATATCATCAGCGATGCAGTTTTATTTAGACTTTATTACGCCCGGTATCTTTTTAGTAGATTTACAACACAATAAAAATTTTATGCAGTTTGAACGGATGTAGTAATTCCTGCAAGCAAAAACTGTCGTAAACAGAGTCTGAATTAAATAAAATTATTTCTATGTAATGTGTTCACTAGTGGGGGATTCACATATAATAATCACGTTTATCACCCAACAGCTATTGTCATTTGTTTGCCATGTGATTATATGTAGGTTTTATGTCCTAAAATTATGCAGCACAAAATAAAATCGGATACAACATAATCTTTAAAAACTAGTATTATAGTTTCCTTCGATTAAAAGAAAAATATATGCTTATTGCTTTTTATATTTCACAATCTCCTCCTTATGATTACATAACACATGTAGTTTCCGTCTTTTAAGTCATTGAGTTCCAATGTTTAAAGTGAGTATTTTCTGCTCATCCTTCCTGCACTCCTTTCTGACTGTGCTCGGCCATGCCATGGTCATATTCACTTCGTTTTCTTGTGTCGAACGAGTCACACGTGTATCAATTAAGTTATTATTTGTGTAATCTGTGAGGTGGTGTATATGAATTATAATGGTGAAAAGTGGAGAATGTATACGTGAACGCGTAAATGGAATATTAGAAAAGTTTCAGATTCAAAATACAGTCCGTCAAGCCGTATGTAGAACATTATTATAATAGTATATCAAATTTAGAGAACTGGCATTGTTTCGAGGCAATTTACATAGTAACACAATCGCATGACTTTCACTGTTTTATAAAAACGATATGGGCCTAAATCAGGAAATACCGGGTGCCCCATTATATTTTGACCCTTTTTAAACCTATCTAACTTTTGAACTAGTTGAGATAATGAAATGCAGTTTTCGCCAGTCTTCTTCCAATTTTGATAAGTTATTTTCAGAGTATACGGTTTTTTTTTGCTCACTTCCGGTTTAACCGGAAATGACATAGCGTATCTTCGGGGATAGGGCAACTTTGTTATTTCAAGTGGAAACTTTCGGAGTTTTCAAAATGGAAAGTTTCCATTGGGTATATTCATAGCCTATTTTATGGTGAAATCTGATTCATGATGATGCAAGCTTCATTGTGATACCAAATAAGTGCATACAATTATATTACTTACATGACTTTTACAGACCTTTATCAAATATGAAAAGTTTCCTCGACCCATCTCTGGTGGAAACTACCCCAGTATCAAAATAAAGTCCATAAATGACCATAAATCGTGAAAAAAATGTTGAAGTTTTTATAGTTTGGAGTAAAGTGTATGAATCCAGAATGACTCCTACCTGTTCATCCCACTCGTTACCCACAAATACTCTGAGATAGAGTGAAAAAGACCGATACGTACATAAATGCACGGCACAGAGTACAGAAATGGCAAAAAATTGAAAAAGATTGTTTATTTTTGTATTTTTGGGCACAGAATATATTTCTCAATCTTTCTTGAAATACTTCTTTGTCTTGTCTTCAAATGATCTTCTCACTGGCTGTCTGTGTTTTTTCGGTTGTGTCCTTTTTTATGAATCAACAGTAGTCTGCTATCATGTGCAACAACTGTAAAATTGTAGAGAAAAGAAGAAAAACAGTAACAAACAACAAGTCAACATGCGACAAACGTAATTTTAAAACCGAGAGTAAAAGTAGATTTAAGAGTGACAAACAGCAAATAAAAAACAACAACAAATCAAGATAGAACAAACGTAACGGCAACACTGCGGATCAAAGAGTATCAATATACAGAGTTAGATGCAAAAATGGAAATATGAAATTCGGGAGAATAAAAAACAACGTGCAACATCAAAATCATGTATGACAATGTTATCTGTAGAAAGAATAAAATTTAGATGACTCAGGCTTGGCTACGAGGAACTGCCATGGGAAGGAATCCCGCCATTACACCTCTAAACGGGCCGCTCAATACCGCACGAGAGACCGGAAAAATTCTGAACTATAAAAAATACGTCAAACACATCTGCAACATGAAGATCAGGTGTTCTCAAATGCAGAGTTCGGCCAAGCCGGTGACACTGCAGGTTTATATTCCGGACTTCAGCATACTAAAAATTTACTTCTTCCACAAAGAATTGGCACTCATGTCCTTCATTTTTACGTAAAAACTTCAACATTTGTACTTCATTTTTATATAGGAGTAGTTTCTACCCCATTAGGGGGGTGGTTTTCGTTTAGTATTTGGGAAGTTGACCGCTGACTACAGAAATTAGTTAGTTATTCACGTTTTCCACAATATATTCGTATCCATTCACTCTATCCTGATGTATATGGTGGTTTTACCCCATATTGGAAGTTATTTTTGGCTGTAGCGCAAAAATTTGGGGGTGTACGGCTTTTTTATTATCAGATTCGAATAGAGAAGTTGCATGATTTTTTTATAATTAAAATCGATACAGCATCAAAAAAAAAGTTGTGTAAAATTTACGATTTTTTGAATGTTAATACAGCGTGAAAATAAATAATTTCATCGGTGAGGAATTTTGATATTTCAAAACGGCAGTTATTTGGCGCCATTAACTGTGACGTTTTCCGTTATCATTTGTCCATCGAAAGTAATAAGAAACTGGAAGGTGCACTCGACTAGAGAAAGTGACACAGAGAGAGAAACTTGCGTGCACTATTCCATCCTTTTTCTCGGTCTGTGTACAGACGGTTAAGCCAATCGGACGTTTTCTTCAACCAATCAGATCTTGTCAGACAAGAACGGAATAGTGAACAGAAGTTTCTTTATCCGTATAAACATGCTTCAGTAGTTTCGTATATCTAAAGCAATTTCGATGGGTTTGTCAAATGTCAGTTTACTGTTTATTGTTTACAATCAGTTTATCAAGTCCTTGTTTGTGGTGTTATTGTGTTATTATTTGGTTAATGAGCTAGTGAACAACATTATTATGACTTATGAGTTACAAATATTGCATTGTGTCTAAATGTAAAACTAAGAGTATCACTACAAATATAGTAATATTACATTCAAGATTCTCCAAAATTAGTTCGTAGACAGACGTCAGCAAGTGGTTAGGACACTGCATCTACTTCCGACAAATTAGCCAACTAACGGATGTCGTCATTAACTTCACGCCAATATGAAACAGTTTGCAGTGACGTTGTTTTGTTTAAAAATTACGGCATAATCTAAATATTAATTTTACGAAAAATAAATTATGTTTTGAATTTCTTTTGTTATAATCGTTTTCTGCGTAATGGAAATTAAGAGCAAATCACTTTTTCAAGCATTTTAAAATTTCATGCATCTTCCCTATTCAGCGTCGAAAAATACATGGGAATGCTATGGGCGCGTTCCAAGAACCGTAAACTCCAAGGATAGCCAGATCAAACAAATCTGTCCCCACGGTGCCACCATTACTATGACGTAGCCGCGCGCCCTAATCCAGCGCGCTGCCGTTTAAAATGCATTGTGTGGAGCATATTCTTTTAATAATATTAGCACATAGGCACAATTTGTTGAAATAATTGAGGCATACAACATTTTCAGTATTCTTTGTTAAATATCGTGAACTAAACGCGTGTGAAAAGATTCAAGAATGTAGCATTTTTTTCCTTTTCCACTCAGTGTCAAATTATAAAATATTGTTGATTAATGCCTGGTTCAAACATATTGTTTTTCTATACGGCGGATATTGATCCTTGATTCACAAAAAAATCTGATAAAAAAATTATTTTATCTACAATGGATTCTGATTCGATTCACAGAAAAATCTGATAAAATTTATCTAAACAAAATATTGAATTATGAAATATATGTATTATAAAAATTAACACCCAGTATAACAATATATCTCGGAAAAGTAGGTGCACATATAAATTAATAAAACATATTTTTACCTACTAATTTATTTTGCAAGTCTCGTTCATAGTCGGTCTCCATAAAGTAAACCGAACAATTCCTACTTGTATCTGGGTTTTTATCATGCCTTTTGCACCTGTTTGTTCTTATGGTTTTGGACACCAAATCTTCGAGTTTTGGAAAAACGTGGAAAATAATATTTTTACCAGTCTTTGTACAATATGTGCTGTTAGTCATACACTGCACACCTTGTTCCCGGCATTTTTCTTCACTTCTATTTGAATAATAACAATATGTAAATCTAATACATGAATTATTGTGCTTCTTTTACCTTCTATAATATATACAAAATTACCATTGAACACTGATAATAATAATTATCTTTTAAATCCTATAAAGGTCCAAAATAGTGCAAGCAATAGTATATCCCTGTTTCTGCACACAATTTCACTAATAAAGATTGTTTTCATAACTCAAGGAAACGTATAAAACGCACACGAAGATGTACAGGGAGATCGAGAAAGACTGAACGTGCCGCTCCCTAAAGATTGTTTTTGTGCCTCCTACATACTGCATACATATGTACTATTTTCTGGTAGTTTCAACATTTTCACATTGGCAACAGTTACCTTAAATATAGCCACTTAAAGTATTTACACAAAATACGAGTTTCTTTATTAACTTAACACACAAGTGACAGTGAACTGATTGCGTTGAAAAACACTGATTAGTTCAAAAAGGGAGATAAATGATAAATCAAACACAAGCCAATAATAATAACATTCACGAAAATGACAGACATCAGATTGGTAACAGTGACTAGAGAACCAGTCGTTACTCCTAGCAACATAGGAAATTAGTTTTAATAATGTATGTAGAATAGAAATAAATTTTGATAACTTTAGTGACTTTTCCGTGTGACGTCACGTTCAGTCTTTCTCAATCTCTCGGTACATATCACATTTACAAAGAAAAAGCAATACAACTTAATAATCACACCACTAAACACAGAGAGACAAGGCCGTCAGAAACGTAAACAACAGATTTAGGTCTCACTGTGACGTCACAGTTTTGTCGGCAAGTGGCGAACGTTGCAGCATAAGGAACTGGCTATCCTCCCTCTGTTTACCGTTCTTGGCGCGTTCAGGGATCAGAACTTTTTTTTTGTGGGGCTGTGTAATCTACGAGCGTTGTTACTTAGCAGTGCGCTTTCCAACACTTTTCATAGCATTCGTAAGAAAAGAAACGTTGCTGCTTACCTCTTAGAACCTGACAACTTTCTATCATCTGACAGAAAAATCTACTCTAAATACGCTTGTGTAGTAACTATAGTGGCGCTGCGTAGTGGTGAGAAAGTGTCAGAAATTGAGTGGTAAACAAACCGTATTCTGTTCATCACGCCGACAAAAACCACGATAAAAAAGTTTCAAAACAAATTTGTTGTGTGAAATAAACATTTAATAACACATAAAATGAACAAAAGTGGTGTAAAAAACGTCGGGCATGCGTGTTGCGTCCCGGGTTGCGCTAATCGCCGAAATGCAAATCCGGAATTACAGTTTTATGCATTTCCAAATCGTCCATGGGAAGCTGAAAGGAAAAAGAAATGGATCATTTCTGTTCGACGTAAAGAGTAAGTAATATTCACAGGTTCTAAATAGAAAACTTTAATGTACTTGATCTGTAATTCTGTAAGTTTAGGTTAGGTGTAATGCTTGTCAAAATATGTAGAAATGTTTTTTCTAAATAATTCTGCGTTCTGCTAAATATTTTTTAAATTTATAATGCATAATTGGATTTTTTATAGAATTAATAAGATACCCTGGACTCCTACAAAACATACCCGGATTTGTAGTGCACATTTTTCGGCAGAAGAGAAATCCAATGATCCACGAAAAGAGGCATATAATCCAACAATATTTCCATGGAAAAAAGAGAATCCAAAAGCTCGTACTCGTGCAGCAAGAGCAGAGAATCGTTCCAAAAGTAATAAAAAAATTGAAGGTATTTTTATTTGTTAGCTATTAATATTATGATTAATGTTATTACTACTCTTAGTATTGTCGATATAAATGATATAATTTGCAGAATGTACGAATTCAATTACATATAGTTTATTTTATTTCAGCAGAAGAATGTATTGGAGAAGATCTCGAGCAGGAAGTTTCGTTCAATAACATAACCGTAGCACCGGAATCGTCACCAAGAACATCATTCACAGAAATTAGTGTGCAAACTGACTATCTCAACGTGGAAGAAACTGTCAAATACCAACCATCTACTTTATATTGCTGGCAAGACTCTTCAAAAAACGAAACTGCAACTCAAACGAGTATTACAGTTAATAATTTACAGAAGGAAAATAAAAAAGTTCTTGTTTTTGAAAAACCACGAAAGGTTTGCACGCAATCTGTTTGTGTGGGTCCTGATTGTGAAATGCGAAATGGGTTTCAGTGGTACGATGATATGCAAGACGATAGTTCCTTCAAACAATTGTGTGGAATAACAAAATCTTTTTTCCATATTTTATTAAATTTTATCAAACCAAATGTGTATGGCCAACCAAGTTATTTTAAAGTCATGAAAGCTGAAGACAGGCTGCTAATGTTTCTAATGAAAATGAAGTTAGGGTTGAATTTTGTTGCTCTTGCATGCTTGTTTCAAATATCAACCAAGGCAGCAAGTGATATTTTTTATAGTGTTTTGGAAACTGTATTTTATCACACAGAAACATGGATTTTTTGGCCGTCAAAAGAAGCAGTAAAAGCCACTTTACCAGAAACCTTCAAAAATTACCCGAACTGTCGAGCAATTATTGATTGCACAGAGCTCTTTTGCGAAACTCCCCCCACTGTGGAAATGCGAGCATCTATGTATTCCACGTACAAGTCTCATTTTACATTAAAATATTTGGTGGCTATTACTCCAAGTGGGTATATAAGTTTTGTATCGAAAGGATACGGAGGTCGTACGTCTGATTGCATTATAGTTAATGACTCTGGTTTTCTGACTCTGGTTGAGCCGGGGGATCAAATTTTAGCTGACAAGGGATTTCCTGAAATACAGCAAGAATTGTCACAAAGAAAATGTACACTCACTATGCCCCCTTTTGCTTTTAATCCGCAATTTTCGCGCGAGGAAGTATTTCGTGGATACTCAATAGCTTCAGTGAGAATCCATGTAGAAAGAAGCATTCAACGTATAAAAGTTTTTAAAATCCTAGAACACATAAATATGAAACTTATTCCACACATGGATAAAATCATGTACGTAGCCTGTGTATTGGCCAATAACAAGGAACCCCTTATCCGTAAAAAGTAAAAAAAAGGATTTTGTAATTCTTTATTATAAAATATATTAAAATCTGCGTTGTAATTAACATTGAAATATATTTTTTAATCAAAATACGAATCAAAATGACGTTTGCTATGTATTAAGAAGACTGAATAAAATATTCAAAATAAAATATTTCGATTTTTGGAATTAATATTGATAAAAATGACTCATTTTTTTGTATTTTCAGACACACGTGATCTTGCGACGAATATACGAAGAAATGGCACATTTGAATTCCCAAAATATACATGGAAACTTGAATCTGCGTGTAATACTTGTCATTTTCTTTTAAAAACAATTCTCCATTTTCATCGAATATGAGATATGGAACAAATGACATTTTCATCTGGAAATCCACAATCTTGGTGTTCTCGCAACTGTACGGGCACTTGATTTCCAAAAGCTCCATATTTTTACCAGTGTCTATTATCCCATCAGGGCTACATGCCAGATATGGTTGTTTTAAAGACACAATCAGGCCGACTTCGTGAACACGGTATCCGAATGTTTCTTCAAACATTAATCTTGCTACTGATTCCATTTCAAGTCCGTATTGCATAGCGATCGGTTTTAGTGCTTTATTTTTCTGCTTGCTGAGTTGTTCTGCCAATGTGTCAAAATTTGCTACTCTTGTTTTGATTCTATGTGCCTTTTCACTGCAGGTAATCCTTGTGCGGCGTTGTTGCAACCACATGTAAGTATTCGATTGGCCTATAGAATTGAAAGCGATTTCCATCCATTTCTCTTTGTCGACTATGATTGCCTCATATTTGCATAAATATTCTTGTGGGCAACTTATTTTCGCAAATTTTGTCTTCATATTTTGCGTTGACAGACAACTATAAGCATTGTAAATTTGAAAGCTCGAGTTGCTTTGCAAATAGTACAATTTTTCAAGAAAACTTTTATTTGTGATATTTCTTTTTTCCTGCTCGAGCATTCTTTCTTGCCTTTGATTGCGGTATTCGATTTCGCTCTTGATTATTTCAGTTTGTGGAGAGTCTTCAGACAAATGCTTGTCGTTAATGTTTTTTAAATCCTCAAATCCGAATACTTGGTCCTGCCTTTGCAAGGAAATAATGTTTCTATTCTACATCCTTTATGGTACTTATCAAGCTGTGTTTGTGCAGGTCGATTCCATATCATAGGTTGATCCGTTTTAGAACATGTATTTTCTACATTCACAAAAATGCAAATTGCTGCGGCGTGTTTACAGAAGCCCTTTCCTGCTTTGCAGTTGCAATATGTGTCCAAAATTGTACGGTCAAATTTGAGCTGCAAAAAAATATTATAAATGTTAAGACAAATATATAAATTCTCCTGCAATGCAATTTTTGTAAAAACTTAGCAGCACTACACCTGTCGCTAGGATTTTCAATACATTTAATATTCGTTAATTTTAACCTCTTTTATATTTGTTATTGTAATTAAAAAAATACCTGTACTACCGGAGTATACGTATTTTCGTGCCTTCGAGTGCTATGAGCTCCTGGGGTTTCCCTTAAAACTGTTCCAATTAATTTTCTACTCTGTCCGTCAACCACTTCTTTCACGCCACTTACGTGAAAACTTTCAAGCAATTTCTTCCCTTTGCTCAAGCTTTTTTTGCGAAAAATACTTGTATTTACAGGTAAAAACCCACAAGTAATTTCAATTATCATTTTATTTGGAGAAATAACACTTAATTTTACACAAAATCACTTAGATACTACACAGGTATAACACGGTTAAATTAGGCAATTTGACATTCACCACTCACTTATTGACACGGCAAAACCGCGAGGTGGCGCGGCGGTCTCCCCGACACGCGACTACACAAGCCTATATGTCGTACAAAAAATATTTTCACTGTCAAACGATAATAGCATTAATTAAAATTTCGTTACAACGCAACTGTGAGAACATTACCTTCAATCCATTAGTCCATATATGTGCGCGACTGTTAATTACTACCTAAATTAGAAATCTTTAATTATTTAAGCTCGTTCGGCAATTTCTCGGAATCGTTAACCGAGATTGAAACCGTTTTATTTTCTCAAATATTCATTTCAACTCATTTGAATTCATCTCAGTCTTCTTACATTTACTATCTACTTACCCTGTTTTCATTTATTGCTAACTCTACAAATTGCTCCGAGCCGTGCCATCAAGGATAAACTGAGATTAAACTTAAACATGTATGTTGCATGAGTGCCTCCTCAAATATATAACAATCATGACAGAGAAATAACGTTTTACGTCCAATTCAGAAATTTAATACGCTACAGACGAAGACAATAAGACAAATCAAATCCCGAAGTTGGATAATAAATATTTTGATTAGTTTTACGTTTAATTGAAATGTGGGAGGATCATTTCGTATTCAAATTCGGAAAAATGAGAATGAATGCTTGTTTATGATACCGTTACAAAGCTGTACTTAATGACAACCGTTGAAAATGACACCTTAGGTGAAATGAAATTTCGTATTCAATTAGTTTTATGTGTGTGGGACTTGAACTCACTACGCTACACAAAAAACACTAATAACTCTAAAATACGTTTTATATGTTGTAAAACCATACGTCAAATTACGATAAATTTAACGTTTATTATCATGATAAATTAACTCCTATATAAAAAAGTCTATTTGACAGTCACATTTTTGTCACTTTGACAGCGATAAAAAAGGTGCATCGTTTTTTATCGGGTATTAATACACAAGAGGTCGATTTTTTACCGGGTAAATTTTTTTTGGACAAAAACCTGTTTTCCCATGAAAATTATTCGAAAATTAAGGCCATGGAAAAATCACGACACGAAGTGGAGCAATTTTTCCTGTCCCTTAATTCGAGCATAATTTCCATGGAAAACAGGTTTGAGTCACTCAAAAAAAATTTACCCAAGTAGAAAATCAACCTCGTGTGTATTACAGAAGATTAATATATGATTAAAAAATATTATCTAAAATAATTATTAAAACAACAAAACTGTTTATTTAATGTTTTAAAAATAACGATTTACAATAAAAAATAAAAACATTAGAAAGTGTTCTTCATCATGTTATAACACCAGTCAGTCAAAATATTTGCAAGTTCTCATAGTAGTCGTATCTTCTTCGAGGAAATAATACTCTTTGCAAAAAGCTTTAAATTGTTTCCATATAGAATTACTTCCACATTCAGTGGAAGTATAGTTACAAAAAAGTTTTAAAAAATTTTTTTGTTCAAATAGGCTTAGAATGTCATGAAACGTCGAGATTTTAAGTTGGAGCGAAAAAAAAATTTCTGTCTGTCGGTCTGTAACTTTTTTGTGCGCACGTTTACTCTGGAACCGTTTAAGATATTGACTTGAAATTTGGTATACATATGTACTTTAACGAGATCTGGAACTAGATTATATTTTCATCTTCTTCCGTCGAAGGGTTGGGGGGTAAATTGGGGTAAATTTGGGGTAAATAGCTAAATCAATCAGGTAAGAGTCCAGAAAATTGGTATCTAGTATATACAAGAGAAGCTAAGGTCTCAAAAAAATGTTTGGCATTAGCCACCCCCATTACCACCCCCACCCCATTATTATTATTAAAGGGGATGAAAAAAAAATGTGATTTAGTGTATGTACAAGAACCAGAAACCTCAAAATATTTTTTTTACTTCATCGCGAAATTACCAAGCAACAAACTCTCTTAATAATCAGTAAATTTTTCCGACAAAATTATGTCACTTATGATATTATATATGAAAAAAGGAATTTGTTCATTTGGGTAATAATCTCGAGCTCTAAATCTTATCACACAAACTGCGGGTAGCTATATTTTTTGTAAAATTTTGCTTTTAAGCGAATGTCCTTGACTTAATAATTTACACAAAAAGCCCTCAACCTTCGGTTTCGGGCTTTTAAGGTAAAGTATTAAGTCTCGAACATTTTTTAAGCAAAATTTTATAAAAAAAAAGCTACCCGCGGTTGATCCGAAAAAATTCAGAGCTCTCTGGATATAACCTGTGATAAATCTATCATTTTCAATTGAAATTAAAATTTTGTAGGCTCGCCTATTGTTAATTTAACGTATATGGCGTATATTGACAGTATATTTAAAACTTCTTTTAAATCAATATTTTCTACAATTATTCAAATAATTGAGAACTAGTCCATGGACTGAAAATGGGTCCGTTAATATTATATATATCAACTAAATGTTTTAATCGTCTCCTGATGATGCCGACTTGGTTGGCGAAACGCGGGTGATCAGTGTTTTTTTTTGCTTCTATCAGTTCAGGGTCTACATATTAATTAAACTAAGGACAATGCTAATGACGGCGTGGAGGATCCCAAAAGGCCCTTTCCTTCCAAAATAACCATTTAGATAAATATGCAACCATTTATAACTCATCACGATCCTTTTATTTTGGTACGTACATGCTGTAGAGCATCAACAGATGCCTTGCTTTTTGCATTTGACCACTTGCTGAGTTCACAGAAAGTCGCATGCAAAGATTTTAATTGTTATTTCCAAGGAACTGCTATAAAAAATCGTTTAAATTCTGGAGATTACGTCTAAATGACATTGCGGGTGTCGTGACATTTATTTATACGCTTTGTTTATAACGTCATATAAACATGTGTAGTTCCATCCGGTGCTTGGTCGTCGCACTCTGTAGCTGGTAGTTGAAATTCCATGTGCCTCTCTGATGGCATAAATCTTGGGTGGCGTACTGCTGGGTTATGTTTGTTTATTTATGTTAACTTTACTTTGTTTACTTCCAATTTGTCGATGAAAAACTAGGCGCTACTGAACATTAATGTTCTTCATACGGGGACGTGTACCAATGAGAAGCAGACTGGTTATATCTGTTTTTATCATTATTATTGAGAAATGCAGTCAGGATATTTCTCTATCGAATAATCTCATGTAAAATATGGCATTTTTTCGATAAAAACATTTTTTAAATTCTGTAAAAACGGCTGCCCAAGGAATCACTACTTCCACATCCAGATTTTCTATCTAAGTCTCTCATAACGAAAACATTTTGTATGTGGAAATAATTGTTTATAGAACTTTAATAATATAATATTTGAAATCACCAAAAACCTATATAACGATATCCCACACCGTAGTGGGGTGGGGGTGGTAATAGGGGGGTGGTAGTGGTGGTGGATGAAGTAAAAAAAATTGAAATTGATATTATAACTTGCAACAAAAAGTTATTCTTTGTGCGGGAAATTCTTCCAGAATACTCAGTTTCGTTAGGTAAGTAGAAAAAGAAGCACACATTCTAAATTCACTCCCCCTCGTTTCCTTCGCCCTGCACCGCCCATAAGAACGGTGTAAGTTACAATATCTAATATTTATTTATTTAAAAAAAAACCAAAACTCCCCGTTAAATGGCTATTATCAGGTTATAATGTGATTACTTCTGAATACTCTTACACCCGTCCCCACCAATTAAGGTGGTGGATTTTATCTTTTTAGAGTTTTTATTGGTTTTAATTGCAAAATAAATCACTAATCACCCAGTTTGATGTTTTTTTATCATAATAAGGTGATTTAGTCAATTCAGATGAATATTTCTCACCCTTTTGGGGTTCGGGTGTACGGTGTGCATATCACTATACAGAAAATATTACTTGTTTTTTATATAAAAAAATTCGTTTTCTGTCGGTCTGTCTGTAATTTTTTTCTGTGCGCTCGATTACTCTGGAACCGTTTAAAATATTGACTTTTTATTTACCTATTTATTTCTTATTTTCATGTGTCGATATAAAACCGACGTGCTTCTACTGCATTACCATTTGCCTTTCCGTAACAAAAATGCATGTCATGATATTCAACACTTGAATACTGATAACTAATTTGTTAAATTAGATTGGATCAAAAATCATTTACACTTACTAAACAAATCTCAATGTGGTGCCCTTTTAAAGAACCATCATACAGGAAACCTGTTACTGATTCTTCGTAATTTAGCCGAAAAACTACGTTTTATATGGAATTACTGCTAAATATTTATTATCACATATGACTTTCCTCCGTACTCGATTCTTTTTGTAATAATTTAAAAGTTTACACTCCGCTCGAATACATAACATAAAAAAAAGTGAAAAAGTGAAAAAGACATTTTTTTTAATCCATTTTTTCAAAATTTTAAAATTAAGTCACGTTAGTAAAACTTAATAAACTATAATAATCATGAAGTGTACATACTTTTTGACAGTTCTCAATGAAGAAAGAATTTTTATGAAAGGCTTTTATTTTTTTCTATATTTTCTATTACGACGATTGAGTTCGGGCGTGATAATAATATAAGTATATTTTTCCCATCCATCCTTTGCTTGTATTGTTAAAACAAAAAAGCATCAGAAAGCTACAAGTTCCATCTTTTAAATGAACCAACACTCATATAGATGAACAAATTCTGATTTAGTTGCATGTAATTCAGTGCGTCGGTGTCACAGTCATGCGTATTCAAGCGCGCGCACGCATGATCTCGCTCCGAGTTTTAACGTTACACTTGACTATTTTTTCCGGGAAAACCATGGCTTTAGCGATAAATTTGTTAGGACATTTTTTGTTCATAAATATGTGATCTATCCATGTGTATTTTTTATTTTTTCCTAATCTTGAAAAAATGGATGAAAAAAAATCTTTTTCACTTTTTTTATGTTCTGCAACCCAGCGAAATGTAAACTTTTCAGGGTATTATTCTAAACACTTTCACGAACTCATTAAAAAAAAGATTATTCATTTTACAAGTTTTTGTAGGTAAATACCTTCATCGACTGGGCTACTGCCCATACTCCCCAATTTATTGTTCACCGCAAATATTCCCGGTTTGACTAGTAGTCAATTTGGCACGGCAATGTCGAAGATACGAATCGTTAACGTTCACCCGAGTTACCCGACACTTCCATGAGGTATGCGCCGACAGACCGATCCCATAATCCGAGTTAGAGGTGCTCATTGCGATTCCCAATAACCAGATTTCAGTACACTTTACCTTATCTGTCCGTCTCTAATTACACTGTAGGCTGTCATGGCCAGCTTCGAGTTGGATTACTGCGGCTTGTGCCTAATTCAATTAATTAATTAATTACGCGCAACAATGCAGTTGCCGCTGCATGTGCTAAAGCTCCGTTTATTGCCTTAAATATTTGTTGTTAATTATTAAGTCCGTATTTAATATTTGTTTATAAAATAAGTGTTTACGTACAATCGACGGCGCCATCATAAGCTGGTTGGTTTATGTTGGTTTTAATTAAGTGTTTCCACTCCAAGTGCATTTTGTAAGCATTACAGGACCGGACTAGCCCAGTTGCCTCAATCGATGTAGTACCAGGAAAATGGGAAAAATAGCGGGAAGACAACAAAAGTGATTTTTGGTAGAAAAACCTAAATGGACAAATAGTTAAACATACTGAAGATCGAAAATTATTTGGTGTGAGCCTCGAACGCCATATTGTAAAAATGGCTGCCAAAAGAATTTTTTTTCGAACATCTCGCAAAGCAATATGTACCAGTACAGAACTGTAAAGAATTTAATTTTCCATGAAAAATTCTGTTCAAAATGACTGTAAAGATCGGTGACTTAACAATTCATACAAGAAGGGTAAATCGCGATTTTGTGAAGACTAATATTGCCAAATAATTTTTCAGCTCGACAGCAGAATGTCGGACAGGAGAACTAAGGATTGATATACAGGGTGTCCCACGACGAACTGCGACGATCGATATCTCGAAACGTAGACATTGTAAAATTTTGAAAATTTGGTAGTGAACTAATGTCAATGAGGGCAACTCGGCTAAAATATTCTCAAGATGATGGCACTTCCGGTTATACCGGAAGTAGATATCAACTTGCTTATTTTAAACGGGACACCCTATATTTATTACATTTTTGGATGTCTATTCCGAAAATTTTTAGTTTTCGAAATATTGCCAATTCAATATTTTTATATGGGGATTTTGCTATGGATGTTAAGTTCAAATACTCTTAGTTGGCTATGACGGCGTTGGGTGCTAAACAAATGTATGTAGCTGTCACTTACCATTTGACAAGTATTAATTATCATGCCGGGGCGCTTAAATTATACGCACGAGGATTATTTAATTTGTTTATAATCAAGAACCAGTGACGTAGCCAGGGGAGGGGTCCAGGGGGTCCGGACCCCCCCGAAATTAATTGACATTTAAATAATTGACACATAATATTTAAAATTATTATATTAATTTTATTTTCGGTTTCTGTTGAAAATTTTTCTGGTTGATTTAAATTTCCATTCCAGCCAGCCCCGTTGCAAATCATGGTGTGGTTTCCTGCAATTTTATTGCAGCCATATTAATAGGGCAGAGCCAACAGCGTGCCAATTTGAAGCGACGCAATGTAGCGCAATCCGAATCTGATTTAATCTTAAGTAACCTGCTGCATATGAATATGACGAATGTGATGTGATTGTAGAAATCTAGTTCATTTTCATAATGAAGCGTTCCAGAGGCTCCTCAATTACATCTTTTTTTCAAAAAAATAAACAGACCTGAACAAGACGAAGTAAACAAAAATGGTTTCTTTATAGTTTACTACTAGATGCTGAACCAACACTAGCGCGTCCCGCTCATTAAAAAAACAATGCATTTCAATATGTGATATTATTATATTTGAAATGATTTCGCAAAACTATAAATACAGGATTTTCCACATAAAAGTCTGGAGCGAAAATTCTCGAAAAAAAAATGGAGATATGGGAATTCTGTAAAAAAGATTTATATGTGGAACAACTAGCATTTCTTCAAAGTGATATAATTTCAACGCCTTGAATGAGCTGGGCGTCGCGACGCCTCGAAAATATAAATCGACTAAGGGACTTTTAAAGTGCGGAAATTTGAAAACACGTTTAATTTAAAGATGTTTTTGTCATATATTCCAACTGGATTACTGTACTCGTATCTGAGTAATACCTTCAAAATGTTCGCCCCCTCCCCCCCCCCCCGAAAAAAAATCCTGGCTACGTCACTGCAAGAACCTGTGACATATTAGGTAATAGATATCCAGAGAAACAAAAACCGTCTCCTAACAGTATTAAACGCCTTCATAGCCCACTAAGAGTATTTGAACTTAAAATCCATAGCAAAATCCCCATATAAAAATATTGAACTGGCAATATTTCGAAAACTAAAAATTTTCGGAATAGACATCCATACACAAACTTACCCCTATCTTTAATGGTAAATAAGATAAGATTATAAAAATTGGGGGTTTCTATTTGAAAAAATTGATTTTTGACAGTTTTCTCAATTTCATTTTTATTCCTATTTTTTGAACACTCTATATTAATATTTATCAAAATAGTATAAAAACACTATTAAAGTAGGTCTTTCTCAACAAATAATCCAACCCAAATTAGATAATAAATGCTTACTTATAGGAAAAATTGATAATTCTTTTAAGGCCTGCAAACGTCATTTTTGACATAAAAATTGAAATAAGTCAATAACGGAGAGACTTAGGTAAAATACATGGTACACAAAATCGGGCTAAAATTTTGCGTAGAAACCAAAAATGTAATATAGGGTGTCCCATTTAAAATAAGCAAGTTGACATTGTAACAGTTACATTTTGATTCCCCTGTATAATAAAAATTTACAACCCATATTATTCACATTTGGTGGAATAATATTCTTATATCCTCTTAGGTATGCAACCAGTAATACCTATATTAAGTATTTTGTCTAAGAGTGTAGAGCTTCGATTTACTTATTATTGTTCTTAATATGAAAACTATTTCCTTAAATCATGTCAGGGGCTCAAAGAAAGGTTGTAGGAATTCTCTTGCCAAATTTAATTTTCTTTGGTACCTGAAAAGGAACAATTTGTAGGCTAAAATGTGTTTTGTTATTAAGGTATTATTCACAGCTAAGGCAGACAATTTAATTATCACATACAGATAGTTACTATTATTTTATTAACTTTCTTTTAAATTCAAATTTCAAACATAGTGGATTCTCTTAGTAATTAATTTAAGTTGGCAAACAGAATTTTTTGCTGAAAAGTAAAAAGCTAACAAAAAAGGGCTTTTTTGTCCAAGAAAGAGCAGCCATGCTGGCAATTTAAAAATTGTGAAGAACATCTTCCTTAATTTTAACAATTTTTGGGAAAAACGCCTAATAACAAACTAAGGTATGTCTTATTTAATTTTCCCTATCAATTTTGATATAAATTTCATATAATTCGATACCTAAACGGAATTATATTTTTAGGCTCGTTCCGAGATACCTATTTCAAGAGGCTCGTACTTTTGTTTATTACCTCAATGAAACTTGTCGTAATCTCCTTGTTAAACATAGTACGCTGATCTGCGTAGAAACATATATATATTAGATTTTGTTTGTCTGTGGTAAATTAATTTTGGAACTGCTTTGGCTGGAGTCAAGAGAATATTAGAGAAATCACCTACATATTGTTTTGTTTCGGGGCACCCTGGAGATCATCAGCCTTACGCCTGTTAATCATGGTCTCATGGTAAAACCGAGAAGTAAGCAAGTACCGTAATTTTCTTAGATTGTCCTCAAGTATCACCAACGTATTGTAAGTAATTTTGGCATTTATTTTGTTGTCCACCAGAAGTTGCAGAGAACCAGCGTACAGCATATCTACAAGTAACGATAGTGCTACGTTATTACTATAAAAGCTCACGGTGTAGTAAAAAAGCAAGTTAACTAAGCAATTTATTATTCATATCTTGTTTACGAGAATAGTGGATTTGTTACATTTCAATAATATTAATATTTAGTTTAGTCGATGGTAATTTTGTGTCTCGTCCTAATAGTATACCGCTGGATAATGATTGATTAAATCCATATGTGTTATAATAATTAAAAGTTTCATGTGAACTCGATAAACGGCCGTTCAACGAGTATTAATATACCACACCTTTTGACTTGTAGCTAAAATAGAATTTTCATCATGTCATATGTCTTTACACATCACATTATTATTAGACGTGTATAATTAAATACTTACTTTATACATTGTACATAATCGTTGCTGGTTTAGTGTGCTTAATTTATTTTGTAAAAAGCTTACACGAAATTCCAAAGCGTGCATTTTATATTTATATCAGCTGTATTTGAATATTTGAGGTTATATTAACTTGCGTCTTATATCACATTGGTTGTTTTCTGCTTCTGCTTACCCTTATGGACACTTGGCACACGGGGCAAGTGATAAGTAGGTCGTTTGACATAATACATAACTGCCATAAGGATTGGTGGCTGACAGTTGTTGATCTCTATTGTTTGTCAGTTTAATTTCAATGTTGTATTATATTTATTGTCCCAATTATTTATCCATTTCATACATATACACGAATTAGTTTTAAGCTTGTTTTATACATTCCTATATATACTTTGTCATATACTTACTCACTAAATTTTTTTAGTAAATTTTTCACTATTATCTTGAGGTTTAATTTAGTTTTGCCTATACACCTCTGTCAATTTTAACAATTGGCTGGCGCCCAGGGTAGTTTAACCGGTGCACCCCAAAATTCTAAAATTCAGAATAAGAAAACGAATTCACACCCGCTCTTCACTTTGGGCTTTCGGGCATACTAGGGGTGTTCTTAATTTTGCCATTAGGGACACGTCACAACATCTACTTCCGGTATAACCGGAAGTGCCATTATCTTGAGATTATTTTAGCCGAGTTGCCCTCATCGACATTAGTTTACTACCAAATTTTCAAAATTTTATAATATATACTTTTCGAGATATCGATCGCCGCAGTTCGTCGTCTTGACTAGATAAAAAAACATGTTTTTATACAGGGTGTCCCACGACGAACTGCGGCGATCGATATCTCGAAAAGTATACATTATAAAATTTTGAAAATTTGGTAGTAAACTAATGTCGATGAGGACAACTCGGCTAAAATAATCTCAAGATAATGGCACTTCCGGTTATACCGGAAGTAGATGTCAACTTGCTTATTTTAAATGGGACATCCTATATTACATTTTTGGTTTCTACGCAAAATTCTAGCCCGATTTTGTGTACCATGTATTTTACCTAAGTCTTTCCGTTATTGACATATTTCAATTTTTATGTCAAAAATGACGTTTGCAGGCCCTAAAAGAATTATCAATTTGTCCTATAAGCACCATTCAAAGGTGTTTTATCCAATTAGTCCTATAAAGATATACATGTGAATGTACTTCCTAGTATTTTCTGATAATATACTTATTTTATTCCAAACAAATTTTCATACAGGTCACACTGGGAAAAAAGTTTTTAATACCTCAGAAATTTTGTTGAAAGATGCATCTAGGACCAGTAATTGTAGGACATTAAATATATCTTAATTAATTTGACTTGTCAGCCCGTGAAATATTCCTGCTTTAAAAGTAATGAAATGAAATTAAATCGTTTTGGTATAAGCAATCTTCCACCATTTAATTAAAATAAATATTTTGAAGATAAATTAAATAAAATTTTCATCCATAGGAACTTGTGTATTTAAATTCCTTCATTCCAGCGTTAGCAATTACAGCTGATAGCTCAAGTAAAGTAAATACATATTCCCGAACAAAATGAGAGAAAGAGTATAAAATTTTACGCAGATCTTATCTTTACCTTCTAATGCCGTTATAACGTGGTAACCGCGTGTAAAGAAAATAGGGAGTATGAAAAAAATCCATCGGGAAAATGTATTACTTACATAGCAGATCTTGTTGTAGGCAAACTACCTGCGGCTTTTTTAGAGATTTTTAATACTACTGCATCTCCTTTTCCTTTATTGCACAACGGATAGGTGTGATCTTTTCTGGCTTAGTCGCCAGTTCTGTTTCGCTTATAAAACTATTTTTGTTTGGTTGATTCTGCAAGGAATCGATTTTAATTATAACTTTTTGAAAAAGGAAGATTCTACTCTATTTTAGATTGATTTCAACTTTTGTTAAGTTTTAAATGAACAACTTATTCATTCAATCAAGAAAATGCAAGAGTTCAAATAAGTAATACTATTTTATAAAGTTCAAAATGTGCAAATAAATGTTTTTAAAGGGCTTGTCTAATTATAATGTGAGAATCTGCCTATCAAACATGGCAAGGGCGAACGCCTCCATCGGAGGGCGTTGATCTCAACCACTTGTAATAATATTCACGTAGTTTGGTTTGCTTGTGGCTAACTTTATAGTTCTTAACAGTGATTTTATCATTCACAAGAACTTGTCATTTGAAAGGCGTTTTACAGCAATATATGAGTTATACGAAGTGTTCTAGCTTTTTTCAAAACTTACAGGCAGCATATAATCCAATAGGGGTAGTGTACTTTGGCTCCGCCCTCGGGCTATCCCCATGGAGATATCCGTATAAGAACTGTTATGGGTTAATTGGCATTTTCCATAATTTTCTTAAAAATTTAAAATTCGCTTTCCGGCAAGAAATTATATTTTTCTAATGGCCATCCGATGCTCCTGTCACACGGTCAAATATGGAATAAAATTTTTCCAAAATAAAATTTTTCAATATTTATAGAGATAGTACACCACTTTAAAGGGCACCTTCTCCATCAACATTCGTATCGTTTTACTTCCACGTCCAGTGGAAGTATAGTAACGACAAAAAATTTTAAAAAATTTTTATTGTTCAAATAGGCTTAAAATGTCATGAAAGGTCGAGATTTTAAGTTTGAGCGAAAAAAATCTCTGTCTGTCTGTCGGTCTGTCTGTAACTTTTTTTTGTGCGCACGTTTACTCTGGAACCGTTTATGATATTGACTTAAAATTTCATACACATATGTACTTTAACGAGATCTGGAACTAGATTATATTTTCATCTTGTTCCGTCGAAGGGTTGGGGTGTAAATTGGGGTAAATTTGGGGTAAATGGGTAAATCAAGCAGGTAAGAGTCCACGAAATTGGTATTTAGTATATACAAGAGAAGCTAAGGTCTCAAAAATTTGGCATTAGCCACCCCCATTACCACCCCCACCTCTTTATTAAAGGGGATGAAAAAAAATTGTGATTTAGTGCATGTACAGGAACCAGAAACCTCAATATATTTTTTTACTTCATCCACCCCCCACTACCACCCCCCTATCACCACCCCCACCCCACTACCGATGTGGGGTATCGTTTTATGGGTTTTTGGGGTAGAAGATTTCAAATATTATATTATTAAAGTTCCATAAACAATTATTTTCACATACAAAGTTTTTTCGTTGTGAGTGACTTGGATAGAGAATTTGGATGTGGAAGTAGTGATTCCTTGGGCAGCGGTTTTACAATAATATTGCATTTCAACAATAGATAATCCCCGGTGCTTTGCCCACCGACGTGTGCCCTGTATCCTTAATGCATGGCCGACTATTGTAATAGACTCCCTTGTTCCCTATTCCGTAATACGCCGTAAGAGAATGGAGGATTAGAAAATCCTCAGGGCGGTTTAATATCGTGGGTTGTTAATTTCGAGTGTGTATTTAATCTGTTACATTATTAATATGTATTTGCAGAATGTCGATATCGGTCTGGCGAGAGGGATAGATAGGTTCCAGTTTTCGGGATGCTTTACCGCCCTAGGGACCAACCCCAGGATGTTGATGTAGAGATAGTATCTTAAACAGTGGAGTTTACTTTGTTACAGATGTACAGGCCGCCCACATGATAACGTTTTTCAAAAAGACTAAAGCAATTTAAGACATGTCCTAAAAAAAAAATTCGCTGCACTTTCAAAATGGCGTCCGTTTAAAAAAAATTTTGCAAATATGGTTTTTGTCATTTAACACAAAAACTAAAAAAGATAGAGAAAAACTTTCTGTACAAAAAGCAAAGTGCATAAAATTTTCTACAATTTTGTTCCTATACAATATTTGGATAGGAGTTACCATTTTCCAGATAAATGATTCAGCTCTTAAAATAAAATTCAATATAAAACGTAAAACCACGGGAGCCCACCCTAACGGTCCGTGCACCCCCACAATCCTTGGGGACAATGTTTTTCATAAAGATTAAAGCCTAAGAAACACTTTAAGACATGTCCTAAAAAAAAAACTGGCTGTACTTTCAAAATGGTGTCCGTTTTTAAAAAAAATGCAAATATTGTTTTTGTCATTTAACACAAAAACTAAAAAAGATGGAGAAAAACCTTCTGCACAAAAAACAAAGTGCATAAAATTTTCTATAATTCTGTTCTCATACAATATTTGAATAGGAGTTACCGTTTTCCAGATATCATTGTTACCGTTTTCGAGATAAATGTCTGCAAATTACAATATTATTATTTTTTTTTTCAGTTTATTTTATTTTTTGTTATGTTAATAATATAAAGTTATATTATACGCCTTACAGTAATTGTCACAGTTATTTCCTCTAAGTGATTTACCGATATATGAATTTCCATGTTTTCTTAATTTTGGACTCATTTATCTGGAAAATGGTAACTCGTGTCAAAATATTGTATAGGAACAAAATTGTAGAAAATTTTATGCACGTTGTTTTTTCTGAAAAAAGTTTTTGTCCATCTTTTTTAGTTTTTGTGTTAAATGACAAAAACAACATTGGCAACAGGTTTTTTTTTAACATATGGCCGCCATTTTGAAAGTACAGCCAGTTTTTTTTTAGGACATGTCTTAAATTGTTGCTTAGGCTCTAGTCTTTATGAAAAACATTGTCCCCAAGGATTGGGCGGGGGGTGCACGTACAGCTAGGGAGGGCTCCCTGACTAATAATTATTATTATCTTATGCATGAAATATGAATATCAATTAATATTTCATAAAATAAATAAGATTAAATCCATGCTTTTACGCTCATTTTAGCAAAAAACAATAGCTGGTGGTATTTTAACGAAACGTTTAGAGACAGGCATACTTTTTTTTAACAGCAGAATGCCGTATCTGACATAAAACCGCTGCCCAAGGAATCATTACTTCCACATCCAGATTCTCTATCCAAGTCACTCACAACGAAAAAACTTTGTATGTGAAAATAATTGTTTATGGAACTTTAATAATATTATATTTGAAATCCTCTACCCCAAAAACCCATAAAACGATACCCCACATCGGTAGTGGGGTGGGGGTGGTGATAGGGGGGTGGTAGTGGGGGGTGGATGAAGTAAAAAAATATTTTGAGATTTCTGGTTCCTGTACATGCACTAAATCACATTTTTTTTTTCATCCCCTTTAATAAGGAAGTGGGAGAGTGTCTAATGCCAAAAATTTTTTTGAGACCTCAGCTTCTCTTGTATATACTAAATACCAATTTTATTGACTCTTACCTGCTTGATTTACCCATTTACCCCAAATTTACCCCAATTTACCCCCCAACCCTTCGACGGAACAAGATGAAAATATAATCTAGTTCTAGATCTCGTTAAAGTACATATGTGTACCAAATTTCAAGTCAATATCTCAAACGGTTCCAGAGTAAACGTGCGCACAAAAAAAAGTTACAGACAGACAGACAGACCGACAGACAGACCGACAGACAGAAATTTTTTTTTCGCTCAAACTTAAAATTTCGACGTTTCATGACATTTTAAGCCTATTTGGGCAATAAAAATTTTTAAAAATTTTTTTGTCGTTACTATACTTCCACTGGACGTGGAAGTAAAACTGTAGAATACGCATGTTTAGAAAAATGTACACAAACTTCCATACTAGTTTTACTTCCACGTCCAGTGGAAGTATAGTAACGACAAAAAAATTTTTAAAAATTTTTATTGTCCAAATAGGCTTGAAATATTATGAAACGTCGAGATTTTAAGTTTGAGTGAAAAAAAAATTTCTGTCTGTCTGTCGGTCTGTCTGTCTGTAACTTTTTTTGTGCGCACGTTTACTCTGGAACCGTTTAAGATATTGACTTGAAATTTGGTACACATATGTACTTTAACGAGATCTAGAACTAGATTATATTTTCATCTTGTTACGTCGAAGGGTTGGGGGGTAAATTGGGGTAAATTTGGGGTAAATGGGTAAATCAAGCAGGTAAGAGTCCATGAAATTGGTATTTAGTGTATACAAGAGAAGCTGAGGTCTCAAAAAAATTTTTGGCATTAACCACCCCCATTACCACCCTCACCTCCTAATTAAAGGGGATGAAAAAAAATGTGATTTAGTGCATGTACAGGAACCAGAAACCTCAAAATATTTTTTTACTTGATCCACCCCCCACTACCAACGCCTATCACCACCCCCACCACCGATGTGGGGGTATCGTTTTATGGGTTTTTGGGGTAGAGGATTTCAAATATTATATTATTAAAGTTCCATAAACAATTATTTCCACATACAAAGTTTTTTCGTTGTGAGTGACTTGGATAGAGAATCTGGATGTGGAAGTAGTGATTCCTTGGGCAGCGGTTTTTCTTATTGTAATGATAGAAAGGTTAATTTGGGGTTAAAAAAATAATTAAACTTGTACTTTTAAGTTAAGAATAAATGATTATTCTACAAAATGGCGACATAAACAAACTTTCTTAATAAAATAACGTAATTAAAAACAGCAATATATTAATAGTTTGCTGAAAACTGAATGTCCCCCAAACTGAAATATGAAATATGACAGCTGATAAAAAGGAACAAAATAGAAGGTCTACCAAGCTTATTCGTTTAAATAAATAAGAACATCATGCCTAAATCTAAGAGAGTATTGTATGTATTGTTAATAACCAATTGCAGTGTGACCAAATCATTTTTTTCACCCTGAAATATGTATATTGCTTACACTTATCTACATTTCCAGAGATGATTGACACTCTTTAGAAACCGAATTTCAGAGAAAACTAACAAGAAAAAATAATATGAATATCTCAAATTAACCAACAATATATCATACAATATACAGGGTGTCTCACCGGGAACTGAATCGATCGATATAGAGAAAAGTACGCATCAGAAATTTTTGAAAATTTTGGGAGTTACTAAAGTCAGTGTGGCCAATCCAACTAAAATAATTACAAGCAGCTGGCACTTCCGCTTATACCGAAAGTCGATACCAACTTGCTTATTTTAAATAGAACACCCTATATATTTCAGGGTTTTCGAAAAGAGCGTAAAATTCTGAGTCAAAAACATGTAGGATACCCTATGCCTAAATCCATCCGTTTCAGAGATATTTGACATTTTATAGAAAATTTGACAGGTGCAACGATTTGCAAGAACCGTTATAACTTTCTTCGTGTAAAAGATCCTCATTTGCTTCTTGGCACATAAAAAGAACACAAGGAGAATTACGTTCTACAACTGAAATAAATTCAATAATATCATACCAAGTGTTCCGTTTTTCGCGTTACATTTTGTCAACTTCAAACCGCGAAAACTTGTTTAGGTCAAATGAAACACCCTGTATTTTTTTACGTCAAGTTGTGTAAAATTGAATTCCCTTTTTTCTGATATTAGCATTGTGGGGTTAAAGTTTTCAACTTTTTGAAATATTTGCGATTTTATTAGAAATTCATGAATTGTTGTAATCATTTCATCAAAATAGCCATGATTAGAAACAATCAGTCATTATCTTATGTCAAAAAATGCCAGCACGTTTAAATTACACTTACGAAGACTTTTTAAATTTGTTTATTATTTATGGAGAATGTGATAAGGATCAATGGATTGCCAATAATGGAACTTTCTTATGGCCTCCTCGCTCGCCCGACTTATCAGTTCTGGATTATTTTATTTGGGGAACTATTAAAAATAAAGTTTATGAGAGCCCATTAACAACCATTGAAGATTGTATGCAGAGAGTAAGAAATGCATTTCAAAACATATCACAGGATTCATAGAAGAGCTACCCATGAGGAACTAATCCGAAGGTGCGAAAAATGTGTCGAGGTTCGAGGGCGGAATTTTGAGCAATTATTAAATTAAAATGGAATCATGTTTTAAATTGATCTTATCTTTGCTATTTTAGTTCATGCTGTATCTTCAATTCGACTAATACGCATGTTACAGTGTTAGTGTTATTTTCCGTTTTTCTGGATATCGATTAGCAAATGTGCTGCAAGTTCTTGATATTACCTTATCACATTCTCCATAAATAATAAACAAATTTAAAAAGTCTTCGTGGGTGTAATTTAAACGTGCTGGCATTTTTTGACATAAGATAATGACTGATTGTTTCTCATCATGACTATTTTGATGAAATGATTACAACAATTCATGAATTTCTAATAAAATCGCAAATATTTCAAAAAGTTGAAAACTTTAACCCCACAATCAGAAAAAAGGGAATTCAATTTTACACAACTTGACGTAAAAAAATATAGAGTGTGCCATTTGACCTAAACAAGTTTTCGCGGTTTGAAGTTGACAAAATGTAACGTGAAAAACGGAACACTTGGTATGATATTATTGAATTTATTTCAGTTGTAGAACGTAGTTCTCTTTGTGTTCTTTTTATGTGCCAAGAAGCAAATGAGGATCTTTTACACGAAGAAAGTTATAACGGTTCTTGCAAATCGTTGCACCTGTCAAATTTTCTATAAAATGTCAAATATCTCTGAAACGGATGGATTTAGGCATAGGGTATCCTACATGTTTTTGACTCTGAATTTTACGCTCTTTTCGAAAACCCTGAAATATATAGGGTGTTCTATTTAAAATAAGCAAGTTGGTATCGACTTCCGGTATAAGCGGAAGTGCCAGCTGCTTGTAGTTATTTTAGTTGGATTGGCCACACTGACTTTAGTAACTCCCAAAATTTTCAAAAAATTCTAATGCGTACTTTTCTCTATATCGATCGATTCAGTTCCCGGTGAGACACCCTGTATACTCCTTTGTAGCGATTACTGCTTGTGTTTTTTTCGTTTTGGGTTAGACAGCCAAGATTCCTTTTGTCAGTACCAAAGGAAAGTTACAAAAACAAGAATTAAATAATTCTCCAGACATACCAGATCAATGAATGAAGTAATAATTAATAAATCCCATAGTAAACAAGAATGTGTCCGGTTTATTTCTATTTAGCCCTGGATATATAAACACCAAGTTACCTTTTCTATTCTCTTTGCTGACAACAAAAGTAAAAGAGTGAATATATATCCTTTTCCTCAGGTAACATATTGCAAACACTTAAAATAAACAAACGTAGCCTTACTAATTTTTAAATCTACATTCGCATATACATACAAATATAGGATCGATATTTAATCTAACCTTACAATTTTAAAATAAGAGAAGTATCAAGATAGGATTCGATATTAATAAAGCATTGTGTATTTTTCGTGCTCAAGAGCATGGCCGCGAGATTTTAATGAATGCATGCATTAAAATAAACATTTAAAAGTAATCCAAACGGAATTATAATTATGGAATATAAAATTTCAAACTGTAAACTATCCGAAAACAATATAGATATCCTTATTTGATGTTACTTGTTCGAAGAATGCAAAATAGAATATTTTATTCAAAACACACACTGTCTTCAATAATGAATTAATCTAAAACATCTACAAATTAGTTTCTGGCTTGTATGATTTAATAATAATAGTAACCGACTCCGACAGATCTGGTCTTCAGAACTGTCTGAGAAGAACAAATATGCTTGCCGTTCCGATACTTATCTACTCCCTCGGAGTAATCAAATGGAGTCAATAGGAGCTGACACAAATTGATGTAGGGAAAAAGATGCATATCTATAGGGGTTTGCATTCTAAATCATCCGTTCCACGTCCGTTTCACGGTTATATCTCCCACGACATCGGGGAGGCCGTAGACTCTTGAGTTTGGAGAGTCTCCATAACAGGGTGGTTCTGGATGGAGCCTGTAAGTTCATCAGGAATTCGGATCCCCTTCTCTGCATGGTTCGAGACCATGAAAGTGCAGAGGTAAGAGACTTTTTGTTTAATGCAGCTGATAAACTCTGTCTGATCTTCGACGCTGAGCGGGTTAATCACGAGCCTGTCACCGAGTTGAAACCTGCTCGGCAAAAAGCCCAAGTCAAAGCTGCAGAAATTAATCTATTTCTGCAGCTGCATTCGGATAAGCCATTGCACGGAGGCTTCTATAAAAATATAGAAGACCGCGGCTTATCCTTTGCTGAAATCTGAGACCAAAGGATTCATAATGGCGTGCCAGGATGGTGTATTCAACACACTCGTCTATCGGAGTCATGTCATTGGTATAGAGGTCCCTAATGTCAGCTGCAGGGCCTGCCGTAGGGCGCCGGAGACATTAATGCATTTGCTGTCGGCTTGCCCAGCATATGCAGTTTCGGCCTATATCCAGAGGCACTAGTGCTTACGAGTGCTTTATTATCACTTAAGGCACTCATATGGGATAGACGAGACACTAGTGCTGCCTTACCCTCCAGGGGATATCGAGTCCGTTGTGGGAAACGAGAAGTGCCTAATTTATTGTAACTACTCGTTTCCCACCGTCAGGCAAATACAAGTCAATAAGCCTGACGTAATCCTCCTTGACCACCAACTCAGAACAATGATTGTCGTGGAGTTCTCGGCTTCTGCGGAGAATAACGTTGTCTTGAAAGAGGAGGAAAAACGGACGAAATATCAAGATTTGCTCTTCGAACTCCGCAGTCTCTACCCTGACCATACTGTTAAGCTGTTGGTCCTGATTATAGGGGCCTTCAGTGGAACGAGATACACCCTGCCCTCAGAACTAAAGATCATACCGGCATGCCGAAACTCGGCAGAAATCTTAGCCGGCAGAATGCAGAAGGCCATTATTCTCAGCTCATTGTCTACTCAGAGCACATGATTCTCGGACCCAGTAATCACTAACCGTACGGGCGTAGGGTGTGGCTGCTACTATCTCCAGCTCCCCTCTGTGAGTGTCAGAGCCACAGAGAAGGGTGACTGGAAACATACAAAAAAGTAATAAGTCTTTATTGGGAGAGCATGTACATATAATACATCCATTGACAAAGGCGAATTTCGTTTTGAAATGAGTTTTTTTTCAACGGTCAAAATATGACTAACTGTTACAACTTTTAATCATCTCCCCATAATAACTGATGCTCGATTAGCGCGCGCTTTCTGTCCACTTAACACATGAGATGCCCCCCTCCGCCATGCTTGGGTAACCTCAAAAGATAATAAAACAATTATCATATTACTTCCACATTCAGTGGAAGTATAGTAACGACAAAAAAATTTTTTTTTAATGTTCAGATAGGCTTAGAATGTCATGATTTTAAGTTTGAGTTTTATTTTAAGTTTGAGCATAAAAAAATTTCTGTCTGACTGTCTGTAACTTTTTTGGCATTAGCCACCCCCATTACCAATCCCATCCCATTATTAAAAGGGGTGAAAAAAATTATGATTTAGTGTGTGTATAAAAACTAAAAACCTCAAAATATATTTTTACTTCATCCACCCCCACTACCGCTTCCCTATCACCACCATCACCCCACTACCGACGTGGGATATCGTTTTCTGGGTTTTTGGGGTAGACGATTTTAAATATCACATTATTAAAGTTCCATAAATAATTATTTCCACATTCAAAATGTTTTCGTTGTGAGAGACTTGGATGGAACATCTGGATGTGGAAGTGGAGATTCCTTGGGCAGCGGTTTCTTTTTCTATTAAAAATCGGTTAAATAACTGCTAGTAATAAAATACAGTTAATTTTATTTGTAAAAACACCCCTTTTAATTCCATAATGGCATGATTTCCTCGGTCGGATTAGAATTAATTTCATAGTTGTATTTGTATCTGTGATAATATAATTTTAAAACCTTTCAGCCCCAGCACGCGTAAATCATGTAGACAATATAAAATAAAATATGTTCGTGACAGTTAAATTCCTGCTACATTTAATTGGAGTAATACATATATTATTTATAAAGCTAGTAAACAGTTTATTTTATTGTGTCACGCAAATGGAATTATAATTTTGTTTTATGGCGCTTATAGCTCATTGTACTTCAAACAAAATCTATCTGATCATTTATGGACATCTTTAATGAATAATAATTTTATTGAATCGTTGATGTATACTATTTTATCGTTCGTTGTATTACCACTTCATCACAGTCTAATAACCTCTTTTCAAGCAATGTTGCCAGTACGCAATGAAAGGTACGTCGCACAGTGGGGCAGGAATTCAAAAAAATGACAATAATTCTAATTTCCGGAACAATCCCTAAAAAAATCATTTATACGGGTTTTTTAGGTGTACATTTTAAGTCTGACGTTGAAATGTAAAAATATAGGCCTGCCCGATATGTAAAATAGTTCCTGTCCCAGTTCTCTGATAGGTCTTCTTTCATCCACTGTCATGGCAAGAGTCAAATTTTCGGGATGAGGGAAGAAAGCGTTTTGCTCAATCACTGGGTTGATAATTTGCAATAAATTTTGATTTAGGTACCGTGATGTTCTGTTAGCTTCAAAAAGTATCTTTAGTCCATCTGTGAAATGTTTGCTGGTTTTGATTTTGAACCATAAAGGCATGTAACATTTTAAAATAAAATATATCAAATGACAAATGTCATCATTAGGTTTTTCTAAACTCACGTACACTGTACGTGTTAAAATGTTACATGCCTCTATGGTTCAAAATCAAAACCAGCAAACATTTCACAGATGGTCCAAAGATACTATTTTGAAGCTATCAGAACATCACGGTACCTAAATCAAAAGTTATTGCAAGTTATCAACCCAGTGATTGAGCGAAACGCTTTCTTCGCTCATCACGAAAATTTGATTCTTGCCATGACAGTGGATGAAAGGAGACCTATCAGAGAACTGGGACTACGCAGACTACTGAAAGCTCGATCACTTTCCAAGGGAAAGACCATTCGAAATTTCACCACGCCAAAACTAAATTTTGAAGCGACTACGTCGATATGATTGGGTGGGATAGTTTGAAAATCTCTCCTCCTTCACTACTAAGAAAAATCACGGATGAGGATATCATAAAAATGATAGACAGACACATCGCCGCAACCAGATTTCCAAAGTTTCCCTTGTCATACCCAGGCGGTTGAACGCTGTGTCAAACTTGTGACTGAAGTATCTCAAAAAGTGTGTGGCGCTGACGCAAGAGACGGATTAATACGAACTACCCTCTTGTCACGAAGTATTATGCCCGAATTTTCCCAAAAATCAAACTTTAAAGTGATTGATTAATGATTATTGAATAAAGAAGTTGAAAATAAAAATATGTTTATCATTTATATAGACTGAACATAAAATTGATAAGCTACGAAATATAGCCGTTTTTAGAGAAAATCCAGTTTTTTGAGCATTTTGCGCAAACACTAAATATTTTCAATTTAAGGGTTTTAATTTTTTTTCGTATTCCCTATACTCTAAACTTCACATTAATACCTATAGCGCTTAGTTAGTATTAAGTTTAGCAATTATAAAAAATTAATTAACAAAAGCGAAATTTCGACATTTTTTAAAACTTTGAGCGCCATGCGCGAACGGAAGATATTTTTTTATTTGAATTTTTTTTTTTTCATTTTGCTTAGCTAGGCGATAGGCAACTTTTTTGAGGTATAGCAATATATATAAAAAAAAAAGTGTTTTTTCGGCCCACTCTAATGTAAAGGTCAATCTGCCATCTTGGAAAAATAGAAATCACAAAAAATTGCCGAAAGTTTGCCGAAAAAATCAAAATAGAATATATTTTCGATAAGAGGGAGTAATTTCACCAAAGTTGGCAAAAGTAAAACCGCTGCCCAAGTAATCCCTACTTCCACATCCAGATTTTCTATCCAAGTCACTCACAGCGAAAAAATGTTGTATGTGGAAATAATTGTTTATGGAACTTTAATAATATAATATTTGAAATCCTTTACCCCAAAAACCCATAAAACGATACCCCACATTGGTAGTGGGGTGGGGGTGGTGATAGGGGGTGGTAGTGGGAGTGGATGAAGTGAAAAATATTTTGAGGTTTCTGGCTCTTGTATACACACTAAATCACATTTTTTTTTTTCATTCCCTTTAATAATGGGGTGGGGGTGGTGTTAAATATCGGCGGCCCTAAGGGCAAATTAATGAATGTGAGAGCGACAAAGTTTATGGAGTTTTGGTGAAACACACTTCTTGTAGAGAGCGACGCGGACCGTTTCGAGTTTAATTAATTTCTCGCTTGTCAGCCCATACGGGAGGCAAGCCGAACGAGAATTGACAGTATTGCGCGTGGAGATTCAAAACAAATTAAGTATTAATGCAATGCCAAACAATTGTTGAGAAAGAATAATAATAATAATAATGACTACTAACCTAAAACTAAAATAAGACTAAACTAATTTTGCGATTACTTAACAGGTGGTAATGCCAAATTTTTTTTTGAGACCCTAGCTTCTTTTGTATATACTAAATACCAATTTTATGGGCTCTTACCTGCTTGATTTACCAATTTACTCCCCAACCCTTCGACGGAATAAGATGAAAATATAATCTAGTTCTAGATCTCGTTAAAGTACATATGTGTACCAAATTTCAAGTCAATATCTCAAACGGTTCCAGAGTAAACGTGGGCACAAAAAAAGTTACAGACAGACCGACAGACAGAAAATTTTTTTTCGCTCAAACTTAAAATCTCGACGTTTCATGACATTCTAAGCCTATTTGAACAATAAAAATTTTTTAAATTTTTTTTGTCGTTACTATACTTCCACTGGATGTGGAAGTAAAACTCATCTATGGTCAAATATAATGCACTGAACCTGGACGCTCCAAGTCAAATAGAATGGTCAGAGATGGCGGACAAAATAAAATTCTTTAATTCTTCGTCAAGTATCAGGGAGGCGTTTAGCGCCACTTTTTTTTTCCTATTGTAGGTTCTTTAGGTACATAAAGGGGAGAAAGTTCATTTTTCTTTATTTTCAAAAAAACTGTATTTTTTACAATTTTCAAAAATGCATTTTCCCTGACCCTCCTTTCTTTTACCCAATTTGCATCGAAACAAAATGAAATATACTATAGTCTTGTATAACTTAAAATTTAATACAAAATGAAACTCCATTATAATAATATATGAAAAAACGGAAGGCCAAAGAAAATACATTTTTAAAAATTGTAGAAAATGCACTTTTATTGAAAATTAAAAAAAAAATTGAACTTTATAACTACAGATATACACTTAAAAGTTTTATCAAATATAGCGAATCGAGCACCCGCAAATACTACTTAACAATAACGGTTTCATGGAGGTGGTAGTAGGCGAGGTGACCTTGACTGAGGTTAGATATCTGCGCAAATGATACACTGATATGTTCTCTTGCCATATGTCAACAACATAATAGTCCTTTAGCTCGTTTCATTTTACGATTAAATGCTACATTTTCGAATTCCTGCCCCACTGTGAAAAATTGTGAAATTTTGAGACGATGTTACAAGTAAAAGAAATATTTATTCGAGCAATTCATCTTCTTAACCTGTTTGCTGCATTAGCTTACTTAACAAATAACTTAGAAAAACAGATTTTAAAAAAATATTTCAAGAACCAAGTTCCTTACATAAAAAAAAATATAGTCTTGTCAATGAATGGTTCCTAGAGGGAAATGCCAAGATCACACTTTTTGACTTGAGCGCTGTGTTTGGACTAACTCTTCAACATTACCAAGAATTTTTTGTACAACTATTAAAAGTAGATATTTTAACGTTAATAATTTATAGAATTAAAAATGGCATATCATGTTAAATGTAGCATATTTCTTACATTTTATTGGGTATTTTGCCACAAAAATGTTTAAAAATGTAATGCTAGGAAGCTTGCGAAATGATCAGTCAATTATGAATAGCACAAATAAATAATTATTATAGACAATATGCAGGGTGGGGCGATAGTGCTGTCGGACTTAGATATCTCGAGTTCTACGGTAGGCTAGAAATTAAAAAAAAATACAAGTAAACTAGATGAAAAAGCCTATGACCGGAAATTATTTTGAACATTTTTTGTAAGTACTTCCCTATGGCTAATTGCAACCATGTTCGTTTTATTGAGCAATAAGTACAACATCCGAGAATAAACTTTAAAAATATAAGTTTCTTCAAATAATTAGAAAAAATTATAATAAGTGCTCCATATATTGCCCATTTTGATTGAGAGACGTCTTTAAGCAATTTTGAAATGAGGCCATTTAGTGGCACCATTTCTTCCAATCCATTGAAGTGGGTAAATAGTATTTCACTGGTCTCTTGTTGTAATAGTTTTTTTGTAAATTTTTTTGCTGTTTTCGTTATTCGACAGTTTGGTATAAATTATCTTGTACAAATGAACATTTATCGCGCTTATCTTATTTGTATTAAATTTAAAATATTTCGAGTTTTACAAAATGAATTTTAATAAAGCGGAACTTGTAGACATGACTTTTGTTTTAGGCGAGTCGCACAGACATTGTTTGCTTGCCACCAGAATTTATAAGCAAAGGTATCCCGAAAGAAGGATTCCTGACGTTAGCAACTTCCAAAACCTCACTTTTTTAGGTAAGTTGATAACCAGCGCAGATGGTCATAAACGTTTGGGGAGGAATTATTGAAGAACATGTAATAGGGCCATATCTTTTTGACGGTACATTGACTGGAGCTATTTATCTTCATTTTCTGGAAAACTGTCTGCTACAATTATTGGTGAATCTTTCTGAAACGATTCGAAATAGGATGTGGTCGCAGCAAGATGATGCTCCACCACATTCCCAAGGAACAATTTTGGTTTCTTAAATATATACAATGGTGCTATAAAACTATTTATGAAATGTCTTGAAAAATCTATTTTGCTGTAACAATATCCTTAATACCATCATAAAGCGACTTGTAGACTAAAAGGTCCCACCCTTATGAGGTTGTTAAGGCCTTTTTAAACTCCATCATAAAATTCCTTAGTGAGGCATAGTGCTGCTCTTGAAAACCTTGTCGGGCCGTTTTAAAACCTTTCTTAAAACCTATTTTAAAGCTGTGGGAAGCTTTTTTATTCGTTTCCTGCGTTTCTAGAAAACATCTAGAACTGGTTTTTAAAACTCTTATAAGTCCATATTATAACTGAGGAGCTATAAGAATGTCCACGAAGGAATCCAAATAATTTTATTATTCCATTTATTTTTTCTAAACTGATTTAAGCAAATACACCATCAGACTTATTGAAGATAAAATAGAATTTGAAATCCATAAAGCGTAGAGTGGCACTATAATCGATTTAAAAGTAATAAAAAGACATCAGGTATGACAAAAGAATTAAAACCAACGGCAGTTTATCGTTAAAACTACAAAAGAAAGGCCCAAAAAACAAGGGCGCCTCAGAAATAATAATGATTTTAATATCTATACAAAATTTGCATAGACGCGTAATCAGCAAATTTAAAAAAGTAGGCAGCTTCTCGGTTCCTACGGTCATTTTCAGTCGTTTCTTGCAATTCAACCTTAATTTGCTAAAGAAAAAGTGATAATTATTAATAGTTATAATTGTGAGACTGGCCTTGCATATTTTTATATAACAAGAAAAACATGACCGGCCAACTAAAAACCTAATTGTCATTTTACAGTCCTCTCAATAGATTATATATTCTAATAATGGTAATGACCTAGAACATTTCCTCTAAATGAAGTCCTTTTATTCTTTTCATATACTATCAAAAATAATCCCCTTCCTTACATAAATGCAAATGCACTTGACGAAGATCACATGGACTTGATAAAAGCTGTAATAAAACGTTTGGGATTTAAAACAACCGCCTCCAAGACGAACCGCGTTGACATTTGATACAAAAAACTTAACCTCAAAATAATTTGACAGTGTGACGCGCGCGTATATATTGTTTATTAATTTTATAATAAACGTTTTACTGAGGTTTTAGAAAGTGTTTTATGGAATTAAAATTTGCCTTTTAGATTTATAGAGGCCTTTTTTTTCATAACGGTTTCATCACAACATTTGTCAAGGATGTTTTAAGAGTTTAGTTTTGTAATGGCCTTTAATAAGTAATAATAGGCATTGAAAGTGTCTAATTTTAAAAAGGATTTAAAATGCATTTATTGCAAATATGTTAAAACCATAAAGAATAATTTAAAGCCTCTTTAAATCTAAATGGAATTTAAGACGTTAATAAAACCAATTAGCTTTATGGAGAGTTTTATGTAGGTATGATAAACCCATTACAAATACATATTATCCTAGAAGCAAATTAGCTTTATAATTAGGTCTTACAGAATGATTTAAAACTTACCATGTAAGAACAAGTATACTTGAAGCCTAAAAGGCCTTAACTACAACATCAATAAAGCACAATACTATTTCCTAACTCTGACAAACCTTTCTTAAAACCTCCTCAAGTCCAAATGGCTTTTAAATTGTTCCTTGGGTTATTTAAATGCAGTTAGAGACCACTTAAATAATACCTACCCACTTCAATGGAGTGGAAGAAATGGACCCACTAAATGGTCTGCTAGATCCCCAGATCTTACAAAAATGGTTTCTTTTTATGAGGATACGTGTAGGAAAGTGTTTATAAAGACACACCAACAACAGTACAAAATATGAAGGAACAATAATAATTGCTTTTAGATCTATCACACCGACAATTTTAGGGACAGTAATTTCAAAAGCGCATAGAGATGTATGTCGATCAAAATGGGCAACATGTGGAGGACATATAGGTATTAATATCATACCTCTATTTTTTAAGTTTATTCTCGAATTTAGTACTTATTGCTCAATAAAAGGAAAATAGTTGCAATTAGCCATAGGGAAGTATTTACAAAAAAAGTTCCCTTTTCATTTCTTCATCACATCGTCGAAAAATATACAGGGTGTTCCATTTGAATAAATTGAGAAAATTCAGTTTAAAAATTTCTTAATTGAAAAATATTTTTTGACAACCCTGTATATTTTTAGGAAGTAAAAAACGATTCAGAAATATTAATTAGATATCTCGAAAGTAGCATTTACATAAGATTTTTTTTTTTAAAACCTGTAATTGTGACTTTGGTGATTTTTTAAATATGCAGCTGTGGATGGCATTGTTTCAACAAAAAAATTAATTGCATCCAAGTGGTTGGGAGATAGTCAATAACAATATAGGAATGAATGAAGTCTAGAAAGAGGCTTCAGAAAATGTACTGATATACATAGAATTCCATTAAAAAAAGGCACTTACAATAGGGAACTTGTCCAAAAAATAAAATTAATTTAAAATACTCAAAATCGTAAACAAACATCATTAAAAACCCCATAGACAACAAAAAATTTAAAAAAAAATCTCTTCCAGAAATATAAGCGATTAAAATCTGCCCGATTTTATCCACTCCTGAAACGTGACGTCAGATCGAGAAGGTCGGATGACGGCGTCAAGCGACACCGATTCTGGCAGTGAACACAACCTAACCTAAAATTTAAACGTATTCGTTGGAAAAATATTTCAACATTCTGAATGTCACAAAATGCTACTTTTGATTCGTTCATACCGAGCCGAATTTTCGAATTTCGCCGTGCAATTTACGATCAGGTTTATCTGGAAGGTTTCCTCTTTACGTTGCGACATCGTATGGCCGTCTCAATGGTGGTTTTTGAAAAATATGAACGCGTCAAGATTGCATGTTTCTGCAATTTTTTCGGCTCCGAAATGTAAGATGTTTTTTGCTATTTTTCGCAAATATTTCCGAGACGGTGGGAGTTAGCTCGAAATAAAAAATAAGGTCAAATGAGTATTTTCCACTACGAATCTTTTGCTGCCATCAGAATTTTGATTTTTTTTTTTTTTTCATTTTTCATTGCTAAAACTATTTTTTTATTTTTTGAATTCCAACAAAAATGAAGGAATTAGAGGGGCGGGATTTGGGACTTTTTTTTTTCGGCAAAATTTTTCCATTTTGTCACCGTAATTAATCGGTAATTAACTGAAATCAATCTTATATACGATGTTCACTTAATATCATGTACTACTTTGATGCTCCGTTAATCTCGGCCGTTCGAAACAAAGGTTTCTGAAAAAAATTATTTTCTTAAGATTTACATACACTCTATAGGAAAACGTGTAATTTCCTACATTTCCTCGAATATCTCGATAATCATCATTTTTTTCGAAGAATTTGTATACAGCTTATGTAAAGAGAACTGATTGCGCTTTCCGACACTTTTTTTTTGTTATACATAAAAAACAAGACTTATGACCGAATATGCGGACGTCTCAAAGCCAACCGCCGCGCCGTCCAGTCTATTAATTAGGGTGAAGACGTACCGCTCGGCTAAAGTTCGCCATCTATGGGACACCAAGTGAGACTAGCCCTCTCGATCTGACGTCACAGTGATTTTCGTGAGAAGTGGCGAGGATATCAACTTTAATTATTTATTGCAAAGTAAGTACTGCGATTTAAGAGCTGATATTCGGTGTGGCGTGTTTTTATACATAAACACACACTTTAATGGAATTTAAAAAAATGGGCAAATTCCCCATTTCGTCTTGGCTCACCCTGTATATTCGAAAATAATTTCCGATTATAGACTTTTTCATCTAGTTTATTTGCATTTTTTTTTTAATTTCTAGCTATCGTAGAACTCGAGATATCGACGTCCGATACACTATTATCCCACCCAGTAACTATTAACACTAATGTTATAAAGGTTACTATGGTATTGAAGATCTCTTGTATAGAATTATGTATTTTTTACAAATTAAGCACAGGAAATACAAAACAAAAAATATATGATACTATTGGCAGATAATAGACTTGTAAAATTCTCTTTTTGATATGTTGACTGACGGCCGCTCAAACTGAGCACTTAATTTAACAATTTAGAATGGCACCCTTCATCGTACACCCACATCTTTGAAAAGCTCTACTTGCAATATATTCAACTGTTTTCCCAAGAGAAGAGTATGAATAGGACTCCAAAAGCGCGGGAGTTAATCCCACGTTTATCACGGTATCAATCTAAAAATTATTGCCCTATATGTGGACGCACACTTCACCGCCTTTTATTTAATAAACGTCGATGAAATGTTTTAATCCAATTTGGTTCATATCCCTGTAACACGGATTGATATTCCATTGACCAGGATAATCCCGGAATAGATTTCATTTTCCCAAGTTGTAACCACTCTGCGTACCAATTTTTTTGTGTTGTTCATCTCTGCTGCAGAAATATTTCCATGATGTTCTTTGTCTCTCGTGCATAGTCTTTTTATACAGCCTTTGATTGTCCTTATATGCCTCCCAGGCACTTTTAGGCTCATTCGCTTAGTTGACCAGTTTTCTTGTTTTTTACTCTTAGCCGGTCAAGTTCTTTGCTCGCATGTCCTGTTCGGGCTTGTCTTATAGGACAAGAGTCCACAGCACTTGAAACGAGAACTTCCTGTAACTTAACAACGTTACTGTCTCTTTCCTCTATTGTCCCAATGTTATTTGCGTTGAGAGACTCTAGGAAACTAATAAGAAGTTCCTGGAACTGATTTTTATTCGTCCACCTGAGATTGCAGTAGAGATTAGCTTAGACTAGAAAAGAGTAATCTTTCCTAGTCTAAGAACTGAAGTACAAAATACTTCACTGCAAATTTCTCCAGCAGCGTTGCAATTAGAAAAGAAAAAAAAACTACACTTCGGTAAGCGAGGGTAGTAATAAAAATTCGTAAACTAAGTACTTACTTAGTTTACGAAGTTTACTACTGGTAATAATAATCAACAAAAACAGACGTTACCGCAGGCGACATTTTACAGAAAACAGACATCTGCATAGATGTTTTAAACAAAGAGATCTAACTTGTACAATACAGAGAAACTTTTCACCGCATTTAACTTCAACGTTAACATAGATAATAGTCCACTCAAGTTAGGAAAAAAAACGCCGTTTTAGAGAAAAATTCTGAACAGCAGTTTCTCTGCGTAGGAAATAAGTATTCAACTTTTAGAACAAGGTTTTGCTTATGCGCAGAAAAAAAAGACATGATTTTTGAGATATATGTACATATACATGTATATACGTTTTTTGGTGTTTTGTTTTTAATTTTAATATATCTCGAAAAGTACGCGTTTTTATTGCTAAGCGAACATAAGCAAACGTGTTCAGAATGAGATTTCCTACAAAAAAGGTCCTATACATTTTTCTGATTATCCCATTGGTTTTTCCGGAAAAGCTTCTTGAAAAATATATATATTTGTCTTATAGAATTTTTACTATATGTATACGTCATCAGGACATTTTTTGTGGTAATCATTATGTGTGGATGCGTATTTACATTTTAACGGAAAACCAATGGAATAGTTGGAAAAATGTATAGGACCTTTTTTGTAGGAAATCGTATTCTGAACGCATTTACCTATGTTCGTTTAGCTTTCAAAACCCGTACTTTTCGAGGTATATACGTCCAAATGAGAAAAAACACGAAAAAACGTGTATATACAGGGTCATTCACGGAAAGCGGGTATTAGACGTTTCTTGGGATCTGTCGAGTTTAGAAATTTGAAAATTGGTATGAGTGGGTTTTTAGATATGGCGAATTCAACGAAAATATTTTCATGCTTGTGCTACTTCCGCTTATACCGGATGTAGCACCTAACTTTGTTATTTTAAATGGAATACCCTGTATTTTATTGCATATTTCGATTCCTCATAAAATTTTAGCTTAGGTTTATGTACTATAACATACTCTTAAACATTCCGGTTTTCGAGATAATTAAGATTTTTGACGGTTCCCACCCTCAAAAATCAATATCTTCTATCAGGTAGCCGATTAGGAAATTTTCTTTTCAAACTCTTACAAGTATCCTATGATCTAACTAAAAGTTCTCTTATGTTTTCACAATATCATACTGAGTATTTTATTTTCCCAGTCGAACATTGTTTTAGTTCAAACGTCAAAAAGTCATTTTTTTCAAATGGAACCCCCTATATATTTTCACAGAATCTAATAGAGGATTGAATTCTGCATCGATTGATATTACCATTCCCTATACCTATCTCTCTTTGTTTTCTTATTATGGACGAATATTTGTAAAACGTACAAACAAAATCAGCACTGTTTGTTAGTAGGCAATACAAGTCATAGCTCGGTTCCTTTTTTATCATAAACGAGAATAATCATGTAGATAATTGATAATCATTTGTTTTTGACAGCTTCAAAAACGAGAGATTGGATTTATAACAAATACTTTGGCACAAAAATTTACAAAATTAATGAACAGTGAATATAAATATTTAATGCAGCAACTGTTGCTCTCCATTCTGCTCCAAACAAGCCAATATCCTGGAATTTACGGCACTTACAATGGCTCGGCGAATTTCGTGGGTATTTATTTACTGAAATGCAGTCCCTATTCTCTTCTTTGGATTTTCTTTGGTAGTAGCCTTGGTGGCATAAACAACATTTTTGATAGTATCATATCTACGAGGAGAATTTAAATAGCAATAAATATGCGAAGATTTTGCGAACAGTAACTTTTATTGATAATTTGCCCCTAAATATTTATAATTCTATGTATTTTCAAATGAATGGTTGCGGTCCACGGGAAGTTTATGACGAATTAGTAGCGACGTTCGAAGATAGGTGGTTTGGCTACCGAGGACCTTGGAGATGGCCAGCAAGGTCCCCTGATTTGACCCCCTTAGACTTTGGACCTTTGGGGTATTAAAAATATTGTTTATGCCACCCCTGCTACTACCAAAGAAGATCCAAAGAACAGAGAACGGGCTACATTTCAACAAATCCCTATGAATTAGCCAAGCCACTGTAAGTGCAAGTGGAGAGCATTTTGAACAGTTGCTGCATTAAATATTTTTATTCAAAGTGCTCATTGATTTTATAAATTTTTGTCCCAAAGTATTTGTTATAAATCTAATCTCTCGTTTTTGAAGCTGTCATCTTGATAATAAACAAATGATTATCAATTATCTACATGATTATTCTCGTTTATGATAAAAAAAGGAACCAAGTTATGACTTGTATTGCCTACTAACAAACAGTGCTGATTTTGTTTGTACGTTTAACAAATATTCGTCCATAATAAGAAAACAAAGAGAGATAGGTATAGGGAATGGTAACATCAATCGATGCAGAATTCAATCCTCTATTAGATTCTGTGAAAATATAGGTACAGGGGGTTCCATTTGAAAAAAATGACTTTTTGACGTTTAAACTAAAACAATGTTCGACTGTGAAAATAAAATACTCTGTATGATATTGTGAAAACATAAGAGAACTTTTAGTTAGGTCATGGGATACTTGTAAGAGTTTGAAAAGAAAATTTCCTAATCGGCTACATGATAGAAGATATTGATTTTTTTTCCGAAGGGTGGGAACCGTCAAAAATCTCCAAAAATATTAATTATCTCGAAAACCGGAATGTTTAAGAGTATGTTATAGTACATAAACCTAAGCTAAAATTTTATGAGGAATCGAAATATGCAATAAAATACAGGGTATTCCATTTAAAATAGCAAAGTTAGGTGCTACATCCGGTATAAGCGGAAGTAGCACAAGCATGAAAATATTTTCGTTGGATCCGCCATATCTAAAAACCCCCTCATACCAATTTTCAAATTTCTAAACTCGACAGATCCCAAGAAACGTCTATTACCCGCTTTCCGTGAAGGTCCTCTATATATATGTATTATGTATATATCTCAAAAATCATGTCTTTTTTTTCTGTGCACAAGCAAAACCTTGTTCTAAAAGATGAATACTTACTTCCTATGCATAGAAACTGCTGTTCAGAATTTTTCTCCGCTTTTTTCCTAATTTGAGTGGACTATAATGGCGGTATGTTGCATCTCGTTATTTTCACAAAACTTAAAGGCATAAAATCAGATATTTTTGTATCATTTAGAATATTTTATAGTAACTACTTACCAGTTTCCTTTTCATCGGGAATATTTCGAATTTATTTTCACAGTGAATAAAATGTCAATTAAATGCCACAATTCCAATTATTGTGTTAAGTATTAAGTAACTTTATTGTGAACCACTAGCGGTCGCGAACATAATACCCATTATCATACAAATTCGTATAAAAGCTACATAAAATTTATTATGACGTTTAGGTAAGAGAAATCGCAAGACCGCCTCGTCTGCATTCATTGTTGCGTTCGATCACACCCTGTCAGGGACAAGTCGAAGTTGAAAAATTGATCTTCTCTGTCCAGGTACATGAGAAATGCAGTATCCTGGGAACGTCAGTCTGCAACTTTTATGGTTGGACGTTTTTATGAGAGTTAGATTCGTTTTTGTTTGTTCGGGGTAAGAGGCGAGGTGAATGTCGTTTTTTAAAAGTTACTGATGGCTGTAAGATTAAGAAGATTAAAATATTATTTGATGTATTCGCTGTTTTTCATTTTTTTTTTCTTTACAGTAATAACGATTTTATTCACCATTTGTAATGGTGCAGATTGTGTATATATGGCAAGTCAAGAGCAGAAAAAAATAACAAAGAGATAAAATTAACATGTATGCAAGATAACACATTAAAAGTTAATTATAATATATAACATATTCAGTGTGTCCGACATTTCACGGTAACACCTTTGTAGCTCAGTTATTAGTTATCCAATTTCAACTAAATTTGTATCGGTATCAAGGACCTTCACTAAGCCTTTTTTTAATGAAACAAAACCTGTTTCTGTCATTAGCATGCATTTTTATTAATAACAAATGAAAAATCATATTAGGTATTTTTTTTACTGAAAAACTAATGCAATATTATTGATCAGCATACTTTAGAACCCCTTATATCCAAAAGTCAACGACAATTTGATTTATGGTTTTCCAATTACGGCCCCTTTAAAATTACATTTTTCAAATAGTAAATAATTTTAATAACCTGGAAACGAATTGTTTCTTGAAAAAAAGACATTTTTCATTGTATATCTTTATATCTCTTTTTCTACCACCTGTCATTGATACTCTCTTTCGTAAGGCAAGAATTTTAATTGAAAAATTGCCAAAAATTTTGAACCAGCTGCTCTGTAAATTTTTGAACTTATGAATTTTTATACAAACTGACATACCTTATCCTTTGTACAATAATTGTAATTGTACCATTGTGGCATTTAAAGGTGAACAAATTGAATTGAATTGAATTAAGGATTGCCAAATTTGAAAATATAACGACTAATATGACTTCTCGAAAAATCGACCTTTTTAGTGTTAAAGTAAAGGTCTGTGATACCGATCCAAATTGTGTTGAAATTGGATAACTAACAAGCGAGCTACGAAGGTGTTACCGTGAAAAGTGGAACACACTGTATATAGTTTTCTTATCGATAAAAAATATATTATTTTGATGACAAAAAAATGTAATTTTTTTCCAGTCCTTTCATGTATTTTTTAAAAACATCTAACCACAAATATATGTATGCATTTTAAGTATTTGAATAAAACGATTAAACAAATATGAAGGGTTAAAAGTTCAGAAGAAAATTAGAAAAGATCTCATATTAATAACAGAGAGCTCCGCGGATACATATGGGGGTGTTTTGAAACCAGCTCGATGTCTTCCATTTCCCATTAAGCGAATGTATCTAATTTGTTTTTATTTAAAGTTTTTAATTTCTTTTACTTAAAAACCGATATCTGTAATATTCTAATATTGCATGTGATATTTTTTGCTTTAAGGTATTAAAATATTAGGTTCCGGCGGAAAGAGTACATAACAAATGTATTAGAAATAAACTTGTTTATATTAACTTTAGGTATCGCGTATTCCTGAAATGGTCTGCTAGATCGTAAATGTGTCATCGCACAACCAGGTCATAAATTGGTAGACAATAAATTCTTCAACTGTGCCTTTCATACAGGAGAAAATAAACTTTACGCCACAACGACTGTCAGAAAAAACGCACTCTAAGTATATCGCGCCAAAATTGAATACTTCCAGGGCTTCAATGGAAAACACAATTGATCTGTTACAGAATGTAGGGACGTAAACTAATAAAACATCAAACAATGCCCGGAATATCCGCCTACTACAGTGATGAAAAATTCCAGAAAAAAATCCACAAGGAAATAGAAAACTACTAAGAAGAGAAAAACTAGACTGGGCAGAAAAATGTTGAACAGGGAAGAGTCGCTTATGAGCCCCACAAGAGAGGAAAGAAAAAAAAGAAATATGAACAGTTAAAAAAAGATAAATGCCACAGAGAAAGAAGAATGGATACGGAACATAAACGAAAGACTAAAAGAAAAATTGAAAGTAAAAAAGAGGAGAGATGCTGTGGCGAGAAAAATGCAGAAAATGTTTCGAAAATATCTTCAAACCCTCCCATTAGGACAACGACGAAGACGAAATCAAACCTTCAGAAGAAACAAGAATACGCACACGAGAAGATGCATATCACTGCAATAATGGACCAAGGAAATGAAATAAAAAGAGAACGCAATGAAAGAATGAACAGAATACAAGGAACGGTCCACTGGTCCTTAGACAAATAACATCAAATAGTCAACTGCTAGAAATAATGATTAGGGCTAGAAGATTAGTACACCTGGAATCGATAAAATAAGCAACGAATGAACCAAAGAAACGTCAGGAGGGAAAACATTAACAAAACGGGACAGGAACGTACGAAATTAAGGATTGGGGACAAGTTCAAAGAAGAGACCGAATATCTACTAAAGAGAGCGCTAATAGTAAACAGCAACAAACTAAAAATAGGAAGATCATGCTACTTGTGGATAACAACAATTAAGAAGATTATTAACAAACTGGGACATAGTCCAGTCAATGAATGGTTTCTAGAGAGAAATGCTGAGATCACAATTTTTGATTAGACTATTTAGGAGGTAAACATACCAAAATTCTCCTGGTTATCACATGTATTACAGATATGGCCCAATTTCAATAGGGATTATGGTAATATGCTGTTTTACATATGTGTTCCAAATTGAAATCAAATATTTTAAGTCTAACAGAAGTTATCGTTTTTACAAGAAACGGTATACACGCACACAGATATATACGCACACACACACACTTACAGATGCAAAGACATTTTTTATTCGATATTTCAGTTCAGTCTGCTGTGAAACGAATATCTGTACAAGAAATTTTTTCTACGATGATTATTAAAATTTGTTTTCAATTTATAATAAATTTATAACAAAGTTAGAATACAGTCAAAAGATATACAATTCATTACTGAACCATAACAGATGCGAAAAAAATTAATAGAAACATTATTGTAGAAAATTTAGTCAGCTTTAATTTTGCATATAGCCACTTTTTGATTAGGGCTAACCGTTTTCGAGATATGAGCGAAAAAACAAAAACCAGGCCTTCTTCGTGCCCCCCTACATCCCCCCCACTTCCTACGCTCGGGGACTTTTGGTATGTTTACCTCCTAAATAGTCCAAGTCAAAAATTGTGATCTCGGCATTTCCCTCTAGACTCCCTTGAACGTTCATTGACTGGGCTAAAAGGACTAAGAAGAAATTGCAAGTGTATATCCCGAAGAAATGGAGGAAATAGAAAACTCTCGAGAAGAAAAACTCTACAAACAAAAACACAAAAATAGGAGCATAAAGACTCAAAACCAAGACGCAATACAGCGTATCTCACAAACACATACATTTCTCATCCTACACACCTGTACAGGGTGAACCGAATTAGATGGGATTTGAGATTTTCTCTAAAACTGTGGCAGATAGACAAAAACCAGTACAGGTGTCCTGAACTCGAGAAACAAACAATGGTGCAAACCGCCATCGACTATCTTTTTCGACTACCGAGCTACAGAGCGTTTTTGGAAAATTGACATTTTTGGATTACCTCTATATCTCAATTACCAAGTGTCGAATTGAAAATCGAGTAAGACATTCTTAAGGCACTTATTTGAGTAGAATCCGTTGCTGATAAGAAGAAAATTATGCACGCCTCAGTTTTCGAGATATAGACATTTTTTGAGATATAGACATAACTTGTGTTTTTTAAAATGGAGCACTCTGTAAATTATTTCATTATTCGATCACAACTTAAATTAGCTATCCAACGATATATCATATTGTCATATCTATCTCTAGAAAAAGTGGTTAATTTTGGATAAATTTAATGTATTTGTGAGGAGGCCATGAAAAACTATTAACACGTTCATGGACAGACCATCGTGCCATCTGTGGCATGACTGCTCTAGCAGTGTGTCATTCCAGATTCCCCATCGAAACAAGGCTGTGTCGATGAACGTGTTAACAACATAATATAAAATAATTTTGTAAAAACTAAACTACAGCAAATGTTCGAATTGTCTTCCATTGACATCTCTGCATTTTTGACATCTTCTCCTTACATCATTTATTGCATTTCGAATCATGGCAGGACACCTTTTTTGTCTATCTGCCATAATTTTAGAGAAAACCTAAAATCCCATCTAATTTGGTGCACCCAGTACTGTACCATACGTCATATGGCACCTGTTGCTGGCACCAAGCATGACCCAAATCCAACCCAGCTTAGACATATCCCGCCTGAGAGTGGCAATGTCTACGATATGTTGGTAAATCAATCAAATCTATGTATAGTTAACTACCAAACACCCTATATTGGCCTATATCGAATTTGTTTTTATAAATTGGTTTTTTATTAAATAATTTTTTGTTCCCAACGCTTTCGATTTGAGTGAGCGATTCGGAATAATCGAAGGCGAGAGAAGATTTATTTTGAGACAAACTCGAGGGATTGTAAATAAAACAAACTTCGTCAGCATAACTCGGAATTAATTTTACTTAATCCGCCTTTGTCGTCGTACGTTCTAGCGCCAGCGACTTCTTTAATAATTCCAAGTAAACTGTGAGTGTTGTACTCACATCTCAGTAAATATTTCGGAATTAGAAACGACAACGGTTTACTTTTAAGTCACGAGGAAGCGGAGGGAATTTGCATGGGATAAGCATGCCCTTAAACATGTATAAAATAGAATTATCCCTTATTAAGAAAGTTCCTCCTGAAGTTGCGTCAATCTGTTTGTTTGTACTCGTGCTCCATCCGAGAATTAGATAAGGGTTAATGAAGTTCCAACAGAGATGGTGACTAACACCATTACATAACCGATATTGTCTACGGAACTCGAAGGTTCGCCTGTAAACTATTTATGGTTTTCACTTTGAATTAACTCTGAAATTGGATAGAATAGCAAATATGGTAGACATAATTTCTAATAAAAGGTTACCCGTGGTCGATCAGTTAATATAGACAAACATTCATTTGACTCGTTCTAACGAGAAAAAGGAACAATGAATTGGTCTCAAATTTTTACCATATTATCATATCATATTTGTTAACAAAGTGTGTTAATGAAAAGATTAAATTTAAATAAGCGTAGATTATATGTATTTTTCTAAAGCCATGCCGATAAAATACGAGAGTAAATATAGCAAGTTCAAAACTTTTATATTTTTCGAAATACATACCATACCATATATACGGGCAACTTTCACGGGTATTGGTATAGATCATTTTTTATTCAATTGTAGTAATAGACCAAGCAACGAATGATTATAGAGGGAAATTTTAGGGACACAAAATTTGACTTCGGAACTTTGTTTGGACTAGTCTGGAGATGAACTGATATGTTCATCTCCAGACTAGTCCCTACTCCTAGGTGGTGAGCAGGGGGGGAGAGGGTTAAAGGAGGGGGGGTTAAAGATCCCATTTTTTGGTTTTTTGCTTATATCTCGGAAACTGCGTCGTATGGAAAAAGGCAATATATGCAAAATTAAACATAATTAAATTTCCTACAAGAATGTCTATATTCATTTTCTTCCTGTGTGTTATAGTTTACGAGATATTCGGCAGCCAAAATAGATCATTAAAAAAAAAGTATTAGGTACCTTGAATATTTCTATCAATGCGGTTTACCGTGGTCTGCTAATAAATTACAGTCACAAAACAATCTTTATTTTACAACACGAATGGCGAATGTTTTTCTGGTGACAAGTAGATCCTAATTTGTTCTATACTTGAGCAAAATTTGATTCAAATCGGAAACAAAATAAAAAAGTTATAAGGGCGTCTTCATTTTAAGTGAGTCACACTTATATTTAAGGAAATGCATAGATTTCGACAAAATATTACGTTAGTAAATACGTCGAGTGTTGTAAAATAAAGATTGTTTTGTGACTGTGATTTATTAGCAGACCACGGTAAACCGCTTTGATAGAATATTCAAGGTACCTAACACTTTTTTTTAATTATCTATTTTGGCTGACGAATATCTCGTAAATTATAACACATAGGAAGAAAATGAATATAGACGTTTTTGTAGGAAATTTGCATAGTTTCCGAGATATAAGCGAAAAAACAAAAAATGGGACCTTTAAAGTGCCCCCCCCGCTCATCACCTAGGAGTGGGGACTTTTGATATGTTCATCTCCAGACTAGTCCAAACAAAGTTCCGAAGTCAATTTTCTGCCCCTAAAATTTTCCTCTACACCCTTTTTTGAGCATTCGTTGCCTGGCCTATAAAGTCAAAATTCTCAACAGACTCCGACAAGTAATAAAAACATTTCTTGTTAGACATTTCCTTAATAGGTTTAATTTCTGTATTAATGACTCTTTCAAACAGTTTTAATTACAACATTTGAATTAGTAACTGGCCTTAAAAATACACCAGAGACTACTGAATGTAATATTTATTGTTCAATATAGATTTAACGAATGTTTTCAACTGACAAAGTGTAAAGTAGACTTTAGACATTCTTAATATCGACATTCTGCCACCGTATTCAGTAGCAGCTACTTCACGACGCGACGTTTTATAGTGGAAGCAACAAAGTAAAATCTATTACAAAGTGTGATGTTACAGCTTACATTTCACAACAACTAGTTCTGTAGACAAGTATTTACATTGTATAATTTATGGCGCTATAAATGGTTTTCATCGCTCTGCACTGTCTGCTCTGCTCTGAAAGTGATTTCTGTTTGAACAGGTTGAATTTATAATATTCTCGTATAACTAAAAACAATAGTCTATCTTTTAAAGGCAGTAAAACTACATGTCGAATACAAATCATAGTACAGGTCTTTAATGCACTAATAACTGGTTCTACAGTCATTGGTTAATCAGTAATAATAATAATAATAATAATAATAATAATAATAATAATAATAATAATAATAATAAGAAACCGAGAAAACAAATTAGATCTCTTAGCTTTCGTATCCTTTAATAGTTGACTCAACTTATTTTCATACTTTTTGTATTGGTTTGCTACATTTATACAGTTCAGTGGGTTATTAATCGTCATTCTGTATAAGTCATTTTTTGTTTTTATAGAATAAAGAAGGCCGATAGTAATCCATTCTTTTTTTGGAGTTTCACGTCTATTTGATTTAATATTTTTAGTATCTTTGTATATGTAATTTTTTAATATTCTAAGTAAGTTATCTGTGATTTGATCAACATTACTATTAATTATTGTAAATATCATCCCATTTTTCATGTTGCAAATCAATTTTCAGTTGTTTATAATCTGTATATTTTTTATAGCATAATTTATTATAATTTATTATAATTTGAATTGTTTAATTTACGTTTTAGATTAATGTTTAATATTGTGACGTGTTATACCCCCCAGAGACATCTATGTAAATTTCCTACAAGTTCTATAAGCAACAGAAAGCTAAGTTGGTTGGTTGGTTAGTTAGTTTGACAATCGGCCCAAAGATGTCGGGCAGTGTCAGAGCCTGGAAGTTGTAGAGAGCCTATTAGAAAGTGACAGATTATCGAGAATTTTCTGGACCCCACATCTTTGGGTATATAAAGTCATGGAGAAGCTCAAAGTGGACAGTTTTTGGTAGTTCAGATGGACAGATAGTGAGAAGTAAACAAAGTGATAAAAGGACTGAACCGACCTGTATAATTATTGGCTGAATAGGTACTGTGTGAATTCGAATATTCGTATCAAACATTCTGTCTCCAATTTTTTTAACATACTATTTTCTATATAGGCCATTGTCTATGTTCAAAAAAAGAGGGTTGAAAGGAACTAAAACGTTAAAGGATTTTTATTGTTTCTTATGTTCAATTGACCCCAAAATATAAGAAAACCGCGGAGTGCTGCCATTTAAAGGCGTTTTTGAGGTCGAAGTAAAAAGGTCCACTTTTCACATTTTTGAGTTTTGCTCGAAAACTATGCATTTTTCCTATAAACACGTCAATAGAAAAGTTGTAGAGAATTAAATTTCCAATCGAAATGGCAGAAGTCAAAAAAAAAATATTTTTACAAAAGTACGTTCAAAAAACAAAACAAAAAAACGAAAAAATGCAGTTTTTTTATTTATTTTCTTTATTTTAGCCCGTAACTTTTTTTCGGGTACATATAGGCTTAGACATTGCTGCATAAAAAAAGTTGGCGTTTTACCCGTTAAAATGAGGTTTTGTACAAATTTTTACGATTAATGACCGAGATATAGCGTTTCAAAGTTTGCAACTTTTAACTTTTTTTGCTAATTTTTACTATTTCTTTTTTCAAATTTCATCCTGTAACTTTTTTCTGAGTGAATTTAGGTAATAGTTATCTATTTATTTAACGTCGGCCTATTTCCGCTATCAGGGCCTATCACCGACGCCAGGAGACGAGCTACCTCCAACCTGGAGATTTTGAAGAACCTCTTCTCGTAAGAAGCAAATGAACTTCCTGCACCACAAGTTGTGCTGGAAAAAATAGCCTGTAAATGCACCAAAGAATGCAGAGGAAACTGCGGTTGCAGGAAATTAAAAATGAATTGCTCCATTTTTTGCGAGGAATGTATGGGAATAAACTGTGAAAACGCTGATGTACCTGAAATAACGGAATACGATGTTCACGTAGATGCCGATGAAGAAATCGACTTTGATTCTGAAAATATGTTAAATCCAGCATTTGAAAAATTAATAAATAATGTACAATTAGAAACATAAAAAACGTATAGCAGGTATACAATTATGAATAAATTAATTTAATCTATCTTTTTTAAGTTGTTAGGTGAACAACAAAAAAAATCAGGTGATATAAAGTTCAGAAGTGGAAAAATGTAAAAAGTTATTTTTTAAGTACAATAATCTATCTAGACTGTATCTTGGTTACTATTGATCACATAAACTTCTATTGCAGACCTTTTAAACAAGAATGCTGCGAGTACATTCAATGTAGCAATATCTGTACTTAAAGTATTTGACAAGTAAGTTATAGGCCTGAATTTAAAAAGAACGTAAAAATTAGAAAAAAGTTAATAAAAGTAACAATCTTCGAAACACTGTATCTAGGTTTCTATTTGTCGTATAGAGACTTTTACCACCACCATTTCAACGGGCGTAAAGTCAGCTTTCACTTTAATATAATAATGTCTATACCTAAATTCACTCAGAAAAAAGTTACAGAATGAAATTAAAAAAAAAAGTAAAAATTAGCAAAAAAAGTTAAAAGTTGCAAACTTTGATACGCTATAGGTATCTCGGTCACTATTAATCGTAAATTTTTTTACAAAATCTCATTTTAATGGGTAAAATGCCAGCTTTTTTATGCAGCAATGTCTATGCCTAAATGTACCCGAAAAAAAGTTACAGGCTAAAATAAAAAAAGATAAAAAAATTCCTTTTTTTTGTTTTGTTTTTTGGACGTATTTTTGTAAAAAAAAAAAAATTTTGACTTCTGCCATTTCAGTTGGAAATTTAATTCTCTACAACTCTATTGACGTGTTTATAGGAAAAATCCATAGTGTTCGAGCAAAACTCAAAAATGTGAAAGGTGGACCTTTTTACTTCGATCTCAAAAACGTAACAATCCATTCCAATCCTTTAAATGGTAGCACTCCGCGGTTTTTTCATATTTTGGGATCAATTGAACTTAAGAAACAATGAAAACCCTTTAACGTTTTAGTTCTTTTCTACAGTACATAGACAACAGACTAATACGTCAAGAAAATAAACGGGTAAATAACAACGAAAATAAATTATGAAATTGGCGAAACCCGTAAACTTGCACGTTCATGGATCTACTGTCAGGACTTTACGTCCCCAGTATAGTCACATAATGCTTGACGACTTTACATACTACTACGGTGATGAGTTGAGTTTTCCTCTACTACATTGACGTGTATCGTTTCCTGCCAGAATTCGTGACATGCTCGGTTTTTGTGGGGCTATATTTGCCATGGAATAAGAAAGCTTTTTGCTCTAGGGAACTAAGCTTCTTGGCAGGGTCTTATCTACGTTAGTGTATGCGGGAGAGCTTACTGAAAATTATTTACATTGTTTGTTTGTGTTGTTTTATTTCCATTGTGGCAACTACCCATTAGGAAATGTAATAAAAGATTAAAGTAGATGAAACAAACACCATCTTTACCCCGCGAAAGTAAACCGCAAAGTAAACAGCCGGGAAAATGGAAAATTTCCATCTTAACTATTATTTGCTTGGTTCGGCCCTGATTTCCGTCTGAAAAGGACATTGAATGAACATCTATAAAGATTATAACATTAAAGGTGTGTCTTTACGCCAAGTGGTAGCGACGCTGCTAATGAACAATATAAGCGGTCCTTTGAAACCGGTACATTCCCTTCCTGCTTAAAACCTTCGTTGTTATTACAAGTTATTGATGAACCCTCAAATTTTCGTCCAATTTCTTTAACATGTACGCTTTTTAAAATAATCGAAAAGTTGATTAAAAATGTTATTGGCTTTTAGTCGGGGAGCCCTCCCTAGCTGTACGTGCTCCCCGGATCCTTGGGGACAATGTTTTTCATAAAGATTGAAGCCTAAGGAACAATTTTAGACATGTCCCCAACAAAAAAAATGGCTGTACTTTCAAAATGGCGGCCATATGTTAAAAAAAACTGTTGCCAATACTGTTTTTGTCATTTAACACAAAAACTAAAAAAGATGCATAAAAACCATTTTCACAAAAAACAACGTGTATAAAATTTTCTACAATTCTGCTCCTAAACAATATTTTAATTGAAGTTAGCATTTTCCAGATAAATGAGTCCAAAATTAAGAAAACATGGAAATTCAAGGTAAATCATTTAAAGGAAATAACTTTGACAATTCTTGTAAAGCGTATAATATAACGTTATATTATTAATATAACAAAAAATAAAATAAACTGAAATAATTAATAATAATAATATAGGAAGGAATTAACAGGGTCAAAAAAAAAATAGTGAAGAAAATTACGCCTTATACCCCAAAGAGGAAACACGAAGCAGCTACGGACACGTGTTTCGGAATTATTGTTCCTCATCAGCGTAGCGTAGCAACATAAAGGATCTGGAAATGTTGGTTGTGCCATCGAATACGACGAAAAAATTTCTTGTGCTAATTTTGATTCAGAAAAATAGAAGTCGGAATAAGAATTATTCCGATTTCACTTTCGAAAAGCCTTTCAGATGTTGCTCATTTGATATTCCTAGAAATACCTTCTAAATAACAGTATAGAAAAAATGATTTAAAAAATGAAGTGAATACCTCCAGAAAATTACTATCTATCAGATTTTTAATCAATCTGTCACAATTTGTTCTGAATGTTCTACTAGCCGGTCTAAGTCATATTAAAAGATTCTACTAATACGAATTGAACAGTCTCCAAAATATGATCACGAGTGGCTTTTTAAATTTTACTCCACAACCATTGACTCTACATAATTTTTTTATTCGCGTTCACTTCCATGACAAATATTTGCGGTCACACGGCAAGTAAGAATTCATTATGCTTTGATAATTTAAATAAAAAATAACCTCTTAAAAAATATTTCAAATTTGTTGGTATAACTTAAATCTATATCATTATAAAAATGTTCCGATGTAAACAAAATTTTAAAAAACTTCCAATAATCTTATACAGCTAGATTTATAAGAATATTACCTAATAATACCTACATAGTATTGAAAAATACCTGGTATTACAAGAATAATACCTAGTAATGCCCAGAATCCTCTTAATAATTCCTCATAATACCTAGTAATACCTCTGAAATACCCAATAATACTTAGAAATACCCAATAATACTTAGAAATACCCAATAATACCTAAAAATACCCAATAATACCTAGTAATACCCGGAAACTGTACACCAAAATACCTCAGCGGTTTACCCCTCGTTTTACTTCCACGTCCAGTGGAAGTATAGTAACGACAAAAAAATTTTTAATAATTTTTATTGTCCAAATAAGCTTAAAATGTCATGAAACGTCGAGATTTTAAGTTTGAGCGAAAAAAAATTTCTGTCTGTCTGTCGGTCTGTCTGTCGGTCTGTCTGTCGGTCTGTCTGTCTGTCGGTCTGTCTGTCGGTCTGTCTGTCTGTCGGTCTGTCTGTCTGTCGGTCTGTCTGTAACTTTTTTTTGTGCGCACGTTTACTCTGAAACCGTTTAAGATATTGACTTGAAATTTGGTACACATATGTACTTTAACGAGATCTAGAACTAGATTATATTTTCATCTTGTTCCGTCGAAGGGTTGGGGGGTAAATTGGGGTAAATTTTGGGTAAATGGGTAAATCAAGCAGGTAAGAGTCCGTGAAATTGGTATTTAGTATATACAAGAGAAGCTGAGGTTCGAAAAAAATTTTTGGCATTAGCCACCCCCATTACCACCCCCACCTCCTTATTAAAGGGGATGAAAAAAAATGTGATTTAGTGCATGTACAGGGACCAGAAACCTCAAAATATTTTTTTACTTCATCCACCCCCCACTACCACCCCCCTATCACCACCCCCACCCCACTACCGATGTGGGGTAGAGGATTTCAAATATTATATTATTAAAGTTCCATAAACAAATATTTTCACATACAAAGTTTTTTCGTTGTGAGTGACTTGGATAGAGAATCTGGATGTGGAAGTAGTGATTCCTTGGGCAGCGGTTTTTTCTAATTAGCCTGGTCAATTCTATATGAAAACGCTCTGTTCTTGAATAAAACAATTAAATTCAAATTGAAACTAATTATTATTGACACTGATAATGATAAATTTTGTTTTTTATAAATTGTTGGAAACGGCTGTTACTTGGGTAACCTTCAATGTAAACCTTACGTTATATATTGCCCCGGGAAACGTCTTAGTAGCCCTAAACTATCAATTTATGTCTGTACCAGCCATCCGTATAGACCTTATCAAAGTTGGCGATGACGGACAAAGAGAGGAATAAAACATCTCAGCTAGCAAGAATGGAAGAAGAGGATATTCCTTTGTCTGTTGAACTCTGTCTACGCAGCGCACGAAATCAATGAAACCGGCAACCATGCCTGTTGGATTCCCTGTTCGTCCGCTTCAGCCTGCGACAACATTAATACCCCTTACATTCAAATGTATTCTGAAAAACTCCCAAACGGTCCTATCTGAATTTTGATTTATGCGTAATAAAAAATAAATGCAAATTTTAACTCAAAGTGGAGAGTTCCTTTACCCGTTCCTTTGTTGCGCCAGGTTGACGAAAGCGGAGATAGATTGCCCTCGGACCTGGAAATTCATCAAATGGTCACTGAAAACGTAATAAATTATGCAAATCTAATATAAATGAATTGTGATTTCTTGCTTCCAATTTATTATTCGACAATACAATTTGTTTGCGCAGATATTAAAAAAGTAATTCATTCATTTTCCTTTATATTGAAAATGAATGAGATATGACCAAGTTTCGTGCTGTTTTTCTTCGTGTCAATGAATTATCGATTCTCTGCTGTGTAAGCTGATAAGGTGTGATGATGAAGTTTTTCATACTAGTAATAGTTCTAGCAACCTGTTCTATTTTTATGTTCATTGATTACGGGGTCAAATATTTCAAAGTGAACAGTTACTTTCTATCCTTCCTTTTTTAATTTCCGATATTAGCATTGCATGAAAAAATTATCAATCAGAGTTCTGGTCTAAACACTACAGAAGTGTTTAATAACTTTTCTATGGACACCTCTATTCTATTCTTTATTAAGATAAGTGCTCAAATTAAATAAGTTCTCAAATTAAATAAGTTCTTTCCAAACCTTTCCTTACAAAGTGCAAATTGATCAACAGATTTGTGAAGATGTTTATAACAAAATTATTTATTTATGTTCATGTCCTTATGTCTGTATTAAAATATTTTATTTATTTATTATTTATTTAAATCTAGATATGAATCTCTCTTAAGAATGAGTTACGTACATATTAGATAACATATCCAGGACAAAAGATAGATCGGTTGGAAGACGCTAAATATTCTGGACAGGAAACCTACGTCGTTCGAAATTGCTAGCAGCCAATCAGTTCACCGTGACCTCCTATAGATCTATTGTATAATTTCCCTTATCCAGCTCTATCCTTTGTATCAGACTCCACGGCTTTGATAAGGGCCTATTAGTGCAGTTATCAACCTATGGTTTTCCTTCCCAAGTAGTTGAAATCCCAGTCAAACTAAACCTTCACATGGATTGCATTTTCCTCTTACTCTTGGCAGAATCTGCATGTTGCGTCCTCTGCCCTGACCCATTTCAGTGATATGCCTATTAAGCCAACAAAACCCAATTAGAAGACCTACTATTATTCCTTCTAAATCAAGTCAAATCAATCTTATTCCTGTCAACAATACTGTTTTACTCACATCAAATACTCAAAAGCATATGTAAAATTTGTAATAAATTGTAAAATAAGGTAACAAATAGGCATACAACAATGGTGACATGTAGTTAACGCATTATCACAGTCATTGTTTTGTGTAAAAAATACATTAAAATAACAAATCTCTTTGATTAAATACCTACCACAATGCAGAGACATCCGAATCTATGAATCTGTTATCATATAATGCCTTCTTCTTTAGAAAATCCTTTATTACATGTCTGTGGTGATGCAGTAAGTCTTCTATTTTAGTCGATAGTTCTTTGATGAACTCTTTGAACTGTCTCTGTCGTGGGAATTTGATCCACCATTCCAGATATTTATTTTGGTATACATTAATTCATAGTACGGGAGTCAGAGACACTCTTTTTTGAAAGATTTGCTTAAAATTAATTTATTTTTTGTGTGATTTTGTGTTTTCACAAAATCAACTCTTGCAGTCGCACCAGCAGCGGGCCAACGTGTGTAGTCCAGTCACGGGGGGTGCTAATGAATGGATTTTGATGAAACCTTGTGCAGTGTGTTTGTAAAAAAGTTGAAAAAAGATTATAATAGGAAATGATCGGAAGGAAGAAAACACCCCTTTTATCATGGGTTCCGTAACTTGTAGAATTAGCTCAAAAATGAAAAAAAAAACAATAAATATATTTACCTTTTTTGGCCCAAAGTAGGATGTTTCTATTCTTGTGAATTTTTTCAAAAAAATACATATTTTTTGAGACACGGCCACTCTAAAATTCCTAAAAGAGGGGGAGGGGAAAAAAATCTGAAAAAATTCAGGTGAATGTATCATCGAAATACAATACTTTTTTTTATTGGCAACTTTTCTGTAAAGTGAATTTTTACCGAGTTCTTCCGGAAAAACATAGAAAACTACCCCCTTGTTTGAAATCGTAAGTCTTTAAAAATATGTAATTCAAAAATTTGAAAAAATTCACACGTATGCATTGAGGCCTTCTAAACATTTTTTGTCTCTTGGAATTTTTTTTGTAACTTGCTAATTTTCCGAGTTACAAGCAGTTTTTCACGATAAATATTTGTGATAAATAATGTACTACATTTTCTGCACATTAAAAAGGAAAACCTGCTCACATTTTCAATTTAAAAATTATGTTGAACCTTTAAAATAAAATACAATGGTATAACTATATAGGTTTTATATTTTTTTACAATATTATATATAAATCACGCTCATTTTTCGAATTTTCATGTATTTTTTAATGTGCAAAACTGTAGTACATTATTTGTCGTGAAAAACTGCCTGTAAGTTACAAAAAAATTCCAAGAGACAAAAAATGTTAAGAAGGCCTCAATGCGTGTACGAATTTTTTCAAGTTTTTAAATTACATATTTTTAAAGAGCTACAATTTGAAAGGGGTAGTTTTTCATGTTTTTTCCGGAAAACTCGGTGAAAACGCACTTTACAGAAAAATTGCAAATAAAAAAAAGTCTTGTATTTCGATGATATATATATTCACCTGAATTTTTTCAAATATTTTTTTCAATTTTTACATTTCCCCTCCCTCACTTTTAGGAATTTTAGAGTGGCCATATCTCAAAAAATATGCATTTTTCGAAAAAATTCACACCTCTTATTTTGGGCCAAAAAAGGTAAGTACTTAATTATTTTGTTTTTTTTTTCATTTTTCACCTAATTCTACAAGTTACAGAACCCGTGATAAAACCTTTCCGATCGTTTCCTACTCTAATCTTTTTTTCGACTTTTTTATTAACGTCATTACAAACATATTACACAAGATTTCATCAATATCCATTCATTAGCACTCAAATTAAAAAATTTGGTAATTTTAGCGCCCCTTTGACTGGACTAGAGTTTGAATAAGTACAGCAACTAAAAGTGTCGCTGGCTCCCGTACTATCAGTCCTACGAGCATTTCGTGGCCAGTTCATCTGCCGTTTAATTTTCCTTGTAACCTAGTACCCTCCCTAAGTTCACATCATTGTGAATTCTAGGTCTATAAGGACATTCAAGTGGTCAATCTGTCTTGAACAGATTGTTTTTAACGCTGCTTGATTCTCGCCCTTTGACTACTATTCCTAGATCGTCAGTTATCTTAGACAGTGAAAGCCTTCCGCAGAAAGTTTCCGGAGAAGTTCATCAACGAGGGTTGCCCACAGTATTAGAGATAATACCACTCCCAGGGGACAGCTTGTGCTCACCTTTGCTTTAATGGTAACCTCACCCGGATTAGATACTATTTTTTTCTTGGTTGGTTTTAATCCATGGCAGAGCACCGTTGGGTTGGAACTCCTCTTCTTAACAATGTATTCTTTGACTAATGCGTTGTCGAGCTGTTAAACGCTTCTTTGTTGCCGATTCCATTTCTTTGTAATTTAATAACTTTGATTTAAGTCCATTCAAGATGTAGAGTGGGATAGGTGGAAGTTAACGAATGTGTATCTGAAACTCTCCCACTTAAAAACGCTTAACACCGGGTAAAACTGCGTTAAATTTGATAAAGATCAGATGAATTGTAGCTCAAAAAATTCCGCGTAAATCGATGTGTTATAACAAAAGAACAAAGTTGAAATAAAATTAATCTTTGAAAATAACTAATACAGAGTTATTTACTGGTAATCAGTGTGACGCATGAAGAAACGAGCTTAAAGAAACAAGTATAAAAAGAAACGACCCGACCTAGGCAATAAATAAGCTAAGCTAAGTATCTTTTTCATTTCTAAGTAAAACCATTGAAGTGTTTGGGTCCAGACCCTTGAAAAATCGACATTTATCGACGGATTTGTGACAGCGATGAATTATTGAAGTGTGGCCATAGTACCACTGTGTAAACCTCCAAGTAAATTATTCTGATCGTTACAAAAATATTCAAATGAATTTGATTTAAATAATAACCGAAATAATCAATAACGTATTGTTCGTAAAGTATGGTCATATAAATTCCTTAAGTTAACCCTCAAATAATTTTGTTTTGATAGTTGTTACAAATACTCAAACGAATTTAATATGAATTGGACCCGTAATAATCAAATGCATTACTCTTAAAGTATGGTAATAACACTTTCTTAAAAATTTTCAAGTGAGGTTTTTCATAATTATTAGAAGTATTCAATTTAATTTAAATTAAACCTGAAATAATCAATGAGGCATTGTTGATATACTGCGTCAAAACTAAATTCTCACAGCACTTCGTGGTGCAGGCTTCTTTCAGAAGAATGGTGTTTTTTAGGAAAACACGCACATACGCCGATGATCTCCTAATCTGGACTGAAAACAAACTTCAAGAAAAGCCTAATAATGAAGTGAGTCCCGTCAACAAAAGATAGTTGGACCAGCGAAGAGGAACACAAAGTAGATGAATACTCCTTAAGAACAACGAACAAATTGACATGACGAACCAACTGGAACGGAGGGAATCAAAACGGCATACAGAGTCATTGAGGGACTTTACCAAATGTATGTACATAGCCGTCAAAAGAAACACAAAAAGAGAATCATGAACACTTCATATTACGACACAACGCGGCAATATATTTCGTAAGAAGACTAAGAAGAGGCAGAAGTCTAAAGGCACAAGAAATTGAGCTTAAACGCTCCCTCACGACACAATGCGGTAACGCATCTCACAAATACCTGCACCTCCCATCCCACATTTCTTTACCATGCGCCATGTGGCTCTCGGTGCTGGCAACAAGCATGACCTTAGTCCAGCCCAGCGTGGACGTAGCAGGCCCAGCTGTATAACCCTAGGAGTGGCAGCAATGCCTACCGCACGCTGGTAAATCAATCAATCCAATCAATAAGTCTATTCAAATCATCAACGGCATACGGCCCGAGAAGTAACATACATATTGGCGCTCACTAAGGGTATTTTTCCTTAATATTGTACACTCTTTTAACATAATTTTTAGGATCACAAAAGGGCTCTAAGTATACCATTTTGTTCATTACCTTGCAATCTTTACTATATCTTGGTGGTTTTCGTTTTCTCGGTCTAGAGTTATAATTTTCGTTTTATGGTAGTTTTCACTTAAACCGCACTCAGAGCTTATTGTTCGAAGGTTATCCAACACGTTTATGAGCTCATCTTAACTTGCTGCAACTAAGTTGATATTATCTGCAAATATCAAGTTAGAAATCTTGGCTCCGTCTATAGCATCCTGCTAGTCTTCCAGCACACGGCGCCTTACGCGTTGAAAAGGATTATTTACAGTGTGCCTTTGCCAACTTTTCATTTGTCCGAGTTGGTTCTGTGGAGTTTCACCAAAGCAGTCTTCTTCATATAGGCGATGAACCAACTAGAATAGAATAGAATATTTATTGATCCAATAAGGGCATTACATTTATGCAAGGGCATAAAATAAATGTTAAAACACGTAAGCATACACATATACCACCTACGTATAAAAGTAAAATATATATAAAACATGATAAAAATATATACCGGGTGGTTCAGCCGATAGGGACACTCTTGTGACTTTTGGATGGGCGAATGGATTTTTTTCAAATTTAGTGTAGTGATATGAGATAATATTTCCAATTATGTAAAGAACCAAAATGGCCGACTTCCGGCTTCAGTAGAAAAAGACTAAGGCACGAGTGAATTTGTGGTACTCCCACCATACACCTTCTAATCCACTTTTGTGCAACAAAAACGTGTGCATTAGAAGCAGGGCTGGCTCTAGGGGGGGGGGGGGGGCGAAGCGGGAGTCAAATTCTTCAAATCCACAGTTACCAAAAAATATAAAAAGCTAGGAAACAATTGTTTCACTAATATCGTAATAGTAATGTTAACTTTATATAAATAATTTGTTATTGTTGGTTTTTTTTGTATATAAAGTAGGTTACACACATACATTCTGTTTCTTATATGTGATTTTATTTTTTGTCTAATTTCTGTGGTGTGGTATTTTTTTTAAATTTCAATACGGTTGATTTTTTCAATTATTTTATTTTACCCTTGATTACTGTATTTAAATACAGAAGAAAAAGAAAATAAAGAGACCAAATGGGCAGACTGAAGCAGGCACATTTCAGCTTCCTAATTTAGGAGAAGCTAGCCCTTCTGCAAGCCCCTTCTTGTTTAGTAAAAAATCTGAATAAATTATACATAAAAGAAAAACCCCTCCTCTGTCTTATTTTTGCACTTGCATTTTAGCCTGATCAAATGGTGTTCAAAAGTGCCTGTCTCGTAACATGAGTCCGGTAGAAGGTTTATCAACAGAATTATATGTTTTTTCTGAATCTGAAGTTTGCTGCCTAGTAGCAGTACCAGTTCAGGTTGAAAAACGCAAATAGCCTCGACATTTTCGGAGTTTTTCCGGTTTCCCGCTCATATCTTGCAAACGACGCGTCGTACGGAATATATTACTGTATTCAAAATTGGAGAGCATTAAATTCTGCGTCGAATGACCTCCCCTAATTTCCAAATTAGATCGATTTATAAGGTCGCTGACAATATAGTCGTCTGGAAAAAATAGCAGAAAAAAGAGCAGAAAAAGGAGCAAGTAAGTTGTAGTGTGAAGATGCGATGTATAGAAAATACCTGATAGCAATGTCCATTTTATTTTACTCTACAGTAATATTTTCCTTACGACGCATCGTTTGCAAGATACGAGCGGAAAACGGGAAAAACTCCGAAACAAAAAAACATTTAATTCCGTTGAGAAACCTTCTACCGGACTCACGTTACCGAAAAACTACCATTTGATCAGGCTATTTGTACGACGTCAATAAGAATGGGAATAAATCACGTGTCTTTCATTTGCCCTCCACTGTCTTCTGTTACCACACTTGGAGGGTAAAAATGAGACACTGTTTATTTTTTGTTTATCAATTAACGGTACTTTTTTACTAAAAAGTACATAGTACGTAAAAAAATACATAGAAATATAGAAATACATAGAAATATAATTTTTCCTGTCATTTTTACATATGATACCAATCTTTCATTAAATATGACTCGATTCTAAGCAACCTAAAAATTGAAAGATGTCATTTTGTCTCATTTTTACCCCGCCTGACCCTAATGTTATTTATATAAGAGAGGGGCGGCAAAATGAAACTGTGCCCGGGCGGCAAAATACCTGGAGCCAGCCCTGATTAGAAGAGCTGCCCCATATCGTGGTACCATAGTATAACCTAGAATGAATTTCTCCAAAATAAAACAGTAGTTGACCAGGCATACCCAAAACTTTTTCAATGTAGGGGAGATGTGGGAGAGTTGGTACTGTTTGTGCTATTGGGACTTTTTATACCGATTGGTTGGTAGTTTCATATTGTGTGTCATACGGGGTATGTATATTTGTGAGAGAAGTAAATAAACTGCCGTATTTCGATAGTGTGTTGTCTGTTGTCTACTTCAAATCTCAGGTAATTTTAATTGTTTTGTGTACTGAAAAGTAACTTTTTTTTGTTCAAATTATCCAATGCATTGCTTTGTGGGTGCAAGTGTTGCTGGAGAGTTATTTCACGTCTAACGACCAACGTTTTAGCTATTAAATATCGGTCATTTCATGATTCACTTTCACCTAAAAATAAATCTGGTCACTTTTAATGACAACAAGCAGTGAGGGAGAGTTGGGAAGTTATTTTAAGGGAGAGTTGGTCCATCCTATTGTGACGTGTTTCCACCTCTAGGAAACCACCCTTGCAAATTCCGTGGGTTCCAAAAATTATAACAAGAGATTACCACTAACACACTTTATTAAATAATTTACTGGATACTTCACAATACTGATATTAACTTAATTGTACTTTACTGACTAAAAATAACAATGTTTATCACTCTGTTTTAACTTTGTAGTCTTAACCTCACTTGTCAATCAAACTTCTAAACTTTCTCTACTTTCTCCGTCGAGAATACGGCCTTATATACCCCTAGTGATTGCTTCCTGAATTATTCTAGAAACGGCGCGGCGTTATCTAGAAGTCTCTTTTCTCTAATGTTCCAGAACGTTTCTACTGTTTCTACTGTCTCACAGATGGCATAACGTACAACATGGTGTATTTTGTTCATGTATTTAGTGCTGCCTATCCCTAAGGGTGTGCCTCGAGAACATCTCCTAATAATTTTTTTTTTTTATTTTGAAAAAAATTGTTCACCACTTCCTTCCGACAAATGGACTCAATATTTTTTTCCTATGTTTGTGTCATCAAAATCCATAACATATATTTTTCTCGTGATTCGTTCTTAAGAAAAAAAAATTCCATTTTTCTTTTTACCCCCATAACCTCCGTAAAAATGGTTTTCCAAAAATAATATTTTGCGAAATTTCATCTAACACCACTATCAACTTGTGCTCAAAACCTCGACCCGATTAGTACGGGGGCAGCTAACATATGCTTATCCTGCTATGCTCTTTGAATGCTTTATATAAAATGAGGCAACCAATCCAAAATACCGTACAAATTGATAGCTTTCCGCATTTATATTGCACTGAATAACTCGAGGATAAAATATAATAGTTTCAGAACTTAAATAGAAAAGCATCGTGTGAGTATGTGTATACACACAGCTAATGTTAGCTGTGCCCTGTACATTTGACGTAAGTAAATGAGGAAATATATGTATGTGTTACAAGACATGAGTCACGATTATATTCCATAATAATCTCATTCCCTTTTACAACTTGGGCATTGTACGAAAATGTAAACAGAGAAGGCAAATGTTAACTCAGGTTAAAGGTTGTAAAATTAACAACTAAAATCGCGATATAATATCACATAACATTACCGTAACGCTGGTAGGTATTAATGTGTATCATAACACAGACCTGTGGTTAAATTTAAGCGCGGGTTTAAAGAAACAGGGACAAACCAAAGGTGGCTATTACCATTTATAATTGAATATTAAGCCGTATTGGGGTCAAATTACTCTTTGAATGTAAGCCGGTTGGTCAAGGTTTGATTACATTTATAATTGGGTGGCGCTAAGAATAATGAGGATGCTTGGTGGTAGTCATAACTACGTTTAGCAGAGATACAGAAGAAATAAACATCGCCTGCCCCTAAGAAAGTTGCAACACAAATTATTTTTTCACCGAAATGTTAATATCATAGAGAACATTATACTCAAAGTTCACCTCCGTCCACCTTGGGCAAATATCCGCCATTGAATGAAATAATACCTCAAAAAAATGGCTGACAAGGGATCTAAAGATTTCTTCACAAAATTTAAAACATATATATTTCTTTACATTGAGGGGAAATCAGAATATTATGGCGTAGGTACTACAAAAAGTACAAATTGCAATATTGGCAACTAATAAGCGAACCAAAAAAAATGCGTAGCAACCGAATTTTACAAAATTCCTAAAATGAATTTAAGACTGCCTGAAAAATTATAAACAACTTTAACAACTTTAGTAAAACTAATTCAGTTGTTTTTGCTGATGACACTTCTCTGCTTATCACTGAACGTAGAAGTTGTTAAGTATACATGGTATTTTTAAAATACATCCAAATGTTCAGATCTATGAAGACTTGCATCTTCCAGGTATACGCAAAAATATTTATCAAAATATCCAAAAATAACCGAGAAAGTAAATTTTGAATTTTGCAAACAATAGGGAATTGCATAAAAATTAAATTTGGAAAATAATACTCACAAACGTAAGCTAATGTCATTGAAAAACTCGTAGTTCACAAAAAACAGTCCATTGTGTATCTAGTAGTAAAAGCAATACATTCCCGGACGACGATGTAAGCAAGCATCGAAGTCCGGGAATGTGCTTTTACTACGAGGTACACCTACTATTTTTTCTGAAATCGCAATCAATATTATTACAAATGTGTAAAAATTAAAAAATATATACATATTACAATATATATAAAAAACAGTCCGGGAAAGTTACGTTCCCAGCCTTGGCCAGGAAAGTAACTTTTAAATACAAAAAACAGTCCAGAAAAGTTAACTTCCCCAACCTAGGCCGAGAGAGTAACTTTCCCGGACTGTATAATGATAGTTACTTGGCAACGGATTAACATACTAGAATAGTGTATTTTGGGGTCTGAAATTGCGCCGAGAAAGTAGGCATTCTTGATCGATTTCAGGAAAAAACATTTTTCATTTCCTTATATTAAACATAACCTATTAAAGTGTGCATAATTTAAGCTATTCTTACAATTAATTATCTTTTATTTATTTGCTTTTATCATGATTAGAGAATATTATTTAGGTATTATGCAAATCACAACTTACACACTTTTTATTCATTATGAAAATACCTACTTTCTGTATATTGTTGCCCTAATCTGGGCACGCTAATATACTAGTTAGGTAAATACTTTAAAACACTCATTATTGGAGAATCAATCAAAACAACTACTCTTCTAGCTAATACTGATAAAGTAGATAATTTCATATTAAATAAAAAAGTGTGAATGACTAAATTTGAATAAATGATTTAAGTATTTTCAATATATATTTTTTTTCTCTTTAAAATGCTAAGAATTCTATCATGTAATTCAATACTTCGTCAGTATTAGCTAGAAGAGTAGTTGTTTTGATTGATTCTCCAATAATGAGTGTTTTAAAGTATTTACCTAACTAGTATATTAGCGTGCCCAGATTAGGGCAACAATATACAGAAAGTAGGTATTTTCATAATGAATAAAAAGTGTGTAAGTTGTGTTTTGCATAATACCTAAATAATATTCTTTAAGCTATTCTTGTTACACGCCGCCATTAAAAATGACGTCAACCTGTGAACTGACATATATGTCAGACTATACTAGAACGTAAATGATATTCGTATGTCTATAAATATTGTGTGCTAATTTATTAATTATCGAGGCTTTAGAAGTGTCAATATTGTTTCAGAATGACCGATGAAGGTTTTCAAAAGGACAATCGGACAATTTACCCATTGTAGATATGTTTATGGTGGCATCTTTTATAAAAAAAACGCTAAAAGTTTCTCTCTTGGTGAAGTTCGCGGTGTTAAAGCTAGCAAGTAGTTTATTTCATTGTTTTAAAATTTAAATAAATCCGAGGATAATTCAGATGATTAAGTAACACAAAAAATATTGTTTTAAATGTACTTGTATAGTAATAAACAACTTCAAAATAGAAAAAATATTGGAATTTTAAGTATAAACTAAAAGAGGTTAGAACTAGTTTATTTTTTTTTAAACATTGGCAAATTTTACAAACACAGTGGATAAAAATTGTGCTTTGTTATGATGCGACGGAGAAAATGCACGTCCAGTAACTGCTCAAACTTCAAATATCGACGTTTCATAACATTCTAAGCCTTTTTCAACCAGTGAATTATTTTTGTCGAACTCCTCTATACGTTTCCTTAAATATATAAGGAATAAAGAACCACACTGCAACCAACAGCTATTCTCCGGACTAATACCCCGCCGAGTGCTGAATTACGAATTACAAGTCTGGCCGGGTTAAGTGCAATAACTGTGTATTGCCACAAAACGCTAAAGTTCCGATTGCACCAGACACCAGCCAAAAGACTTATTCCTACTCAAAGGAGCTCTCGTGCCAGCTACTCCACACCACTTGCAGACTGCAGTTTCGAGCTACTGGCTCTCGTTAGTGCAAGGTAGGTCTGAGATGTAGTAAATATCAATATTATACATACAAAAAAATTTCAAAATCTTTTTGCGTTACTGCACTTCCACGTGGATGTGGAAGTAATTGCCCTCGAACATAAAAAAGTTAAACTTTAAATTTAAAATAGAATGCTACCTCCTATCCTTTTGTTTTTTTGAATATTTGGTGACACCGGTCACAGCTTTAATTGATATGTAATATGCTCACCTTCAGATTTATGTCGATTATGGTTTTTAGATCATATACTCCAGTCAACGGAGCGCTAAAATGACGAAAATCTCTAACTTGAGTGCTAATGAATGGATTTTGATGAAACCTTGTGCAATGTGTTTGTAATGAAGTTAATAAAAAAGTTGAAAAAAGTAATTACCTTTTAATTTTTTTTAATGAAACCCCCAATTTTTGTCAAAAATCTACGTGTCAAACATGTGCATTGGTTTTGGGGACACCCTGTATATAAGACGAGTACATTTTTAGTTTTTGCTCTTATTTGATCACATTATTGTAACGTAGGTAAACTTTAATAAGATGAAAAATTACTTATTTACCTAAACAGCAAAACAAAACAAGACCTTACAAATCTCATTTGTTTTTTGTCAGCGCTCCTGAGATACGCAAACAGACAAAGGCCTAAATCTAGGCTAGTTTTTCTTGTTTTAAAAAGCGGTAACCGTTTCTTGCATAAACAAAGGTCCTTGTCAATTTCACCCTACGTAGGATGTAGAGCCTATTATGCTCGTGTAAGGGCCCTCATGTCTGTATAACTACACTATAAAATTGGTCGTTTGTTTTTTATGAGTGGAGGTTTTTCATTTTAGAAAGAACAATAAAAATAAAATGATCAGAAAGAAGCATTTTGTTGTATTATGGGTAATGGGGTTTAAGTGTTATTGATTGTGCAGAGCCGTGGAAGTAGGAGGAATTTTATTACTCTGTTGGTGAAAGGTGAAGCGACTAACTTTGAAATACTCAGACTTTTTATTGAGATGTTTTTTTAGGCAATCTCGTTCAAAATGTCGAGTTTTTGCTTGGGTAATGTTCGTACTAAAATGAAGCTAAAGAACTGTACGCAGTGTAATTTGTAATTATTATCATACCGAATATTATAACCGACCAAATTTTTTTAATAATTGTTTATCGTAGAAAAAAATGTTTCTACAAAAATCCGGTTCATAACACACTGAACTCAAATACCGAATTCTATGAATGTGTGCGAGTAGACCGATTTTTTTTGTTCACGATATTGTATTTTAAATTTGGAACATACCTAAAAAACCGCTGCCCAAGGAATCACTACTTCCACATCCAGATTCTCTATCCAAGTCACTCACAACGAACAAATTTTGTATGTGGATATAATTGTTCATGGAACTTTATTAATATAATATTTCAAATCGTCTACCCCAAAAATCCATAAAACGATATCCCACATCGGTAGTGGCGTGGGAGGGGGGTAGGGAGGGTGGATGAAGTAAAAAAATATTTTGAGGTTTTTGGTTCTTGTACACACACTAAATCACTTTTTTTTCATCCCCTTTAATTATGAGGTGGGGGTGGCTAATTCCAAAAAAATTTTTGTATATACTAAATACCAAATTTATGGACTCTTACCTGCTTGATTTACCGATTTATCCCCCATTTACTCCAGTTTACCCTCCAACTCTTCAAGGGAATAGAATGAAAATATAATCTAGTTCCAGTTCTCGTTAAAGTACACACGTGTACCAAAGGAATCCTCGCAAATCTTATGGGAAATTGGCTTACGGTAAAATTGGCTCAAATTTTGATATCTTGTTCTACTAATCCAGTAGATCAAAAGTCTCAATGGGCACGAGTCCCAAAAACACACCATTCCACCTTTTTTTTGCCCTTTATTGGGGTGAAAAGCGTTCATATACATTTAACAACATTTGCTGTTTGTGAAATATTATTATTATTATTATTATTATTATTACTAAGTTTTTAATTGATATCACCGGCGATTCCGCCAATTCTTCGAATATACTCGTAATATAAAAATTTGATTACCTCACACTAGATGTAGCTGGATAAATTTAGTGTGGAACCACCGCCGGACCATAACCTACAGTTTGCAGCAGGTTTGACAGAAATCGCTTAAGCTACGCCAGAGTAATCATTGAACAAATATAAAAAAAAACGTCGAATTGTGAACCTCCTCCTTTTTTCAATGTTATGAAATCGGTTAAAAATAGAAATATATTGGGAGATATTGAAATTGTACTATACAGAGTGTCTCTCAGTTTTAACCTGACTTTATGCAGATTAAGTAATATATCAATTTTACTTAAAAATATTATTAAGGTATTTTTGATAAGATGAAATGAGTAAAACTTGCAGTCAGTCGTTGCCGATTGTAAATACCTATTTTAGCAATAAAAAAATGTATCTTGATTGTGTACTAAATCTCAAACGACTACGCCGGACTGCAACTTTGCAACTACTCGTTTATATCAGCATCTATTTCATTAGCACAACAATGCATCTGGCTCGATCGGCCACGCCGACGAGGACATGACATTTAAAAATAAATTTTCCGAAACAAAAATACCGCAATTGGCAAACAGAACGTGAATTGTATGCACTAATTTTAATTGGTTGGTTGTAAAAGTGCACTGACTCTGCAGACTTATATTTTGATTGTGTCTAGACGTCATAAACTGGAAAACCAGTGAGTTCTATTTCACATTAAAATACGGTTTTGCAGTCGGTACAGCTCCGGTACAGCATTATAAAGGGACGCATATGGTGAACGGATAACGTTGGCATCCAGTGGATATTCGAGGCGATACACGAGGTGCAACTGGAAACAACACGCTTGTAAATAACACCTTTTCAATCAAAAAATGTCTAACATCAAAGTTTCCAAATACAGGGTCAACTAGAATAATGTAACTAGAAAATTTGTAAGCACGAATGACTCCTTTTTGACCAGTATTTAAACCGAAATGGATAAAATTTGTGACAAATGGCAAATCTACATTGCTGCCTTGTAATTTCTACCACTAATGATTACCTTATATTGTGTGTGACTTCTACGTCGCTTTTCCGATACACGATATAATTATTACTAGTGGCACGACCTCTGGAGTTTTAGACGAGTTTCGCACGAGTTTTTAGAACTTGAACGTGGCACACGATGATAGTAACGACTAACTCATCTCACCGCTATATGACTTCAAAGTTGCAATCGCTTTCAAGTATATTTGATTTTTGTCGCGACGTTCTGGGACCCTTCACTATGTGTTTAAAGTTTTGGAACTTGTAAGTAATACTTATTAATTAATGACGGTACAGCTATCTGCAGAACTGAACTTCACCGTGCCCGGCTACTACAAAATGCATGTCGCCTTTTAAATTTACTTTGAAATAAATTTCACCACCATCTATTTCCCTATGTTGATCATAGCACACTACGGCATTCAGAATCCGCTTCGCGAAAAATGTAACTATGAAGTGGCGACGGGAACTTTGAACAGGCAATTTCTGGTAGTCACAACTTTGTTGCCACTTTGAAGTGACGCTACAGTTTCATTCGTGCTTTGTATTAAATATTATTTTAAAGTTATATATTTGCAGTTCCCGTCGCTATTGTCAAGTAGCAATTACTTTCAGTCCTTAGTAAAAATGACTTTAAAGTATGCATCACATAAACCATAACTTCACAAATGACTTTTTTTGCGGCACTGGATTTGCTCCATCCATATATATTTATTGCCTATTAATTCCCTACGTTAATGTAACCCGACAGTAGAAAATACACACGGGATATATTACAATAACACTAATAAAAAATACGAGCAAATAAGGATCTCCTACAAGAAGAAAGTTATAGGTACATGATGTGCTACATGTTTTGACTCAGAATTTTATGATCATTCCGATAAGTCGAAAATATATAGGGTGTTCGATTTAAAATAATCAAGTTGGTATCAACTTCCGGTATTTCCGGAAGTGCCGCCATTTTGAAATTATTATTTTCGGACTCGCAATGGTCGACTATGGTAAGGTACCAAATCTCAAATGTCTATCTGATCTGCAAGTGGGAAATATTCTAATGGCCGCCTTAAAAGAATTACCCTGTATATACTAAATACCAATTTTATGGACTCTTACTTGCTTGATTTGCCTATTTACCCCAATTTATCACCCAACCCTTCAACGGACTAAGATCAAAATATAATCTAGTTCCAGATCTCATTAAAATACATATATGTACCAAATTTCAAGTCAGTCTTAAACGGTTCCAGAGTAATCGTCCGCACAAAAATGTTACAGACAGACCAACAGACAGACAGAATTTTTTTTTTAATCTCCACGTTTTATGACATTTTAAGCCTATTTGAATAAACATTTTCAAAATACTTTACTTCCACTGGATGTAGAAATAAAATTAATTTCAAGATCCAGATAAAAAAAATGCAAATTATGGAGGCGCGTGGTCATATTTGTATATTTTATAATTATTATACTCTTCGCAAAAACGAAGAGTATATTGTATTTGATCGGCACATTTCTAAAGTCGTAAATACACTTAGACCATTAGGAAATGATACAAGTTTTGCTTTCTGATATTACCAGGATTGGCATGTTTAAAACATATTTAATACACAATTAAATGCTATGTTTTAAACAACTGTTTAAAACACAGTTTAAAAAGCAGTGCGAGGTTTTAAACAAATGTATTATCAGGGGCGTAGCGAGCCAACTTATTTGGGGGGTTATTTTTCAAATTTACAAACTTCATAAGACTTAAGAAGCCAACTCAGTAAATGATTAAATAATTCCTCCAAAAAAAAATTGATGAACGGAGGAGAAATTCTTAAAAAAAAAATTTCACCAAATTTCCAACTTTTACCCAACTTTTGGCAAGCTCCACCGAAATAACAGTTGACGAGCGGGGGTAGAAAATCTAAAAAAAAATTTTAATAAAAATTGCCAACTTACATCTCGAATTTCCAACTTTTACCCAACTTTTGCCAAGTTAAAATAAAAATAAAATAAAGCCGCCGAAATAAAAGTTGATGAGCAAGGGGAAGAAAATCTAAAAAAAAAATGTCCATAAAAATTGACAACTTCTCAAATTTCCAACTTTTGCCAAGTCTGACAAAGACTGACATATCCCCCCTTCGCTACGCCCTTGTATATTATTTTGGAGTTTGTGAAAAAGCACGAAAAGTGCCGATGATAGTCCATTCCGACCAGCTCAGGTCCATACTTAACAGAATGCAACAACTAACTCCACTCTGTGTATTAATCAAAATGGTGAACAGTTTGAACAATTTTTATGATGGTTTAGTATAATTTAGGTTTTAAATAATTTTATTTTATTTATTCATGGTTGTTACGTTTTATTAAAATTATTTCTTGTTACTACATTTTGAAAAAAAATGTAGTATAGGTTTTGCATTTTTCCAGTGGACCATCGAAATCCGAAAAAAAAAACGTCGGATCGAAATGAAAGTCATATCTATCGACTCGAGTGAGAATTTAGAAAATTTCGTCCGTCAGTCAGTCGGTCTGTCGGTCTGTCTGACGGTCTGTCTGTATGTCACGCTCACCCCCCCCTAATCCGTTTTCAGATTTCGATGAAACTTGGGTGGTTAATAGGAGGCCTTTAGAAAACCTTAACGCTGGAAGCTCGGCTCCGTTCGGAAACCGGAAGTACCCGATATAGACGTTTCAAGTTTTTCGGGAAAAATTGAATAACTCGGTAACGGGCAGTCGGATCGAGATATTTCAAAAAAGAGATGGTGCCGCTGGCAACGATCTACAGATAAGTATACCGGAGACAATGTCGAAAAACAAATGGAAATTGATTTTTTTTGCAAAAAACTGGTTTTCTCGAAATCGGGCTAGGAAGCACGATAATTGTCCAGGATATTGATTGATTTCGATGAGACTTGGTGGGATCGAAGGTACACGGCCACAAATGAAGCCTATTGCTGGCGGCCCGAATCTGTTGACCGCAAGTATTTTTTCCAAGGCCGAGTATGATTTTCCAAAAATATTGATAACTCCCGAACCGAAGGTCCGATTTTGATTTTCAAAAATGGCGATTATAGGGTTCGATTAAGTCTATTAGGTGACGTTTGTGAGAAATTTGATAAAACAAAAACGAATCTACAAATCCTGGAAAACTTGATTTTTTTATAAATTCTGCAAATACCCGACAGTTTCCTAATGAAAATCGAAAATTAAGTATTCCGTCGATCAGTCTCTATAACCGGTATAAGGCACGGACCTTTTCGGACAAAAAATCTGAAATAGAGTTTTTCGAAAAATTAAAAATAAACGAGTTATTTACAAAGATGCATGACCACAATATAACCGATGCCCTTCCTGTATTTCAAAATGTAGTTAGCCTTTACTTTAGTCAATGCAAAAAAGAAAAAAAAAAGGTACTGAATCGGCCCAACAGGCATAAAAAGCATATCAAAATGCAGTTTTAGCTTGTTTAATTTGTGTTTACCTTTTAAAAGTACTTTTATTATTATGAAAGACATCGTTAAGAAATGATTAATGGACAAAAAATTAAAGTTTTTGAATCATTATTTCCGATTAATAAAAGAAAATACACGGTCCCATTAAGAAATTTTCCATAGGACTTCTACGAAAATGAAAATGAAATTCCGTCTTTTGGGAAAAACCTATATAATAGTCGTGCCACTTATCAGTAATTAAAATAACTATTTTCTTCTTTACAGACAAGTCTACAACCTTACTAATAATTTCCATAGCTTACTTAGTAATTTTCTTACGTCGCGTTCATCTGATTCGGCCATTTTGAAAAAAATTAAAAATTGTTCGTATCTCACTTATTTTTGGAATGTTTTAATTCGAAAAAAAATGTACTCAGAATTGTATGTTTAATAAAAAAAAATAGAATGACTATAATATAGTCATTCTATTTAAGAAAAAAAAGTTAATGTCACTTCCGGTTCAACCGAAAGTGATGTTTTCGTTCCTGTTAGTCTAAAAGTAGCTTACTTTTGTCTAATTTATTGTACCGATAACGAAATTTTTAAATTCAAAAACAATAAAAAATTGAGGGCGTACATTGGCTCGTGGCTACCCGGTATATTGTAATACTGTTTAAAATCAGTAATCACATTGTAATAACATTTTATACGTCGTTGTCCTCAGGCGCTAGATTAGCTCGTGTCCCAAATAAGAATATAATTCGCAGAATCGACGACGAATACATAACTAAAATCTAACGGCGGTGATTGTTGCCCCCGTAAGCCTATCTGAACACCCACGCAACGATTTTCGGAGCAAAAAATGTCGTCTCATCGTTAATATAATAAATCTCCTAAAAGTTGTGCGTGTCAATGTAAGTAAAAGTAATTTTAAGGGTAATTAAGACTATTAAGTTTACTGTCAAATTTAGTTCAACTTAATGATCAAGGGGTTCATTAAATTTCAAGAATTAATTTGTTGTGAAATTACACTCTGTTTTGTTGTACACCGGTACACCGTCTCATCCTCTGCACAATTATGTGCCAAGCTATATTAAGCGTACTTAATAAATTGACTAAACAGGGTGGACAATTCTTTTTTTAGGTTAGAATATTTTACAAAATCGTAGGAAGAACAAACAGCTGCCATAAGTCATCCGCCGATTAAACGTGTTTCCATAAAGTAAATTTTGCTGCTTGTGCCATTTAAAATCTTAATGTTGGATTATTTGACACCTACAACTGTTCTTAATACTATTACATCAACAATTTTGTTCGTTAGGATGACGGGTAGTTCGTATTTTGCAGAATTGTCTCATAATGTAGAGATCTAACCTCTACATTATGCTGCCATCGAATTGAATCATTATATTTTGAAAAAGAAATACTTTGGTACAAATATTGATGTATTTCCAAATATTACACATAGGTATATTACGAATTATTTGGTTTTTGAGAGAATTACTTAGACAGAAGGATGAATTTAAGGCATTCAAAAGTCTTTAAGCTGTTTGTGGTTAGGTGAAAACAGTGTTACAGGATAAAAGCTTGTAGACAAGGCGAGAACCTCGCATTCGTATGAAAAAAATTTCCCATACGTTTTTTTTGCATATTCACGTTCGGGACATGCCCCTGAATAAGGATCAAGAGTTTGCCGAACGAAAATCTGGTCCCAATTTTTTTAAACTAACTTTTTTATATAAATTGCAAAAATCCTTTTTTTGTCCCGAATGACTTTTTAGGTTTTTTGGTTATTCTAAACAAAAAAGTCTCTTGTCATTTTTTCGTAAAGTTGACCGTTTCCGACTTATAAACAATTTAATGTTTGAAAAAAAACGCAAAAACAGTCATTTTCAAGGTTGAAAAACAATATTAAAAAATAAATTTTTTGAGTTCACCAAAATTTTTATATAATCTTTGAACATCCATTATCAAAATCCTGAAGAGTAAATACAGATTATTTCATAATAAAAATATAATAAATATGCCATAAATTATTTTTTTACGTGAATTAAGTACTTCAGTAATATTTCTTTTTTCTGGGAAAACCCTATTATTCTCTAAGACACTTCGCAACAGTCTCTACGAACTAAAAGAGCTTTGTAACAGCTGTTATAAAACAAATAGTTTTGTAGAAGCTGTTTAAGCAGCCGCCTAAGACACCTTAATAAAGTTTTTGTATAAGAATACGTATCCAGAACTTTTACCTATATAAACCTAACTGCTAACTCATTTGAAAGGCTTTTGACAGAAATATATAAGTTATATGAGGCTTTCCAGGTCTTTGTAAAACGTATCGGCGGCATATAACCCAATAAGGGTAGTGTACTTCTGCTTCGCTTTCGAGCAACTTCTATGGAGATATCCGCGTAAGGACTTTCATGGGCTTTTTGGCATCTTACATAATTTCATTAAAATTCAAAATTTGCCTTCCAACATGAAATTATATTTTTTTAATGGCCCTCTGGACTCCATTAGTCACCATGAACTGAAAGTACAAAATAACGTATTTATTATTATTTTAAACGAGCCATCGTAAGGTATCACAATGACCTAAAAAACCGCTGCCCAAGGAATCACTACTTCCACATCCAGATTCTCTATCGAAGTCACTCACAACGAAAAAACTTTGTATGTGAAAATAATTGTTTATGGAACTTTAATAATATAATATTTGAAATCCTCTACCCCAAAAACCCATAAAACGATACCCCACATCGGTAGTGGGGTGGGGGTGGTGATAGGGGGGTGGTAATGGGGGGTGGATGACGTAAAAAAAATATTTTGAGGTTTCTGGTTCCTGTGCATACACTAAATCACAATTTTTTTTCATCCCCTTTAATAAGGAGGTCGGGGTGGTAATGGGGGTGGCTAATGCCAAAAATTTTTTTGAGACCTTAGCTTCTCTTATATATACTAAATACCAATTTCATGGACTCTTACCTGCTTGATTTACTCATTTACCCCAAATTTACCCCAATTTGCCCCCCAACCCTTCGACGGAACAAGATGAAAATATAATCTAGTTCTAGATCTCGTTAAAGTACATATGTGTACCAAATTTCAAGTCAATATCTTAAACGGTTCCAGAGTAAACATGCGCACAAAAAAAAGTTACAGACAGACAGACAGACCGACAGACAGACCGACAGACAGACCGACAGACAGACCGACGGACAGACAGAAATTTTGTTTTCGCTCAAACTTAAAATCTCGACGTTTCATGACATTTAAAGCCTATTTGGACAATAAAAATTTTTAAAAATTTTTTTGTCGTTACTATACTTCCACTGGACGTGGAAGTAAAAGAGAAACACTAATTTAAAAAGCTTGACGAGTATGCGTCCCTTTTTAAATATATTTTATATTTAAACCTAATTGTCTTTTCATCGTTTGAAGTCTTTTTCAAATAGCATGAGTTTTATCAGTCAGAAGTAATGCTTTTTCAATTTTCCCTGTCCCCTGTGCCCTTTCTCCGTTCTTTTGTCTTTGCGATTTTCATTATTTAAATTTGAATCGAATTCGAACTAAGACCATCTGAAAGAACAAAGGTCAATATAATATAAAAAAATGTCTTTTGTCGGCATAATACATCATGAAGGAAACTTTATTAGGTGCGTCAAAGTACTTTTTTATATTAATCACACTTCTTGTTTGCTCTTAGATCAAGTAAAAGATAAGTTTTGAGCAAACTGGTAAAAGAAAAAGTTATAACCTAGTAAGATTTTGTTTAAAATGTCTATACTGAACCAAAAATGTCGGTAAGATAGACAAATGTACGTTTATTTGACTACTTTGCATATGCAAATACATTTGTAGCAAGTCATTAGTTTGTTATTAACAACTTGTTTATAGAAAATAGGTATAAAATAAAGTGTAAAGTATAATAAGGTTTATTAAAACAGATATAAAACGTAAAAATAAGGATAACACAATAAATAAAAATTTACTTAAAACCTACGACTCGAGTTGCACAGAAAAAGTTGTTACTGGTGTATTTCATAACAGTCAAGTCATTATAGATGTCCCATTAATTGTTAAGGGAGTAGTCAACAAATTGGCCGACTTTATGTTGTAGTTATGGAGCACAGATGGAGTTACATACACGTTTTTATTTTTATGAATCTCTAAAAGAGAGTAATAAATATATAGGCAAGGAATGGGCATTATACCATATTTAATAAATAATAGTTGACAGTATTCTCTGAAACCAGCTCCTTGTTATAATTCTTATAGACTATCTCCGTTGTCCAAATATTTTTACAGTATTTCTCGAGTTCCCCAGGGTATAAAACAGAGCATAAAATATATGGCCTCAAAAAAAGTATTCAATGAAAGAACCCTAATGGATTTTGAAACAAAATAATACTAAAATATGGTCTTTTGCTCCGTATAGATACCCCCATAAAAGTATCCGATGGGTAAATATCGGCTAGTCACGCATTAAATAAGTAGACACTGAGAAAAACTATTAGGTACTCCCTACATTAGGTACCTTTCACTGACGAGAGCCAACAGCTCGAAACTGCAGTCTGCAAATGTTGTGGAGTGGCTGGGACGAGAACTCCTTTGAGTAGCAATAAGTCCTTCAGCTGGTGTTTGTTGCAATCGAAACTTTAGCGTTTTGTGGTTTTTGCACTTAACGCGGCCAGACTTGTAATTCATAATCCCGCTCGGCAGGGCATTAGTCCGAAGAATAGCTGTGTTGTTTGCAGTCTGGTTGTGTATTTCTTATATATAAAAGCATGCTTACTAACATGTTTAGGACTTACGCATTTCAATGCTGCTTTTAAATTGCAAAATTCGTCGTAAATTCTACCCCGCTTCCGATAACATTCCTGAAATAAAATTTATTTTAATTATAAATAAGAAAGGTGTAATTTTGTAATAGTAAAGGGGTCTACAGACGATCCAACCAACCAACCGACCTTCTCGGTATACTTTGAAGATTACCATGCGAACTCGTAAAAGTGGGCTGGTCTGCTGGAGCCAACCGGTATGCTTTGAAGACGCTGAAATTTCAGCAGACCAGCTCACGTTTACAAGTTGGCATGGCAATTTTCAAAGTGTATCGAGAAGGCTGGTTGGTTGGGTGGTTGGATCTTCTGTAGACCCCTCAAGGGGTTTCGGGACACTTTGAAAATTGCCATGCCAACTCGTAAAAGTGAGCTAGTCTGCTGGAATTCCAGCAATCTTCAAAGCGTATTATACCGACAATGTTGGTTCCAGCAAGTAGGTCGTGAGTAGACCCCTCAAAGAGAGATTTAGACAACTCGACATTATTAAAAACAATTTTTATTAGTAAATACGTATAAAAATTAAAAATAGTAAATAAAACATAACATTTTAAGGTACCGTGCTTAAGAAAGTGATTTCATAATTCGACAATTTCTCCTACATCGCTGAACCGATTGAAAAAAATTTTTTTATAAACTTTTAGAAACAACTTTACAGAATAGTACTAGACTGTTACAGTCAACATTTTTTTTTTATTTTCGCAGAAGTAAAAAATTTTTTTTTTTCGTTCGTTTTCAATACCATTCTATAAAGTTGTCTCTAAAAGCCTATCAAAGTTTTTTTTCAATCGGTTCATGGATGTAGGAGAAATTGTCGAATTACGCTCACAGCACCGCTCACCTTAATAAAATAAGTATGTTAGGTTGAAATATAAATTACAAAATTAAATTTTTACTTACTCGTACTTTAAAACTATAAATAATAATTTAAATTATTATATTAATGCTTAGAAAAATAATATTCTTACCTCTCTCCTATAAAGATGGAAGTTATATATCGGGTGGCTCACCCGATAGGAACACTTGTAACTTTTGAATGGACCAATGGATTTTTTTCAAATTTGGTGTAGTGATATGGGAAGAAATTTCCAATTATGTGAAGTCAAAAACGAAAATGGCCGACTTCCGGTTTTGATGCAATTGACATGAAAATCAAATTTTTAAATTGGACAACCTTTATATTTTTGCATATTTGGATCCTGATGCTTGCCAAAATATATATGATCTGAACCTCAAATATTATTTTGATTTTCAAAAAATATAGATTTTTTAATTTTTAGTTTTAATCATAGAAGGCCACGATTTTGCCATAAATGTTAAAAATTGATCTGCAAGCACCTTTAAAATATTATATCTTGGATACTAGCATTGATTGATTGATTGATTTACCAGCGTGCGGTAGGCATTGCTGCCACTCCCAGGTATACAGCTGGGCCTGCTACGTCCACGCTGGGTTGGACTAAGGTCATGCTTGTTGCCAGCAGCGACAGCCACATGGCGCATGGTAAAGGAATATGGGATGGGAGGTGTAGGTATTTGTGAGATGCGTTACCGCACTGTGTCGTGAGGGAGCGTTTAAGCTCCCTTTTTTGTGTGTTTGGTTCTGGACTTCTGCCTATTCTGACTCTTCTTGTGAAATATGTTGCCGTGTTGTGTCGTAATATGGAGTGTTTTTGCTCCTCTTTTTGCGTTTTTGCTTCTGATTCCTCGGTTTCCGATTGTGGTAGAGTATATATCCTTGCGATTTGTTAGTGGTGTTCATTTGTTGATCCTGATCCTTTCAATTGTCGTTCTCCACTGTAGCATGGTCTCCCTATTTTTAGTTTGTTGCTGTGCGGTACTAGCGCTTTCTTCAGTAAATGTGTTGGGTCCCTTCCTTGGGTATGTCCCCAATACTTCATTGCGTATATTTCTATTATGTTGATGTTTTGTGTCGCTGTTCTCGTCTTGTTGTTTTAGTTGGGCGATGCCCTTTCTGCTCTTCTCAAAAACTTCTTCTGTTGGCTTTTGTTGTTGCCGCGTTTTTCAATCTATATATCATCGTGGTCCGTATGACAGCTATGTACATACATTTGGTAAGGTCTCATGATAGTTCATTTTTCTCAATGAACGGTATGTTACCCTTGTGCCGTTTTGATTCTCTCCTTTACTGTTTCTCTCCGCTCTAGCTGATTCGTCCGGTCTGTTCCTAGGTACTTCAATTTGTTCGGTATTCTTAGGGAATATTCATCTATTTTGTGTTCCTCTCCGCTGGTCCAACTCTTCTTCTTCTTCTGCATCGATTAGGAGATTATCGACGTATGCGTGTGTTTTCTTAGGGAACACCATTTTTCTGAAATAAACCTTCACTAGGCATACCTCCGCTGAAGTGATGTGCGAACTCATCCCTGACGCAATATATCAACAATACCTCATTGATTATTTCGAGTTTAATTTTAATTATTATCACTACCGTGATTTCTAGCATTTATTCCTTGGATGGCGGCTTATTGAAGGGTCTTCTTGTATTAATTTGATTCATTCGTTTTTTGCTTTCTTTTCTTCCTCCAGTTTATCTCCACTGTTGCCGTGGTATACGTCTTCTCGTGTATGTGTTATCATTTTTTCTGTATGCCCCCCTGCCGCCGCTTTACTGCCCCTGACTCGTTCCCCCTTTTCTTTGATTTTGTGATCCTATGTTCTGTATTCGATTCATCAGTCTTGTGTATAGATACCATTTCCTGAGAAAAACTATGCATTTTCATTGAACTGCAAGAAATTCAGCCCCCGGCGTATTAAGCCAATAGTACGCCACTGATCAGATTGTCCATTTATTACCCAAGTCAACGCTTGTTTATCTAAGAAACTCTGTTTTTCTTAAGGAATAACACCATTATTGCCTTGCTATAAATTTATGGTGATAGCGGTCGATGGTTTCATAATCACCTCTCATATTTTCGAAGAAAGTCGTTTGAATCAGCCCCTCACCAGTTTATTACAGCATTTATGATGCAAATGCAACACCATAAGAACACACTCTTTTTAATACAAATACAAATTATGTACGTAATTAATCACTAATTACACCTCCCAAGATATGTATTATTGATCGAACCTGTCGCTTACTTGACAAAAAAATATGCAACACCACAAAATCACACTCTTTTTAATACAAACACAAATTATGTACAAAATTAATCACTAATCGCACGTCCCAGGTATGTATTATTCCCCAAACCTGTCACTCACTTTTAACACCTTAAAAATTTGCATAAAAAACATACAACACCACAACACATTCTTTTTGATACAAATATAAATTATGTACGAAATTATCTATTTATTCACTTGACACCTCAAAAGTTATATTTTTTACACTTTGTATTTAGCTAGGGCTTGAACCTAAAAAGCATTGCAATGGATTTATGCGGCAGACACTTGTTAATCATTTAGACATAAATAAACTTGGATAAATAAACTTGGGTGGTACTTTAAAAATGAGAAGATACTTAGCTTATCTATTCCTCTTGTGTATTGCCTGGTCCTTTAAGCTCGTTTCTTTATGCATAGCACTGCACTATCGGTTCTGCCACTAAATACTAAATACGCTGTATTAGTTATTTTCAAATATTAATTCTAATTCAATTTTGTTCTTTTGTTATGATATATCGATTTGCGCGGAATTCTTTACTCTACAAATTCACCTAATTTTTATCAAATTTAGCGGACTTTTAGCGGGCGTTTTCACGTTTTAATGGCAGCGTTTTTCGGACGCGTCCGTTCGCTCGGAAAGCACAATTCGAACTCTCAATATATCTTAGATACTAGCATTAAACACAATTTATTCATCATTAAGTTCAACGATATTAGTTTTTCAACGAAAACTTTTTTTTTAATTGAACTCCTATGGGACAACTTGTTATTTAATTAGATCTTCAAATTAGGAAAAAAAAGTGACATGCATAAAATGTCTACCTTCTCTTTGTACTAAATTTATAAAAAAGAAAAAATAAAAAAATCTATATTTTTTGAAAATCAAAATAATGCTTGTGACTCATATTATATGTATTTTGACAAGCAGGGTCCAAATATGCAAAAATATACAGGTTGCCCCAATTTATAAATTTGATTTTCATGTCAATTGCATCGAAACCGGAAGTCGGCCATTTTCGTTCTTTACATCATATAACTGGAAATCTCATTCCATATCACTACACCAAAATTGAAAAAAATCCATTCGTCAAATCAAAAGTTACAAGCATGTCCCTATCGGCTGAGCTACCCGGTATATGCACAAGCACAACACACTCTGCGATTGTCAAAATGGTATAAAAAGGGAAAACATGCTTTACAAGTGTGAGCGTAGACCTTCATTGTTTATTACTTAATGATTTTATACATTAATATCATGAAAATATTCGTTCGTAAAAGTTGGTAGTTTTCGTGTATTCAATGAAATATTTCACATTGACTAATGTAAAAGTATTTACCTAGTGAAAACATTACACTCTTCGCCGATTTACTGAGCTTTTTATATAATTGTTACACATTCTATAGGATACTCTTCGCATTTTTCTTGTAAATAATGTTAGTTTTTGGACATTTTAAATTTTGTGATACCAATTTTGTTGTGAAAAAAAAATATGAAAAAAAAAATGAATAAAAAAAACAACCACCCTGATTGATTTTTTTTTTAAATCAATAAGGTTCTTCCTCTAGCTAACGCTAACGTACTTTCCAAATTTCAATACAATCGGACTTTTCTTTCTTAAGTTATCGTGCTTACAAGAAACGTGACGGACGGACAGACGGACATTTTTAAAGTTGTTCAGAATTCGTTCACTAACATAATGATATGAAATTTTTTCTCTACGAGCTGTTTTAGAATGTGCCGATCAGATGCAATATACTCTTCGTTTTTGCGAAGAGTATAATAAGTAGATTCATGTATTTAATAAACTATCGTCAATAATCAACATACATTGATGTTACGAACGATATTTTTTTTCAGTATAATAATGAATAAAAATTAAATTCAATCTTATTCAGTTCATACTTTCTTATTCAAATATTTAAATATGTTCAAAGCACTTTTATTCACCGAAGAGATCCTAATTAGGTTGAAAAATCTACTCAGTAAAACGTCTTGGAATATTACTGGATAATATAAAATTCAGAGGAAATTTTCGTTAAAAAATTTGCGGCGTATACATAATCCGTCTCGTCTTGATACTACTCACGCATCACTTATTGGAAGATGAAGGGTTCTTTCAACAATGTTATGATACCGGTTTATCAAAGATTCATCCTTATCCTTATTTACGTGGATGAGTTTGACGATATGAAGCCATGCAAACATTTTAATTTCAAAAATACATACGTTAGTTGTGTTCGGGGCCTATCGGCGCGGCGGGCTCTAAAAAATATTAGAGGAATTTCATAAATGCCGCTTTACCTTGCGAAAAACCTCTACCTAAGGAATCACTACTTCCACATCCAGATTTTCTATCCAAGTCTCTCACAACGAAAAAATTTTATATGTGGAAATAATTGTTTATGGAACTTTAATAATGTAATATTTGAAATCGTCTACTCCAAAAACCCATAAAACGATAGTGGTAGTGGGGAAGGATGAAGTAAAAATAATATTTTGAGGCCTTTGGTTCTTCTACAGTACACACACCAAATCACAATTTTTTTTCACCCCCTTTTATAATGGGGTGGGGATAGAAATGGGCTAATGCCATTAAAATTTTTGAGACATTAGCTTCTCTTGTATATACTTTTATGGACTCTTACCTGCTTGACTTACCTATTTACCCCCATTTACTCCCTAACCCTTCAACGAAATAATATAATATTTGAGATCGTCTACCCCAAAAATCCATAAAACGATATCCCACATCGGTAGTGGGGTGGGGGTGGTAGTGGGAGTGGATGAAGTAAAAAAATATCTTGAGGTTTTTGGTTCTTGCACACACACTAAATCACATTTTTTTTTTCATCACTTTTAATAATGAGGTGTCGTGGTAACGGGGGTGGCTAATACTAAAAATTTTTTTAAGACCTTAGCTTCCCTTGTATATACAAAATACCAATTTTATGGTTATCTGTTCGATTTACCTATTTACCCCCATTTACTCCCCAACCCTTCGACGGAATAAGATAAAAATATAATCTAGTTCCAGATCCTGTTAAGTACATATGTGTACCAAATTTTAAGTCAATATCTTAAACGGTTCCAGAGTAATCATGCGCGCAAAGAAGTCAGTCAGACATACAGAAATTTTTTTTCGCTCAAACTTAAAATCTCGACATTTCATGACATTCTAAGCCTATTTGAACAATAAAAGTTTTCAAAAATTTTCTTGTTACCATACTTCCATTAGATGTGGAAGAAAAATTAAGGGAGAAATATGTAAGGTTCATAATTTTAAATTTGACAATTTGAATATTCTGCGTACTTCAAAACAGAAAGCCGTGTGATCATTGCAGGGAGGGGCGAATCTAGAGGAGTGGCATGGTGCCATGCCGCCCTCGGTATGCTCAGATGTGGTAAAATTTGATCGAACCATGAGCAACCAAAGCCTTACGTTTCAGAAGCAATGAAGTGAAGGGAGAAATATTTTTGAATTGAATTTTTGTAAAAAACATTAAATACAAATTTTAACATTTTGTCCTATAGTCCTCCCTGTATCGTTGAATATGGAATCTGCGTTATCGATCTACATCCCCTACAAAAAATCCAAACAAGAGCTCCATACTGCTTGCTTCGCACTGCAATATCTATAGAGCATTATCTTACCAAAAATCTGTAAAAGCATTTACACAAAACTCCTCTCTCCTTTTATTTATTTCTTTCTTGTTTATACTGTCAATTATATTCCAGTATTATTTTCCACAGCCATATCTTAATAATTATTTTTTTGGGACGACCCTGTATATTTTTCTCTTAGTATAGAAAATTTATTTCTTGACAGTTGTATTAATTACATGCCAAATATTATTGTTCTCCGTTACATTTTTTTCGTTGATTATTGGTTTTAAGTATGTTCATCCTGTATATTTTTCAATAAAAGTATAGCAGCTTTTTTCCTTGATAATTGAGTTGTCTGCTTGTCAAATGCGTTTTCATTAATTATTACTTCCACATCCAGTGGAAGTATAGTAACGACAAAAAAAATTTGAAAATTTTTATTGTTCAAATAGGCTTAGAATGTCATGAAACGAGATTTTAAGTTTGAGCGAAAAAAATTTTCTGTCTGTCTGTCTGTAACTTTTTTTTAAAGGTGTCCACTGTATATTTTTCACTAAAAGTGTATCCCATTTCTTCGTTGGCAATAGCGTCAACCTACCAAGTATTGTTTTTCTCCGTCAATTAGTTTTGCAGACATAGATCCAACATAGATAGGCAGATAGACAGGCAGACTGACAGAATCGAAAGAAATCCAAAAAAATCTCTGAGAGTGATTTTTTCATGATTATAATCAGAGCTGGGCACTACTTCAAGTAAAAGTAGTATAAATTGTACTTCAATTACTTTGAGTACTTGAAGTATTTTACTTCAAATACCCGAAGAAATGAGTACTTGGTACTTGATACTTGCAGATATTTTAGAATAGTACTTAGTACTTGTTAAACGAAATTACAGTACTTAAAGTACGTTACAATTTACTTCAAGTATTTAAAGTACTTGATCACTACTTCAAGTACCTTAGGTACTGCAAGTAAGTTTACAATCCAGTTGAAACCTGCAGAGACTGGTAAGAGCAGTTATTCGTTATTGCTAAAAAAGAGCATTTGTCTTTAGTTTGTATTAGACAGACATAGTGTGAGGGTAATAAACATGTAACCCTATATTGAGAGTGTTAATGTGTTCAGCTATTCTTTGGTACCGAAACTACAAGTTTGAGAAGGTGCCCACATTTTGAAAAGCACCAGTTTTAGCCCGTTTTTGGCCAAAAATCTTGAAAATGGGCAAGCAGAAAATGTTAGCATATAGTTTTCCTGCAATGAGCATTGACAACGAAAATTTTCCGCTTAGTCAGAAAGTGTTATATATACTATTACTACGTTCCAATTTTGGTCATAATTGATGTCGCCGGTACTGCCGGAGAAAAAATGTTGGCATATATCGAATGTTGATAGGCAATATACCCTCTTCAACTTGCACTAAGCCACAAAGTGTTATACTCTGTTTCGCAATTGAATATTTTTTGGGGCGGCTAGCGCCAAAACGGGCAGGGGAGGGGGAGGTCTGACTCACATAAGATCAAATACTCAGAAAAATATTTGCAATGCCAACATGTTATATCCCAGGCCCCATATATCGAGCGAGGGTCTGCGGAAGGTGGTGAAACAGTGAAGCAGATGTTTCAGGCGGCCTTTTTTTAAGGGCGGCATCTTAAAACCCTGAATGAGTGTTTTATTGTATTATACTAATCCGTACTCCGTACTTATTCGTTTACTCCTACTAAACATGTCGATGCCGCGCTAGCCGTCGGCCGCTTTTGTCTCAAGGACAACGAACAATTGCAACAATTTTTTTTGCTAAAATATTTTTTGATTTATTTTTGCTATTGGAATGTTTCTTTTATTTTTTATAAGATTTTATTAATAAATTTGTCCTAACAGTAGTAACTTGTAAATTTTTTTTCTTAAGGTAGCAAGCAAAATTTTTGCTTCAGGTGCCAAATACCCTGGCGCCAGCACTGAGATCGAGCTATCTCCTAGACTATAATATTCAAGAAATTTTGTCAAATCTGAAAAATTATTTAAAAATGTTTACGTTTTTTATTTTTACATTAATGTTATGTTTTTTAGGAGCAAAATTTTCTCATTTAGTAAATAAATAAGACAACTTCAAAAACTTTATCATTATTTAAATATACTCTAAATATAAAAAATATGTCAATGTATAGAAATATTTACACATAACGATTGGTTTAGATAAAAATAAAAAATTGAAAGTACTTGAAGTAGTTGAATGTACTTGTAAGTGTTTTACTTTTAAACAGCACTTGATACTTGATACAACAAGAAAATACTTGAAGTATTTAAATGTACTTGTTAGAATTAAATGACTAATTGAAGTAGTACAAGTAGTACTTACAAAATTGCAATTACTACCTCGAAGTACTTGGTACTTGAAGTATTCTGCTTTTTGAAAAGTAATTGATACTTGATGCAACAAGTACCAACTATTTGGTACTTGATACTTGAAGTAGTTTAAATGAGTACTTTGCCCAGCTGTAACGGTTTGTTGTTGGGTAGCTGGTTCGGAGATTAATCAGGGTCCAGATTAGTTCATAAGACAACCCAATAAAAATATAAACAATTTATTTACTTCTCCAAACAGGTAATGTGTGGCAGTGTTACATAACATACAGGTACAGGTTATATGTCCGTATCTTTTACGGTTCTTAGGACAGCATTTTCTATTATCTGAGAGAGAGAGAGGGAGAGAGAGAGAGAGAGAGAGAGAGAGTGGTGTAACGATTGCGATGCGACGTTTGTTGTTGCTACGGGAGTGGCATCGGGCGTCGGGTGAATATCGTCGACTCAAGAAGTTTCCCGGTTCAACACACTGTAGGAGGTCTCCAGGTCAGGCTCATTCGCTCTGGTTTTGGCGGCGAAACGGCGCCGGGGAATGACTCGAGGTGTCCCAGCTCAACACGCTGTAGGATTCCCAGGGTCAGATTGCATTCGTTCCGTCGTGTTTGCGTCGGGAGATGTACAGAACTGTAATATGTCCAGCTCAGCACGCTGTAGACAGATTGTCAGAGTTGTTCACACTCTGAATTATGTTGATTTGCGGCCGGGCTTTTATATCCGAAAATCCTCACTTACTGGTGACGTAGAACTGCCTATAGTTTAGTGTCGTGTGCAAATCCAAGTATCTAGACGGGAGATGGGTAGGTTTGCGGGCCGTGTGCACATTGGTGTCGTGTGTAAATCCGGAATCTTAGTAATGGAGCAGGAATTTAAAAAATGCTTCATTACACAGCTCTGATTATAATACTTCCCTTCGACGAGCGAAGGAAGTAAAACAGAAAAAAAAAGTGTCGAGATGTCGAAAAAAAAATTGAAAATACTCCCCACACTTCCAGTGTTTATTGGCAGGAAGGCTCGTATCCCAAAAAACAAAAAAGTTCATATTTAAAGAAGCATTGGTGAAATCAGACAAATTTTTCCTTATAGGTCTCCAGCGACTGAAGATATTGAAAATCTGTAAATAGAGTTGATTCAGTTATTCATCTGACAGGATTTCAGCCCCGTACCTACTGTCTTAGGTACATCTAAGAAATTTTTGTATAGCCTGAAAACGGTTAGAAAGATAATTGGAAAAATCTCCCACTGATTGACAGATAACAGATAGAAAAGAGACGCTACCACAGGTCTCCAAAAAAAAAAAATGTCTGCTCCACGGACTAAACCATCATGCCTTAAGTATTTTTGTGTGCTGAATCCGAATTTTCAGTTTAAAAAATTTTCTACAGCGTAGATTTCAAGAAAATGTCAAAAATTGCCAAAAAAAACGTATTTTGACGATAACAACCGGGATTTACTCGAAATCTACGCTGTAGAAATTTTTTTAAATTGAAAATTCGGATTCAGCACTCAAAAATACATAAGGAATGGTAGGATTGATCCTTGGAGCAGAAATTTTATCTTCAGAATGTCCGTCGAGGACGTCTTTCAGGTATCCATAGGACAATGTTGTGCTATTAGGGACCTTAGCCGAGAAAGGAGGAAGTAATAAATGTCCGTGATCAGTGTGTGCAACAGATCCTATTGGCGTTTAAATCTGGAGGGGGTATAATTCAAAATAGTTTTTACAAAGGCTTATCAAATCAGCGTCGTTCACATGTGCCGCTTTACATATCGTCAATTTAATTCGTCACTATCCTCCTTCCCCGACTATGGTGTATGAAAAAGTATCTATTCTAACATTACATTCTGGTTATTTCTTGAAAGTTACCTTGTAATACGAAATAATGCTTATGAGTGTTCATTTTCAATGATTAATAATTAGTATATACTCTGTAGACAGTATGACGAATTCGAATTTACAGCGTAACTACATTCGTCGATTGTTGGTCACAGCTAATTCATCAACGTCCTGCCGCTGCACTCTTAGTGGTCATTATTTGTAATCAGTGTTGCCAGAATACTTTTATTGGAAGTAGTAGATGAACGCCTTATAAAGTAACAGATTTAAAAACAAAAATAGTAATACAACATGTATTAACTTTACGACGGTAAGCATAGTGTATTTTTAAAATAAAATCAAACTAATCTGACTTCAAGCAAAAACTTGTTACTTGGGGTCAAATCATGTAATCCAATTTTGACTGACTTCCACATCTCCGATCGACTTAAAAATTTGCACACATACGTATTTCCCACTAGTATGCAATAGTCAATAATTAGTTTCAATAATAATTAATGTAATAAAATAAAATTTTATTTCAGATCGGACGGAAGACTGAACCTAAATAGAAGCAGTAAGAAATTCTGTGCCTGGTGTATGTACTACTCCTTAACAGATGGCGCTATACAGGTAAGTGTACAGTTAATCTGACATTTGACCCGTAAATAAAGAGTAAAGGTGAGTTCTCATCAAGATTTATAGAGTATAAGGTTGCCTAATAACTCAGAATCCCCATCAAAAAATGTCATTAGCCAATGAGCAGCTGGTGTGAAATCACACCAGGTGCAGGGCCTTTTTCAAAATACTGTAAGAATTTACGTAATGTTTAATGTTAACTAAGCAAATAACTTGTAACTGGAACGGGCTCGCAGTGACACCTGCTTAAGGTTGGGGGTAATTATCCTCTCATTTTGAGTTACTGTTTTGCACGGTGGTAATCAGGATAAGTTGTTGAATGTAACACTACAGATCATAGTGTGCTTCTCGCCATATTTCGGGCCAGTATGGACCGTCCTTCCAAAGAGAGATAACTGCGCCGTTACTGCGCGTTCGAAGAACAAGGATAGTCTGACTTTTCATTGCCGCGCTCACGTCTCGTCTAAAAGCTGAATATTAGGGAACCTTAATACTCTAACTCTATAAATCTTGAGTTCTCATGACCCGATATCCAACGGTTCGCCATCATGGATAACGATGATACGATTTTTTTTCTATTGGTGGAATTTAATTTGGCGGGCTGTCACCGTTCAGAAAATTTTAACTTTTATCCGACGTCGGATATTTTGAATATTTTTCAGATATCCTATTAAGAAATCCAAACCACGTGACTTTTAACATGGCGTGGCAGACAAACATCCGGCAAACGTTTGTTTTCATTCGTTAAACGTTTGTTAAAGGGTTTGTTTTTCGGTTGCCTTGGCTACGTATCCGCGAGTTAATTAAAATCTCCGATTTAAAGAACTTATATCTAGATACATAACAGGCTATCTTTTCACTATATACCTTGTTTGCTCCTACATAGTCACATTATATGTCCATTAAAAAGAATAGATGAACATCACATCCCATAGGCAACAGTGGCGTTGTGTGTGTAGAAAATGTGTAGAATGGTAAATATTTTCATTAAAATGAATTATTGCAATTCCTGCATTACCGGCTCTTTATATAACGTGATGTAGGCATACGATATTACAGTAAGATAAAACAGTAAGATAAATATGTATTGAAAGGATATTAAAATTTAATTGCTATTTACTTTATAACTGTAAACTGAACTTCATCATGTTACGACTATGGAACGATCGATTTTCTTCTTTTCTAAACTGCTTTCTGTAAACGGCACAGCACTTCACTATTTATTTGCACTAAATATATTGTCACTAAACTGTGTAAATATGAATAGAGAATATTATTTAGGTATTGAGCAAATCACGACTTAAAATAAAAAGACTTCTTCACCACATTTTGATCGAAAAACACGAAAAACGCTTATTAACATTAATGGCGGATATACTGTCAAAAGTGTCAAACTGAGATTATGATAATCAAACTGAACCGATGGTGCCCGAATCGGTCGCGAACAGATCGACTAGCCAATCAAGAACTTATGGGAAGAAGTGCCTTAGATTGTGAATCTTTCGGGATCACACAAAGTAATGCCATTATGTATCTAGAAATAAGTTCTTTAATCGAAGAGTTTACTACATACTTATAATGCAAGAAAAGCTGCAAAAACTGCCCATAACAATATCAAAGTCGGCGGTATTATATGCTAACAAGAGTACTACAGAGCGGTACTCCCCTCCCTCCCACATTTGATATTTGGCATTTAACCCATAATGTCTGCCAATAATTTCAAAAAATTTTTGAGCACTGTTGAACTGTTTACAGTGTTCGAAAACTATTCTTAAAGTTACTAAAATCAAGTTCAAATATCACCAAAATATACGATTATCGTATAAAAAATTTTGGACCCATGTAAATGGATGTTTTTCTCTATACAAATTCTTGGTATCGATCCACATGTCGGCGGGCGACATGAAAAGGCGACAAGTCAAATTTTATTGCAGTTTTCAAAAAAATGTTATTGTGTGGCGACATACCGCTTACAAGACTGAAAACTTCGATTTTTAGGATAGTTTGGAAAATTACCATATTTATTATTTTAACCAATTTTGCTGGGACACCCTCTTTGTTTATTTTTTTTTTTGAAGTCAGTTGAAAATGCCTCCCTGTTAATTCTGATAATCTCACGCCGTCAGTGCCTCCGAATGACCGAGATCAATGAGGTCTCATTGAAGCATTCAGCGACGCCGGGCTTCATCATGACTGGGGCTAAGTTTAGCACTTGTTGATGACTCGTAACTGTTTTATTATTGTAAACAAAGTAAACATATCGAAGAATTCAAAACGCGTAGAAAGCGGATCAAACGCCGGTCGAAGGGCGCATAGTTGGTCTGGCCACGCATTTCTAGGAGAGAGTGGGGCATCTCTGTGAAGTTGTCGACTTGTATTGGTTGGTAGTTAGTTATACCTGCTTTATATCAATTAACTTTTTAATTATTGGTAAATAATTGTTCCAAAGTGTTTTACTTTACACACAAAAAAAAATAATTTTCACAATTAATCAATTAAATTAAACTTATTCAGAGGCGCCAATAGGAAATCCAAAGGTAGGTATGATCTCACGAAATTAGGTACAAACCCATTTGAGAGGCTGCCGAAGCTGCCAGTGGTGTACTCAGAATTTGAAATAATAAAATCTCTTATAAAATGTTACCATTTTTCACAAACAAAAACAAAGGCAGTAGGTCGATCTTATGTTTATAAGATTATAAAATTTAATGTATGCACTTTTCAGACATTTACGTTAAAAAAAACGATCTAGATCTGACCTAAAATAATCTTTTTATGGGGGTGGTTCCAAGCAAAATAAGACACACCGTATATGCGATGGCTTAGCGTCACTGGAGCGGGCTTGCCGAGTCACAAGCTAGAACCCAATAAAGCCAATGGCTAAATTTATCTCTCTAAAATTGGCTGTCATTAATTGTAATTTTTTTATTTTTTTTATAAATTTGGGGTTTAAGCTTAATATTTTTATAATTGTGTATTTCAACTTTCAGGGCCCGTTTATCAATGTAGGGTTAAATTTGCGTGTTAGCTAGCCCTGGGCTAACTTTAACTTCAGGGCAAAATGAGTGTTAAACTCACATCCGTTTATGCACCGTATCTTATGTGTGGGTTAGGGAACCCTTGAATAACCTGAGGTTGGTAATGCTTTCTACAGAGTTGCCAGCTCTAGGTTGACTGTGATTGGTCGAAGAATGAATTTTTGTTTGTTAGTTTTTTTAAGTTTTTGTTACTAAGTTAAAAGCATTTGTTTATTTTTGTCGAAAAGTCACCTGACAGTGACAGCAAGGAGCAACAACTAAACTAGAATATTTTCTGGTCGACAGTTATATTTTTATTTAAGAAAATGAGAGAAACTCCAACACAGGTAGGCAGAGGCACCAATTTTCCATCATTAGAGCAGTTGCTATTAATTAAAATAGCAAATCATAAACACGTCGTAGAATAAAAAAAACTGATGCAATATCTTGCAGAGACAAAGAAACTGAACGATTTCTACAATACAATTTAATATTTGCTTTAGCTACATTATAAAACTATGTCTTTCGTGTTCCAAAAATTCCAAAATATCGGCTTCATCATCGCTTATTTCGTCGATAGCTTCCGTTTTCAATAATTTACGCAAAAAAATAACTGTGACTTTTTACCCAACAACTACTTTCAGGGCCGGTTTATCAATGCAGGGTTAGGTTAGTTTGCCCCGGGGCTAAACGCCAACTCCAAGTGTTTATCAAGTCGGGTTAAAAGTAACCCTGGGCTAAAGTCAGAGATAATTTAGCTCGAGCTTCAAAGTGGGGGTTATCTCTGTGATGGCCGGTTTTTCAATGTAGGGTTAAATTTGTGTGTTAGTTAGCCCTGGGCTAACTTTAACCTCGGGGCAAAGTGAGTGTTAAACTGGCATCCGTTTATCCACCACATTTTATGTGTGGGTTAGAAAACTCTTGAATAACCTGAGGTTGGTAACCCTTTCTGCAGAGTTGCCAGCTCTAGGTTGATCGTGATTGGCCGAAAAATGAATGATTTTCTGTTTGTTAGCTTTTTAAGTGTTTGTTACTAAGTTAAGAGTATTTGTTTGCTTTTGGTTAAAACTCACCTGGCAGTGACAGCAATGAGCAACAACAATTATAATATGAAATAAAATATTTTCTGGTCGATAGCACATTTTTGTTTTAAGAAAATGAGTGAAACCCCAACAAAGATACGCAGAGGCCCTAATTTTTCATCATCAGAGTGGTTGCTATTAATTAAAATAGCAAATAACTGTAAACACGTCGCAGGATAAAAAAAAACTGATGCAATATCTTGTAGGGACAAAGAAGCTGAACGATTTCTACAATACAATAAAATAGATTTTAATATTTGCTTTTTAGCTACATTAGAAAACTAAGTATGTCTTTCATGTTCCAAAAATTCCAAAATGTCTGTTTCATCATCGCTTATTTCGTCAAAAGCTTCCATTTCTAATAATTTAACCAAAAAGTACCTTTGACTTTTCACCCAACTGTCAACACCAAACATAAAATTTTTAGGTATACCTCGGACCACAGAATACAGTTCCTGTCTTCTGTGCTCGGAACAGAGATAACCCCCACCTTGAAGCTCGGGCTACGTTACCTCTGATTTTATCCCAGGGTTACTTTTAACGACTTGATAAACACTTTAGCCTGGAGTTAGCGTTTAGCCCCGGGGCAAACTAACCTAACCCTGCATTGATAAACCGGCCCCCTTAGTAGTATAATAATTATAAAAATTTCTGTCACAAAAAAATGGTATCTGATATTATCCTTCAGAAACTGTTATTGGAGGGGTTATACATCACAAACCACAAAAATCCCCCCCAAAAACACATTCACATTTACAAATTTACCAGCATGTTGAAGTTTTGGCCAATTTTTTATTTTTTATTTTGATTTTGCCAATATAAACATTTTCATATAGGTAATCCAATGTTTGTCCGTTTTTCCTCTCTTTTCAATTTCCTTCATTTTATTGAATAATTTTTTGAGCTAAATTTTCAAGATGTTTGGGTCTTTTTTTAATTTTTAGGAAGCAATAAAAAATTGGCCAAAATTTGGCTAACTTCAACATGCTGGTAAATTTGTAAATGTGAATATTTTTATTCCTAACTTTTTCTGCATTGAAGTACTACCTTTAACTAAAAGATAATGCATTTATAACTTATATTAAAGCCAGTTATTTTTTATGGGCCTGTGAATAGTTAGAGGCGCAAAAAATTAAGAGATAACTATATTATATTGTTATTTTTATATACTAATAAATATCAATAGCGATCAAAAATGGCAACACAAGAGAGTATTTTATATCCCCTTTAAAACCCACTTTGATTTTTCTTCCTAGCTTGTATGGTTTTCGAGCAATTCAATTTTTTCTATAGGCCGCGCGCAAAAAATTTCAAATAACTGAAAATTCTCGCGCATTAAAAATAAAAATTTTGGAATATTTTTTAATATCGATTTTCTCGAAAACCATGGCATATATAACAAACTTACAATAGGACTTTTTTTAGGAAATTAATCAAGCTTTCTTTTTTGTGATGAGCAATTTTTTTATATCTTCAACGGTTAACGAGTTATCAGTAAAATAAGGCTTTTTTCACCGAAGGAGTGGTTTTTCGGGGGGTTGCGCCCCCCCCCCCCCCCCCCGAACGGATTTTTGTGGTTTTGTGATGTATAACCCTTCCACTAACAGTTACTGAAGGAAAATCTCAGAAAACATTTTTTGCGAGCTTTGGTGTATTTTACTTCCACATCCAGTGGAAGTATAGTAACGACAAAAAAATTTTTATTGTTCAAATAGGCTTAGAATGTCACGAAACGTCGAGATTTTAAGTTTGAGCGGAAAAAAATTTCTGCCTGTCTGTCTATCTGTCTGTCTGTCTGTCTGTCTGTCTGTCTATTTGTCTGTCTGTCTGTCTGTCTGTCTGTCTGTCGGTCTGTCGGTCTGCGCACGTTTACTCTGGAACCGTTTGAGATATTGACTTGAAATTTGGTACAGGAATGTACTTTAACGGGATCTAGAACTAGATTATATTTTCATCTTGTTCCGTCGAATTGTTGGGGGTAAATTGGGGTAAATTTGGGGAAAATAGGTAAATCAAGCAGGTAAGAGTCCATAAAATTGGTATTTAGTATATACAAGAGAAGCTAAGGTCTCAAAAAAAATTTTGGCATTCGCCACCCCCATTACCACCCCCTTATTAAAGGGGATGAAAAAAAAAATGTGATTTAGTGTGTGTACGAGAACCAGAAACCTCAAAATGTTTTTTTTCTTCATCCACCTCCACTACCATCCCCTATCACCACCCCCACCCCGCTACAGATGTGGGGTATCGTTTTATAGGTTTTTGGGGTAGAGGATTTCAAATATTATATTATTAAAGTTCCATAAACTATTATTTCCACATACAAAATTTTTTCGTTGTGAGTGACTTGAATAAAAATCTGAATGTGGAAGTAGTGATTCCTTGGGCAGCGGTTTTTTACTTTACCGACTGGAGTATAGCCCGAGGTTAACCTAAAAATTTTATGTTTGATGTTGACAGTTGTGTGAAAAGTCAAAGGAATTTTTTGGTTGATATTATTAAAAATGGAAGCTTTAGACGAAATAAGCGATGATGAAACAGATATTTTGGAATTTTTGGAACACGAAAGACATACTTAGCTTTCTAATGTAGCTAAACAGCAAATATTAAAATCTATTTTATTATATTGTATTTTTTTTATTCTGCGACGCGACGTGTTTATAATTATTTGCTATTTTAATTACTAACAACCGCTCTAATGATGAAAAATTGAGGCCTCTGCGTACCTTTGTTGGGGTTTCACTCATTTTCTTAAAATAAAAATGAACTATAGACCAAAAAATATTCTAGTTTATAATTGTTGTTGCTCATTGCTGTCACTGTCAGGTGACTGTTAGACAAAAGCAAACAAATGCTTTTAACTTAGTAACGAAAACTTAAAAAGCTAACAAACAGAAAATCACTCATTTTTCGGTCAATCACGATCAACCTAGAGCTGGCAACTCTGCAGAAAACTTTACCAATCTCAGGTTACTCAAGGGTTTCCTAACCCACATATAAAATGTGGTGGATAAATAGATGCCAGTTTAACACTCACTTTGCCCCGAGCCTAAAATTAGCCCAGGGCTAGCTAACACGCAAATTGAACCCTACATTGATAAACTGGTCCTCAGTGTAGCTGGTCTTGAAACAAAGGCACTGTATAAAACCTCGTTATGACTACACGTGGAGTAAAAAATGCAAGATCAACTATGCCCATTTCTTGTTGTTTTGTTATTTTATGATATAACAAACAAGTGTCTGCATAGTGCAGACAAAATCTTTATTCATGTTTTATCGCTAAATTTGTTAAAAATTGAATTTACGTTTAAAAAATGTAATAAGAAACAAATTACATTTGCCAATGTGGACAATGAAACCTTTATACATTCGATTGGTCGCTTTACGACAGTTCTCAGAACCATAAAATGAAATGCAATTTCTTATGCCATTGAAAGAAGCAGTTGCATTTTACTCGAATTACATACATGCTCGTTTCAATTTACAGTCGCATTTCCCATCCCTTTCGAGACAATCAACCAAGGCCTTGTCCCACACAAGAAATAGTTGCTTCAACGTAAATAAATTATGAAAAGAAGAGAATATTCAATTATTTTAGTTAAATATAGTTCATCTACTCCTGCGACATCTGCCGGATTATATGTGTTGTTAGTTCATATTTAGATTCTCCTGGTGAGTTAATTATGATACTTCTCGCAAGATGGTGTCATCTGTTTTGATCGATTTATAATGTGGTATTTTCCTATTTTTTTTTATTGAATAATATAGAATATGTAAAGACAAGCCTTCCAATATAAATTTCCGCGAAAATAATTATCAATTTTTTGAGAAAACAGAAGTTAAAATAAGTGGCGCAACGGGTGTTTTAAATTGTTGACGTAGGTAATCTGCCGATGACATAGGTAGTCTGTATGGATTTGTTGATAGAATGATTTTATACAAAACAGTGTGGTGTTGCCAAGTTGAAATTCCTTCTCTAGTTCTAGTAAGGATAATTGAAGAAAACGGGAGTATAAAGCTTATTTATTAAATCAATTTTAATATATTTATCTTGTGATGTAAAAAATAATAATAGGCGTGATTTATTAAATATGTTTTAATGCCGGTTAGATTTTTAAAAACATATTTAGCAATATATGGCAACAATGTCAATGGCTAGTCAAATGACAGGTGTATTTCAACGTCGTATTGATTTGAAGAATTCCAGTTTCTTTTATCCAGGTATTATTTGCTGTAATTTACAAATAATAGATAATGTCATTTAAAAGGTGTTTAAAAAAAATGTGGAAAGACAATTGTGCTCCAGAAAAAAAATTTTTAATTTCCGAAAAATATGGATATTAGAAGAACTTAGCTGATTTCTTTCGTACTGAACGAACTGATTGCCAAGTACGTAATCTGAAAAATAGCGTGTAGAATATTTAACAAAATAGAATATCATCAAAACAAATAAGGTTTTTTTTTCAACAAAAAAGAAAAGTAAAAGAAACCAACAAAATTAAAAAAAAAAAAAGAAACTACAGTGAAAGGTTATAAAGGCTATAAAAGAGAATATGAATAAACACACCACAGATAGTAGACAACCCCCAAATCCATAGCCAAGGCTGTGCGGAAAGGGTTACACATTTGGAAAAACGCAGACATACATCCACACCCACCGGTGTTGTCAATACCGGGGCTGGGGGTCGAACCCAGAGCGCGGTAGGCAGTCGATCAGCATATTCGCCACTCAATATGCCTTAACCGATTGAGCTACTTATTAATTTGTGATTTACAAATGAGAGAAAATGTTCTTAGTATTAGTCCAGGTCAGTCCAGGTCTTTTAAAGCAGTAGACAGCTATAGCTGATGAGTCTCTTAGAAACTTTTTAATAATATATGCAGTTTATATATTGTTGTTTTATTAGGTTCCTTGCATTAAAAATGTAATTTTGTAACCAAAGAAAATATGTAAATTAATTGAGTAATTGTATAAATGTATGTTTTATGCCTATGCTTGTTTTTTTTTTCATAAATATTTTTATATTGCAATAATATATATTTTAATTAAATCTAGCTATGATATGTTTTTGTACTTGCATCTGCATTATTTTTCCTATACCTATTTTTATTTATAAAACCAAAACATCTATTTCGAAAACCAAAAAATTGTTCTACTGTCGTCACTTTGTGCTCAGACTATATTATATGTATGTTTGGTCATAAAGATGCCAAATGACCCCCTGTACCTCCCGGTTCAGGGTCGGCATCGCTCTACCAAACACCCTGTATATAGTATATATGCATTTTAAGCGAGATATTCATATCAGTTGATTTAATTTCAACAAAATCTGATATTTTTGAGTTTAGTCGACAATTTGTTTAAACCAAAATTATTTTTTTAAGTTAAAACGATGTTTAAATTAGAATAAAAAAGCGGTCAGCGCCTAAACCAATTAAGACTAAAAATCCACTGGCTTAAGATATTTATAAACGGTCATTTGAAATATGCGGCCTTTCATTAGAGCGCCAACAACTTTGTCACTTTGTCACAGCGTCTGCATTTTTCTACGCCCTTGACTATGACTGCCACTTTCTTTCTAATTTTGCTCTGGTTTGTTTACTTCTGCATTCTTTATTTTTGTCCGTGTGTTACATTTCCAAAATAAATATCCGAGCCTATTTGTCATTGTGCCAATAAATTCGTTTCAATATTTGCTGAAACATCGTCCGTCCGTTATTATAACTTACGGTAATAGTTTGCTTATTTTTGGAACGCTAAACACTATATTCTAACTCAAGGAGGAAATTCATTTTGACGTAATTTTCGCGCACTATTTTTTATCGCTAAAGTCTATAAAATGCAGTGGTTTGCAGACTCATTGAAATCCTAACTGGGTGAGAACTGCATACGTCGTTTATTATATGTTATATGACAATTTTTTTTCTCAAAGGGATATTTAAAATCGCTAAAAAATAAATGTAAATAAATAGTTGCAGCAAGCGAGAATGAGCTCATACACCTGTTGGACAAGCCTCAGATAAAAAGCTCTGCGATTATGGTCTGAGTGTAAATTACAGCAAAACGAAAATTATGATTGCAAACCGATATGATATGCAAATGATAAGCACCCAGGCACAGGCTAATCTCCCGTTTAAAAATCAGTGGAATTGTCATCGTTACAAGGCTCATTTTTTGTGCACATACACCTTTTATGCCTAAAATAAGTAAGGTAAGTTCGCCAGAAATTGGGCGACGTTAGGAGACGCAGCCAGAAAGGTCAAAGTTGTCAAAATAAGCCGTCTGGTTTTATTTAGCTTTTGCAAGGACTTGTGCCTCATGGACCCAACTTTTGAGTCGATTTAATTATTTTTTAAATATGACGCCCATGGTATATGTATATTTTCTTAAGAAATTTATCAACTTTTGTTTCTTTCCCTACTTGCTAAATATGAGCATCGTTACTCACGCACACAAAAAGTGACCCTTGTAACGATGACACAATATCTTTGTTTTTTATATCTTGAACCATGGCCAAGCTGACTAGCTAACATATGCCAGAAATCTATATTGTTGTGATTTAGGTTCGATACAATTAAACAACGAATAAAAAATACCGCTGCCCAAGGAAATACTACTTCCACATTCAGATTTTCTATCCAAGTCTCTTACAACGAAAAAAATTTGTATGTGGAAATAATTATTTATGGAACTTTAATATCATAATATTGGAAATCGTCTACCCCAAAAACCCATAAAACGATATGCCACATTGGTAGTGGGAGGCGCATAAAGTAAAAAAAAAAATTGATTAGCTTATATATACTAAATACCAATTTTATGGACTCTTACCTGCTTTATTTACCTATTTACCCCATTTACCTCAATTTACCCCCAATCCTTCGACGGAATAAGATGAAAATATAATCTAGTTCCAGATCTCGTTAAAGTACATACGTGTACCAAATTTCAAGTTAATATCTTAAACGGTTCCAGATTAACCGTGCGCACAAAAAAGTTACAGACAGACCGACAGACCAACAGACAGACAGAATTTTTTTTTGCTCACACTTAAAATCCCCACGTTTCATGACATTCTAAGCCTATCTGAACAATAAAAGTTTTCTAAATTTTTTTTGTCGATACTATACTTCCACTGGATGTGGAAGTAAGTAATACTAGTAATGATCCAAGAAAGCCATCTAGCTCCGGCGCTATTACATTTTGAACAAGTAATCCAAATCGGCCGAAATGTGAGATGTTTCTAGTGTTTACAATAATAAAGAGAGCGTATTGCTGGAAAATTTCTTTTTTTTTTAAACAGCTGCATTTGCATTGAAAACTATTTCCAGATACTTATTCTACGACTCTAAATTAGTGTATCCTGAAAATAATTTCGCGAAAATTTCAGTGCCCTGCTAATCTGCAGAATTGCAGATTGCCTTTTAAAAGAAATACAAATCTCAAAATCAGCTAACGAAAAAAAAACTGTAAATGGCACACATACATGTCCAAATATTAAAATGTCTATATCCCATGACTATTTTTTCCAGAAAATGTGCCTGGAACAGGTATACAACGAAAATTTTTTCCTTAAGGAAAATTCCTGGAAGTGAAATAAATCAAATGTTTTTTTTTAATTAGTGTAATCGTAATCAATTGTTAAAAACTGCAGCAACACTACGATAATCTAGTTTTTACCTCGTTCAGTGCGTGACATTCATTGCCTTTCAAATACCACCACAAATCAAAACATTTCTGGTTTGATGACACCAACGTCTAAAATATCAAATTCAATTTCAGGACAACACGACTTTACGATTCCATAACGACGAAACTCAAGACATTAGGGTTTGCAATTTACCGGAAATTTTAATAACCGGTAAATCGGTAAATAAAAATCTAAATAACCGGTACTTACCGGTAATCTTTAGATTTACCGCTAATCTTGAGTTTGCGATAGGTGTAATATACTAAAAAAAAATTAGTACGTCTTTCATTTTCTGGTCTCGGTCTGTTTGACGTAAAATGGGTTTTTACCAAATTTCAGTTAAAATGGGATCTAACTCGCGGAGTTAATCTAAGAAGAAAATAGAAGAAAATAAATCATTGCAGGTAAACTGGTCTTTCTGTTAATTTTACGGAAAAAATTCTGTTTGGATAAAATATTTTCCATTGAAAGTTAGAGCCATATGCCAACTTCCATTGCATTTGAACAAAAAAAAAAAAATACTACTTAAAGTAAATAGCTTTTTATTTTTTAACACAATTAAGAGGGAGCAAGGCGATCAAATCAGAGGGGAGCAGGCGGCAATGAGCCAGTGTGAAGAGAGATCTTCGTAATAAACAAATTTTAGCTAGACTTTCTTCAATACAAATTAATCCAGTGAAATTAGACTTTTCTGATCTAACAAAATATATCCTTCATTTTTTTTTTTAAATCGATTTATTTTGGTGTTTTAAAGAAAATATTAAAAATCGGCAACGAGATCACTTTGGCATAAAAAATTATTCAAGGTCAAAGTTCACAAAAAACGGTTTTTGCGAAATCGAGCTTTCTGTGACTCGGAGGCCAATTGAGGTTATTATGAAAATGAAAGATAATGAAATTCCGCACAAAAATGATCTCTTCCATTTTTTATGTACAACGAACGGTTTAGGCAAAAATGTGCTTTGAAGTCATAATATGCTCCATTTCATAACTATTTAAAAAAAAAACTATAAATTGCTTAACAACTACCTGGCAGCTTGGGTTTAACTTCAAACAAAATTGTCATAGTGCAGTTTTCCAAACAAAAAACACCATTAAAATGATATTTTCGACTTTGGACATTATTTTAATCAAAATTTCAATATTTTTTTATTTTGATCAAATTTTGAACTCAAGGTTTTTGGATAATTCTGAGCAAGTTTTATTAACAATATTTTCCTATAAAAAATGCCTAATATGATTTTTTGATTTTCTCCGCATATTTTGGTACCGCAGATGGCTTTGCATTTGTAGGAGGCGATTGTTTTTCTGGTCATAAGTAGATCCTAATTTGTTCTATACTTAAGTAAAATTTGATTCAAATCGGAAGAAAAATAAAAAAGTTATTGGAGTATTAGGTACCATTTCAAGTGAAACACACTGTATATATTTATTTATTTTATTTTATATATCGATCAGCTAATAAATACTATACATAGAACAAGCACTTATAGACCTTTTCATCGTAAGCGCGCGCATGTGCTGCCTCTATGTTTGTTTGCGGGAACTATGAAATGTTCGGACACTTGGTTTGTCAAAATAGCTGGACCGGTATCATTTTTCCACATTAATTTAGACTAAAGTGTGATTGACGGTGCAAAATTAGTACACAACATTGTGGAAGAACACACTTGTGCTCAATTAAGGCGCTAGCTCAAGTATCCTGGCCGTAAAATGACTGAACGCAAGAATAAAGAACTGGTTGCAAGGTTAGAATTCAACTATCAACTTATCAATTTATATACAAGTGCATTAAAAGAAAACAAATGTGTTTAGTCTACAATATGCTTAATAACATTCTTCGTGCAGTAATTGATAATGCAGTAAAAATATTTTCTGTTTTTTATGAAAATGTAGGGTCAAAAATGCAATTGAAAATGAGGTTTTTTGTCGATCCTTCTGTAGATAAAGCTGGCTCCTTTTTTTCCAATTTTTTCAAATAGGTAAACTATACGATATGGCACTACCTATTTTCAAAAAATTGGTAACAGATTCATCATTATTTGTTTAAAAATCGTCGAGTTCCGCCATGTTCGGAAAGTTTTCGCATGTCAATATTGGATTTGACATAAACATTACGTTTTTTAACCAAATAATGATGAATCTGTTACCAATTTTCTGAAAATAGGTAGTGCCATATCGTATAGTTTACCTATTTGAAAAAATTAGAGAAACAGGAGTCAGCTTTATCCACAGAAGGATCGACAAAAAACCTCATTTTCAATTGCATTTTTGACCCTACATTTTCGAAAAAAACAGAAAATATTTTTACTGCATTATCAATTACTGCACGAAGAATGTTATTAAGCATATTGTAGACTAAACACATTTGTTTTCTTTTAATGCACTTGTATATAAATTGATAAGTTGATAGTTGAATTCTAACCTTGCAACCAGTTCTTTATTCTTGCTTTCAGTCATTTTACGGCCAGGATACTTGAGCTAGCGCCTTAATTGAGCACAAGTGTGTTCTTCCACAATGTTGTGTACTAATTTTGCACCGTCAATCACACTTTTGTCTAAATTAATGTGGAAAAATGATACCGGTCCAGCCATTTTGACAAACCAAGTGCCCGAACATTTCATAGTTCCCGCAAACAAACATAGGGGCAGCACATGCGCGCGCTTACGATGAAAAGGTCTATTATGTGCATGGACTATATAAAATGGAGCATATTATGCCTTGCGCGGAAATTTCGAAGCACATTTTTGCCTAAACCGTTCGTTGCACATAAAAAATGGAAGATACCATTTTTGTACAGAATTTCATTATCTTTCATTTTCGTAATAACCTCAATTGGCCTCCGAGCCATAGAAAGTGCGATATTCGTAAAAACCGTTTTTTGCGAACTTTGACCTTGAATAATTTTTTATGCCACAGTGATCTCGTTGCCGATTTTCAATATTTTCTTTAAAACATCAAAATAAATCGATTTAAACAAAAAAATGAAGGATATATTTTGTTAGATTAGAAGCCTTATTTTTGTCTAAAATGACTGCAGTAAATGTAGTATTCATTTACTTACAACAATATATTTTTTTTGTTTAATAACGCCAGCCGTTTGGCTAAAAACTGCTATTTCCCAGTCAAGATTTTTAGTACAGTACTTTTTAATAGATGGTGCCACCTACAGCACTACAGTAGGGCATCTGCATTATATTATATCCAACATAACCTTAAATTTTAAGTTTTTCATGTTTATTCTCATGTTTAATGTTTCTATACGCATTTTTAACTTGGAGCCGTACTGGCTCCAAGCAAACATTTAAAAACTCACGTAAATAATTTTTCAATATTGTTAATTAATAAAAATAGACTAACCGTACAGGTTAGATTTCCAACCTACAAAAAGAGTCCTATTTTATTAGGACAAAGTATTTAGAACTTCATAAACATTACACTGAACTAGATTTTAGTTGAAAATACGGGAACCAGGCAGAAATTTTAATAATCGAAACACATATTTTTGAGGTTAGCTGTGACGTCACGTGCAGATACCCTATAATAGCCACACTGCCTACCCTTCGCCCCACTTCAGTTTTAGCTTTACCGATGAAACTTTGTGATTGGCGTTGTCTCCTCGTAACAATTTCAACGAATTCACCTAAAAACCTATTCAAATAGGTCCCACCTAAATTACTACATAATTCCACCCTTCTTTTAATTCTTTGTAAAGCATTGTAATTGTTATTATTATTATTATTATTATTATTATTAGAGAAATTTGAAAAAATTTTGCCAAAATCTCTGGCGGGCCCTCACTACGGGCCTTCCAAAGTCAACGGACCCTCGAGCTTAATAATTGAGGAGCGGGGGGAAGAAATTTGAGAAAAAAAAATTGCCAAATCTCTGGCGGGCCCGATAAAGCTCCCGGGCCCAGGTTCCGCGGAACCCCTGTAGATCCGCCACTGATTGTATTTCTTAGGTGGTGTTTGAGTTGTACTTTTTATATTATTTATTCTTAAAGGTGCTTATTGTTGGGACAATCATTCTCTCTGTGAATACTAGTCACTGACATAAATAGAAACGTTGAATATGTGACATTTGTAAGTTCAGAATGTACCTAAATAACCGGTAAAAATTTAAAATAGTCGGTAATTATCATCATGTGTTTTTTGTACGGTTAACTGGTTAACCGGCTAACCGGTATTGCAGACCCTACATGACATATGTCACGTTGTATTGTCACATGAAATCGAGCCTTTACTTTTTCCAACCCTGTATAGTGCTAGACCGAAGTGCAGCGACCATTTGCCATCACAAAGGACTTGCACCTGTTAATCACCCCACGGTAAATAAATACCGAACCAAAGTAAATACCAGGTATTTAGATTATATCGTAGACTTCACCGTCGTCCTTTGGTCCCTTATCACCTCTCAAATTAACGTCCTATCCTTGTCATCCGTTTGATTTCGAACAAGTCACTGGAAGCTGCCGGAAGGAACTAGAAAGAAGACCGAGTCAAATCAACCCTGGGCTCCTATCACCCCTAAAATTCCACGTCGCGGCGCCCGTCATTGACCAGGTATGATGTCCATGTGATAAAACCGGGTGGAGGTGATGCGTCGATGTGTTGCCGCTATGCCGCCCCCGCGCAGGCCGTTCCCCACGTGGTATTTTCCCCCCATTTCGCCAACGGACTCGCGATTCCGCGCGCGCCATTCTCCATTGTACCGCGAATCTTGGTGAGTGTCGCGTCGTACGTGCAAAATACACCGAGAGTTTGTTGTTGTGTCCTGTTCAAATTGTTTTTGTGAACCTTATCAAGGAACTAATCTATTTCTTATAAAGCCGACAAGATAATCGCATGGCGGTTTCAAGGTAGGTGCCATTTTAACCAATCTGTGCAGTGTGCGGCTATTTTTTCTTCTGGATAAGTATGTGGTGGATCCTTGCATTGCTCATCGGCCGGTGGATTATTTCCGTAGTCATCAATTTTTCTAGTCAGTGTGTTAAAACAAGACCTATTTTATTGTGTGGCGTGATTTCTATGTCAAAATAAAACCGTTGCATGCTTTGTTGGATACATAACCTCTCAAACAAAGAACAAAGAAAACCCCACTTGCTTGCTCATAACATGTTTTGCACCCCAACGTGGGTGTTTTTCATTAATTTGTTTGTTGGTTGTGGATCTTGATCATTTATTAGATGTGCTGGCTATTTTTAGAACGAATATTAAGGTATTTACTTGTCTGTCAATGTGTATTATCGAGTAGGTAGGCTGGGTACATTCCTATAGAATTTTTTTATTGCGGGGCACATTCGTTTTCATCTGAGATAAAATATGTTTACAATAATTGTGTATAGTTGACTTTGTGTTATCAGCTTTTTTAGATTAGTGAAAAAATTGTGTGAATGATAGATAATTGCGTATTTGTTGTGTTTTGCTACAAGACAATGGCCCCAAATCCCAATCACATAGTGGTTACAATCATGTCATGTTGCTTTTTTGACGTTTCTGATTGACTTTTTTCTCATTAAACATGAAAGTTGGGAATTAATAGATAGGTATCTGCTAAAAAAATAAAAAACTAACAGTAAACAAAAATATAATAGATTCGGAAAAAGAATATTTGGAAGAATATCCACTACTTCTCGTTTTGCGGGTTGTTTTCTAGGTGGCACTGAGACCACTGCGCACAAAATCAAATTCGTATGTAACAATGTGATACCCAGTTATTCTTTAATTTGTTTAGTAGTATTTATGATAAGAATAAACAAACGTTTTGTTATGCATTATATTACGCTTAAAGTAAATATAAAAAATAAACATCATCTGCCAAGCATGCAAAAAATCAGTTTTAGTTATAAGAACTTGCATACCCATGTAGGTATACAATACTAGAATTATATCTTCTTGGTAAGCTACATATATTTTTCTGAAATATTTTGTTTACTTCCTTCTAATTTATGTACTTACAGGGCGATCCACATGATCTAGACATATTATTTGATGCCCCAACTATTTAAATAAATGAATTATTTAAGGTGGTGACTGGTGACATTTTGATCACGAATCTAACATAAAACTATGAAGCGGTTTATACATGTTTGTACAGTTTATAAACAAAAACAAATAACTTATTGTAAATGAAATGCAGATCAAGTAAAAATTTCAAGTCAAACAGATGCCTAAGTATAGTATATTTTTTTATAAATTAAGAATACCAACTTCGATGATTTTTTCTTATTGTTAGTGTCTTGTTATGATAGTGACATTTTGAAGTAAGGTGATGATCTCCATCGTGTACACCACATTTATTTTTTACTACATTTACCAAATATTTGCTGTATTTACAATAGGGAACTTGCCCAAAAAATAAAATTGATTTAAAATACTCAAAATCGTAAACTAACATCATTAAAAACCCCATAGACAACAAAAAATTAAAAAAAAAAATCTTCCAGAAATATAAGCGATTAAAATCTGCCGGATTTTACCTACTCCTGAAACGTGACGTCAGAGGGTGAAAGTCGGATGACGGCGTCAAGCGACACCGATTCTGCTTTGACTGATAATTCCGCACGCGCATGCGCCTTTGTCAGAAACAACTAGCAACCTAACCTAAAATTTAAACGTATTCGTTGGGAAAACATCTTCAATATTCTGAAATGTCACAAAATGCTACTTTTGATTCGTTCGTGCTTTCGCCGTGCAATTTACGATCAGGTTTATCTGGAAGACTTCCTCTTTACGTCGCGACATCGTACGGCCGTCCCAATGGTGTTTTTCGGAAAATATGGACGTGTTATGTTTTTGCAATTTTTTCGGCTCCGAAATGTAAGCTATTTTTCGCAGATATCTCCGAAACGGTGGGAGTTGGCTCGAAATAAAAAATAAGGTCAAACGAGTATTTTCCACTACGAATCTTTTGCTACCATCAGAATTTTGAAATTTTTCTTCATTTCGGAGATAACTACTGAAATGTCAGCCATGTACGGCAAAAAATCGCAAATTTTGAGCTTCTACAGTTGGCAACTTTTTAATCTTGGCTCCTACGCCAAAAGACTACTCTAGGTAATTTGAATAGAATTTAAATTTGCTAAAACTCTTTTTTTATTTTTTGAATTCCAACAAAAATGAAGGAATTAGAGGGGCGGGATTTGGGACTTTTTTTTTCGGTAAAATTTCTCCATATTCTCATCGTAATGAATCGGTAATTAACTAAAATCGATCTCATATACGATGTTCACTTAATATCATGTACTACTTTGACACTCCGTTAATCTCAGCCCTTCGAGACAAAGGTTTCTGAGAAAAATTATTTTTTTTAAGATTTACATGCACTATAGGAAAACGTGTAATTTCCTACATTTCCTCGAATATCTCGATAATTATCGTTTTTTTCGAAAAATTTATAGATAACTTATGTAAGGAAGATTGATTGAGCTTTCCAACTCTTTTTTTATTTTTTCTCCAACATAAAAAACAAAAGACTTATGACCGAATATGCGGACGTCTCAAAGCCAACCGCCGTCCAGTCTATTAATTAGGGTGAAGACGTATACCGCTCGGCTAAAGTACGCCATCTGTGGGACATCACGCGAGACTAGTTTCTCGATCTGACGTCACAGTGCTTTTCGCGAGGATCTCAACATTCTCAACTTTAATTATTTATTGCAAGCAGGCGGTCCCTTGTCTATTAAATGTTAGGCAAGTAAAAGATCCCTACTCTTCTTAAGGGAAGAGGTTCGGCAAAATTTCCAGGTTGGGGGTAGCTCGTCTCCTGGCGTCGGTGATAGGCCCTGGTAGCGGAAATAGGCCGACGTTAAAAAAAAAAAAAATTACTTATTGCAAAGTAAGTACTGCGATTTAAAAGCTGATATTCGGTGTGGCGTGTCTTTATACATTATAAACACACACTTTAATGAAATAAAAAAAATGGGCAAGTTCCCCACTAAGTACTTAACATTCACTACATTTGCCTAATTACCCAATATTTACCAGTCACGTCATCATCGTTAAGTATGGGATCTGTATTACCGGCTTAAGGTAGAACATTGAGAACAGCATTTTAAAAGTCTGTATTTTCACGGTTACCAACGTCTTTTTCCAGGTCTTCACTAAACAGGTACAACTTTACACAGGTCTGGAATACCGAACATACAAATCCGTAGAAAAAATCTACTACTTGTGTATACAGAACTATATGAAACTGCCCTCGTGATTATACGGGTCCATAATATGCTATTTTAAAATTCCCACTTAGGACCTCTGACTGGGTAATGTACCGAGATACCATACTTAACGATGATCACGTGACGGTCTGGCTCAAGCGACACATTGTCTACCGACATTTAAATATTTAAATCAGGAGTTAATGTATATAAAGACAAAGTACAATGTTAAAAATAAGGGTTTTTTTTGTCCTCACATAAAAACACATACAACACTAAATAAAATGTTGAAAATGTTAGTTAATGCTAGGCGTACTTATGCTCTAGAAGGCCCAGAATAGTGGAGAAATATATATTACAGCAACCCCTAGTTTGGCGGTGATAGTATTATGCAGGGTGGACAATTAATAATAGGCCATAGTTTAAGGGTAGATTCTTAGAGAATATTATTTAGGTATTATGCAAATCACAACTTACAGACTTTTTCATTTATTATGAATATACCTACTTTCTGTATATTGTTGCCCTAATCTGGGCACGCTAATATACTAGTTAGGTAAATACTTTAAAACACTTATTATTGGAGAACCAATCAAAACAACTACTCTTCTAGCTAATACTGACGAAGTATTGAATTACATGATAGGATTCCTGGCATTTTAAGGCAAAAAAAAATATTTTGAAAATACTTAAATTATTTATTGAAATTCATTCATTCATAATTTAAGTATTTTCAAAAAAAATTTTTTTTGCCTTAAAATACCAGGAATCCTATCATGTAATTCAATACTTCGTCAGTATTAGCTAGAAGAGTAGTTGTTTTGATTAGTTTTCCAATAATGAGTGTTTTAAAGTGTTTTCCTAAGTAGTATATTAGCGCGACCCGGTTTAGGTACCAATATACAGAAAGTAGATAATTTCATATTAAATAAAAAAAGTGTGAATGACTAAATGTAAATAAATGATTTAAGTATTTTCAATATTTTTTTTTCTTTAAAATGCTAAGAATCCTATCATGTAATTCAATACTTCGTCAGTATTAGCTAGGAGAGTAGTTGTTTTGATTGGTTCTCCAATAATAAGTGTTTTAAAGTATTTACCTAACTAGTATATTAACGTGCCCAGATTAGGGCAACAATATACAGAAAGTAGGTATTTTCATAATAAATAAAAAAGTATGTAAGTTGTGATTTGCATAATACCTAAATAATATTCTCTAATCATGATAAAAGCAAATAAATAAAAAATATAATTGTAAAAAAAGGTAGATTCTTTGGATCAGATTATGAGGATATAACCAGACATGCTTTAGTAAATTGTTGCTGGGGAAAAAGATACAGGGTGTCAAAAATGTATTTTTTTTGCAATATCTCGAGGGGTGGTGCACTCAGATTGCAGAACAGATTGAATGATGATTGAACGGATTGAATGATGATTTAAATATTTAAGAGATATTGATTTGAGATTTAACAGATTAAATCAAGATTGAAAAGATTGAAGTGAAACTGAACAGATTGAAAAGATTGAAGTGAGATTGAACAGACTGAACTGAGATTGAATGTTTTGAATTTATCTGAATAACTATCTGTTTCCCCTCAAGAGAAGGGGAGACGCACACGCATTCTTAAGATTGAACTGAGATTGAAGAGATTGCAATGAAATTGAAAAGATTAGAATGTGATTGAAGAGATTGAAATAAGATTTAACAGATTTAATAGAATGAAAAAAAGATTTGGGATTTAACAAAGATTGAATCGAGATTTAACGGATTGAACCCAAGAGTGTACACCAGATTTACGAGTGCACCACCCCTCCAATGTCTTAACTAGCTACCTCTTGACCGATCTTCTCCCAGTTTGGTAAGGTAAACATTTTTTAATCCAAGAAACAATAATTTATGTATCACATCAAGCTAGCCCATGGAGGGCACCTTATGAGCTATACCTGATGATGAATATTTTTTCTCTTTTTTTTACGAAACGTTGTGGCACTTTTGACTAGAAAGTCTCATGCAGGAGACATGTCTACGTAAAAAAAGGTACACTTGATAGAACTTGATAATTCCAACCGTTTTCGAGAAAACTGCAGCATAGATCTCAAGAATTCTTTGAAAACATCTCAATTAGAAAAGGACAAATTGTATTTATTAAAAAGTCTTAGTTCTGCCATTTACGTACAGTTTCATTAGTTTGACATTTTGACAGAACTAAGGCGTCACCAAAGCACACTTTTCAGTAAATATAATTTATCCTTTTCAAATTGAGTTCGTTTTCAAAGAAGATCTCTGCGGCAGTTTTATCGAAAACGGTTGGAATTATCAAGTTCTATTAAGTGTACATTTTTTTACGTATAAATGACTCCGGCATGAGATTTTCTCGTCAGAAGTGCCACACTCAAAAGAAAATGATAGGTAAATTCAACCAAAAAGAGCATATGAAATCGTGCCTATCTAGTTTCATAGTTAAATCAATCAGAAAAGAATAGTCATACAACTTTATTTGTTTTCGTAAACAAATAGTAGTTTAATAATCATATCTTCTTGTAACAAATTAAATAGAACAATGACATTTTTTTATGTTCACTAACCATTTTCAATTTGGTCTACAATTAAATAGTACAACGACTTTGTTTTTTGTTGACCAACTAATTTTTAGGTTGATCTACACTTTATTGTATGATGAAGTTTGTTTTGGTTAGCCAAAATCTCAGTATTGAGACATCAGACCACACAAAGCAAAGATTAGAGATCGTTTATAAGATCCATCCAAATATATCGATGATCCCTGAGAGAATTTGAACATTGCAATCATGTTATTAATTTTCTATAAATTCATAAGAGTATAAGATAATGCATGATTGATTATTGTCAGTGATTTGTATGTGGCGTCATCTGGGAATAATTTCTGTAATAGACTACGTGGTAAGCAAGCAAATTTTATGGTAATTCTTTTAGAACTTCTAGAAAACGACAATAATATTGGTTTGTCTACCAAGTACAATAATACAGCGAACTAATACTGGGTTAGAATTACAATTCGATAATAGTTAAAAATAAAATATACTATTATCTAGTTTAATTTGACAGAATTCAACAAAATAATAGTCTTATTCACCTATTTTTTAAGTTAATGTTTGTTTTGTTGTACGACAACTTTTTATTAATTAAAATAACAATCACCTCTTGTTTAAAAATACCATCAATATAATTTAGTTTAACAAAATTAACGATATTGTTAGTGAACCATTTTTTTTTGTTGAATTTACCCATACTATTTCTTTGAGTGCACTACGTTTCGTAAAAAAAAGAGAAAAAAATATTCATCATCAGGTATAGCTCATGAGGCGCCCTCCGCGAACTAGCGTGATGTAATATATATATATACATGATTGTTTTTTAGTTTAAAAAATGTTTCCTTACCAAATTGGGAGAAAATCGGTCAAGACGTAGTTGAGATATTGCAAAAAAATATATTTTCTTCTTATCAGCAACGGATTCTACTCAAAAAAGTGCCTCAAGAATGTGTTACTCTCTGTAGCTCGGTAGTCGAAAAAGATAGACGATCGAGGTTTGCACCATTGTTTGTTTCTCGAAAATCGAGCTCAGGACACCTATATTGGCTTTTGTCTATCTGCCATTGTTTTAGAGAAAACCCCAAATCCCATCTAATTTGGTCCACCCTGTACAGTTATTTAAGTCTTCGTAAAATTCCCATAGAATATATTTTTTTGTTAATCCAGATGAAAGTGAGCATTGTCCATAAAGTTTCCAAAAAATTGAAGAATGTTTATTTTTTCACCATTAAATAATAATTAACAAAATATCAAATTTTCCACTGAATTTTATGTTGATTTGGTAATGCAGTCAGTCAGGTTATCAAGAATATGTGGTGGATGATGAGATTATTAAAATATCGATGAGATTTGAAGAGGGAACGGGTATATGGTTTAGAGACCGACACCTCCTTCCAAACTACTAATTTTGAAAATAAACCTCTTGGTTTTTAATAAGGAGGTTCTTTCTTACCTTACCTTCTACATCCCAGCAGAAATGCACACCCACCAAGTTTGGCAGTGGGCACATTTCGACCAGTGAATTGCCTTTGGTAATGTCCTAATTTTAAATCGAATTGAAACCCTGTTGGCAAAATAATAATTACGCTTCGTACATTATCGAAAACTTCCTTATCGATTGCCACAACGGTTGACTGCGGTAATTACTTAATTTCCCATGTGTAATAATGGCGGTTCAAATCAATTAAAAGCATGGAAATTGTTGATTTACACGGGTACATGTAGATGTACATTTATAATTTCGATGTAGCGACATTTGAAAGCGAATTTGAAAGTATGCAAAATAATAATTATGCGTACCTAATCGTATACTGGTAGATGTTAAATGTTGTTACGTAAGAACGACATCACTTTGTGTGTGATTTACTGCTTAAAAAGGTAAAGTGGGAATGCAGATCTTGGGTGCTAACCAGCCCCCAAGCCTGAGCCAGGGATGGTCGATTTAAATCAGTTGATTTTTTAAATTAAAATCAATTTATATCTAACTGGAATTCTCGATTGTTTTTAAATTATTTCAAATAATGAAAATACAATGAATGAGAATGTGGGACAAAAAAATGAATAAAACATAAATTATATAAATAATTTACTATGCTTATAATGACGGAAATAGAAATTGTTGACTTGAATATTGTTCACAATTCGATGACAAAATGATTTTTCTCTCTACGAGCGATATTGACGGTTTCAGAAATGTACCTATCAATTGCCAGTATAAGTATTGTTCTTTTCCATATTTGTGAAAAATGTAATACCTGTGCAATAAATTGGCCCATAATATTATACTTTTGTTATTGTTTGAGCGTTTGTGAAGCGGAAATATAAATATTTATAATTGTGTTTTTCTTTTGTACGAAAAAAAAAAATCGAAAACCAAACAAAAATCCTTATGGGTTTTTCTAAATCAAAAAGCCACCCATTTACCCTCCAGTTTTTTCTAATGATGGATTTTTGTCACATCCTTTTTTGACCGCCCCTGAAATTTATTCAGTGAATATTTTTCAAGGAGTTTTCAAACTATTTTTTTTAAAGAAGTTTTCGTGACATATTAGGTCATAATCATGTCATCAGCTAGTCATGAGACTAGCTGATGCCCGCGACTTCGTTCGCGTGGAAGACTTCTTGCGCGTGGAATTAAGAACATTGATATCACTAACTGATGCCTATAAAGAAGTACTACATACTCACTGAGTACTCCTATAGTACTCAGGAAGCACACTCGAGGGAACCCACTGCGCATCCATGGTACCCGGGGAAATCCACTGCGCATTCATTGCACTCAAGGAAAACTTCTACACATCCATAGTACTCGAGGAAACCCACTGCGAATCCATTGTACTCGAGGAAACCCACTGCGTATCCATTGTACTCGAGGAAACTCACTGCGCATCTCAATTTGACAACAATTCATTATTCTATTTTTGTGTTAGAGGGAGTGAAACGAAAAAATAATTATTTTAATCGACAATAAAGCACATGGGCGGGTCTGTGTCAAATTTCAGGCTTAAAAACATCCCTCTCCCTGTTCACCCGTTCGGGGTGTCTCTTTTTGAAAACTGTCGAATACATGTCTCTTTGTTTCCTCAGAAGAACCCGTCGCTGGAATATCACGTTTCTGACTTAATCGATTTCGGAGATACGGGTACCCTTTAGACCTTTTTCATCCTCTTGGGGCTCGAATTTCGAAAGATCCTTTCTTAGTGGTTGCCTACGTCATTCGAGGAACCTCTATGCAAAATTTGAAGTGCGTTGATAGATCAGTCAGTGAGTCATTCAGTCAGGGTCTTTATAGATATAGATAGATTTCCAATAACTGTGTGTAAATTTTTCAAACGTAAGAGAAAAAGTACTAAGTACTGAGTTTTGATAACAACTCGCTCTGGCTTGCGTGTCCATTCGTCCGTCAGACACTACCTTCTAACTTTTAATAAATGCTGTATGTACGAAATTTGCACCACTTGTAAAATGATGACCCAGACTGGAGCCGCTCTTAAAAAAAAAAAAAAAAAAATGGGATGCTTCCCGTATCGGTATGCAAAGGAGATATTTTTCATATGCTCTCTAGATGGAGGAAAATATGTGAAATTTAGCTGCCTTTATTTTACTAAGCAAGATCCAAAAATTTGAACAAAAACCGTAATACTAGAACTTTGAAGTTTGACTCGGATATCTCAAACAGTTTACGAGATATCACATTTTTTTAAGTTATATTTTTGCGAGTTTCTGTATTGATTTTCCCACCTTTTCCTTTCATTTTCCCTTTTGAAAAATGTTTAGAATAATATTATGATTAATTAGAAGAAAGTGTAAGATAACAATTCCCTCGGCAATACCTATCTACGAACTAAACCTCATACTTGAAACAATGGCATGTGAAAAAATAAATGTGGTTTTCTTGGTCAAATTTACAATGTACCTACCGTGCTATATCCAATACCTTTCCCCGACCATTTCCCTTTTGAATTCAAACATTTGTTCAATTTTTTAAATCAAATTATTTTCTCCCCTGTTTGGTTTGGGTAAAATGGATAATAAAAAGAGGCAGCGACCCAATGGGCAATGACCCGACGCGACGGGGACATGAGCCAATGACCCCTGACCTCTGGCGACGACATATGTAGCAAACCACTTTAATGGGTCTCCTGCACATTCTGATTTTTACAAAAAAATTTGTAGTAGCCATACACACTCTCAGCTTTAACAACTTACAATTTCTAAATAATCCTTTAAAACCGAAGGTGCTTCGTTATCTAACATTATGTATTTTATTATAAATCTGAAAAATAAAATTTGAGTAATTTCCTATGAAAACTTTTTAAGGTAGAATCAGATCAAATCAGATCAGAAGGACGTACGGATAGGGAGACAAACATTGAAAAAATGGACACAAAGATCAAAACGTTTTTTTTTTTAGTAGTAAAAAAACCGCTGCCCAAGGAATCCCTACTTCCACAACCAGATTTTCTATCAGTCACTCACAACGAAAACATTTTGTATGTGGAAATAATTGTTTATGGAACTTTAATAATATAATATTTGAAATCCTCTACTCCAAAAACCCATAAAACGATACCCCACATCGGTAGTGGGGGTGGATGAAGTAAAAAATATTTTGATGTTTCTGGTTCTTGTACACACACTAAATCACGTTTTTTTTCATCATTAATAATGAGGTAGGAGTGGTAATGGGGGTGGCTAATGCCAAAATTTTTTTTGAGACCTTAGCTTCTTTTGTATATACTAAATACCAATTTTATGGGCTTTTACCTGCTTGATTTACCTATTTACCCCAAATTTACCCCCCACCCTTCAACGGAACAAGATGAAAATATAATCTAGTTCTAGATCTCGTTAAAGTACATATGTGTACCAAATTTCAAGTCAATATCTCAAACGGTTCCAGAGTAAACGTGCGCACAAGAAAAAGTTACAGACAGACAGCTCAAACTTAAAATCTCTACGTTTCATGACATTCTAAGCCTATTTGAACAATAAAATTTTTTTTTAATTTTTTTGTCGTTACTATACTTCCACTGGATGTGGAAGTAATATTATAATCGAGCAAAAATTCTGTTTGCACCATAATACTATGTCTTTAGTCATAATATCATGGACAATGACCAACCATTTTAGAAACCGCTTGACGTACAAAGGTCCAAATTGGTGCACAATTTAGCCAAGTTACAAACCTGAATTGATAGTTGGGTTTAATTTGAAAACTTTTTATTCTTTGTAATTTTTAAGAATATTGATAGTTTATGAGAAAAACTCGAATGTACGTAATTACTTCCACATCCAGTGGAAGTATAGTAACGACAAAAAAATTTTAAAAAATTTTTATTGTTCAAATAGGCTTAAAATGTCATGAAACGTCGAGATTTTAAGTTTGAGCGAAAAAAAAATTTCTGTCGGTCTGTCTGTCTGTCTGTAACTTTTTTTTGTGCGCACGTTTGCTCTGGAACCGTTTAAGATCTTGACTTGAAATTTGGTACACGTATGTATTTTAGCGAGATCTGGAACTAGATTATATTTTCATGTTGTTCCGACGAAGGGTTGGGGGGTAAATTGGGGTAAATGGGTAAATCAAGCAGGTAAGAGTTGATAAAATTGGTATTTAGTATATACAAGAGAAGCTAAGGTCTCAAAAAAATGTTTGGCATTAGCCACCCCCATTACCACCCCCACCCCATTATTATTATCCCCTATTAAAGGGGATGAAAAAAAATTGTGATTTAGTGTATGTACAAAAACCAGAAACCTCAAAATATTTTTTTTACTTCATCCCCCCCTATCACCACCCCCACCCCACTGACGATGTGGGGTATCGTTTTATGGGTTTTTGGTGTAGAGGATTTCAAATATTATATTATTAAAGTTCCATAAACAATTATTTTCACATACAAAGTTTCTTCGTTGTGAGTGACTTGGATAGAGAATCTGGATGTGGAAGTAGTGATTCCTTGGGCAGCGGTTTTTAATTGTTTTATTCAAATATTAATGAAAATAACTTACCAGCTAGCTATAAATAATTTCCGGTTCAGTATTAAATGAAACTAAAACAGTTATGCATGATTTTTTTATTCACTTGAGGATCTTTTCTGATAATGATCGAACTTTTTTCAGTCCAATTTCAATTGGCGAAAAATAAACTTATCTTCCAGTTCTCTCCAAAGGGAAGGCTTCAAAGGATTACGGTCTCGTTATCGAGGTGGCCAGTTTTCGAGTACATTCCTTTGAAATAGTTTCTCTATATAAAGAATAATATTTTGATGGTCTGTTTGTTTGCTTTAATCTCAATTATTGGATTTTATATCCCCGTTAGCACCGGGAAACTCGCAGTATTTCGTATATTTTCGGAAACTTGTCTTTCATATGGGTTTGTTAAGGCATTTTTTTAAGTAGAATCCGTTGCTGATAAGAAAAAAATTATGTATGCCTCAGTTTTCGAGATATAGACATAACTTATGTTTTTTTAAATGGAACATGATTGGAAATGCAACAAATGCTGTAAGGAGAAGGTGTCAAAAATGCATAGATGTCAATGGAAGACTTCTAACATTTATTGTAGTTTAGTTTGTTGTTAATAGTTTTCCATGGCCTCCTCACAAATATATTAAATTTTTCGAAAATTAACCACTTTTTCTAGATATACTAAGACATATGATATATCGTTAGATAGCTAATTTAAGTTGTGATCGAATAATGAAATAATTTACAGGGTGTTTAATAATTAAAATTAACAAAGCAATTTTTACCAATTTTTACAATTTAAAAGTTTAACAATCAAAATTAAAAGTAAATATATTTAGATTATCAAATAAATAAAAATGCGGTCATTTATACGCCGTACCCATACCGTTACAATAGAAGGCATAGAAATCAAGATCATACTTTTTTGTTTGTTTAATAATTCAAACGTGGTTGAGGAATGTAATTAACTATTAATTATTTTACTTATTGTTTGTAGCATACATTGACATTACAAAATTATATTAATTTTAATAAATAATAACAAATTTTTGACAATAATTAAAAAACACAACGAAAAATAGCATTTTTTCGGAATTTTCGATTTTCCGGCAATTTTTTCTATTGCACTGTATATATTTTTTTGTACATTGAAAGTAGAAGTAAAAACAAAAAAAAATGAGCCCTGTCCGAACTCTATCGGAGAAGTACTTTTATGAGGAATCGCAGTTGAAAATTTCACTTTTTTTTTTTAAATTGAATTAAACAACAACCGCTAAATATCTTGCTCCAAAAAAATAGTGCTTATGTAGGACACCAAAAGATATACTTTCACCAAATTTGAGCTAAATCGAATTATTTTTGTGGAAGAAAAAAATAAAAAACCGAAAAAAGGCGTGTATCGAAAAATTTTGAGGTTAGGATAAAAATGCTTTCCACAAAAGTTGCAGATCTCTTTATGACTTACAACTTTTATGTTTAACTTTTTTCGATAGGATGTGTAGTTATGCCAGAAATCGCAAAATCCGTTTTTCACCCATAAAACCCCACCCCATTTCACCCCAGATAATCGCAGGTGGTTCGGATTATTTTTCCTTCATTAGTTATGATATGTTCTACAATATTCCACTATCAGTTTGCTTTTTTTTTAATGTTGACACTTATCTAGCCTGGCCTAACAATACTGTATACCGTGCGTGTAGCGGGGCGCTAGGCATAGGGAGTAAAATTACAACATCGCGCGTGCCAGCTGGCTGAAATGAAATAACAGAGCTCTGGGATGCTCCGCCCGACGCACGGTCAGTGCGTCAGTGAGTCATTTACGGCAGCAGTGTTGTCATATCTTTCGCGCTACGTGAATGTACATGCCTAATGGGAAATTACACGCACGGTATATGTTTGGTAATAATGAAAAAAGTCAAAAACAGTTTTCTTGTTAACGTAAAAGTTGGTGGCTCGGTCTATTTCCATTTTCTGAAAAGCAGTTGGAGTTGTAGTGGCTGTGATGTGAGTGTGTACAAACTAAAAATATATTTTTACCTCATTATTGACGTTTTCAATAACGAAGGTGGAGTTGCTTTATTTACAAATGTTGCCATCATTATAGAACACTTTTGTTAGTTCGTAATGGGGTCGGTCGTTTCTGATTTTTTTGCTCGATTCATCATATTAGCTTGGCTATAATAATGGTATATAATGTTTATTTTTCATTGAATTAATGTTTGTACTTTTGTTCGTTTAAATAGGAGTTGCCTCTTGAGAAAATTGATGTAGGCGTCACAGCTTGAGAACCAAAAAAGAAAAAACTTTTTTTGCAAATATTTTAAAAATACCTAGCTGTAGATGAGAATCGCCTCTTAGGATGATGAATTCTGATTAAATTACTTACAATATGACCAAAAAAAATGAGTAAAAGTTAATGGAGTTATTTTTCGAATTAAAAAAGTGTCAGTTTTATTCAGGCGATATCACGGTGTTGATGGTAACATTTTTAAATCTATTGAATTGAAAACGTGCATGTTCGCTTGCATGCCATGCTGTTTGAATGTTTGCTTATTATGTCGGTTTTTTATTGATCCACATGTGATAGATAAAGGGGAACATTAACCACAACAAATAACGGAATATGTGAGAACAACCTAGATTATTATGGTAGATATCGATTTTGATGTCTCCATAAATACGGATCCGAAAATGAACAAAATATATGTGATAGAAACTAAACACAGTTATTTAATATACCCCACGCGTACTCTCTCACCTGCAATGTAGCGAAATAAATAACAAATAACAACGTAAGAAGCTGAGAGTAATGTAGCAAGCACTCGGGAGCTTGCAGTGTAGCTTAAGCCCTAGTATTTTTAAGATATAAATCAACAATAACGTCTTCATACATCATCAACGTCGCTTCTGGTTGTTGCTACTAGCGACATAAGTGCTAGAAATGCCTTGAAACTTAACATCTGGTTGGTGAAGCTGGAAAATTAGTTTCAAACTTTGGTTTCATCTCTAGTTTAACTAAATATACGAAGTTTGTTTAATATATATTCGTTGCTTTATTTTGTTTATTTTACTCGATAATGTATTAACCAATGATATCCCATGTTTTTGAGATTATTGAACCAATCAGATATATCAGATATTAGTGATAAAACAGCTAGGTCGGCTTATGGCAGCGCCGATAGAACACCAGTATGTATGGGAAGTCAAATATACTTATGGTAACCCGTTACAAAGTCACGATATTTTACTGATTTGGGAATCAAAACGATGCCACTATCCATTACAATTGAAGACACAAGTGGATGAAGGGTCTATGTAACAACAAAGTGATTTTGAGATAATTGATCCCAAAGTTTTTAACAATCTACCAACTTCAACAGTACATAGATCCTTTATAAATTTATAGCCTTCATTCATATAAAAAAAATTGTTTTATTCAACAAAGTGATTTTGAGATAATTGATCTCAAAGTTTTTAACAACCTTGTGTCATCAATTCGTAGTACGTATTCAACCTTTCAGAGAGTAATAAATATCTGCTTATCTAAACAACCTTAACTTCATTTTTAAAATTCTTAAATTGAATTGAAAATAAATAAATAAATAAATATTAGCATTAACTTTAATCCGATAGTAATAACTCTTGCGTTGTTCACTGGCGCATGTGCTGCCTGGGGTTCCAGAGGGGCCCCTAGCACGATTTTCATTGTCGTCTTCCCATATTTCAATTTTGTTTGGCGGGGCCATGGATATACAGTGTCTCAAGTATGAATATGCCTGAATAAATCATATCAGGATAGCGAAATATGATAAAAATGACCTCTACAAAAGTTGGTGAGGTCATCGGGGCCATCACTCGGTGACCTTGGATTTGATCTTGAAAGGCATTTCAAGGTCATTTTAACGTCAACTTTTTCTTTTTTTAAATAGAATAGAATAGAAATTTATTTGACCAAGTTATTTATATATTACAATACTTTTATTTTGGCAAGTCAAGGGAAAAAAATATCACTATTAGTCTTTGAATGCATTTTTAGAGATGCATGCAGTCACATACACATTCAGAATGAAAAAAATTTAAAAAAAAATAGGCACAGACCTACTAACACAGGAATGTTTATACAAAAACATGATAAAAAAAATACAATTATATAGTTATCTTAAGGAATGGTGATGACGGTAAGCGTTTTCATTAGGTAATATATATTACGGTAAATTACATGTCAAAGGGGGTTTGCATATATTCCTCAACTGAATAAAAACAGTGAGTAAGGAAATGCTCTTTTATTATCACTTTAAATTTATTAGGTTTATTGAAATTTTTTAAGTTATTAGGTAGGCGATTAAACAATTTAATATCCAAAGAATTTTTAGTTGACTTCGAAAGTCGATAGCGTGGTGTTCGGAGATCACCTCCAGATCTAGTGTGATAATTGTGAATTTTAGAATTTGTTGCAAACTGATTTCTAATAACGGGACATAAATGTATAAACACGGCAAAGGCATTATATTCAGGATTTTAAAATTTGGCTTACAGTGGTCTCTGAAGCCTGCTCCAGCCACTGTTCTAACAGCTTGCTTTTGAAGTCGGAAAATTTTGTCCGCGTAACGAGAATTATCCCACAGCAGTGGACTATCATCTCCATTACCACCCCCTCCCAGTTATTAGTAAAGTAAAATTGTGATTTAGTGTGTGTGTGTGTATAGGAACCAAAGGCTTCAATTTTTTTTGGCACCAACCACCCCCATACCACCTCCACTACCGATGTGACATCGTTTTATGGGTGTTCTTGTGGTAGACAATTTCAAATAATATATTAAAGTTATATGAACAATTATTTCCACATAGTGCAAATATAGTATCCATTTTTTTTTCCGTTGTAAGAGACAGATATGAAATCTGGATGTGGAAGTAGAGATTCCTTAGACAGCGGGTTTTTGTATTTTTTTTTATATTTTTGCAATACAAATACTAATATTATGTAGATCGATATTTTTACAAAGTTTCTGTTATGCTTGAAGATGGAGTTTTTCAAAACTTAGCGTATTTTGTAATTTAAATAAACTTTATTAGATTTTAACAAAAATTATTTTAAAGGATGTCGTCATCCTGCAAGTGTATTAATACTTTAAAAACTTATTGATAAACGGTTTTAAGATTACCTGGATTAGATTAATAGGTTTTTCATTTTAATTTTGCTGTTTTATTGCGGTGATAGTGCTAATGAATCACATTTAATCAGCACAAGGCAACATTTAAAATAGACGATAATTCTTATCTGAATATTTTACACCGTAATGCCAAAATGTGATCTTCACGAGAAGTCTCAGCACTTGCCTGGAACGAATGAGATTAAATAAGCTGGCAGGCTATGACTTAATTGATGACCGCCATATAAAACATTATTTCCGGCAGATGTTACAAAATTTGTCAAACAACTGAGATTTTTAACAGAAAGACCCAATTCTTAGGAAATCATGTGCAAGCACATCTGGGTTTTGTTTTGAGAAACACTTATTTATTTTCAAAGCATACACGGATATTTGTTTGCGTTTTCAGTTGTATATACTAAAATGAAAGATCATATTTTTCACGATGTATTTTACATTTGCTGTGTCAAATACATTGTTGTTAACGATTTAAAAATCTAACTCAGTTTTAAATAATTTCAGTATAGCGTGAACTTATTTCTCCAAATTATTATAAACAGGTGTTGAAATGGTAATTTTATTCTTAGGAATTTGTTCCTAGCGTCTCAAGAAATAAGGAAAAAAAAAATGTAATAAACTCGTCTGTAGCCTCAAAACACGCAATTTGTAAAATTCGGTTTTTTCTTTTCTATAAATATGTCTGAGGTAATATTTTAGTAGAGTAGATTAGATTAGATTACTCTAAAGGAGCTGGCGACTGGCCTTTTCCACTCGGCTTATAAGGTCTATTGTAGTACTCCCCTTTTGTGCTTTTGGGCTCCCTATCCAAACATGGTCTTCCTAGAGTTCGAGTCTGTTGATAAGGACCTCCCAGGTACGGTTATCAGCCTCTGTCTTTCTCTCGCCGAGCCGCCTCAGTCCAGTCAGGCTTTTACAGCTCAGCATATGGACTGAGATCTCCAACGAGAACTTGGGTCACCAATCCAAACGTCAGACGCGACCGACGTTGCTTAACTTCGCCGATCGAGTGCCGGCGCCCAGATAGGGGGCCGCACAGAGAGCTGTTATACTTTAGTAACTAGAGATTTTAATTTCGAGAGATTGTCATATGTATTACATTTTTTCTTTATAGCTTAATACTACCGAATGCATAAAAAAAACGTTTCTATATTATGCGAGACCTTGCAATTTTATAGGGAATCATATTTCACCATAAAATAGCCTATCAATATACCCAATGGAAAGTTAGAAGGAAAACTTCCTGGAAACTTTCCGTTTTGAAAACTTTGAAAGTTTCCAGGAAGTTTTCCTTCCAACTTTCCATTGGGTAATTGGGTATATTGATAGTAGGCGCGGATTTATGGGGGGGTAACGGGGTAATTATCCCCCCAAGATTCTGTAAATCATTAACTTTTGTTTTAAAATTTTTGTTAATTTTGGGAAGAAAAATGTTAATAGGGTAATTACCCTCCTCCCCAGAAACTTGTAAAATTTTATTTTTTAGGATGAAAAATTTTTTTTCGGATTTCTTCCCCCCGCTCTTCAAAAAAATAATTTTGGATTTCTCCCCCCCGCTCTTCAAAAAATTTTGGGACGAGAAAAAAATGTTTTTTTGGATTTCTCTCCCCCTGCTTTTCAAAAAAATTTTGGGTTCAGTGTTACCCCACCCCCAAGCTTAAGGTCCAGATCCGCCCTTGATTGATAGCCCATTTTATGGGGGAATCTGATTCTTGATGATGCAAGCTTCGTTTTGATACCAAATAAGTGTATACAATTATATTATTTACATGACTTGTACAGACTTTTATCAAATATGGAAAGTTTCCTTGACCCATCTCTGCAAAATACACTTAGCTGAATCGGAGTTTATTAAATTTTTAGCCATCTGTGTGTTACTGGGAGAGAAACTATGATAAACTTGTATGTCGTCAGCCTATCTTTGTATTGGACATATTTTTAATTTAGTAAAGAGATCCGCGGTATAGATAAGAAAGAACAAGGGGCCAAGGATAGATCTTTGCGGAACCCATGCAGCAATATTTATACCTTTTGAAGCACTATTATGCACAATGTCTTTTTGACCTCTGTCTGAATGATATGAATAATAGTTTAAAGAAATTTGATCAAATCCTTTGTATTTAAATTTTGCACACAAGAGGTCATGGTTATCTGTATCAAAGGCTGTAATGGAAAAATCCAGCAACGCCCAAAAAATCATTACGTGTGACATTCTTCCTGGTATTGAGATAATGCATTTCAAAGCATTTTTATTGTTTATTGAATCGAACTACAAACTGATAGATACTTATCTATAATAGATAGGATGACGAATTTGTGAAACCAGAGAAATCAAAACAGTTCAGGATAGATAATTGAAAATATCGATTCAGAAATAAACCGTTCATCTGAAAGTGAAGATGATTTCTACGTGGACCGTGGTAATGAAGATAAATTATTAGATGAATCGGAAATTCCACACAAAATTAAGTCAACAATTTTAGTCCTAAATGCCATACAAACAAAATTGTTAGAATTGTGGTGTCTTGAGCAATGAATAATTTGCAGTGAAGGGTAAAAATTAAAGTAACAGGGATCACTTGAAAGCCAAATTGTTTAAAAAAAACAAACAAAAATAAAGAATGGTACTAAATATGTTTGTATTGTGACATAAACTCCAAAGATCCATTCTAATATTACACCAATGAAATATTTCTTTTGTTGCTTAACTTTTTTTTCAATATTTAAAATGAGGCACCTTGTAAATATTTGAGCTGTTTTCATACAAAAGATTGCATTATATACGCCTTCGGGCACGCAGATAGGATGTATTTTTTTTTCACGAAGGAAGGTGAAAAACGTGAAAAAGAAATCAAGTATACGCATGGACTCACACGGCTGAGGTTGCGGTTTATTGTTAATTATTTTTTCAGTATAAAAAAGTAATTGTAGGTGATTGACGTATAATGGCATGTATAATGTCTCATAACATAACAGCTATGTACAAATCCATTTATGAGGAACGTAAATATGTAAAACTCAGGGAAAAATTAAACGAACAAGGTAATGGAAATGGCTTTGGGTTTGGACATTTATTGTCACAATTTCATTCAAGTTTATTTTTACATATACTTGTGTTTTTAAATATTTTGAATTTTTTAGTTGTTGATACGCGGTATGAGTAAATCAGAGCAATGTTCTTCTTATTACCTAGCCTCGGAAACTCGTAGCGCCGCCGCCGCTAGATGGCATAGTGCTGATGGCTACTCTCTACAGTCATTTATTGTTATTGAGCGCCTACGTGCATTTGTATAAGCAGGGTCACTGTTCAGTACAGTTTTTAGTTAACGTGTTTATGAGTATGATTTATTTTTAGACCAACCTCAATATCGATATTAGGTAATAAGGTTCAATTAACTGGACGATGCGACGCCACAATGGGCCAAAATACTTGTTCTTCGTTCAAATTATCATCATTCTGGACGCAATGTTCAAGATGAATTAAAGTTTTTTTTTTTAATACTCGTCATATTATTCGCCTTTCGATCAATCTGTGCGAAATTTTTATGTGGTTTTCCATTTTTTCTTATGGTAGAAAAATTTTCGATAATTCAAATTTTTAACGAAATAGCGTGAAATTCTTTTGGATTTTTGAGTCGCTTATTATGAATTTGTTAGGAAAATTGGGAAATTCCGCTAAGAAAATTCAATACGGCGTATTTTCCAATTTAAAAAAAAGTAAGTTTAGAGAATTGTCTAATACATTAAAGTTATGAAACAATTTTGAAAAAATCAGCTGGTTATCAATAAATGTTTTAAAGTTAGGTTATGTTATGTTTAGTGTGGTAAACACCCTTAACGTTCCAAAATTTTTGTCGGACAGTTTGTAGAAATATATAGAATATATATGTAGAATCCAATTCTCAATTTGTCCGACAAAATATATTTGCCGATTTTCCAGTCCGACGCGTGGAAATCGTCTTTTTCATGCTGAGGAGGAACGTCGCGTTTACGAAAATTTTCACAGAGGAAAAAAGTGATAAGACTAGGCGCAATTATGCCGTACAAGAAGTTATAAGAGGATATGTATAAATTGCATTTATGTACGCGGGCACCTAGACTAAAAGTAATACATTCCCGGACGAAGATGTAAATTGTAGTCCGGGAATGTGCTTTTACTATGAGGTACACATACTATTTATTCTGAAATGGCAATCAATATTATTATAAATAAATATATAAAAAATATATATACGTATTAAAATATATATAAAAAACTGTCCGGGAATGGCACTTTCCCGGCCTAGGCAGGGAAAGTAACTTTCCCGGACTGTTTTCTGATAGTTGCTTGGCAACAGATTAAAATACTAGAATAGCATATTTTGGGATCTGAAAAAGTAGACATTCTTGATCGATTTCAGAAAAGTGCAATTGGATGAAAATTGAATGAAATTATTATTATTTTTGTGACGTGTTTCCACCCCTAGGAAACCACCCTTGCAAATTCCGTGGGTTCCAAAAATTATAACAAGAGATAACCACTAACACACTTTATTAAATAATTTACTGAGTACTTCACAATTCTATTATTAACTTAAATGAACTTTACTGACTAAAAATAACAATGTTTATTACTTTGTTTTCACTTTGGAGCCTTAACCTCACTTCTCACTTGTCAAATCCAAGACTTCAAAACTTTCTATATTTTCTGAACTACCCGCCGAGAATGCGGTCTTTTATACCTAACAATGATAGTTCTCGATTTGTTTGTGATGACGCCACCATTCTCTAGATAATTCCGAATGTCATCACTTTAGAACTTCTGGTAGGTTCTTTCTCGAGTAGGTGCAAATACATCTGAATTAATTGAAGGGGTTGCAACACATCACATTATTATTTAATATGGCTACTGTCTTCCTGTGTATTTTGGTGCAATGTGTCCATATCCGGCATTCAAAATACTCCAACACGTCAGGATTTTTTCTAACTGAAATAGTTTTAAAAATAGTCTGAAATACTTCTTTCTCGTCCAAAATGCCCACAGTTAGTTTAAAATATATCTCCCCTGTTCAAAGTACCCACCTCCTGTACAAAATAAACATGTTTAAGGCTTTATTTCTTTCGTTTCCTTAAGAGGAGACAACGCCAATCACAAAGTTTCATCGGTAAGTGGGGCGAAGGGTAGGCAGTGTGGCTATTATAGGGCATCTTCACGTGACGTCACAGCTAACCTCAAAAATATGTGTTTCTTAAGATTTAAGAGTATTACACAGCTATTATTAAAATTTCTGCCTGGTTCCCGTATTTTCAACTAAAATCTAGTTCAGTGTAATGTTTATGAAGTTCTAAATACTTTGTTCTAATAAAATAGGACTCTTTTGTAGATCGGAAATCTAACCTGTAATTAGCAGTCTATTTTTATTAATCAACAATATTGAAAAATTATTTACGTGAATTTTTAAATATTTGCTTGGAGCCAGTACGGTAAAGTAAGTAAATGAATTTTTTTTGAAGAAAGTTTTTAGCTAAAATTTGTTTATTACGAAGGCTCCATTGGCTCGTTGCCACCTGCTTCCTCTGATTTCATCGCCTTGCTCCTTCTTAAACATAAGGATTATGTACATTGAACTTTCAAAATACTTGTAACATTAAAAATATTTATAATTTTGTTTATTTTAGAAAAACATTGAAGAATCCAGCATATTAAACATTTCTCGATTAAATTACCAATTTCCACGTCATATTCATAATCTGTGGCCCAAAAATCCTTTAAAATAAGAATTTCAAGCTATTTCGTTAAAAACTTGAATTTTCTAAAGTTTTCCTTTCATACAATTTTAATCAAAGTGAATTTTCCGAACTCATTTCTCAATTTTGACTTAAAAAAAGAATCAGCAGCTGTGAAAACCCCCTTGTTATATGTATTACACAATTCTGTAAACTTATGTTAAGAAAACTGGAAATCCGCCATATTGAATTTTCTTCGCGAACTTTTCCAATTTCCACAACAAATTCGTAATCAGCGACCCAAAAAATCCTCCGAGTAAGAATTTCAAGCTGTTTCGTTAAAATCTTGAATTTTTGAAAGTTTTCCCACCATAAAATTCTCTTCGAAGCGAATTTTCCGAACAAAACTTTCCAATTTTCATAAAAAATTCAGAATCAGCATCATCAAAACCCCTCAAAAACCCCTTGTACATATTACACGAAACTGTAAAGAAAATGGAAATACCCATATTGGATTTTTCTTGCGGAATTTTTCAGTTTTCACATCTAATTTGTAATCAGCGACCCCGAAAACCACCATAGAGTCTATTTTGAACTCTTTAGATAAATAATTGAGCATCTAGAAACATCTGAGGATACTTGTAGGGAAAAAATACCATTTTCCAGGCTTTCCATAAGTATTTAAAAAAAAATGAAAAACTATGTCATAATTCCGCACGAGTATTTAAAAAAATATATGTTGATTTGAACGAAAAACAAGTGTTTTGCCTCACTGTGGCGACGCACAGTGGCGAGAAATGCCATTGTTCCACCCAAATTACTCTAGAGGTCGTAATTTTTAAGTTATTGAGACATTCTCTTTTTTAAAATGTTCGTCTTGAATTTACCTAGCCAGATTTTGAAATTTCATTTTTCATTTTTTTAAATTTTATATAGAAAATCATATTTTTATAAAAAATACTGCTTTTTTCCATTAAATTTATTCTAACGGGCCGTAAATTTGAGTTTTCGTAACAATTTTTTTTTTGAAATCTTCGTCTTTTAATCAGCTATTGATCTGTCTAGATGAATTTTTGATTTAGTTGTTGACAACTGTCAAATATAAAAAAATACGATTTTTAGATAAATAATTCATACAATAACAGGTGGTGTTCAGAAAAATATATATAGTGTTTTCAATGTACCTGGTTCCGAAGTTGACAGGAAAATATGTATTTCTAAATTTGGCAGCTGCCATAATTGTTGTCAAATTTCCAAAGATAGATGGAAGAGCTTATTAATTTTAAAAATACCCTGTAAATGTATAAAAAAATAGATATATATATATTGTTTTTGATCTGTTTGATTTAGTAATTGGCAGGAAAATATGAGTTTTAAATTTGGCAGCTGTCATAATTGCTGTCAATTTTCAAAATATAGAGGTAACACCTTATTAATTTTAAAAAATGCACTATAAATGTATATAAAAATAGATATATATTGTTTTTAAACTGCCAGATTTAGTAGTTGACAGGGAAATATGGTTTTTAAATTTGTCAGCTGCCATAATTGCTGTCAAATTTCAAAAAATAGGAGTTAGAGCTTATTAACTTTAAAAATACCCTATGAATATATAGCAAAACGGATACAAATTGTTTTTAATGTACCTGGTTCCGAAGTTGACAGGAAAATATGATTTCTAAATTTGGCAGCTGTCATAATTGCTGTCTCATTTCAAAATAAGAGCTTATAAATTTTAAAAACACCCTATAAATGTATAGAAAAATAGATATATATTATTTTTGATCTGTCTGATTTCGTAACTGATAGGAAAATATCATTTTTAAATTTGGCAGCTGACATAATTGCTGTCAGTTTTCAAAACAAAGAGGTAAGAGCTTATTCATTTTAAAAATACCTTATAAATGTATAGAAAAATTGATGTACATTATTTTTGATCTATCTGATTTCGTAAGTAATAGGAAGATATAATTTTTAAATTTGGCAGCTGCCATAATTGGTGTCAAGTTTTAAGGTGTGCAGATTAGAAGTTATTAATTTCAAAAATACCCTTTGAATGTATAGACAAATAGATATATATTATTTTTTATTACAGGAAAATATTATTTTTAAATATGGCAGCTGCCAAATTTAGAAATCATATTTTCCTGTCAACTTCGGAACCAGGTACATTAAAAACAATTTGTATCCGTCTTGCTATATATTCACAGGGTATTTTTAAGGTTAATAAGCTCTAACTTCTATTTTTTGAAATTTGACAGCAATTATGGCAGCTGACAAATTTGAAAACCATATTTCCCTGTCAACTACTAAATCTGGCAGTTTAAAAACAATATATATCTATTTTTATATACATTTATAGTGCATTTTTTAAAATTAATAAGGTGTTACCTCTATATTTTGAAAATTGACAGCAATTACGACAGCTGCCAAATTTAAAACTCATATTTTCCTGCCAATTACTAAATCAAACAGATCAAAAACAATATATATCTATTTTTCTATACATTTACAGGGTATTTTTAAAATTAATAAGCTCTTCCATCTATCTTTGTAAATTTGACAACAATTATGGCAGCTGCCAAATTTAGAAATACATATTTTCCTGTCAACTTCGGAACCAGGTACATTGAAAACACTATATATATTTTTCTGAACACCAACCTGTTATTGTATGAATTATTTATCTAAAAATCGTATTTTTTTATATTTGACAGTAATTTTGACAGTTGTCAACAACTAAATCAAAAATTCATCTAGACAGATCAATAGCTGATTAAAAGACGAAGATTTAAAAAAAAAATTGTTACGAAAACTCAAATTTACGGCCCGTTAGAATAAATTTAATGGAAAAAAGCAGTATTTTTTGTAAAAATATGATTTTCTATATAAAATTTAAAAAAATGAAAAATGAAATTTCAAAATCCGGCTAGAGGGAACGATAGGTAAATTCAAGACGAACATTTAAAAAAAAGAATGTCTCAATAACTTAAAATTTACGACCTCTAGAGTAATTTGGGTGGAACACTGGCATTTCTCGCCACTGTGCGACGGTGAAATTTTATTTAATAATTTTTAGGTATATTTTTGGAAAACGGTTCAATTTTTTTTATTTTTTAAACTATAGAATTGTATAAAGAATTCCCGTACTATTCTAGTACGTTTTATAAATAAATGATTTAAATCATGATTTTAATCAAAATGATTTATTTAATCGCCATCCCTGGTTACTTCTAACTACGTGTTGCATACATTTATATGGTTTTATTACATCAAACAACTCGAATGCAGTTGCATCAGTTGCATTTTTTTTCTATACCTATAAAGATGCTCACTTTCGCAACAGCCGCAGACTGTTTGTAAATTGGACTCGATCGTACAATAGTGCATATTCATAAAACTGAAACGGATGAGATCAGGATTATTTTAAATGACGCAATTTTCTGCAGATGTAAGGTTATTTCGTTGCAACTGCACCGACATCATTTAGTTTTCTCGATAAAAACCTTCATTTACCAACACGCCGGTATGTGCAATGAAGACGCTTACATTCACTTTCTACGATGTGCGCAATAATTCTGCACGAGGTAAATACTTGTGATATTCAGGTCGTTTATTGTCTGCCGACAGTTTAAAGATTGCGAATATGACAGAAAGTTTCGACCTGTTTAAAATTCAGTTCCGTAAATAATCCGCATAAAATTTAACGAGTACCTCTTTGTCCATTATTTTGGATGTCAGAAAATTTTTCGAAAAACCATAATTAGTCATCCTCCTTTCGATTACACAGTACTTGTGCTTGAATTTTTTACAAATGAAATTTCCGATTACACATTCCCACGACAAAGAAAAAGTCATATCTAGTGTCATATCCTTATGTTTTTGGGATCGCTGAGTCGGAATCCGAATTTTAAGTATGATGTTAAGGGACAACAATAGGGAACTTGCCCAAAAAGTAAAATTGAATTAAACTACTCAAAATCGTAAACCAACATCATTAAAAACCCCATAGACAACAAAAATTAAAAAAAAATCTTTTCCAGAAATATAAGCGGTTGAAATCTGCCTGATTTTACCCGGTCTTGAAACGTGACGTCAGATAGAGAAAGTCGGACGACGGCGTCAAGCGACACCGATTCTGCTTTCGCATGCTCATTTATCAGAAACAACTAGCAGTGAACACAACCTAACCTAAAATTTAAATACTACTCCGTGTAAAAGCCCATAGCCAGATACGTATTTGTTGGAAAAACATTTCAATATTGGTTGATTTTGAGTGATATTTGTTATTTTTGTATAAGCTTGTGTGGTAAATATTTTAGTTAAAAATGACTGATGCAGGCTTTTCAAAAGGAAAACCCTTCTCAAGGGGTGGCACTTAAAAATATATACATTTATTGGAGCTGAAAAAGAATCAAATTTTAAGAAGAACAGGTTGTATGCAATTTTTCACATAAATTGATAGTTTTTAAGTTATAACGACTTCAAAATTGCGATATTAGCTTAAAAAAAAAGGTATTTCCAAACGGCTTTCGTCAAGTATCTCGAAAAGTATTACTTTATCGAAAAAATGTTACAGACCAATTACAGAAAGTACAAACTGGGAATTAATTATATTTTTTATTTATTGATGTAGGATTAATAATTTCGGAGATATTTAGGTTTATATTTTGCATCCAAGTGTTTTGAAATTACCTTTAAAGTTTAAAATGCATTTTTTTTAAACAAGTGCATTAAATGAGCAAAAAAGTTGGAGCATCTAGGTAATGCTATATTTTAACGAAAAACTGTATTTGAGATTATTTTTTTAAAATTACTAGCTAATTAGAGTAACAAAATGGCGACCTTTTTATATAAAAAAATATAAATACGCACATTTTTCCGCCACAACTTCTTTATCTCTTATGCTACAGTAACGAGTAAAAAATAATTTGAAAGCGCAATTAATTGCCTTTAATTTCTTTTCTTAGCATACTTGACGTAGGTGTCACAATTTCTGAGATATTTAACGTTTAAACTGCATTTTTCGTCTCATAAACGTTCGGACGCCATTTGTAAACTTTCATATCTCCGAAACTATTAAATCTATGTAAATAAATAAAAAACCGAAATTCATTATCAGTTTATGAGCTTTATTTTTGGTCTCTATCCATTTTTCAATAAAACTAATATTTATTGAGATATTTGGAAAAGAAAAAAAAGTACGTTTTAACGAAAATACCTTTATAGTTTAAACTAATTTTTCCCAAAGCAAGTGCTGTATACAAACGAAGAAGTTTGAGCATCTACGTCATGCTATATATTAATGAGAAACAGTGTTTGAAATTCCTTTTTTTTTATTTACTGGCTAATTACAGTAAGAAAATGGCGACTTTGTTATAAAAAAATGTGTAGACACACATTGCTTCGGTCATAACTTCTTTGTTTTTTATGCTACAGAAACAAATTAGAAAACAGTTGAAAGCTTAATTAATAACCTATTATTCTACCTATTAGTATTCTTGACGTAGGTGTCACAGTTTCTAAGATATTTAACTCTCACTCTAAATAATTTTCTTATGAACACTTGGATGTCAAATATAAACTTAAATATCTCCGAAATTATTAATCCTACATCAATAAACAAAAAATATAATTCATTCCCAGTTTGTACTTTCTGTAATTGGTCTGTAACATTTTCCCGATAAAGCAATACATTTCGAGTTACTTGACGAAAGCCGTTTGGAAATACCTTTTTTTTAAGCTAAAATCGCAATTTCGAAGTCGTTATAACTTAAAAACTATCAATTTATGTGAAAAACTGCATAGAACTTCCCTTCTTAAAATTTGATTCTTTTTCAGCTCCAATAAATATATGTATATATTATATTATACCGTGCGTGTAATTTCCCATTAGGCATGTACATTCACGTAGCGCGAGAGATTTGACAACACCGGCAGCCGTAAATTCGTATTCCAGCCCTGTTATTTCATTTCAGCCAGCTGGCACGCGCGATGTTGTAATTCTTCTCCCCATGCCTAGCCCGCGACTACACACACGGTATATACTATTATACTGTTATACTGCCAAAAATTAACGAAATCCGTTCAATATGACATTATTCCGAAGTTTTGCTTTTTTTTCACCTCTAGGTACTGTACTAATTATCCATTTTGATCGGCGATTTTTATCTTTAGGCACGCGAATAAACATTTTATTTGCTGATTTATTAGTTGTATTATTACACAGTGACACTAAACAGTTTTTATAATAAGTATTTTACATTTCTCAACACAAAACAGAATCATAAACTAAACAAAATCTTCAAAATACGTGAATTCACAACACAACATTTTCAGACAAGCAAACATAAACACGAAAGTTAGGTGGTGACAAAACAAACGCAAATTAGTCTCAAACCAACCGCCGCCCAGTCTGATTAGACGCGAGACTAGTTTTCTCGATGTGACGTCACAGTGCTTTTCGCAAGGATCTCAACTTTAATTATTTATTGCAAAATAAGTACTGCGATTTAAGAGCTGATATTCGGCGTGGCGTGTTTTTATACATAAACACACACTTTAATGAAATAAAAACCCAAATGGGGCAAGTTCCCCATTAGGGTTTACAAAATATTCTTGATTTTTTGCCAATTAAGATCTAAAAAGGCTTCTGCCTGGAAAGTTTTGCAGTTTTTTTTCTCTATCTTCTTTTATGTTGGGATGCTGAACACGAATTTCAAGTTTGCCACCTCGTAACTTTTCTGCTTAAAAAGTTATAAGCGAAAAAACATTAAAAAAGCGGGTTTTTCTCGATTTTTACCCTGAAAAAATTATTACACCAAATTAAAGTAGAGAGATTTTCCTATATGTTCCATATAATTTTTTTCTAAGATGAATTGTCTTGGCATACGAATAAAATGAATTTTAGCAATATATTGAAATCCCGGCATCGGATGGCGAAAACGCTATCCGATCACTATGCATCCATTTCAATCACCAATTTGAAACTCTTGAGTTATTATACTCTTCGCAAAAACGGAGAGTATATTGTATTTGATCGGCACATTTCTAAAATCGTAAATATCGCTCGTAGAGAAAACATTTTCATATCATTGTGTTAGTAATCGAATTCTGAATAACTTTCAAAATGTCCGTCTGTCCGTCCGTCACGTTTCTTAAGCGTAAGCACGATAACTCAAGAGAGAAAAATCCGATTGTACTAAAATTTGGACTGTAAATTAGTGTTAGCTAGAGGAAGAACCCTATTGTTTTTGAACAAAATCGATCAGTAAATAAAAATGTTATTAATGATTTAAATTTGAAAAAATTTTTTTTTGCTTTTTATGTTTTTGTAATTGAATATAAATCTGGTGAAATGATATTTCATTTTAATATCTAAATACTTACATATTTTACAAATATACATTTCATAATGTGAAAATATGATTTTAGTTCGTGTCTTATAATGTAAAAATTTACATTTTTTTACGTGTAAGGTGGTGGTGTAGTTCTTACACTTTTGACTCGGAATCCAAGGGTCCCGGGTTCGAAACCCAAATGGGGTATGGTATAGTTTTTTTTAATTTTAATTTTATTTTACACTGAGTATTTTACCAACTAAGTTCGTACTATAAAATTAAAAATGTCTAAAACAAACATTATTTACAAAAAACTGCGAAGAGTATCCTATAGAATGTGTAACAGTTATATAAAAAGTTCAGTGAACAGGCGAAGAGTACGTTTTTAGCTTGTTTGTTGTTACTTTTAGACTACATTAACATGTGTGTATTATCTATTTTTACAATTTCTGTTATTTAAAAAAAGTTAACCACTATACCTTACACTCTTCCAAAGAATCAGTGTAACAAAACAATCTGACCAAGAACTTGAGCAATATTTGTCAAACTAGCTCTCTGTCTACCCAGTGTTTCTTTTTGACGAATCCGGAATGCACAAAACTACCAAATCCTCTTTGTACAAGTCATTCACACCACTCCCACCAGACATCACTTTTGTGGATATTTACTGCACAGAGTTGTGTGGCAGGGTGGTCAGTCAATTGAATCAATTTGTGAGAATTTAAAATATTTCGTTAATTATAATTATCGTTTGATTTTGAGCTCGATTCTTAACTGTCAAAATAATTACAGCTAACTACACTAAAACTTTTTCTGAGACGTGGTACAGCGTATATTTCCACAAAAATCTTTCAACGTTTCATTTTTATACTCATTAGTTTTCGGACATGTTATAGATGGTGTATAGAGGCATCATTATTAGGAGGCTAAACTGAGTTTATAAAACGTCCACGTACTTCCGGTTTCTGTTCTAGTGATTAATGAATTTATGGGCATGGGGTGTCGCTTCATTCATATAGAAATAGACAAAAGGGAGTTCGCCTGGTGTAGATTATAAAAATATTTACAAACCTCTTTCTGACATTAATATTTACGAAATTAGCTCTTTATCTATTTATGTATACGTATATACAGCTGCTCTTCCAACAGAAACTTCGTCTTTATTTTTTAAACTTATAAAAAAATTAAGAAAGGTGCGACGAAATAGTTATTAAGGTACCAAGGGTGTTATAAGGATAATAACGCACCGAGGTCGGCAGTGTACAATCCCGAGGGCCTCTGGCCCGAGGGAGTGTACGTCGACCGAGGGCGTCATTATCCTATAACACCCGTGGTGCCTTCAACGTTTAATGTCCTACAAGTCTGTTATTTAATTCGATTTTTTTTTTTGACATTTACGATTTATTAATTTGACATCTATTATGTTCAGAACGATTTGATTTAAAAGAGAGTAAAAATCAAAATTGTTTGTAAATGCCGCCGTTGCATAGTAACGCATTTTGTTTGTCAATAACGCTATCATAATTTGCTTGTTTTGGGTTGTATTATAATTTTATAATGCCCTAGGGCATTATAGATATTCATAACGCCCTAGGGCGTTATTTTTCATTTAATGTATCTCAAAATAGGATGGTTATTGTAAAATAACAGACTTGTAGGACATTAAATCTATTTACATGCTATTGTTTGGAAAATCGGTTTAGTAGAATCGGATATACAGCTTGATCTCTACAATAGGCGTACCTATTTGTATGGCATAAACTTTCAAGATCAAACTTCTGTAATATTCCAGAACAATGTTTTTCATAAAGATTAAAGCCAAAGGAACAATTTTATACGTCTCCAAAAAAAAAAAAAAACTGCCTGTTCTTTCAGAATCGCGGCCATATGTTAACAAAAACTGTTGCCTGTTGATTTTATCATTTAACACAAAAACTAAAAAAGATGGACAAAAACTTTTTTCATAAAAAACAATATTCATACAATTTTCTACAATTTTGTTCCTATACACTTTGATAGGAGTTACCATTTTCCAGATAAATGCGTCCAAAATTAAGAAAACAAGAAAATTCATATATCGGTAAATCATTTAGAGGAAATAACTTTGACAGTTATTGTAAGGGGTATAATATCTAATATATAAAAATCTCGCGTCACAGTGTTTGTTATCGAACTCCTCCGAAACGGCTTGACCGATTTTTATGGAATTTTTGATGTATATTTGGTAGGTCTGAGAATAGGTCGTAGGCTATTTTTTATACCCCTAGGTGATAAGGGTGGCCCTATCCAGAAATTTTCTTTTCATTAATTTATATGGCAAAACAACGTTTGCCGGGTCAGCTGGTAACTTTATATTATCGTATAATATAACTTTATGTTATTAACATAACAAAAAATGAAATAAATTTTTTTTTAGGTCTTTGGTTCTTATGCATACACACACCAAATAACAATTTAATTTTTTTCACCCATTCTAATGATGAGGTGAGGGTAGCAATGGGGGAAAACAGTGGGATTGGCTGATGCCAAAAAGATTGACCTTGGCTTCTTGTATATACATTACTAGCTGATGCCCGCGACTTCGCGTGGTAAAACCCACTGCGCGTCCATAGTACTAGGGGAAACCCACTGCGCATCCATTGCACTCGAGGAAACCCACTGCACATCCATAGTACTCGGGGAAACCCACTGCACATCCATTGCATTCAAGGAAACCCACAGCGCATTGCAATTTGATAACAATTCATTATTCTATTTTTGTTTTAGAGCGAGTTAAACGAAAAAACCGCTGCCCAAGGAATCACTACTTCCACATCCAGATTTTCTATCCAAGTCACTCACAACGAAAAAATTTTGTATGTGGCAATAATTGTTTATGGAACTTTAATAATATAAAATTTGAAACCCTCTACCCAAAAAACCCATAAAACGATACCCCACATCGGTAGTGGGGTGGGAGTGGTAGTGGGGGTGGATGAAGTAAAAAAATATTTTGAGGTTTCTGGTTCTTATGCACACACTAAATCACAATTTTTTTTCATCCCCTTTAATAATGGGGTGGGGGTGGTAATGGGGGTGGCTACTGCCAAATTTTTTTTTGAGACCTTAGCTTCTCTTGTACATACCAAATACCAATTTTATGGACTCTTACCTACTTGATTTACCTATTCACCCCAAATTTACCCCAATTTACCTCCCAACCCTTCGACGGAACAAGATGAAAATATAATCTAGTTCTAGATCTCGTTAAAGTACATGTGTGTACCAAATTTCAAGTCAATATCTCAAACGGTTCCAGAGTAAACGTGCGCACAAAACAAGTTAGACAGACCGACAGACAGAAATTTTTTTCGCTCAAACTTAAAATCTCGACGTTTCATGACATTCTAAGCCTATTTGAACAATAATGTGGATTATGAACAGATTGGAGTTGAAAGTGTTGATAGTGTGTTTCTTTTGGATTCTGCTGGCTCATTCTAATAAAATTAAATGTAAATTACTCTTTGATACTGTATTTGGCAATAACAGAAGGCTTATTAACATATCCGCATTAGCAGAAGAGTACACACTAAAAAAAAAAATGTTCGGAGCAAACAAAAATTTTGTTCCGTATATACAAAGTAATTTCTTGGTTAATGTTAATAAATTTTTGTTACTTCAAACAATTTTGTTTGGAGCAACAAAAATTTATTAACATCAACCAAGAAATTGCTTTGTATATACGCAACAAAATTTTTGTTTGCTCCGAACAATTTTTTTTTTAGTGTGTACGAACCTCAAAAATGTTCGGCATTACTGAGCCTTCATTCATTTACTGGATGCGACTCAGTCAGCGTCTTTAAGGGAAAAGAAAAATTTTATCTTTCCTTTTCCCTTAAAGGCGCTCACCTAAAAATCTTACTTTCTTCCAAATATACCAAATATATCCGAACATTAAGAGATGAATCATTTATCTGGAAAATGGTAACTCCTATCCAAATATTGTATAGGAACAAAATTGTAGAAGATCTTATGCACTTTGTTTTTTGTGCAAAAAGTTTTTCTCGACCTTTTTTAATTTTTGTGTTAAATGACAAAAAACAATTTTTGCAAAAAATTTTTTTTATAAACGGACGCCATTTTGAAAGCACAGCTGCACGTACAATTAGGGTGGGCTCCCGTAGTAACATGTTCCTAGTGATTCTACCGCCTAAACGTCTTTTACAAAGAAGTTTTTAGTTAATTTCAAAATTCCGCGCGAACGTAGTCGCGAGCACAGCTAGTCAATAATAAATCTCTCTGTAATTTTTCCAGTATGTATGTAGTATTAATCTATCAATCTTCAACTTTTTGAACATATATCACAATTGTTCCATGTCCTTCCAGAGAGAGAATTTTTCATTTCACTACCAATTAATTCCAGTATACTAACATTTAAAGTGGGTGAAATATTACGTCGAGTTCCAGATCTTATAGGCCGGGAGCCCGTGTATAAAATGGCTGACTATCCGGCGAACTTTGAAAATATGAAAAATGAGTTGTTCTTATATAAGTTAGCAATGAATGGACCGTCAGCTGGTTGGGTAGCGGTGGGGTGGCTGTCAAAGGGTTGAAAACATGTAAAAAAAATTGAGAAAAAAAACTATACGGCGAACGCTGGAACTTATATGAGGGGAAGATTATGTTATATAATGAAAGTAGAACATAGTCAGCTGGACGGGGGGTGGTGGAATTACCGTCAGCTGACCGATCAAACAGGTCCAAAAACATGAAAAATTTAAATTATTCGGCGAACTTTAAAATTTGGGTATAAGATAATACTTACACTGAGATTCACGAAAAACATAGTCAGCTGCAAGTATGTGGGTGGAAAAGTCGTCAGCTGGTACAGAACAGTGCCGAGTGTTGATCACCTGCGAGGCAGCGCGCATCACCTTTCTTGCATCAGCTGACGACTTTTCCACCCACATACTTGCAGCTGACTGTGTTTACCGTTAATCTTAGTATGATTATTATCATATACCCGAATTTCAAAATTCGTCATAAAGATTTAATTAGTAATATCGATATTGATAATTAATGTTAGAAAACGTGCGTGCGGCATTCCCGAGTTTCTTTTCTTAATTTGATTAAATACTCAATTTATTATTAATATACATTATTTTATGAGAATACAAATTAATACATTCTACATTTCAAAATTATACAGGATGATCTGCTCAGAAAATTTATTTAGTTTAGAGAAAATAAAAATAGATTTATTCGGCTTCCGATAACAGATCTTCCTCATTCTCATTTTCATCCAACTCATCATTCTCTTGATGCCCAGTGGGTGAAAGATCATTTTTCTCTTTGTCACTCGCATCTAAAAAAATTATTATTTATAAAAAATTGATTAAGATTATAATAGGATGAAAAGTGAAAAGCACAAATGATATAATACCTTCAGTATTTTCGGCATCTCGGATAATCATTTCCACTTATGGAGGTAATTGATCTCCATCAAACCACTTGCAAGTTAAATTTGTTTTCCTCAAGCTGTCACCCATAACCAAGGGATCTAATGTAGATGGCACTTGTTTGTGTGCGTTGTTCCAAATCGTATACGTACATACACAGTTCTTAAAACGTGCTGTACAAGGTTCCGATTTCGACGTAGGCGAGAGAGATGCATCAAAATTTTTGTCTGGTAAGTAACCGAAATTCGTTATCATTTTCGCTAAATTTATACATCTTAGTGAAGGTAGCTACACGAGCATCATTGACGTTTTTTATAGCTCTAAACCCATACATCGTGCAAACAAGCTTCTCTATTATGTTAACGACATTATTTAGGTTCTCCTCTGGTAAATTATTCAAACTTTTAAATGTTTCAATAACCTCTTCTAGAAGCTCTAATCAAGTTTCTTTCAATGTTTTGGGCAAGTGATGAAATAGCTCCGTTCTTAGGTAATAAAACCCCATACCTAAATTCTGAAAACTGCTATAGTTATTGAGTTCGAAACGACTATATCCAATCTAGTGTCACCTAAGAAACCGTGGAAAGCTTATCGTGTTCTAGTCACGAGGAGGCGGACACTAAAATGATTTTTCACCTATAAATGAGAACACCAGTGTTGTCATAAGTTCAGATACTGACATTCCTATCATCATGCTGGGAAACATGAAAAATGTACATAATAATGTGAAAATTTGGATAAAGATGGAAATAAAGAAACGTAGGAAATAAAGAACGATTTTTATATCTAAACAATTTGTATTCAGCACTTGGCGACGACTTGTGTAACGCATTGCCCGCTTTCCACGGTTTCGCGAGATGTGATTATAATTCCGTATTTTTCAAGAAAGAAAAAAGAAGTCTTTTACTATATTAAGAAAAGATCAAGAGTTTATTGAAGTATTTAAAAGTTTGAATAATTTACCAGATGTCGTTAACATAATAGAGAAGTTTGTTTGCACGATGTATGGGTTTAAAGCTATAAAAAACATCAATGATGCTCGTGTAGCTACCTTCACTAAGGTGTATAAATTTAGCGAAAATGATAACGAATTTTGGTTACCAGACAAAAATTTTGATGCATCTCTCTCGCCTCCGTCGAAATCGGAACTTGTACAGCACGTTTTAGGAACTGTGTATGTATGTATGTATACTATTTGGAACGACGCACACAAACAAGTGCCATCTACATTAGATCCCTTGGTTATGGGTGACAGCTTGAGGAAAACAAATTTAACTTGCAAGTGGTTTGATGGAGATCAATTACCTCCATAAGTGGAAATGATTATCCGAGATGCCACAAATACTGAAGGTATTATATCATTTGTGCTTTTCACTTTTCATCCTATTATAATCTTAATCAATTTTTTATAAATAATAAATTTTCTTAAATGCGAGTGACAAAGAGAAAAATGATCTTTCACCCACTGGGCATCAAGAGAATGATGAGTTGGATGAAAATGAGAATGAGGAAGATCTGTTATCGGAAGCCGAATAAATTTATTTTTATTTTCACTAAACTAAATAAATTTTCTGAGCAGATCATCCTGTATAATTTTGAAATGTAGAATGTATTAATTTGTATACTCATAAAATAATGTATATTAATAATAAATTGAATATTTAATCAAATTAAAAAAAGAAACTCGGGAGTGCCGCACGCACGTTTTCTAACATTAAGCTATCAATATCGATATTACTAATTAAATCTTTATGGCGAACTGTGAAATTCTGGTATATGATAATATTCATACTAAGATTAACAATAAACACAGTCAGCTGCAAGTATGTGGGTGGAAAAGTCGTCAGCTGATGCAAGAAAGGTGATGCGCGCTGCCTCGCAGGTGATCAATACTCGGCACTGTTCTGTACCAGCTGACGACTTTTCCACCCACATACTTGCAGCTGACTATGTTTTTTGTGAATCTCAGTGTAAATATTATCTTATACCCAAATTTTAAAGTTCGCCGAATAATTTAAATTTTTCATGTTTTTATACCTGTTTGATCGATCAGCTGACGGTAATTCCACCGCCCCCCGTCCAGCTGACTATGTTCTACTTTCATTATATAACATAATCTTCCCCTCATATAAGTTTCAGCGTTCGCCGGATAGTTTTTTTTCTCAATTTTTTTTACGTGTTTTCAACCCTTTGACAGCCACCCCCACCGCTACCCAACCAACTTATATACGAACAATCCATTTCACACATTTTTAAAGTTCGCCGGATAGTCAGCCATTTTATACACGGGCTCCCGGCCTATTAGTTGATGTTGATGCCATCCATATAAATATACAAAAATGTGGCGAAAGCCTGAAGACTGAATATTCCATACTTTTTGGATCAAACTACAACGCTGACAACTAAATCCAAATGTAAAAATACGACTTTCTACTTTCTAATTTCTAATTAATAATCTTAATTGTTTATTGGAAACTTGTTTACTCCCACTGGAGGCCTATAAAATAAATTTTTCAGCAACACACTTATAAATCTGACTTTTCGCGGAGCTCAATAACCGTCGGTTTTCGTGGTTTAAAGCACTCAGCAAAATTAGCGTCAAATATGAAATATAGTGTAAACTAATTATTACATGAAAATACCTAGTCCCACGTAAAATTTGTATTTTATTTTCCATTAACGTCTATTACAAATTGATGGAATTTCATTTAGTGGATACATATTAATATACTCGTATTATTTTTACAACTCCCACTGTATTAATTATTGGAAGTTAATGGGTTGTGGTAATTTTAATTTGGCTAAAACTATACTCGTAGTGATATGGATGCGTTGAAATGGAAATATGATTGTGTAAATATCCACCGACGTTCAATTATTGAATTATTACATTGTTAAAAATTAATTTGACATTTTGCGACGGTATTAAATATTTATTGCGACCGCATTGTACCGTTCTTTGAAATTAATTTTCACCATCAAATAACGCGAATTTGATAAAATTTAATCAAACCGGGTTGTGGTTTATAGTTGTGATTTTAAATATTAGGTGGAGTTCAGACGCAGAGCGTCGAAAATTAAAAAAAAATTCTATAAAATTTTGGCATTTTTACTATTACAATATTCAATCAACATTTTTCAATAAACATTTTGGTCCGGGAGGTAGCGTCAAATTTAATCACATCATTTCAACAAAGCTCATTTTTTCAGTACAGGTTGTTTTTTCATTGCTTATCGAAGAATCGGGGGTCAGCTACTTCAGTTGCGGAGATTAAGGGGGTGGGATGCTGCGCGTCCGGTAAAATAATTTCGTTTTTCGCGTCAATCCAACAAGACTACTAAACTATAAATAGTTTATTTATGTAATAAAAAATGTGTCAGCTGCATAGGGTAGAGAGCGAAGGTTGTCAGCTGTCCTAGTTAATATCTATGAAAAACACGTGGAAATTCGTTATTTCAACAAAGCTGAAATTCATTTATATGAAGTTTATAGTTTACGATATAAAAACAATTAAAAAGTGTCAGCTGACAATACTATGGGACAAAATCTGTCAGCTGGGCCTTTTAAGTGTACTGCAGCGTCCAGGCGCTTTAATGCCCCAGCTAACGTATTATTTCATTTTTTTTAACCACCTGGTGATCAATTTCAAGTTTCTCTCAACACAAACTAATGAAATACTCTATTTCAAGCGTGCTGATATCGTTTTTCTCATATGAAACTTGAAAGAAAATCATATTTGTATGAAATATTAGATAATTATAGCGACTACAGCGACTCACTCACTGGAAAACTTCTCCATTATGGATCGAGTTTTCCTTTTTGTTTCTTAGCGACTCCATGGAAACTTCTCGCTTTTGGAACTTCTCGATTTCCAGTGAGTGAGTCGCTATAGTCGCTATAATAATCATATTATGCACAAATAGTAACAAAGTATTTTATAAGTAATACATTTATCGATGCTAAATGTCGATATTCTGTATTTGAAACAACAGGAGGCATGTTTTTAATACATAATATTTCTCAACACGCACCTGAAAACCTGGAAGAGAATTATACTATTCTGAAGGAAAAAGAATCAAGAATATTAATCTCGTGCGTAGCTACTTTCATGAAGGCGTATAATGTCAATCAGAAAGAAGATGTCTTGAAGATTGACCAGAATTTCGAAGGATCTATGTTACCTCCATGTAAGACATAATCGAAACAGCATTTTTTGCGAATTTCTTACATTACTCAATGGTGGAGTCATGCACATCTTCAAACGCCAAGTTTGTCTTTGCCAACTGATTATGGATGGGAAGAACACGATGAGAAGTATATTTTCAAGTGGTTCAAGGCGATCAATTAATTGAAATTGAAAATATAAATGGTATTCTATGCATATAATCTTTTACTTCTACATGAATTCTCTTTTATTCACTTCAGTGATTTTCAATATTTTTCGGCAGATATTTGTGAAGACGAAAATGAGAACGATGACGCTCGAGAATCTGAAGAAAATCTAGATTTGGAAGACCATTCAGATAGCACTTCCGAAGAGAAAGATAATTTAGAATACATCAGTGAGAGTGATTCAGATGAGAATTGGTTTGTTTTATTCGTATTGAATGTGCCAAAATAATAGAAATATTAAAATTTTTATATTGATTCTCATTATTTAATTCTCACTATTCTCAATCAATTATTGCAATCTCTAAGTATTCTCTAATATGTATGCCTATATTTCATACAAATATGATTTTCTTTCAAGTCCCATACGTTAACTGGGGCATTAAAGATACCGCGCGCGGTGAGTACCTGGACGCTGCGGTACACTTAAAAAGCCTAGCTGACAGGTTTTGTCCCATGGTATTATCAGCTGACACTTTTTAATTGTTTTTTTTATATCCATCGCAAACTATCATAAATGAATTTCAGCTTTGTGGAAATAACGAGTTTTCACGTGTTTTTTCATACAAATTGATTAGGGCAGCCTTTTATTTCCAATCCATTATACTAGTTACTCCCTTAAAATGTAAATTCAAAGGAAATAATAAAGACGTTTATTATTATTATTATTATTATTATTATTATTATTACACGGAGAGAAATCTAACCTATATTTAAGACTGCTATTATTAAATTAAGAAGTTATTGTACTCGCAAGAATAGAAGGATAGAATTCATTTTTTCGAGTATCCCATTGTATTTTAACCCCGTCCGCCCCTGGAAGCGCCTCACATTATTGTGGTTAAGAATCTTGGCAAATCTATAAACCTTTTGCGGTACGCTGTCTGGGGCGCGCTGAATGTTTTTCTCAGTAAGCCGGGTGTGTCAGGCTTTATCTTTCCATTCCTTTATCAATTAATCTTCCTCAGTTTCTGACCAGTGCTAAATCCGTCTAAAAGTAGCTGAAGCATTTTTTGCCGCCATTATTTTTCGGTGTTATTTTTAGATTTTCTGGAAATTTATCAACAAAGGGTGGCTAAAACAAAAGATTTTTCATTTATTATCACGATAAGGGACGATTTTAATTAAATCACCCCGAGAAAGTACGTATCAGAAAATAAGATCAAAAAGTTGAGAGTGGTTTACGCAGAATATCCGCAACCCAGATAATAAATTGATCGAAAATGTAAAATATTTTTTAATATTTAAATACAAACGACGCGACAGTATACATACCTTTCGTTTGCTTTTTAAACTTTTGGGTAGTTTTTTCTCGAAATATTTTTTACATAATGTATAGACTTTTTTTGAAAGAAAGTAATAAGTGGTAATGAACCAATACCGTCAAAGCAAAGCTAGGCCTCCTAAATAGTTCTATGAGAAATTTTGCCTTTAAGAAACATTAATTTATCTAATAATCCGGTACACGCGTATTTATATAACTATTTTTTCCAATAAACTTCCTGTACCTTATTAAAACGCGATAAAATGTAGGATGTGGCAATCGTCCGTTTTTTGTATCGTGGTTTGAACTAAAAAACTACAAGAAAAGCGTTTAGATTATCAGTCTATGCGTGAAAGGGAACGATCGGCGCTGTTAACAGTGTTAACCTCACAACGTGGACAGGAAATACAAAAATATTCAACTTCAGACTTTATTGTTATACTCTTCGCAAAAACGAAGAGTATATTGTATTTGATCGGCACATTTCTAAAATCTTAAATATCGCTCGTAGAGAAAAAAAAATTTCATATCATTGTGTTAGTGAACGAATTCTGAACAACTTTCAAAATGTCCGTCTGTCCGTCCGTCCGTCACGTTTCTTGTAAGCACGATAACTTAAGAAAGAAAAGTCCGATTGTATTGAAATTTAGAAACTAAGTTAGTGTTAGCTAGAGGAAGAACACTATTTTGAAGAAAATCGATCAATAAATAAAAAAGTTATTAATTATTTAATTTAAAAAAAATATATTCTCTTAATTTTTGTCGCTTGTACTGAAATGGAAATCTTATTTCCATAATATATTTTTTTTTGTTTATGAATTTTACTAATATATATTTCATAAAAGTACGAGTTGAAATATGTATAAATGTCGAAAGATATATATCATGCACAAGCAATTTTCACAGCAACAGCTGGTGGCCCAGCGGCTAAAGCTTTGCGTTTGCAATCCCGGCCACGACAATGCGGAAGTTAAGAGTATTAGAACACAAATTTATGCGCCTCATTTCAGACTCTGGTAGGTACACCTCCCTCAGAAATCTCTATGCACGTTGCCACGACATAACCCCACTAGCGGACTACGTCCAAGAAACTTCGCAAAAATTCTACCAGTTTAAACTGGACGGTAGCCCGCTTACCCGCAACATTACCCGAATCAGATAGTATAATGCCATACTTTTCGATATAAGACACCCCCTACCATACCAGGCGTTGCCTATCTTTCGGCAGCCCCCCTAGCAACACTTCCTTCTACGATAACTTACCCATAACCCTCAACTCTTATCTTTCCTCAACTTTACATCTTTCCAATCCCTCTTTCTTCCCATTTATGTTTGTGCAATTTTGTTCTTTTATCCTTTTTGTTATTTTCATTTCTTTTTTGTCTCTCTAAATCCCCTCTAGGCCGAAAACTTACGTAAATCCTAATTTTTTAAACCACAATTATATTTCCACCCTACCTTCCTTGTCGGCGATCAGACCACAAGGTCGTCATTTGTTCGAACGGGTTTTTTCGTTTAGTTGTGTTCCCCGTATCAACAATCAAAATTACGAAGTGCGCTCGCCTACGATTTTAGTGTTCTTAGTGTTGTTTATTTTTAAGTTACTTTTAGGTCCATGTGGACACATCAAAAATTTTAATCTAGTTTTTAAGTCTGCCCGTGGCAGACAGGAGCTTCTAGCACCCCCCCCCCCCCCCTAGAATTTATTTCCAAGCCGAATCGGACCTACCTCACCCAGCCTCACACCCACCTCGGCGATGTTCGCCGTGGTTGTCTGGCTGGCTCCGGGCTAGGATCCGGTGAGGCACATATATTGTGCTTGAACTTAAAATAAAATATTATTGTTGTTGTTGTTGCAATCCAAAGGTCCCGTGTTCGAATCCAGCACAGGTTGGAGGTTTTTTTTTCATTTTTTTTTTTCATATAATTTTTTTTTCACAACAAAGATTTAGGATGTCCAAAAACTAATATTATTTACAAGAAAACTGCGAAGAGTATCCTATAGAATGTGTAACAATTATATATAAAAAGCTCAGTAAATTGGCGAAGAGTAGTACGTTTTTAGCTTGTTACGTTGTGCCCAGAGTTAAGACTAGTACCCAGTACAAGTAGTCTAAAATTTATGTTTTTGCTCGCAGTACTAAGAGTACTTTGAGATTATCAGTCTATGCGTGAAAGGGAACGATCGGCGCTGTTAACAGTGTTAACCTCGCAACGTGGACAGGAAATACAAAAATATTCAACTTCAGACTTTATTGTTACGTTCTGCCCAGAGTTATGACTAGTACCCAGTACAAGTGGTCTAAAATTTATGTTTTTGCTCGCAATACTAAGAGTACTTTGAAAAAGTACTTAGAATATTAAGTAATGTATTCGCTTGAAATTCAAAATTTAAATACCCAGTACAGTGTAATTATAATAGTACTTAAAATACTTACAACAGTCCTTTAAAATAGTTACGTTACTACGGGAGGATATTCTGGGAATATAAATTGTTTCCCAAATACACCATTTTGGCAGATGTTTGATTTAAAAAAGACAGCAGATTAAAAAAATTACCCTGAACACATTCGATACTATCGATGTGTACATTGTAATGAGGATACTATACAATCCCGACATAATCTATAGCTTAGATCTCACAAAACAGTTATATATCATTTTAATGATGTTAATATCCGTAAATACCTTGCCGGTTCGTGCTATAAATTCATAGGATTTATGTGCTTCACAGAAGCGGTAATTTATTAAATAAACACCAGTTGAAAATCTTGTCCAAATTGTACCGAATTCTCTCACAGTCCTCGATATTCTTAACCACATCAACTATTTTAGAATTATCCGCAAAAAGAAGACAGTTCATATCTAAATCTATAATAATGTCTTTAATAAATATGTTAAAAAGCAGGGGACTGAGGATAGATCCTAGGGGAACTCCTGAAGATGCAAGATAGTAGTTTATTTATCTAGCTCATGGTTCATTTTAATTATCTATATGCTGTCCGCGTCTTGCGTTGAACCAAAGATTTTGTCATTACTTGTTTTTGTTGGAAAATTCTTTGATTTTTTTGTTAAGGTCGAAGTTTCCGAACCATATTTAATTTGGAAATTCGTATTGCATCCTCTAGTGCCAGATTAAACACGGCATCCCCGACTAACTTCACGTTATCTAACACCGGTGTTAGCTAATTGTTACACCATGGTATAATTTATAGCATGCGTCGGTTGTGGCTGTAAAAGTAATAACAAAATGGGTATAGTAGAACCAAAAATAAAGGTGAATACTTTACAACTCATAAGATCTAATCTCTTTTGTGTGACAGACTGACAGCGTAATGATACGTTTAGTGCATATACACTCTTTGATTTTTTTTGAAAGTTTGTATTGTAGTTATTTAATAATCCAGTATTAATTATTTCGCTGCAGTCCATGTAACCATATGATTACAAAGTAGCGGAACACAGCTATAAAAGTCTTTGAAACATTATAATCAGCGAGGTATTTTCTCGTAACATGAAAGAAATTATTGCTTAACCTAGACGTGAAGTACTATAAAAAATCACACTATATACAGTGGTGACAATTTGAAACCTCCTTGCTTTCAATATCTCCCAAATAATATACAGATTCGGCAAATGCATTTTCATATATGAGTCCTGAGATAAACGAGTGTAACAAAGAAAACAGATAAATTAGGAAAATAAAGACGTACTTCCACTACATGCAGAGACGGTTAGAAGCGATAGGTACCGATGCCTTGTGTTGAAACATGACAAGGTGATAAAAAGATTTCACGAAGTGTGGAACGTGCTGGAAGCAGTACGTCCGGCTTTCTTTTCCTTATTTCTGTTTTCTTTCTCGCTCTCGTTTATCACAGGATATACAGGGAGATCGAGAAAGACTGAACGTGCCGCTCCCTAAAGATCGTTTTTGTGCCGTACTACATACATATGTACTATTTTCTGATATTTTCAACATTTTCACGTCGGCGACAGTAACCTTAAATGTCAACTACAGTATTTACACAAAAAGCGAGTTTCTTTATTAACTTACCACACAAGTGACAGTCCACTGATTGCGTTGAAAAACACTGATTTATTAGTCAAAAAGGGGGATAAATGATAAATCAAACACAAGGCAATAATAATAACATTCACGAAAATGACAGATTGGTAACACTGACTAGAGAACCAATTGTTACTCCCTAGTAACATAGGAAATTAGTTTTAATAATGTATGTAGAATATAAATCAATTTTGATAATTTTAGTGACTTTTCCGTGTAACGTCACGTTCAGTCTTTCTCGATCTCTCGGTATAAAACTACATTTGCCATATCTGTATGGTTAACAATATAAACCTAATGCCGTATTCCTAGGTACAACAGGATCATCAGACGACAGCGTAACAGTGATTCCATGATAATCTACCTTACCAGCAAAATGAAGTAAAAAAATATTTTGAGGTTTCTGGTCCCTTGTACACACACTAAATCACATTTTTTTTCATCCCCTTTAATAATGGGGTGAAGGAGGCTAATGCCAAAAATTTTTTTTGAGACCTTAGCTTCTCTTGTATATACTAAATACCAATTTTATGAACTCTTACCTGCTTGATTTACGTATTTACCCCCCAAATTTACACCAATTTACCCCCCAACCCTTCGACGGAACAAGATGAAAATATAATCTCGTTAAAGTACATATGTGTACCAAATTTCAAGTCAATATTTTAAATGGTTCCAGAGTAAACGTGCTTACAAAAAAGTTAGACAGAGATAGACAGAAATTTTTTTTTCGCTCAAACTTAAAATCTCGACGTTTCATGACATTCTAGGCCTATTTGGACAATAAAAATTTTTAATTTTTTTGTCGTTACTATACTTCCACTGGATGTGGAAGTAATTAAAAAAAATAGGAATTTTAAAATGTATATAAAAAACAATCCGGGAAAGTTAGTTTCCCGGACTGTTTCTTGATAGTGGACTAAAATACTAGAATAACGTATTTGGGGGTCTGAAATTTCGCCGAGAAAGTAAATATTCTTGATGGATTTTAGAAAAAAAATATTTTTACATCACCTACATAAGTGGCTGTCAACAAACCTCCGTCTCGTTATTATTCACCTCCTTGTCACAGTCTTGTAAAACCCCCTTCTAATATTATATCACAATATCACTCCCCTCCCGCTAAGAAAATGGAAATGATGGAAAATATGCATTTTGGTGAATACGTGTTCTTCACATTCAAAGCATGCTCTTAAGTGGCTTATCACGTGACGTCACATATCTGACTTCCCCCTCCCCCCGTCACACTTCGTTATGCTAAGCACCCCCTCGCCAATATGCGTGCCTAGTTAACACAAAATACTTACATTTTGAGGATATTTTGACTGCTTTATCGCTCCCAAGAAACCAGTTTCTTTAATTTTACTTCCAGGTTCACAAGGAAATGGAAGTATTTGTATTGAGTTGAAAAATCATGTCCTAGATAAGGTTATATTCTGATGGTATTACGCTCAAAATATACAGAGTGTAATTAGTTTCATGTCATTAAAAAAACCAGTGGTGGGGAACGACTAGACAAACAAAAAAACTTATATAATATGGGGTCTAAAGTGCATATTTTTGGAGAAAACAAATAAACAAAAATTTCAGAAAATTTTAGTAATATTGTTTGAGAACTGCTGGAATATTGGGTTAGGTTTTTTATTACTTCCACGTCCAGTGGAAGTATAGTAACGACAAAAAAATTTTTAAAAATTTTTATTGTCCAAATAGGCTTAAAATGTCATGAAACGTCGAGATTTTAAGTTTGAGCGAAAAAAAATTTTCTGTCTGTCGGTCTGTCGGTCTGTCTGTCTGTCTGTAACTTTTTTTGTGCGCACGTTTACTCTGGAACCGTTTGAGATATTGACTTGAAATTTGATACACATATGTACTTTAACGAGATCTAGAACTAGATTATATTTTCATCTTGTACCGTCGAAGGGTTGGGGGGTAAATTGGGGTAAATTTGGGGTAAATGGGTAAATCAAGCAGGTAAGAGTCCATGAAATTGGTATTTAGTATATACAAGAGAAGCTAAGGTCTCAAAAAAATTTTTGGCATTAGCCACCCCCATTACCACCCCCACCTCCTTATTAAAGGGGATGAAAAAAAAAATGTGATTTAGTGCATGTACAGGAACCAGAAATCTCAAAATATTTTTTTCCTTCATCCACCCCCCCACTACCACCCCCCTATCACCACCCCCACCCCACTACCGATGTGGGGTATCGTTGTATGGGTTTTTGGGGTAGAGGATTTCAAATATTATATTATTAAAGTTCTATAAACAATTATTTTCACATACAAAGTTTTTTCGTTGTGAGTGACTTTGATAGAGAATCTGGATGTGGAAGTAGTGATTCCTTGGGCAGCGGTTTTATTATTGTCATGTATGTCGGCACCTTTGACCATCAAACACGCTAATGCGGTCCCATCAAAGTGCCGCGCTCCTTTGTTGAGACCGCACGGCGGCGAAGACGCAAATCGGTAATCTTTACATTTTTTATGACTTTGAAAGTAAATAAGATACTTCTATGATTCGGAACTATACGTCCATTGACCCAGAAAGCAATGGTTGTCAAAATGTCTCCTACCTTATCATTCAAAATTTTTTCACCTAGGTCAGTTTTTTTCAAAGTGCTCCTAGAGGAAAAATTTAGACAGGTTTTTTCTTTTAATGTCATGAAACTAATTACACCCTGTATATGTATTATATTTTATTAATTGTGTTGTTTTGTTGTTTTACCATTTCATTTACGTGTGTTCAAAAGTGACTTATCACATCTGTACGAATATATAGCAAAGCGGATAAAGAATTTATTGTTATTTATTATTATTATTTTGCAATCCTGCTAAAAATAATATTTATACGTATAGCAATAATAACAGATAAAGTGTTGGGCGGCTTTATTAAAAGTGTATGAGGGAAATTTGAGTAGAAACAAAGACATATTTATCATTTTAGATTGCCTGTTTCCGAACATATTGCTGACCTCTTGATAACCTTTAAACAGTTCACTCTTCAATTATCTAAATCCATTGTCTCCTTGCTATTTTTTATATTGGTAAACATTGAAATTTGTAACACCAAAAGAAAAAACTTGAAACATCGTCACCAGATAATATCATTTTTATTTCGTTCGTTATAAATTTTCACATTCTACCAAATTTTTACCTTACAAAATCACTTCTATCCATGTGTTTTAAACGCGAGGATCTCCGCGCCTTGCTTGCAAAATCGCATTTTTAAAACTAGTCCTTTATTACCAAGTGTTTATCTGTGTATGTAAATATCGTATATCTCGTATAAAGTGACGAGTTTGTGCCGTGCAGTGACACTCGGTTGTGCCGGCGGTACAAAAGCTGAAAATTAAAAATTTTCGTTTTCGAGGTAAAAAGAAAATTATTTTGACTTTTAACGCCCAACCCCCCCCCCCCCTCGCTCTTCAGTTATTAAATTATGAGAAAAAAAGTTTTTTGGAGGTAATTTTTTCTTTCCGATTCCTGACTACGGGCCTGAGTACACATAATTTTCGAGTTCTAGTGCCGCCCAGTGAAAAATTGAAAATTACTTAAAATATACTATGCTCAATCCCCACAGCATAATTCCATACCGTAGAAATAATGTTAGAGTAATAAAATGTCAATAGAGTAAGTTGCGCATACCGTAACAACCTTTATCGAGCTTCACACAGAAACTATCTATGTGAGCAGTCCACGTCAAATTTCGGTCGAATATGACACCCAAGATTTTAGCAGAATTACTAATTCTTTTGCTACAATCTCATTCTAAATCTGAAAATACCACGCATAATTTTAAAAATTTTGTTGAGAGTAAGTAGCTCATATTTAAATATAGCCTGTTTTACGGAAGATGAAGTATTGACAACATTAAAGAAAATTAAACCTAAATTAACTTCTGGGCCTGATGGGATCCCCGCATTCACATTACGTGCTATTTTTGCTAGCCTCCTTACTTACTACATTATTTAACTTATCACTAAAGTCCTCTAAATTTCTACTACAGTGGAAATTACCAAAAATAATTCTTCATTGCTTGACATTGGGAAATAAAGAGTTAGACGTCTGAGATACGATGACAGAAAACTATTATGTGTATTTTAAGTTAGGAAAAAATCTGATTTATGTAACGAATAGCCGATTAGGTATCGAAAACTGAAATATTCGATAAATCTAGAACTTACCAATAAATTTGTTGATTTACATAAATTGTTCGAAATGGCTTCCGTCTGCATCAATACACTTTTCGGCACGTCGAACTAAAGACATGCGCACTCCGTTCAACACATTTGGTAAATTAGGATCATTTTTTATGGTTTCTATGCACATTAAAATACCACACTAAACTATCAACTAAAGAAAATAAAAATAAAAACTTGGTCCAAAATCCAAAAAGCAACACAAAAAGAACGAACAAGTAGTGTCTGTACGTAATCAAGAACTTAACGACTTGAACGGTAAGTCAATAAAATAAATCTCAACTGTAAATACGTGGCCCAAAATTCAAAAAGGGCAAAAGCAACATACAAAAACAACAAACGGGTTCGACGCGTGTACTTAACGAAGTGCCCACAGAAACGAAAATATTGCACAAGGGAGAGTATAGTTTTCTTCAGATCTACTAAGCACTCAGAAAACGCCGACGTCTTTCACCTTTACCGCACCACTAAAGACCTTACCTTACCTACTTTTAAAAAGCCATAAAAAAGTGTGATTATCAACTTGTGTCCTCGCTGACGCGTGGTCTCTAATAAAGGAACGCGACACTCTGAAAGAGCCGTATTAACGTATTTGATGGTTAGAGGCGCCGACATACGCGAAGATAAAAACCTATCCCAACATTCCAGCAGTTCTCAAACAATATTATTGAAAATTTTGGAAGTTTTTGTTTATTTTTTTTCTAAAACTATGGGTTTTAGACCCTATGTTATGTAAGGTTTTTTTTGTTCGTTTAGTCGTTCCCCACCACCAGTTTTTTTTAATGACATGAAACTGTATATACTGACTTCAAAAGCATTTGACTGAACCATGATATCCTCTTAGAAAAATTGAATTTTGTGGCTTTTCAGATAAGCTCATTGCACTTTTTAAATCCTACCTAACTGATAGAAGACAATATGTTGTATACCATGGTGTTAGATCTATCGAAGTCTTAGCTACGCCAGAAGGTTCAAATTTAGGGCCACTTTTTTTGAATTTGTTTGTTAACGACATAGTAGACAATATCTCTGTTAACTGCCTTTTACATGCGGATGATTTAAAACTATTTTGCAATGTCGCGTGTGAATATGATTACCTTGAATTGCAGAATAATACTGATCCTATTAATACATGGTGTACAATAAACAAATTACCTTTACATGAAGCAAAATGTAACACTATGACATTTACAACAAAACATAATGTTATTCTATTTGATTACAAATTGAACAATCACACACTTTCCCGTCCTGACACTTTTTGTGATTTGGGTGTGACATTTGATAGAAAATTAACATTCATAAACCACATTGAAGTTACTGTTAGTAAAAGTTATAGAACACTGGGTTTTGTCATTAGAAACTCCGCACATTTTAATAACGTAAATACATTAAAACAACTATACACTACTCTTGTTAGACCACATCTTGAGTATGCTTCAATAGTTTGGTGTCCTGTTTATAATGTACACATACAAAATTGGAAAAGGCTTTAACGTCGATTTCTAAAATATGCGTCAAGAACTACTACCTAAATTTTCCCTAGACAGTCTAGAAAACCGTAGACACCGATCACAATTAATTTTCTTATATACAATTTTACATGATAACATCGACTGTGGAGAAATTTTAAGTAGGTATGCCTAATTTCCAAATTCCTAGGCCGGCCTCTAGGCACAACAAGTTATTTTACTGCCATTTTCAAGAACAAATGTAAAGACATTTTCTTGTATTCAGCAAATGTGTAATATATACAGGGTGTTCAAAAAGTCTGGAAACGGTCAAATATCTCGAGAAATACACATTGTATCCAAACAAGAAAAAACACGTCCTTAATAATTTTAAAAGCGCTGTCCAATGGTACCAAACGCGACCCCCCACCTTGGTGGGGCGGGGTGCAACGTTAAAATCTTAAATGGGTACCCCTATTTTTTATTGCAGAATCGGATTCGATGGCAAGAATTAAGTTTGTCTGAAACGTTTTTTCGATTCGTGACAGATGGCGCTGTAATCGCAAAAATATATTTTTTCGTAATTTCTAAAAAATTCTACGGAAGAATGAAAAATAATAAAGTACGGGTTCATAGCTAACACTAACTTACTGTCCAAATTTCAGTACAGTCGGATTTTTCTTTCTTGAGTTATTGTGCTTACAAGAAACGTGACGGACGGACAGACAGGCGGACATTTTGAAAGTTGTTCAGAATTCGTTCACTAACACAATGATATGAAAATTTTTTGTCTGCGAGCGATATTTACTGTTTCAGAAATGTGTCGATCAAATGCAATATACTCTTCGTTTTCATATTTGCGAAGAGTATAATAAATAGTCAGTGTTTCGGTGTTTATGACAGCTACTCTAAGTTGTTCCAAAATGCCCCCGGCACATTTACAGAATCAACAATAAATATGTACGTACACTGACCATATAAATGTTTACACTTTTTTTATAACAATCATAAATCTGCATTAAACACTGCAATAAAGCCAGTGAATTACAGCAACAATTTATGCAGCAGTCGAGGCATTTGATTACCACAAAATGTGACATCATAACAAATTACGAAAGACGACTTGTCGCCTGCTAAATAGTTCAGAATTACATGTAAACCACTTTATTACTTTGGACTGAACTACTAATAAATATTTATGTTAAATCTAGTATGGGACCCTCGTAAGTTCCTATCTTAATCTCCCACAAACGGAACACATGGCGCATACTTAGAAACATGTGTTTATGAACTACAACTACACTTTGATCACAAGAGAGCTATATATAACGTAAAGATTGGCTTTCCTTTGTTGATGCAGAGGATATATTCCGAATGGTTTGATAAAGCCCAGCTAAACTGCTTTAAAGTAAACTTGTTTAAATAAATCAAGGGTAGCCACGCTAACTGTACGCAAAATGGTCTAAAGTTGTCTCCCGATATTTCGGTAGCTGATAATACATACCAGTGTTGTAAAAATCATGATTTTTTTTTAAATAAAAAATCGCTGATTTATTTAAAAAATATATGACTTTAATTTTTTTTAAATGAACACGTTTATTTGACTTCTGAACTTTTCGTGTTGTATTTTCTTAATAAATAATAAAAAAAATTCTATACAGGGTGACCCATTAATAATCAAGGCTCGGGAGATTTATCTCTGAGGTGGTTAAATCAGGGTTGGCTCTAGGTCAGCGCGGAACAATTTGTATGCAAGAATGACACAATATATCTTACCTTGTACTTTTTTAGAAAATTCTGTAATATCCAAAGTTAATATGGTCATAAACGATATTATGAAATTCGCTAAAAAAAGTACAAGGTAAGATAGGTGTACATTGTGTCATACTTGCATAGAAATCTTTCCGCGCTAACCTAGAGCCAACCCTGGTCTTTGACGTCACAGAGATAAATCTCCCGAGCCTTGTTAATAATAGACCATAGTTCAAGGGTAGCTTCTTTGGACCAAAATATGAGGATATAACCAAACATACTTTAGTAAATTATTGCTGTGGAGAAAGATACAGAGTGTCAAAATTGTATTTTTTTTTCTATTTTTTGCAATATTTCAACTAGCTCTTCTCCCAATGTAGTAAGGAAACATTTTTTGAGCTAAGAAACAATAATTTATGTATTACATCACGCTAGCCCGAGGGGGGCGCCTCATGAGCTATACCTGATGATGAATATTTTTTCTCTTTTTTTTACGAAACGTAATGGCACTTTTGACTAGAAAATCTCATGCGGGAGTCATTTCTACGTAAAAAAGGTACACTCGATAGAACTTGATAATTCCAACCGTTTTCGAGGAAACTGCCGTATAGATCTCAAGAATTCTTTGAAAACAAACTCAATTTGAAAAGGACAAATTGTATTTATTGAAAAATGTGCTTTGGTAACGTCTTAGTTCTGTCATTTACGTACAATTTCATTAGTTTGACATTTTGACAGAACTAAGGCGTCACCAAAGCAAAAAAAAGTAATAAAATATTTTGAGGTTTCTGGTTCTTGTACACACACTAAATCATAATTTTTTTTCGTCCACTTTAATAATAGGGTGGGGGTGGCTAATGCCAAAAATTTTTTTGATAGCTTCTCTTGTATACGGGGTGAGTCACGAATTGCGTTCGCCCCGATATCTCCTAAAATATTTGGAATAGAAAATTGAAATGTGGAGGGCTTATTACACGACTAAAATGCCATCTTTTCAATAAAAAATCAAGTTTGGTGCACATCCGGTTTGACCGGAAATGCCCACAACTTTCGATTTTTAAATGGAACACCCTATATATTAATATTGTCTAAACGTTGGTTGTGGCATTTTCTTAATTTTTCTCTATTCTTATTGGGATGCTCTGCCACATGTATTCTTCTAAACAATGTCTGAAATCTACAAAATAATACAATTAACCAGTATTTTACTGGAAAATAACCTCTACGCCTGTGACTTTTACGTCAAAGGATCAGTTAGAGGGTGGTTTTGACAAATAATGAATAAGAACAAAAATATAAAAGTGACGTATTTTGCTGACGTTTCGGAAAACGAATCTGTTTCCTTTCTGTAAGCAGTAAGTATCTATGGATACTGAATATAACAAATATATTCTTAAAGCTGTGTATTTAATATACACAGCCCACAAACATTATAATACGCTTTGAGAAAGGAAACAGATTCGTTTTCCGAAACGTCAGCAAAATACGTCATTTTTATATTTTTGTTCTTATTCATTATTTGTCAAAACCACCCTCTAACTGATCCTTTGACGTAAAAGTCACAGGCGTAGAGGTTATTTTCCAGTAAAATACTGGTTAATTGTATTATTTTGTAGATTTCAGACATTGTTTAGAAGAATACATGTGGCAGAGCATCCCAATAAGAATAGAGAAAAAACCCTATATATTTTTACATTTTTGGAATCTAGAGGAAATTTTGAATACAATACATCCATTTTGGTCACTTTTTGATAAACATTAAAAAGTTTATTAAAAAATCCATTTCTGAATCCAGAGTGCTGTGGTGCCCAAAACATATTTTAGTTTGTGTGCTACGTTACTATAAAAATACAAAGAGCAATATGATTGCATTACTTAATTGTCTAGAGGCGTTTAAAATTTTCAAATGTGATTTTTACCCACTAACTCGGTTTTTTTAAATGGGAAGTTAATCGTTCACCAACAATTTTAAATACCTCATTTTCATACGAATCTAATGATACCAAAATTTTGAATATCCGCTCAGAAATATTTGAGATTTCAGCCAAAATACAATGCAACCAAGCTTTCAGAAACATGCGGCTAATAGATAATGATTAGTGGGCTTTGGAAACTAAAATGACACATTTCTGTGTAAATCTGGTAACCTAATAACATTGGAAACATCATAGTAGCCATTGAATGTAATAAAACAATATCAGCTGCCAGACAGACTCGTGTAGTTATAGGCAATCTTGAGCTATCAAACATTTAATAATTGTGAGCGCAAAGAACGTTACAAGTAAGTTTAGCATAGGTATGTTGAGGTAAACACAGTTACATCCACAAGGAAATTAGCAATAGAATGCGACATCAGTACGGTTTTCAGAGTTTTATTTAAATGAACATAAATATCGGGCCTATAAATAAACAAAAATCAATTCCGTTTGAACAATTAAACTTAAACTAGGTAACAATAGGTATCCATATTAAAATAATTAATATAATTAAACCCTAAATTGACATTTATAGATATTGTTCAAAATGTCCACCATTTTTTTCTATACACAATTCGGCTCTGCGTACAGTTGCTTGAATGGCTCTACGCAATTCAGCCGGCGTTAGTTCATTAAGAGCCCGTACAACTTTATTTTGCAGCTCTTCACGGGTATTTGAAGAAGTTTGATAAACTTTATTTTTGAGAGTGCCCCATACATAATAGTCGAGGGGTGTTAAGTCAGGTGACCTAGGAGGCCACCTGATATGACCTTGATTTGCGATAAGGCGTTCACCATACAAGTTGTTTAAATATTCCATCACTCTTCTGGAATTATGTGGGGGAGCACCATCTTGTTGGAAAAACAGATTTTGTAAATAGGCAAGAGGAAGTAAGTCAAGAAATTCTGCTGTCTGGTTTTGTAAAAAGAATAAATATCGTTCGCCAGTAAGTGTTCCATCAAAAAATATGGGTCCAATTATTCGATCTCCAAGTACTCCAAGCCAACAGTTAAACCCAAATCTTTCCTGAATATTCCCCCGCCCTACCAACCTCGGATTTTCTTGAGCCCAGTACCTAGTATTATTTCTGTTAAACATACCTTGGTTCGTAAATCTACTTTCATCTGAATATAAAATATGAAAAGGAAAACCTGGGTTTTGTTGTACTGCATTTAAGAACCAGTTGCAATATACTAGCCTCCTGTCGTTTTCATCTCCATAAAGATGTTGGTGTATTTGGTATTTATAAGACCGAAACTTATGTTTCTTTAAAATTCTGCAAACCGAAGACTGACTAATGTCGCATTCCGTTGCCAATTCCCTTGTTGATGTTGTTGGGTGTACCATCACAAATCCTAATACATCAATTTCTTTGTCCTCACTTACAATAAATGTTTGATGGTAATCTTGTTGATCGGGTTCGTTTCTTAATTTTTGTTCCACTCTGGCAAACAAGTGTCTGCTTGGAGCACGTCTGTTGGGATATCGTTGCTGATACAGTCCTGCAGCTGCAGTTGAATTTTTGTGACACTCTCCATATATCAGTAACATATAGACCTTTTCATTTCTACTAAAATTATTCATTTTCTTTAATTTTTAATCAAAGAGATTTCCGCAACGCTTTATTTTTTATCTGTCTAGCAGCTGATATTGTTTTATTACATTCAATGGCTACTATGATGTTTCCAATGTTATTAGGTTACCAGATTTACACAGAAATGTGTCATTTTAGTTTCCAAAGGCCACTAATCTATTATCTATTAGCCGCATGTTTCTGAAAGCTTGGTTGCATTGTATTTTGACTGAAATCTCAAATATTTCTGAGCGGATTTTCAAAATTTTGGTATCATTAGATTCGTATGAAAATGAGGTATTTAAAATTGTTGGTGAACGATTAACTTCCCATTTAAAAAAACCGAGTTAGTGGGTAAAAATCACATTTGAAAATTTTAAACGCCTCTAGACAATTAAGTAATGCAATCATATTGCTCTTTGTATTTTTATATTAACGTAGCACACAAACTAAAATATGTTTTGGGCACCACAGCACTCTGGATTCAGAAATAGATTTTTTAATAAACTTTTTAATGTTTATCAAAAAGTGAACAAAATGGATGTATTGTATTCAAAATTTCCTCTAGATTCCAAAAATGTAAAAATATATAGGGTGTTCCATTTAAAAATCGAAAGTTGTGGGCATTTCCGGTCAAACCGGATGTGAACCAAACTTGATTTTTTATTGAAAAGATGGCATTTTAGTCGTGTAATAAGCCCTCCACATTTCAATTTTCTATTCCAAATATTTTAGGAGATATCGGGGCGAGCGCAATTCGTGACTCACCCGGTATACTAAATACCAATTTTATGGACTCTTACCTGCTTGATTTACGTATTTACCCCAAATTTACCCCAATTTATCCCCCAACCCTTCGACGGAACAAGATGAAAATATAATCTAGTTCCAGATCTCGTTAAAGTACATATGTGTACCAAATTTCAAGTCAATATCTTAAACGGTTCCAGAGTAAAAGTGCGCACAAAAAAGTTACAGACAGACAGACCGACAGACAAATTTTTTTTTTCGCTCAAACTTAAAACCTCGACGTTTCATGATATTCTGAGCCTATCTGAACAATAAAAATTTAAAAAAAATTTTTTATCGTTACTATACTTCCATTGGATGTGGAAGTAAAACAAATACCCACTGTCGAAAGAAGAAAAAAAGGCTGCTTTAGATAGTTTTCCAACATTCTTCTGGGTCGGGGTTATTACCATTAATAATTAAGTTGGAAGCTAAATCCGATCCGTTCCAAGAGACAATGTTTTCAGAAGAAATATTACAAAATGTTAACGTAGTACAGTGGTGGAAATCTCAAAAAGATATTCCACAAAAAAACAAAGTATTGAATCTGATCATTCCCTTTCTGTGTGCCGTTGCTTCTTCTGTAGACGTGGAAAGAATGTTTTCTTCACATGGACTTGTTCAGTCAGATATTAGGAATAGATTGGGCAATGGAAAAGTATCTGTATTAATATTTCTGTTTAAACGTTATAATATTTAATATGTCTTGTTTTTTACTGTTTTGAAATAATGTTTTAATCCTTTCCATTACAGTTTTATTTTTGCAAATAAAAATTTTTCTTTATAAAAGGGTATAGCTGGAAAAGTTATGGAAATGTGCCCCCGCACTTACTTAGTTAAAATGGCTTCCAGATGATGCAGTTTATAGAGTATATTACACGGTAAAAATTTTAACCTGGGACTACCCCTACGAAGGTGGGAAAAAAATAATATATCTTTAATTATTATATATTTTTTTTCGGTTTCTATGCAACCGATCGATTTGAAATTTAGCACGAGTATTGTTTACCTGGAGATAACTTACTCCAAAAAATAAGGTCATTTTATGACCATTTTAACCATCGGAAAAAAATATACATTTTTTTAGAGGACAAAAGAGTGGCTACCCTTCGTGGTACAATCACCATTTTATGATATATTATGTCTTGACAATTCGTGATTATCATACTAAATTGTCAGATTTTTTGCTGCGGTAGAACAATATGGAAAAAAATAAAATTAGGTAAAATAAAATATTTACACATGCCTCTTAGTTGTAGCAGTTACAAGATATTGTTGCATATCTACAACCGTCCGCGGGTGCCAGTGCGATGTTGCCAAGTCTACGTACGGAAATTCGGCACAATCTGGCAATACCACTTCTGAGGGGGCGAAGTATTAACTCTCTAGGACCTTGGGGAAAAGTTTAGCAACGAATGATGTTCATTGTAATTACTGTCGCATTACGACATCTAAAAAACGACGTAATGAACCAGATGAAGAAAGTGAGGGAACGATCAAAGAAGCCTTTTGTGCTTTCGACATCTTCTAGCACTATCACTAGTGACTCTGACGAAATAATGGAACTACCATTGCAAAGACTCGTTGCCACATATAAATACTGTTGCATATGTGGTGATTATAAAGAACTGACCGTAATGCCCACTAATGTGAGACTACAGTGCTATTGAAACAAACAAATATACATCCCCGAGGCAATCGTTGCTGTAAAATACATTTGATTAAAAATCGCATTTATGAAGACGATATTACACATCTGGAACCATATGCCAATTGTAGCTCGATTCCTAGATCGGATTTATGCATTATATTGAATTCCTTCCAATAACAAATCTAAAAAGCTCTACAGACCACTGCGGTTTATCAGAGAAGCAATTATTAACGTTTACAGGCTTAACGGTAGATGCCATTTACGAATTAAAGTCACTGTTGGAAAATTCAAGTACAAGAACATCTTCTGTCCTTGTTTTTCTATTAAAACTGAAAACAGGTAGTAATAATGAAAACAGAATGACCTCCTATTACTAAATTGGTGCCAGCGTACAGCGAACTTGCTAGGAAGCTGAACAAATTGACCATCCTCAGAATGGTTATCATTGGTATATTATTAAGGTTGTAATTAATAACCAGGGGCGAAGTATTAACTAACTAATAAGATAGTCTGATAAACCGCGGTGTTCTGTAGAGTCTTTTAGCGTTGTTATGTTATTGGAGTTAAGGAATTTAATAGAATGCATAAATCCGATCTAGGAATCGAGCTACAATTGGCATATGGTTCCAGATGTGCAACGTCTTCATAAAAGAGATGTTTAATCAAATGTAGGCACATTTCGCGCCCAGGGATCCATCAGGGCGACTTGAGTTTACACATAGACTGGACCACGAATAGTAGGTTAAACCACAAAGGTTATAAAAACAAAGGCATATTAGGAATCAATATCGCAAGTCAGGATAAGTATTGACAAACGACAACTAATGTTAAACAACTGTACCATACTGAGATAAAAAATTATCCATCTGCGTAGCTGGCTGATGGAACCCATCCAAGGCCAAAAATGAGGGGAAAAAAAATCAAACGTATTTTACAGCAACCATTGCCTGTATATTTGTTTGTTTCGATAACACTGTAGTCTCACAGTAGTGCGTATTACGGTCAGTTCTTTACCATCACCACATATGCAACAGTATTTATGTGTAGCAACGAGTCTTTGCAGTGGTAGTTCCATTATTTCATGAGAGTCACTAATCGTAGTGCTAGAAGATGTCGAAGGCACAAAAGGCTGGTCTTCTTCGATCGTTCCTTCACTTTCTTCATCTGGTTCAGTACGTCGTTTTTCAGATGTCGTAATGCGACAGTAATTACAAAGAACATCATTCATTGCTAAATATTTTCCAAGCTCCTAGAGAGTTAATACTTCGCCCCTGGGACCTCCAAAAGTGGTATTGCCAGATTGTGCCGAATTTCCGTACGTCTGGGGAAAAAGTAGACTTGGCAACATGGCACTGACACCCGCGGTCGGTTGTAGATATGCAACAATACCTTGTAAGGCTATAAGTATTAACTGTTACAACTAAGAGGCATGTGTAAATCTTTTATTTTACCTAATTTTATTTTTTTCCATATTGTTCCACCACAGCAAAAATCTGACAATTTAGTATGATAATCACAAAGTGTCAAGACATAATATATCATAGAATGGTGATTGTACCACGGAGGGTGTCCTCTAAAAAAAAAATTATATTTTTTTTCCGATGGTTAAAATGGTCATAAGATGACCTTATTTTTTGGAGTAAGTTATCTCCACGCAAGCAATACTCGTGCCAAATTTCAAATCGATCGGTTGCATAGAAACCGAAAAAAAAAATGATAATTAAAGACATATTATTTTTTTTCTACCTTCGTAGGGGTAGCAGCGGGTTAAATTTTTTACCGTGTAAATATACTCTATAAACTGCATCATCTGGAAGCCATTTTAACTAAGTAAGTGCGGGGGCACATTTCCCTAACTTTTCCGGCTATACCCTTTGTATTTTGTTTTTCTTTATAACATTTAAATTTAAATAAAAATACGATTTTTTAAAATAAAAATAGCTTGATTGAAATCATGATTTTAATCAGGTCAAAAATGTCGTTAAAATGTATGTGGTCATTCTTGATATGGAGCTAGATTAGCAAAATGAAAAAGAATTTTCAAACAGTTGCCTGAGAAAAAATGTTTTAAATAAATATCCAATTTTAATTTCTGAAAATTTTAATAGTGAATTCTGGCTTTTGACGATCATTTTATCTACAATATAAATTCACTCGGAATACACCTGTAAAATGCATAGGAAGGTAATTAATTCATATTTCTTGCTCTGATTTAAACAAGCAAGTACCTTGTGCTGTATTTCCATAATGCACCGGCTACCGCATAATGCAAGGAGAAAGGACCATTATAGGTGCGGCTCGAGGTCGGTTAAAGAGTTATAAGGACAAAGCAAAAGCTAGGCTACGTACACGGAACACAAAAGCGATTTTCAACAGGAAATGCTGTTTATCTACAGATATACAATATACAATTTACGCCTCTTATGAGCAGCTTATCAGTTCGTATTTGTAATATCAAACACTTAACACAACACACGTACATACGAGTGATGTAACTGATGTATTAATATAAAATACGTAATTAGATATCGAGCAAGTTTTAGTAAAATTTGAAATATGTATATCAAATTATAATAAAAAATGTGGGTATACCAAGAGTAAAAAAAAAAATCTGAAAATCGCGACAGTAAATCTACATTTTTAAAAATAAGTAGTTGTTACTGAAAAAAAAAATTAACCCTTTCCAAAAAATGTTAAAAATTGGGAAATAAAATTTTACCGTCGTGTCGTCGCCCAGTTAATTGAACCTTATTACCTAATATCGATAAGGAAATCAGCTAAAAATGCTGAAGAAGCTCATACTCCCTCGTATTATTTATTTATTTTCATTGAGACAGAAATAATGCAAATGTGGCAGTTTACGTAACCGTCTAATAACAGTAGGACCCAAATTTATGTTGTGATAGTAATTTTATAAACAGATTCTTTTCTAAAGTTTGATATTACTTGTTTCTGTTGACTGATTTCATTTATTTTATTTATTAATTTTGAAATACTCAGTAATTATTTCTACATTTGATACTCTTTTATTTGCCTTCACTTTATTTAATATATTTCACTATTATACAGTGCGTGTAATTGCGGACTGGGCATGTACTCCACGTAGCGCGAGAGATATGACAACCCAGGTAACAGCAAATTCGCCCGTCGGCGGCAGAGATTAAAGAGTCGGCGTTAGACCACTGAAGCATTCCCGTTCTCAGTTATTTCATTTCAGCCAGCTGGCACACGCGATGTTGCAATTCTAACTCCCTGTGCCCAGCCCGCCACTACACACAGTGTATACAAAGGCTATAGCGTGATAAGATCAAAATTGCCCCCGCCTGAATTTTTATTTCGAATTGGCCATTCGAAGGGACATAATTTCTCCTGCTCCAAAAAAATCTGAAAAAATTCATGAACGTGTGTTTTTGAGTAAGAAAACACCCTAATTTTTTTCAGATTTTTCGGATCAAAACTGGGGCCAGGAAAAATATTTCAATTTTTCAATGATTTTTTAGGCAATGAAAGTCATATTTGGCTAACATCTAAATAGCAATTTTTTGTGTACTTTTTCCCGTACTCTCGAATGCCTTTGTCAGAATTACCATTTTCAGACCGGAACATGCTCAAAATTTGGAAAAACCGTTTTTTCCGCATTTTAACCTCCCCACAATAAAATTGTGGGAGGTTACTAAAATTGGTCCAAAATCTAAAATTGAGATAACATCAAATCTGTACGTTTTGAGGTCCCAGGAATCCAAAAAAGTGATTTTTGAAAAATGTCTGTGTGTGTGTGTATGTGTGTATGTATGTTAGCACGATAGCGGCGAAACTAATAAACGGATTTGGATGAAACTTTGCATTCAGTGCTCCAAAAGATCTGAAAAGGTTTTGGTTGAGATCGGATTACGTTTAGTGCCGTTTTGGCACAAGTTGTTTATTTTATGATTACTAATAATTTGTAATTGAACCATTGAAAAGCAGTAGAAATTCCGATTTCAACGATATATCACACTTGCACCCTTTCGATTTGGTTTCCGCGAAAAAAATTAAAAAACAAAATAACACGCTTCTTGTGTAAGATATATTTTATAGTCTAACCTAACGTTCGGTAGACTTGTGTGTTAAAGCGTGCAGACTGTCATACACGTTTTTTTTAGGAACGTCAAGCCAATTGTGTTTTTTCGCGAGAGAAGAGAAAGTTTGAAGCCGGTGTTAGCTGTGTGGAACCTACACAACTCATAAGGAGCCCGTGTGATTACGGACAGCTCTTAACTGGGTCCAGAGTGAGTTTTTCATCAAATCATAATAAAAGTGACATTGACATTAAAAGTCCACAAACTGAACCTATTTCCGACGCATCGCCGGAAACATTTCCGTTAATCATAACCTTAAAACTATATAAACAATCATAACCTAAAAACAAAGTGTAATACCAACTTAAAAATTTTTGGACAACTGTCAAAAAATAAATTCCCCCAGGAAAGTTTTGGAACTAGAATTTTGACAGCTGTTAAAGTGACATCCCCCCCCGCAACAAAGTTAGTGACAAAAATTTTTGATAGGTGACAGTTCTTCAACTAACAATTTTAGACGCATTTTATTTGACTGCTGTCCAAAAATCTTTTGTGCGCGAAAGTAACTGACACCGTCAAAAAAAGATTTTCAAAATATATAGTGACCAGCAGCAGAATTAAAGTCCCCAACCAACACAATTAGCTTGACGTTCTTTAAAAAAATGTGTATGGCAGTCTGCATGCTTTAACACACTAGTCTACCGAACGTTAGGTTAGTTAGACTATAAAATATATCTTACACAAGAAGCATGTTATTTTGTTTTTTAATTTTTTTCGCGGAAATCAAATCGAAAGGGTGAAATATCGTTGAAATTGGAATTTTTACTGCTTTTCAATGGTTCGATTACAAATTGTAAGTAATCATAAAATAAACAACTTGTTATGTCAAAACGGCACTAAATGTAATTCGATCTCAACCAAAACCTTTTCAGATCTTCTGGAGCACTAAAGAAACCCTCATACAAAGTTTCATCCAAATCCGTTTATTAGTTTCGCAACATACATACACTCACACAGACATTTTTCAAAAACCACTTTTTTGGATTCCTGGGACCTCAAAACGTAAAGATTTGATGTTACCTCAATTTTCGATTTTGGACCAATTTTAGTATCCTCTCACAGCTTTACTGTGGGGAGGTTAAAATGCGGAAAAAACGGTTTTTTCAAATTTTAAGCATATTCCGGTCTGAAAATGGTAATTCTGACACCGGCATTCGAAAGTACGGGAAGAAGTACACAAAAAAATTGCTATTTAGAAGTTAGCCAAATATGACCTTTACTGCCTAAAAAATCATTGAAAAAGTCAAATATTTTTCCTAGTCCCAGTTTTGATCCGAAAAACCTGAAAAATATCAGGGTGTTTTCTTACTCAAAAACACATATCCATGAATTTTTTCAGATTTTTTTGGAGCAAACAGTCGAGTAGGAGAAATTTTTTTCGAAAAAAAACACGTTTTTTACGATTAGCACGTAGGGGGCTAAAAATTTGGCTGAAGGGGTTTTCAAATATGTCCTTTCGAAAGGCCTATTCGAAATAAAAATCCAGGCGGGGGCAATTTTGATCTTCTTATCACGCTATAGCCTTCCACTTGTATTTGATTTATTTTGTCTAAAGAATCATATTTTTATTTAATCTCACCAATTTCTGAAAAAGTAAAATTTTAAAGAAGAAGACAGAAGACGCTTTAATGTGTTTATTTTATAATTGTCGTATTCATTTGTACAAATTAGATATTCGTTGGGGCGGCTGTGTTCAAATCTTATTGTATGTAAATACTAAGTCTGTGTGGGTTATAACTACAAAGATGGCACTTAAGAACCCTTTAACGCAGATACCTGCAAATAGGTAAAGAGCTGCCAAACCTGAAGTCATAAACATAGTTTTTCTGTTACTGTTAAAAAACTGTATATTTTTAAAATATCAACTACATCAATCCATCATGAAAGAGCTATTTTGAATAAAGTACAACAAAGACAAAAGTTACTGTTAACTGATGGGGTTCTAGGCCACTAGTATTTTCGTTTCCTCGATAAAACAAATATTTCAGCAATTTCCATTGTTTATCAACTACTTAACTACTTTTAATTAAGGCTTGGTGTCTCGCATTTTGTGTTTAATAATCGTTATTATCATATAATAATGGTTACACGAACATTGCAAAATGAATCACGTTAAACAATGTTGTTTTTAAAGTAAGCAATATAATAAAACTTTCATCGACATTAATAATTGTTCAATAGGCATGTGGTATTTGAATATTTATATGTCGAAGGAAGTCCGCAGAAATGACGCTATAGGAAATGGTGTTTGTGTTCGGGCTTATCTCATTATGAGGATAACATTATTGACACTGGATGTATGTTTATGTTAAAATGCCAGTAATAAAAATACAGTTTTTTTTATTTCATATTTGAACAACTTCTTCAAGCAATGCGGGAATTTTGACATGACGTTTTTGGCAGCATGTCTATTTTGAGACGTACATTAATGATCCGATATCATCGCTTAGAGACGGTACACGCTGCGTTTCTAATTAAAAATATAATTTAACATCTGAAGTCTTGATTTTTTCGCAGCGGCTGTTTTTTGTGAAATCGAATATCATGCTGTCAATCGTTTTCAATTTACTTGTTAATTTTTCTCGGATTTAAAATCCCATCTTGACGCTTTACCATTCTAGAATATAAAATATAGCCGGTGCCGTTGTTAAAGTGACTACATGAGGAGAATGTTTTTAACGGTTAAAGTTAGTTTTTTTAATGAGACGTTAATTGTGTGTTTAACTAAAAAAAAATTAGAAATTCAATTTACTCACATCGGTTTCAAATAATAATGACTTGCTAACGCCCTAGTTTTATCCATCTTCCTTTGCGCGTCTGAGACACGGACCCTAGGGAAACAGACAGACGGCGTACAATGGGGCCTAAACCAGGCGAACATTCTGAAATTTGGCAAATGAGCCTGAAATAGGTTTATGAAAAATTATTTTAAAAATTAAACCTTCAAAGGGGTAGGTTGTAAGGGGTGGAAAAAATTATATCAACAAAAAGTGACTGCTCGGTCATGTTAATAATGGGAAAATATTTCTAAAACTCTAATTTGTAATGGGGCCGTTTTGTATGGGTAGAAAACATTATTGAAAAATTTTGAATAGTTATTTTTATATTATTTTTTAAGCAATAATTACTAAAATAATCTAACTTTATAAAATAGCTATTTTATATATATTTATAGGTGAATATAGTGAACAATTTTATTTAATTAAAAAGGCAAAATTAACTGGTCTACCCGCATGGTAAATAATTACCTGTATTTTCATTTGGCGCAAATATGCGCAAACTTTTACTAATTATTTTTAAAAACGACCAGTTTTATTACCGAAATAAGTAAAAATATTAGCCCGAAAATCAGGGTTAAGCTGACTAAAATCATGTTTTTAGTCAAGCGATTTTTATTTCAAAAAAATCGTAATTTTTTTTTCAAGTTTAAATGTTAGAAAGAAAGAATACAAACTTCATTAGTACAAAATTTTATTTGCAAAAATAAAACTTTAAAAAGCCTTTAATTTAAAGGCTTAAAACATTAACTCGAACATAATAATATGAACATATAAGAATAAAAATATATATTTTTCAAAATAGTACAAAACAAGACATATTAAGTATTAACGGTTAAAGATAAATACTAATTTAGATGCTTTTTCATTGCCCAATCTATTCCTAATATCTGCATGAACAAGTCCCTATGAAGGAAATATTCTTTCCACGTCTGCAGAAGAAGCAACAGGACAGAAAGGGAATTGTCAGATCCAGTACTTTGTTAATTTTTGGAATATCTTTTTGGGATTTCCACCACACTACTTTAACATTTTGTAATATTTCTTCTAAAAACCTTGTTTCTTGGATCGGATCTAGGTTGCTGGGCCTAAAATTCGAAAAGCCGGACTTATAGAGTCTCGCCAGTTAAGTATATGGAATTGGGCCCAGCGGCTTATTGTGCTATTCAATCACATGAATGTTGGTTATCACTAGGAATGCTCAATAAAATATAAAATAAACCTCTAAACCCTATATTACCTCCCAACTTTAAAATTAATTTTTTTCAAAACTATTGAAGATAATTAAATGAAATTAATAGGAGATGTTGAATGGGGGTATAAACATCTAACAGTATCATAAAGGTACAAAAATAAAAGTCGTTTTTACTGAACGTTTATTATTCTTACTGGACAAATTGAAATAAAATACTGTATATCTGATATTTTTTTACTACGCACTTCATAATGCCCAAATTTTAATAAAACATTGTGCGTTCGTTTGAACTGAACAAAATGGAACTGTTTACTGTACAGGTTATTACCACCCATTATTATTTTGCTTCAAAGCAAATGTCGCCTTGTCATCTGCTTTAGCTCTGTGTCACATCACGCAAAAGGTTAGTTGTTGAGGATAGATCTCGGTCTTCTTTACATTATACGCCAAGCGTTTCATGAAATGCCAGATTACATCAAAGACCAACGACGCATAGGTACATCTTTAAAGGATTCTCCTTTGTATTCTAAACTATTTATAATTAAGATATCCTTATCTGGAAATAAACAAAAGCAAAAATGCAATCAAGTGTCGTTATCAGATAAAACTTATCAATCAAAATATAAGGATTATAAAGTACTTATTGAGGTTAATGAATATTTTTAATTGTTAGTAATAATCTGCTTCATTTACAACTTACACTTAGGCGTTGTAAAAATGACAAATGCATGGAAATATTTCATGGGTTGTGTCATGTTTTCGAGAAAATATCTTTTAAAATGTGATTTATTGAATAAAACGAAACAAAACACGTTTCACTAGCAATATCCCTAATGCTTGAATCATATCCGAAATTTTTTTCGAGGTCCTGAACTTTAATACAAAATTCGAGACCCAGAAAAAATTTACGGTTAATAATTCGAGCACGTCTGGGATTCGGTAAGAAAATTTCACACTTAATGAAATTAAGAAAACAAGCTAAAAACGCACTCTCCGCCAATTTACTGAGTTTTTTTTATATAATTGTTACACATTCTATATAGTACAGTACCTAGAGGTAAAAAATATGCAAAACTTCGGAATAATGTCATATTGAACGGATTTCGTTCATTTTTGGCAGTATAATAGTAAATGCTTCACAGAAAAGTTTCTATATTGTGCGGGGGCTTGCTAATTTATAGGGGGTGGGTGCCACCCCCTCTCAGGGGGTGGCACTTACAAAATATATATATTTATTGGAGCTGAAGTAGAATCAAATTTTAAGAAGAAAAGGTTCTATGCAATTTTTCACATAAATTGATAGTTTTTAAGTTATAACGACTTCAAAATTGCGACTTTAGCTTTAAAAAAAGGTATTTCCAAACGGCTTTCGTCAAGTATCTCGAAAAGTATTATTTTATCGAAAAAATGTTACAGACCAATTACAGAAAGTACAAACTGAAAATTAATTATATTTTTTGTTTATTGATGTAGGATTAATAATTTCGGAGATATTTAAGTTTACATTTGGCCTCCAAATGCTTTAGAAAAAAATACAGTTGAAACTATAAAGGTATTTTCGATAAAACTTATTTTTTTTTCGTTTTCCAAATATCTCAATAAATATTAGTTTTATTGAAAAATGGGTAGAGCTAGAAAGTAAAGCTCATAAACTGATAATGAATTTCGCTTCTTTATTTATTTACATAGATTTAATAGTTTCGGAGACATGAAATTTTACAAATGGCGTCCGAACGTTTATAAGACGAAAAATGCAGTTTAAATGTTAAATATATCTCATAAATTGTGAAACCTACGTCACCCATGTTAACAAATGAAATTAAGACAATTAATTGCGCTTTCAAATTATTTTTTACTGGTTTTTGTAGCATAAGAAATAAAGAAGTTATGACGGAAAAATATGCGTATTTATATTTTTTTATATATAAAGGTCGCCATTGTGTTACTCTAATTAGCCAGTAATTTAAAAAAAATTATCTCAAATAAAATACAGTTTTTCGTTAAGATGTAGCATTACCTAGATGCTCAAATTTTTTTGCTCATTTAAAGCACTTGCTTTAGAAAAAAATGCATTTTAAACTTTAAAGGTTTGTACTTTCTGTAATTGGTCAGTAACATTTTTTCAATAAAGTAATACATTTTGAGATACTTGACGAAAGCCAATAGACGGAAGATTTATTTCTTACAAAATTTTCTGATATGCCATTTTTCAAAATTTAACGTATTTTATTAGGTATCTGTAGCAAAGTAAAATATCTTCGTAGAATTTTAGTTAAGTATATGAAATAATCACAGGTAGATTAATATTACTTTAAAGTAATAATGTCAATTGAATTTGGGTTACTAAAGGCAATGTAAGGTTTATTTTTTACAATAAAAATAATATATAGATATTCCCTTTTTGATAAAGGTGGTTATAACATTTTAAAGAGACAGCACGCATTATTTTGTGGCAACATAGACTTCCCAAGTGGTTGTTAACGCTAAAACCAAAAGGTATGTAAAATCTTAATGCTAAGAATTGGAAGATTGTATTGTAATTAATTAAATAAAAATTACGAAAATTTAATAATAATAACAAAATGAAATATCATTTTCTTGTTGCATTACAATTTGACAGAAAATTTATGTGTAAAAAATTTTCGGATATTTTTCCGTTGCCAATGGCAACGAATCAAAATAAAATCATAACTTTCTAGAAAATGCAGATGTGAAATTTTCAAAATTAGAACTTAATTTCCAAAAAAAAAAACAGTAACTTTCCAGATAGGAAATAGCTTTACTGTATCTTCCTTTTAACAGATTGCATTTCCAAAAAACTTGCCGCTCCCCCCAATAATCAATGAAAAAAAAATTTTATTCGACTAATTGCGGGAAATACTTTTGCTGATGAAATTAGTGCATTGTTATTTTGGGAATCTGCAAACTAGCACTTGACCCATTGTTGGGTGACACGTCCGACCTCCTTACTATCTATGCTATCTAATTCCAGTGACAAGGGTGGTAGCTTTGTCACCTTGCTCACATGTTTACCATTCGAACTGTAACTCTGTAACATTGAGGAAAAGGAGATACTACTAATAGGCCAGTGGAATTAGCGAATATACATATTGTAATTCGTTTCAGGATGCCACGTGGATTAAACGATAGTTTTATTGATTACGAACATGACCCTGAATTTGGTCCACTTTTTGACCGCCGGAACATTGTTTATTTAACGATTTATTGTTGAAAAATTCCAAAAAATCGACTTTTTTAAAGATAACTCAAAGACCTTTGACGATAGGTTTTTCAATTTGTAGATACTGTTAGAACTTTGAAAAACGGTTAATTTGAAAGGTGTTTCGTTTAAAACGCTTGAAAATTTGTTTAAATAATTGCAAAAAACCGCGAAAATTTTCGCAATTTGCAAATATTTTTCATTCTTTAATAAAAGCACTTCAGCGCTTGAAACTTTGACAAAATATGTCTTTTGTCACCCCAAAGTTACCTCTAAAATTTCATAAAAAAAATTTAATTAGTTTAAGAGATATTCAATTTGTTTATTAAAAACATGAATAATGTAACATGCAAATGAAATAATAATATCTGTCATGTCGATTTTTTCCTAATTAAACAATAATTTGTTATAAACAATTATTTTTTGTTAAAAATTTTTTTACGAATGTATTAAAAAAAATCATCTCGGCTTCTAGTAAGGCTACAGTCATTTTTTTTTGAAAATGTGTAAAAAAACCCCAGCAACAAAGATATCAGAACGATATTGCAAAATCTTCATTTGTTTAAAAGTTATTAGCAAAAAACCTAACCTCAAAATGTGACACTTTTTCAAACGCCATTTTGAAGTTGAAAATAATACAAATTTGATTTACCATTAATGAAAACATAAAGTTTAAGTCTCAACAAAAAAAATGATGTCCAGATCAACCCTCTACGACAACGGGAACTGGGTGAATTTGCATTTTACATTATTTATGTTTTTAATAAAAATATTGAATATCTCTTAAACTAATTAAAAATTTTTGATGAAATTTTAGGGATAACTTTGGGGTAATAAAAGACATATTTCTTCAAAGTTTCAAGCACTAAAGTGCTTTTGTTAAAGAATGAAAAATATTTGTAAATTGCTAAAATTTTCGTGGTTATTTGCAATTATTTAAACAAATTTTCAAGCGTTTCAAACGAAACATCTCTCAAATTAACCGTTTTTCAAAGTTCTAACAGTATCTACAAATTGAAAAACCTATCGTCAAAGGTCTTTGAGTTATCTTTAAAAAAGTCGATTGTTTGGAATTTTTCAACAATAAATCGTTAAATAAACTATGTTCCGGCGGTCAAAAAGTGGACCAAATTCGGGGGGTCATGTTCGTAATCAATAAAACTATCGTTTAATCCACGTGGCATCCTGAAACGAATTACAATAAATTTCAGTCTTTTTTTTACTAATTCTACTGGACTATAAATAATATAAATTTCTGATATCTTGGGCTGCAGATCTTTCTTAAATTCATGTTGAGCGGACCTTGTTGGTAAACATTTGTCCAAAGAAGTATCCTAGCGAATGTAAGTCATTAATTTTGTTTGTAACGGGTTGTTTTATCGTCAGAACAACCCTTTTTAAGTTAATTTGCCAAAATCTGTACTAATTTTAAGCTTTTTGTAATTTTGTCCCATTGTTTTAGTGTCTTAATTTGAATTCGTCCTTTAACATTAAGGGAAATCATACGAACCATTGAATGCACGAAAAAGGCATGACCCGATATTAAATGGTGCAGCATCATACAAGGTTACGTTGTTTAAATTAAAAAAAATACAGAGTGTTTAAAAAAAATTGTATCAACTTCTAGTGCAGGTAATACATCAAACTGGAGTAAACAATGTACTCTTCGCCGGTTTGTTGAAATTTTTATATAATTGTTGCACATTCTATAGAATATTCTTCGCAATTTTCTTGTGAATAATGTTAGTTTTTGGACATTCCAAATTTTGTGATACTAACTTAGTTGGTGAAACACTTGTTAGTAATAAAAATATATAAAAAAGTAAAAAAAAACAACTACATTCAACGTGTCTGTGACTCGAACTCACGACTTACGGCCCTTGACAAGTCAAAACTGTGTCGATCGGGAACCAACCCCCTAGTTTGTTCGCTTATTACTCGAAAACTATGACGCCTATCGGAAATATGTATAGAACCTCATCTGTAGCAAATTGTATGTAGAATATTATCAATGAGTATAAATTTTTCTGTGGGATCAACTGTTTCGCGAGAAAATGCGAAAAACCGCGGTGGGGCGCATTAGGGGTGGTTTTAAGGGTGAAACTCACACTTGTGCCTTGGGAACTCTTTGGTTTCTTAAAAATAGCCCTACGGAGCATATAATCCCCAAAAGGCGAAAGATTATAGTTTATATCCACTATTCCCCGATTTTAGGTCTATCAATGGACTATTAAGTTACTGTGTTTATAAGAAACGTGATGGACGGACAGATAGACAGACGGACATTTTGAAAGTTGTTTAGAATTTGTTCACAACACACAATTTTTTTTTGTCTACGAGCGATATTTACTCCTCATAATTCCGATATCTCTAATGGTGAGATTAAAAAAACTGAATCGTCGCCATTTTTTCAAAATAGCGGCTCGAGTGCAAAAAATCAGGTCAGGTCAGGACTTTCAGTATCTTTAATAGTACGCCCGAATGAACATCTTTGCCAAGTTTTTGAAACTGTATTAATTATTTCTATTCGATGTGGACATTTGATAAAATCATATTGCTCGTGTTTTCATTGCAACATGACGCGTCGCTTTGATACTTCCAGCAGTATAATTACAATCAATAACGTGAACTTTTCCAGAAGCGCTAGATGTTAATAAAAAAGCTTTCGCTCGTAACTTATGTTACTGGTATTATAAACCGAAGATAATGATACTCCTTGTCGAGCATTATCAAGGATTAAGTTATGATTGAGTAGCTATTGCTGTAACAATAATAACGTATAATAAAACGGTAATCTAATATCAGCGTATTATGTTGCGGATTTCTATTAAATGTGGAGATACAAGAGAATGTAGACATACTTGGACGTGGAGGCATATTATTTCAAAGGCCACCATTGCATTAACGTATTCGTTTGCAAAAACTACTTTCACTTTCCGTCAGTCCATGGCGCTACTATGACATCACTTGTTTTTTAATTGTACGAGCATGAATTAAGGATCATTACTTAAAATTATACAAAGGCCACGAACTAAAAAATTCGCGCAAATAGTTTAACTAGTGACTAACGCAGCATCAGAAGTGCTTACAGATCATTATCTAAAAATACATAGTAAGTACTAAGTAGTAGCGTTTACAGTGCGCGATACCAACTGTTCGGACAATCAATGTGTGCTGGGAGTACACAATCTGTTCAACTAATTAAAGAGTAAATGAAACCAGTGAGAATCGCTATAGACCAGTCCCGGCAGTCCTGAAAGTATTTAAATAGGAAATAAAAACAATAAAAAGATACAGCTACGGCCACGTGTTTCGGAGTTATTGCTCCTCATGAGCCATGTCTGTGCACGTGAAGTACGAAGGTGCAAATGGAGTACAGGGTGGACCAAATTAGATGGGATTTGGGGTTCTCTACTTTTTTACTAAAATCAAAAGTTGGTACCACTTTCGTTGAAACCGGAAGTAGAAAAAAAAAAATATGTTATACGTCAAAAAGTGACGTTTATCAAGTACCGACGGTATACCAAGTTTCAATAATTTATCTGCTAATATAAAGAAAAAATTGGGGGTATACCAAGTTCGTGTTACACCCGGTATAGCAATTATTCTTGCTTTGATTTTTTGTTGAACCCCATAAACTGTTCCATTCTTTTGTTTAAATAAAAAATGTTTGGTAACGTTAACGGTTCACTTTTTAGCTACTGGCAATAGTTCGATTAATTTACCGAATTTACCACATTTGATAATTTTCCATCCTAAAATTATTTAGGCCGACCCTGTATTTATATCTTCCACCTTAAAATAGTTTTGAATAATTCACGCGTCAAGATATTGTCCGTTTTCTATATTCTAGAACGTTCTTGAACGACTCTTGAGTCAGTACCGTCAATCGTATTCGCGCTAAAACGTAAGATCTTATTCATTCTAGCTGGAGGATGACGTAGGAGTAACAAGCGGGCGCAAGCCCTGATGAATTTACCAGCCTGTCCATATCAATTTGCTCCCCTAGTTTGACTAGTATTTAATGATGGCCTCTTATAAAAATTAGTCTTAATAATAAGGAAATAAGTGAGTGCATCGAAGTTCCTGATTTAACTGTAAGTACAGAAACTGTATATAAAGTCGTTTCTGATCCAGCAAAATGGCTGTGCCTAGACATTCCTGTTCCCGTTTTCAATGAGAATATTGTGGCTGTTGTCTACTGATCTCCAGCGTCCCTTTTTATGCGCGTTTATACCCTTTCATCAATTTTTAGTTCGACGGCTAAACGTTAATATGAATTGGTGTGCCTTTTTTCGTTTTGCTTGGACATGCAAAAGTCATACCTAGTTGTAAAGTTGTTTTATACACCTCTTTCTTGTTATTTTGACTGAGATTTTGTTTAGTAGAGGGGGAATAAATTAAAAATGGAAAAACGGGTCATTTTTATAATTTTGTGTTAACTCGAAAAACAACGTAATATTCCGTAAAAGAATGCTTTTTGTAGAAATAGTATATTATACAACGATGCTTCATGAATACTGTTATTCCCGAGTATGATTACAACTACGAGCTAGCGAAGCGAGCGAGTGTTGTAAGCATCCGAGGGAATATAGTATTAATTATAGCGAGTTGTATACTATACTTTATCTACAACTAATTTTTAGAAATAAAAATGATACAATTTTTTTACTTTGCAGCAAAATGTATATTAATATTGCTACAGTTGATAAATTGAACATATGATGGAATGTTATTGTTAATGGGTAGGCCAAAAGTAGGTCAAAAGAACGGTTTGTCAAATTAAATTTAAACGTCAATACAATAATTTTACATATTACTCAAAAAGAATAATTTCATTAATTAATTTCTTCAGTAAACAATTTAATCAAAGATATTTAATAGTTGTGGTCAAAGTATACTACTACTCGCATACATTATGATTTAAGTACTGTTTTTTGATTGTTCTACGAAAGAGAATATTGATCCGCATTATTCCCTCATCATTAATCCCTGCGAGAATAATATATGGCATTATATAGCAAAATTGACATATATAAAACATATTATATATTAGTCGTAGATAAATCTTATTTTACTTCCACATCCACTGGAAGTATAGTAACGACAAAAATTTTTTAAAAAATTCTTATTGTTCAAATAGGCTTAAAATGTCATGAAACGTCGAGATTTTAAGTTTGAGCGAAAAAAAATTTCTGTCTGTCTGTCGGTCTGTTATATTATTATGAAATATATATATTAGTAAAATGTATAAACAAAAAAAATTATAGAGAATAACATTTCGTAAGATTTCTATTTAAGTATCTACAATTTACAAAAATTAAGAATTTTTTTTTTTTTATTTACTGATTGATTTTTTTCAAAAACAGTAGGGTCCTTCCTCTACTGACGCTAACTTGCTTTCCAAATTTCAGTACAATCGGACTTTTCTTTCTAAAGTTATCGTGCTTACAAGAAACGTGACGGAAGGACAGACGGACATTTTGGCGGTTGTTCAGAATGCGTTCACTAACATAATGATATGAATTTTTTTTCTCTACGAGCGATATTTACTGTTTTAGAAATGTACCGATCAAATGCAATATACTCGTCATTTTTGCGAAGAGTATAATAAAATGGAAAAAAATGGAAAAAATCAAAGTTTCACAAAAAATGTGTGCCAACACAACACATGAAGATTTAACGCCTGTCGCACGCTTAGACAACTAGATACTATTTTGACATAAAAGTCTGAAAAACGAGCTTGCCTAAGGCAGTAACAACATAACCTTGCCCAGTCCGCCTTCAGAAACGTATATCTCCATCAATTTTTCAACGTACAATGACGCCATTATGAATTCCCTTTACACATCCGTGCGCGGATTTATTTTTAAAATGGTATATAAAATGTAAATTTCGTCGTATCAGAATTTGCTAAGAGCTTTATTCAAACATCCTCCAGTGTGGGAAAGTGAGGCTTTTTCACAGGCCGGCTTTGCGCTGAAATTTCCTAATCATATTAACTTGCTTTATTCCTCGTATCCCGTATATTGTTTAGAGGCTTAGCTTTGCGTTTCAAAATTTAATGTTCTCCAGGTTTAAACAATAAACACACGGCGATGTTCAAAGTTGTTAACAAAGGACGAGCATAATAATCCAGGGAAATTAGATTTTTTCTGTTTGTTCGCCCGTGGAGGGAGCACGTTTTCATTCAAATTGCGATTCCAGTTTAAAAACCGCACAGGATGTAGTTTTACAGAAAAAATATTTATGTGTGTGTGTGTGTATAAGCTGGCACATGAAGTCCTGACGGTAACTCCATGAATGTGCGGATTTATGGGTTTTGCAAATTCCATAATTTGTTTTGGCTGTTATTTATTTATTTTTTCTACGACTGTGCTGAAAGTCAAATTTTCTAACTTCAAAATGACTGCAGAAAATATCACTTTGACGCACGCCGTGGCAAAGAATTTGCCACACGCCTTGATTATACTTCATACACCGCGCACCGGAATAAAATAGTGTGTTTACCTTAAAGAATTTTCTATTACTTACTGGTAATAACAATTAAATTCTATAAATGTACATTAATTACACATGAATTGCAATTACAAAGTCAAATTTTTTAACTTCAGGAAAATGTCACTTTAAATAAAATCTGACAAGCAGCAAATTTAAAATTTTGGAAAGACTTTGAAAAGGGAAATAACTTCACAACCGTAGAAAAAATAGTATGTAACACACGTGTGGCAAGCTTCATTGCAAAACTCGTATGATAGGAACACTCGCTGCGCTCGTGTTCCTACTTAAATACATCGTTTTGCAATGAAGCCCTTGCCACACTTATATTACAATCTACTATTTCTGAAATGTGGAAAATCATGTTGGTAAGTCCTATGTATTACGAAGCAATATCTCCGTGTTCCACTATGGGTTCATTACGGTAACTAAAAACAAGCTAAAAACGTACTCTTCGCCAATTTACTGAGCTATTTATATAATAATTGTTACACATTCTATAGGATACTTTTTGCAGTTTTCTTGTTCTTTTCTAATGTTAGTTTTTGGTCATCCTAAATTTTGTGATACTAACTTTGTTGTGAAAAAAAAATATATGAAAAAAAATTTCCAACTTGTCTGGGATTCGAACACGCGATCTTTGAATTGCGAGGCAAAATTTTGTGTACTAGTCTTCAATGTGGGAAAGCCCCTGCATAATTTTAGAGTGTGGCGGGAAAACGGTAATTACCCCCCCCCCAAGATTCTGTAAACCATCAACTTTTGTTTTATAAAATGTTGATTTTTGTTAATTTTGGGAAGAAAAAAATTGTTTTTCGGATTTCTCCCCCCACTCTTCAAAAAAATTTTGGGACGAAAAAATTTTTTTTCGGATTTCTCCCCCCACTATTCAAAAAAATTTTGGGACGAAAAAATTTTTTTTCGAATTTCTCCCCGCTCTTCAAAAAAATTTTGGGACGAAAAAGTTTTTTCGGATTTCTCCCCCCCGTTCATCAAAAAATTTTGGGTTCAGTGTTAAGAAAGCTCAAGGTCCAACTGTCACTTTTAAGTATATTAGTTTAGTAAGTAATTTATGGTAGATTCTACATAATCTTCATTTTAAGAATTTAAGCTTGTCAGTATAGCGACCGATGAGGGGGTCCTTGAAAAAATCTTGTTGGGAACCACTGCACTAAAGTATTGACTATAAAAAATAAAAATCACGTTACAAACTTAACGCTAAGTAATAAAATAATGTAATGTATATATGTCGAGAGGTATGATTGTATAAAAAATTTATTTAAAATTATATTAAAAACCGCTATCCAAGTAATTCATAACGAAAAAATTTTGTATGTGGAAATACTTGTTTATGGAACTTTAATAATATCATATTTGAAATCCTCTACCTCAAAAACCCATAAAACGATACCCCACATCGGTAGTGGGGTGGGGGTGGTGATAGGGGGGGTAGTAGTGGGGCTGGATGAAGTAAAAAAATATTTTGAGGTTTTTTGGTTCTTGTACACACACTAAATCATATTTTCTTTTCATCTCCTTTAAAAATAGGGTAGGGTTGGTAGGCCAAAACTTTTTTGAGCCCTTTAGCTTCTCTTGTATATACTAAATACCAATTTCATAGACTCTTACCTGCTTGATTCACCTATTTACCCCCCATTTAACCCAATTTACCCCCCAACCCTTCGACGGAATGAGACGAAAATATAATCTAGTTCCAGATCCCGTTAAAGTACGTACGTGTACCAAATTTCAAGTCAATATCTTAAAACGGTTCCAGAGTAAACGTACGCACAAAGAAAGTTACTAAAAATATATTTTTAAATTTTTAAAATTTTCTTTGTCGATACTATACTTCCACTGGATGTGGAAGTAAAATTGTATTATTGGTCACCGATTTTGTGGCATGTATTCATTTATTGAATAGAAGCAGTGTCTGTTCAAATAGTCTCTTAAATTCCGTTTAAATATTGTATATGTTAAGGAACTTTTTATATAACCAGAGCAGTGCAGAGTACCAAAAAAAGTACTTGCAAAAATTCGAGTACGAGTACCCGATTCATTTTACTTATGAGTACAATACTCGTAAGTATTTTATTAATAAGAAAGTATAAGTACGAGTAATACCCGCATAAATTCGAGTAACGAGTACGAGTACCCATAACCATTAAAATAAGTTAATATTTTCTCTTCATAGTCTTTAGATAGAACTTTTTAAATATATAGATAAGAACAGATAAAAAGACACTCAGTCAAGTTTAAAATAAAATAAAACCTTTTATTTAATAAAACAAATTTAACGAAATAACCATTAGGCATTATGGTTCACGGAAAATAAAAACATTATTTATAACATGGGCATAGGACATCTCACTTTTTATTAGCAGAACTTCATAGAAGATCTCATTTTGAAATAAAAGTCTCTTCAAACGTTGCTCCTTATTATCATTTTTGTAAATAATCGCTCATAAAAAAATTGTGATATTGCTGCGAATGACTTAGTATTTCGTAGCAAATAATTCAATACTGAAAATCATCACCTATCTATCCTATTATTTCTGGTGGCGAAAATAGATAATATGATTTTTTTAAAGATTTATTTTAATAATAAAAAATGATCGCCGAATTGAAATTTTCCACACATTTTCAAAAAATATGAAATGGCATTCAATGTTATCCCGAAAATAAATAAAATAAAATAATAAATAAGACAATGTAAAATCATGATTTGGCTTCTAATCAGTATTGTCGCTTTTTCTTGAAAACGACGCGTCCTATCGATTTCTGGCAAAAGGGCATTTTCTAAATAAAATTGAATGCTGTTTAATATTTTTTGAAAATATTTGCAAAATTTCAATTCGGCGATAATTTTCTCTTAAGTTTCATGAATAGTAAATATCTCTCCATCTTCGTATCTTCTTAATTGGTAATAATAGGCAACCAATGGTTTTCAGTATTGAATTATTTGCTTTCAAAGAAGTCATTCGCAGAAATATCACGAATTTTTTTGCGAGCGGTTATTTTAAAAAATAACAATAATAAAAATGTATTTACAAATACAATGCCTTGTGTCACAGAAACGAAGCATCTTAGGATCAATGATTATGGACACTTTTATTCTCAAAATTAGGTCAAAATCAAAATTAGGTCTTTTACCGACTAATGAAGTCATGCTAATAAAAAGTGAGACACCCTGTATAAATATATATAATATACACTGCTGAGCTGACGACAGATGACAATTGACTAGTTAGTGCCTGAGCCCTGAGTGGTAAACTAATGACTGCACACTAAAGTAAACTAAATCTCTGAGACTACAGTACCAGAGAAATAGAGTAACCAGAGGTTGAGTAATCGTGAAAAGTAACAATTTTTGACGAATACTTTGTACGAGTAATTTTCAATGTGCTGCAAATACGAGTATTAAGTCCTCTAAACCAAAATGTACTTACGAATAATTAAAAAAGAGTACTTTTAGTACTCGAGTACAAAATACGAGTAAAGTATCCGTGTACTCGCCCAGCTCTGGTTATAACAGCTGCCTCCAGCATATTTTGGTGATTTTTTGTATTGCATGTAGTAAAAGTTTTCCATGTGAATGTTTTCGTTCTTACGCGTTGGATTTTTTAAAATCACTAAGGTGTAAAAATACATACAGTAATTTATATATGTATATGCAAGTAACAGTTAATATACTGTTATTTTTCTACAAGAGTCTCTAAATCCGATGTTAAAAATTAGTCGTAAGATTCGTTTTTGTATTACAAAATTGTTCTCTGTTCTGCATCGACCACCTTCCAGTTCCATTATTAGACCCCGAGTACCACCTAGAATCGGCGTACTCCTCGAGACAAATTGAACGAGCCCAAACTCGAAGGGGTTCCATTATATTATTGTCGGGTTCCATAATATTGTACCATTGGTACCATAATATTGTATTGTCATCAGAACTACACGTGTATGCAAAATTTCAGCTCAATTGGACGTCGCCAAAGACGTCGACATTTTATACCTATCTGCACAAATGTCAAAGTACCATTCGCGACCAGACGCGACGATATAAAGCCTATCCCCATATTCCAGCAGTTCTCAAACAATATTTTTTTCAATTTTCGAACTATGGGCTTTAGACTCCATGTTATATAAGGATTTTTTTATTTGTTTAGTCGTTCCCCACCACCAGTTTTTTTTAATGACATGAAACTAATTGCACCTTGTATATGTATACATGTCATGTGATCTATAACGGATTTATATGATGCATTGGTCTCTTGGGAAGGAAAGCACAAAAAAAAATAGTATTTACTCTAGTTACATATTATATACTCGACAATCAATAAGGCGTTAAGTATTAGCAAACAATAAATGTTATAGTTTATTTACCTGTGTTTAAGTAATAAAACAACTAAATAAATATTTACTTAAAATATAACTATTTATGAAATTAAACGTGTTAGAACCTCATTTTTCCATATATTACGAAATATTCCTAAACTTTAAAAGTAGTCATTTTAGTCTTTGTTTAGGTTGAACTGGATATTTCTCCATTGAACATCAATCGTAAAACTTTTCCTTTTCTCAGTAATAAAATGTTTAATAAATGATAATAATAAAAGCCTATTTTTATTTAATGAACATCAAGTTTTAGTGCCTACTACTCATTTTTATGACGGCAAGTAATAAATGACTGAAATTAATTTTAAATTGGTTAATTTTCTTTTCTACTTTGAAGTAAAAGTACAGCGATTTCGCAATATGTGTAAGTCATGTACCCATGGATATAACAAAATACTAACTTGGAGTTTTTTTTTGAATGATGAAAAAATAACACTTTCTTTGTGAAATATAAATCGCTAATAAAATAAACACGTAACGTAATTAAAATAGCAATTGAAATCGAGCCAGACCTATGTGAAAGTAATATTTAGAAGAAAAAATACCATTGATTATTCTTAGTTTAGATTTGTTCAGACCGCTTGTAAATTTACATCTTTTCCCTCCTCCTATCCTCCCTCCCTATCACTACCTCTTCTTTGCCCTCCTTTATTCTCATCCCTTCGACACACACACTCTTCTTTCTTTCTCTCTCTCCCTCATCGCCCTATTACTGACTACAGACACGTAACAGTAACGTATCTTCGTAAGTTTTAACCCTTTTTAATATACTAAATTATCTCGGAGCACTCTAAAAAATTTTGCAGGGGCTTTCCCAGGTTGAAGACTCCGATTAAAGAACTTATATCTAGATACATAATTGTACTGATTTATATGTTGCTGAGATAGTTACAATCTAAGGCACTTCTTCCCATAAGTTCTTGATTGGCTAGTCGATCTATTCGCCACCTATTCGGGCACGATCGGTTCAGTTCGACTATCATAATCTCAGTTTGACACTTGACAGTATCCGTATAAGTGTTTTTCGATCAAAATGTGGTGAAGAAGTCTTTTTATTTTAAGTTGTGATTTGCTTAATACCTAAATAATATTCTCTATTCATATTTACATAGTTTAGTGACAATATATTTAGTGCAAAGTGCTGTGCCGTTTGCAGAAAGCAGTTTAGAAAAGAAGAAAATCGATCGTTCCATAGTCGTAACATGATGAAGTTCAGTTTTTAATACATATTTATCTTACTGTATTACCTTACTGTAATATCGTATGCCTACATCACGTTGTATAAAAAGCCGGTAATGCAGGAATTGCAATAATTCATTTTAATGAAAATATTTACCATTCTACACATTTTCTACACACACAACGCCACTGTTGCCTATGGGATGTGATGTTCATCTATCCATTTTAATGGACATATAATGTGACTATGTTAGGAGCAAACAAGGTATATAGTGAAAAGATAGCCTGTTATGTATCTAGATATAAGTTTTTTAATCGGAGAGTACACCATTTTATTTTCAGCATCATGGTAAATCACGTTGTGTATACAGGTTTTATAAAATATTAACGTTTTGGTTCTGGAAAACTAAAATTTTGTTCCTGAAATGTTAGAGAAAGTCAGTATTCAGAATGGTGGGAAACCTGCATAAGATAGTGCTATTATTATTATATTCTGATACACTGAAAAAAATGCGATTTCTTCCCTTTTGTTAAAATTTCCTAACCAATAACTGTTCTCGGATAAATATTGTAAATCTTGTATCAATTAACAACTGTAGAATATTTCCTTGTGTTTTGTTTTGATATCCGATTACTGTTTTCCCGCGAACCCAAAGCTTGCTTTGATGTTACTTTTTATCTCTATGCATTATTTTTGTTTATTAACCTTCAGGTCAGTGACAGCATGTGAAAGTTTTTTTTTTTTTAGTGCTCCATAATCTAATTATAGATATAATTAGTAATAAAAGTTCTATATTATTTCATTTCATTTTAAAATTACAGTGCCTATTTATTTATTAGTCTAGTTAACCTTTGAGAGGTGGATTGTACTTTTACAATTTTAGTGATTTTTATTTATAACGACTTATAGACACCGCGATTCTTGTTGAAATAAATATCTAAAATAGGTGTTTTATATACACCTATTTGATTTAATCAAATCGGACAAATAATAGAATAATTATCGTAGAAAAAAAAACACCTTCTATTTATACAGTGTGTTTCACTTGAAATGGTAACACTCCAATAACTTTTTAATTTGTTTTCCGGTTTGAATCAAATGTTACTTAAGTATAGAACAAATTAGGATCTACTTATTACCAGAAAAACAGTCGGCCCCCTACAAATGCAACACCACCTGCGGTACCAAAATATGTGGAGAAAATAAAAAAATCATATTAGTCATTTTTTTTATTGGAAAATGTTGTCAATGAAAGTTGTTCAAAATTTAATCAAAATTAAAATTTTAAAAATAATTATATAAAAGAAACTGTGAATTGCTTGACAACTACCTGGCAGCTTGGGTTTTATTTCGAACAAAATTATTATAGTACAGTTTTCTAAACACAAAAACCCATTAAAATGATATTTTCGGACTTGGACATTATTTTAATCAAAATTTATATATTTTTATATTTTGATTAAATTTTAGACTTACGGTTTTTGGACAATTCTGAACGAGTTTCATTAACAAAATTTTCCTATAAAAATATGCCTAATATGATTTTTTGATTTTCTCCCCATATTTTGGTACCGCAGGTGGCTTTGCATTTGTAGGAGGCGAATATTTTTCTGGTCATAAGTAGATCCTAATTTGCTCCATACTTATGTAAAATTTGATTCAAATCGGAAAAAAAATAAAAAAGTTATTTCAAGTGAAACACACTGTATGTCTGTAAGTATGTCTGTGTGTTTATGTGTGTAGATCGTTTCATATAAACACGATAACTTCTATTAGACTTAAAATTCTTGTTTTTTTGGAACTCGTGTAAAATAGCATGGTAGAATATTCCTTATTGACATTGGGCCATATCTGGCATACAGGCTGATATCCAGATTCGTGTAAATTGACTTGCTTTATATAAACTATGTTTTATTATAATTTTAGAGCAAAATGTTGCTAAGGTTTTTAATTAAGCACACAAAAATAAGATGTTCAAAATATTGGAATTGCAATATAGTGTGTTTCTTAGATTCTAACTAACTTTACGTGGATTAGCTATATCAGTCTTTCTTTTTGAACAATAAAAATGAAAAAATATAGATTGTGTACTTAATCTAAGTGGCACCACGTAAACATAAATTGTGTCAAATTCGAGCAAAAAGGTCATCAAATAGGTATTCACAATCGGCTACTTCTACTCGTTTTGTATTTTAAACTAGAAAATTGTATGAGTACCTACGTAATATTATAAGATTAAATAATTCCATGGACGCCATTAAAGTCGATAAGTTGGGATTAAACTCACATACCTACAGATATGCATATCATTTAAAACGAGCGTGCTAATCTGAAAAATTCATTCAACAGATTCAAGTTGTGTGAATGTTTATAACAATTATGATAATGATAAGATAATGAATGGCACGTTTTCGCTTTGTTTATATGAAATGATTAACAAATACAGCAACCTATTATGTCGATAAACATTTTTAAAGTGAATCAATTGACTTTTGTTGGTAAGTACTGACAACAACTCAACCATATGTTGCTTCAGTCTTCAATGTTCGTGACAGATGTAAGTCACATTGATTGTGTCCTTTTCTAAACAATATTCGTGACAATACCGATAGAAAATTACATTATAAGAGTTCGTCAAAGGAATGGGTAAAGTTCTAGTGGTATCATTGGCAATTTTATGTAAAAGCTTGTTATATCTCAACTGAAATAGCGTGCTGCGGTTTTCATGTCACATTTATATCCGTTGTTACCATAGTCGGAGTACTATGTTGGAGGTTGGTGGCCACAATAACATGAGGTGTTTCAGTGTCGTCTGCCGTCTTATCCCTACGTTAAAGCGTGTACTATTTAAATGGAACTACAGTAACACTGCTCCCAATACTGACCCCTGTGGAATACCGTGTCAACATTTTATTTTGAGTTTAAATAGAAAGATTAACAAGTAAATGTTTTCATTGATGCAAAAAATTTTTGGTTCTAGCATCGTTTGTGTTTATCTTGTTCGTACCAATTGATAACCTTGTCTAGAGTTTCCTCGCCCCCGTTTGTGGTTGATGAACCACGTCAATGGAAAAATTAATGTAGCTTGGACTTCTTGATTACTTTCTAAAAATGTATTATAAATGAAGTAATCCTAAGCGTCCTATAATAATGTATACAGTTTTCTACAAAAAAAAAAGAATACCACACATTGAAAAAAGCCGAGGATCAGGTAGTCATGCATAGCATGACTTCTGTTTTTTATTTTAAGGCACACACACACGCATGAACGCACATATAAATAATTAAATATTAAATATATACAGGGTGTGCTATTTAATACTGCAACAACCCATTATTTTGGAACGCGTTGGCCGATTAAAATTTTTTTTTTTTTTAGGTATAGTGCTCGATGAACTTTATTTGACTGTTTTGAAAATTTTGTAATTTTCATATTTTCAAGGCCTACTAAGCTCCTCTAAATGGGTCGAAATTTATTTGGCGTATTCGATTCACAGTTGTCTCAAATACCTCTATACAAAATTTTAGCTGGATACCTCATATAGGGTGTTAGTTATTCAATAGCCAAATTTAAAATTTCTCACTTCGACTGGTCCTGTATAAAAGTCGGTTTGGTTTACTAAAAAGGTGAAGTAGTCATTCGACATAAGGAACGTCAGACACTAAATGATGAAGAAAAAGAAAAGTTATTTTTTAAATAAATAGTGCTTCTTTACATTTTTTTAATGAAAATTTTTTAAACAAATGGATTCGACGGAATAGCTTTTCTTTTTTCTTCCTTATTCAGTGACAAATGAGGAAGGAAAAAGAAAAGCTATTCCGTCTAATCCATTTGTTTGAAAAATTTTCATTAAGGCACCTACGTACAGCAACCGAATAATGATTAGAAACACTATTTATTTAAGGGGTTGTTCTGATTTTTTGTTTCAGAAAGTCTATTTTTTTTGTACTATTTTGTACTTCTTAATATGTGTAGAATATGTTCCTAGAATATTTTGACAAAATTCGTCTTCTTTAAAAAATTATACATATATATGTGTATTATAAGTACAACACAAAAAACGTTTTCAGCCGGCCGCTCGACGCCGGCAGTAGCAGCTGCTGTTATTGTTATATACATGAATATAATAACCCAAACGTACGTCTGGCAAAAAAGAATAAATAAAAAAGTACTAACAATAATTTTTAAAACAATTTACTTTAAAACATAAAAAAAAACTATTTAACATATTGACTTAAATCTTTCGGCAATTGGTCGAAAATCATATTGGCGAGTTCGCTAGTGTACAATTTTTTTTTCAAAAGCTTGTTATTTATATTGTATCCCTCTTTTTTTACCCATTTTTGGCCGGAAAAATGGCGTTTTTTTGTTTTTGTCACTAAAATAAACGTGGAATTTTTTTGTTGGAATTTTGACCAATGTCGACACTAGCAAACTAAAGGACGTAATTTCGAACAAGACTGTTTTTGATTTTCGCGTTTCAGACCAATGGGGGTGGAACTATCGCTGGAACCGTTTGCCATGTTATTTTTGAGGTCTCAACTTCAGCACGTGCTGCACATTTCTTTATGACGGTAAAAAAATAAAAAAAACATTTTTTGTGAACTTTAAGAGTTACCTAACTTTGTAAAAAGTTTTATACATAAAAATGATAAAGGTTTTCTAAAAAAAAAAATTCCAAAAATCGTCAATTATTTGAAGAATAACTTTTCTTTTCTCTTCCTCATTTGGTATTTGATGTTCGTTAAGTCGAATGACTACTTTACCTTTTCAGTAAACCTAACCGACTTTTATACAGAGCTAGTCGAAAAGTGAGAAATTTTAAATTTGGCTATTGAATAACAAACACCCTATGAGGTATCGAGCTAAAATTTTGTATAGAGATATTTGAGACATCTGCAAATCGAATACGCTATCCAATTTGCTGATAAAAAAAACTCCCTAATAGTCGATCTCGAAATTTCGACCCATTTAGAGGAATTTAGTAGGCCTTGAAAATATGAAAATTACAAATTTTTCAAAATAGTCAAATAAAGCTCATCGGGCACTATATCTCAAAAAAAATTGAAATCGAGCAACGCGTTCCAAAATAACGGAGTGTTGCGGTATTAAATAGCACACACTGTATATATACAGGTACACACATATACATAGATACACTATTATGAATTTAATAAATGTTAAGTAATCGTACGATTTATAATTTTGTTTTTTTTTTTTGTTTCAGGTACGTTTAGTCAACAAATCAGTTATAAGCTAAAGGTAACCACTAAAAATAGTAACAATTTTTTTATGAGTAACGTTCTTATCTTGAAGAGATAGCGGGAAAAAAATGATAAATGTAAATTCCGTGTTTACATTTGATTATTTATTGGGTTAACATATAAATATAAATAGCTGTAAGTAATTACTAAGCACATAAAATTTAAATGGGTTTAATGATCTTATTTTTTATACCTAATGTGTATATTTTGAAGTGTAAGTATACACAAACCGTACATATGATTATAACAACTTTATTTGTGAATCCTAAATATTTGCACTTTACGAGGAACAAAGTTTGATGCTATAAAAATATTGTATCATAATACAAAACTTCAGCAAAAATGCATTTTCAGTTCCTAGGTTATGTAATTTGTCGATTTTTTTAAACTTTTTTTAACTTTCCGGCATTGATCTAAATTCTGTAAAACAGGACTCTTGATAGAAAACCCTAGGTTCATAAAGAAAACCGAATAAGTACTTCATTAAAAAAATTCTCATTCCTATTTTTCAAATAAATAATGAAATAAAAATAAAATTAAAAATCGAAACAAGCAAAGTAGCTAGGAAGGGGATTTTTTTTGCTTGAATCTGAAGTACAAATATAAAACTTTTGGCCTTCAGGCAAGGTCGGGAATATATTTGTTTAAACAATTGAAATTTCAAAACATCTATTTTGACAACGTACATGCAATAAATTACTTATTTAATAGCAGCTTCCTGAAGAATTTCACTTTACATAAACTTAGATTAAATACAATCACTATACGATGAATATTGATAATAGTATGAACTGAACAATCGCTGAATAAGCTTGAAGCGAACGGTCACGTTTGAGTCCTTCTGGTGAGTAGAAATGTCTGTGGATTCGAATGAGAATCCAGGACAATCCATTGCAATCACCTTAAATACCTGTGAAAACCAGCAATATTATTGGTTTGACCAGCTCACTTACCGGATCTGAATCCATTGGATTATTTTATTTAGGGTTACACAGCCCCAAAAAAAAATTAATTTTTAGACCAGCGAACCATGTATTTTCGGTCGCTGAATCCAAATCCGTAGTTAAAAATATCGTACACTCCCAAAATCATTAACTAGAGCCAAAAAACACCTCTGGAATGGGGTAAATAGAAGATTAAGCTACGAGAATAGTTGTTACATCTTAATCAATCGAATTATACAAATTAAGGTTAAATAGCAGCGTACATACAATAGATATGAAATACACCCCCCAGGGAGGGGCGAAAACTACCCCCGTATATAAAAAAAACGATCCAAAACAGCAATGACTGCTGAAAAAGCTGGAAATGTCCAAGTTTTGTTAAAGCGATAAGAAACTGCCCCATGTCTGACGTAATCTTCATAAACTGCCTCATAGGGTTGAGAACAATCACCTCTAAGCAGGGTTGGCATGTTTTAAAACCAAGTGTTTAAAACATGTTTAAATCATCGCACTGGGTTTTAAACAAATGTTTAAAACATATTTAATAGACAATGCGATGTTTTAAACAACTGTTTAAAACACAGTGCGATGTTTTAAATAAATGTATTATTTTGGAGTTTGTGGAAAAGCCGGAAAAGTGCCGATGATGGACCATTCCGTGAATAATTCCGATATAGTGGTCATGTGTACTAAACTGAGCATTTTATTTGTAGAGTGCTGTAAAATCCATCAAGTAGTAGTAGCAGACATAGTGTGCCTGGCATCATTTAATTTTAGTTGAATATAGTTTTTAACGTTTTAAACCTGTTTTAAACATACCATTTTAAACTTAAAAAAACCTGTTTTAAACAAAAAAAACTGTTCAATACAAAAAAACTGTTTTTTTTTTGTTTAAAATGAAAAAAAAATGTTTTTTTTCCAACCCTGCCTCCAAGTTTAAAGGACACGAGAAAAACAAGAAAAAACGTAAAATCTAACGGATTTCTATTTTCATGGATGCTATGATTGACTGAAATTGCGTAGTACTCTAAAATAGAACTTCAAGCACAGCGTCGAACTTAGTCAAATTTCTTCTCACCCCCACAAAACTTAGACGTTTCGAGTTTTTTCAGAAGTCACTGTAACTTCTTATAGTTGTTTCTTACACAGGGGGTAGTTTTCACCCCCTAGGGGAGTGGAATTGAATAACAACGGTGGTACGTGACATTCTGAATACTACGCAATTTTAACCAATCATAGCATCCATAAAAATGGAAAACTTTTAGATCAATGTTTTTTTCTTGTTTTTTCTGTATCATTTAAGATATGGGTGATTTTTGGCAGCGCTGTTAGGGTAGTATTCAATAATTGAGCCAAAACTACTGCAGACTCTTCTCACCTTTACAGCTTTTTCGAGGGTCACTGCAGCTTTTTTCAAGTTGAATCTTGATTTGAGGTAGTTTTCACACCCTCTGAGGGTTGACACAATAGGACGTTGATGGTACGTAAGTTTCTAGTTCTATTTTAGAGTACTACGCAATTTCAGCCAATCATAGCATCCATGTTAATAGAAATCCTGTTGGATTTAAGGTTTTTATTGTTTTTCTCGTGTCCTTTTAACTTGAGGGTGGTTGTTCTCAACCCTATAGAGGTAGTTTATGAAGATTACGTCGGACCTGATGCTGTTTCTTATCACTTTAACAACACTTAGACATCTCGAGCTTTTTCAGCAGTCATTGCTGTTTTGGATCGATTTTTTTTATATATGGGGGGTAGTTTCGCCCCTCCCTGGGGGTATCTTTCGTATCTATTGTATGTACGCTGCTATTTAACCTTAATTTGTATAATTCGATTGATTAAGATGTAACAACTATTCTCGTAGCTTAATCTTCTTTTTACCCCATTCCAGAGGTGTTTTTTGGCTCTAGCTAATGATTTTGGGGGTGTACGATTTTTTTTTTGACCTCGGATTAGGATTTAGCAACCGAAAATACATGGGGATATATGGGTCCAGTTCGCTGGTCTGAATATTTTTTTTTTGTGGGGCTGGGTGTTGTGTTATTTAAATATATATATATATATATAAGGGATAATTAGTTACTGTCAAACTATTCTAAATCAACAGGTAACACGTAGTATATTAACAAGTTCAACGTTCATTGCAAGAAAGACTGAACGGCTGCGGGGGGACACTTTCTGCATAATAATAATAATAATAATACTTTATTAATCCTTTAGATCATTATACATGATATAGGATAAGTCAATTTTACAAAAATATGTATTTAATACGTCAATAACGTAAGTACCAATAATACATTGAGGAAAAAAAAAATGAATAAATAGATAAAAGTATAAATATACCTACACGCATTGTAAATAGTCTACATATGTAAAACCTAAAAGTACAAGTACACAAAATATAAAGAATAACACCAATAAAATAAATTTATCTATTAAGGAAGGCATCAACGCTATAAAATGCACCGTCTGTTAACATATTTTTAACTTTAAATTTGTATGAATTAAAATTGTTAATAATTTTTAAATCAAGAGGTAAAGAATTCTACAATTTAATACACCAGTAGAATGGTGATTTTTCAAATAATGTAGAATTATGCGATGGTATTAGGAGGTCACTGCTTCTCGTGATATAATTATGACGAGATGAAACTTTATCAAAAAGGTGTAAGTTTTTTTTTACGAAACATAAACGTTTATAAATAAAAATTGATGGAGTTGTAAGTAATTTATTTGACTTAAAACTGTGTTTGTAGCTTTCCCCTAGTTTTAAGTTAAATATTAAACGTATGAGTTTTTTTTTTTTTGCAAATAAAAACTCTGTCTCTTTCAGTGGCCATACCCCAACATAATATACTAAAACTTATATGCGAGTATGCAAGTGAATAATAAGTATTTAGTACTGCCTTAAGATCAAAGATATTTTTTAGTTGTATAACTGCAAAATAAGCCTGGTTTAATTTCTTGCATACTATATCAATTTGGAATTTCCAGGATAGATCTGCGTCCAGAACAACGCCTAAGAATTTACTTTTGCAGCAAAATGTAAAATTCTGTGTAATACAGGGTTTCCTATTGTAAAAATTCATGAAAGTTGTTTTGGACGAATTTAGTATAAGTTTATTACGGTCACACCAAGCAGAAAATTCATCTAGAACATTATTAACTTTTTTATGGAGGATATCGATATTTGAGTCTGCACAGTTATAGTGCTATCGTCAGTAAACATAGTCACTGACCCACTTTTTATATGATGTGGTAGATCGTTGACTTATAATATAAAAAGTAGGGGCCCGAGTACTGACCCCTGGGGGACTCCTCGGGATACATTAAATTCTTCTGAGAAGTAGTCACAATTATTTTACGGTCTACTAAGTATGAATGAATCCACTCCAGAATATTTCGTCGTATACCAAGGTTAAAGAGTTTAGATGTAATAAAATCCACATCCAAGGTATCAAACGCCTTGGATAAGTCGAATTGTAACATTATCACATATTTACCTTTATCTAAATTATTATAAATCGTATCTAGTAACTGGACGCTAGCAGTCTCTACTGATTTATCACTCCTGAAGCCATGTTGACACGACATAAGAATATGTTATTTTTCAATAAATACCGATAACTGATCGTAAATTACCTTTTCCATTATTTTAGACAGAGAACTAACTAAAGTTATAAGTCTATAATTATCTATATCTAAGGGATCACGCGATTTTAATAATGGAACTACGTGCGAAATTTTTAAAATATTTGGAAAAGAACCACTCTCAATTGCGTTATTTATCAAATGCCTTGGGGTAGTATGATACAATTTTTAATTATTTTTTACCAGTTGGAAGCTAAAACCAGCATTACCAGAAGAAGTTTTGTTTTTGAGATTATTAAATGTGTTTATTAAATGTAATTCATAGACCGGATTTTTCTTGGAACTTATTGAGTATTCTATCTTTATAACAGAAATAATTTTACGATTGAATATCCTAGCGCTCAGTTTTCATTTATTGCAAAAAATGTATAAATTACCACATAACTTGTGTGTCTTCAAATCATGCTTGTGACCTTCCCACATAAGATCATGAAACATATGTTTGGCGGTCCTCAAATTTTACATTCCTTAAGTCTTAGTATATCGAGATTGTCATCATGATTTACCAAGACTTTCTATTTAATCATTTCTCTCAACAAACTTACTGGAAACATGGCCAATATTTCAAGCCTGCTCTAATTATGCAAAGGACAAGTGCGCTATTGATAAAGGACATTAAGGACAAATCCTTGAAAACTTGCCGTAATATGAAATAAGAATGTTATTTTATGTTGGAATCACCTTATAAAACTGTTGCTGCTTACTTTTACTTCCACATCCAGTGGAAGTATAATAACGACAAAAAAATTTTTAAAAATTTTTATTGTTCAAATAGGCTTAGAATGTCACGAAACGTCGAGATCTTAAGTTTGAGCAAAAAAAAAATTTCTGTCTGTCGGTCTGTCTGTAACTTTTTTTGTGCGCACGTTTACTCTGGAACCGTTTGAGATATTGACTTGAAATTTGGTACACATATGTACTTTAACGAGATCTAGAACTAGATTATATTTTCATCTTGTTCCGTCGAAGGGTTGGGGGGTAAATTGGGGTAAATTTGGGGAAAATAGGTAAATTAAGCAGGTAAGAGTCCATAAAATTGGTATTTAGTATATACAAGAGAAGCTAAGGTCTCAAAAAAAATTTTGGCATTAGCCACCCCCCTTACCACCCCCACCCCATTATTAAAGGGGATGAAAAAAAATTGTGATTTAGTGTGTGTACAAGAACCAGAAACCTCAAAATATTTTTTTACTTCATCCACCCCCACTACCACCCCTCATCACCACCCCCACCCCGCTACCGATGTGGGGTATCGTTTTATGGGTTTTTGGGGTAGAGGATTTCAAATATTATATTATTAAAGTTCCATAAACAATTATTTCCACATACAAAAATTTTTTCGTTGTGAGTGACTTGGAAAAGAATCTGGATGTGGAAGTAGTGATTCCTTGGGCAGCGGTTTTAATATAAATTTTACTTTTACTTAAAGACCTTTTTGAAATTAGGGGGGATTAATTTCAATACAATTCCATATTTCTACGAGCCTATAATTAAGCTATGTCGTTTCAGGTTATCCTGTCGATTTCCGAGAAGAGAGGAATATTCATTAAATCTTGAGTTATTTTGTGTTTTCTACAATATTGAATATTATTTCTCATTAATCCTTGGAATACATTTTTAGTTTTTTTTCTTCCATGAATTTTGATGTTATTTCTCGGCATTACTGAATTTTACTAACAGATTAGAACGCTCGCATTTTAGTAAATTAATATTTAATGATTTAGAAAGTCGAGATACCTTGGAATAGTAATATAAAAGTAAATAAAAAAAGCCTTTAATTTAATGAGGTTCACCTTTTTAGACTAATATCGGAATGTTACTCTTCAATATCAACAACCATGAAAACATAATTCAATTCAGTTACACGCCTTTATTTGAATCATTAATCTTATTTCGAATATGTCAGAGTATGCACGCGAAATGGTTAGGAGTATTGGCCGGAATTTTCCTTATATAGGTTACAATATTAACGACTTTTCTAAAAAATGTTTACAATCAATTTATAAAATTGACATTTTGTAACGCAATTAAACAAGGGAGACAAGAATATTATAAATACGTTGAAAGTATACAATAAACAAATCATAAAGAAAGAATGGGAAGATTCTGAAAATGATTGTATTCAATTAAAATAAGAAATGCTTGACGGTAGCACCTCATTTAAATTGACAAAACAAAAAATCTGTGGATTCAATTTCGGTGAATGAGCAGGCCATATAATCGGCAGTTGCTACTGTCGTGAGCAAAAAAAATAGGGCAACTATTTTTTTCTAATATAAATCTGTCTATTTGCACACTTGCAACAAATAACTGACAATGTCACAAAAAATTAAAGTTAGATGTACACAACTAGATTTTAGCAAAAATACGTTATAAGACATTTTTTTGCGCACGACAGTACGTATCCACCTTTGGTGAAATACTTTATTCAGATGATTGTCTGTCGAAAACAACACGTTGCGAAAATCAACTGTTAATATAATTCAATGTAGTTATATACGATAGATTCTACAATAATTTATATTAATTGTGTTTACATTAAGTTGATAGCAACGCTATGCCGCCTAGCGGCGGCAAGTTGCCACGACTAGGTAATAAGAAGAACATTGCTGAAACACCAAAACTAGTAATACTATCAATTAAGCGTGCCTTTTTTAAATCGACTACTTACCCAAAATGAGATAAAAAATCACCTCCAGTGATTGGAATTGAAATATCAGCTATATTAAAAACGACGGGAAAAATTCTTCGTAAGTTTAAATTGACTCTTAATAATTGTTTCCCGTACGTATATATAGTAGAACCATTAGCTGCGGTTAAAACTGTGTCAAGATTTCTGTTTAAATTTGTAAAAACATTACGTGGTATAACTGACAAATCAGCTCCAGTATCAATTAGAAAACGTAAATTATTGGAGTGATCATAAACCTTTGATCAATGCTTTATTCGCAAAAGCCGAAAGATCGCCAAGACAAATACGTCATTTGGAATATATTGCTCAATTTTCATGCGAAATTCAGCACATTAAAGGAAAAGATAATGTCATAGCGGACACTTTATCACGTATATATGACACATCTTCTTTAGAGCAATGTATTTCACCAACTCAAACAGAAAAATTTCCTTTAATTAATATTAATTTTGACACAGTTATTAAGCAAAGCTCAAGAGAAACATTCTGACCTTAAACATTTATTGTCAAACCAATCATCAGATTCTAAAAATACTTTCAATTTAAAAAGAATTAAAATTCCAAATTTGGGTGAATTTATTTGGTGCGATGTTTCTCGTCCAAAGCTACGACCTTGTGTTCCGATTATTTACAGAAGAACGATATTTGATATATTTCATGGTCTATCTCTTCCTGGAAGACTTTAGTCACTAATAATTACTTTTGGCCAAGAATGTTTATTGACTGTAATTTATGGACGAAATCATGCGTTGTTAACTGTCAGACTTGAAAAGTCACACGTCACACTAGAAGCCCACTAGAAAATTTAGAGACCTAAATCCAGATTCGATCATATACACATAAATTTAGTAGCACCATTACCTCCTTCCAAAGGTTGTTCTTACATTCTAATAGTGATCGAACGTTTTACCAGATGACCAGAAGCTTATCCTCTGCCTGATATAACTGCAGAAACTGTGGCACGTACATTATTTGAAAACTTTGTTTGCCGTTTCGGTGTACCTTTGACCGTCACAACTGACCAAGGCGTTCAATTTGAATCAAAATTGTTTGGCGAATTTGCAAATTTTTTAAGTTTTCATAGAATTCGTACAACCACGTACCATCCTCAAAGTAATGGAATGATTGAACGTTTTCACAGAACTCTTAAAACTGCCATTACTACTAGAGTTACACGTCTCATTGGGAAGATGAACTCCCTGTAATTTTACTTGCCTTCAGGATGATTCCCAAAGAAGATTGGCAATGTTCTTCTGCCGAACTAATTTACGGTCACCTGGCGAATTTTTCATTAAGTCATATAATACTCCTGACATGCCTCTTTTTATCGACAAGTTACGCAATTATTTTGAAAATTTAAAATTTATTTCTCCAATTTCTCATATAAAACATTTATCGATCCTGAGATTTTCAGATGTGACTTTATATTTGTTCGTAAAGAACCTTTTAAACGTACCTTTTCTCCTTTGGACGAGGGTCCATTTAAAGTTTCATCCCGTACAAATAAATTAATTACTTTTAGTAAAAGAAATAAAGTAGTGACTGTCAATATTGACAGAGTCAAACCTGCTTTTTTGTTAGTTGACTGATGTCAACCCATGTTAAGAGGTGGGCTTTGCCATCGATACGTTAATTAATTGATTGTTCTTTTGATCATACCAACAACTAAAAAACTCGAATTATTTTTAATATGCGTCTCAAAGTGCAGATATTTAAGATTCACGCATTTGCTATAATTATAAGCCCATTTCGTCGTGTTTCTTTGAACACAACCTGTCGGTCTCCCTAATTTTCTTAAATTGTGAACAGTTGTTTTTTTTCTAGCAAAATTGCGATATAACTCTGAATTAACTTTCATGTTTCGCATAATTTACTGTCATCGCGTATATGTAACTTCAAATCGAGTCACCCTGTACCTCTGAGCGCGGCTCGGCTTTCGGAATCCTGGCGAAGAGCAGGTTTTTGCAAGGCCGACCTTGGTTCGCAGCACAGAACAATAATCACGGGACGTTTACCCAGCCATGGCACATTGATCCGCATTATGTACTAGTAGTCAACCGGGTTTTTATGTGAAAATGCCATTTTAGCAGGCACCTTCACTTTCATATAATAGGATGAGACTTGATTGGTCATAATACGAACGTATATCGTTTTATGCGTGAAACCAGCGCCGTGTCTTTTTCCGTTTTCATAAGGAAATAAGGAACAGGGAAAGTTGTCTTTGAAAATGCCGCTCTACGCGTTGTGTGGTCAACTGGTTACACATGGACGTCGTTATCATTGACGTTCGCAACCAATTATTTTCACCCACATATTTAACGATTGAGCAGCAGGATAAGAGGACTTCGATTTTAGTAAACTGTCTATAATGTAGTGTTTGGTGTTCGGTTCGTCAATATATGCAGGAACAACTTTTTATTGAATAAATCTAATTTTTCTCTTGCATCGAATAATTTAGTTAAATCTAATGAAACCTATTTAGGGTATGAAACAAACCATTTCTCTCTCTCTCTCTCTCTCTCTCTCTCTCTCTCTCTCTCTCTCTCTCTCTCTTTACTTTTAAAAAAATAAGAAATATTTCCTTATATTTATAATCTTTTTGAAAGTTATTCCTTACTATGCAAAAACCTTTTCGGCTTTGGAAACAAACGCTCGCAGCAGATCCTAACTAAGTGATACTGATCCAGGACTGAAGAAAACGATTCCCAGTATACTCGGATATTGGATGTGTCCTTTTTTATTATAGCTATAAAAACAACTATATCGCCATTGTATAAGAGTAAAAGCTTTATAATTAAGGTCTGAGAATTTCTCTCATCACTATATACCCAAAACAGGCACAGCTTCATAGAGTAATTTTATCGTTAAAGGCCGCAAAAAAAAACAGTACAACTACTTGACATGACATACTAATGATTAACTGACAAGTATATTGTTTTAAGTATTTATATTCAAAGTAAAAACATATTCCAATACAAAAATAGACAACATATCATTTCAATACCGTAAACATATTTTGTCAACTTCTTCAGAATTTGCCTCTTGCTTGGGCATATAGAAAATGTATAATTCTAAAATAAGTGTTAAATATAGGAAAATATCATTGGCGTGGACATTGTGTCATTAGCGTGTACAAAAGAATCCACGCTAATGGTGATAAAAATATCCACGCTAACGACGAAGTAACCGTCCAATTTTGTTTTGACATTAAATGGATTTATGTAGATAAATGAAACTATGCATATCTTATGTACTCAGTACAGGTTATCGAATAAGTCCAATATTATTCTTATATATTTTATAAAGAAAAAATCTCACTAACATCCTAATGACGCTGAATAAACATACGCGCACAAATCTCCTAATATCTTCATACTTCAAACTTCACAGATCAACTGGCCACGCTAAAACTAGTAAATTCTTTAAAATGGTTTCTTTAGACTATCCAATGTCAATATTATCAACTGCTAAATTTCAGGTAGGCGGGAATTTTTGAATATTTGATTTTAATTCACGCTAATGATTTTAAACCCAGGGACAAATTTGATAATTTTTTTTAATTTGGTTTAAATATTTTAATGTGAATCTGGCTCTTAACATGTCACAATAAGTGTTTCTACAATTGACTATCACTGAATTATCCAGATTAAGATCATAAGCTACAAAATAGTGTCATGCATTAGGTGGAAACCTATTCACAAAAGACCTTTTAGGTCGAGTTGAAGAAAGGGCAACCCAGGGCCAAGCGACCCCTTAAACAATCTACAATCTAGGTGGAAACATTACGTTAGGGACATCCACGCTAATGACATTTTACATACGAAAAAAGAAAAATTTATAATATAGGATTTTTTAAATACTATTTTATACAGTGTGTCCCAGGATAGATGTAACAACAGGTGTAATGGACCAAAAATTTTGGAATTTTGGAATGGTATTTGGGGATTGAGTCCTGCTTGTTGTAAAACTAAAGTATACCAAAAATGACTTGATTTGGTGTTCTCCAGGGTGTTTTATAAGCAAAGTTGTAAAAATCACCACTAATAAAGTACCTTTATTTTTCAAAATATGAAAAAATTCCACTAAGAAAAGTTATTTAGAATACAATTTTATACTTTATACTTTACTCTATACCAAATTTCAGGAATATAAAATAATTTTTTTGAAACTTCCCATTTTTTCAATAAATTAGTATTTTATTTTGAACCATTCAATTAAAACTGCATAGAAATTATTTTTTGTGAATTAATATTTAAAGTTATGTAGAAGCTAAAAGTAGGCTATGAGAAAAGCAGTGGATGATTAACATTTGCTCCTACACAACTTTAAATATGAATTCAACTCTTAATTCGCAAAAAATGGAAAGTTTCAAAAAAATAATTTTATATTCCTGAAATTTGGTATAGAGGTATAAAATTGCATTCTAAATAACTTTTCTTAGTGGAATTTTTTCATATTTTATAAAATAAAGGTACTTTATTAGTGGTTATGTTTACAACTTTGCTTATAGAACACCCTGTAGAACACCAAATCAAGTCATTTTTGGTATACTTTAGTTTTACAACAAGCAGGACTCAATCTCAAATATCATTCCAAAATTCCAAAATTTTTGATCCTTGTTACATCTATCCTGGGACACACTGGATATGAATGAATAGTACCAAAATCCCCCTAAACACCCACAAATAAAAAAACATATTACCTGTGCTGTGTTGAGCAAGAAGTTGCGCTAGTCACTCTCAACACTCAAATACTGTCACTCTACGTGCGTCTCGCTAACAATAAGTTTAAGCAAGAAATATTGTAGTTCCGAGTTATTTCCCTATAATGGGACCTGATGCATTGATTATATTTGCAAACCTTAATATTATGTAAGTAAACGTAATTTTAAAGTGAATCATGAAGTTCCTCAAGGATCCATTTTAGGGCCTCTGTTATTTAGTAGATTTATTACCACAATTACGAAAAATTAAAAACAAATCCACGTTTTTCTTTCGCGTCGGATTATGTTTTGGGGTTGTTCAAACTAAGGTTAATGAATTGTTTTGCTGCCTTAAAGCTATTCAACGGAAAATATTTTTAGTGTTATTGGAATAAGAAAATACAAAATTGACAACTCAGCGAGATATTGATAAGATAAATATATTTACAGAAAAGTTCTGTATCTTAAAATAAAAAATGATCAGAGTTGTGTTTCATCAGCCAAGTTGGCATTACCTAAACTGATTGTTCTAACATCTCCCGATGGTGCCAACTTGACAGGCAAAACATGCGCCGGATGCCAGTATTTATAGCGACAGGCAGCAAGAATGAAATGTATTCATGTAGTTATCAAACATCTTAACAGTCACCTCTACGTGTTGGTAATTAACAAAATAATTCAAAATCGATTCTCTGCACGAATCATACGCAGTCCTGTTGACAATATCAGTTTTAAAATCTCCATATCATTAAAATTCTACATTTACGACGTGCACCGAATTTGCATGTATATATAAAGTGAGCTGGATTTATTTCAAATTTTATATCTACAAAACTTAGCTGTCAAGTTTTCAAATATATATAGCACTGCAATAGCACGGCATGAATTTATGACATTTCATGAATATATGATGAATTTGCGCTTCAATTTAAATCTGACATTAAATGTGGGTAATGGGTATCTGAACGAAGTAGGGAAATATAAGCTGCAATCAAGTTCAAATCACTTTTTTGTGCATAACCAATATTGCCCAGATATAGTTTGAGTGTATCTTAAAACAAATATTTATTGATTGTCTTAAAATAAGTATTTGTTGAATGAAGGAGAAAATGAATGTCCTTGGATTTTGCTCGTATATTCTTGAGACTAAACACTGAGACTGCAGTTTTTAGCTTTAATGTAGTAATTTAATAACTCGTCGCAGTTCCAGTGAGACAACGTGCGGCAATGACGCATATGCTACACAGTCTTTCAACAAGAGGAATATATGAAATAATCTCCGCGAAGAAGTTGAAAACCAACATTGGACTGACGAAAAAGCTTTTTAAACTATTATTGGCACTGGGGTGTCAGATTTTCCTGAACTTGGTGAATTGAGTTAAAAATACACTCAAAGAAAATGATAGGTAAATTCAACCAAAAAGAGCATATGAAATCGCGCCTATCTAGTTTCATAGTTAAATCAATCAGAAAAGAATAGTCATACAACTTTATTTGTTTTCGTAAACAAATAGTAGTTTAATAATCATATCTTCTTGTAACAAATTAAATAGTACAATGACATTTTTTTATGTTCACTAACCATTTTCAATTTGGTTTACAATTAAATAGTACAACGACTTTGTTTTTTGTTCACCAACTAATTTTTAGGTTGATCTACACTTTATTGTATGATGAAGTTTTTTTTGGTTAGCCAAAATCTCAGTATTGAGACATCAGACCACCCAAACCAAAGATTAGAGATCGTTTATAAGATCCATCCAAATATATCGATGATCCTGAGAGAATTTGAACTTTGCAATCATGTTATTAATTTTCTATAAATTCATAAGAGTATAAGATAATGCATGATTGATTATTGTCAGTGATTTGTATGTGGCGTCATCTGGGAATAATTTCTGTAATAGACTACGTGGTAAGCAAGCAAATTTTATGGTAATGCTTTTAGAACTTCTAGAAGACGACAATAATATTGGTTTGTCTACCAAGTACAATAATACAGCGAACTAATACTGGGTTAGAATTACAATTCGATAATAGTTAAAAATAAAATATACTATTATCTAGTTTAATTTGACAGAATTCAACAAAGTAATAGTGAGACGAAAAAAATAATAGTCTTATTCATCTATTTTTTAAATTAATGTTTGTTTTGTTGTACGACAACTTTTTATTAATTAAAATAACAATCACCTCTTGTTTAACAATACCATCAATATAATTTAGTTTAACAAAATTAACGATATTGTTAGTTAACCGGTTTTTTTGTTGAATTTACCCATACTATTTCTTTGAGTGTATTATTTACCTGCTCTTACTGATTATCTCAGACTGTTCAACATTTGGCTGAATTAACCACCGAACAAAACAGTACTGAAATATAACGTGGAAGAATCTCTAAATATACTTAAAGTTAAAGTATAAATATAACAACTCATGGCACAAAAACTGTCAGTTTTATCGTTCTTATTATGTTGATTATGTTGTCCACGGTAAAAGCTGCACCAGCACGTGGCCTACGTAAGTGATTGATGAAATCACAGCTAATAGAAAAAAAATCGGGAATCACCTTTTCCTTCCAATATGTCGGCTGAGCGTGAAACAACTATTCTTTGAAGGAAATCTCCCTCTGCCTCGTGTAACATATTAGAAGTAATATACACACCCTTAACGCTGTAATCTAGAAAATGGCAGTGCGGGCATGTCCTCGTGGGACAAGTAAAACAAAAGTACAAAAGTTAAAGCGTTTTTATGGCTCCGAAACGCCCTGCAATTTTTCCTGGATTGCCTAGTTGTTCAATTCTGAACTAGCCATTAATTTAAATGGGGAAGAGTAATGTTACACAAATATAATAAATAAAGTGCACTGCGTAATTTATTTCTTGATTACGTATTAAGGAGTTTTACATAATTCTACCGAAAAATGAATCTGTAACGTGTAAAATATCTTGTGATTCCTGCGCCATTGGTAATTTACTTTAATCTGTACTCTGCATGGTGTTTGGTAAAGCGATGCCGACCCTGAACAGGGAGGTACAAGGGGTCATTTGACATCTATACAGCGTAATTTACCACGACATGCAGAAAATAAAATGGTGTACTAGTCTTCTATGTGGGAAAGTCCCTGCAAAATTTTAGAGTGATCCGAGGTATTCTAGTAATTTTTGTTGTATTAAAAGACATGCTGCTGTTATTTGTCTGTGGTCAGTGACAGGGTAGTGACCTTACTTGGGAAGATATTTACATTTCCTTAATTGGCATAAAAAGTTAAGCTGGTGCGTGCGGTCAAAGTGCCGCGTTTTTTGCTTTCGGTCGAACATCAGGACACCGGCAGGTACAAAGTGCCGCCGAAGTTTGGTGTTTTTGTGTTATGGACGGGTTTAAGTAAATATCTCCTAAATCTACTTGTTGTTGTAGAGTCCCCTAGCATAGGGTCAATGTCTTTTCGACTTATTTCGCTATTTTTGTAGTGTGATTTGATCAAAACCAAAATGTCGCTTCTTCCCTCTCCAACTTTGTTGTCAATAGTGTCAATCCCAAGTCTGATAAAGGGTGAGGGAAAGTGATATGGTTGTACCGCGTTGCGTCAGATTGGTTAAAGTCACTGGCGGCGCATTCTACAAAAAAATAAGGTAATTTTTTTGGTCATGTTTTTTTTTATTTTTCATTTCAAGTGCCCCTTGAGGAAAAAGTCATAAAGTTTTTTTGTTTATCTAGTAGGTCGCCATTACCAGATTTTTTTTAATGACATGAAACTAATTACACCCTGTATTAACATCGATGCCAGGCACTTCAGCATGTTAAGAGTTCCGCCGACGACTAAAAGTAGCTAAAGAGAAAAGTGGCAACAGCGTAGGTTAAATCTGTTTCTTTTCAGTATATTATTTGTCCATTTCTCTTCACTTCTATCTTTCATTGACATCGACTCAATATTTTACAATGCCACTACTGTATATTAGAAGAGTAAAAACACCACCCCGGAATTTCGAAATTAAGTTACATTTTTACACGAAATTTTTTGTATTGCATTCTAACTTCGACAATTTTTCTCAATTCTGTTTTAAATATTAGTGCGAAAATTCATTCATTGTGTTGAATATTATCGCATATAAATACTACTATACCGCTACTACACTATCTCTTCCTTATACGTTTCAATTCAGCAGAAGAGATCCGTACTCCTGATAATTCCAATTTGACTTCGGTGAAGTGAAAGTGTACACGCAAATAACCGCTGAAGTTGAAAGTTCATAGATCAGAATTAATTGGTATTTAATTAAACAAGGTGAACACTGGAGCGTTAAAATTAATTTCAGATTATTGCATACGATTATCTGGATACGTTTATAATGCAATATAATAAGTATCAGGCGAGTCTATAACTGTTGTGATATCTACCCGAATGCAAAAAGGGGTGAACGGATGGAGAAGGAGCAAAAACAACGGAATTTAAATGGCCTGAAATTTCGAATTCTAATTAATAGAATTGATAATTATCATTGTTTGTTTGGTATACAGAAATTGATTTTTTTTGTGCAAATAGGCTTAGTACGTCATGAAACGTCGAGATTTTAAGTTTGAGCAAAAATAATGGGTTTGTCTTTCGGTCTGTAACTTTTTTTGTCATCACCTACCCCAACTTCCGATGTGGAATATCGTTTTATGGGTTTTTGAGGTGGACGATTTCGTTCTGTGAACAATTATTTCCACATAGTGAAGTGCAAATTTAGTATCTTTTTGTTTTCGTTTTCGTTTAAGGACTTGGATAGAAAATCTACATGTGGTTGCAAACATTTTCCCTGTGTGAATCAAACTTTTTTCAATAATTTATTTTCACGATTCCTTGGACAGCGGTTTTTATCTTACATAATCATGCATGAATGTGATTTTTTATCAAATGTAACTAACGAAAACGATTACTTGTGGGTATTTACCCCTGACGCTAAAAATACACATTACATTTACCTAAAATTCCGATCAATACCACTCAAGAAAACATTTTGTGTTCAACGCAAGACAAGAATGACCTCTGGAGGACTCAAGTGAACCCCATATTATATAGTTATATAGTGAGTAAAATTAAATTCCAGATATTTTAAATAGGAAGGTGAAAATCGTGGATTAAAATAGTGGAGTGGAAAGATCAAACAAAGATAAGAAATAAGAAGGAAAATATGGTTAAACGTTAAACTACATAGGTGAATTCAAACTTTTAAGAGTGGGAAACTCATCTTAAATATCCCGCGTCATAGTACGTAGTTACAATAAAGTTTCAAACTTGAAGAAGCCGTTGCAAACATTTTCCCTGTGTGAATCAAACTTTTTTCAATAATTTATTTTCACGACTCCTTAGTAGATACCGACCGATCAGCGAAGGCTCCACTCAAAGAGACCCTTAGCTGCAATGCCAACGGTACACTCTGAACACCTGTATTAACGGCGTTAATTCAAGAGACGGCGAATGGGCGGTGCTTAAAACATCCAAAAGCAAAGTCATACTCGTGAAGGAAGGAATTTGTAAGCTGTTCAGGTGGAAAACTTTATTGTGACTAGAGATGTACCGACTAGGGTTCTTGCCGACTAGTCAATAGCCGACTAATCGGCTTTTCGGAAAGCGGCCAATTTTTTCGCGTGCCGACTTCGATAAACTTCGTGTGCCATCGCTCGTCGCCTGACGCAGGCCGCTGGCAGACGCGACGGACCTATCAACAGTCACGTACACATATTTTCTGTTTTGTTGTTTACTTCACTTCACTTAGAACATTGTTTGGTTTGCCGGTTGTTTTAAGGTTGCGTTGTTTTACTTTATTAAAATATTATTAAAAACGCCCTCTTAATTAATTTAGCAAGTTTGTTTTATTTTTTTCGCCTAATAGTCACCGACTACAAAATTGACCGAATAGTCGGCTTTCCCGACTAGTCGGCCATTATTCGGTGCATCTCTAATTGTGACCACGACTGTAGAAATATACGTAATAGATTGACATAAAATGTCAAAAGGGGTTAATAAGATGACAAATTTGACGTGTTCAATATGGGTGTATCCTTTTCTATTCGTTCCTTTAACGGTTTTCTTGAAAAATAAAATTTTAGGCGAGAAAGTTTAAGACTTTATGAGGACAAATCACACCGACACTACAACGTCTTGGAAATGTATTTTATTTAAAAAATGAAAGAGGAGCGTGAATTACAGAGAGGATGACTGCAATAAACTTCCCCTAATTCTACTTTCACGTGAACAAAATTTGTCCGTTATAAATAAGCACATTCACATAATTAATGACTTCAATTTGTCGTTTGCTTTACTCTAAAACCACTTATTAAACCTCTCAGACTACATGAAACAAATAATTATTCCCCTTCGAAAGAGATAAATCGAAGGGACGCGCTCGATGGGAGATTATTCAAATTTCTCGCGAGTTTGATAAATTCCATAGATTTTTTTGTATAAATGAGATGGTATTTACATACTTAAAAGTTCTCTTTTCTGAAATACGATAATATATTTATTTGAAATATGATTATTTTGTTATAATCATTTCATATTTTTCATCTTTGAAAACTGTATTAACTGCATGTGAAGTATTATCGTCCTCCGTCACATTTTTTTTTTATTATTTTGTGGGTGTATATTTTTCATATTTTTACTTTTTGATAGTTGTTTAACTACATGCAAAATATTATCGTTCTCCGTCGCATTTTTTTGTGACCACCCTGTATATTTACTAGTGAAATATTTTGTCGAACTCCTCTATATGTTTCCTTACATATATAAGGAATAAGAAACCAGACTGCAACCAACTGGTTTCTTATTCCTTATATATGTAAGGAAACATATAGAGGAGTTCGACAAAATATTTCACTAGTAAATATTCTGCCCTCTAGAAGCATATCTACTACCCTGTATATTTTTTTCTTTTTATATTTTTCTTCGACAGTTGTGTAACTACATGCGAAACATTATCGTCCTCCGTCACATTAAAGAAAAAAATCAGAGATGGGTAGAGGAAACTTTCCAATAAACGTTTCCAGGAAATTTTTGGAAGGAAATTTTGATAAAATGAAAGTTATCGATAAGTTATTTAAATATTCCAAAAGATCCCAAAGTAAACTTTCCCGGAATTTTGGAAACTATTGAAAATTTTCATTTTTAGCAAAATTTCGTTGCGGGAATTTTCAAATGGAAAGTTTCCTTTACCCATCTCTGAAAAAAATTGAGTGACCACCCTGTATATTTTTTTTCATATTTTTCTTCGTCGTCAGTTGTGTTAACTGGTTGCGAAATATTGTCGTGCTTCGCCACATTTAAAAAATATTTTTTGAATATTTTTCTTCCTTGACAGTTTTGTTAACTGCATGTCAAATATTACAATGATCCGCAATTTTTTTTCTTAATTATATTTTTTATGGGGTCCACCCTGTATATTTTTCAACGGAACTGGATCCCAGTTCTCGTTGGCAGTAGCGTCAACTACCTAGCAAATATTATTCTTTCGCCGTCTAGTGGTTTTGTAGATATAGCGCCGACAGACAGACAGATTGACGGAATTAAACGGCTTTAATTTTCGCAATCTATTTACTCTGAAACGTGAAAATCCGGAGAAATCTCAGAGGGTGATTTTTCACGATCGCAATACTTCCCTTCGGTAAACATGTTCCTATACTACGGGAGCCCGCCCTAAGTATCCGTGCCCCCTTCATCCTTGGAGACCATGTTTTTCATAAAGATTAAAGCCTAAGGAACAATTTAAGACATGTCCTAAAAAAAATTGGCTGCACTTTCAAAATGGCGTCCATTTAAAAAAAAATTGCAAATATGGTTTTTGTCATTTAACACAAAAACTAAAAAAGATGGAGAAAAACTTTCTGCTCAAAAAACATAAAGCATAAAACTTTCTACAATTTTGTTCCTATACAATATTTGGATAGGAGTTACTATTTTCCAGATAAATGATTCAGCTCTTAAAATAAAATATAAAATTCAATATAAAACGTAATACTACGGGAGCTCACCCTAACAGTCCGTGCACCCCCCCCAATCCTTGGGGACAATGTTTTTCATAAAGATTAAAGCCTAAGGAACAATTTAAGAAATGTCCTAAAAAGAAACTGGCTGTACTTTCAAAATGGCGTCCGTTTTAAAAAAAATGCCAATGTTTTTGTCATTTAACACAAAAACTAAAAAAGATGGGGAAAAACTTTCTGCACAAAAAACAAAGTGCATAAAATTTTCTATAATTTTGTTCCTATACAATATTTGGATAGGAGTTACCGTTTTCCAGATATCATTGTTACCGTTTTCGAGATAAATGTCTGCAAATTACAATATTATTATTATTATTATTAGTAATTTTTTTCAGTTTATTCTATTTTTTTGTTTTGTTAATATTATAAAGTTATATTATACGCCTTACAATAATTGTCACAGTTATTTCCTCTAAGTGATTTACCGATATATGAATTTCCATGTTTTCTTAATTTTGGACTCATTTATCTGGAAAATGGTAACTCTTGTCAAAATATTGTATAGGAACAAAATTGTAGAAAATTTTATGCATGTTGTTTTTTGTAAAAAAAGTTTTTGTCCATATTTTTTAGTTTTTGTGTTAAATGACAAAAACAACATTGGCAACAGTTTTTTTTAACATATGGCCGCCATTTTGAAAGTACAGCCAGTTTTTTTTAGGACAATGTCTTAAATTGTTCCTTAGGCTCTGATTTTTATGAAAAACATTGTCCACAAGGACCGGGGGGGGGGGGGGGTGCACGTACAGCTAGGGAGGGCTCATCGACTACTATAGATATTAAAATATTAGGTAAGAAATTAAGTATAGCGTTTGATGTTCAAAATGCTAACCACCGTTTCTACTACATCCACGTATTCTTCTCACTTCCGTGATGGTGACGCGGTCAGTTATTTCAACCTCATAAACAAGTTATTTCATTCGTCCCCAGACGTGAAAGTCGATAGGCTTAAAGTCTGGGAACCTTGCTGGTCGCAATATCTCAAAATTGGTGATGCTTTGTATAACGCTATATAGTGTGGTGGCTTAACGGATCGTGACCTGCTGGATTAAAGCTCCAAATTTTGCACTCTTCTTATATACCCTCAGTACTATCAATTCAGGGGGGGAGGGGGGCGATTTCAGTGCTCTCCATCTTGAAATACGACGCCATCTTTGTTTTCTTTGGACTGTACCTGAACGTTTTCAACTTTTATTTGGCTGCATGCGCACTTGATTAATTCCCTACAGCTTTTGCTTGCTTCTGGTATAGATATCCAAATTGGTCGCCATGTCTCTTCGTTTCTTTTCTATCCAAAGTTAGCCGGAGTAGGGAGCATTTTGAAGTGATTTCAAACTGGTTAACCAGATGATAGATTGATAGATGATAGTGATTAGTGTGTTGAATGAGGGCATCCCGTGTAGGCGGTAGACTCAACATAATCTTTACTTTTTTCCTTGTGTGAAGAGATCCTCTCTGAGCTTGTTGATGCTGTCAAGTTCTGTTGTGCCATCGTACAGGATGCATGTGAATTGTTCTATAAGTTCAAATGCCTTTGTTTTAGTATCTACTGGCTGAAATGGATGTTTTGCAGAGAAGATAAATCCTTCAGTACCTGGAGGGTATGCTTTTCATATCTTCCATGCTGACTTTTTCCCCTTACCAAAAAATTGATGTAGTGTCTAAACCCGTGAAAGCATGGAAAAAGGGTAATGCTTGCGACATATTTTCTCCGAGCTCTTGGTAGATGGCGTTGATATGATAATATCGGAAGTGTTTTCCCTTACCAAATGCAATCCAAAGTTGAATATCCGCCCCACGTTGGGCGCCATTAAATATCGTGTTTTCGTATGTATGATCTTCTGGTATTTACGTTTTCATTTTAAAATACTAGAAGATCATACATACGAAAACACGACATTTAATGTTTGTAAGTTTGTAGCTCAAAAAATGTGCCTTCTAGTACCACAATAACATCTGTGTCAACTGTACTTATGAGAATGTTGGTTGCACCCTTTTGTAATGCATCCAATTCTTGTATCAGCTTCTTCGTGGTCAGTTTCGGGCATCGGTGTACTGCTATTTTTTGAAATAACAGATTTACCAGGTGATGTATATTTCGTTACCTTCTTGTACGTCATAAGCTGCGACTGCATCACTTAGTAAGGTAAACAGTATCTCGCAAAATATTAAAGTTACAAAAGCAGATCTAGTCTAAAGTTGTAGCAAATTCAGTCCAGATTAAAATTGATTCGAATAGTGTTGATGTAAACCCAACCGATTTTCGTAATAACCTGAAAAAGGTCCAAAAGTAGGGAAGCTTGTATCTCGCAACATATTAAAGTTACAAAAGCGGCTCTGGTCTCAAGTTGTAGCAAATTTAATTTAAATTGAATCCTTTTTGCTACAAACCTAGAAGTTGGGGAGATATTGAGTAAAAACCAAATAAAAGTTGAAAATTTACTGTTACAGTCCGAAGAAAACAAAGATAGCGTCGTATTTCAAGATGGCGGACACTGAAATCGGGTGCCCCTCCACCCCCTGAACTGATAGTACTGAGGGTATATAAGAACTCCGCAAAATTTGGCGCTTTAATCCAGCAGGTCACGATTCTGCTTAGTATTTGCTCTAAGCCACAACACTAATATAAGGTCATATAGGTTCTAATAATCTCTTCTAGCACCTCTTTAAAACTTCTTTGTATCGATGTATCTATTTTTCTGTTCAAGTACTTTTTTATCACTAGTACTGACTAGTCTAAATAGCTTATCATAGATCTACCATCCACATTGAAAGTAATCTTCCTCGTTTACTTTCCCCACCGTACAGAAACGCTCATGTCCTTATATGTACGTTTGAAAAGTGAAGATTTCGATTCGCTCGGATTCTAATTTACCATCGCATTATCATGCAGAGTCGTGAGTACCGCGAGCGCACACAATCGATAATCCCTAACAACAGCCTGATTATTAAATCTGATTTACATGTCGAATGGAATTACATTATTCGTTCGTTTACTTAAATCCAATAAAAAATCTGTGATGAACGTATGATCCGATCGATCCGATATAACGAGATTAAAGGCTTCGCTCTGCATCCACGTCGAACTGATGGCAATTTGTGTAGTGCCATAGTCTAATGGATCGTGACTGTATTTTAATGGGGCTGTGTTCTGTTTCCAGCAGTCTCATTGTTACACTCTTAAATAACAACGCTGATGGTTTCACCGAGGTAATTATCCTGCGTGAACCATGTTTATTGTTACCGAATTTCCTGATATTTAAAAATTCATGAAATTAACTTGTAAGTTGGAAAAGGCGGAAATTTATATAAATTTCATAAAGGCCTTCAGTTTGAGAGATTTTCATGAAATAATGGTTTCACAACAGGGTTGAGCTGATTTTCATTTGTAGTCGTCTATTTAAGCAACATATTTTACAAAAAAACTGCACTTTTGCAGAAGTCACTAAACTTGCCGTGTATTATGTCCAGACCCATTGTCAACCTTTAGGAAGGGGAGCCACCTGAAACCTATCCCCCTTACAAAATGACGATTATGTTTCCCAAAATGCCCCCATAAAATTTAAATTATTTTAATATAATAAACTTCGTCTAGTTTCCAGGGATACTGAATTAAAAACGTTGCTAGAAGTTCATGGAACGAAATATTCAACATGGCGACCAAAATGGCCCCCACAAAATTTAAGTTTTATATTTCATTAACAATTAATTTTTTAAAATCTATTTATTTTCTTTTATTTATTTTCAAGGCAGTGTAATAATATTAATAATAATATTTATTCATGTAAGCCGTATAAAATACAGATATGAAAAGTCATAAAAGGTGTACACACATAAAAAATAAAATAAATAAATAAATAAAATAATGACAAGCAACAAAATAAAATAACAGATAACATAAGTAACATACACATTTCTTGCCGTTGTGTTGCCGTGTTTTTTTCTACTACACCATATTCACTATGCAAGATGGCTGACCGTCCATGTAAAGGTCATGGAGGAGCTTCCATTGCGTTCATCAGCAGTGCATGCCGAGTTTAAGGCAGAAAATTTTGTTATATGGAACCCCTTTTCTGCTATTGCAGTAGACCAGGCCCATGAGCAACACAACAAGAATGTAAAAGATGACGATTATGCTGTCGGCATTCTTCAGGATCCAGCTGCATTGCGGAGGTGGGCTATGGCAGGTCCCGAAATACATAGATTAGTTTCACAAGTTAAACAAAATCACGGTCTGGACACAAACCATTGCATCATCAACATCTTTTCAAGAAAAGTTCATGGATGAGATCGATAAGTTGAAGGCAAGCTTCAAATGTGCTGGTAATCCTTTTGAGGAAACCTCAGGTGACCTAACATAACTGGAAAATCGCACTATTTCTGATGCGCAATCAGTAAAAATACTGAGAGATTCTGAACGAAAAGGTTGAACTATACCAGTCATTTGTTTCTGAAAGACTTGTTCAAGGATCCACTGTGAGCATCTTTGCACCTATGAAGGCACATAAACTGAGAATTCTTAAGCCTAAGAAAATTAACGGTACTAGAAAACGCACTATTCAGAATCTGCGAAGTGGCGTACATCGCTTTCAGAGATGTCTTACTGTTAATATGAACAGAAAACTTGACATGCAAGGTTTCTTCAAGTATGAAAACAGTCCCTATCCACCAAGTCTGTCTTCTGCTGGTCACCTTCGCCATGCAATTGGAAAGGCAGATTTACTTGGTCCTCTCGAAAAAATGGTGAACAAAGATGATCGTAAATTTCCTGGTACATGTGATGACATTGTGTATGATGGAGCTGCTCTCATTCAATTCAGCCACGTGTGTCGCGTATCTTTGGGAAGTATTACGTTCCGGAAGTCCATCAGAGCATTGTGGGATGTATCCAGAGCGTCTCTGTTACAAGGCTTGATATGGTATGGGACATGTACAGACCGGAAAGCCTAAAGAGCAGTTTACGTAATGCTAGAAGTGAAGGAATTCGACATCAAGTTTTGCCAAACTCACCAGTTCCTCGAAATTGGCATGAATTTCTTAGAAACCACGAGAATAAGGAAGATCTTTTTTCTCTCCTAGGAAGTCATCTAGTTGATAATGTGCGAACTACCAAGGTCGTCACTAGCATTGAAGATAAATATGTCAGTTGTAAAACCGCTACAACATCTCTTGTTAGATTTACTTGCACTTCTTTTGAGGAGGCATATGGGCGGATTATAGTGCACACAGGAGATGCAATCATCCATGGGGGCTAAAGTCGTTGTCATAAGAAACGTGGATACTGATGTTCTGGTTTTTGCCATATCTTTCTTCTTTGTATTAAGAACTTTGGGCCTTGAAGAACTATGAATTTCATTGAACTTTGGACAGCAGCAGAGATACATTCCTACTCACACCATTGCCCTGGCACTTGGTTCAGAGAAATCGGTCGCTCTGAGAGGCTTCCACGCATTCACAGGATGTGACACTGTTTCAGCATTTGCATACCTGGAACACATGGAAGGGCTAAGATAAAGTTACTTTTGCTTTTGTTGAAATTTCAAGTACACTTCCAGAACTGCAAACAGATGTGCTTCATGAGCCTAGAACAATTTGTAGTTTGCATGTACCACAAAAAATCCTTGGGCATGACTCTGGATAAGGCGAGATATATTATTTCTAGTTCTGAAGAGAAACTGTTTGACCGACTGCCTCCAACATCAGAAGCACTCCGACAGCATGCTTTGAGAGCTGTTTATCAGAGCGACCATGCTGAATGACCGCGGCATGAATCCACATGCGGACATTCCCAGTCCAGATAATTGGGGATGGACGAAAGTTAAAACTGGCTAGTGAAGTGGACATCTCTTCCTACGATATGGCAGGGCTATCTTGATCTTGTAATGTGCAGATGCAAAGCAGCGTGCTCTTCAAGTTCAAATTGCAGCTGTAGATACTCTCTTGTAGAATGTGTACCTCTCCTGTGTGTCAATTGCAAAAAATGCACCAACACGACTAGGGGTTCTTTGTTTTTAGCGTGAAATTAATTGATTTCACAAATGATAGCGGTACATGCAATGTTTTTTTATACCAATGATGCAATGCGTGATGGTTTTACTTTTTATTTTCAGCCAAGGACAGACGAAAGAAGATACTCCGCATGATATGGTGATAGATGATGTGGTCATAGGCGACATGCTCGTAGATAATGTAGAATTGTAGAAGAATCTTTATAGAAAAATATTAAATAGTATTCATCAGCCGAAAAAGAAAAAAAAATCATGTTACAATTATTACACTGTGGTCATTTTGGTCGCCATGTTTGATTTTTCGGCCTATGGACTTCTGACAATATTTTAGAGCCTTTTTTTAATTCAGCATCCATTAAAACATAATCGGGCACCTAAGTTTATTATTTTAAAATAAAAAAAAATTAAATTTTATGGGGGTCATTTTGGAAAACATGACCGCCATTTTGTTAGAGGGATAGGTTTCAGGTGGCTCCCTAAACGTTGACAATGGGTCTGGCCAGGAAGCATGGCGAGTTTGGTATTCCCTGCAAAAAGTGCAGTTTTTTTTTTGCTTACTCGACCGACTGTTGGTTAAAATCATGATTTTAATTTTTTTCAAATCGTGATTTTGTTTTTCTTTTCAAGTAGTACAATTAGTAAAAAGTTTTATTTACAAGAATAAAACTTTAGAAAGCCATTAATTTAGAGGCTTGAAACATTAACTTAACAAATATATGAACATATAAAAATAAACATATATATATTTTTCAAAACAGTACAAAATTATTATAACGTGTAAAGAGAATTACTAATTTCGATGCTTTTCCATTGCTAATATATTCCTAATATCTGAATGAACAAGTCCATATGAAGAAAACATTATTTCCACGTGTGCAGAAGGAGCAACGGCACGTCACACAGAAAGGGAATTACCAGATCCAGTACTTTGTTAATTTGTGGAGAAGTTGTGAATAAGGGGAAAGGTAATAATTATCAGGGTTGAAGGACCACAATCAAAGTTGTTATTTTATCATCACTACATTACCTGTTCGGCACAAAAAGAAATTCCAACAATTTCGCAGTTACAGCGTTGTTTGATTAAGGACTCGCACACGAGCTGGAAAAGGGCCTCTGGCTGTTCCTGTTATTGCGGCATAATCCATAAACGTAATGATTATTGGCACATTTCTCATTTGTAAAAACACAACACTGCGGCGCGGAGAAAACGACATTAATGAAAAAGGGTCAAATAAACAATGCCCGTGTTTGTTCCATAATGACGCTTTCCATTTTCAAATTACATTTCACGAAAATGAAAATGAAGCGAGTTATCATACTCTGCTTTGGCTTGTAATAACTCACAACGAATTTGGCTGATGCAAAACGAGTTTGGACCAAATTAGATCGCATTGCGTTTCTCTATATGGCAGAACTCGAGGTGCACGCTCGTTCCCTCTGGGAAAACGTGAGTAAACGCTTGCGTTCGAAGTCCGCAAATTACTGCTTTCAGATATTTTCGTGACATAAAATTCATATTTGGTAAATAACAAGCAATAACACCGTTGAAAATAAAATAATGGAATGGAGGTCTGGAGATGTTAACCTCGTGAATTTGATATACTGGCCGCTGTTTATCTGCTATCCAAATTCATATCGGTAAAAGTTAAGCGAACAACGAATATCAGTTGGACGAAGTGATATGACTTTCTAATCAAGATTTTTCCCAATGCGGCGGGTTCTAATTTTTGACCATTAACTAGCATGGGATATATATATTTTATAAACAATCACAGGCGTTTTTTGAGTATTACAAAGACAGGTTGCCAGTAGATTAAATCGAGGCTTCTTTATGCACATTTTTTTTTGTTTAGCCTATTGTTTTTGTTACTGTAAGAGGAAGCTACAAAAATTGACATAGTTCTCTTAAAATTCCTGTAAATGAAATTTTGCCCTTGACTTTTATTTATTGTAATAGCAAAACATATTTTTGTAGGAGATTGAAGCCATTTAAATTGGAAAAGGTTCTCCGAGGGAATTAATGGTATTCTACGATTAAAAATATTACCGTCAGCAGAGCACCTTATAATTATTGTGGTTTCAATGTCAAGATTTTAAAGCACCTATTTAATACCATTATACAAATGAGAGGGATTTTAGTTTCTAAGCAGCATGATGGGTGCTCCAACTTTAAGCTTCAATTTATGGGGTAGCAATCCAGAAGATTGAGGGATTGCAGAAATTCTGTTGGATAATTAACAGAATTATCGTATTTTCTGCTATGGGAGGGAATAAAACCAACATCTTTGGGGCATATATTTGCAACGGCAAGTAGTTTGTCCTCTATGAGAATAGGACCTTCATTGTAAATAACATCATCATAATTTATATTCTGATCGGGTAATTGAACTTGTTTCGTCGTAAAAGATCTTCCATAAGACTGTCTATTTTGTAAGAAAATATTCGTTTTGCATGAAATTGAAGTATCTACGAGCGATTAATTTGCCATTCAAAATGTCAAACTAATGAAATTGTACGTAAATGACAGAACTAAGACGTCACCAAAGGGTCATTCCATATCAAATCAACCAAGCAAAAAAAATGACCTCGGATTTTAACGAATTTTGGTACACATATTTAACCCCTCCAAGGTATTAAAAATCCAGAATTTCAAATTTTTCTAAGGAATAGTTTTTTTTCTATAGGACTCAAAAGAATAAAAAATTAACACACTTTATTACAACAGGGGTATTTTTAATAATTATTATCTCAAGATGGTGAGGAAGAAATTTTTTGTGTAAGAACTCGTTTTGTAGCTTATGGACTAAAATTTATTTCTATTTAAAAAAATGGACATAATTTCTTTGTCTCAAGGTCACCCTCAAGATTATAAATGCTTAAATGGTATTATCTAGAAAGTTTTTTTTTCAACTCAAAAAATTAAGTAATATTAACTGAACTTTCCTGTACCTCTGTGTCAATATTGAAAGTGGGGCGACCACAAATAAGTAAATAAATAAATAATAAGTGTGGGTACATGCGTTGTATAACATATTGCCTAACCGCGTCGCTCAGACTGGCGCGCGACCTGTCGTTTGCCGCGAATAGTGCATATTTAGATGTATATTTATCAGGTTTTGAATATTTTAAATCAAATTAATTTATATTACTTAATATTATCAATAGAGCAATGTATAGTTAAGGTGTTAATAATATTGTTGACTACTACAAGTCTACGGCATTAAAATTTTTAAGAAATGTAAGTGGAAAGATATGGTTTTGAGAGGAAAACTTACTCAAATAGCAGTAAGAGTACTGAATTTAACCTTGGAGATGGCTAACCTAGTATTGAATTTGAGGAAATTTCTGGCTTTGTCACTGCCATGTATTATGATTTCTGGTGGCTAGGATGTGTACTAAGTAAAAATGACGAAACAGAGGAGGTGACAATCAGTTTTACTTCCACATCCAGTGGAAGTATAGTAACGACAAAAACATTTTTGAACATTTTTATTGTTCAAATAGGCTTAGAATATCATGAAACGTCGAGATTTTAAGTTTGATCGAATAAAAAATTTCTGTCGGTCTGTCTGTCTGTAACTTTTTTGTGCGCACGATTACTCTGCAACCGTTTAAGATATTGACTTGAAATTTGGTACATGTATGTACTTTAACGGGATCTGGAACTAGATTATATTTTCATCTTATTCCGTCCAAGGTTTGGGGGGTAAATTAGGGTAAATGGGGGGTAAATAGGTAAATCAAGCAGGTAGGAGTCCATAAAATCGGTATTTAGTATATACAAGAGAAACTAAGGTCTCAAAAAATTTTTTGGCATTAGCCACCCCATTACCACCCCTACTTAATCATATAAGGGGATGAAAAAAAAATGTGATTTAGTGTGTGTACAAGAACCAAAAACCTCAAAATATTTTTTTACTTCATGAAATGGCATTAGGTATCTGATACGGCTTCAAAATTGTATAAAAAAATAACAATTATTAAACAAGAAATTTTTGTATTGGGTACCACCAATAAATGTTTATCTTTTACGTACACGGATTCGTGTTGTCATGTGTGACAAAAGTGGTTGTGGCAGGGAAACGTGGGGGGGGGGGGGGGTACACAAACCTATTTCCAAGACTAATAATATAACGACTCTTTTGATATATATGTAAATTCAAAATCATAAATTGCAAAATAAAATATTAAACTTTACGATTAGTGTCTTGAAAGTACACATTGTCCTAAAATAATATTTTTTGTGCAATTTTTCCGTTGTTGCCCCACTTTGAAATTGTATGCAATTGTAGATATGACTATTAGGGACAAATACAATTTTTTAAATGATTTTCAAAAATATACTTTTTGAGAATAATTACTTTTACATTTGTGACCTTGACATCGACCTTTAAATTTTTTAACCTCAAATAGAAAAATATTGTTTAAACACCATAAATTGACGTTTGTAACACCCATGTATCTCTCACCATTTTGGAGACATTGTGATTTAAAAATCCCTATTTTCCAAAATTACTAACTTTCTTTTAATTTTCAAAGGCGTATTACTCAAAAACCAATAATCAAATAATTAAAAAACTGAAATTTTCATGTTGTTGACAGGTACAACAAACACTTTCACCAAAAATTATCAAAATCGGAGAAGTCCAGTTTCAAAATTTTATTTTTACTGGTTGATTTGGCATGGAATGACCCCAAAGCACACTTTTCAGTGAATACAATTTTTCTTTTTCAAATTGGGTTTGTTTTCAAAGAATTTTTGAGATCTATGCGGCAGTTTTCTCGAAAACGGTTGGAATTATCAAGTTCGATCAAGTCAAATGTTTTTTACGTAGAAATGACTCCTGCATGAGATCTAGTCAAAAGTGCCACTATGTTTCGTAAAAAAAAAGAGAAAAATATTCATCTACAGGTATAGCTCATGAGGCGCCCTCCACGGTCTAGCGTGGTGTAATACATAAATTATTGTTTGTTAGCTTAAAAAATGTTTCCTTGCCAAATTGGGAGAAGATCGGTCAAGAAGTAGTTGAAATATTGCAAAAAAAAAGAGAAAAAAAATACAATTTTGACACCCTCATCTTTTTCCACAGCACAATTTACTAAAACATGTTTGGTTAAATCCTCATATTTTGGTCCAAAGAATCTACCCTTGAACTATGGCCTATTAGTAATGGTTCACCCTGTATAAGTTCTGTTTCGTTCTTTTGTCAACTTTCAGCCCCTAAGAGATTGGGGGATGATTTTGTGAATTTCAAAATTTTAAATTGCAGCATGACTACTGCAATTATTCACCTCTAGGGAGTATTAGCGATGACATTTATACAGTGTTTATCTTTATTAGGACCACAAAACTTGTGACTGCCAAATTTCAAGTGGCTACACGATCTGGAATTGTCCAGGATTTTTGGACATACAAACATATTACATAAATTCAATCTTATGTATAATATATAAGATTTGTGCCTACCTTCTGACCTTTACGTTCCTCTTTGCGTCTTAGAACGTCTCCAGTATTACTCCGTGTGCAGAGCAAGGAACTGAAAACGTCGTTTAATTTACATAATATCATGTCATAAACATACATTCCTAATAAATATGTGCCAATTTAGAGCAATTTATATTTTATTACGTAATGCCCGTCCATCGCCCAAGATTTAGATTAAAATTATGAAAGCATAGCATTATTGAAATGATTCAAAATATGAATTATTGATACAATCATTGATTACCGTATATACGTGTCATGTATTTTTAGCAAATGGTCGCTTTGCGCTAGAATTTAATTAACAGGACCGGACCGGGTTGGTTTTATTTACACAGGAAATAACGTTGAGGATAGTGCTTAGACGAATATGTGCTTTCAAGAAGTGAACGGTAAGGTAAATCCACATAGTTTTACGACGAAAAAAAAAACATTTTGAGCAATAAAATATTTTACAATTCTGTAATTACTAAAAGAGAGAAAATTGGCAAGAAACTTATACTTAGGATTAGTAGGTATGCTTTTAGAGGGCAGAATATTTACTAACGTAATATTTTGTTGAATTCCTCTATGATACATTTCCTTAAATATATAAGGAATAAAAAACCAGACTGCTATTCTCTGAACTAATGCCCCGCCCGAGCGCCGGATTACAAATTACAAGCCTGGCCGCGTTAAGTCCAATAACTATGTATTACCACAAAACGCTAGAGCTTCGATTGCAATAAACACCAGCCGAAAGACTTATTCGTATTAGTACTCAAAGGAGCTCTCATGTCAGCCACTTCACACTATTAGCAGACTGCAGTTTCGAGCTGTTGGCTCTCGTCAGTGCAAGGTAGGTACGGAATGGCTGCAATGGGACTTCTTGCAGGTGGCCACTGTTCTGGAAAACAGGAAAAAGTCGGGGAAATCAGGGAATTTGTACTAATTTGAACATATGTGATTAACGAATGGAAAGAAGCATGTGATTCAGGTAAAGTGACCGCCATAATTTTCTTGGACTTAAAGCGCGCATTTGAAACGGTAGATAGAATAAAACTGAAGGAGTATGGATTGGATGGAGTTGTACATATGTGGTTAAGCAGTTATCTGAATGGTAGGGTGCAAAGAGTAAAGTATGATGAGTATGTATCGACTACAAAAAGTATAAATGTGGGAATACCGCAAGGAAGTATTCTAGGGTCGCTTTTGTTCATTATATACATTAACGACATGGCAAATCTGTTCAGAAACTGCAGTTATCATTTGTTTGCAGATGATACAGTTGTATATGTAACGGACGAAAACAGTGCAGCGTTGGTGATTAAAATGAATAAAGTCCTAGAAGAGGTGAGTGAGTGGCTAGAAGTAAGCAAACTGAAGTTGAATGTGTCTAAAACAAAAGGTATGATTATAGGAAAACAGAAATATAAATATGAAATAGAACAGCAAGGACTAGAATTGATTGAAATCGTCAAGGAAATTAAATACCTAGGAGTAATCATAGGAGTAATCATAGATGACAAACTAAAATTCAGCAATCATGTGAGCTATGTGTGCAAAAAGATAGCTAAAAAATTGGTGTTTTAAAAAGAGTTAGTTGGTATTTGTCTATCGAAACTAGAAAATTGGTATACAACACTATTATATTACCACATTTTAATTATTGTAGTACTATTCTGTATCTCGCTAATCAGAGTGATGTAGATCGTTTGCAGAAGTTGCAGAATAGAGCTATGAGGATTATATTAAAGTGTAGTATTTATACCAGAGTGAGTGACATGCTGGAAGTACTAGGATGGATGAATGTGAACAAGTATGTCGAATTTAATGTACTGATTTTCATACATAAAATTAAATTGAATATAGTACCTTCCTACTTGCAAGAAAATGTACAAACCTTTGAGGACTTCCACACCTATAACATTAGAGGTAGAATAAATTTTGTATTGCAACGAGTCAACACAACTGCTGCACATAGATCAATTTTCTTCAGGGGTTTAAATAAATATAACAGCCTTAACATGGAAGCTAAACAAGCCCGGAACATAGCTTCTTTCAAAAGAATAGTTAGAGACAATTATATATAAGTTTATAAGCAAAGTGCTAAATAAAGGAGTATTATTATTATTATAAAATCAGGGAATTTTGAGAAACAGTCAGGGGAAATTGTACAAAACGAATTTATTTTAGTATATTTATTCTTGCTTGCAACCAAACATTTTGCGTTCATTGCGAATTTTGCACGAGTTAATCAAAGTTATTTTCCGCGAAAAATTGCACAACTAGACAACATTGGCTTATTTTCTGAGAAAATTTTATTTATATATATTGTGATTGTTAAACATTTTTATATTTTATCATTTAATTTACTTTGTTAATTTCTTTGTTAATGAAATCTGAAAAGCAGTTGAAATTGGCTTTTGGGTTATAAAAACACAGCCCCACAAAAAAAGTGGTCTGCCCGGCGGACTAGACCAGTGTATCCTGATGTATTTGGACTCGCTGAAACCGAATCCGTAGTCCGAATTGTCAGATTCGCTCGTTTTTCACCCCCAACCCCAAAAAAACACCCTCCCAAAAAATGATTTGTCTGGCGGACCAATTTCAATTCAATTCAAAAAGGTTTTATTATAATTAATAATACAAAAGTGCGCCTGAGTCAAGTCCCGATTCAGAGCCGACCACACCACCACGGCGCGCAACGTCGTGGTAGATGGGTAGTCGGATGAAACGGGTTTAACTCCAGCCTAAACGATAAATGGACAAGTATAAGGTTAGAACTCCTGTTCTTTGGAACAAAAAACTTAAATCTAACAATTTGGCGAACTATAACTAAAATGAGTTTTAAAAGCACTTAAAAATTACACTAAGGTTTTAGTTTGCACAGCACACGCGCACAGTTTTAAAACTTGGATTATTGATACGGGAAAAGACTTAATGAAAAAACCCGTTCGAGCCAATGACAGTATTCTTCCGATGGTCTACCTGCCTTCGGAAAGATAGGGTGGAGAGGAAGTTGTGATTTAAAAAGTTTGATTTACAAGAAGTTATTGGCCGAGAGGGGATTTTGAAAGGGAACAAAAAGGGACAAAAGAACAGAAATTAACAAAATTAACAAAAAGGTGACTAATAGAGGTAATAGAGAAGGTTTGAGAGTAAAAGGTGGTGAAAGGTAAAAGATGGTGAAATGGAAATTTTGGTATAGTGAAGATTTGGCTAGGGAGGTTGCCGAAAGATAGGCAACGCCTGGTATGGTAATGGGTGTTTCAAGTTGAAAAGTATGGCATTATGCTGTCTGATTCGTGTAATGTCTCGGGTTAGCGGACTGTCGCCGTTTGAATTGATAGAATTTTTGCGATGTTTCTTGGACGAAGTCCGCTAGTGGAGTTATGTCGTGGCAACGTGCATCGAGATCTCTGAGGGAGATGTACCTATCAGAGGCTGAAATGAGGCGGATAAATTTGTGTTCTAGTACTTTTAGTTTTCGCATTGTCGTGGCCGGGATGCTGCACCACACCGGCGCCGCGTATGTGATAGCCGGCATGATCACCATCGTATACAGCAATTTCTTATGGGTCCTGTTTAGTCCGCTACCCCGCGCCAGGAGCGGATACAGACTCCTGGACATGGAGTAGACCTTTCGTATCGTCTCGTTTACGTGCGTATTGAATGTCAGTCTCCTGTCCAAGTTCACCCCTAAATAGTTCACGCACGAGCCAATATGACAATTCTGACTTCGGTTTCAGCAGGTCCAAATACATACGGATACACTAATCTAGTCCGCCGGACTAGACTAGTGTATCTAGTGTTTTCTCCTTGAGAAAAAAAAACGCTGAGCGCTGGATTACAAATTACAAGCCTGGCCTATATATGCTCGTTAAATAATATACTATAGAATATTCGTGATCGTATTTTCAACTTTCAATAAAATGTCTATCGGTCTGTCTGTCTGCCCGTCCGTCACGTTTTTTTTTTAAATCGAATTGTAAATATACAGATTATGAAACATTTTCAGAACAAAATGCACAAGTTTGTCACTAGTGCCCAAATGTTTCGACAATCAAGACGGCATTATCGAGTAATGATTAAAATTATAATTAGTAATTAGGCTCAAAAATTTGCCAAGACTATTTATAAAATGTTATCAATTATATATGCATCTAGTTATTATTTGCTGATACGCGATGAGTCGACGCTGTCAATCCAGATCCGAAACTCCCACCTCGCCTAAATGTGACCGTACAATATGTATTATTATTGAAATGGACAGCGCTGACAAATAACGGATGTTCTACATTTATTATTCATAAACAAAACACAAACTTCCTTGCGATCGTATAAAGAATCGACCAATGAACGATTATATAATTGCCAGTTCGAGGAAAAGCGACGCGAGCAACAGGCTGAAATTGACTTGTAAATTGCAAAAAGTATTAAGAACGGTTTTCTCGTAGATTGAGGACGACGTTGTTAATTACATTTGAGTTATATCTGAAATTATTCTCTTTGATTTCCAGCCTTTCCATTAACTTTCAGGCTGCGCTCAGTAATGATTTACTAATGCTTGAGATCGTTCCTAGGGGCAATGATAAAGACAACACATGCCTATTCGCCACATTCGGTGCAAAAATATCGTAAATGTTCTTGTCCTGTATACCTTCAAAATTTAATCCTGGACTCCATTGAAATTTAAGAGATCAATTTTAATTTTTCTTTCGTTGAATATTTAGATTATAGAGTTTTTTCTTTTGTGTATTCCCGTCTTAGCAGACGTTTTGTAATCCATGCATTATTCAAGTTGACCCTCCATTTGCTGTATGGTACGTGTGACAGCACCATCGCGGTTAGGCACACACTTTCACCAAAGATTTTCTCATCAGCTTTTTTTAAGATCTCTTCTTTTTTCCGTTTTTTTTATAAAATAGTTAAAGCTCTGAAACAACTTGCCTTTGCTAAAAAGCAAAATAAATGCCTATTTACCAAGTTCGGAGATATATAATCAATACATGGTGTAAAGCAACTTACCCGAAAAATTTTAACCATACATGCACCTTTAAATAAGAAGTCGAGTTTTTAAAGAAAATTTAACTAAAGTCCAACACAGAAAAAGATACACATTGTTAAAGTTACAAATTAATGGAAATGTTAAAATAACCTACTTTTAAAATTAAAATTTTTTATTAATTTTTTTTTATTTTTTTTTTAGGTATTCTTTTTTTAATACAACAGTCCTGTTCAATAAATTACCATTTTCGTCAATTTGTAACTTTAACAATGTGTATCTTTTTGTGTTGGACTTTTATTAAATTTTTTTTTAAGAAGTCGACTTCTTATTTAAAGGTGCATGTATGGTTACAATTTTTCGGGTAACACCCTGTATATGTAAATGAAAAAAACTCATTTAAATATTTTAATCAATATTTAACTCGTAAAAAGAAAAAAATGGAATAGGTATGGGAGGCAGAAGAGTCTACTCTTCCTCCTGGACGATGTGATCCTAATCCCATACAATGGAACCAATAAGAATCAAGATTTCCACAAAAATATTAAACTTCAGTTTTTAAAATCGAAGCGCAACTATTCGAAAATATATATACAGTGTGCTTCACTTCTCATCTTGACAAAATTAAGTTTTCTAGGATCATTTTTATTGCCACAACGAATTATTGAAATGAAATGTTAATCAAACAAGTAAGTAAATGTTTTTTTTTATATATTCGTACAATCAAAAAACCCATTTGTTCTTGATATTTTTCGATTATAATGTTATTTAATGTATTTTTTTTGCATTTAACTTTTCAGTTTTCATTTATTTCAAAATCTTTCTGGGTGTTTGTAGTAAAATAATAATTTTCAATTTTCGTAAATTGCATAATCTATATAAAAGTCATTTAATATGAGAATTTCACGAAACCCAAAATATATGGGTTTAAGAGAGTGTTGATCAAAGCTAATATGAATTCTTGTAAAACCGCATAAAAAAAAGTGGATTGGTAAGACGATAGTCGTAATGGGTTGAATCGTAGAGGTACTTAGTTGCGAAAAAATGATCATCCAAACGTGCAGCTAAGTAAAAAACCGCTGCCCAAGGAATCACTACTTCCACATCCAGCTTTTCTATCCAAATCTGTCATAACGAAAAAAATTTGTATGTGGAAATAATTGTTTATAGAACTTTAATAATATAATATTTGAAATCGTCTACCCCAAAAATCCATAAAACGATATCCCACACGGTAGTGGGACAGGGGATGGTAGTGGGGGTGAACGAAGTAAAAAAAATATTTTGAGACTTGGTTCTTGTACACACACTAAATCACATTTTTTTCCATCCCCTTTATTAATGGGGTAGGGGTGATAATGGGGGTGGCTGATGCCAAAAAATTTTTTGAGACAGCTTCTCTTGTATACACTAAATACCAATTTTATGGACTTTTAACTGCTTGATTTACCTGTTTACCATTTACCCTATTTTACCACCACCCCCCCTTCCAGATCCCGTTAAAGTACATAAATGTACCAAATTTCAAGTCAATATCTTAATCGGTTCCAGAGTAATCGTACGCACACAAATAAGTTACAGACCGACAGAGACAGAATTTTTTTTTCGCTCAAACCTAAAATCTCTACGTTTCATGGCATTCTAAGGCTATTTGAACAACAAAAATTTTCAAACATTTTTTTGTCGTTTATTACTATTCTTCCACTGGATGTGGAAGTAATTATACAGGAGTGAGATGAATAGTGAAACACACTGTACATGGAGAAGAAAATCAAAAGGCCCTGAACAGATCATGATTTAATAAACCAGTAAAAAGTGTGTACATGAGGCCGATAATTCAAGATTTTCAAAAAAATATTCAACCTCGACAGCCCCATTATAAATAACATTTTACCTATTGTAGCAGCCGATGAGAAGGACGCAAGGCAATAAAATATAACTAATATTTTGATATTTCGTCGTTTTTATACTGCTTGCGAATGTTTCATTGATAGGGTGTTTACAATATAATATTATGTAAAAGCCGTATCTGGAATTCTTTGGACCTCATTTATATTTGGCACGATTGACATATTTCTAAAATGAAAGTACACGTCCTGAAATAACTTAATGTAAATTTTAACACAAATTTTTAACGTTATTTCAAACACTGATCAATAGAAATATATTTATGCAAGGTAATACCAAACATTTTGTAAATATTTAAATTAGTGATTTTTTTTATTTCGGAAAACCGTAGGTCTTTTTACATACAGACACAGTGCGTATTCTTAAATTTGCTACAAGAGTAAAATCGAACTTGGGAAGAAAATATCTCAACCGAAATTTGAACTCTACTGGAATATTATCTATTGGGCACAAATTCTGTGGCGCCCTGAGAAGATACAGGGCCGTGCCTAGACGTTTGGCCGCCATGTACGTAATAAAAAACCGCTGCCCAAGGAATCACTACTTCCGCACCAGATTTGCTACTCAAATCTCTCGACGACAAAATTTTGCATGTGGAATAATTGTTTATGGAACTTTAATAATATATTATTTGAAATCGTCTATTCCAAAAACCCATAAAACGATATCTCGCATCGGCAGTGATAAGGAGGTGGTAGTGGGGATGAATAAAGCAAAAAAAATATTTTGAGGCATTTGGTTCTTATACACACTAAATCACAATTCTCTTTCAACCCCCTTTTTAATGAGGTAGCTAATGCCAAAATTTTTTTTGGGATATTAGCTTCTCTTGTATATATTAAATACCAATTTTATGGACTCTTACCTATTTACCTCCATTTACCCCAATTTACCCCCCAACTCTTCAACGGAACAAGATGAAAATATAATCTAGTTCCAGATCTCGTTAAAATACATACGTGTACCAAATTCCAACTCAATATCTTAAACGTTTCTAGAGTAATCGTGCGCACAAAAAAGTTACAGACAGACTGACTGATAGAACGACAGAAATGTCTTTTTTCTCAAACTTAAAATCTCGACAATCATGATAAAAGCAAATAAATAAAAAATAATTAATTGTAAAAATTAAAATCTCGACGTTTCATGACATTCTAAGCCTATTTGAACAATAAAAAAATGTGTCGTTACTATACTTCCACATAAAACAAAATAAAGCTCATTCCATAAATAACACAAACATGCAACTTTTTATGAATTAACGTTTATATTTAAGTAGTTGTATTGTGTAATGTTTAAAATAACTTTTCACTTCGATTTCACTGCCCCTAAAAATGTCAGTAACTTTGATTTGGTCGCCACCTAAAAAAATGGGCCGCCCCGTGCGGCTACACGCTCGCACAGGCCTGTAGCACGACCCATATCGTCATAGAAACTACCCTCCTGGGCACTACTGGAGTGGAGTGGCACTGTTAAATGCTTAGAAGAAGATAAATAGTGCACTTAAACTCCAATCGCTTCCAATAACGAAAAACGAGAACTAGATACCCGAGAAATTACAAATGATATCAACATAACGAAACGAAAGTAATTTAAATTCCCTGCTATTGCAGTAATGCTGTATGCGCATCGGCGGTATGCTGTCGGGGGGGCAGAGGTGCTACCAGAGTCACCGGGAGTTCACAATCCAACCTTGTGCTTGTACTCACGCGGATCTCTAGCCAGCCGTAACGGTGGGCATGAGAATTCCTGCCTCGTCGCTAACCTCAAACAAAGGATCGTTATGCTGTCGGAAAAAATGTAGCGAATTGTGTTTGCACGTATGAAAAGTTACGGGGGATCGATACTACACGATCTAATTTACGATGATGGTACTAAGCCAAATTCTAGCGTGGGAAATGCCACCAATCGTAATACTCGGACTATTAATAATTTTATTAGTTAAATTAGTACTGGAAGCAATGCTGTTCAAGTCAGGTGAAGCTGGAACGGCCAACGGCCAATAAATTGTTGTTTTTGTTTGCTATTGCACGAAATTTTGAGAAAATACAAGAAAGATAGAAAGAAAGCTGCACGTTATTTATTTAAATACTCTACCCTACAGGCTAATAAAACCCACTTACAGGATAGGAGGGTTAAAGTATACAAACTAACAATAAGATTTGATAATACAAACAATATAGATAATAAAATTTTAGTACAATTTAAGAAGTATAGACAAATTGTAGAAAAACTAAGCTTTTATGGCATAAGAGGTCTACCGTTAGATCCCTTCAATGTGTTGCTATTGCTGATGTAAATTCTAAACGTTTAACAATAAACCATGGGGTGTCTCAAGGCTCTATACTCAGCCCTTTGTTTTTTTATTTTATATGTAATTGATTTCTTTCACTTTATGTCTCCAGTAAAATACTTTGCCCGTGCCGAAGACACCTCGATTCTGGATTTTAATTCTAACATTAATACCTTAAATAGCCACAGCATTAGATCCATTCAGCAAGTCACTGATTGGATTCCTTCGAATAATCTTAATCATAATTATTAAGATAAGACTGTTTCTTTTACAAGTAATTCATTAGTAGGTATTTCTCCATGTTCTATTCTCACATTGGTCACGCAATTCTTCGGTCATCTCATGCAGTCAATTTTTTTCTGTTGCGAAAGAGAGAGCAGTTGGTTTAATTGACAACGCTCGCTGGAGAGACAACTGTCAATCAATTTTCAAAAAATTAGGTATAATCCCAGTTCCCAGTTTGTATATGTATGTACACTACTTTACTTGAAACTTTTTTGACTGATTCTGATTTTCATAAGTGTGGCACCAGAGCTGGCGCACAACTCAGTTAGTCTCCCGGGTATAATATGCATGTTGGTTTAGTTTTGATCTAATAAAACATAAACATAAGCACACCCACATATACTGCCCTACTAAGCACAGAGGGGGTAACTGCATTTTTTTTGCAAAATGAGATCATGTCTTCAAGTAACTCTAGTGTGTCTTTTATACCTAATATGAAAGGTTCTAAGTCGTATCTGAGCTGGAAATACTTAATTTTTAATAAAAAAGTTAGGGGTATCTACATTGAGATACTATTATATTAAACAATTTACATAAAAGTACAATTGTCTGGACAAAACACAAAATGCAGTTACCCCCTCTGTGCTTAGTAGGGCAGTATAGTAGGCAACCTCCAAAGCCACGTCTGTCAGGAAGGCAGTTTGGGAAAGATATATATCCAGACTCATCGACATTATCAGTGCCGAGGCTGGGAATCGAACCCAGTGCACGATAGACCAACATATTCGCCACATAATACGCCTTAGCCGATTGAGCTACCGTGTCGGTAATAAAAATTAAATAAACATTTAAATGATTATGACATTTCTTAATGTTACTTAATAATATATTACGCAATGACCATTTAATGATGGGTACTACGTCTCATGTCATAATGAATGCGAGTGTCTTAATAGCCATTAAATGTGAGTTGCTTACACTATTTTTTCTACGCCAGTCACAATAAAATAGAAAATTAATACTTTATTTCTGATATTTATTAATTATATATTACAATTTAGGAAATTTTGGAAATATTACTACCCCAACTGTACGTGCACCCGAGATCTAAATTTGACAAACTGCGGGTAGCTATATTTTTTGCAAAATTTTGCTTTTAAGCAAAAGTTCTCGACTTAATAATTTACACAAAAAGCTCGGCCACCGGGTAAAATTCTCGTTAGGCTTGTATACTTTAACAGTAACGGTTTCCTAATATGCGTATATAGACGAACGTATCGTCAACCAAAGTGGTATCATCGGGAGATTTTTTTAAATTGAAGATATGGCAATTATAGCGAAAAAAAATATACAGAGTGTCTCACTTAAAAGTGGAACACCTCTCTAAAATTTTTATTTATTGTGTAATTTGAATCAAATTTTACAAATATTGAGCAAATTAGGATCTAATTATGACCAGAAAAACGTTCGCCTCCTACAGATTCAAAGCCACCTGCGGTACCAAAATACTGATGCGGAAGAAATAAAAAAATCATATTAGGCATTTTTTTATCGGAAAATTTTATTAATCAAACTTATTTGGAATTGTTCAAAAACCTTATATCCAAAATTTAATCATAATTACAAAAAATATATAAATTTTGATTAAAATACATAAGTCCGAAAATATCATTTTAATGGGTTTTTTTATTTAGAAAACTGACAATTTTGTTTAAAATTAAACCCAAGCTGCCTGGTAGTTGTCAAGTAATTTGCATTTTTTTTAATAATAATTTTTTAAAGATTTTTAAAATTTCAATTTTTTAATTTTGATTAAATTTTGGACTTAAGGTTTTTGGAGAATTCTGAACAAGTTTCATTAACAAAATTTTTCGATAAAAAAAATGCCTAATATGGTTTTTCGATTTTTTCAGAATATTTTGGTACCGCGGGTGGCTTTGCATTTGTAGAACGAGAATGTTTTTCTGGTCATAATTAGATCCTAATTTGTTCTATGCTTGAGTAAAATTTAATTCAAATTGCACAATAAATAAAAATTTTAGAGAGGTGTTCCGCGTTTAAGTGAGACACCCTCTATATATATTTTCAAAAACAGCGTGGAATACCCTATAGAATGTACAAAAATTATATAGAACTTGAATAAATCGGCAAAGATAACATTTACATCTAACTCTATATTTACTGGTTGGTATACAAATTGTCTTTCGTGTGTAATGATTATTTTTTGTTTTATGTTATAAATCTGTCATACAAGCGTCGTCAAGTTAAACGAAAAGAATAGCGAAATACCTTAATCTGTAACCGATTATATGAATTAGGATTTCGGTGGTATTGCGTGATAAGGAAACGATACATTATTTATAAATGAAACCATACTGCCGAATCGGATGTATCTCCATCTCTCATTGGAAAAAAAACGCCAATCTCGACCAATCTTCGCGAGGAAATTGAAAGTGATAAAAAATTCATTAATAAATCCATCAACCGAATTATTTATTTTGGGGAAATTCCTGCTTATTGAAGCATCATAAAGCCAAATAGTTGTCGGTTTTCCCGTGTAGTTTATTTAGAACACAATGACATCGTTATCATCGATATGTTTTGTCGATAACATTCGTTGAGTGGCTATTGAATATTAGAACAGGGATGTATTGTTGCATATTTAAAAGGTTATGTAATAAATCATAAGCCTTTAACCTTTCCAGAGGCGGTACAAAAACTCTGAAAGATACGGGCAGGTATAAGTATATTATTTAATATTTATTTGTACAGTTTGTTTCGGAAATATAATAAATATAAAAAGAGATATAGTATATAGTAAAAATTTAAAAAACTCCATAAATCGTCACAAGATTTGCATACTAAAATCGTACTTTCGCTATGCATGTAAGGCTGATGGACACATATTTCATAGAAGACTGTTTAAAATAATGTTCTAATATTTTTTTCATTGTAGTATATTTGGACGTACTCTGAACGCTGTACTGTTCTGTTTCAATAAAATATTATTAATTCATGTAATAGACGTAAAAAGAAAAACTTATTTCTCTGGCCAACTTGTTTATATTCTCCTTGTCTACACTGAAAAAGTTCATTCATGGAATTTTACTGTTAGAATAATATAATAAGAAATTGCTACAGACAGATATATGTAAAAATACATGCCACATGGAAATATACACAACTTTCGAATTTATCCCTCCTAATGTGATTTTACGTCAACTGTCTGTTAAATTACAATGGTGTTATCCACACTGCACTGAGTGCAAATTTACAGACCTTTTTGTAATATTACAACAAATATGTGAATTCACATTACTATTGTAAAATTACAAGAATGTAACCAATAGCATTGGTAAATTTTATCACGTGATGAAGTACAAACTACAACTTGAAGTGAATCATAAAACTTGGCCCCATTGTGCCATTTACCAATTTTTGGCGGTGATTAATTCGTTAAATTTCAAGTATATCGTAAATCTACAAAACACAAGTAAGTATATTTAACTAGATGAAGCAAAATATGGTATTTAAATGCAATAATTGTCACACTAATCACGGTATAAGCATGAATGCCACCAAAATTACCGTCAAAATGCTCTTGGAATTATATTTAAATGTGTACAACCAGATTACAAATTCATATGTAAAGCATACTTCCGTTTTACACACCAAATTGCTACTTCTCGTTATGTAAACGCTAATTTCTTTATTATATTTATCTATGTTTTTACTCCATATAGTGCCTCCTGATGAAGTTTTATTTTAAGTTATTTACTGTGATGTATGTTTAGTAGTTTACTATGTTATGTCTGTTTTTTCTGACCAAAGTAAATTGTCTTTGTATAGATCTTTTGGTATATTTCTTACTGTCTCATGACTTTTCTGATCAATTAAAGTCTCATCAGTATAGCACGTAATATGAACATTGTATTTGCTTTGTGTGCATAAGGCGAGATCGTTGGCGAAGACAAGGTAAATAAATGGCCCTAATATCCACCCCTGCGGTATACCTGTATTTATGGAACCCTGACAAAACTTTCTTAAAATCTCCTGAAGTTCAAATGACTTTTAAATTCTTCCTTGGGATGGGAACTACGATCCAGCTTGATGGCCTCTCTAGGCTTAAACATGATTATTATTACGTCCACTGGGAATATAGTAACGCAAAAAATTTTTGAAAATTTGTATTGTTCAAATAGACTTAAACTGTTATGAAACATCGAGATTTTAAGTTTGAGCAAAAAAAATTTCCGTCCGTCTGTAACTTTTTTTGTGCGCACGATTACTCTGGAACGGTTTTAGATATTGACTTAAATTTGGTACACATATGTATTTTAATGAGATTTGGAACTAGATTATATTTTGATCTTATTCCGTTGAAGGGTTGAGAGGTAAATGGGGGTAAATAGGTAAATTAAGCAAGTAAGAGTCCATAAAGTTGGTATTTAGTACATATAGGAGAAGCTAAGGTTTCAAAAAAATTTTTGGCATTAGCCACCCCCACCCGTTATTAAAGGAGGTGAAAAAAAATAAAATTGTAATTTAGTGTGTGCACGAAAACCAAAGGCCTCAAAAATTGTTTTACTTCATCCACCCCCACTACCACCCCCTTCCACCACCCACACCACCACTACCGATGTGGCATATCGTTTTATGGGTTTTTGGGGTACACAATTTCAAATATAAATAATAAAGTTCTAATGAACAATTATTTTCACATAAAAATTTTTTTTCGTTGTAAGAGACTTGGATAAAAAATCTGGATGTGGAAGTAGTGATTCCTTGGGCAGCGGTTTTCCGTGTATGTTCTGATTGTAACTGCGTAGGTTCCTGTAGGTTTTTGGGCCCACTGTAGCTCTTAACGACCCTCAGTTCAGTAATTTCCTCTGATTTTGAGTCTACAATTGACTGACCAGTCGTGGGAAAATTGATAAAAGTGGTTCATATGGAACAAGCTTATATTTAACTGGGCTCGTCAAGGTTTCGTAAATGTTGGTGTGTGTTGATTTGATCTTCGTCTTCATTCCCCGCATTATACGGCTGCCTCCGCCGCTGCTCGCCTTTCCAAGATCGTGTGTATTGAACCCATTTTAAATATAGCCTCTCCTCTATCATCCTAATTATTCCTAATGATGCGTTTCACCGCGCGCCGCCAATGTCCGCTGCGATCGTTAACCCTTCCAATCACAGAGTTGAAGGTTGACGTTGGCTGCCGTGCGATATTCATTTGTTTGCACGTTGCCGACCTTGAAATCGTACGCGAACCCAGCAAAGAGGTTGTTACATGCCACAAATCAACAGAGAACACATTCGACGATGCCGGAAGTATTAATAACATGAGGCGGTGGACAAGTGAAACGTCAGGATTGTGTGTGGTTAATTGGTGATCTGGTTGGTATTTATTTCTTTGCTTTGGAGCGAGCGGATTGATTAAACCTGCTCGATTCCCATGAAAGTACGTTACGTGAAATTAACAACACGTCCATTAATTATCACTTTCAACTGCTAACTGCGCTAGCCTAGGTCACGAACGACGAAAGTCATTCCCGATGGTGCTCTTCCTCGAGGTGTCGCATGTCGTGTCATTTTCATTCTATACTGAATGTGCAGATATCTGTATATTCGTAAATAGGGATAATTATTTAGACACATTTTGCACGTTGTGGAAAAGGTATTTTTTTAAACAATTTTGCTCTAGATTTAGATAAATATATCATGTTTCCATAACGATATTATCTTAGTTATAAAAAAAATGTTAGGAAGAAAAAGGTTGTCAGTTGAATTCAATAAAAGTCATACAAAGTAAAAATCGTTCAACTTAATCAAGTCCATTACAGTCCACTCATCCAAAGTCACTACATCTTGTAGGTACTGAACTATCATCATCCACAACGACGTTATTCTAAAGAACATCATTACTCTATTTGCACAATTATTTTTGTCACATTTTTAAGATCAATTTGGAGTGTAATTTTTTAAAATTAAAATAAACTGTCACACAGATTTTTCTGTGTAGAGGAACATGTGTACGGATTGGTAATATTTGAAGGTAGAAAATATATATATGAATATTGTTAATTTCTCTCTTCATTTGATTTTAAACTGTACAGTGTCAAAGGAATCAGTAACAAGGTAATGCATGGACTAAAATGAACTTAAAAACATCCAGCTAATAGACAATTCACTAGAGGAGGAGGCTAGCTAAGGCCGGTTTTAGGCCTATTTTATTTTTGAATTTAAATTTAAAAAAATCATTTTTCTATCATCTGTCATCAATATTTAATTGATTCCACCCCAAACGGAACCTCCCATCCACTCGCACATATTTCTTCTACCCCTTTTAAGTATTAAATAACCAGAATCCAGGAACGGTATCGCTATTTTTTTTTCTTTTTTTCATTTAAAAAATGTTTAGAACCCTCCAAAAGTCTTTTTTTTCCAAAGTAAGTTCATCTGGACTACCTTCCCCACTAATCTCTTTATCGACTTTATAAACACACAGTTATATAATAGAACTACAAGGATTCTTTATTTTTATCACAAAAAGATGATTTTTTACACCTGCTGCTCCTATCTTCTCTTTCCCCCACCATGCCCACGTACCCATATTATTATAGTGGAGAAGGTAGTCCAGATGAACTTTTTTGAAAAAGAAAAAGACTTGAAGGTTTCTAAACATTTTTTAAGTGCAAAAAAAATTAGCGATACCGTTCCTGGGGTCTGTGGTTATCTAATATTTAAAAGGGGTAGAAGAGATATGTGCGAGTGGGAGGGGGAGGTTCCGTTTGGGGTGAAATCTATTAAATATTGATGACAGATGGTAAAAAAATGATTTTCTAAAATTTAAATCCAAAAATAAAATAGGCCTAAAACCGGCCTTAGCTACCCTCCTTTGAATAGATTCATTTTTTCTTATTCTTTACTGCGTATTTTCCCTCTCCTGCAATAAATATTTAAAACATTTAATGGAAGAAACCTCTGCCAAGTGGATTAGACAGACCTTGGTTTTTCAATAGTTTTGATTAGAATAAAATGTGTCCCAAGAGTGGACGATCAAACGAAGTGACATGATGAGGGAGGTCATTTCTAATCATCACAATAACGTTATATGCGGTTATCCAATTGTTGATGGTTAGAGCACATGGTAGACATTTCGAACAGTTATTGTAACAATTGAAAAATAATAAATATCCTTATTTTGTTAATTTCGTTTTATTTTTGGCAAACCAGCTAACTCTTAACTCTCGAAATTTTATAAAATGCATTTTTAACAACGCTTAATTATAAAAAAAAAATGATAAAATCAATATGTTCAGAATAATCCAGTGTGTTCGAATCTGCACTAAATGGGCAACTTCTTCTGATAATTGCTTTACTTTCTGAAGTACGTTTTTTTTCTGTCAGCGTCACTTAAAAATAACGAAATTTTTTTCTGGCGAAAAAGTGTTCACAAAATCTTTTTTTCTATTTGGAAGAAGATAACAGTAGTAAAAATGCTTTTATTTGAATGATGTACCCACTTAAAGCCCACTAAAAAAAATAACCAGCCAACCATATCTGTACTTTTGCAAGTTTTATTCAAAATATGATGGTAATAAGCAGCGAGTTTTCTGGAAGATGACACAATATATTCCTATTTGCTTCTGTATTAAACGATTCCATCCTGCGCTTGATTTCTTTCTCCAGGCGAAATTATTTCAATATTTTCAGTCTCTTAAAATATGAACGGAAAGGAATATACTTCCATTATGTTTGTTCCTTTTGAAGCGCCACAAGCACAAAAGGAATTTTCATTTTCTTTTTACCAGGTCCATCTCTAGATTCGTAGTAAATGTATTATTACAGGACGGACTAAAAAAATATATTTCTCATACGCTTTCAAAACAGCCATTTATATGTAAATGAAATTAACTTATTTTAAATTTAACTCCTACCCCACATACTTCCCCTGCATTAACATAGTTTAGCCATTGTAAAGAAAAACAAATATTTTTTTTATCTCTAACCTCCTACAGTTTCACATCCTCCTTACATTTCTAGGAGTAAATAGTCATACCATTTCATACTGGTACTAAGGGACTATCCATGCATTAAATTCGATTAAAATAGTTTCAGGAGAAAAAAAGATCCACGTTTCCGCTACTGTTTACCTGTTGCTTTGACACCGGCGCGGTAAGAGTACGGAACAAGGTCAGGATTAGATGCAGAAAAATCATCACATCATAGGCGTACTCGATAATTGTTTGCAACATTCAAAATTTAAATAAATATTTTTGCTTCTACCAGAAATGTGTCTTCATAGATGATGTTGTTTTCAAAAACACCCCATATAAGATAAAATCCCTGACGTGTGATTGTCTGTTAGCAAAAAATGTCTAGGACTTTTTTTTTAGTAGTTTTCGTTTACCGAATGTCTGTAGACATTCCTTGACCGCTAAGGCTGATTAGAAAAATCATAAAATCCGAAAAATTCAATATGGTGGATCCAATATGGCGGCCTTAAGGAAAAGAAGTCATTGTGAAAGCATTTTTCATTTCATCCATCTGTTTATTTCTGCATTTGCTGTTAATCTTTATTTAGATTATTATTACTGTGTAACGTAGGTTAAGACATTAAAAACTGTGAAAGAATAATTACTACATATTCAGCCGTTCATAAGGCAATTTCGTCAGGTTTTTTTAGCTTATGACCAACTACTCTTCTAGCTAATACTGACGAAGTATTGAATTACATGATAGGATTCCTGGCATTTTAAGGCAAAAAGAAATTATTGAAGATACTTAAATTATTCACTAGAATTATTTCAACTCTAGAAAAGTTGTACAAATTTTTTCGAACTCGTTAGTTCTCATCAGTAGAGTATAGAAACATTCATTCATTATTTACAAGCCTATTCTTGATTTATTTTTTACAAGTAATTATTTTTTATTTATTTGCTTTTATCATGATTAGAGAATATTATTTAGGTATTATGCAAATCACAACTTACACACTTTTTTATTTATTATGAAAATACCTACTTTCTGTATATTAGCGTGCCCAGATTAGGGCAACAATATACAGAAAGTAGGTATTTTCATAATAAATAAAAAAGTGTGTAAGTTGTGATTTGCATAATACCTAAATAATATTCTCTAATCATGATAAAAGCAAATAAATAAAAAATAATTACTTGTAAAAAATAAATCAAGAATAGGCTTGTAAATAATGAATGAATGTTTCTATACTCTACTGATGAGAACTAACGAGTTCGAAAAAATTTGTACAACTTTTCTAGAGTTGAAATAATTCTAGTGAATAATTTAAGTATCTTCAATAATCTCTTTTTGCCTTAAAATGCCAGGAATCCTATCATGTAATTCAATACTTCGTCAGTATTAGCTAGAAGAGTAGTTGTTTTGATTGGTTTTCCAATAATGAGTGTTTTAAAGTGTTTTCCTAAGTAGTATATTAGCGTGACCCGATTAAGGTACCAATATACAGAAAGTAGATAATTTCATATTAAATAAAAAAAGTGTGCATGACTAAATGTAAATGAATGATTTAAGTATTTTCAATATATTTTTTTTTTTCTTTAAAATGCTAAGAATCCTATCATGTAATTCAATACTTCGTCAGTATTAGCTAGAAGAGTAGTTGTTTTGATTGGTTCTCCAATAATGAGTGTTTTAAAGTATTTACCTAACTAGTATATTAGCGTGCCCAGATTAGGGCAACAATATACAGAAAGTAGGTATTTTCATAATAAATAAAAAAGTGTGTAAGTTGTGATTTGCATAATACCTAAATAATATTCTCTAATCATGATAAAAGCAAATAAATAAAAAATAATTACTTGTAAAAAATTAAATTTTGTTGTTTTGTACGAATTGAATGAATGCATGGTTGTAATCGTAGGATCTTCACTTTGATTCAAGCCCAACGTCAAGAAAATGAAAGTAGATATTAAACAGTTATAAGCGAATTTTGCCTTGTCTTGTCGCACCATGTAAATCTAATTTTTATCGCATAATAATATTTGAATTTCGTAGAAATGATATACGTACATTGAATTTCATATAATCAAAGCATAACATTCAAATATCACGTCATTTTTAATTTGATTTGTAGACAAAAACACTTACAAAAAAAATGTGGAAATTCAGCACATTACTTCGTAGATTTCTGCTAAAAACAATATAGAACAGGAAAAACGCCGCACTGGGCAACGAGAGCTCTTATAACAATATTCTAGCTGAAACTTGACCTTTTCAGAAATAATAAGTAAATGTCCAATCCAAACAAATAAACAAGCATTTCAGTATAAATTATTCAACGGGTTCTGAAACGACCGTTTCCGTAAGTATCTATTTTTAATGAAAGTTCAACATAGATTATGTACACTAAAATTATCCGCATTCGTTATTTTCTTAATACCAAGGTCACAATAATTCTGAGTTAGGTAAATATGAAAAAAGTAATCATTCCGTGATTTAGTCTAAATTTATCATAAAGTTGCTCGGCAAACATATCTTGGAATAATTTTTAATTCAAAGTAAATTAGATTTTCCGCTGGCGTGATTAAACGAAAATTAAACCGAGTAAATTAGAAAATACAAATTCCCCGCTACTCGTTTCCTATTAGTTCGTGGATATTTTGGATTAAATTAAGATCTGCTCGACCCGCTCATAATAAAAACAAAAATAATTTCCACAGTGCTCGTTAACAGTATCGGAGCTGAGTCTCTTCACTTTAATTAAAAGGTTTCGAGATTGATTGCGAGTTTTTATGTGCATTGTTTAATCAGTCATAATATTTTAATTTCCGTTAGTTTCCAGCTGACGGAGAAACGGAAAAGCTAATTTAATGCTGTACGATTGACCTCCCGAGCGTATTCTGAAGTTTTTATTTTAAAATGATAAGCCTGTCAAGCCGGGAATGGGAAATTCCTATAATTTTACTAGTCGGAGTCAGTGAACATTTTCTTTGTCATTTTAAAATGGAAATAACAATTTTATTCTGAAATCATGGAAGGTGGTGGTTGTTCTGCCGCCCATCTGGCCGCCGGACGGTAGAACAGCTTCGCAGAGGCGTACCCCAAAAATGCAAAAAAAAAATACTAACGTAATTTTGAAATGGCTGATACTTTACATGCTGATGTATCTTTGCAGCAAGTCCATATTACAAAACAGATAAAACAATATAATAAACACTAAAACATTATTGACAAGTGTAACATTGTAACGGTCAACTTTTTAAGTATTCGTAAATCTTTATTAAAATTCGTTAAATTACATTATTTTATATCTTCATTGCAAGAATTAATGTGTTAGTTGTTAGTTTTACTAAGAAAAAGATTTAACGCCAGGGGAACTATTCCTCCAATGGCAAGTACAGATATGACATAATGCCTACGTTGCCCTTGGTTACAGCCCCCTGAAAGTAGTTTGCTAGGCGCGAATATAAAACGGCAGATTAATGTTATATACTCTCTCCATATCGGCTGCAAGCCTGGCTGGAATTTGAGCCATTGCAATGTTTATTAGTTTTGAGATTTAATTTCTTTGGCGAATGGGCTCATTTAATGAATTTTATTTAGTAATTGCTACTTCTTGTGGATAAAGTATTATTTAAAATTAGGCAATGTTGAAAATTTCAGACGAATCCGATATGTGGTTCTCGAAATGTACGACTTCTAAAGAGGGAATTGGAAGCGTGGTGCGACCAACATCTGACGTCAGAGGATAGGAAACGAAACGGTCGCGCAACATATCAAAGCTCGTGCTTTCCGCTTGAGATCGTCGAGTTTTTCTCTGTGCGACTACTTGTTCCTATCAAGTGACGTCACGGTCGAGATTCGACAAGGCGGGTGCGGTCCATGTTTATAATTTTTTTTAGACGATTTACAGGTCTCACGAAATTCTAGTTTTTTTGCACAGGGTCCTAGAATTTTAAGATCTTTCCGATAATCAAATTAAAAAAAAGTACTAAATGAACCCATTGTACCGAGTAGTTGAGAAGTTAACACCAAAATCTGTTCAGTATAAACGTCCTAAATTAAAGTAGCATTTACTAAGTGTAATGCTAGCTGCTTTAAGTGAGTTAATAAGACAGTTAAATATAATGGGTATAGTTATGCAGTTTGTTGAGTTTACAGCTGGTACCGAGCTTGTAAATCATAACAGTGCCTTCATCCCTTTTGCTGCAGTACATTTACCTTTCTACTTTGGTCTACCGGCAACTGCGAATAGCTCCGGACTACACTCCATTAGCTTTAGTTTTGCATTATGTCCAGAGACGCCAATTTGGTGCAACTTTCAGTGTTGTGTGCAGGAATTTCGTGACATCCTTTTGGCGAGTGCTCGTTCCGTCTCCGTTAATAAGATTTCTTGTTTAATACCTGTAAATAATTTCCTGTGCAGAGCACATTACGTTTTTTATATGTATCTTGTAGCCTAAAAAGCTACTATATATTTCATTTCCTATGTTATTACCTTTATAGTGAAAAAATTGACTGTCCTGGACAGCTAAAAAGAATTTGGCTTTTGTTGAGAACGAAATAGAGAGAAATAAGTAGATTTTAAGGTACCAATGTGAAGAATATCCTTTAATTGACGATTTGCACGAAAGAAAGTTTGGTAAAAAGTGTCTAGATTGGTATCACTGTAATTCACTGCACATGTTGACCAACTCGTCTAATTTCCAAACTTTGCAACAATTAAATACCTATAATATAATAATCATAACGCATTGTTTTCATTATCTTTAATGTTAAACCTACTTCCATTGAATATAAATTATCTTTATTAGTCTACAATATTTAAAAAATGTCAAATTATGCATTTTGTCAATCACTGCTGCCAACTCTTCTAAACTGAGAGTTGGAAACGGTGTTTGACAAATTGCATAATTCGACATTTTTTAAATATTGTAGACCACGAAACAACCTAACAAATATGATTTATATTCAATGGAAGTAGGTTTAACATTAAAGATAATGAAAACAATGTTATGATTATTCTATTATAGGTATTTAATTGTTGCAAAGTTTGGAAATTAGACGAGTTGGTCAACATGTACAGTGAATTACAGTGATACCAATCTAGACACTTTTTACCAAACTTTCTTTCGTGCAAATCGTCAATTGTCGTAAAAGAGAAATTAAAATTAGAACATATAAATGACACAGCTCCAATTTAGTTTCTCATCAAATCTTATTCCGAGTAAATTGGCAGTAGCGCCACTGACAAGATCATTGTTGGAGGAGATGAAAAAAGTTTTTGAGTTTGTTATTCGTTTAATATAAGTTCATCACTACCAACTATTAGGAAATAAGAAGTTGATATGTCATTAATATAAATCATGAATAAGAGTAGCCCAAGGACAGAGCCCTGGGGCACACCATGTTTAACAGCTAGAAAGTTTGAGGAAATATTGTTGAGACTGACGCATTGCTTGACAGGTACGAACTGAATAGTGAGAGAAGTAAACCTCTTATGCATAGTGACATAATTTCTCAAGTAGAATTTCGTCGACGACGATGATGACAGAAATATGACGAATAATATTTCTACAATGAGAAGTCACAAGATTATTTTGAAGCAGAAAATGATTAAATTTTTGTACGTAAAAATTCATCATTTACGTGATTTAAAACGCATTATAAATATCATTTTTTGTTTGAATCTATTCTTAATTTTTTCAGTCATTAAAAACGATTGCCGCAAGAATACCTCTGGATTAATATCTTGTAGAGGCTAGCAAGAGAAAAGAGTTATATATTTGGCTCTGCTGTCGTCTGAGAAAGTGTTCCTTACTTCGGATTGACGTAAGGAAAATTTTCACTGACTCGTAAACTATACGAAGAGAATAACTTTTAAATGTAGAGCTACTCCCCCTTTGCGTTCTTACATTTTTTTTTTAATTTATCATTTAGCACTAAACACCATAGCATTAATGATGATACTGAACTAATAATAATTCACATTTAAGAATAAAAAAATTAGTGTATTATTTCCATTTATATAATTATAACTTTGTCTTTGTTTTAAACGTTTCCTTAAACTTCTTATCCAACTTCTGATGTTTTACCGGGTCTAATAAAATAAGAAATACACTTACGTTTGAAGCTGATCCCGAGGTAGAGACATTTTCAGTTTCTACACTTATTGTTTTAGCAGTTTTAGTGCAGTTTTCCCAGTGGGTTTTCAATCATTGTAGCGTGCCCTGCTTCCAGTTTTTCCATCAAGTTTACCGGACTTTTCAATAAAATGTTGCCAAATAGAATATCTTTTTCTACCACATTTAAGAGAAGATACTTAGTAAATAGTACAATCCAATCACGCGACTTGAAAAAAAATTAGATGCAAACATAATCTTGTCCTGCTTATTGAAGTTTCTATGTAATTACTGAACATTCTATAAGATACTCTTCACAGTTTTGTGAAAATAAGTTAATTTTCTAGGTATAATTGCTATATTACTTCCACTGAATATGCAGCGGCAGCGGGTATCAATTTTTTTTCTTGCGTTACTATACTTCCACTGGATGTGGAAGTATAGTAACGCAAAAAAGTTTTTTTTTTGTAATTATTATTGTTCAAATAAGCTTATGTCATGAAACATCGAGATTTTAAGTTTGAGAAAAAAAAAAGCTGTCTGTCTGTAACTTTTTTCTTTTTGTGAAAGACTTGGATGGAAAATCTGCATGTGGAAGTAGTGATTCCTTGGGCAGCGTATTTTTTATAAAGGATCTTCTGTCTAATTGAATTGGAAGAGACTAGCTATAACAATTCATGAATTCGAAATACAAAAGTAGGGAAATTGAAATAGTTATAGATGAGCATGGGTTATTTTACATATTTGCATTTTGGTCAACAAGTCATTTAAAATTTCAAACATAGGGTGACTGTGCGTGGAGGACCGCAACATAAAATTCTGTCAAGTGTTTTTCGAAAACTAAATCAACGTTTTTGTTCTCAAAAGAGAGATTATCTTAGAAACGTGTCTTGTGGTCAGAAGATCCTAACGTTATCTGTGCTAGTTCATTTAGCGTTACCCAGGGTGCACCACGCGGAGGCGAACTAGATTTACACCCCACTGGGCACTTATGACAAGGTGCAGCTTAATCGAACAATCAGAAAAAATTCCAACGGCAGACCTAGAAGCAGTGGGAGAGTAACATGTTCCCACTTAAACAACAAACTGCTAGAAGAGAACTTAACATACACACTATAGACGCATGCACAAATGATAGATGCCCAGCTAAACAACACCATGAGAAACATTGCTGGTGTCATCAAATCAACTCCCACGAGCTGGCTACGAGTGCTAAGCCATATTGGACACCCCCCGCCCCCAAATGTCCTTACAAACTAGTATAAAAATATCATAGACAACAGAAACCTACCACCATCAAGACATAGAAGATACCAACCATAATCGACTCCGCTGTAGATGACCACCAACAAGGCAAGGATGGCTGCGGAAAATCAATCTTACTAACGCATGGACCCAAGAATGGACCACACAACAAAACAATAATATGCCATGTATTACCCAAAAATCACCTGGTTTTGTCTTACCACGCAAAAAATGGTCCACGCTAAATAGAATCAGAACCCAATATGGCAATCTACACAAGTGGGGCAAGCAACCGTCCCCATACTGTCATTACAGGGAAACCCAGACAATCAGACATATAGAAGAATGGCCCACAAGATTATATAATGGTAGACCCGTGAACTTTCTGCTGGCGACCTCAGAGTCGATAGACTACATAAATAGACTAAAAAAAATATTTGTTTGTACGTAAAGTGTATTATATATATTCTCAGAACTTACATTTCCTATTTTATACGTATATAATATCATATTTATACTCTAAATTCTTAACGCGTCTAATAGCCATACTATAAATAAATGTTCTCAATATCATATTTACATTCATTTCCAAAGTTATGTTAAATGGCTAGTTTTGAAATGCACACACTGTATACTTGTATACAATTTACTTGTGTAATTGGATATATTGTAACGCAAATCTGTCTCGCCCAAAAAAACACAAATATTTCTAAATGTGGAGTTAATTATCTTCCTTTGAGACAACTCACGTGTTGCATACGAAAAGCACGTGTTAAACAAACCTTTGTTCACCTAACACGTGTTTTTCCTTTCGCTTTATTTTATGCCTGCTTCTCATAGACCGTTCTGTTGAGTTGTAAACATCCTTGCGGGTTGAAAATAACCATTATAAAAAAATCTTGACGTGGCGGTAAAAGCGAAAACTACATTAATTTACAGTAAGCAGAGCAGGCCTTTCGTAAGAGACAGTAGTGATAAACAGCGATGGATTTGAATTTATCCTGAAAATTGCCTTGGTAATTTTATTGTGATTAGTGTAGAAATTAAATTAAATCTAGTTCCAGGTCTCGTTAAAATACATACGTCTACCAAATTTCAAGTCAATATCTTAAACGGTTCCAGAATAATCGTACTCACAAAAAAAAGTTACAGACCGACAAACAGATTTTTTTTGCGTTATTGTAATTCCACTGAATGTGGAAATAAAATGATTTTTATTAGTATAATAGCTATATTTATGTATAAGAACTAAAAGTGGTAAATAAAGCATTTTAATAAAATAGGTTAGACTGAAATATAAATCATAATATTAAATTTTTGCTTGTAGTTCTTTAAAATTATAAATAATAATAATTTAAATTATTATATTAATACTTAAAAAAGAAATATTTATTCTTACCTCTCACCTATAGAGAGAGACACCATATACAGGGTCATTCACGGAAAGCGGGTATTAGACGTTTCTTGGGATCTGTCGAGTTTAGAAATTTGAAAATTGGTATGAGGGGGTTTTTGGATATGGCGGATCCAATGAAAATATTTTCATGCTTGTGCTACTTCCGCTTATACCGGATGTAGCACCTAACTTTGTTATTTTAAATGGAACACCCTGTATTTTATTGCATATTTCTATTCCTCATAAAATTTTAGCTTAGGTTTATGCACCATAACATACTCTTAAACATTCCGGTTTTCGAGATAATTAATATTTTTGAAGATTTTTGACGGTTCCCACTCTTCGGAAAAAAAATCAATATCTTCTATCATGTAGCCGATTAGGAAATTTTCTTTTCAATTTCTTACAAGTATCCTATGAATTAACTAAAAGTTCTCTTATGTTTTCACAATATCATACAGAGTATTTTATTTTCACAGTCGAACATTGTTTTAGTTCAAACGTCAAAAAGTCATTTTTTTCAAATGGAACCCCCTGTATATTTTCACAGAATCTAATAGAGGATTGAATTCTGCATCGATTGATATTACCATTCCCATACCTATCTCTCTTTGTTTTCTTATTATGGACGAATATTTGTAAAACGTACAAACAAAATCAGCACTGTTTGTTAGTAGGCAATACAAGTCATAACTCGGTTCCTTTTTTATCATAAACGAGAATAATCATGTAGATAATTGATAATCATTTATTTTTGACAGCTTCAGAAACGAGAGATTAGATTTATAACAAATACTTTGGCACAAAAATTTACAAAATTAATGAACACTGAATATAAATATTTAATGCAGCAACTGTTCAAAATGCTCTCCATACTGCTCCAAACAAGCCAATATCCTGGAATTTACGGCACTTACAATGGCTCGGGCGAATTTCGTGGGTGTTTATTTACTGTAATGCAGTCCGTATTCTCTTCTTTGGAACTTCTTTGGTAGTAGCCGTTATGGCATAAACAATGTTTTTGATAGTATCATATCTACGAGGAGAATTTAAATAGCAATAAATATGCGACAAGATTTTGCGAACAGTAACTTTTATTGATAATTTGCCCCTAAATATTTATAATTCTATGTATTTTCAAATGAATGCTTGCGGTTCACGGGAAGTTTATGACGAATTAGTAGTGACGTTCGAAGATAGGTGGTTTGGCTACCGAGGACCTTGAAGATGGCCAGCAAGGTCCCCTGATTTGACCCCCTTAGACTTTGGACCTTTGAGGTATTAAAAATATTGTTTATGCCACCCCTGCTACTACCAAAGAAGATCCAAAGAACAAAGAACGGGCTACATTTTAACAAATCCCCATGAATTAGCCAAGCCACTGTAAGTGCAAGTGGAGGGCATTTTGGGCTTTTTGAACAGTTGCTGCATTAAATATTTATATTCAAAGTGTTCATTAATTTTGTAAATTTTTGTCTCAAAGTATTTGTTATAAATCTAATCTTTCGTTTTTGAAGCTGTCATCTTGATAATAAACAAATGATTATAAACTATCTACATGATTATTCTCGTTTATGATAAAAAAGGAACCAAGTTATGACTTGTATTGCCTACTAACAAACAGTGCTGATTTGGTTTGTATGTTTAACAAATATTGGTCCATAATAAGAAAACAAAGAGAGATAGGTATAGGGAATGGTAACATCAATCGATGCAGAATTCAATCTTCTATTAGATTCTGTGAAAATATACAGGGGGTTCCATTTGAAAAAAATGACTTTTTGACGTTTAAACTAAAACAATGTTCGACTGTGAAAATAAAATACTCTGTATGATATTGTGAAAACATAAGAGAACTTTTAGTTAGGTCATAGGATACTTGTAAGAGTTTGAAAAGAAAATTTCCTAATCGGCTACATGACAGAAGATATTGATTTTTTTTTCCGAAGGGTGGGAACCGTCAAAAATCTCCAAAAATATTAATTATCTCGAAAACCGGTATGTTTAAGAGTATGTTATGGTACATAAACCTAAGCTAACATTTTATGAGGAATCGAAATATGCAATAAAATACAGGGTGTTCCATTTAAAATAACAAAGTTAGGTGCTACATCCGGTATAAGCGGAAGTAGCACAAGCATGAAAATATTTTCGTTGGATCCGCCATATCCAAAAACCCCCTCATACCAATTTTCAAATTTCTAAACGCGACAGATCCCAAGAAACGTCTAATACCCGTTTTCCGTGAATGACCCTGTATATATGCACAAGCACAACACACTGCGATTGTCAAAATGGTATGAAAACGGAAAAACAAACTTTACAAGTCTGTACGTCGACCCTCTTTACTTCGTTCGTTAGAATAATAAAATACGAATATTGAAACAACGAACAGCTTACGACTCAATGATTTCATGTTATAGAACTTCGTACTTAAAAGTTAATAAATAATGTTATTTAAACGATATTTTTTTCAGCGTATCCTATCTTAAATTCTTCAGCTGTAGTACAGATTCTTTATGCACCATTCCAACGATGTTTTTTGTTTTCAATAATTGGTCTCTAGATACGCAACTATGCGTACGCCAACCCAGTTAACCAATCACACTGCAGCAATCAACTTTGTCATAAAATGTGTTCAACTCCCTGACATTGAAAAAAAAATTATGAAATCGTGTTTATTTCCCCTACTCTTTCAGCTAACACCGCAAATGACTTTCTACGAAATTTCAAAGTTAATAAATATATAACCATCTAAAATTAGATGCCGATGTATACATTTGAGGCACGCAAAATTCAAACGTAAATAATTTATTTCGAGCCAACAAATTTTCAATCCTGACTTAAAATTGGATTTTTTAATCATGTAAATAAATATACGAGAGCAACGTAAAAAGAAAAAAAAAACTGTTGTTAAAAACGGCTAATTTTGTGTATATGACGGGTACATTTAGAATGTGGGTATTAATTTTAAAAATCATAGTTCCAAATGCCCATATTTTTAATTGGGGATCCTCCGGAAAAAAATTCCAAGTGAGCGAATATTTCTAGTCCAGTTGTATCTTGGGTATAGGAAAATAACTCAAAACTGGCTTTTTTAAATTCAAACCCTTTATTTAAATGTCTAGAAAGAGATCCTGAGTTTGCCAGTACTAATTCTGCCGAGACTTCAGAATCGTTTTTTGAAAAAGGCGCAAAAAAACAACCGTGAATTTTGTTAAACTGTAAGAAAAAAAAGCTGATAAAATTCTGCGTAAAACAAAAAATGTTCCAGAGCCAACGGTATTTCAAGAAATCTAAAAACTATGTTAGTTTTTAGTGATTAAAAATAAGTTTTTCTCGGGGACGGTTAGATACTTTTAGAACTTTTTTTTGCAGAATTATCTTCCTATTCACAACATTTTGACAGGCGTTTTGGGATCCATGTATTTGATTATCCCAACGTTTTGAAGACGTTCTCTTCGCCTTACAGAAATTTTTCAGCTTTTTTTTCTCTTGTAACTTTTTGCGTAGGAAGGACCGAAACTGGACAATCGTACGATTCTGTGAATTTTTGCATTTTTTTTTTTTTTACTGGATTCTCGATCAACTCAGAATTCACAAACTTATAGTGTTTTTTTTTTGTAAACCCAAATGAAGGCTTTAAGCGAAAAAAATCCACTAGTCCAGTCAACGAAGGAGTTGTAGAGGACATGGAGGGGGGCATAATTTTCCTCTTCAGCAATATGTTGGAGGTAGTTAGGAGGTAAACATACTAAAAGTCCCCGCCCCTAGCCCAGCCGCTTCAGGGGGAAAGGGGTGGAAGGTCCCTTTTTCGATTCTTCGCTTATAACTCGGAAACGATGTGTCGTACGCCAAAAACTTTTCTATGCAAAATTAAATTATATTAAATTTCCTACAAGAATGTCTATATTCATTTCCTTCATTCTCCTTCCTATGTAATATGTTTCTATCAAAACGGTTTACCGTGATCTACTAATAAATCACAGTCACAAAACAATCTTTATTTTACAACACTCGATGTAGTTACTAACGTAATATTTTCCTTAAATATACAGTGTGACTCACTTCAAATGAAGGCACCCTTATAACTTTTTTATTTTGTTTCCGGTTTGAATCAAATTTGAAAAAATGAATATAAACATTGTAATGAAGCATTCATAAATTCATGTTCCATTACTACAGTTTTCGGATTTACACACAACACCAATATGCACACGGCACGCAAATCTACCCAGCTCCCGTCTAGAGGCATGGATTTGCACACGACACTAAACTATACGCAGTTCTACGTCACCAGTAAGCGAGGATTCTCGGATATAAAAGCCCGGCCCCAAATCAACTAATTCAGAGCGGGCAATTCTGTCAATCTGTCTACAGCGTGCTGAGCTGGACATATTGCAGCTTTGTGCATCTCCCGACGCAAACACGACGGAACGAGTGCAATCTGACCCTGGGAATCCTACAGCGTGTTGAGCTTCGAGTCGTTAATCATTCTCCGACGCCGTTAGGCCGCCAGAACCAGAGCGGATGAGCCTGACCTGGAGACCTCCTACAGCGTGTTGAGCTGGGAAACTTCTTGAGTCGACGATATTCGCCCGATGTCTCTCCAGTAGCAGCAACTAACGTCACATCGCATCGTTTCTCTCTCTCTCTCTCTCTCCCCCTCCCCCCCCCCTCTCCCTCCCCCCCTCTCCCCCTCTCCCTCCCTCCTTATCTCTATCTCTCTCTATCTCTTTATCTGATAATAGAAAATGTTATCCTAAGAACCGTAAAAGATACGGACCTGTATAACCTGTATGTTATGTAACACTGCCACGTATTACCTGTTTGAAGAAGAAAATAAATTGTTTATATTTTTATTGGACTGTCTTATTAACTAATCTGGACCCTGATTAATCTCCAAACCAACTGCCCGACAACAACCCGTTACAACATTCTTGTGGGAAATTTAATATAATTTAATTTTACATAGAAAATTTTTTTGCGTACGACGCGTCATTTCCGAGTTATAAATGAAGAATCGAAAAAAGGGGCCTTCCCATCTCCTCCCCCCTGGAGCAACAGGGATAGGGGCGGGTACTCTTATTATGTTTACCTCCTAACTTCCCCCAACACATTCCTGAAGAGGAAAAGTCTGCCACCCTCCATGTCCTCTATACTCATTCGTTGACTGGACTACAGTCCCGAGTTATTTCCCTACAAAAGAACCTGATGAGAACAGTAATTCAATTAAAAAATGGAACTCCTTTTTATTAGGCATTACTTTAGCGTTCTGTATTCTGCAACTTGAAATGTTTCTGATTTGTTACAAATATATTATAATTGAATTCAAATAAATGTTTTTAAAATATTTTCTATTTGCGTTTTCGCCTAATTTTAAAAACTAAATTTTTTCACGCTCCGAATTAGTAATTCGACGTTTTGACCAAAAGCAAAATGTTAGGTCCGCCTTCTTAACTGATAGATAAGCAATATTTTAGATTTTTCAAAAGATCACCTTTAAGATTTTTATGATTCATCCGACGCCCAGGCGCTTCTCTTTTCATATCAAATTGTGTCAGTAAGCAACAAAAGGTGTGTTCCTGCTATAACCAAATTTACTTTTAAAATTTTTGTATTTCAGACCTTTTAGTCACTTCGTCCACTACGTAAACGGACATGATTCTTTTACGTCAACACATTTTGTTACGGTATCCAAATGATCGGAAAGTAAAAGTAACCTTGTAATTATTTTATTACTTATGCTTATCGGAAGAGGGATGCAATCATCTGTATTTTGGATTTACCTTCGAACTTATACGTACAAGCGTTATGTCACGTATTCTCTGTATAAATAATACATAGTTTAATATTATTTAGTTAGGATGTGGCATTCTCCAGTGTTCTTTAAGAAAATAAACTTTACAATTTTATGGAAACTCCATGTGTGTTTACCGTTATTATACAGGAAGCAAATGTGACTGGTCCTTTGGAGAATAGTTCAACTCGTTTTAAGTAGTGTAGTAACTGAAAATGAAAAAGGAAAACTGGAACAATATACAAAGAATATATACCCAATGAATTAATATCACAATCAAAACAGTAAATCACAGTTGATTCCTCCGAATATCCCTTGCTTAAATGTTATCTAGTTTTTTAATCTCTCTCTCTCTCTCTCTCTCTCTCATAAAACTGGGGAGGTTACTGCGATTGATACAAAATAGATGAAATCTGGCACATAGGTACATAGATTCTCTTATTTTTCAACATACCTAATACCCATTTTTATTATACCATTCGATATCCAGTACCAGTAGATGTCATTATGACATTATTTCAACACACTTCACTCGTTCCTTTCCGTTTTTAACTATGGTTGCCTCTGAGCCAAAGCATATTACTTCAATTACATCCGTAACCTTTCTTCTATTTTAAATTCTGACTGCTGGTTTCCGGGTCTTCTTCTACGTTGACTTTGTTAAGTGCTTTCAACATTTTCATGTTATTGGTAATTGGGTAGATGGATAATTGTCATGATTACAGTTATTCAGATGTTTATTTATTTCAGTGGCTTTTCTGTATCTTCTTGGTCAATAATTCTCGGTGGTTAATTGCTTTGTCTTGTCGAATTTTATCAAATGGCCGGTTTTTTAGTGTTCGACAACTGCTGATTTTGTAAAAGTTCCTTTCTTTGTATGCGTTCTCTGAGACTGGTGTTTATGTCATTTAGTCTCTCCGATGTAAACTTGTCCGCAGGAACATGGAATGCTATATACTCCTGGTTTTCTAGTTCTTCTGGACCTTGGTATTTGGGAAAATGTTGTGCAACCTTCTGTTTTGTCTTATATATTACTTTGGCGTTCTTTTTATCCAAAACTTTTCCTATCCTATCCATACATCTTTGTATATATGGTAATATGGTAGGTTCTTCTGGTCTGGTTGTATCTTGTCTTTTTATTGCGTTGTCCATGTCCTTCGGTTTGTATCCATTTTTCTGTAGTGACGTTTTTAAGTCCGATATTCTTCTTGGAGACGTTCTGTCTCACAAATTTGCTTTGCTCTGTGTACTATGTTAACGACTCCTGTTTTTGTGCTGGGTGGTGAGAGTTAGCATGTTAGGTATCTGTCGGTGTGCGTCGGTTTCTTGTATATCTTGTGTCCTAATCCAAAGTCAATAGGAAAGGAGACTCGGAAATCAGTAACCAGATCACCAGCTCCGCGAAAGCCTTAACACCAAGATATTTTAAATTCCTTCAATTTTTTAAGGATCTTTCCAAGAACACCATCCGGAAATTTTGCCACCTTACCTTGATATCCTCATTCCTCACACAGAAACCAAATAAAATAGAGAAATAGTGGTTTAGCAACTTATACAGGGTGTCCCAGAATTGAGTTCCCGGACGGGAACCTGTGATTCCTGAGTTCATATTGGGCCTATTTAACCCAACTTACCTTAGTCCAAAAATGCATTCCTGAGGAAGTACATTCTCTTAAAGTGAGACAGAAAAAAAAACGTTTTTTCCAATAACTTCCGTTGTATGGAAGATAAAATTTTCAAATTTGGATGGGAGCTGTATCTCTATAAGTACTCTATGTAAACTTGATAACAACCAAATATCTTTTGTTTCTCAATTTTTTTTCATAATAATTAATATTTGACTGGTTGTAACTTTTTAATCACCCTGTAAAATTACGGAATACTTGAACATTTTTACACAGCATTGAAAGGGCTGCAAAAACGGTACTCTTAAAAATTTTTGTAATATCAATCAAAATACAAGAAATTATCGTTTTTTCTTCTATTTGTATTTAACATTTATTTACAGTTCTAGAACTGAATTTTGTAATAGCAGAAAAGTACTGTTTATTTTAAAAACTACATTCATAACAAATGCTCCACGTGACGTCCACCTGTTTCAGTACACAAATCAATACCTTTAAAATTTTTTGTAATATCAACCAAAAATCAAGAATTATCGTTTTTTCTTTGTAGGTCATAAGTGCTCGTGAAACAGAAAACCTGTCGCGGTCTCATGACAAAACTTAATTAATTCGTAACGTCAAAAAATAGCAAGTATAAGATTAATTTCGGTAATCTACCAGCAACGATGAAGCAACATTCACAAGACACGGAATATTTGCGATTTTTGTATTTGGTTATTTAAGAACCACTGTATACTCTGTTCCAACTGACACTAGGGGGTAACTTTGGCAACGTGTACAGAACGCGTGCGATGAATTTAGAGAAATTTTGCATATTTTCCAACGAATTCGCTCGTCATTGATGAAGAGAATTGATTTGTGTACCTACTGAAACAGGTGCATGTCATGTGGAGCATTTTTTATGAATGTAATTTTTGTTTAAGTAAACTGCTTTTCCATTATTACAAAATTTTATACTAGAATTGTAAATAAATGTTAAATACAGATAGAGGAAAAAACAATAATTTCTTGTGTTTTGATTGATATTACAAAAATTTTTAAGAGTACCTTTTTTGCAGCTCTTTTAATGCTGTGTAAAAATGTTCAAGTAATACGTAATTTTACAGGGTGATTAAAAAATTACAGATAGTCAAATATTAATTATTATGAAAAAAAATTGAGAAACAAAAGATATTTGGTTGTTATCAAGTTTACATAGAGTACTTATAGAGCTACAGCTCTCATCAAAATTTGAAAATTTTATCTTCCATACAACGGAAGTTATTGGAAAAAACTTTTTTTTTCTGTCTCACTTTAAGGGGATGTACTTCCTCAAGGATGCATTTTTGAACTAAGGTAAGTTGGGTTAAATAGGCCCAATATGAACTCAGGAATCACAGGTTCCCGTCCGGGAACTCAATTCTGGGACACCCTGTAGAATAGAAAATTAAAAATTTTCTTTGTTTCTTTATTGGCATTTTTTAATATATATTTTTCTTTCTTTCAGGTATGTCATCTATACATATGTGCTAAGAGAACTCTATACTACAATGAGGTAAACTTATACTTTAATTTTCATTAAAAATTATGACTCGTTATAATAATTTTAGCGATTTCTATTTTTACGCCCTAAGCTGAAAGTGTATTTGTGAAATTAACCTCTAATTTGGCACACACGTAGATAATCCTTACAAAATAAAAGAAAAAACCCAAAACCTTTAAAACATTTTGAGCTACACTGTAAAAAATTAGGTTAATTTACCATCGTTGCGTGTAAAATTCCCATGTATTTTACCCGCAAAGAAGCAGGAAAATTTCCATTTACCTCAAAATATAAGGTAAATAAAAATTTTCCGCTCTTTTTGCCAGACAGGATTTTTTTCCATAGTAAATTTACCCCCAATAGTCCTTATCCTGCCTGGATAAGGGGCAAATTTATTATATGTAATAAAATTGCCCCTTATCCAGACAGGATTTTTTTTCCATAGGAAATTTGCCCCCAATAGTAATGGAATTTTACCCGCAAAGAGAGTGGAAAATTTTTATTTACCTTATATTTTGGGGTAATCCTCCATGGTAAATGGAAATTTTCCTGTCTCTGCGGGTAAAATTACATGGGAATTTTACACGCAACGATGGCAAATTTACATCATTTTTTACAGTGTAGGTTATGAGATATAGGGGTTAAAATATATTTCTTTCACAAAGTCGAATTTGACACACACGCAATGTTTTCAAAATAAAGGAAAAAATCCAAAACCCATTATATTTTAACCCGAAGGAGAGATATATGGGCCGAAACACTTTCTTTCGTTGGCAACTCTGAATTATTTAGTCAATATACCAAATGGCATTAATAAGTAGTCTCGACAGTAGTGCCACGACACCAATTAGTGTATTTGTACAGATATTGGGATTTTGCACTGCAATCCAAATTAGTAATTCCGGGCTAAATTGGTGACGTAACAAATGTCTGATTTTAAAAACACGATTTTATTGAATTATAACCTAAATGTATTTTTATTATTGTTAGGTATTTATTAAGTACTTAATATTAAATAGGCTGCAACTTTGACCTTGAGAGTGAACTAAAATTCTACCGAATAATATTTACACTTTGTTTCTAGATAATAATATGTTGATAATGATTTAGTAGTAGATCTGGAGCTTTACGATTTCGAATGACTAATACTCACAAATCATATTTAACATTTTTTTCTGGCTCGATACGGGTTGAATCAACGAAGTTAGCATATTCTATTTACGATAATATTGAATGTTTCTTTAGATAATTGCAGGATATTACCCACACGATAATAAATAAGTATTCGTATGAATAATTTTATTAAATTTAAGCCAGTATTTCAAACTTCTTCTACTTTGGCACTGCTTAGAGAAGAATATTTTTAGAAATACGCAAGCAAACATATACAATATTAAAAACCCATAAAAAATTTAAGATACAGGTTATAAAATAACTATATTTCTCTCTATTTATTTTTATATGTACAAAGTGAAAAATTTTATATTTTTTATGTCGCATTCATATAAACTATTTACCATTCATTTTTCGGAAATATTTTCCGTATCATACGTATTTTAAGACGTTTCTTTTAGAGCAAATTAATGTAGTAATCTCCATTACAGAATGCAGCAAAAATGAAAATCGTCATTCACCCAACGTTTAGAAAATATTTTTTAGTCATCTTCAGAGAAACGTGAAACGTGACTGTTATTAGATCGTAACTTACTTTCACGTCCATTGGAAGTATAGTAACGACAAAAAAAAAATAAAATTTTTTATTGTTCAAATAGGCTTAGAATGTCATGAAACGTCGAGATTTTAAGTTTGAGTAAAAAAAAATTTGTCTGTCGGTCTGTCTGTAACTTTTTTTTGTGCGCACGTTTACTCTGGAACCGTTTAAGATATTGACTTGAAATTTGATACACGTATAGTATGTATTTTAACGAGATCTGGAACTAGATTATATTTTCATCTTGTTCCGTCGAAGGGTTGGGGGGTAAATTGGGGTAAATGGAGCAGGTAAGAGTCCATAAAATTGGTATTTAGTATATACAAGAGAGGCTGTCTCAAAAAATTTTTTGGCATTAGCCACCCCCATTACCACCCCCACCTCATTATTAGAGGGGATGAGAAAAAATTATGATTTAGTGTGTGTACTGTGTACTGTGTACAAGAACCAAAATATTTTTTTACTTCATCCACCCCCCACTACCCCCTATCACCACCCCCACCCCACCACCGATGTGGGGTATCGTTTTATGGGTTTTTGGGGTATTTTATTTACAAATAAACTTTCTGTAGTAAGCAAGGAAAATTATGTATACATTTTTTTTATTCACTTATGACATGACATTCCTGTTGAAATTTCCTGCAAGGCGTCCCTTTGATTCTAATAAATCGTAATTCGCCGGTGATTCGTATAGCTTTTCTGAGCTTCTGCTAATCCATTTAATCCGTCCGCCATTTGAATATCGCGCACAAAACCTTGTTTTTGTTTTATAGTGTTTGAGTGTTTGATGTGGGTATCAGTAAATTAATTGATCGATTAAACAGGAACCCTTCTTTACCCTACTCACGTATTGACGTTGAGAAAATACTTACTGCAACCTAATTTCGCCAGAGAAAAAATATATGGCCATCATTTATATTCATTTTCATGGTTATCAACTCGGAATAAAACGCAAAGGAAGGTTATTTAGAGAGTGAGTGACGTCCGGGAAAAATTGGAATTTGAATGTGTTGTGGGTATGTGTATATACGGTGCGGGCGAAAAGTTGGAAACAGGATTTTAGGCAGCACCTATTTTAAGTAAACAAAGGCAAGGGTAATTGGGATAATCCCAATATAATTAAAAGTATTATACTGAAACAAAGAGCATGGTGTAATTACAAAAACCTCGACGATCTTCTTGTACTCGAGGAGCTTAAATTATTAACTTATGTCAAAGAACGGGTTGATATTGAATATAAAAAATATTGTAACATTAGAAATTAAATTTTCGTCTTGATATAAGTTAATAATTTAAGCTCCTCGAGTGCAAGAAGATTGTCGAGGTTTTTGTAATTACACCATGCTCTTTGTTTCAGTATAATACTTTGAATTATATTGGGATTATCCCAATCCCTCGTAAGTATACTCTAATTCCATTGTTGTGTCGATTGTAAGTGACGCTTTATGTACCAAATACTTGTTGCCATTGGCAACGGGTCGTTATTTTTCATAACGTCCCTAGGGAAATAAAATAAATTTGGAAGAATTTTCTCTTTTATACAGTGTGTCCCACTTCGTACTAAGCCACCCCTATAATTTGGCTATTTGTATTTGGATTTGTATATATTTTTTATAGCACATGATACCCATAATGAACTACCTTTGGAAGGCAGAACTGTTACTCAATCTCTATTTCAAAGCCAACTGTGATGTTTTTAAAATGGGAATTTTGCAAAAGTAACATTAGCGATTGAGATAGAGAAAAAATGTATTTGAAAAAGTCGTTCAGAAAAATTAAGTAAGTTCAAATATGAATTTTCATTTAAACATATTGATTTTTTTTTTTTTAAATATTGCAAGTCAGAAAAATTCAAGGTTTGGGTTCGTTCAGAGCATCCAGATTGCTATGAATTCCAGAAAATAGTTGGAAATTTTTAATTTAATAAACCATTTTACATAATGTTGATAATTTATTTAATTAAAATATTTTTCAAAAAAAATCAATATTTTTAAATTAAAATTCATATTTGAACTTACTTAATTTTTCAAAGTTACATCTTCAAAAATAAAGCGTGCAGACTTTTTGGCGAATACTGTAAATAGGGCGTCCAGAAACTCTCAAACGAAAACTACAAATTCTAGACGTGATTTTATGTTTTTACGTAAATCACCTTATCCAAAAATGCTTCCTAACAGAGCTACAGCCCTTTGACGATGGAAACGCTTTTATTTAAAAAGATAAAACTTGGTACATTTATTAACCTAAAATGACCGTTTCCTGTAATTATGATTTTTCTGTTGCGATCCTATCTGTCTCATTTGGGGGAGGCCAACGGGCATAATTAATATTAATTATTATTATTGTTCTAAGTATCCAACATTGTTTATGGATTCTTCATAAGCGAGGGATTTCAAGTAGCCTCAAACAAAATAATCAAGGGGTTTCAGATCCTTTGAGCGAGTTGACCAGGCTACTGGTTCACATCAACCAATCCATCCTTCAGGGAAGACATTATCCAAATGTCGCCTTAGTTTACTCTAAAAAGCGGGAAAGAATATTTTTATAGGATTTGGCAAACAGCAAATATGTGAAAAATCAAGAAGAAAATTTATCTATGGAAATATTAACTTCAAATCTTTGCATTGTTTTGATAACCTACTTTTGGTTATTCTAGAAATTCTCAGATTTTGTATGTTATTAGTACATTACAAACCTAACAATATGTTATGATTGTTTTTCTCAGAAAATTCACATAAAGGTAGTTTTCAAAAAGTTCGGCGTGCATGTTACTATTTATTTAAAGTATTTTAACTGTCGAGCATTTGGTGAAATGAAGAAAGTCAACCGTATAACTTTGTTGGTTATACTTAAAAAACGTTTATACTCCACTCAGATGAATGTGAAAAGCTCATACATATTCTAGACAAGATAACGGGCTACGTTATTGGCACTATAAAATTAGAACTAGCTATAAGTGATAATATACAAAGTTGAGTGTGTGTTTATTATTTCCGAATTATATATGTAGGGTCGACGGACGATTTGTATCATAGCTTGTAAACAGAATAATATTTTCTAACTTCTGAAAACCCATAGCAGACCTATTCAAAGCGGGCGAATGTTCTAGGGTTCCTCGCTTCCAGTTTCGAGGAAACAATAAAACGACTACTTGATCCTGCGGAGACTGAATTATAAATTGAATCGCCCAGAATGAATTGCGAGGGTACGCGTATACGGGAACAATAATTTTCTGTAAAGGCATGGTTACGTTGTTGGAAATATCAATAACAAACAGCACAGTGCTCGTGAATAGTAATGCTAAAGTTCCAACTTTATCTAACTATTTCAGTTGTGTACCTAGTTAATTTACACTAAGACAGGGTTGGGAAAAAAACAGTTTTTTTTTTCATTTTAAACAAAAAAACTGTTTTCTTATTTTAAACAGTTTTTTAAATTGTTTTAAAAGGTATGTTTAAAACGTCTAAAACTATATTAAACTAAAATTGAATGGTGCCAAGTTACTGTGTTTGCTACTACTATTTGATGACAGATGGCGCTCTTAAACGGATTTTACAGCACTCTACAAATAAAACGTTCAGTTTAGTGCAAGTGACTCATAAGAGTAAAGACTACAGAGGCTATTTTACTTCCACATCCAGTGGTATAGTAACGACAAAAAAAATTTTGAAAATTTTTATTGTTCAAATAGGCCTAGAATGTCATGAAACGACGAGATTTTAAATTTGAGCAAAAAAAATTTTCTGTCTGTCTGTCGGTCTGTAACGTTTACTCTGGAACCGTTTAAGATATTGACTTGAAATTTGGTACACGTATGTACTTTGACGGGATCTGGAACTATATTATATTTTCATCTTATTCCGTCGAAGGGTTCGAGGGTAAAATAGGATAAATGGGAGGTAAATAGGTAAATCAAGCAAGGTTTCATAAAATTTGTATTTAGTATATACGAGAGAAGCTAAGGTTTCAAAAAATTTTTTGGCATTAGCCACCCCCATTACCACCCCTACCCCATTATTAAAGGGGATGAAAAAAAAGTTGTGATTTAGTGCCTCAAAATATTTTTTTACTTCATCCACCCCCACAAACATTGCACTGTGTTTTAAACATGTTTTAAACATGCCAACCCTGCACTGAGATCAATAAGTCACGGATAAATTCATTTTCTACGAAATTCATGATTTTTAAATAAAATGCTGATACCTCAATTTTTAATTCTAAAATGACATTATTTGTGAAGAATTGTACGCCTTCCCTTTCAACCCCCTTGAAGTGACAGCTACCTCTTTAAAATTTTCAAATGGAATGGGGTGCATGTGATACCTAATTTGAAAGGGTTTTTAATTGTCTATTCACCAATATATGTTTTTTTTAATGCAAATTTTAGATTTTATATATTACTAATTTTACTTCCACATCCAGTGGAAGTATAGTAACGACAAAAAAAATTTTAAAAATTTTTATTGTTCAAATATGCTTAGAATATCACGAAACGTCGAGATTTTAAGTTTGAACGAAAAAAAAATTTCTGTCTGTCTGTAACTTTTTTTGTGCGCACGTTTACTCTGGAACCGTTTGAGATATTGACTTGAAATTTGGCACACATATGTACTTTAACGAGATCTAGAACTAGATTATATTTTCATCTTGTTCCGTCGAAGGGTTGGGGGGTAAATTGGGGTAAAGTTGAGGAAAATAGGTAAATCAAGCAGATAAGAGTCCATAAAATTGGTATTTAGTATATACAAGAGAAGCTAAGGTCCCAAAAAAAGTTTTGGCATTAGCCACCCCCATTACCACCCCCACCCCATTATTAAAGGGGATGAAAAAAAATTGTGATTTAGTATGTGTACAAGAACCAGAAACCTCAAAATATTTTTTTACTTCATCCACCCCCACTACCACCCCCCATCACCACCCCCACCCCGCTAACGATGTGGGGTATCGTTTTATGGATTTTTGGGGTAGAGGATTTCAAATATTATATTATTAAGGTTCCATAAACAATTATTTCCACATACAAATTTTTTTCGTTGTGAGTGACTTGGATAAAAAATTTGGATGTGGAAGTAGTGATTCCTTGGGCAGCGGTTTTATTGTAAATTTTTCATATTGAACAGTTTAAATCAGATGTTCAAACTGGGACCCACCCGGTTACTTCTTAACAATACTAAAGGCGTTGTTGAATGGGATGATTTGATTAATGCCTTGCCTTATTCCGTTTTTTTAAATCAGCGAGGTCATTTGGTCTGTTGAAGTAGACCTTCTAAATAATCCCATAAACAAATTAAGCTAGGTTAAATCGGGAAAACGGGCTGACTACTCAATTTTATTGCGTCTATCGATCTACCTATTGAGAAATACTCGATTAAGATAAGATAGGCTTTTTCTTCCAATGCAAAATGTGCGGTATGTAAACAATAAAATTTTCAAATTTAATTTCCTTGTTAAAGAATACACAAAATTCAAAAAACCTTATATTGCTGAATAGAGAATTAAAATCTCTTTCAAATGAAGTATCACACGCACCCTCATTTCATGTACTGTATCTCAAGGGGGTTGAAGAAGGAGGTATAAAATTCCGCCCAAATAATGTCATTTTGAAATAAAAAATTTGTGTTTCACAATTTTATTTAAAAATCGTAAATTTTGTAGAAAATGAATGTATTACTGCTGTTGCAGCTCAGGAGCATTTTAAAATTCAGATCTGTATAATATACTTAATGAATTATTTAATTCTTAATAATATAGGATTATTGACAAATGTCACCGTATTTTTTTAAAATCGATCAATTACACCTTTCATCCCTAAAATGGGTGGAAAAATCTAAAGCATTTTATTATATTCTCTGCATTAAAAACGCATATTTGAAAACAATGGAGGACAAGGTGTAGAACGACCAAAAATATATGACAAAATCGACAATTTTTAAGTTTCCTTAGGCCAGCTGATATTTAACTACAAAGTTTAAAAATAGAGGGCGGTAAAAAGTAGATGGCGGAAATCGATCCAAACTCTACTACAAAAAATGCGATTTAGGGAGACTCCATGAATTTTTTTGGAGACTTCTTTATTTTTTTTTATGTCATTTTTGCGCTTACGTGCTGGCGCCTGTAGTTCGTAAACTCTAATAGATAAAAATATGTTCCAAACTTTTTTATTGGAAATTTGATGCTCCACAAAAAAAGGTCAGGTGCATTTTCATCGTATCTATTACCGTTCTCGTTACATAATCGGTGAAAAGTCAAAAAACACCATTCTCCAAATTTCAGCATTTTTTTCTATTTGCTTAAAGTTGGAAGGCAATTTTATTATATAAGAACTTATTGCACAAGTTATTCAATGTTTCGAAAATATTTTTCAGGTAAATTTTCAAAACTACATGAAACAATGGATAATTAATTTGCAGATGAATCCCGCATCATCAGTCGTTTCGAACATATTTGATGCCAACTTCAGGCAACATCCGGAAACAACTTTTATTAGTCTTACATCTGTAAACGTTTCTAAGGGTAGGAACATGCCGAAGATGCTTCGCAGCTAGAAGTTCAGGCCGCAATTTCAGTCGATGCCATCAATTTATAAAACAAACGTACATTTAAATATGACTGCACATATCGAGAATGCTAGCAGCAGTTCACCCTGCTAACATCCTCGGTATATCAGGTTACATTAAATGTACATGTTTGTTTTACTTTATGGCTTCGATGCATTGACTGAAATTGCGGCCTTCTTCTAGCTGCATAGCGTCTTGGGCATGTTCGAACCCTAACTGTATTTAAAACCGCTGCCCAAGGAATCACTACTTCCACATCCAGATTTCCTTTCCTGTCCAAGTCACTCACAACGAAAAAAATTTTGTATGTATGTACAATTATTTCTCCCTTCTTATCTTGCTTGTTTCTCTATGTATATTATATGCTAACGTTGTATTATGTATATTTTTATGTTGTATGAATTGTCATTTACACATTTATTTGTCCTGAACGTTTTATATTGATTGTTTTTTCTGATAACCTACTTTTCACTTTGGTGTTTTTATTATATTCATTTGTTATTTTGTCTTTTAATCTTGTAATTGTGTTGTTATTTATCCTGTAACTGGGTTTTACCCGTTGGATAAATTATTGAAATAAATAAATAAATAAATAAATGTGGAAATAATTGTTTATGGAACTTTAATAATATGATTTTTGAAATCGCCCACCCCAAAAACCCATAAAACGATATCCCACATCGGTAGTGGGGTGGGGGTAGATGAGGTGAAATAAATATTTTGGTTCTTGTACACACTAAATCACATTTTTTTTTTCACCCCCTTTTATAATCGGGGTGGTTAATGCTAAATACCAATTTTATGGACTTTTACTTGCTTGATTTAGCTATTTATGCCAATTTACCCCCCAACTCTTCAACGGAATAAGATGAACATATATTTTAGTTCCAGATCTCGTTAAAATACATACGTGTACCAAATTTCTTATCAGTATCTTAAACAGTTCCAGAGTAATCGCGCGCACAAAAAAGTTACAGACAGACAGAATTTTTTTTCTCAAACTTAAAATCTCGACGTTTCATGACATTCTAAGCCTATTTAAACAATACAAATTTTTAAACATTTTTTTGTCGTTACTATACTTCCACTGGAAGTAATATTACAGTCTCTGTTACGTTCGTATTATCATTTTTATTTATTAGCCTAATATTTTTAAACGCCGCTGAATAAACGACAAAGTAGGTGGTGGTGAAATATTTAACCACCGAACTCAACATCTGTACTAATACTGTCGGCCTTTTTGAGAAACAAATGTCTGAGGCATCGTATATCACAACTCAACTAACTTTACCTTAAAAACAGGACTCTGAAAAGTCGTTTATATGCGTGAGATAAGCAGGGTCGGCTTGAAAATAGAATGTTAAAAAATATATTTTCTGGAATAAAAGTATATTTCATTATTTTTATTAACAAAACAATGAATCGTCGAGAAAAACATACACGCATCGACATATTTAAAATATATTTTTTTCTTGTCCTATATAAAATTCTTTGAATATAAAACAGGGTGTGCCGCAAGGTTCAATTTTAAGCCTCACATATTTCTTGTGGGTGATAACTATTTCCCACTTTCTGACCAAGATGTCACTTTAAATTACATATATAGATTCAAAAGTACTGCTACAACAGGTAAATAAAAAAACTATCTAAAATAGGTTTTGACTGGAACTAGTTAAAAATATGACCAAAAATAAACTTAAATGGAGCCTAACATTACTATTCCAACTGCACTTCTTACCGCATTAAGTGGTCGGCGGGGAATTTTTGCCATTTTCAAGATGTATTTCTGGTAGTAATAAACCGATTACAAAAATTCATTCCTTTTTTTCAAGAAGACAGTGCCAGAATTCTCGAAAATTTGATGATTCAATACATACAATGGGTTTTATAATACCTTTACATTTTAAACAGAGACCTATTGCTACATCGAAAAAAAAACTATTGTGGTTTCCGATGGCAATATTTACCTCGATACATAACCTTCATTTTATTAGTGGGATCAACATAGCAAAACTACATTTTAGGGAGTGTCATTGTTCATTTATGAAATATTCTATGAAGAGAGCTAAAGGGCCTAGCAGGCTAAGATAAGGTCAGTGGCCCCAGGAGATTTTAAAAATAACTTGTGTTATGACATCGGTGAGTAATAAAGTTACCATTGACACAAATTCAGCCTCTGATCTTCCTGCGTTCTTGAGATAATTGATCATATATAGGCTAGAGTGGGTATTTTCGAAAATTATTTTATTCAAAAACTATTGCAGCTAAACTAATAAAATGAAAACTCTTTGTTAAATAATACATTGTTCTATATTATATATTTTTTGTAGAATTTTTCAACTATATTTACTATTTAAAAAAATTAAAAATTAAAAAATTCTTATTTTTTTTCATAGTTCACACAGAGGTAGAATCACAGAAAAAATATATAATGTAGCTTACTGTGTATAGTATTATCAACAAAAAGCGTATTCAAATAAAATGGGTGCAACACTTCTTAAAAAAATAAAAACTATACAATTCATTACTGAACCATACCAGATACGAAAAAAATTAATAGAAACATTATTGTAGAAAATTTAGTCAGCTTTAATTTTGTATATAGCCACTTTCTGATTATGGCTAACCGTTTTCGAGATATGAGCGAAAAACCAAAAACCAGGACCTTCTACGTGCCCCCCCTGCACCCCCCACCCCCCACCACTTTTGGTATGTTTACCTCCTAAATAGTCCAAACACAGCCTTCTAGTCAAAAATTGTGATCTCAGCATCTCCCTCTAGAAACCATTCATTGACTGGACTACATGTTTATATATTTTTGAAATTTTGAAATTGGTAGAAAAGACTTTAATTCTTTAAATACACACCACAGTTATCAAACTCGTCATGGTTCTGATTTGCAACATGAAATACACAGACTTGAATTATACAAATCTAATCCATATTCAATGGGCCCTGTGCTCTATAATAAACTTAGTCCAAATTTGAAAAATGTTGCTAGCATAAAAACATTCTTGGCAAAGTTAAAAGTATTTCTTACTTCAAATGCATTTTATTCTGTGGATGAATTTCTGAATTTCTAATGTATTAATTTATACTACACACTTACTTATACATATCTTTATTTTGCAATACTGTTTTACTGTTATCATATTTTTTTTCTTTCATTTGATATCTGTCATGTTTTTGACTTGTCCTATATCATGTATGTGATCTATTGGATGAATAAATGTATTCTATTCTTGTAATGTAATGCTGTCTGTTAAGCCAGTGGGTAATCGGTGGTCTAATCTATCAAACCTTCGTAAATATTGTATGATAAATGTAACTTTTACAATATTTATGATCTAATGTGTACTTTCAGTAAATAAATGTTAGAAAGGAGCTAATACTGGAAATTTATACATGGTCTAGAGCTAAGTCATATTTTCATGCAAGTTTATGGTGTGATTGATGTGAGTGTGAGCATAACTTTCAGGGGTATAATCAAGTGTTATAAAGAAAATTAACGTAGGTACGTTAGAGAAGTTTATTATATTGTTCGAACAGTGCAACACGGTGCGATTCTAGGAAAACCTGCTTAGAGTGATTGCTTTTTAATGACACCGAGTGGGTATGACTGGATGCATGAAATATTCATTTGAGAAAATAGTAATATGAATCTGACTTATGGATTCCTAAGTGTATTGAGAGTTATATGTTGTTTCATTATTTTGTTTATACAGGGTATTCCTAAAAGAAGTTCCCACTTGTTTAGGGATAGTCTGGGTTTAAATAATGTTAATTAAAGTCAGCTACAGCGTTTCAGAGTAATACAAATAAAATCAGTGTCTTATAACTTCTTATTGACTTCTCTTCTTATTCATGCATTATTCTACAATAGAATAAAGGGATCTACACACGATCCAACTTGCTGGAGCCAACCTTATCGAAATGCTCTGAAGATTGTCATGCCAAGCAAAATTAATATCAAATTTTTTTACATTATTGGTTGATGTGATGACCTTATTATGCATTAGAATATTCAGTTCTGCAAAATTGAGTAATTACTGATAAGTTCCAAAAACAATATTTTGACTTCTGTTCAAATTTAGTATAAGAGTATTTTGAATTGTTCATTTGTATATAAGACTTATATTATTGATGTGATATTCTGCCATTTAAAATTTCGAAGAAGAAAAACTATATATTAGCTAAATATATCATTAGCGTATATGTATAGTTTTGAATATAGTGGATGTCTCAAGATATCTGCATTAAATGTATTAAAAAAGTGGTCCGAGGATAAATCCTTGCAGAACATCGAATACAGTGGATCTATAATATAAATATCGAGAAGTCTACGGTAACCTACGAAACAATGGCTTAAGATTATAAAATACAACTTAACCTTTTTTTTATCAACACTGGTAGATGATAAAATATTTGCAAAACATTATTAAAAAGAGCTATGTTAATATCTCCTTCTCGGTCATATAAAAGATGGCGAAAAATGAAAGTGATAGTTTAAGTGTTCTTTGCAATGTTTGTAATAAACCTGCAATAAATAAAAAAGTTAAATGCATAAATTGTTCTACAGTTTTTCATAATAGCTGTGCAATAAAGAAAACAAAAAAGTGCTGTGATAAGCCATTGTATGAAGAAAAATCAAAAGAAATAGTGGAAGTGTCAGATCCAGTTGACGAAAGTTTAATAGAAAAAACAATTACATGTGAAAATAAACTTTTAAAGGAAATAAATAAAGACTTACGAGATACCATTAAATTACTTAAAGAAAAAATCATACATCTTGAAACTAAAAATTTAGAACTAAGGGCAACTACTAATAAAGGAACAGAAAAACAAATTTCTGAATTACAAGAAAATCTATTAAGCACTTTTTGTGGAACAATGAGAACAGAATTTGAACTTAACTTTATGTCACTTGTAGAAAAAATAAATAGTTTAGACATAAAAATAAATACAATATCTAAAGACAAAGCAGAAAAAAAACCAAGGACTTTATCAGTAGAAAAACCACAAATATTGGCTGGAAATAAACAGTCTGAAATTTCTAAACAATTAAATACAGGGACTCCCAAACAACTAAATACCGAAATTATCAAACAGTCTGTTTCAAAAATTAAGGATAGCACTTCTAAACAACACAATTTAGCAGTCCTAGAAGACAAACAAAAAACGATTATGAATGAAATAATTAGTTTAGGAGCAAATGAAATAGTCAATACACAGGGGGCATCTACTACGCAGGAAGAAAATGGGGAAAATGATAACTGGCAATTAATTCAAAGAAAAAAAAGAAGCCACAGAAGAAACATAGGCCAATCAGAAGATAAATATGAAAACTTTAAAGGAACAAAGCCAAAGATATGGATGTATATATATAAAGTGACACAAGATACTACTGAGGAAGACATAAAACACTTTTTGATAAGGAAAACTGGAGATAAGGGTGATGATTTTATTGTAAAAGATTTGAAGGAGCAAAGAAGGTTAAAATCATATATGGTCGCAGCAGACTTCAAATATAAGGACGATTTTTACAAACCATCATTTTGGCCAAAAGGTGTTAATTACAAAAGGTTTGATTTTAACCGACACTATGAAAAATACAAAACAAGACGTATCATTACAGATGAAGATAAGAAAAACCCAGAGTCTTTTTTAGAAGTAGCCTAACAGGACCAAATGAAGGAAAATTTATAAATATTTGTAAAAATGTTCATAGTTCTATGGACATCACTAAAAATCAAAACAAATTGTCAATATTCTATATAAACATTCAGTGCCTACACAATAAATTGTTGGAACTTAACCTATTTCTTTCAGAAAATAGGTATGATGTTCTTTGCTTTAGCGAAATTTGGTGTTGTGATGAACAAATTAAGAACATTTCTCTAAATGGTTATACTTTGGCCAGTTTCTACACAAGATCCAACCATATTCATGGGGGGGTTGCTATCTTTATCCAGGATGGTTTAGCATATAAGTCATACAACTGGGTTGACAAAATTTGTATTGACATGAATTTTGAAATATGTGCAATTGAATTATGTAAGTTTAAGTCAATTATATGTTGCTGTTATCGATTCCCTTTAAGTGATTTTGAAATTTTTAATAACAACTTGACAGTTTTTTTGGATAAACTTCATCTGGATAAAAAAATTATTTTCTGTGCAGACTTCAATGTCGATTTCGCAAAAAAATCAGTAAATTCGCTAATTCTGACATCTCTTTATTTCACTCGGTATGCATGAGTGTATTAGTAACTTTACAAGGGTTACTAATACATCTGCAACGAGAATAGATAATATTTTTTCGAATATAGACCATCAGCATTGTGAGACAAATGTTTATAATTCATGCTTATCTGATCATGAATGTTTGAGTTTTTCCTACTACGAATTTACTAAAATTTACCCGAATACTGAACATCAAACTTACAGAATAATCAATAATTTAACTAAAGAAACTTACAAACTGTCAATTGTTAACTCAGATTGGTCGTATTTTTTCCAAACTGAGGATGTTAATCTAATATCTGAAATCTTAATTAATAACATTATTCAATCTTTTGATACTGCTTTTCCTCTCAAACAGAGTAAAATAAAACACAATAAAATTAAGTACAGTGAACAAATTAGATCAATGAGAAATAATCTTATAATGTTGCATGATTTTAGCAAGTTTAACTCTACCTTCAAAGAATCTCATAACAAACTTAAAAGAGAATATAAAAAAGCACTAAAATCTGAAACTATAAATCACAATACTACCCTTATTGCAGATGCTTCCAATAAGCAAAAGGTTGCATGGTCTATTATAAATCAAAATAAAAGAAAAGAAACTTGTCTTGAAATATCTGTTGAAGATCTAAATAATTTCTTTGTTAATATTTCAAGTGAAATTTTAAATACTCTCAACGATAACAACTTAGATTACCTTAACAACTTAAGAAACAGTAAAGTTTTATTTTCTTTTTACCTGGAGCCAGTTTCTGAACTGGAAGTTAGTAATCTAATAGATATGTTAAGCACATCAAAATGTAAAGATTATTATGGCATAAATAGCGACATGATTAAAATAGCTAAAGAGGAACTCATACCACAGATTACCCATCTAATTAACATGTGTTTCGAAAAAAGAGTATTTCCTGATTGTCTTAAAAATTCAAAGGTAATTCCCATATTTAAAAAGGGAGATAAAAATCTTGAAAACAACTACAGGCCTAGAGAATATTATTTAGGTATTATGCAAATCACAACTTACACACTTTTTTATCTATTATGAAAATACCTACTTTCTGTATATTGTTGCCCTAATCTGGGCACGCTAATATACTAGTTAGATTAGGGCAACAATATACAGAAAGTAGGTATTTTCATAATAGATAAAAAAGTGTGTAAGTTGTGATTTGCATAATACCTAAATATTATTCTCTAAACATGATAAAAGCAAATAAATAAAAAATAATTAATTGTAAAAAACTACAGGCCAATCTCAATAGTTCCTATCTTATCGAAATTGTTAGAGATGGCATATAAAGTTAGATTGATGCATTATTTAGAAAGTAATAATTTGCTAAATTGTAACCAATATGGTTATAGAGGAGGAAAGTCTACTATTAAAGCCTTAACAGACATTATAACTTTTGTTACAGATGAGTTTGAAAATGGAAATATGATCATGACGTCATATTTGGATCTATCCAAGGTCTTTGACTGCGTTTCTGCTGAAATACTATTAATAAAATTAGAAAGTTATGGTATCAGAGGGCCTCCTCTATCTTTTATTAAAAGTTATATTATGAACAGGTACCAGTGTGTCAGTTATAGTACTACTAAGTCCTCGCTAAAGCCTCTGAAGCATGGAGTTTCCCAGGGATCTATCCTAGGACCAGTCTTGTTCATATTATATATAAATGACATATCGACAAATCTTTGTTGCAAAAATGTTGAATATACTGATGATACCACCTTACTCTCAGTAGATAGAAATTTAAAACATCTTATTAGTGTATCAGAAGAAATGCAGTTACAAGCTAAAGGTTATTTTAACAATATTAAATTAAAATTAAATGAAGATAAAACTCAAACACTCATTTTTAACTTAAACCCTCATATTTGCATCGAAAATAATAATCCAGTAAAATGCCTAGGTCTCATTTTTGATAGTAAGCTAACCTGGGAGGCTCATATAGATTGTCTGTCCAAAAAACTGTCAAGTTGCATCTTCCTATTAAAAAATCTTAACAATTTGGTTGATCAAAGTGTAATCTTAATGGCATATCATTCTCTTTTTCATAGCATAATGTGCTATGGTATCTTACTTTGGGGAGGATCTTCACATGCCTTTAAAATATTAAAATTACAAAAACGAGCAGTAAGAATCATCACAAATTCTAAATATAATGATACCTGTAGGCCCTTATTCAAAAATTTAGGTATACTTACTTCCATCAACCAGTACATATTTGAATGTATTGTCTATGCACAAAACCATCTTAGTGAAGACCATACTCAAACTATTTATAATACTAGATACAAACCTATAATGGCTCCATATTTCCGTTTATCGAAAAATATTAATAGTTACAGGTATAAATCTGTACAATGATATAATCTTCTACCATACGAATGGAGGAATTTAAATCATAAACAATTTATCAATAAAATTAAAAATTTTCTGAAAGTGCAGGTTTTTTACGAAGTCCAAGAATTTATTGACTATTTTCTGCATACCACTTAAAACTGGTCAGTGCTGTAGATATTTTTATTTTAAAATGAATGTTTTTTGTATATAAATAATGTATTTTGTATTTTTTAATAGGTATTTAAAATTTTATATTCCTCAATATTTGTAATACTAGTGTTTTTTATTGTTTTTTGACAAGTGTATACATTGTATTTTGTCACACATGAATAAAGTGTCTGTCTGTCTGTCTGTCTTATTTCCTCGCATTTATTTAACTCCTGTTACAATGAATTATGGCATTCAAAAAACTGACTTAATCTCTAAATATTCATTTATTTTACAAAATGATGTTCTATAAGAAACTGATGCCTTTTCGGAACAATTTATCTATACTGCTAAACGAGCTGAGAACAGTCTAAAAGCAAATAGTTACCCTATAAATATTGAAGAGACCATAAAATTATCGAAAGGCGACGTATAAGCGTAAGGGAAAATTAAATGGAAGTGCATTGAGACCTTCTGAATAGAGGTCGTTTATGGCTCACTGATTTAATCGTTTAAGGATTTTTTTTTGTCCTTCTAAAATCAACTTCAACGGGGACGTTTTTCAAAGAAAAAGTTTCCTTTTAAGGATTTTTTTGCTATTTACAGAGCATTCAGAGTATTTCATCTAAACATATAAAAGTGGAAGGACTCACGTACTCTTCGATGTTTCTTCTACTTCCCGTATACGTATAAAGCCAAGATTTGACACAGTTGTCACTAATGGGATACATATTAGAATAGCGTCGAGGAAATTCTATAATTTATTTTGTTTATCTATAATACAGGGAGTTTCTGAAATACCCCCAATATTCAGATCTGGAAAGACTCCCATTTTCCAGGTATTTGCAAAATATTTATGAAAATTCCCAAATATAACGGAGAAAATAAAATTTGAATATTGCAAACACTTATAGAGTACACCCATGATGTGGTGATCTTTCTGCGTCCAACCCCGAGCATGTAGCGTCGATGTCAAATGCAACAGGTAAACAGTAGCAGCAAATGTCAATGTACAATAGTTAATTATTGTATTTACATTTTTAACAATGGCAAATTTTATCAACATTGTGCTTTGTTATGGTGCGGCCAGGGAAAATGCACGTCAGACTCGTATACTTCATCAGCAACAGTTTCTTAATAAGCGTGTTCCTGATAAACGAACCTTTGTGTGCCCTGAACAACATTTGAGGGACTATGAACATTTTCAATCGATGGCTATCACTTACGTTACTAAATTATCGACTTTGTATGTGTTCATTTTCAGTTTTATTTATTTATATAAATTTGCTAGTAAAAAATAATTTGAAAGCGCAATTAATTGTCTTTCATTTCATTTCTTAGCATGCGTGACGTAGGTGTCACAATTTCTGAGATATTTAATATTTAAACTGCATTTTTCGTCTTATAAACGTTCGGACGTCATTTGTAAACTTTCATATCGCCGAAATTAAATCTATGTAAATAAATAAACAAGCAAAGTTCATTAACAGTTTATGAGCTTTATTTTTGGTCTCTACCCATTTTTCAATAAAACTAATATCTATTGAGATATTTGAAGAGGGAAAAAAATACGTTTTATCGAAAATACCTTTATAGTTTAAACTGTATTTTTTTCTAAAGCAAGTGCTGTATACAAACCAAAAAATTTGAGCATCTACGTCATGCTATATATTATTGAGAAACAGTGCGGCTGTCCCAAGTCAAAACACTGTATAAGCCATTTTCATAAAAAATCATATTTTTACATTTTTTGATATATAGTATCAACATCTACCAATCCGTGATTGAGTAAAACTAAAATTCCATGTCCAAAGTCCATGTGTAAACAATAATATCCACTGTATAACCACTAACCGAATCAAGTTACTAATTTAAAACACTGAAAATCCATAATTTTTAAATGGTTTATACAGTGTTTTAACTTGGGACAGCCGAGTGTTTGAAATTCCTTTTTTTAATTACTGGCTAATTACAGTAACAAAATGGCGAAGTTGTTAATAAAAAAATGTGTAGACGCACATTGCTTCGGTCATAACTTCTTTGTTTTTTTATGCTACAGAAACAAATAAAAAAAAAGTTGAAAGCTTAATTAATAACCCATTATTCTACCTATTAGCATTCTTGACGTAGGTATTATAGTTTCTGAGATATTTAACTCTCACTCTAAATAATTATCTTATTGAACACTTGGATGCCAAATGTAAACTTAAATATCTCCGAAATTATTAATCCTACATCAATAAACAAAAAATATAATTAATTCCCAATTTATACTTTCTGTAATTGGTCTGTAACATTTTTTCGATAAAGTAATACTTTTCGAGATACTTGACGAAAGCCGTTTGGAAATACCTTTTTTTTTTAGCTAAAATCGCAATTTTGAAGTCGTTATAAGTTAAAAACTATCAATTTATGTGAAAAATTGCATAGAACCTTTTCTTCTTAAAATTTGATTCTACTTCAGCTCCAATAAATATATTTTTTTTTAAGTACCACCCTCCTATAAACTAGCAAGCCCCCGTACAATATAGAAACAACTTTTCTGTGAAGCATTTACTATTATACTGCCAAAAATGAACGAAATCCGTTCAATATGACATTATTCCGAAGTTTTGCATATTTTTTACCTCTAGGTACTGTACTAATTCCCCAAAATCAATTTTCGATTATCAGTACATTTGCCGTAAAAATTAAATATTAAACTTCTGGATGTCTAAAAGATGTTGCCATTTGCAAAAGTTGATTTGATTAAAAAAATTTTGGTTAATCCTAGTCCAATTCGAAAAATCTCACCTTTACATTTTTCTTTTATCTTTTTGGTGTATAATAAACATGGCTCTAAAAAATCAAATAGTCTCATTTTTTTTTTTAAATCTGCGTACCTAAAATCATCTACGTATTTCTAAAATTGTACAAATGTACAGTGTTTTCATTTAAAGTTTTGGTAATTTTCGGGAAAACCGAAAGGGATAAAGTGTGAAATAACGAAAATTTGTCCATTTTTGGTAAATATTACCCCTGCCAAGTTTGAGTCTTATGCCTTGAATCTCTGAAAACTATAAATTATCTAATGGTTCCGTTAACACCCGGTGTCTTGGAAAATCGGAAAATATTATTTACTCGATATTTATTGTCAGAAATCTTCAGCTACGTTTTTGATACCACAGTTAATTTATCTAAAGCCGATCCTGGATTAGGACCTTCGTCAGTCAGCTTGAAAGCGAACGAGTCGGATGTGATATTTTTCTAACCCCCGCACCCACATATCAAGACTAATGAAGCAACCTTCCCACCGCACCGGAACGGCTATGGGCTTTCTAGAGCCGGGCTCTGATGTCTGACGGTCGTTCATATATTGGGCCTTACGCGCAAAATTACGGGCCGTCTACCGATCGACCTTCCAGTTCTTGTCAGATTCGTACTGCAGTTGTCTTCTTACATTTTTATAGACACATACTAAGTTACTTTCTCTCGTCCTAGAACTAAAACTTCTAAATATCTTATATCGTATAATATACCGATAAAGTAACTATTATTCGTCTGAAAGATTTTTCTAATACATTTTTTTTTGCAAACGAGCGATAAAAAAGACCGCTGCCTAAGTAATCATTATACTTCCTCATCCAGATTTTCTATCCAAGTCTCTTCCCTTCTAAGTCCCCCACTATCATCCACCATTCTTAAAGGAATGGTAGTGGGGGTGACTGATGCAAAAAAAATTGAAGCCTTGATTCTTGTATACACTCATTTTGTTTTCATCCCCTTTAATAATGGGGTGGGAGGTGATAGTAGTGTGGCTGATGCCAAAAAACTAAAACCTTGGGTTCTCGTACATACACTAAATCCCAGTTTCATGGATTCTTGCTTGCTTTACCTATAATTTACCCCGCAACCCATCAACTGCATAAAATCAAAATATAATCTAGTTCCAGATATCGTTTTAATACAGAGTGTATAAAGAACAATGTTTAAAAAAGGTCTTTTTTCGCCCATCCGTGGTAAAGTGTGTAAACCATCTTTTTTTTTACTAATTTTGGGGTGCTGAAAACGAATCCGTCACCCGTTTTGGCGAAAAATTTCGGGAACACCTTAAAAAACCTTATTTGGGGGTGACTATGGAATTGATATTAGAACTTGCCACTAGAATTAGAACTACAAGAGGTTATTCTTTTGCAGGAAATTCTCTTAAAATACTGTTTCGATAACTAAGTAGAAAAAGAAGTAAAAAAACCAAATTCACCCTTTCACCAAAAGTCATTCAAATAATTAAAGAATTTTGTAATACAAAAAAGAAGTAATATTTTCTGGATAGTGATATGCACACCGTACACCCCAACCCCAAAAGTGTGAGACATTCAGGGTTGAGAAATATTTATCTGAATTGACTAAATCAACTTATTATGATAAAAAAACATCAAATTGGGTGATTAGGGATTTCTTTTGCAATAAAAAGATAAAATCTACCACCTTAATTGGTGAGGATGGGTGTAAGAGTATTCAGAAGTAATCACATTATAACCTGATAATAGCCATTTAACGAGAAGTTTTGTGTTTTTTTTTTAATAAATAACCATATATTAGATACTGTAACTTACACCGTTCTTATGAGTGGTGAAGGGTGAGGGGGAGGGGCGGGGGTGAATTTAGAATTTTTGCTTTTTTTGTACTTACCTAACGAAACTGAGTATTTTGAAAGAATTTCCTGCACTAAAGAATAACTTTTTGTTGCAAGTTCTAATATCAATTTCAATGCCACCGCCAAATAAGGGTTGTTCTTTACTATCATCCCGACATTTTTGGCCAATTCGGATGACAGATTCGTATTCAGCACCCCAAAATTAGTGTTTCCACACTTTACCACGCATGGGCCAAAAAAGCCCTTTTTTAAACATTGCTCTTTCAACTCAGTACGATAAACTGTTCCAGAGTAATTGTGAGCACAAAGAAAGTTATACAGAAGAACTTCGCCACGACAAACTTAAAATCTCGGCGTTTCATGACACTCTGAGCCTATTTGAACAAAAAAACCGTTTAAGTATATTTCTATTCCACTACGTGAATGTGGAAATAAATTACCGTAGACATACGCATACACAAATTTTAAATACCACTTGCAGACTGCAGTTTCGAGCTACTGGCTCTCGTCAGTGCAAGGTAGGTCTAAGATGGCTGGAACGAGGCATTTGTTCACTCTTGGCACATGACGAGATTTATGGTGTCTATTAAAATCGAAACTATAGCGTTTTGTGGCAATACACTGTTATTGCACTTAACGCGGCCAGGCTTGTAATTCGTAATTCAGCGCTCGGCGGGGCATTAGTCCGCAGAATAGCTGTTGGTTGCAGTCTGGTTTTTATTCCTTATATATTTAAGGAAACGTATAGAGGAGTTCGACAAAAATTTTTCACTAGTAAAAAAAAAAGTCTGTAACAGTGATTTTCAGATTTGATTCTCGTCATTTAATTCTTAATTATTAATATTATCGACGACAGGAAAATATTTATATAAAAATGATTTTCTAGAAATGTAGTAACATCGAATATATTACAATACAATACAAAAATACTGGTGATGGCGTGATTTATGTTTAATTTGCTCTTTTGATTAAGGCCGGCCAACTTTCTTCTAGGGTCCGCGTGAAGTTCATATTGTACAATTACCATCCCTCATTTTGATGTTTATTAACATTTAGTTAATTAACCCGAACAGTTGTTAACCGTTCGCTATCAGTCTAAGTCTAATAGGCTTTTCAATAGAACCACAGTGCCTACTCATCTTTAAAACTTACCAAAACGCTCTTTAAAACGTTAATTGACCAGCGGGAATTTAACAAAGGTTTCGCTGTCTTAAATCAACTTATTTTACATACACAATTAATGATACATACTTCAGTATTAGAGAATATTATTTAGGTATTAAGCAAATCACCACTTACACACTTTTCTATTTATTATGACATTACCTACTTTCTGCATATTGTTGCCCTAATCTATAATCTACTGATGAGAACTAACGAGTTCGAAAAAACTTGTACAATTTTTCTAGAGTTCAAATAAAATGTAAGGTTCGATAATTGTTGTGAATGACTGACTTCGTCCGTGAAAAATATTTTGAATGAACATTAGACACATTATATCGTCTTAAAACCAGTTGCCACATTGCACTCTAGGTTGGTAATAATCGTTTTCTATGAGACCTTGTACTGTCGTGCGCAAAAAAAATGGGACAAGTCTTATAACGTACTAGCTGATGCCCGCGACTTCCTCTGCATGGAACTTCGTTCGGGTGGAACTTCGTCTGCGTGGAGTTAACAACATTTAATTGAGATACTAACCCACTGCACATTCATTGCATTTAAGGAAGCCGTCTTCCCATCGAAAAAATAATTATTTTAATCGACAATAGATCACATGGGTGGGTGTGTGTCAAATTTCATGTTTAAAAACATCCCTCTCCCTGTTCACCCGTTCGGGGGGGGGGGGGGTCTCTTTTTGAAAACCGTCTCCTTATTTCCTCAGAAGATCCGTCACTCTGACGCGATATTAGGCTAAGTGTTATGGGACATAATTAAAAATTCGTTCCAATTGTCTAACACAAAGCTGACTATTTATTTACTAACCTTCTTGTGAGCCGTATATTAAGAATGAAAGGGGACGGAATAAACAGGCTCCGTCACCTACAATTGGGACAATAGTATGTTGTACAACTTCTCCATTAATACTTAGATTTTCTTTAGCCATTTGGTTAAAAAAAGTAAAAAAACCGCTGCCCAAGGAATCACTACTTCCACATCCAGATTCTCTATCCAAGTCACTCACAACGAAAAAACTTTGTATGTGAAAATAATTGTTTATGGAACTTTAATAATATAATATTTGAAATCCTCTACCCCAAAAACCCATAAAACGATACCCCACATCGGTAGTGGGGTGGGGGGTGGTGATAGTGGGGGGTGGATGAAGTAAAAAAAATATTTTGAGGTTTCTGGTTCCTGTACATACACTAAATCACAATTTTTTTTTTTCATCCCCTTTAATAAGGGGGTGGGGGTGGTAATGGGGGTGGCTAATGCCAAAATTTTTTTTGAGACCTTAGCTTCTCTTGTATATACTAAATACCAATTTTATGGACTCTTACCTGCTTGATTGACCTATTTACCCCAATTTACCCCCCAACCCTTCGACGGAACAAGATGAAAATATAATCAAGTTCTAGATCTCGTTAAAGTACATATGTGTACCAAATTTCATATCAATATCTTAAACTGTTCCAGAGTAAACGTGCGCACAAAAAAAAGTAACAGACAGATAGACCGACAGACAGACAGACAGACCGACAGACAGACAGAAATTTTTTTTTCGCTCAAACTTAAAATCTCGACGTTTCATGACATTTTAAGCCTATTTGGACAATAAAAATTTTAAAAAATTTTTTTGTCGTTACTATACTTCCACTGGACGTGGAAGTAATTCACAGATTTCCCAATCCTTGCAACCATTGGAGACATTGGAAATGAAAACACCATATATGAAACATAATAATAATATTTTATCTTCTGACAAAATGACTTAATTATATAAGAAGAATTATAATTATAACTATATTATATCATTTTCAGTGTCAAAATGATATACTTTGCCGTTTGCACCATATGTGTTTAAACCATCTACTACCCCCGTTTTGACCCCTTCAAAAAGCGAAAATCGAAATTTCGTCTTACACATATCTAATAGATTTCAGCAAAAAATATTTCTGGCAAATTTCACGCATCTAGATATAACCATTTCCAAAAGAGCCTAAAATTTCCCCCTTTTGGTCGAATTTCGAAAAATCCCTTTTTAGTGGATGCCTACGCCATTCGAGAAACCTCTATGCAAAATTTGAAGTTTCTAGACCCAGCGGTTTGAGCTGTGCGTTGATAGATCAGTCAGTCAGTCAGGGTATTCTTTTATATAACGTATAGATTTTTGCTAAAATCTAGTTGTGTACATCTGACTTTAATTTTTGTGACATTGTCAGTTATTTGTCAAAATCCATTGCAAGTGTGCAGATAGAGACAAATTTACATTAGAAAAAAATAGTTGTCCTATTTTTTTTTTGCTCATGGCAGTACTCGTTGAACATGATATGGCCTAAGTTGCTGCTCACGCAGAATTTTCCTGATACAGGTACTAGCGACGTTTGCCACCATCTATAAGATTTGTTCTTCCAAGTAAACTATTCGCACTAAAGTTGCCCTTATTCGCAGTTTTAGGAGTGTGAAGCAACAAGTTTCTCGAGCCTCGCGATAAACTTCAGAAAACACTCATTTTCAGGGACACCTACGATTAGAAAAAGGTCTCTGGGGGAGTTGCTGAGCTACTTGGGTGTTGCCGTTTGCTCTGTCATACTTAAAGTGGAATTCAGCTAATTTAGCATTGTAACCCAGGAATTTTAGTTTTTGACCCGGAATAAATTATTGTAAAGCTGAAAATTTGCAGGATTGTAGTTTTGGTCCAGGACAACACGTACCAAAAAGTCCCCTACTCTCCCCCGTCGGCTTCCCTGTTTTTGCGGAGCAACAATAGTCTAAGTTTCAGAAATTGCAGAGCTGGCTATAAAGTGCAGCAGAAAGGTTGTTACTGGTCCGATTTGGGTCGAAATGGTCATAAAAGCTTCCAAGAAGCATATCCGTTCGTATTTCAGATGTTCCATGCATATTTTGTTCATAATTTTCCGTTCTAATGCTGTCAAAATTTCAAATATTGAAAAAATTCCGAAATGGCGCCATTGCGGATAAAGGCAGACTCTGCGGGGAAAACGTACCCAAATAAACATTTCTCTTCATACTTTGGGCTTTCTATTGGTATGTCTACCTTCTCTGTAGCGTCACCCGTTACGGAGCCACGCCACTCTGAGTGTCGTCGAGCGGCGGCCGCGTCCGTCTTGCGCCCGGTGGGACTGCCCTGGCTGCGCTGATGAGACTTATTGCGAATTCCTGTTTATATATTATTGGTGTTTTATAAGATTTATTGAATGAAATATAACTTGTCCGACTCAGAAAATTACTTTATTCGGCAAGATAATTGGCATTATTGATCTACTGGGAAGTAGAGTCGTCCGGATCATCATCCATATCCACTGACTGGCTGTTTGTGCAGCTGGATCCTCTACAGCTCCTGTACATGACGCTGCAGTTCAGACTGGAGTTCCTGCATCGCACCGCTCACCGCAGTCCGCCTTGTGGTAGGAACCGAAACCAGGCCCTGGAGTCCTGATTTCCACCCCCAATCCTCCGGTTTGAGGTTGACGTCTGGCCATTGCTGGACCTATAAAAATGTACAAGCACATTAGTTAAGGGCTACAAGCTTTTCGAGAGATTAAATCCTCACACTATTCTTCCTAACGCCCTCACCTCTGCGGAACGAATGTTCACAAGCGGCACTTGTTGGCCTAGGTTTGCCAAATCAAAGGAGGCTGTCACCAAACCTAAAATCCTGCAAATCTTCAGCTTCACAATAATTAATTCCGGGTAGAAGAGATATATTGACTAAAACTCCTGGGCTATTGGTGTACATATTCCTGTACTTATTTGACTGAAATTTTAATTCAAAAACCACAATAAACTTACTTTCAAACGATGTCGGTTGTGAAAATTTAATGTAATTGCCACTTTAATAGGTTATATTATAATTTTGTATTTAACTTGAGTAAACGTTAAACCTCGAAGAGAAGTAAGTATTTCATTATTTCGGATAGTAGAATAAGCCAGCATAGTTTAGCCAGAGTTACATTTAGAACCCTGTATAATAAATATATCATGATGTAATTAACCAAAATGTCAAAAAACAATAATTTTATTTGAGTGATAGAAAAAAACAGAAAACGAAATGTCCCGTCAAATAATCTCGTTTGGTAACAATAAACAATCAAATAAACAACCGAAAGCTGTCAACAGTCTTTTTATAGCGGATATAATAATACATTGTCTTGCAATTATCTCTGCGTGTAGTTCCGCATGAGCTGCAGAAATTAAGACAGGGAAACCTTAACAGACATTTACTTAGTGTAGAATTGCTCCTTTTTGCCTGAAAAATAAATAAGTCTGCCACACGGCGCAGACAAGCAGGATTTACGAACCAAAACAACTCAAATTTAGAAGAATGCCCGCTGAAAATACTCGTTTAATTTTATACCGGAGCTCTACTCCACTTAAAAATGTACATTTATCGGTAAAGGAACATCCAAGAGCACAAGAAAATGTTGGCATTGTTTGAAAAGCCCAACGCGTATTAGGTACGTAACTGCCAGCCTATGCATAAATATTTAAATTCGCAATTAAGTTGGTTTCAGCTTTGAGAGGAGTTTGTTGCTCCAAGCACCATGTCTCGCAAGTTCAAGGTCATACTAAAATATATTCGGAAAATACTCTCTTGTCGTCGGCGGGCAACTAAAAACATGTGCTCGCCTTCGATATTATCAACGACACGGTTATTTTGGTATTTGTGAATAGAGAAAACATAAACACACCGCATATCTGATTCTGTTTCTGTATGTTTTAATTGACAATGGCTAGTCGTGAGGGGACCACTAAGCCTATCAAGGTCGCAGAAGGATTATTTTTTGGTTGAAACACGGTCGAAAATGGGTAGGCTGTGAGATTTGTTTTAAATCAGCAAGTTGTAGATCTCTTTTTTATTATTGAATAATCTTTCCCAACGTCTATTACAAAAGGGCTCAGTTTTACATTTCTGAGAAAAAAGTATAGACACAAATTGAAGAAAAAAGAAAGAAATATAAATTTAGAAACGTAAACAGGGTGTATACTTTCTGGAAAACAGGGAAAACCTGGAAAAGTTAGGAAATTTATAAAGAGCATAGCAGGATAAGCATGTGTCAGCTGCCCCCGCTCTAATCGGGCCGAGATTTTGACCACAAGTCGATAGTAGTGTTAGATGAAATTTCCCAAAACATTATTTTTGGAAAACCATTTTTACGGGGGTTATGGGGGTAAAAAAAATGGAAAAACATTTTTTTCTCAAGAATGCATAAACCGATTTTCATGAAAAAAATATATGTTATGGCTTTTAATGGCACAAAGGTAGGGAAACATTATTGAGTCAATTTGTCGGAAAGAAGTGAAATTTTTTTCAAAATAAAAAAAATTAGGGGATGTTCTCGAGACACACCCATCATTTCCTTTCAAATAAATGTTTATATGCCCCTTTAAAACATTTTCAAAGCGATCGGAAGGGTAGAACGTATTCAAAAAACCGCTGCCCAAGGAATCACTACTTCCACATCCAGATTCTCTATCCAAGTCACTCACAACGAAAAAACTTTGTATGTGGAAATAATTGTTTATGGAACTTTAATAATATAATATTTGAAATCATTTACCCCAAAAACCCACAAAACGATACCCCACATCGGTGCTGGGATGGGGGTGGTAGTGGGGGTTAGGGTGGCCCATCTTTTTCGAAATCGAAATTTTTTATTTCTCACCCCTGCAAATGGTTCCATTTGAAGAAAAAACAGTCCCCTCAAAATATTATTGAGGCAAATTGAAGGCAAGGGGTGCCGCAGAATGCATTATTATGCAATAATAAAAGTAAATGGAATTATTTACATTCTTTGGTTGATGCATTGTTTTTTTTTTAATCAGCAACATTTATCTTTAGAATGACTAACCAAGTCATACAAATATCAAAGACATTATCTGTTGTGACTATGACATGTGTCATACTACTGTAAATTCGTAGTCTAAGAAAACTAGACTAGAAGTTTTTGAAATAAAACTCTCGTTTTATCTTTGTGTATTTTATTATGAAACGTTTTTTTCATACATAGTACCAAATATTATCCTAAATCTACAAGACTTATAGTAATAAAAACAATATTTTTTGCACTAGGCCAAAGCATGCGACAGGGTTTCTTTTTTTACATTTGGAAACTGTGATTTATAATCATTTACAACTTGGAGTAAAAACTGTTTTTGGTCTTCATTTTTTGTTAAAATGTCATTATAGTCAGTAATAAGTTTGATTCCTCTCTCAGAGGCATCATTTACAACTTTAATTTTGTTTACAATATTGAAACATCGGGTATAACTTTCATTTTCCCTCCATGTTGTTGGATCATTTTCCAAAAATTCCATAGACAAACCTAATTTTTGAATTTTGAAAAAACTGTTTAGTGTTCTCGCATATGAATTTCCTTGTTTTCAACGTCAGTAATGTTACTAATCATAAGTCGTTTAATACCCTCTTGATTTGGTGCTTTCCTATTCAAAGCTTTAACCATTTCTCTTTTAGTGGTAACTGAAATATCGTCATCAAAGAAAGATAAGCCAACATTTACTGAATTAAGGTACCACAAATGGTTCACCATTTTCTTACTTGCGGCTTGAGATATTTCTTTGTCAATATTTTGATAATTAATGAGTTCTTTACAAAAGTCTAAGTCATGAAGCGGTGCTTTACTAGCAAATGACGCTGTAAACCAGGCCTTTACATAAACCTTTACAATAAAGAGACGTATATCTTCAATACCTATTTTTTCTTTTTTAGTTAGTTGGAACTGATCTTGGAAAAAAAATATTTTTAGACAGTAAATGGCTTTGGCCATCCAACGTGCATGATGAAATGCCCCTGGTTGATAGAATGTCGTGTGAGTGGGCTCTTCTTCAACAAAAAGTTTAGAAAGCATTAAAAATTCTTTATAATCATCACGAGGCTGTTGCAAAGTTAAAGCTGCATTTAGAAACTTTACAATTTCGGCTTTAACTGGTTATAAAATGTGTTTAATTTTTGATACCTGAAATCCAGTTTTTGGTTTATTTTGATCTATTTTAGGCCAAAATTCCCTAAAACGTTTAAATAGTGGCACATTTGGACCAGATGAGGAAGGCATTTTTGTGTCAAACACACTTCTCAAAACCACTTCAAAAATATGATGTCTACAAGGAAAATATAGAATATCTCTTTCTAATTTTTGTTGCAGTAGTGTGGCTGCCCCATTTATATAACCCATATTTGATGCTGTTGTAACACAACACAAAGCTATTACCTTTTCGTCCAAATTCCATTCACAAAGCACATCATAAACTGCTTCAGTCTGTTCTCTTCCAGTTGAATTGGGCAAAGCTGGTGCTCCAAGTAGTTGTTCAATATCTCCACTAGTAACTAAGATAGCAAATCTATCGATATTTCCCATTCCAGTGAGAGAAGGTAAAAGTTTTCCATCCCAATGGATGACTGGGGCCGGCAATTCAGAATTACCGAAAGCAGTTTTTAATATTTCAGCTCTTTCTTCGCGGATGCGTTGTCTAGAGCGCTGAAGTGTGGTTCTGCTGATGGACAAAGTTGTGGTGTCATGTCCTAGTGCTTCTGCTACTGCCGTCAAAATATGGACTCCATACCTGTCGCTTATTTTGCAAGCATCAAATGCAGCGGCTATTTTTGGTGTGATGATGTTACATGTTCCATACAATCTTCTCTTTTTTGGCTGTGACGGGCCAGGCTGGTCTTGTAACAACTCTTCTTGGGCTTCGATTATTTCATCTTCATTTTCGTTGGAGTCGGCTGAATTACTACTTGATGATGGACAGGTGACTGTTTCCTCTAATCTAGCTTTTTCTTGTTGACTTCGTTGCATTCGTTCGGATAATTTCTGTAATTTCTCCTCAGCTGATTTTTCTTGAGAAGCAAGTTGGTAATCAATACCATGCATAAATCCAGGACGTCCTTTTTTTTCTTTGGTTAATTAAAAACTGCTTATCTTCATCTATTTTCATCAACTCCAATGCATTTGCATGAGAAATGTCAAAGAGATCGTCCAATTTTTCAACGAAATTTTTTTCTTTACTCCCGCACTGGCCCTTTTAGCCGATTTTTGTAAGTTCCTCCACTCTGCATAAAGTTTATCTAGTTGTTTAACACAATGAAAATCCTGACGTGTCGAAATGCGAGCTTTATCCCAAAAAACTGACACCTCTTTTATTGTTAATTTAGCACTTCCATGTACACTTAGCTTCACTTCACGAATGTTATAAAAGAGCACTTGTAATACTTGTCTATTAGACGGCAATTTATTGCCAATGATTTGTGACGAATAGTGTCCAACTAAGTAAATGAAAGTATCCTTTCGTAAGGATCTAACATCAGCCATCGTTAAATGTTTTTTCAAAAAGGAACGTAAGTATGCTAGAACTTATAATGTCACCACTGTAAAACACAATTGCAAACTGACATAAAAACCTACCGTAGGTGCATTATATTTCCAAACTTCCAAAACAAATAATGTCTAGGAAATAATTACACCAATAAAACATTATGAGAAAAGAGGTAGATATTTGTATTTTAAGTAAAATTTAAGTGTATTACCGTAATAAAATTCTATCTACAAATTTCTACCTGAATGCGGCACGGGTTACCGTTCACCGAATTATCTGAAACTTTGACATAAATTATTCCTAATATAATAGTATATTTTCGTGGGGTGAGACTTAAAAAATACGCAAAAAAAATTCACCCCCTATAGAGTTGGGCCACCCTAGTGGGGGTGGATGAAGTAAAAAAATATTTTGAGGTTTCTGGTTCTTGTACATACACTAAATCACAATTTTTTTCATCCCCTTTAATAAGGGGGTGGGGGTGGTAATGGGGGGTGGCTAATGCCAAAAAAATTTTTTTTAGCTTCTCTTGCATATACTAAATACCAATTTTATGGACTCTTACCTGCTTTATTTACCCATTTACCCCAATTTACCCCCCAACCCTTCGTCGGAACAACATGAAAATATAATCTAGTTCCAGATCTCGTTAAAGTACATATGTGTACCAAATTTCAAGTCAATATCTTAAACGGTTCCAGAGTAAACGTGCGCACAAAAAAAAGTTACAGACAGACAGACAGAAATTTTTTTTCGCTCAAACTTAAAATCTCGACGTTTCATAACATTTTAAGCCTATTTGAACAATAAAATTTTTTTAAATTTTTTTTTGTCGTTACTATACTTCCACTGGATGTGGAAGTAATTGATAATCACAATGCAATGACATAGCAATGAAGACAAAAAGATGTCTCATCAATATAGCACAATACACCACCCTCTTGAAGTTTGATACTGATTTGAACGGTAGGGGTGTAATGGCCGCCAGTGACCGCAGTAAGTTTTAGTAATGCCCGTAACGCCCTCGGTACGCTCAAGATTATCAATTTTTTTTTATACGTTCTACCCTTCCAATTCTTTGAAAGTTGGATAAACATTTATTTGAAAGGAAATGATCGAGAACATCCCAAAAAATTTTCAACACTTTTTTGAAAAATTTGCAAAACATTTTGCAATGATGACGTTTGTACTCAGCCTACCAAAGAACTGTAGTTTCCAAGGTTCACCACGTGGAGGATTTTGGACCACTTATTATGGGGTGTTTGTTTATCGTGAGTCTCCTTGCCTCTTACGAATCGGGATGCTTGTTTATCGTGAGTCCCCTTGCCTCTCACTAGTCGGGGATCTTGTTTATTGTGAGTTCCCTTGCCTCTCACAATTCGTGAGTCCTCTGGCCTCTCACGAATCAGGTTACTCTATATTTTTAGTGAGACATTTCTTAGTCTTCATTGCTATCGTCCTCAATTAGAGGAATATTATTATTCCAAGTAAAAATATCGCTGAGAATTTCAGCTGGCTTCAGAACTTTCGACAAATACCTTGCATGGGAAAAACATATCCAATTGCGCCAACGGAAACAGAGCTGTTGGCTGCTAGTCGCACGTTACTGCAATTGTATACTATGTCCCACTGTCCCATTTGTCGACAGTTCTGAAGCCAGTAAAAATTCTCAGCGACATTTTTACTCAGAATAATGTTATTCCTGTAAATAAGGACGATAGCAATGAAGACTAAGAGAAGTCTCATCAATATAGAGTAACCTGATTCGTAAAAGGCAAGAGGACTCACGCAAAAAAGTCAACCCGAATTGTGAGAGGCAAGGGAACTCGCAATAACCAGGCACCTGACTAGTGAGAGGCACTGTAACCTCCTCGTAGTGGACTTTGAAAAGTACAGTTCTTTCGTAGGCTGACTACAGACGGTCATCATTGCAAAATGTTCAGATTTTCAAATTAGATTTTGTTTGACCCAACAGTAATCTTTAAAACTGTTTTAGGTATTTGCTATTGTTCTGATTCATACAACTATGTATTTTTTATTGTAAATTTCTGTTGTACTTGAATATTATAGTTTGTCAATGAAAATAGTTTCTAATTTCATTATTAGAGTACCTATGGCATTTAACTATATACAAAATTTATGATAAAAACTGTATTGTATTCCTTAGAGCAATGGAAAGTATCTGAAACTATTTTAAGGATTATATCATTTATGGTTTTTTAAATATTTATAATGAACCGAAAATAAACTAGTCCAGTCAATGAATGATTTCTAGAGGGAAATGCTGACATCACAATTTTTGACTAGAGGGCTGTGTTTGGACTATTTAGGAGGTAAACATACCAAAAGTCCCCGAACGTAGGGAGGTGGGGGGGGGGGGGGGGTGCAGGGGGGGCACGAAGAAGGTCCTGGTTTTTGGTTTTTCGCTCATATCTCGAAAACGGTTAGCTCTAATCAAAAAGTGGCTAAATGCAAAATTAAAGCTGACTAAATTTTCTACAATAATGTTTCTATTAATTTTTAACGTATCTGCTATGGTTCAGTAATGAATTGTATATCTTTTGACTGTATTCTAACTTTATTATAAATTTATTATAAATTGAAAATAAATTTTAATAATCGTAGAAAAAAATTTCTTGTGCAGATATCCGTTTCACAAAAGATTGAACTGAAATATCGAATAAAAAATGTCCTTGCGTCTGTAAGTGTGTGTGTGTGTGTGTGCGCGTGTATATCAATGTGTCTGTGTATACCGCTTCTTGAAAACACGATAACTTCTGTTAGACAAAATATTTGATTACAATTTGGAACATATGTAAAACAGCATATTACAATAATCCCTATTGAAATTGGGCCATGTCTGTAATACATGGTGATAACCAGTGGTCTACAATTCTCACTTCATAATAATGTTATTAAAAATACCATGTTCCATATTTCAGGATAACTGATATATCATCTAATTTAAATAAAGTTGGTTTGCCTAACATACACCCGGTACACTGCGGTTTGGAAATCTTATACATCTTCTTATTTTTGTATGCTTAGTAATATTTTGCTCTGAAGTTAAAATAAAACGTAATTTACGTATGAGAGTTTGTAGGCTTCTGGTTATCACCATGTATTACAGATATGGCCCAATTTCAATAGGGATTATGGTAATATGCTGTTTTACATATGTTCCAAATTGAAATAAAATATTTTAAATCTAACAGAAGCTATCGTTTTTTACAAGAAACGGTATACACGCACACATAGATAGATATATACGCACACACATACTTACAGACGCAAAGACATTTTTTATTCGATATTTCAGTTCAGTCTGCTGTGAAACGGATATCTGTTCAAGAAATTTTTTTCTACGATGATTATTAAAATTTATTTTCAATTTATAATAAATTTATAATAAAGTTAGAATACAGTCAAAAGATATACAATTCATTACTGAACGATAACAGATACGAAAAAAATTAATAGAAACATTATTGTAGAAAATTTAGTCAGCTTTAATTTTGCATATAGCAACTTTTTGATTAAGGCTAACCGTTTTCGAGATATGAGCGAAAAACCAAAAACCGGGACCGCATCCCCCCCACTTCCTACGTTCGGGGACTTTTGGTATGTTTACCTCCTAAATAGTCCAAACACAGCTCTCAAGTAAAAAATTGTGATCTCGGCATTTCCCTCTAGCCCCCTTATTGAACGTTTATTGACTGGGCTAAACGCATATTTTCCTCTCACTCCCCAAAATCCTATTCTTAAAACTAGCACACCAATTTTGATGCGGTTTTCTGTAAACGTTACGTAATACTTTCTTATTCTAATCATCGTACTGCCGGGGTTTTAAATTTTTAAAGTTATAAATTTACTTTAAAACGCTGTGATGGCTTTTGCCTTTCATAAAAAATGTAAGTTTTACAGTTTTAATGAATCTGACAGCAAAAATGTTCGAGCTAATATTAAGTAGTTTATAAACTAGGTAGATAGTATACAAATTACAAAACCCCCACGCAGGCATCTCCATGAAGGAAAGGGCTCTAGCATTATCAAGTCAACCCTTTGTTATCCTTTGTTATGGTAATTCAAAATATAGCAGAAGGAAGGTGGTACATATCGAAGTTTAAGTAAATATGATTTTTTAACAGGATGTCACATGTTTCTTTGGCATTTTTATTAATTAATTTGTCGTCTCGGGCATAATGGTCGAAAGTAACAAGATGTAAAATATAATGTATGTGCAAGGAAAATAAGTAGCGCAAATAATTAGAGCAAATCTGATTTTCACTAGAAATCTTTAGTGGGGAAGTAATATAACATACTAAAAGTCCTGCATGATTTGGTGTGAGTGTGAGAGGCCATATTGGAAAAATGGCGGGTCAATTATAACATTTATTAACCACATAGAGATACACAAGCGGGGAGTCAACCGCGCCCAAAATTTTGTACACCAGATTTCCTTCGCGGTTTGCCCCTCGTACACAAGGTGCATAAGGCATGTCAATAAAAAAATATATCAATATAAAAACAATGTAAATGAATAGCAAATATGTACAGGGTTTTTTATTCATTATATATTAACCCTTTTATTTCTGTTATTGTTGGAAATAAAATTTAAAAAAATTTGTATAAAAGTTGTATATACAGGATGATTTACCATGACATGCGGAAAATAAAATGGCGTGCTAGTCTTCTATGTGGGAAAGTCCCTGGCAAAATTTTAGAGTGATCCGTGCAAAGATACGCTACTGTTAGTTGTCTGTGCTCAGTATAGAGCAATGAACTTACTTTGGAGATGTTTCCATTATCTTAATTGGAATAAAAAGTTAAGCTGGCGCGTGCGGTCAAAGTGCCGCGTATTTTGCTTTCGGTCGAACAATCAGGACACCGGCAGGTACAAAGTGCCGTCAAAGTTTGGTGTTTTTGTGTTATCGACGGGTTTAAGTAAATATCTCTTATATCTACTTGTTGTTTTAGAGCACTAGCATAGAGTCAATGTCTTTTCACTATTTTTGTAATGTGATTTGATTAAAACCAAAAAGTCACCAAAGGGGGAAGGGAAGTGATATGGTTGTATCGCGTTACTTCAAATTGGATAAACTCATAGTCAGCACATTTCTACAAAATAAAAAGCTAATTTTTTAACTCCTTTCGGTAGGGACAACCCACTGATACATTTTCCGCATGTCATGGTAGATCACCCTGTAGATATTTTTTAAATGCAATTAAAAAAACAATTGCTTGCATAGGTCACGTGATATACAGTGAAGGTTGTTTTTTAATGTTCTTACATATTCTTTTAGATCTTCTTTCCCTGATTTCAAATATATTATAAGGGTTGTAATATTTTTTGACATATCGGACATTAAGTGTGCTCCAAACATGCATATTGGTATTTTATGGTTATTGAAGAAAAACGCAGTAATTACTCTTACGTAGTAGGCTGTGACTGATGATACTATGACAACATTGTTACTGTTTGACATTTCGTATTATTATTATTTGATCAAAATGGGTTACACAGAGGCAGACAAATTTGGTATATTTTGCCTTTATGTTAAAAATAATAAAAATAAAAAAGCTGCAAGAAGAGAATGTATAAATTATACCCAAAACGTCCGTTTTTTTAAATTGTCTTCCACTAACTAGACGATCATTATCATTAAAATGGCTATAATAGGTTACTGTTAAATAAGGGGAGATTAGATTAAACTCAACTCCCAAGTATATTGATCTTGTATAAAGCTTTGGGTTTGAAAAAGTTATTAAAGTTATTTAGTTTCCTATCGAACGGAGTTAAATTTGTTTGTTTTAAAGTCCTGGGGTAATGTATTAAAAAGTTTTGCCGGGCAATTTGAGACTGTTTGTGTGTATAACCGAAAACTTGGAAGTTGAATAAGTTTATTATTGACGTAGTTCGTAGTATTACATTTAGAGTTGAAGTTGAAAATATTTTATTCCTGTTATTTTGTAAATTAGAAATAAATGTGTGGTCAAAATTTCTTTAATGTCTTTATTTATAGACTTGGAGACCGCGTTAGAACTTTTCCACATGATTAATTATCGGTATAATTTGGTTGATGACGAATTTTAAAAAATGGTGAAATATAGCAGGTTAGGCGTTATTAATTCACAAAAACAAAGAGTATATTGCATTTGATCGGCACATTTTTAATTCCGGAAATATCGCTCGTAGAGAAAAAAATTTCATATCCATTGTATTAGTGAACAAATTCTGAACAACTTTCAAAATGTCCGTCTGTCACGTTTCTTGTAAGCACGGTAACTTAAGAAAGAAAAGTCTGATTGTATTGAAATTTGGAAAATAAGTTAGTGTTAGCTAGAGGAAGAACCTTATTATTTTTGGAGAAAATCAATTAGTAAATAAGAAAGTTATTAATCATTTAATTTAAAAAATATGTATTTTTATAATTTTTGTCGCTTGTACTTAAATAGAAATCTTGCGAAATGTTATCTCTATAATATATATTTTTTTTGTTTATACATTTTACTAATATATCTATAATAATATATCTATTGCGTTAAAAAATGATTCTCGAAAGATATATATTATATAGGCATTCAAATATTGTAGTACTGTGTGATGGTCCAATGGCTAAAGTTTTGCCTTGCAATCCAAAGATCGTTGATCAGGTTGAATGTTTTTTTTTTTCACAACACAAAATTTAGGATGTCCTAAAACTAACATTATTTACAAGAAAACTGCGAATTGGCGAAGAGTACGTTTTTAGCTTGTTTTTTTTTACATATTTAATTTAGAAGAAAAAATCGAAACGCAACATAATTTTAAAAATCATCAAACTTCGACTATCTGAGTGTACCGCGAAAACGGGAGTGACATCATAAGGGTAATTAGCTTTGAACTTGTATGCAGGACGAACAAAGACTTTCATTATGATCTTTTTGTATAAAACAAAATTTATTTCATTTATTCAAAAATATAAAAATTCCTGATAACAGATGTCAATGAAATAATAAAATAATAATAATAATAATAAAATTAATAATCATTTAGTAAAGTCCATATCTTATATATGGCAAAGCAACGAAGTATTTAACTATTTTGAGCGTGTTAATTAAATCTTCAGTGAATTCCATTCTTAGTTTTAAAAAGTAAGTGAAATTGAGATAAGTAACCATTTACTTGCCATCAAATCTCAAGCTATTGGTGCTGATAATTTGCATATTAATTTTATTTTACTTTGCTGTCCGGTTATTTTAAAATATATATATGTCATATTGTATTCTGTATTATTAATTTAGTTTATCCAAGCGAATGGAAAATAGCACGCTTTAGTGGTGTAACCAGAAATTAATCTTGGTGGGGACAAACCTGATGTGACTAACCTATTTTTTTTTTTTACTTGACCTGTTACGTCAATTTACTCATTCATTTATACATTTACTTGCAACAGATTCCGGGTTGTCTACAGTATTGGTAAGCATTTGATACTTTATATCATAAGACATTGTTACAAAAATAAAATGATGTAGGATTAATTTTATTGCCATCTACTTAAAGAAAATTAAACAAAATGTAGCACTGAATTAATTTTTCTTCGATTCCATAAATATTTTTCAGGGTCTACCGCAAGGATCTGTGTTGGGTCTGCTATTATGTACTATATACACTAGTTCTTACTGACATTCATACAAAATTGCAATACACAGATGTACGTTGATGATACTCAGGTATACTTTTCCTTTAATCCCGAGAATATCCGGAATAGTTGTGAACTTCTTGAAATTATATATGAAGTTTCACTAGAACATTCTTTTACTTTAAATTCCTAATAAATGTGTAGCAATTTTGTTTGGCCGGCCAATGGGAAAGCTAGATTAGCATCAGAAACTAGCATTAAAATACATGATATACCTGTACAAATCACTGATGAAATAAAAAATGTAGGTCTTATTGTACATACGTCACTGAGATGTCAAAAACATATTAGCTATTCTTCATTTTAATGGATTCACAAATAGTGCCGCAGCTATGACTGAGAGTTATCTTAGTCAGCGAAAACAATACGTCAAATTAGAAAATGATATATCCGAACCACTAAGTATCTGTCGCGGAGTCCCACAGGGGTCAATATTGGGTCCCTTATTATTTACTATATATACCTCTAAAATTTCATCTTTCCTAAACAATTGCCAATCTCACTATTATGCAGATGATGCCCAAATTTATTTTTCTTTCAGTTTTGACGATGCCGAGAATGCAAATAATGTAATAAATGATGATTTAAAAATTTTACATAAAGTTTCTACCGATCACTGCCTTCAAATAAATCCGGATAAATCGAAAATAATGTTTTTTGGAAGTAAGCCGCAAAGAGAAATGTGTAAACTAAACTTAAATGTTGAACTAGATTCGAAAAAATTAGAAAGTGTGAATATAACTCGTAATTTAGGACTGTGCATCGATGCTGATTTAAGATTTTCACAGCATACAACTAACTCTATTAAAAAATCGTATTCTAATTTAAAATTGTTGTATGGATGTTCCGCTATATTAGTTAAAAAAACAAAGACAATGCTGTGTAACTCACTAGTTCTTAGTCATTTTAATTATGCAGATATAGTTTACCATCCTTGTTTAGCAAAAACAGACGAAATACGTATACAACGTGTGCAAAACTCTTGTGTAAGGTATATTTTTGGAATAAAAAGATATGATTCCATATCTAGTAAGATTTTGGAACTACAATGGATGACAATGCATCAAAGGAGAATATTCCATACCTGTTGCTTCTACCACAAACTACTGGAGCACAAGATCCCACAGTATTTATTTGATAAAATAGTACCACGAGGTACTGTACATCAAGTAAATACTAGAAACAGAAATTTGTTAACGCCCTCACTACATACGACCGCTTTATATGAGAGATCGTTCTCATATACCATCACTAAGCTTTATAACCCCATCCCACAGAGAATAAAGATTCTTAAATATAGCTCTTTCAAAAGAGAAATGAAAAAATACAGGATATGAATTATGATCATTAATATAATAATTCAAACGCAAGCCACATATTTTTATTTTCATTTTACTTTGTTAAGTTTTCGCAGATACCGTTTTTTACCGTCGTATTTCATATTTATCAACTGTTTATTTAAAAATATTTTTATATTATTTATTTTATTGTTATGTTTTATTATTATATTGTATGGTTAAGTGGAAGAGCACTTTCTTCAATAAGTGAACTTCGCCAATTAACTGTAATTATATTGTATATATATATTATTTTATCTATATTTGGTATATACATTGTGTAATTATGGTTAATAAAGACATTATTATTATTATTATATTTCAAACTGCATTAGACGGCACGGCATGTTTGAAATATGTTTTTTGCTAGATTAATCGTTTTATGCAACTCTAGGCATATCTTAAGTATTAATTTAAAAATTATTCTTTGCTAGTCACATGTCTTGGCAATACTTAATTAGTATGCCACGGCTGCAGATCCCCAATGCATATAAAAAATACGAAGCTGTTTGCGATTTATTTATGGAATTGGCGGATGAGAAGCTATTAGTAATAAATTACAGGCAGTTTTCTCGAAAACGGTTGGAATTATCAAGTTCTATCAAGTGTACCTCTTTTTACGTAGAAACGACTCCTGCATGAGATTTTCTAGTCAAAAGTGCCACCACGTTTCGTAAAAAAAAAGAGAAAAAACATTCATCATCAGGTATAGCTCATGAGGCGCCCTCCACGGGCTACATAAATTATTGTTTCTTATCTTAAAAAATGTTTCCTTAGAGAAGATCGGTCAAGAGGTAGTTGAGATTTTGCAAAAAAAAAAAAAATACAATTTAACACCCTGTATCTTTTTCCACAACAACAATTTACTAAAGCATGTTTGGTTATATCCTCATATTTTGGTCCAATCTACCCTTGCACTATTGCCTATTATTAATGGTCCACCCTGTATATCTATAACAACGTTTCGTACTGATGTACATAATTTAAATGATAGATTTAAAGGCACATTTACCCCACCTGTAGATAAAACTACTCTATTTGAGAGGTTATTTTGGTATAATATATGTAAAATATACAACTCGCCCCCCCTCCACTCAAATTTTGTTCTATCCCCCCCTCTCTCAAAAACGTATACATGTATTTTTTCTTTGACCTATCTAATAATTTATCTCGTTAAAAGTGACATTTCCATCTCATGTTAAGTATTAATTTGGCACATATCGGTGTATTTTTTTTAGATGTGTATTTTTTATGCGTAGTATGCCATTATCATTAGGTTAAGTGTGAAACCAGATTTAGGTTATCCTCTAGCTGAACTTCGCCTCTTCGGTTAATATTAAATTTCTACTAATTTGTATTATGCCCAAAAAGTATGAATAAAATGTATTATTACTATTAATGAAAATACTTCTGACGCAAGCTCCTCCAAGTCTGTTAGAGTTAAAACGCTCGTAGAGAAATATACGTGAAGCATTTCCCAGTGCTTCATTTTCTCAATAAATATAATTAAGTGTCATTCAAGTGCCTCGAATACCCCCTGTTCACTACCCTCCACAATTAAATGGATTCGATCAATTTTTTTTGTTTACCGAGAGAATTGTAGACCGGAATCGAGACGCAATTTGCTGTGAAAATTACAAAGTTAAATGTGTTTTAATAATCAAGTTGTTATTACAAATTCAATTCATGATAATCAGAGTGATTATAAACAAGGATTTAATAAATTATTTATACTCACAAATTGACTACTACATTAGTCTCGATATTGATTATTAATGAGCAATTTTCAAAGCGACAATCTAGTGAATGATTTCTAATTGCTGAATATTATGCGTAGCTTAACAAGCCGGCCTTAGCATTTTTATTTGGGCCATGCAAATTTTTCATTGTCTAACCGAATTAATACAGTAAAATTACCACCAGAGCTGCCATAATAAAGAAATAATTACGATGGTAATGAAAACCTGTAGACATGTTAAGAATACTTTTTTCCTTCATCTTTGGGAAACTGAAGAATAAAAAAAAAAATTCAACCTACTTATTTTCTTTATTTAGCTTCTACACAGTAAAATATCCGTTTTGACTGTTGAAGCTTCGTTATCAGAGAATTTTGAAGTCACTATGTATCAAATTGCATTAGCAATTATCGCAGCCATATTAGATTCGCCATTTTGAATTCTTAACTTTCGACATCAAATTTGTTGTCATCTACTCTCAAAATACCACGGTTAGAAAATATCATGATATTTATATAAATATCAAAATATCGGATATTTTGATATACACTTAAAACTCCCCAGACTTTTAACTTTTTTATCTTTGAAGCGATGACCATTGTTGGGCACATCAAATTGTAGACATTTTTAAAGCCTTTAAATAAGCACACCGAGTGATTTAAAAAAAAAAATGAAAAAATTGTTAAGAAAAGAATTTCTTTGAACATTTTTTACCTCACCCTGTACATGTACTGCGTCAATGTTTTCTTACATAGGTTTTAATTAGCTTCAATATATATGTTATTAAAAAAAAAATAAAAAAAAATTTGCAATTTTCTATTTAGAATACATTTTAATATAAGTTGTTTTTAAAAATATTCATTTCTTTTGTTTCCTGTTGCTGTTTTGTTACGTTGAATATTGTTTGATATGTATTTTACAAATAAAGCATAAAATTAATATTTACATTCTTCTCAAAGTTATTTTAAAAAAAATCAGCTTGGAATCGGAAAGAGTGTTTTAATTTCTTTCTCTAAAACCAAAAAGAATTTGGAATATGACGCAATAACATAAATTGAAGTTAATTAAAATCTTTATAAGAAAACATTAACGCAGTTCATGTTTCTTAACAATTTAAAAAAAAAAATTAAATCACTCTGTACACAATGCCTTAAAAATATCTACAATTTGATGTACCCAACATGGTCGTCGCTTAAAAAATAAGATAGTTACAAGCCTCGGGAGTTTTAAGTGGCGCACACTGTATATCCGATATATCCGGTGTCCCACTTAAAACTCCCGGTGCCATTTTCTCGATAAATAAAAGAGATATTGGAACTCTGTAAAAGATGTTCACTAGAATATATAAATAATATCAGTTTTGAATAAAAACGGTCATTTTACAAATTGAGGTCTAAATGGCGTTGCGACGCAAAGAAATTATTTGATCTTAGGAACGTTAAAATGAGGTACAAGTGATGGGACATTCTGAACAACTTTTATGATACGAACAATTTTCGAAAAATCACTGGTTCTCGAGTTATTTGAACTTACTTAAATATAATTTTTTTAAATATCAAAATCGTCATAACTTTTTTAAAATACATTTTAGTCGATAAGTCCTTTGGAAAATAAATCAATTTTATGTTGCTGATTGGTTTACTTGGGTTTTGGTCTGTCACTAAGAAACTACTTTTTTCAAAGTTTCGGTGTTTAACTTCACTTTCTTCAGGGTAATTAAATTTTAATTGCTCTGAAGAAGATGAAATAAAACACCAAAACGTAGTCTTTTAAAAGTAGTTTTCCTTCAGTTGAGGTATAACCCAAGAAAATCAACCAGTTCGTAAAAATATCTTAACAGTTATATATATTTTCATTTCTGATCTTGTAAAACGCAAGTCCCAGGGCAATTTGCAATTACCCATTCGCACCGTATAGGTTGTTTCGTTTTTCAGTATTATTACAGAGTCAATGACATCGTAAAGTAAATCACGGCTTTTATTATCAAACTGAATTATACCACACACACATACGTACGAGTAATCTATTACATTAGATTTAATTCCAGTTCGGAATTTTGCGGAGTGTGTAATAAACCATAATTTCTTGTATGCAATAATTATTGAGAAAAAATTGTTATAATTTCATTATCTTACCTACCGCTTAAAAGAAAGAGGCGGAAATGATTTTGTTGCGACGGAGAAAGGTTAATATCGGTATAGTTCCTGTACATAACTGGCAATAAAATGGTTTTATTGTCACCTTTAAACATGCTATATTTATAAACAATTGTTTGAAAGATGTCCTTAACCACTCCTAGGTCAGCTCTGTGATCCTCTTAAGTCCAGGCGCCCCACATCAAATCATGAGCCCCGGTACCAAATTTACAGGTGGGCCCCCGCGCTTAATAATTGATGAGCGGTGGGGATTTGAAAAAAAATGTCAAAATCTCTGGCGGACCTCCTAACTCAATATCCAATAGGCCCCCCATACGGGGGGGGGCTGCTTAAGTCTAGGAGATGCAGATTTTGCTGAGTAAAGAAGATGGGGCCCTGAAGTTTATAGTGGAATCCAAACCACATCTTAGTGTAACATCCTAAGTTATAATCTTGTAAAATTATATATAAATAATATAATTTGTATTAAAGTAACAAACTGTGCGCATAGCTGGTAGCCTAAACCGACATTCCAAGCAAATGCGAATTATTAAACCTTTTTTTATTCTTTAGCTAGAAGCTTTAGCTAGAAGCTTTATTTAAAAAACACTGACTTAAAAAAGAGTGGTGAACAATAGAGCACTGGTCGCGCAAGCAAAACACCGGTAAATAAAGTGATTAAATCAATTAAGCACTTTAGACACTTTGATGTTGTTACCATCGCAAATGATGTACTGGTACTTTTGACACTTCATCTTAAATTTCATAAATTTATGTTAGGTATGATGTTTCATGTGCATTTTATTTAATGTCATGTCTCTATCAGAAGGGGACGCTAAGATGGCTTCCTTCCCCTCGCTGGTTATTCGTGCGAAACACAAAAAAATTTACGTAAACATATACATATGCAAATCTTAGATGTTAAAGTAACTTATAAAATCACCACGCCTAATAAAATTCGAAAGAGGAAGAATTGACAGATTATTGATAACATTGTTTGTTTTCATCGAAAGCTCTTAAGAAAATCAAATTTAAAAATTATCAAGAAATCATTGTTTTACTATCCAGGACAAATGCATATGAAACGACATTTAACATTTTATGAAATTTAAGACGAAGTGTCAAAAGTACCAACACTTCATTTGCGATGTATTAAACGAAGTGTCCAATTTATTTACCGGTGCTTTGTGTGTGCAACCAACCTATTGATTTCCACTTTTGCTTTATTTAATTTTTTTTAATTATACAGGGTGCGCCACTTAAAACTCCCCAGGCTTGTAACTTTTTTATTTTTTAAGCGACGACCATGTTGGGCATATCAAATTGTAGATATTTTTAAGGCATTTAAACATGTCTACAGAGTGATTTAAAAAAAAATTGAAAAAATTGTTAAGAAAAAAAACTTAATTTCCTTGAATATTTTTTTACCTCATCCTGTACATGAACTGCGAATAGTTTTAAAAACAAACTTTATTAAAATGTACTAAAGGAAATTGCAAAATTTTTATTTTTAATTTTTTTTTTAATAACATAAATTGAAGCTAATTAAAACCTTTATAAGAAAACATTAAGACATGTCATGTGAGGTAAAAAAATATTCAAAGAAATTAAGTTTCTTTTCTTAACAATTTTTTCACAATTTTTTTTTTAAATCACTCTGTATGCATGTTTAAAGGCTTTAAAAATGTTTACAGTTTGATGTGCCCAACATGGTCATCGCTTCAAAAATAAAAAAAGTTGCAAGTCTGGGGAGTTTTAAGTGGCGCACCCTGTATATATTCATAAAGTTTCTTGCTGGAGAATCACAAAAGGTTTATATTACATTACACCAGCCCGTGGAGGGCGTCTCATGAGCTATACCTGATGATGAATATTTTTTCTCTTTTTTTATTACGAAACGTAGTGGCACTTTTGACTAGAAAATCTCATGCAGGAGTCATTTCTACGTAAAGGTACACTATTGTCTTAAAGGAAAATCAATGTATTATTATTATTATTATGTAGTTTAAACTATTCTATTGAGGAGGTAAATGATCGTAAATTAAAATATTCTGCAAATGATATGCAAACACCAAACTTGTAGGATAATCTCAATTATAAAAGACACCCGACCCGCCACTGTCAAATATCGACGCGAAACAAAGTCTAAGCCGTTCTGTCAGCATTTAATATTGTAGGATAAAAAGTAAACTTCTCCTGTCCAAGTTAAATTGAAATTTTAGATCATTACCAAGTTATTAAAGGGGTAGAAAGAGTTGGAAGAGCTTTTATTTTTCCCTTGTCACATTTTGTTAGTAAAACTTCATCGAAGTGAGTCTTGAATCCAGAATCGACTAAAACTTTTCAAATAATTTCAGACTTAAAAACTTTGCTCCCTATAAATTTACTACACGGAGGGTGCGTTCATCCCCCAAATTGTGTGCAACACGAGCAAGATTTTACCTTTCTTATGTTGCTTTCAACCCCGCCGAAATTTGTTCGACGTTTTCTGTGAGGAATTCTCTAATAAATTGGATACCGCCGCGCGCTGTACCGCGTATTCGAGTTCCCTTTTCCACTGGAGGTTGACTCTTTGAATTGAATAACAACACTCGAATACCTTTGAAAATACGCCTTTGTCGGAGTTTTATTAAGTAAAAGTAGGCTAGTTCTTATCGAGAATGTGTTCGATATTAATAAAATGAGAATTTTATGTGGAACTGAACAAGCAACACTCGCAATTTTTGTTGAAACGTTCACATTTGCATTTGTTTTGTGTCGCATACTTTACTCGTTCACCTGTAAATTTACTGTATTACAATATGCACACTGAAAATCGAACACAAACCAATTTAGTTATTTAAAGGAATGGTAATATTTTATGAAAGTTGTAAAGAAATGTATTTCAATACAAATCGATAGCTACGTGTGCAACATGCCGAAAAGTTCTAGTAATAATAATAATAATTTATTTCTATTCCAAAAAATGTATATTAGTGTATAATCTGAAGTAGCTTCTACAAATACCAAAACACTTAGCAGCAAGACCAAAACAATTATTATTATTAGCTATGACTCAGTTTTAATCTTCTCGAGATGATGCCAACATGGTAGGCGAAACGCGCGTTGAGTAATAGTATTTAAGTGTTTTGGTGTGAAACTACTTCCCCCTCCGGGATTAAAATAAAGTTAATACCAATAAATATATCCATCTAGAAAATTAATATTTTACTTACCGATTTAATGAATTAATAAAACAATTAAATAAGTTTTTATGTAAAGACTTGAGTACACTACTCAGTTATTCATACACAACAAAATAATCTTTAGATTAAAAAGTGCGTCCTTCTAACCTACTTTGATTTTAGTCTTATTTCTTTATTCTTTTTTTGCCAAGGTATATTCATAATTAAAATATAAATAGATAATAAATAAACTAAAACCTTAAAGAATAGAAAAGAAATAGGTTACAGGTTTATAGGTTATAGGTTGCAGGTTACAGTTTCGACAATTTGTACATCTTCGTATTTTTGAGAGCTTAATCAAAAGCCTTAGCAACATTTTGCTCTGAAATTTTAATAGAACAGTTTATGTTAAATATTACTGTTTACACGCCTTTGGCGATCACCCTGTATGATGGATAGTCCAATTTCATTGGGCAGCATTCTACAGTACTGTTATTCGTATATTCCAGATTTGAAATAAAAATTTTAAATCTAACAAATGCTTTCCTTGATTTAATAATAATAGTCTTATTACACTATAATACAATAAAAAAAAGTTTGCAGCCATTTTCAAAAAGGGAAAACCAACTTGACCTGAACCTTGAGTCTATGTAAGTACATAACTTTTGCAATGATATAACTAATTCAATTTGGGGTTAGGGAGGTTTTATTTTTTTGCAAATGACGACAACTTTTTTTAAATGTATTATACAATAAAATAAGCCCGCAGCAACTTGGAAAAAATGAAAATCACCTAACATCAACAGCTAACCTCAATTCCATATACACTACTTTATAAATCTTTTAACTAATACAATTAAAAAAAGTTGCAGCCATCTGCTAAAAGGAAAACTAACTTAACCTGAACAACTAACCTTAAGTTTTTTACACAGCTTTGTAAAACTTTTAATAGAACTAATACAATAAAAAAAGTTGTAACCATCAATATCGCTTACCCTAACTCAAAAATTACGTTATTACCATAATGTCATATTTCCTCGCTAAAATACATATACCATTATAGTCCAGTCAACGAATGACCTAAAAGGTGCGTGAGTAGTCCGATTACTTTAGAAAGTTGTTCAGGGTGTTTAGGGAGTGCTCATACTGAAAGTCCTGGCGTCTAGGAGGTGAGCCGGGGGGGCACAAAGAAAGTCCCACATTTTTGTTTTTTCGCCTATATCTCTAAAATGGTGCGCCGTAGGAAAAAATTTTCTGATACAAAATGAAAGCTCAAAAACATATTTTTACCTCTTCAACTTTAAGGAAAAGCAAGGTGGGCTTCTCAAAATTGTACTTAAGTCAGAAATCATCAAGGAAGCGGCAGTGATCTTTTACAACCCCTCCTCCACTCAAGGCGAGGTTGAACAGGCTGAGAAGATTTGTTTCCTCAAATGTTGTGGGGCACCAGCAAGACGGACCTCCCTCAACCGATACCGCTTCCAGTAGTTTATGAGGTCAGTGGCAGATATTAAGCCTGACATCAGCTCCCCCCATCAACTGAGTACTGCAGTGGCTCGGGAATGAGCTGCCCCACCAAGAGTGGATGAAAACATGTAGGAGACACCCTGTTGCCAATTACAACAGAAGATCTACCAGCACCTTTTTTTTTTATATCATTTTTAAAATACAATTTTCTATTTTTCAGGTAAAAATCTGTTTTTCGAACATTTTTACTTTTCCGGAGCGTGTAGCTTTCGAAAAAAATATATAAAATGAAAGTTGTAGAGAATTTCATTTGGTATACGGAATTTTTTCCCTGAGACCGTTTTCGAGAAAAAACCAAAAGTGGGACTTTCTTTGTGTCCCCCCTCCGGCTCACCTCCTAGACTACAGAACTTTCAGTATGAGCACTCTCTAAGCACCCTGAGAAGTTTCTAAAGGAATTGCTTAATTCCCTGCTCACGCACTACACCTCCTGTAATCTGGCATTCCTCCTTCATTGATTAATACCTAAGAAGCAAAAATTTCCTGATAATTTTCCCGATATCTATGACACAACTTTGAAAACTATGGAGACGCATGCGTATTAATTTGATAGTTTGATTATCTTTCATTTCCTAATTTATACTTTTTGTAAATAATATACTGTTTTCTATGAAAGAGCAGTGCGTAAAAAAGAAACATTGTTCTGAAAAGCACTTGTAACGTTCTCCAGTGTATGTATGTATGTATGTAAAAAGTCTAAGGCACTAAATTTAACTTCTAATTGTTGTATCATCATGAAACTTGGCAATTGTGTGTAGCTCTGATGACAATACAATATAGTATACTCAATATTATAATATGTTCAAAATGGCCGCCGCCCCAAGGTGGCGTATTATCATTTTCTTTACAACCCCCTCGATATGGGTATCAAAAGAAAGGATACTACTAAGTGAGCTACTTACCTCCCTTGGGTAAAGTGTTTTCGAGTCATGCAATTAAAAAATATCACAAAGTCAAAGCAGACTACGTGACATCCATTAATGTCAAGGAACTGTCAAGTGCGAACTCAGTTTCATTGGCTAGAAATGCTATAATATTATGAACACTAGATTCAAATTCGCCGAAATTCAAGGCGTTTTTAGTGTTTACAGTGATTGTTATCGTGGAAAATTTCACTTTTTTTTTAATATGCATTTGAGTTGCTAACTAATTTCAGATTCATCTTCTACAATCCCATATTAGTAGTCTATCCCGAAAAAAATTCGCGAAAATTTTGTTTACATCATGAAGAAATATGCGAAGATCCAGAATTTTGAACCAGCTAGCATTCGGCAGCATTCGAAGATCAACATTTTCAAAAGGCGTTCTCACAATCAACCTTGTTGCCCTAACACACTCCTCAATTAACATACCCGTAACTGGATGAAGAATAACTCGTTGAAACTAATGGAAAAAAGCTATTTATACATAATTAAATTCTAATTGCACTCAACTCGCAATTCATATCCTACGTGTCAGCTGCAATGGTTAATTCATTCCGTCCCATAAAATGGAGTACCTGTAAAATACACTGACTCCCGAGGAATTAATGACAGAATGATAAATAAAATTGGATGACTTGCTAACCCGCTCGCTCAACTTTTGTCCGGAGAAGTACTCAAGTCTTTTATATCCTGCAACGTTCGCTATACCGGAAGGACGTAAAACTTCTGGCGTGGCTCAAATCTTTATCTGTATTTTTATGTTCGAGACTTCGTGTGCTATAAAACAACGCAATTGTGTTGTTTATAATGATTATATTGCGCCATGTTCATGTTGTCAAATTATTGGGTCGTAACTGTAGACTTTAAATTCCCCTTACTGTTCTAACTATGGCTAGCCTATTTATGATTTCCAAATGTAACCAATTTTCACGTAATTTAGCAGAATTAATCTTATCCCATCTATCAAATTATATATCAACATAAACACTCCAATATAGTAGAGCTTTCTTTTCACACTACTGTTAATACTTAGGAGTTATAATGAATGTATAGACCTGAGATTTATTCCACACATAAATCTGGCATTCCTTATATATAAGTTATTAACAACCTCTAACCCTCCAGTACCTTTACCAACTCGTAACTCCACGTGCTTTATTTCACTCAAGAAGTCTTAGACATTGATTTGTCAATTCTTTCCTTACTGAAATACAGCATAGGAACGTTTTATCTGGTTGTTTAAACGAAAATGTTAAATATATTTCCTTTATTATTTATTTTTTCAATAAATACTTTTGACTGAGTGTTAGAACAGTTCTAAAAGCTGAACTCCACCATTGTAAGAACACAAATAAAGGCATTATTTATTTATTTATTTATTTATTTTTTATTTATTTAGGTATATATTTACAATTTTATATATGATTTTCACTCATTTTGTAACATTGCTTCTACATATGACCATATTTTGTTTTTTAAAATATTCTGTGTGTATCTCTTGAATTTCTTGTATCTAATACTAATATTATTATTAAGAAACAATTTTAATTGTCTAACAGCGGATTTCTACTTTAAAATGTTCATTTTACAAACGGACATTATGACAGTTTAGGTGTATTATTAATTATAATGCCTACCTATCTTTCAACTTCCGTATAATATCATGAAATTGCACATAATTAAATTAATTAAATATTGCCTAAATTGAACACGCTATTTTATAAATTGGCAGTTAAACAACTAATTGCATCCAGACAATTGCTCAACTGCTAGAGAAAGGTAAATAATTTAGGCTAACTATACTGGACAAATTTATTTTATGAAATTGCTAATATTTTTAGATAGTGCAAGTTCATAATGCGGTGCGACCTTGAACATGAATATTTTACGAAAGCGCTTAATTTTAATAGAAAAATTATAAGAAAAAATGTCGAAGAAACTTTTACAGTTATGATTACTAAATTGTGTTCTGACTATAAAACAATTTTTTATACTTTTAAATTTACATTTATAGTATTAAATTTTTGTTCACACCGATTTTAAAAGAAATAATCACTTCATTTAAATTAGTATTATGAGCTAATGAAAGAAATACATCTAATGACAACCATCGTACTGAAATATATCTGTGAGATTTTTCATTGATATTTGCAAACCCTCACCTCACTATATGTTTCACTTCCGATCTGTTGATCTCTTGAAATGCAGAGTATTTCCACAAATTTGTGTATTTAAGTAACAAGCCCATTATGTAAGGCTTTATTATTGGAACAAGACCGGTTTATGACTGTGCAAGCGTAGCGAACAAGATAAAACCTTTATCTATGGTGCAAAACGGGTTGGATATACTGCTACCTTTTAGACTGCGAAGAGCTTGCCTGATATGGAAGGACATCCCATCCACTTAGGCGGCGGTTGAAGTGGCATAAACACCAAAAATAGGTCGGATAGAACCAAACCCCAAATCGCTTAAGTCCTTTAGCATGACATCGTTTATGTTTAAAGATCTGGAGAAGGTGCTGGATGGACACATCAGAGGAAACTCCCTGAGCACTCATTCTCTGAATGGCCATCAGTATATCTAACAGTCGAGCAAACAATGCCCTGCCGGATTACCTATATACAGCTGCAGCTACTGGAGAAGCTAGGTGGACTAGGCGGACTAGGTTCGAGCTACACTTGAAAACAGATTCATAAAGACATGAAAAAGCGGTCAGTTTTAGGGCCCCAAGAGGGTGCCCACAAGTCGGGGATCTTTCACCCCTTCTGTGGTCACTATCCTGATCTAGTCATTCTCACTACACGAAAATCTGAAGAGGTACTTTCTCATACGCTTTAAGAGGTACTAGATAAAGGTGTGAGAGGGAGCAGATGTTTGTTAGCCTGCATAAAACTGTAATAGTATTCTTCACCAGAAAAAGAGGCTAGATAACTTAGAACCACCTTTCTTATTAGGTGAAACTATTCCATTTGCGGAGTAAGTAAAATTAAAAGGTATTAAAAGATAGATAAATCTAGATAAATCACTTAACTGGAACTCCCACTTCCCACTTGGAAAAAGTAATTCACAAAGCAAAGCTGTCCTTGTGAATTTTAATACCAAAATGAGCGAATATTATTGATTGACACTACCGATTTCAAATAATAGATTTGGGATTTCTCCTCCAATGCATTTAGTCCCCACTCCTAGTAATCTGGACGAAAACCAATTAAATTTCTTTCCAGAGGAAACCAATATCGCTTTAAAATTATCTACCATTGTTTTTTTTTCAGATCCTCGGGCAATTTATAATTTTGTAAGAGGGCACGTTCTCCCTAACATACAGAAGCGATCGTAGTTTTCTCACAGCCACGTCGTGATAAAACTTTCAAGATTTAAGCAAGTAATAATTTATATTTTACACGTAAGCCTGCGACAAAAGAATTCCATAAGATGTTTCTCTTGTTACAGGTTGTTTTGCTTAAGACCCTCTGCATTTTGCATTATTTATGAATCCGTTTGCCCTTGGGATAACCGTTTACTTTTATGTCACTTCATCTCTTTGACATGCAAAAATATAGTCCCGGAAGTTCCTGAAATTCCACATAAAGGAAGTATGTGCAAAGTAACGTATTTACATACAAATTACTGCCACTCAGCTGTGTTTCAGTAAAATTATTTCTCTGGCCTGAACATAATTTTCCCGCGTGAATGGGTGATGTGAAATATAGAAGAGAATATTTTGATTGGTTTAGTGTGAACATTAAAGTGGTCATATCTAAGGGAAAAGATATATGTACTGTGTACTGTTATGAATGTTCACTCAATAGTTTCAGTCGTTTTAGTCCATTTTCAATGGGTTTTACCCCAAAAATAATTCGATAAGAAAATTTTGTGACAGTATCTTATATAATAAAGAAGAGGATACAAAAAGTTTGCAGGTCCCGGATTTGTCCTAAAAATTCTCTAAATAATAGCATAATTTATGTATCCGAAATTGTTTTTTAATTATATCTCAGCAAGGGTAAAAAATATCGGTTTTATGTAATTATGGAACAAAATTAAAGATGAAAAAATATTGCTGAGTAAGTAAGCCCTTTTTCTTAGGTGCCACGCCACGGTTTTCGTTTCAGCTTGTCAATTTAGTTATTGCTTAATAGGTACCTTTAATTTATAATATTGAAAATTTAATGTAGATTTGTGTTTGTGGACATTTTGGATTTGTAAACTTCTTAAAGCGTCACTGTAACTTACTGCTTCTTACTTTTATTGCATGGGAATAAAATCATAAAACAATGTGATTTTTAATTTAGCTCCAGATTTCTTAAATATAGGATATTTTTTTATGAAATTTAGTACAGGCCCATTTCAAGGGGTGCTTATTCCAGTAATACCATCAGATTTTTTTTCTAAAAATATCAATACAATTTTTTGAAATTTCACTCACAAAAATTACGTAGTAGGCTTTGTTGTTTGTATAAATGACATTTTGCCCTAAAGTCTAGTTTTCTATCAGCCTGTTGCGTTGCATGATACTGTCCTGCGATATACAGCGGTAAGACACATTAATTATAACACAAACCAATAAATATCTAGTATTTCCTAATTTTTACTTCCACATCCAGTGGAGGTATAGTAATAGTGTTCGTTATGAGTTGTGGAACAAATGTACATAAACTATAATTCTTTCCAATTGTTACTATTATTTAAAAAAAAAAATGAACATTGCAATGCGACTTTAAACGAATTGCTCTTTCAAAAATAAAGGATAATTTTCAATGAAATTTTGGAAAAATATAGCTCTTACAAAGTACAATCACCATTTAAAATTTCAAATCCAAATGATTATTAAAACGGCTCAAATATACAATTATTGTTCAAACTTTGCGCCCTTGTGAAATCCTGCCATCAAGACCAAGAAATCTGTACATGGCTCAAATTGTAGCATTCTATAAGTACTTTAAGATCACGGAGGAAAATATATTTTTTTCAAAATTTAAACCCGTTTTATTGCATTTGTTTATAGTTTTCGAAATTTTAGTTATATAAACAAATTCAACTAACTCTCTGTTTTTTTTATGAAATCAAAAACGGTAAACGAGAAATGAAAGTATATTAAAAAACAATTTGACCTCGACAATTTACATTGGCAATTTTTTAATCCTAATTTGACTCCACTATAACGCAAAAAAACATTTGAAAATTTTTATTGTTCAAATAGGCTTGTCATGAAACGTCGAGATTTTAAGTTTGAGCAAAAAAAAATTTTTTGTGCGCACGATTACTCTGGAACCGTTTAAAATATTGACTTGAAGTTTGGTGCTCGTTTTTATTTTAACGAGATTTGGAACTAGTAAATTATATTTCGATCTTATTCCGTTGAAGGGTTGGAAGGTAAATTGGGGTAAATGGGGGTAAATAGATAAATCAAGCAAGGAAGAGTCCATACAATTGGTATTAAGTATATATAAGAGAAGCTAAGGTCCCAAAAAAATGTTTGGCATTAGCCATCCCCATTACCACTCCTACCCCATTGTTAAAGGGGGTGAAAAAAATAAAATTGTGATTTAGTGTGTGTACAAGAACCAAAGGTCTTAATAATTTTTTTTACTTCATCCACCTTCCACCACCCCCACCCCCACTACCGATGTGGCTTATCGTTTTATGAGTTTTTGAGGTAATATTATTAAAGTTCCATAAACAATTTTTTTTTAGTTGTGAGAGACCTGGATAGAAAATAGGCTTTGTAATAAGTACTATTTTTTTTCTTCTTCTCACTATTAAGTCATTAGGGATGAGTTCGATTTAAAAAAAAATCATTCGTATCGACCACTACTAAATTAAATGCGTTCCACAACACCTTTGTTTATGTTGTTATTGTATCGCATATAAGCTTCATCGTCATTTGTAAATGGTCCTGTTGTAATTAACAAGCCGTGTGATCAAAGGAGGGATAAAATCAATCCAATTAACTATTTATTACAGTCCGTGCTGCATAAACAAAACCCATTTGGGGCATTTGATAATGTAAGCAATATAGAGTGCAATAATCCGTTCATAACACTCTTCGCTAGCGAATGGTCTGTAAATAAGCAATTTGCTTTGGGAATTTATAATGAGTAATATATCAAATGCATTTATCGCTCCATTCACGTCGCACGATATTTTCACAAAACTGACATAATTTACAGTGTGTACGTGAGCTAATCGTTCTGATTTACAAAATCCATAGTTATGTCAACAATTAGACAATAAATAGTCGTCTAAAAATATTCATTTGAGTCCATCTTACGCATTTCCTGCCAAATTTCGAACATCCTTTCACATAGAACTATTAAAAATAAACATTGATTTTTTAAGGTAAAAAAAAAGTTTGTTGGAAAAAAATTTCTACAGAGCTTTGAAAATAATAAGTAGAAAAAAAAAATCTGCTGACGTTTGGAAATGTTCTATATTTCAGTATTAGGAAAAGATATTTCCGCATTAAAAGAGTTGTTACAAAATAACAATTTACTGTGAAAAAAAAGAATAAATATATAAATGTGAAATACGAATATCAAATATAAAATTCAAAAAATATCTCATTTTTCCAAACGTCACTAGAAAAAATCATGTATGCAACAGGTAGGAATAGTTATTTATGTACCCTTGGATTTCGAGTCAAACGCGTAAGAACTACACCACCACTTTACACATAAAATAAAAAAAATGTAAATTTTTACATTATAAGACACGAGCCAAAATAATATTTTCACGGTTGTATATTACATTATGAAATGTATATTTGTAAAATATATAAATACTATCTGACCCAGCAAACGTTGTTTTGTCATATAAATTATAAATTTTTGTCCAAAAAATAAAAATAAAATTTCTGGATAGGGCCACCCTTATTACCTAGGGGTATAAAAAATAGCCTACGACCTATTCTCAGACCTACCAAATATACACCAAAAATTTTATAAAAATCGGTCAAGCCGTTTCGGAGGAGTTCGATAACAAACACTGTGACACGAGATTTTTATATATTAGATTTAGATATTGAAATGAAATATCATTTCACCAGATTTCTATTCAATTACAAAAACATAAAAATCAAAAAAAAATCAAATTTAAATCATTAATATTTTTATTTACCGACCGATTTTGTTAAAAAATATAGGGTTCTTCCTTTAGCTAATACTAACTTACTGTCCAAATTTCAGTACAATCGGATTTTTCTTTCTTGAGTTATCGTGCTTACAAAAATGTGACGGACGTACAGACGGACATTTTGAAAATTGTTCAGAATTCGTTCACTAACACAATGATATGAAAATTTTTAGCGTGCGAGCGATATTTACGGTTTTAGAAATGTGCCGATCAAATACAATATACTCTTCGTTATCGTATTTGCGAAGAGTATAAAAATATCTAAAACTAACATTATTTACAAAGAACTGCGAAGAGTAAGTATCCTATAGAATGTGTAACAATTATATAAAAAGTTCAGTGAACAGGTGAAGAGTACGTTTTTAGCTTGTTTCACTTCAGTTTAATTTTTCTCGAAAACACAATAATTTTTTATTCATCATGAAAATCTGAATTAGAGATTATGAAGATCGCATCTGCCATTAAATCCATGGGTCTGTTACCCGGGGGAACGTCTACTTCCCAGTTTTGACATCTTAAAATACTTACCAATGCACATAGAAGGGAAATAAATAACGAACCTATTAAACTCCTCGGTGTGCATTTGGATAATTCATCGAACTTTCAATTCCAAATTCAGAGTTTATTAAAACGGTTGTCGACTTGTATTTATATAATAAGACAACTCAGCAACAAAATTACAGTAGATTGCTTAAGAGTAGCCTATTTTTCCATTTTTCACAGCATAATGACGTACGGAGTGATAGTATGGGGGTCATCATGTCATTCGAGCAAAATCTTTAAATTACAAAAAAAAGTTATAAGAATAATGACTCAAGCTAAATATGATGACCACTTTTTAAAAGTCTCCATACATGAACACTGCCGTCCTGTTATATATATGAATGCTTGTGTCATATTAAAAAATTAAAAAGTAACAAAATCACCAAGCAGGAGGACATACATAACCATGACACTAGGACTAAAACAAATTTAAGATTGCCCAAATATAGACTAAGTAAATCTCAGAATTCCTACCTATATCTATCAATAAAATTTTTTGAAATGAGTGTAAACACGTTTAAGCTAAAAATAAAAAATATCCTTTTACAGAATGCCTTCTACTCATATGACGAATATTTTGAATATTTTGGCTCCTTGCCCAATGTATCGTCTGTCTAATCAGACTCATTGTATTTAACGCTATATTTTAGCATTTTTGCATTAATTGTTTTTTTCTGTGTTTTTTACAATATTTTCCGTTTTTCCCTCTACTTGAGGTACTAGTTTTTATGACTACTACTTATTTTATATTGTGTTATTGTGATTCGGTTTTTAATTGTTTTTAAATTAAGTAGTTAGTTTTTAATCTCTAACATATGCAAACATTATATATATGTATAGCATGAATAAAATTCTATTCTATTCTATTCTATTCTAGATCAAATAAATAACATTTTGGGTACTTCTTAGGTACATATTTTTGGGATAGGGGAAGAATGACTAGGAAAATCACCAAAATAAGCACTACGTAGTTGCTTTCACATTTATTTCATTTGTGAGTCGTAATTGATTTCAAACTTAGTCTAATTAGTAAGGTTCCATTCCGGTAATTCCATAATTCGGCAGCTGGTAGCATGATGCATTGTTTAACGTAAACTCCTGGTGAATATCTGGTGTTTATTTCTTCAGCTGCAGTTTGTTAATGGGAAATAATAAACCAAGAGGAGGTCGTTATGTTTATTAGTTCTCCACATATTTTAAATGGGTACATGTGTTGTACACTATAATAATATATTCATGAATATTGCGCTAAAGTAAACACGGGTAACTACCGAATGTTATTTATGGGTGTATTATTATGGGATACTTCCCCAGCCATTCATTCGATGATGCCTTACAACAGAAATCTGAAATAGCTGTGTGTGCAACAAGTTAAGAAAAGTGTTTTTATTTTCGTATTAGGCGTAAGTTTCACGATTACAGCGCCATCTATCATGAATCGAAAAAAATGTTTCAAACAAATCCTATGTAGATTCAGAATCTGCAATAAAAAATAGGGTTCCTATTTAAGATTTCACACCCCACCCGACTTACAAGGAGGGGGGGAGGGTGACTAATTTTAACACTAATGTATTTCGTCCGAGGAATGATTAAATTTCTATTATGGACATTTTTTTCATGGAGTGCTTGTATGAAATTGATATTTGAAAGTTTCAGGTTAAAATAATCACCCGGTATAATATAATCGAACAAGTAGAAGAGGTTAAAAATTTAAGATAAATGTCGTATATCTGAAGTTTGTAAAAAATGTTTCTGTTCGTTTAAACAAATTTCAATTTTAGAAATATTCCTAAAGATACTTTCATTTAGAACAACTTCTGTCTAAGGAATCACTACTTCCACATCTAGATTTCCCATCCAAGTCTCTTGCAACGAAAAAAATTTTCATAGGTACTCAGGGTTATGCAAAAACCCACCTTCTTTAGAAAAAGACTGCCCAGAGGGTATTTAGGTGGGTTTTTCTGGGCAATTGTGGGTAATTGTGGTTTATTCTGGGTTTTTGTAAAATTCAAATTTCCCCCCTAATTTTCCACCTTTCATTTGGCGTTGTAAGACAATATAGCATGTGACAACCATAGAGTTAGAACTCTATGTTGACAAAATCTGGACTGTGTTGGAAATATTCTCAGTTATGAAAATCTAGTAAATATGTGCGATATTTTTTTAAAATTGCATAGTTGTCCCACTTCTAGTGCCGCAGCAGAAATAATTTTTTCTACATTCGGCCATATTTCGAGCAAACTAAGGAATAAGCTTGTGGCTGAAAAGGCGTCAAAACTAGTTAAGATTTATAGACATCTAAATGAAACATAAATATCTTTTCAAAAGATATTTATCTTTTGCCTTTCACATTCCAGTTTGAGGAAAATTTGTAAAGTTGTTGTTTGTTTTATGTTTATATTTTTCTCAAGTTTATTATTTACTTGTTTTATTGTTTACTAGTACATTGACACGTTACATTTTTGTTATTGTTTTGTTCAAGTATTGGTGAGGCAAAAATATATTTTTTTTTATGATAATTGCTTTTTTTTTCCTACAAAAATCGAAAATCAAACAAAAACCCAGATGGATTTTTCTAAAACGAAAGACCCACAAAAACCCACCCATTTTACCCACCGGTTTTTTCTAATGGTGGGCTTTTGTGCTAACAGTGTAGGTACTACATTTGCAGTCCACTGTGTTGAAATAATTGTTCGTAGAATTTTAATATTCTGAATTCTGAAGGAAATGAGCGGTAGTAGAATGTTCTTGTATCAAAAACACACCTCGGGACTTGAAAAGCAGGCTGCGTTGTACATGAATTTCTCTCATAGTAAAGTAATGAAGGAAGGATCATTTCAAATAGTTTTAATTCGATATTAAATATTGTAATTCATCGTCTGCATCCTGTATTCATGAGTCAAAACCGCACACCACAAAGATGCCCGGCATACAATACCGTTTTTGTTACGAATCAATTACTGGGAGCCTGTTAAAGTTGAGATGAAACATCCTTTATGCTCGCTACTCTGGATCATAAAAGCAACGAGCAATTATGCTCGTAGCTTTATTTAAAGAAGACGAAACTAACGAGTAGTAAGTCAAGGAATGTCAAGTGTTTATTTACCACATATGATCTCATACGTACAACGGCTAGTTGTTGGTGTTAATTAAATTATATGGGAAAAAAATGTTAACTTTAGAGGTCATTAAACCGCCTCTCCGAATTTAACTTATCGGATAAACGTTGTGCGTAACTTCATTTCACTCGCCGCCACTTATAAACACGATATATTTTTTTATAGCGCTTACTTAACTCAAACGCAAATATTTTTGTGGATGTGGCGTTCTAATTTGCTCTCGAAAATTATACCTTTATACTTTATAGGATTATTTTAGGTTACCGATTAAAATGAACACCCTTTGCATTCTGCTAACGCAATTTATTTTATTGCTGGCAATAATAGTGACAAACCCATCAAATCACCAAGTGTAAGGAGTATCGAAAATGCACTTCTTATTCACAATGCATTGTCAGACATTTTCTTACTTAAGTAAACCTTTTTTCTGTGTAAACCATAATTATCGTCTAAAATAAGTGGAATTTTATGACATTAGAGGCCGTAGTGTAGATATATTAAAATCCTATTTACGCAACGGAGCTCAATATGTACAAACTTTTTCAGATCAATACTCATCAAAATTTCAAATTCAAACTGGTGTTCCTCAGGGTTCAATACTTGGTCCTATCTATTTCTTAGTTTACATAAATGAATTATTGTCTGTAAATATGAGGCCAAACAAAACTGTATTATTTGTTGATGACAGAACTTTGATAAATATAGGAAGAAGTATTGAAAAAGTCATTGACCAAACAACTTAGTCAAAATATAATATCTTACCCATGCATTATCCTAGTCCGTCTTTTTTGCTGTATGGCTCGTCTAACAGTATTATGCAGTCAGTTCTTTGGTTTCATTAGTCCAAATTTATCACAAGACGTAAATAAAAAGAAGTTTTCCTCAAGTACGCAGTACAGTGCAGGTTTTTGCGTCTTTGCCTGCAAAATTTTGCAAAGAATGACCGCAAAATTCGCCTGTTTTTGCATAGTAGATAGCGGGTCAAGGGAAAGAGCAAAATAAATCCTATAGGGCTCAAATTAAACTTTGAGAAATTGTAAGGTGAGCATATTTTTTACTTTTTTGAAAAAATGCAAAAATCACAAAGGTAGGAAATATTTTAAAAAGGCAGTATATAATGAATATTTTAAAAAATAAAACAACTGTTATTACTCAGATTTTGTATTGTATGAATTATTTACGGATTATATATAATTCTGTAGCGTATTTGGAAAAGTTTAGGCAATTCTCCTACAACCCTCCAACCCCTTGTAATGATAAGAAAACCACCCCCCAAAAATCGATATGAGATTTTCGCTAGAATTATTGTTATGACTAGTCGAACTCACATGTACTAAGAAATTGTGCCACCACCCTCCTACCCCTTGAAATAATAAGAAAAGCACCCCGAGAAAGAAAAACGAAAGAAATACGTTACAGAATTATATGTAATCCGTAAATAATTCATACAATATAAAATTTGATTTGAACAGTTGTTTTATTTTTTAAATATTCATTATATACCGCCTTATTTAAATTTTCTACCCTTAAATAGGGGAGATTTTTGCATTTTTTCAAAAAAGTAAAAGATACCTTAAAATTTCTCAAAGTTTAATTTGAGCCCTATAGGATTTATTTTGCTCTTTTCCTTCTTGGCTCACTATCTACTATGCAAAAACAGGCGAATTTTAGGCCTTTTCTGCGGTCACTCTTTGGCACTTTACAACGTAATATCGACTAAAAGACACTGTGTGATCCTAGGGGCAAATTCTATTTGTTGATTGCATAGTGTCGGTGTATATTTAATTTCTATCGGGTTTTTAGCTAGTGGGATTCAAAGTTCGTTTTTGTTGGAGCAAAAGTAAATCCAGGTTTCTAGTCTAGGTATAATGCTTTGAATAATATAGGGTTAGGGTTCCTGTTACTTGCGCATCCATCCATCTTTTTTTTTTTATGATTTAAGTATTCTCAATATATTTTTGCTTTAAACTGCTAGGAATTCTATCATATAATTCAATACTTCGTCAGTATTAGCTAGAAGAGTAGTTATTTTGATTGGTTATCTCAATATATTTTTGCTTTAAACTGCTAGGAATCCTATCATGTAATTCAATACTTCGTCGGTATTCTCTAGAAGAGTAGTTGTTTTGTTTGGTTCTCCAATAATGAGTTTTTTAAAGTATTTACCTAACTAGTATATTAGCGTGCCCAGATTAGAGCAACAATATACAGAAAGTAGGTATTTTCATAATAAATAAAAAAGTGTGTAAGTTGTGATTTGCTTAATACCTAAATAATGTTCTCTATCCATCCATCTGTTGACACATTCTATATTTTTTACCATAAATGCTAAATGCTATACCATTTTTAAACTATGAATGCCATATTCAATATCCAACTATAGGACAGATAAAATAAATCAACAGCAAAGGCAATAATTGGTATGCTAGGGGCTATCCTAGATCCAATAGATAAAATAAAATATCATGTACAACTTTAATAAACTTAAGTAAACCTTTTTTCTGTGTAAACCATAATTATCGTCTAAAATAAGTGGAATTTTATGACATTAGAGGCCGTAGTGTAGATATATTAAAATCCTATTTACGCAACGGAGCTCAATATGTACAAACTTTTTCAGATCAATACTCATCAAAATTTCAAATTCAAACTGGTGTTCCTCAGGGTTCAATACTTGGTCCTATCTATTTCTTAGTTTACATAAATGAATTATTGTCTGTAAATATGAGGCCAAACAAAACTGTATTATTTGTTGATGACAGAACTTTGATAAATATAGGAAGAAGTATTGAAAAAGTCATTGACCAAACAACTTAGTCAAAATATGAGTACATTCTTTTTTTTTCGAGAACGGAGATACTTTCATTGACTATTTTCCAGTATCAAGCTATTACAAGAGCAACGTCCATAAATTGAATTAATTTAAAATGAACCCTAGCTCTGTGGTGTCTCCTGTTACATGACGTCACGCGTTGTTTGGACGCCTAACGGATTTATTCAAACTTTAATGTTGAATACCGTTTGTGAAAAAAGAAAATAAGAAAAAATCCTTTACACACTGTGTTTTCTATTAAGTAAAGATTCTAAAAATACTAAAATTATATTTTTTGCAAGGGGCCTAGTGACCGAAGCGAAAGAAAATATAATTTTCCATGTGTTTAAGCATAATATGATTAATATATCTAATATTAACAACTCATTCCATAGATATTCTCACACGAAAATATGAATATGTATACAGAGTGTCCATTAAAGAATGAGCCATTAATAAATAAATTCTTTATTAACCATTATGTGAGGTGATACATAACATCTATATATGGTAAATCAGAGCTATTACAAAGCTAGAAAATATGGATTATATATTATAAATATAAGTCAGATAAATTATAAATACTATAAATAGGTGCAAACCAGACAGTAAGAATGTATGTATAAGGCACAAAGCAAAAACTCACAAAATATAAAAGGGGACATATTATATTGACAAAAAAAAATTAACAATAGAGTTAAAATACTATACGTTAAAATAGTATGTTTTAGCTAAACATACCTTAGTATCATGTTGCTTCATTAAAAAGTTATGAGACGTCAAAGGCAGTTTTATTTTTAATTTTTTTTTTTTATATATTAACTTATTAAATATTATAAATTATTTTACTGTCAGATTTAGCCGTGTACCCTACTAGATTAAAATAATTTAAATTTATCACAATTGGGTATATTGTGCCGCAAGAAATTGAAATGCATGTTTCTTGAAAACGGTGCATTTTATAGTGATAAAACAAATGTACCTTTTTTACATATTGAATACTGTGTTAAAAATATATTATTTTATTAGAAAGTTTATCCTCAAAAATATTAATGACAAAAATTAGACGTTCCCAGGGCCCTCTACGTTATTCGTTTAAATTAATAAAACGGCTGTTCTTAGCATTCCAAAAAACCCCAGTACACCAAATTTGGATCAAGTCGCTTAAACAGTGATATAGATATAACAAAAAACAAATTAAAAAAATTTCTCTTTGGCGTCCCATAACTTTTTAAAGAAGCAACGTGCTACTAAGGTATGTTTAGATAAATCGACTTATTTTTACTCAAGGAACCTACTGTGGCCTATTCTTTAATGGATATCCTGTATGTGTTGGTAATTAATATTTATCTTCTCTTATTAGATTATATACTAATTAATTAATGAACTGCTTTTAAACAATTAATAGTATCCATAAACAAATATTGTGATTTATAATAAGTCACTTGTGACTTATTATAAATTACTACAATCTCCTTTACCTTCACGCCTAGCCTGTCCAATTGATGTAACGCTCGACGCGGAGATGGCTCTGTCCGAGAGAAATTCTTTTCCGATACGGTGAAATAGAACGGTTCATTATTATTGAGGGGAGGAAGGTGATTTGTCATGTTTGAATAGTTTCGACGTTTTCAAATCAAGTAATAATTGTGCCAAAAATGATGAATTATTTTTTTACCTGAAAAACCGCAGAACAAATACAAAAGTGTGTACAAAAATTAAATTTTACAATTAATTTTATTAATAAAGAAACTGAGTAATTTAAACAAAATTTTCTCAATTTAATATTCATTGTTATAATCGTAAATAAAGTATGGTATTCAACTTGCGATAATGGTAATAACTCACGTGATATAGGGGTGAGCTATTGGTGGAGCGGGAAAAAAAACATGTGAACGCCATTATCTCATTCTGCCCGCAGTTGCCAACTTTCTGCCGATGAGGACTGCTATCTGAGGCATCATCAGAACCGTGAAAAATATATAAGAATTAAGACTTTTTCGTTGTTTGATTTTACCACATGGATACCAGTTTAGCATTATTTTTGTTACAATACACATTCAATAGGCCACCACTTTTGTGAACTTTGTGGGCTAATTAGTCATATGTATGACTAGTCACGTGATTGTCTCACAAACTTTGAATAAACTTTCACATATGAATACCCTGTATATTTTGCTTTGTCGGGGTTTCTGTATAGCGAGTCTGGTGGTGACTGCTTTACAAAGTTTAAGTGCGTCATGTGACTACTTGGTACTTTGTAATTAGTTGGAGTGACTACTTGTTCTATATTTCCATATTAGTTGAACCATGTAACTGTTATACGAGATAAATAAACATTAATATGATCACCCCGCACATATGCATACTCAGTATATTTTGTTTTGTCAGGGTTTGTGTATAGCAAGTCCGGTGGTGACTACTTTATAAAGTGCGTCATGTGACTACTTGGTACTTTGTAATTTGTTGGGATTATCAGTAATTGCGGGAAAATCCTCTAGTTTTATTCCAATTTATTTAGTAGGAAGAACGGTTGCGATAAACTTCATGTGCGTGAGTTATTACCTACATTACCGCTCGTTGAATAATTTACTATTATTGCATTCTTTACGTCAAATTACATCAGTATGCAGCGTGGTTTTCAATACGGATTTATTTAACGCCTTTAAGATCATAGCCAAAGATTTACCATTTTTTTCAATACGAAAGTAATCATTAAATGAATTTGGTCCCCTAAACATGTGAATTATTAATTATTGAAGAAATGAGTGAAATTAATTTCCTGGTAGAAATAGGACAACTACGGAGGGTTTACCGGAAATTGCTTTTTTATTACATACTCGGGATGTTAATAATAGGGGGAAAAGTTATAGCGTCATGTTACAGCTGAATTATATGTCGGGGCATTTAAAATGTTGGTTCAAGTGAGGCGTTTTATATTATTTAGCCGTAATATCAACTTTAGAGTCTTGTAACTCGAGAGGCGTATTATTTGTCTTAAGTGAACTCTTAAAGTCTGGGAAATTGCTTTTAAATCCTAAAAACATGCTACATCCATTAAACTGAAGCGAATATGTGATAACGCGCATATTAAACGAGACTGCCGTTCAATTATATTCTGTCTTTAGGGCCTGTATTGGTGCCGAAGAAAGTGGCGAAATAAATGAATAATTCAGATATTTAGGCATGTATAGTCTTTACGACGAATTTACGTCTACAAGTAATAAAACTTAAACACCCTCATACGTGACTAGATGGCCTAAGTCAAAAGAAGGTTATCATTAATTGTCCATAATACATATTTATCTATTCTATTTTGTCCGTACGGCGAATTTGCCCTTATAGTCCGGGGGTAATTAGCATTTGACGTGGACAAAATTAGTAAAAATCTGAATTTTTGCAAAGACGTTCTTTGAGGTGTCCTAAACCCAAATCAAAAATCACAAAAATCCCAACATGGCTATCCAAGATATTGAAGCTAAAAGTTTTTTGCAAATATCTCGCGTCCTATGCATCGGATGCCCATGAGGTCAAAAAGCAATAAAGTTTACATGAAAGTTGTAGAGAATTCAATTATCTACAAGATTGATATTTTCCCAAAACCTCTCCCATTTCGAGACATTTAAGGTCGAAGTAAAAAAAAAACGGTTTTCCGTGCATATCTCACTCCCTATGCATTGAATCGCGACGAAGTCTACATACAAGCAGTAGAGAACCTGAATATCTGCAAGATTGGTAAATTTACAGTTTCTAAAAAATATTTGCCATTTATTTATTTTATTTATTTATAAACAGTAAATTATCAGCAATGAGATACAATGGTATGTTGATATAACAATTTTCTGAATATTCTGAATTTTTTGTGAATGAATGCCGGCCTTCATTTATGCAAAATCTTTAATGATCGACTCCGTGTCAGTCAATAACAGGAGGAGACGCTTGAGGTATAAGTAGTGAGGTATCTCATAGCTAAACAAAAACGTTTCTTTACATTTTTGAATTATTTGGGAGGTTTTAATGTTATTCGACTAATCGGCATTATTACCATTTTAGCTGATATAGATACTGATATTATTTGATACTATTTTCCAACGAAAAGTAATAAGACTGGTACATTAAAAGAAAATTGAACAATTTTTTCCCACAGTTTGGCGCCCCAGGCAGTCGCTCGGGTTGCCCGGCCATTAAGCCGCCCCTGATTGTCTTGTTATTCTTTTCACCTCCACCTCGCTTTGGAGAATATTGTCGACAATAATAATAATAATGCTTCATATACACTTCTGTGCAATAAAATCCCGTACACTTGAAAAATCAAGTAATCCAGTTGTCACTAATATTAAGTGGTGTGAATCAGTCTTTTTGGAATTTAATTTTTTTTAGTTTCATATAGGTTATAAAAAACTGACATTGATTGTGAAATGTCATAAGTAATGTATTTGAGTAATGTTAACCCAGAAGAAAAACGTACCATTTTTGTTTTTTTTTTACTTTTTTACACCATTCGATGGGAATGATTTCGATTTATAACAAATGTAAAAATTGACCTTGAAAAATACACAGATACGACTGCACATAACTGCTATTGTATTTATTATGTAAATAATGTAACCTAATATTTTGTACATATGTCCGTCTGTCGAGGCAAATTTTTAAATGACTGTCAACTTTTATTAATGACATAATAAACTGTCAAAAAACTGCAAAAAAAATATTAAAAATTTAAATAATGAACCAATATCGCTATATTCATATGAAAATTATTTTTTTTGTCTACACATAGTACATAGTAAAATCAAACTGCCAAATACATACATAAGTATTGACTGCATTACTATTAAAAAAAAATGTATTTATTCTTATATTATTTTTATACATTAAAGCAACATGACAGATTTTACAAAGCTGTTGACAGATGTCAACTTTATATTATGTTGAGAATAATTACAATACGGATTCCCTGTCTTAAGATACTCTGGCTTAAATTTTTAATCTATTCATTAAACTTTTAATACACTAAATTTTTTTTTAATTTTTGCAGTTAGTTGACAGATATCAACTGTCAACTCAGATACCTTTTTTCTTTTTCTGCATTTAGCCATGTCTTACAAATCTTATCAATTATAAAATCAATTTTCAGAAGAAATAACTTATATATGCTATACAAATAATATTTTTTGTGTTAATTTTATCTTTTTGACAGCCGTCAGCTGTCAAATTATGTATTTGGTAGTTTGATTTTACTACTATATAGTTTATGTACTGTGTAGACAAAAAAAAATAATTTTTATATGAATATAGCGATATTGGTTCAATATTTAAATTTTTAATATTCTTTCACAGTTTTCTGACAGTTTATTATGTCATTAATAAAAGTTGACCGAGTCATTTAAACATTTGCCTCGACACATGTGTAGGGAATTTAATTACCTTTAATTTAAAAAATATATCCCGATCCGATGGATATTAACATTAAGGTCTCTAGAGATTTTTGAACAGTAAAATCCGGAATTTCTCCACAGTGCGCCCGTCGTGCCTTCTGCAACATGTAGCGCTCTGTTTCCACTCACAGGGTGATTCGTTCCGAATTAACACTAATTATTTTAAAACAGTCATAAGAACATTTATATCGCCTTTGTCTAAAACTAAAAGCTTTATAAAATTATAAATGCGGTCTAAGAATGTTCTCTGGCTCTCTTATAGAAGATATCTAAAATTTTCAAAAACAGGATTTTTTTATGGATTCTGCTAAGCTTATTAAAACTACTAAAGAATACTTTAGAACTAAAATATTACAGATTTCTCTCTCTCAGTTTTTATGTGTTAATGAGTAAATGCCAATCACCCTTTACTTTACTTGCCTACAAGCACCGGTGCAAGAGCGGTAAGTAAGTAGGAAATAATCATTAAAACATGTTCATTCAATTACGATTTCTTTAGAGATTAGTGAAGCAAACAATTATATTTTCGTGAAACCGTTTCCTCTGTTGTGCAAGTTATATGATTAATAAATTTAATATTAAATCAGTCAAGTAACAGACGAATAAAACCGAATGAGCTTCTAATTTTGTAATCCGGAAATGTATTTAACGTTAATGATTTCTTCAGTGATTCAGCCGTTTCAGATAGGATGACGTTTACGCTCTATAAATATGAACATTGATTACGTTAACAAGAGTGCGTTACCGAACGGTTCAATTTATTTGACACTTCATGAAAAAAATTGCTTGTTAGTTTTTTCTCTAATATAGTTTAATTTGTAATTGTCGTCTGGTCGGTGGTACGGACCAGAAACCTAAAAGCTGAATTTATTTAAAATCTATTTACTGCCAATTAATTTTAATTAATAGCCAGTCATACCTTCTTCGGGCGTTGTAAGAACCAGTAAGTTTAATTTAAATAAAAAATTTAACTTTTAATTATTAAACAATCGGTTCTTTGGTATCGGAAATCTACCCTACAGACAAAAGTCTTTTGTCTGTAGGGTACTCGAATATAGTGTGCTAATACGATCGTTTCCCTGTAACCTAAAATGGCATCTGGTAAGATACAAAAGATTGTTAAATGATTGAGAAATTTTCGAAAAAATTTAAAAGGTATGAAATGCAATTCACCGTCGCGTCGCCTGGTTAATGGAACCTTATTTTATTTCATAATTTTTAGTGGCCTTTTTTTGAAGACCGTTCAGTTTTTTCAAAACTTTTTTTCATCCTCCTATTTAGCTATAACATTGTAAAAAAGATATCATCCGTCGTTTTAAATTTTTGAGCTTTGAATATAATCTGTAAATTTGAGATACAAATTCTAAAGAATAATGACGTTTTCGATCACTTGAAAAGTAGCAATCGATGCGAGGCTACAAAACGAACCTGTGCGCGGGGCTAGGTCGTGTGACATCGCTAACTTAATGTATAATATACTATAAATGTTTGTTTCTGTTTACGTGATAAAGTTGGATGGTTCATGCATGAAGCAAGATGACAGCAAGAAAGTGATGTTTTTTACCAAAATGTACGAAACGTCCACGAAAATCCCTTTTAAAATGTTTGTGACAGTCCTGATAGGCTTAAAGAGAAGAGAAGAAATGTTAAGGATGTAACGTAGAAGACTTTACCAAAATAAAGCTAATGAACATAGATTTAATCTTATTATATTTAATTTTTTAGACAAAACATGAAATTTAATTACCTTTACTGAAGCATTTATTAATATAAAAAAAATGGAATTATAGCATGAGATAATCTTTAAGGGCGTGGGCAAACCGTCAACACTTTCGTCAGAGTAAAAACAAAATAAAAAACATGCACGGTAAAATACAAAGTATAACTAACTACGATCAGCGTAATGAATAGGTATTGTGACGTGCTTATACCCTTTTTGTAAACACCCTGTATCGTGGGTTCAGAAATTATAACACCAGGGTAACACTAACACTAATTTATTAACTTACTAATTACAACAACAATTAATTACTTGACTAATAATACACTGTGTACTACAATTCAATTATTCAGTCACTTTTTCACTGTGTTTACTCCTTACTCTCTGACCATCTCAACTGACCATTAGAACTGTACTAACTTCTACTCTGGTTTACTCCATGCCTTATATACCTAAAGATGAGGGATCCCGAATTTTCTGTATGACGTGTCTAGATAGTTCCAGAATGGATGTCATCACTCTAGAGCTTCTAGTAGGTTATTTCTCTAGTAGGTGCAAATCTCTACATTTAGACATCCGAACTAATTGAATTCTGTGTTGCGCACATTCTAGGGATTGCAACACATAACACTGCCCCCTCCTTAAGCCTGAACGTCCCGATCAGGCAGTTCAGCCTCTTTCACATACTTCGCCAGTCTACCCAAGTGTACGATTTTCATCTTCAACTTTTTATTTCTTTGAATTCGATACACAACGTTATTGATACGGATGATGATAGCATCTTGTTGGATTTTCATTTGCTCGCTCAGGATTTTCCTCAGTTCTTCCTGGCGCCTTTCTTGTTCTTCTTTCTCCTCTTGACGTCTTCTTTCTTGCTGTTCCTTTTCTTCTTGACGTTTTCTTTCTAGCTTTTCTTTTTCTTCTTGACGTCTTCTTTCTTGCTTTTCTTTTTCTTCTTGACGACGCTTTCCTTCCTCTTGTCGTCTTCTTTCTTGTTCTTTTTCTTCTCGACGCCGCTTCTCTTCCTCTTCACGTCGTCTTTTTTGTTCCTCTTTCTCCTCTTGACGTCGTCTTTCTTGTCGTTCTTTCTCTACTTTTTCTTTTCAATGGATTCTTGTTTGTTTTTCTTTTTCTTCTTGGCGGCGCTTTTCTTCCTCTTGCCGTCTTCTTTCTTGCTCTTTTTTTCTTCTTGACGACGCTTTTCTTCCTCTTGTCGTCTTCTTTCTTACTCTTGGCGATGCTGCACCACCATTATTCTAGTAAACTCCGCAATCAGGTCCTTCATTTGTTTCTCTCCTGCCATGCTTCTTGTTGTTATGTGCATACGAATATGAAAAAATAAAATAATTTTAACTGTCACGTCAGTATAGGCAATGGGACTTTTCAGAAAAATCTCGAAATAGTACGAAAAAGTCTTATGTAGAGTCTAGGTCACTGTCCAGTTAAAATAATTTCACCATGTCCAGTAATTTTCAAATAGAATGTTCTAGAAATTTTCTTAAACTAACACAAATAAGTCTTATTTAGTGTCTCTATCACTTGCCAGTTCAAAGAATTTAATTATCTCCACTAATTTTCAAATAGAATGTTCTAGAATGTCTCAAAAATACACTTTTTCACAGTTTTGAATCCAAAAATAGTCCTTAAACAATGTCCCGTAAGTCAATTCTCCGTGTCGCCACTAATTCCCGAGAAGAACACTGTAGAAACCTTCTCGAACAGTCCAAAAATCTTCTGTTCTAATTCCGCTTCTGACATCAATTTGTGACGTGCTTACATCCTTTTTGTAAACACCCTATATCGTGGGTTCGGAAATTATAGCACCAGGGTAACACTAACACTAATTTATTAACTTATTAATTACAACAATTAATTACTTGACTAATAATACACTGTGTACTACAATTCAATTATTCAGTTATTTTATCACTGTGTTTACTCCTTACTCTCTGACCATCTCAACTGACCGTTAGAACTGTACTAACTTCTACTCTGGTTTACTCCATGCCTTATATACCTAAAGATGAGGGATCCTGAATTTTCTGAATGGATGTCATCACTCTAGAGCTTCTAGTAGGTTGTTTCTCTAGTAGGTTCAATCTCTACATTCAGATATCCGAACTAATTGAATTCTATGTTGCCTACATTCAAGGGGTTACAACACATAACAGTATTATATAAACAAAAGTATTAAGCAAATTGCTGATTGGTTAACCATTCGGTTGACCAACTCATTGTCAAATAGTCTAATCTGACAGATGAGGAAAATTTTCACCTCCACCGCCCTACAGTTCCACAAGTAAATTTGCCACACGTTATTCTGAGTTATGTTTCGATAATTTTTCTTTGATCTTCCATTAAAATACGAAATCTTAAGCAAGAAAACACAAACGTCAAACTTTGTTACAATAAGAGAGAAAAGATGGTACGAAAGTTGGCATACAACAAAAATAACCGACACGTTGTGTAACGAGAAATTGTGTATAATAATTATTTAGTGTTTAAATATTTAATAATATAATGTCTTTGTTTCAGGTATGTGAGCAAATTTCATAAATTCGAGATGAAAGGTACAGTGAACTAGATATAACTTTTTAATTAGATTTTCATTTTTTATTTTCATTAAAAACCGCTGCCCAAGGAATCACTACTTCCACATCCAGATTCCCTATCCAAGTCACTCACAACGAAAAAACTTTTGTATGTGAAAATAATTGTTTATGGAACATTAATAATATAATATTTGAAATCCTTTACCCCAAAAACCCATAAAACGATACCCCACATCGGTAGTGGGGTGGGGGGGTGGTGATAGGGGGGTGATAGTGGGGGGTGGATGAAGTAAAAAAATATTTTGGGGTTTCTGGTTCCTGTACATACACTAAATCATAATTTTTTTCATCCTCTTTAATAAGGGGGTGAAGGTGGTAATGGGGGTGGCTAATGCCAAAAATTTTTTTGAGACCTTAGCTTCTCTTGTATATACTAAATACCAATTTTATGGACTCTTACCTACTTGATTGACCTATTTACCCCAAATTTACCCCCCAACCCTTTGACGGAACAAGATGAAAATATAATCTAGTTCTAGATCTCGTTAAAGTACATATGTGTACCAAATTTCAAGTCAATATCTCAAACGGTTCCAGAGTAAACGTGCGCACAAAAAAAAGTTACAGACAGACCGACAGACAGAAATTTTTTTTTTCGCTCAAACTTAAAATCTCGACGTTTCATGACATTTTAAGCCAATTTGGACAATAAAAATTTTTAAACATTTTTTTGTCGTTACTATACTTCCACTGGACGTGGAAGTAAAACTACAACCTAGGTCATCAAAAAAACAGAAACTAGACATGAGTATTTTTGCAGGTAGATTATCTTTTCTTCGTCTAAATTAATTTTCATATAGTATAGGTGAACATAGTTGTTTTACCGTTCTTATTTTTATATCGCCAAGCAATAGTTTGTAAATACAATATAGGTAACTCTGCTTCCAAAAGCAGCTGTAGCATATTATCTAATACGGAAACCTTGGCTTGCGACTGCGACTCTCACTTGACCGGTAATGTAATTATTTAAAGAGTTTAAGTGACTTTTAAATTATTTTGGGTGAAATCTAATTCTGACAAACATAAAATGCGATCAGCCACTAACAGTTGCTGAAAAGCAATTTTTGTTTTGTCGAAACCCCTTTTATTTCAACCCGTCACACGACACTGCAGCAAAAGGGTGTTTTTTTTATCGTCGGGATTGTGAGACTTAATTTTTATTAATTCGTAAACTTTTTATCTACATAAACATACCTTTCACGGATTTCAGCAGCAAAAAGTCGATGAAACTAACGAGGCTTTTCAGAAGAAGACATTTACTAAACAAAAATACGAGCAATCACAGAGGATTTAAATCCGTGGTAGAGCCGTTGAAAAGTAGCAATTCTCGCTTATAATAGTTGCTTTCAGATTTCGTTTACTTTTAAAGAGATGTAAAAAATGAGTTGGGACAGCAGCAGAGTTGTTAACGACCCAATCTATTGCCGTTTTTATTTCTCGCTGCCAGTTATAATTATAGCGCTAGGCTAATTGATTTATTTATTGTAAATATTGTAATGGCGAATTAACAGGGTCGTAAAAACGTACAAATAATGTGTGTACAGCAGCTATAGGTGGTTTAAAAACAAATTTTACAAACACGCTTATTCATTTTCTATACGGGGTAAGTATTTGAGATAATCACTACTTCTTATTCCTCGTATTAAGACTTGTGATTAAAGCTTATTGTAGTTGGTCTCCCTTTGCTATATGGCACGCCTGATCGCATCGCGCCATCTAACGCGACCGCCTGTTAGCTGCATGACTTCACCAGAGCTCTTTACCATCTTTCGCATATCACTTCGTGTCCTCCTTGCCTCTGTTTAGATATTTCCATTAACTATTTTGTAATAGCTAGAAGAACATCTATAGTCCAATTGTATAAGAGTAAAAGCTTTATAATTGAAGTCTGAGAACATTATCTCAATATTTTATACAACCAGTGGGTGATTTACACGCGGAAAATAAATAACTGGTGTATTAATCTTCTATGAGGGAAAGCCCCTGCAAAATTTTAAAGTGTGCCGAGGTAATTTAGTATATTTCCTTGCATTAAAACTTGGGAAGATACGCTACTGTTATTGTCGAGGTCAGTGTGCAATGAACTACGCACCTGGAACGGATCCATCCTTCAAATAAAAGTAAAGCAAATCTAATTTCGCAACACGCATCGTGACTGCTACCTGTCTCTTTCTATCTTATTACGAACTTCGACAACAATGAGGTCCGTTGCAGGTACGTACGTGGCAAAGATTAGAGAATTAATTCTCTAATGTTTGTACGTAGTATAGGAGTTCACTAGCACAGGGTTAGTGTCTTGTGTTTTTATTGTCTTCCCGATTTCCAGTTAGAGCGTGTAAATTTTAAATTGTAGGACGCAGGTTTATGAAATCATTTTATCGTTTAAAGGCCGCAAAAATGTACCCATACAACTATTTAGCAGCATCTATAAAGTATCTTAAGAAGTTTATTTCAGTTTGTTTCAATAGTTAACAATAAATCAGAGCCTCATAATATTACGGATGGAGTCCCTCAAGGTTCGGTACTAGGGCCAATACTTTTACTTATTTATGCAAATGTCTTGCCCAATATCACCCCTAGTGCTGATTTTGTCCAATTTTTGATGACACTACTGTTATGCCAAAGAATAAACATAAATAATCTTACCAGATCCTGTGACGCGCAGTTGTTAGTCCAAGAGTTGTTTTTGACAAATCAGTTAACCTTAAATACATCTAAAACGAAGATTATAGTTTTTTCACTCCCTCAAGTCAATGCTGACATAAAAAATGATAATGTTCAATGTGTAAAGCTCCTAGGAGTTTACTTGAATGGCAGATTAACTTAGGAACACTAAATAAGCCTAATTGATTTATAATTAGTTGTAAGAACGTTTATACCACCTGGTAATATGACACATAAACAAGTTTATAAAATAGCGATATTCGCATAATTATTTGAAACTCTATAAATAGCCCAGTAAATGAAGACATTTCGACTGGAAAAAATTACGAGAAAGCTGTTTTTTGTGCAGACCTTCATTGAGGTGCCCTTAGTACATCCTGATCTGCCAATTGACGAAGCTCTTTATGAAGAGGACGACGGAATTAGATCTGCTAGAAGAGAAGGAATGATTTATGCAAAGGGTTGTTTTGAGTGTCAGATGTGGATTAGGCCTACTGTTTGTTACTGTTAAAAAATACAGACATTGTATCTTTCCGTAACTTTTACTCAAAAACGATTGATCCTACGAAAAAAAGTGTAATAACCTTTTTTGTATAGAATTTTATAACTATTTTTATCGAAAAAGTGATACTTTTCGAGATAATGGCAAAAAACTGAAAATCCCCAAAAAAAAAAACCATGGCTCAAATTGCTCGAACTTCTCAGGATGTACTAAGGGCATCTCAATGAAGGTCTCCATAAAAAAACCAGCTTTCTCGTATTTTTTTCTTATTTTGGCCTCAAATTTGTCTTTATTTACTGGGGTAAAAAGATATATCCAGAACCATTACAAGGTAATAATAGAATATTTATAAATTATTAATTATTTATTTAATTTTGCCCTTCTGTGAAGAGAGTTATCAATAAAAATTAGAATAAATATACACAGCTTCTTTCTAATCACGTACAAAATTAGGATTTTTTTTCACTACTTTTGTTTGTTAAAGACTAAAGACTATTTCTCAAAACTGAAAAAAAAACTAATTTATTCAGAGTATTCAGTTTCATTTATCGAACTCTAACTCGCGCTTTGAAGTTAATTTATGCGAGATGATTGGGGGCATATTTGCAGAAAAAGCAAATTGCCAAATTATGCAGTAATTCGCATAACGAATGCCGTGAACTGTATAAAAATGACTCTTTAAAAAGGTGTCATCTTTTCTATCTCACCTACGTGACCTCTTTGCAAATTAGACCATATTGAAAAAGTAATTTATTCTGTCTGTTCTTTTGTATTTTTTGCCTGCTACTGCTCTCGGAGGGTCCATAACGCTGGATTTAATTCATAACTGAATATTAATAATTACATTTTATAAAACGACGTTTAAATCTCACCTCTACAAAAAAAGATGCCAGATGAGGTGGGCACGTCGCTGTTTGTATATCGCAGTTTCGGACTATTTTTTGTTCGTCAGCCCAAAATGAGTAAGCTTACTTATTCACTAAGCTCTGGTCATGATCCAAACATACACGGTTTTCTGATTCTCCTCTCCCGTCAAACAGCGTGACGTCATTGAAAACTCTCGCATACAAAGCTACAGCTAGTGTAGTGGTAGATAACCACGTTCTGTACAGAAATCCGCCCTTGCCCCTCAGTGTTTACAAACTAAGGGCATTGTGGTATAAGCGTGGAATGGAAAAGGTTGCGTGAATAGGACAAGTGCACAACTTGCATCAGCAGCCATATACTACAAAACAGAGGAATGATGGCGAGCGATAGTGATCGATGCGGAGGTGCCTGTTCAAGGTTACATGCTAATCGACGTTACAATGGCGTGCAATTAAAAAGTTTTTTGGTAAAATTATATGAAATAAAAAAAAACAAACATTAAAAACTATAAATAATTACATGCTATTCGTAATTGTAATAAATAACAGCTAGAAATATCTACATTAAGAATATTACGTCGACATGTAAAATTCATCGTTTTTTTTATACGATTTTCGAAAAATACAAGTAATTAATTGTCTATAGCTTTGATTATTGAACTTTTTTACGTATATCCTGTACCTTCATAAAAATGTTCCATTACAACAAAACGCTGCCCAAAGAATCACTACTTTCACATCCAAATTTTCTACCCAAGTCTCTCACAACGAAAAAAAAATTGACACTATATTTGCATCCACTGTGGAAATAATTGTTTATGGAATTTTAATAATATAATATTTTAAATCGTCGACCCCAAACGCTCATAAAACGATATGCCACATCGGTAGTAAGGTGGAGGTGGTTGTTAGGGGGGTGATAGTGCGGGTGGATGAAGTAAAAAAATATTTTGAGGCCTTTGGTTCTTGTACACACGCTTGTACACACGCTAAATCAAAATTTTATTTTTTACCCCCTTTAATACCGCCACCGACTCGGTGGCGCAGTGCTTAGGTGTAGGCTTGCGACCAAGTGGTCCCGGGTTCGAGTCCTGGCTAGGGTATGGATGTGTGATGGCGTTTTTCTCGTGTTGCCGAGACGGTAGCAGTGGGCTAGACTGCGGTTGTGTGAGAGACAACACGGTCTAGTCGCTCTCCTCTCCTAAGTTCGAGTCTCAGCTGCGGCAGATGGCAATGTCGCAGGGAATGGGTGTTGTGGTGTTGTCTATGTGTGTGTCCGTCCTGGTTGAGTGGTAGAATAGCCACCGGCTAAACTCCGCCAGGACATTAAAATAAAGAAGGCGATTAAAAAAAAAAGTGTGGGGATGGCAATGGGAGTGATTGTGGGGGCGGGTGATGCCAAAAAAAAAAAAAAATCGAGACGTTGGCTTCTCGTACATTCCCTAAATCCCAAACGTAAGTGTACCAAATTTTACGTCAATATCATAAACGGTTTCAGAGTAAACGTGGTAAAAAGTTACACAGGCGGACTGTCAGATAGAAATTTTGTTTTGCTCAAACTTAAAATCTCGACGTTTCATGACATTTCTAAGCCTATTTGAACAACAATTTTCTATTTTTTTGCGTTACTACACTTCCACTGGGCCGAAATAAAAATCAAGTAAAGTTATATATTGTGACGTGTTTCCACCCCTAGGAAAGCAGCCTTACAAATTCCGTGGGTTCCAAAAATTATAACAAGAGATAACCACTAAGACACTTTATTAAATATTTTCCTGGATACTTCACAATACTATTATTATTAACTGAAATGCACTTTACTGACTAAAAATAACAATGTTTATCACTTTGTTTTCACTTTCGTAACCTCACTTGTCAATTCTAAACTTTCCTTCCCGCCGAGAATGCGGCCTTATATACCTAAAAATGACAGATCCTGAATTTTCTGTGATGTCGTCACCATACTCTAGATAGTTCCAGAACAGATGTCATCAATCTAGAGCTTCTAGTAGGTTCATTCTCTAGTAGGTGCAAATCTCTACATTCAGACAACATCCGAACTAATTGAATTCTGTGTTGCCTACACTCAAGGGGTGGATACTTGTAACAATATTATAGTATATTTCCGAAATGCGATTCTCAATTGTTTGTCTGGAATGATTTTTGGAAAATATATGTAATTGTTTATAACTTATATTCATACAGGATGTTCCATTACAAAAAACCCAAATAATGTTGACGGTTTTCAGGAATTATAATTCCGGAATGCGGCCTTCAATTGTTTTTCTGGCATTATTTATGGAAAATATACGTAATTGTTTATAACTTTTAATTTTAATAACTAGATAATATTTTGATCTTATTCCGTTGGTTGGTTAAATAGGGTAAAGCAAGCAAGAAGTTAAAATTGGGATTTAGTGTATGTACCAAGGTCTCAAAATTTTATTGGTATAAGCCATTATCAGTGAGCACACTATTTAACTATCACCAATAAAAAAACCGCTGCCCAAGGAATCACTACTTCCACATCCGGATTTTCTATCCAAGTCACACAACGAAAAAATTTTGTATCTGGAAATAATTGTTTATGGAACTTTAATAATATATTTGAAATCCTCTACCGCAAAAACCCATAAAAAGATACCCCACATCGGTAGTGGGGTGGGGGTGGTTACAGGGGGTGGGAGTGGGGGTGGATAAAGTAAAAAAATATTTTGAGGTTTCTGGTTCTTGTACACACACTAAATCACTTTTTTTTTTCATCCCCTTTAATAATGGGGTGGGGGTGGTAATGGGGGTGGCTAATGCCAAATTTTTTTTTTTGAGACCTCAGCTTCTCTTGTCTATACTAAATATCAATTTTATGAACTCTTACCTTCTTGATTTACCTATTTACTCCAAATTTACCCCAATTTACCCCCCAACCCTTCGACGGAACAAGATGAAAATATAATCTAGTTCTAGATCTCGTTAAAGTACATATGTGTACCAAATTTCAAGTCAATATCTCAAACGGTTCCAGAGTAAATGTGCGCACAAAAAAGTTACAGACCGACAGGCAGACTGAAATTTTTTTTTCCCTCAAACTTGAAATCTCGACGTTTCATGACATTCTAAGCCTATTTGAACAATAAAAATTTTTAAAAATTTTTTTGTCGTTACTATACTTCCACTGGAGGTGGAAGTAAAATTACCTCGTTGCAGCATTTATTTCTTTCACAGCGATGAAATTCTTAGTCAAGGTGGAGCACACCTGAAAAAGTTGAAAAAAAAAATCATAACTTTTAAATTGTCCAAGAATCGGACCCACATGTAATGGTCAATATTGTTGTTCTTTGGGTTCCCTATTACCTAGTTCGTTTTGAACATCTATAATGGAACACCTTTTATGTACCTAGTAATATATTGGCAACTTTGTTTTCAATCGCCTTGTATTAGAAAATAATATTTAGGTATTAAGCAAATCATTACCTGTGTATTGGTGCCTTAATCTTGTCACGCTAATATACTAGTTTTAGGTAAACACTTTAAATTATTGGAGAATCAATAAAAAATAATTAATCGCCTTGTATATCCAAGAATGTCTGAGATCATGCGATCAGACTAGAAAAAATGTAAATGGGTAGTGAGAAATAATAATCACTCTAAATAATTATCTCGCAGTATATAATAGAAATAGCGTCAATATATCATTTTCCCGGGATTCGCTTTGTGAATGATTGTAACTAAATAATAATTACATTCGATCGCAATTACCGGTCCATTAGCAGAACGACAGAGGAACGTTCAGTACGTTCACATTCGAAACGCATGTGTCAACGAAACTGTTGGTATATGCGTAGTTGTGAAAGACCATTATATTGATTGACAGCTTTTGTGGCACTAGTGAAGAGCTTAAACTGTGTGTTATCTGTTATCTGCTTTCGATTCGGCGCGGTTTAGCATTAGCAATTATTGTCTCTATTCAAAATGCCGTATTCGATTGTAATCGTGTTTTCTTGTCGGTGCTTTAATCGAAAATTTCGTCGGAGGGTTGGTTCACTTCGTTGCCGATTACACAGTGGCGTCGCTTTGAGTTTTTGGCTTATGCAGGTATAGACGAGTTCAGCCACCCATCACCCCTAGCGGTTAAAATCGAACTACTGAAACGAGTAATGATGTATTGGGAATTGAAGTCATCATCTTATACGGGGTGATTCAAAAGGACGCTGCCAATATTGCAGAAAGGGCATTATATATCGACGTTATTTCCTGAAGGGGAATTATCTTTATTAAAGTTCTCAAAAAGGGATAAAAAGTATAACCCGGCTATTTTATAAAAAACTACAGGTAAAAATGAGCAAAAGTGAATCAATTAATTAAAATGAAAAACCTTTCTATACCCTACCTATAATAAGGTAAAATTCGTAAATAAACTAAAGGACTTTTGAAATAAAAAATAACCAACATTTTTTTTGCAAATATAAAGGGCAGTAGTAGAGCAATTGACAAATCAGGTAGGCAAATAAAATTTGTGGTTGAATTACGTTTACAAAGAATGAAAAATGTACAGAGGGACAGACATATTTATCACGTACTAAAAAAGGTAAACAGATCCGGTAACACAAAGATAAATTCAAAATTATTGGCAGAAGGCCACAATGCACAAAAACTACTGTAACTACTTCTTATTATTTGTTTAGTTGGCCAAAGTATTTATCACTAAATAAAAAGATTAAATATCATTTTACTAATAAACAAATTTTGATATTTTATATCATAAATAAATCGTTTAATCTAAATACAGGTAATAACATAAGAAATGAAATACATGGTAGCGTTTTAGGCTACAAGATACATACAAAAACGAAAGGTGCTATACATAGAAAATGATTTACAACTATGAAATAAGAAATTTTATCAATAGTCTTTAAGAAACGGGACTAGCACTCGCGAAAACAACGAAATGCCGCACAGAACACTGAAGATCGCATCAAATTGGTGTCTTTGATCACGACGTAAAAGTAAGTTACCAGTTGCCGGTAGACACTAGGGAAAAATATAAATGTACTTACAGAACTTCTGCAAAAGGGACGAAAGCACTGTTGTGAGTTACAAGCTCAAATTGATAGGTTGGTACCAGCTGTAGACTCAAGAAATTACATAACTATACCCATATAGGTATATTAAACACTGACTTTAAACTTAAATTTCCTATTACTTCACTTAAAGCACCTGAAGCATTACACTTATTTAATGCTGTTTTAATTCAAAACATCTATACTGAATAAATGTTGATGTTAACTGCTCAACTACTCGGTACAATTCACCGAAGAAATTAAATCTCAAAACTAACTAAACACTTAAATGGCTCAAACTCCAGCCATAATTTTGACGACTTTGCGAGCCCGAAGGCTGCTAGGAAGTTCTATTATATGTCTCACTTTACGGTTTTATACGTGCGCCTAGCGGTAAGGTAACCAGACACCATGTCATTTTCGCACTTGCTGATTGGAAGAACAGTTTCCATGCGGCCGTTTACCCGCGTATTTTATGGAATTTCTGGAAGGCTAACTCGTTATTTTACCGCGAGAATCTAATGTCGCCTTGTAAACAACAACAGGTTCGACAGAATCGGCATTAAATCTTTTTAATAAAAATAGCAAATGATACTAAAAAAGTTAACCGTTACAATTAGGACAGTCCATGTAGACAGATACACTGTTTTATAGCGGTAAATAGCTAAACCCAATTCTAACGTGAATAGTATTAGAACACAATTGGAAAAGTAACATGGACACACACTCTTCGCCTAAAGGCCTATCAAGACATTTTTATATTTTCACAACACAGGTAAAGCCACGAATTAACAACAGAAATTTAAACCAAGAAATAACAGCTCTAACTTACCTTTTTACGCCGCTTTTATGTAGGAATAATATAAGACAGTATAGAAAATAGATTTTACTGAAGCATATAATGTTAAAGGAGATTTTGATAAATGGGGACAAATAGGTGAAATAAACAAGTAAGAGTCCATAAAAGTGGGATTTATTGTATGTACAAGATGAGAAGCCAAGGTCTCAAAAATTTTTTTGGCGTCAGTCACCCTCACTATCACCTCCATACCACCCCCACCTCATTGAATTCTTGTGTGTTCAAGAACCAAAGGCCCTAAATTTATTCTTGACACCAGCTACGACCCTTAACATTACACCCACTGCTAATGTGGCATATCGTTTTATGGATTTTTGAGCTAGTCGATTTCAGATATTATGTTATTGAAGTTCTATGAACAATTATTATTTCTACTTAGTGGAGTGCAAATATAGTATTAACATTTTTTTAGTTGTAAGAGCCTTGGATAGGAAATCTGGATATGGAAGTAGTGATTACTTAGGCAGTGGTTTTGGTTTAATTATGAACATGATTTAGACGTTCACTTTTCACGATTAGTGCACTTTTCAGTTTATTCCTTATCTGACGGTGATAAAGCGCTCCGAGAGATTTCGCATTTCCACCTCATAAATTTCCCATTAATGCTCATTTAGGTGCACCAGCGGCTTTTATTGACAGCAGACAAACTGAATCTCGTTTCTCTTTCCTATTTAGTGAACTTCTTTATGCAAGGTATAACAATTTTAAACTGCTTCGGGTGTCAAGACATAATAATTACGGAATTATAAAGTTCTCTGGAGCGTTAACATATTCGCAACTTTGTTAGGTAGGGAAGTGTAGTCGGTAGTGGCGGCAAGACCTTTGGATTTTCAGAAAGACTGCGACAGGAGCATAATCAGGGCAGGTGTTATTACTGTCGAGTGGAAGCAGTGATTTATTATTAATGTTAATTGAGGCATGCAGTTGGTGAAGTTAGAATTACTGACTTTTCTTAATACGGTAATGAATCTGTTTGCCTAGTAGACGGGAAGTGTCGCGACAATTTCACTTCCTGGTGAGGATTTTAAACAAATTTCTATGCATTTAAATGTATATTCATAACTGGTTGATAACACAAGGTTAATAATCAATTGTTCTAAGAATATCAAAGAGTGTTTGCCGACAATGTTAATTTATTTAATCATTTCCTGATAGCTATTAAACGATTTCTCGAAATTAATGGATTGCTATGCTATCATTTGTTAATAATATCTGTATAAACTTTGGATCAAGTTTAAATGCTCAATGTATTGCAATCGTGAAAGTCACCCGTCGTCCTTTTTAACCGACTTCATAAAATTTAAAAAAGGAAAAGTTCTCAATCAAGGTTGGCATGTTTAAAACATTACACTGTGTTTGAAACAAATGTAAAAATATTTTTGTAACGCCATATCCCAAAATGACATTTATTTGACAGTTTCAATGAATCAAAACAATGTCATTATTGACAAGTGTAAAATAAAAAAAAGAGTGAAATAAAGAAATTTTATGTCATAGTGTGAAATAAAACTTATTTATTGGTTTCTACGAACACAGCAATAGAATTTAGTCTATTTTTACAAAATTATTTTGTTTCCTAATTTCGAATGACGATACAAAAAATTTTGTATATAACTCGAGACTAAAATATGTTTTTTTACTCGTGTGATTTATAGCACTCGCCTTCGGCTCATACTATAAACGCCCCACTTGTAAAAAACACCATTTTAGCCACTTGTTACATAAAATACTATTTTGTAACGCCATATCCTAAAATGACATTTATTTGACAGTTTCAATGAATCAAAACAATGTCATTATTGACAAGTGAAAAATGAAGAAAAAAGCGTGAAATAAAGAAATTTTATTTCACAATGTGAAATAAACTTATTGGTTTCTATGGAAACAGCAATAGAATTTAGTCTATTTTTACAAAATTATATTGTTTTCTAATTTCGAATGGCGATACAAAAAATTTTGTATGTATCTGTAGACTGAAATGTGTTTTTTTACTCTTCTGTTTTATAGCACTCGCCTTCGGCTTGTACTGTAAACCCCCCACATGTAAAAAAACATCTTCGCCACTTTTTATATAAAATACTATTAATACACAATGCGATGTTTTAAACAACTATTTAGAACACCGTTTAAAACGCAGTGCGATGTTTTAAACACAAAAAAATAGCCTCTGTACTCTTACTCATATGAATAAAATGGTCAGTGGTCACATGCACTAAACCGAGCATTTTATTTGTAGAGTTCTGTAAAATCCGTTTAAGAGCGCCATCTGGCATCAAGTAGTAGTAGCAGACACAGGCCAAGTTATGGCACCGTTTAATTCTAGTTAAATAGAGTTTTAAACGTTTTAAACCTGTTTTAAACATACCATTTCAAACATAGAGAAAAACAGTTCTTTTTTGTTTAAAATGGAAAAAAACTTTTTTCCAACCCTGTTCTCAATTCGTGTGTTTTTTTAGTCGAGAATTTGACGAAGTCGCCAGTTGTAATTTAAATTCATTTTTAATTTTGTGTAAAAAAATTCAAATTCCGTTGGAATTGCATTAAAATTGGTAGTTAAGTATTTTAGGAATAGCTGATAACGAAGCTGATGTCAAAAATTAAGAATTCAAGATGGCGAATAATTGCAATATTCCAAATTCGGGGAATTTCTGAGATTCCACAAGGTTTCATTCTGGGCCTCCTCCTGTTAGTTTTATTTATCAACGATATAGTGGAAGATTTGGATGTTAACATCTTACATTGTATGCTGATTGCTGATGATGCAAAAATTTTTACCGCAATCGATTTAATTACTGACTGTGAATTATATTACCTTTTGGCAACTTATCTTGAGCAAAAATTATAGATAAAATTTAAAAGCACGAGTGGTATTTAGGGAGAATATTTCACGAATAAATAATTCACTAAGTACATCTTTAATATTATGTTTCGTAATTCTTTGCCTTCAGACGTTTTCTTGTCATTTTTTAAAGTTTATTAACCTTTATTTTCAATTTCATAATTTGCGTCACATAAAAATCCATTTCCAAAGCGACTCATCAAAAACAAAGTAGGTATACATGTTTATCAAATGCATCTGCAGAAACTTCCACGGTATTGGCCATATTATAAATGTAATGACAAGAAAAACAATATACTTTACATCATAGGTATTGTAATGCATAGACTGGTCTTCAGTGTAAAGAGTTCTCGGGCATGCTTCGACCAATCACATTACGAATAAAGACATTGAACACTACCACATTTTACCAATCTCCCGACTTTACGTTCTAAGGTTGCTAATATCAGATGAAATATTGCTAGAGTACCTCCATCTAGTAACGCAATATTGGAACCATACGGCAAACTACGTACTCAGAAAGGGTCGTTTCCTTCAACAAAATTTACAAAATATTGTTATATGATCAGAAAGTATATTAAATATACATTGTATATATCATGTTAAAAAAAGTTCTAATCATCACATGCGTGAACAAATTGGTTTTGAAGATAAAAAAGCGGTAAATAATGACGTATACTGAGAATTCAATTCTAGAGAATTTTCATGTTTTCATTTATCATGTTGGTGGTAGTGCTCTGTTGATTTGTTGTTTACGTTTACATTGTGTGTTTAATATTTATTTATAATGGAACTTAATTTTGTGAAAGGTACTTCAGATAATTTACCCATAGTGGATTTTTATATGGTACACCAGTTTTATGTAGGCTTTAAGTGCCGAATCCCGAAATGTTAAAAATTTGAGGTTAGTACTTTTTTAAAATAATTTGACAATGACTCACATCGATACTAGCACTAACCGCAAATAAGCAAAGCAAACGACGCCCAGTTTGTACTTTCTGTAATTGGTCTCTAACATTTTTTCGGTAAAGTAATACTTTTCGAGATACTTGACGAAAGCCGTTTGGAAATACCTTTTTTTAAAGCTAAAATCGCAATTTTGAAGTCGTTATAACTTAAAAACTATCAATTTATGTGAAAAATTGCATACAACCTTTTCTTCTTAAAATTTTGTTCTACTTCAACTCCAATAAATAAATTAGCAAGCCCCCATACAATATAGAAACTTTTCTGTGAAGCATTTACTATTATACTGCCAAAGATGAACGAAATCCGTTAAATATGACATTATTCCGAAGTCAAAACCTTTAGTTACTGTACTATAAGGTTTGCTTGTTTAAGCAAAGGAATTATGGTGTATAGTGGATAATTTTGATTTTCTTAACTTTGTGATGAGTTACCGATTTAGTTTATTTGTTTCCAGAGCGAGTGTGTAACATGTAATAATTAATTTACCTACTTGGTATTCATTTCTGTTTAATTTTAGTTATGATAATTATTTTGTAATTCCATTTTTATATGCCACTGAAAGCTGTGTTTGACTGGTCCCTAGCCTATACATTCCAGACAGCCTTGCCTTTGAAATTGGGAATTGTCAACTTATGTGGTGTGTTTGTGTTATGTTTATATTATTATATTACTGCGTATATAATACAAGACTACAATTTACAAGTTATGTTAACAATTAGTAATACGCTAGAGAAGAAATTTATAGAGAAAACTTAAAAGCACGTTTGGTTCTATTTGTGGAAAACATTTAACGAAACAAAACATGGCATATGTCAAAATATTAACGATAAATTTTTCGTGTTAGTACTGTCAAAAGCCGATCTAGGCTAGTCTACCGCTAATAATGACATTTTATTGGTGCAATGTTGCCAAAAAAAAAACGGGCATTCATTGGCTGTCACGTCAATGAGTGAAATAATCTTTGTAAAATACACTGCTTCTATTTTCAACGAAATCTTTAACTTTCATATGCCATTTAGAGTTTTTTTCCATTCCGGTAAATAGCAATACGAACCTGATGGAACAAGGCAGCACACTTTCTAAAGTGAGTATGCTGTAAACTACCAAATACATTAAAATCTAATGCACATAACTAACTGTATCAGCGAAGATATACAACGTAGAAGTGAAAGGATGCGTGACTATACTGAACAAAAGGCTCCGGAGGGTCAGTTATGTAAGAGAACAGTTCATCGCTGTTAATTTCATAAACTGCGAGTTCCTCCCACATCGCGAAAGTAGGACGGCCGATGTAAAAATCGCGCTTGCATTAGCAAAAGTGGAAGTGGATTAGCGTAAACGAAAGTGCATTCATCATGTAATCAGTTTAACATTTACTTTTGGCCGTCTATCTTATTGGTTTCTCTTCTTCGCGATGAGAGATATAGTATCTCTGTTTTACCAGGGCCACGTCAAATATCTCGCTTAATATCTATTGTAGAAGAAAAAAGTTGTAGTAAAAACTATTCCAATTTTTGTTGGCTTTATTTTAGTAAAAAAAATATTCGAAATCCCTAGCCTACTTTGAAAGATATAATACAAAATCATGAAAAATTGGAAAAATACAAACGCTTATTTATATACTTATTCCTTATTTAAGGAGATACGAAAGAAGTTAAAGGGATTAAAATTGACGGCACGGACTATAAGAATAATAATATTGACCAAATTAGATGGGATATGGGGTTTTCTCTAAAACTATGGCAGATAGACAAAAACCAAGTAACAATTATAAGACAGTTTTGATTTTTCTAGGGTTTAAAAGTGCTTTAATATGTTCAATAAAATGATATTGGTTTTAAAGTTACCTTAAAATAAAGTAAAACTTCTTAAAGACCACTTATTCTTATGTAAAGAATTTAATGCACTCTTTAAATTAAAATAACACTATTTGCCCTATTGATCTTATAGTGGTTTTATAATACTCTCGAGATTAGCCATTTGAAAACTAACTTGCTTTTTTAAAAGATTATATAGCAAGTTGGTTTTAAAACAATCTATTTTGAAACAAATAGTTTTAATGTAATTTTATGGAGTACCCCTGATGTACTCATTAAAACCCCTCAAGAAAACTATCTTATCTTAAGTCTATATACTCAATAAAATTCCACATTTAATCCAAAAACATAATTTTTACTTTTTAAAGAGTACATTAAGAATATTTTAAAGCTCAAAGGTTTTAATTTAGTCAATTTGGTTAAAAGAAATGCCTGTTGGATTTTTGACGACTTTATTAAAACTAATTCTACCCCCTCCGCATTCGGAGAAAACGCCATCTTCTCAATAAGGTAATTTAGTGGACCAGTGCAGTCCGTGTGTACCTATTTTCTACGTGAAAGAAAATTAGAACACATATTTAAAATGGAAAATATTAGCGACAAGTATTGTAACAGAATGGAACAGTAATATGCAAAACCTGTTTTTTAATTAAATTAGGCACATAAAAGATGGAAATACACTAAATGCAGCAATCACAAAACCGGCACAATTTGTAAGGTTAGGATTTCATTCGCGCGCCAGACCACTTTAAATCAATAAGACCACGAGTTTGAACATATTAAAGCAACTCAGTTTTAAAATGAAGAGTAAATAGACGTCTGCGAGAGTAATTGTACTTAAAGTGGTAAATAAAACGCTGTTTTAAGTCTTGTAAGATTTAAAATGTTCTATACACTTGCAATCAGTTTAAATCTAGATCGCACCATGTTTTATATAAAATACAGACTCAGCCATAATGGACATTTTCAATAGCCATAGAAAAAATATTATTATTGAAATATATGCGCCTTACATCCTCTTAAATAACTGAAGAACGGTGTGTCCAAACATGCAATTTAATAAAAAAATGCATTTAGATGTTTAGATGCAAAATAAAATTTGACGATAGTTCTTAAATATTTTTTAAATAATAAAAAAAAAACATTAAATTGATGGCGCTCGAGTTAGTAGAAGTATTTTATTACATTTTATCAGAAAAGTGCCATCCGTTGGTAAATTCTTTACCAGAATAGTTTGCATTTGCGTTACGTTTAAAACACTCTGCCATTATAGAGACTTGCCGTTTTAACTATTTCACACATAAAAGTTTTCCGACTTTAGTAAACAAAATAAAACCCTTTTAGGATTCATTATAATTATTCTCAAGGTAATTTAGTCTGCTGCAAGTATATTTTAAATGCAAAACGTCAGTTAATAAGTTTTAATACATAAATTTAAAGTTGCCTTGAAGAACTCTTTAAGATTATAAAATTAAAACTAAATGGTTTTAATATAGTTTTAAGAATGGGCCCTTTTTGCTAGACGCTGCTTTATGGTGGTCCTAAGGCTGTCTTGAAGATCATTTGGTTTTATTCGAAGTTTTATTGTATAGTTTTAAAGCGACCTTGGAGATCGCAATAATATTAGTGTTATTTGGGACATAACTCGTGTTTTTTTTTTAATAAATTATTTCATCGTTCGATCACAACTTAAATTAGCTATCCAACGATATATCATATGTCATATTTATCTCTATAAAAAGTGGTTAATTTTCGAAAAATTTAATGTATTTGTGAGGAGGCCATGGAAAACTATTAACAACAACACTTCTTATAATATAAAATAATTTTGCCAAAAATGGGAAAAACTAAACTACAATAAATGTTCGAACTGCCTTCCATTGACATCTATGCATTTTTGACACCTTCTCCTTATAGCATTTGTTGCATTTCCAATTGGTCTATGTTACTGGAAGGTTCTCTATATATAATATTTTTTAAATAACCCCAAAGCCAAACGTCGGCAGGGATTATATCTAGAGATCTAGCTGGCCACAAAATAGGACCATTATTTCCTAAAAATTAGACAATATCTAAACTACTTTGTTCTTTATTAATGTCCAGTTAACTAAATAATTGTTAGTTCTAACTTGACATTGATAAACTAGTCCTGAGTGATATTGAGCATTTAAAAAATTTCGTGTTTTATTTGACGTATGACCAGGGGCACCATCGTGTTGGTAAATTAATATTTGAAATTGTTTTACAAGCATATTGTCTACAGAGAGCTCTATTTCTGTTGTAGAATGTTAATACAATTTTCGTTATTCAAATTACCGTGAAAAAAATGAGGATCTATTATTTGGTATCCAGTAAAACCACGCCATACATCAAATCCAAATCGTCCTTGACGATTAACTGTAGCGGTTACGTGCGGATTTTCATGAGCCCAATGGTGATTATTATGCCGATTAAAAATTTCGGCACTGCTTATATGGGCCTCGTCTGTCCGTATAATTGTTCCTTCAAATCTTGGCACTTCATTGCACTTACGCAAAAACCACTGAACGTCGTTTGGGTTTAGATAGTGACTAATCCTAATTTTGTACGGTTTGAATTTATTTATTTTTTTTACGCAAAGCAACGCAGTTGTTTTTGGGATTCCTAATTTTCCTGTATTTCGCGAGACGATATATTAGGTTTTTGTCTTATAGTTTCTAAAACAATATTTTTTACAGCTTCTCTACCTGCTTTATTATATATTTTTGCTCGAGGTTTTACAAAGTATCCAAACTCTTTTAAATTTTGTTGTAGCCTTTTGAATATTTTTATGTCTGGCTCTCTCTTTTCTGGATATCTAAAAATATTGTTTAGGCGGCACTTTTGGCAACAAAGTTTTGCTGACTATAACTTACCCATTAAAATAAAGCTAGGAAGCAAAATTTGCATCTTCTCCGCGTCATATAAAATACTTAATCATATCTTATTTTTCACCATTACTAAATTGAACCATTTTTAACAATGCTCACTCACAATTAACTCACAAATTAGTTTTTGACATTTGCGATTAGTTCGATTTTCTTTTTTTTTTTACCGTGGCCTTCTCAATAAATATTAGAAATGCGTTAAATATGCATAGATGTCAATAAAAGACAATTTGAACATTTATAGTAATTTAGTTTTTCCTATTTTTGGAAAATTATTTTATATTATAAATGTTGTTGTTAATAGTTTTCCATGGCCTCCTCACAAATATATTAAATTTTTCGAAAATTAACCACTTTTTCTAGAGATACATCTATTGTTAGATAGCTAATTTAAGTTGTGATCGAATAATGAAATAATTTACAGGGTGTTCCATTTAAAAAAAAACGCAAGTTATGTCTATATCTCGAAAACTGAGGCATGCAAAATTTTTTTCTTATCAGCAACGGATTCTACTCAAAAAAGTGCCTCAAGAATGTGTTACTCGATTTTCGATTCGACACATTGAGATGTAGAGGTCATCCAAAAATGCCAATTTTCGAAAAACGCTCTGTAGCTCGATAGTTGAAAAAGATAGGCGATCGCTGTTTGCACCATTGTTTGTTTCTCAAAAATCGAGCTCAGGGCACCTATATTGGTTTTTGTCTATCTGCCATAGTTTTAGAGAAAGCCTCAAATCCCATCTAATTTGGTCCACCCTGTACAAATACTTTTCATGTGAGTTAAATTGTGTAAATCTTATTTCTGCGCAAAAAGCTGTTTCCTGCGACAATTATTATCACCCGGTGGTAATAAAATAAAAATGCTTTTATAGCTGAGGTTTCAGCTTATCAACTTTATCCTGACGATTGCGTCACAACTTTATTAATTTCAGATATGAAAGTGGCTTTATATACGATGTATATTAAATTTTTCCGCCCGGATTGCATTAAGGAAAAGAAATAATGGCTCGAATCTTGCAAAGAAGACAATTCGGAATGAAAGGCTCACTTTATATGTGAAATTTTATTGATATAGTCCTCGACGGGGAGGATTTTTTAAAAGTATTTTAAAAGCCGCGTTTAATATCTGCATTTAATTTTTCGGAGATGGTTAAGTAAAAGTAATGCACATTAAATTTCGCGTTGATTATAGTGTAACTTATACCAGCTTCACATAAAAGAAAATGTAAAGAAATAATAGTAGAGTGCTCGCAAAAAAGGGTAGTTTTTGATGTGTAGAACAAAAGTTCTTAAGGGCACTAAGTCCTAAAAACTCATGGTTTTGAGATATAGACCTCTGAAGTTGGACTTTACGTGCATTCTGCGGCATAGTTAAATCCTTATGGGAAATGGCTTTCGGCCAAACTCTTTGAAACTCCGGATTCTGGTAGTTCTTGATGTGTAGAACAAAAGTTCTCGAGGACACTAAGCCCTAAAAATTCATGGTTTTGATATATAGCCCTCTAACAGAGAAGAGATATAGCCCTCTGTCAGAGGGCTAGCTATATCTCAAAACCATGATTCTTTAGGACAAAGTGCAACTTTCTGTTGGGTAGTCGTAGAAAAGTATAGTATTCTACCCGCTTGTACAATAGCTATTACTCACTCGGATGAATTACGACACTCGTCTTCATCTTATGCCGCGAACGTCATCCTCTTGAGTAATAGCCAACATTACACGCTCGTTTGATAATATGCTGTTACTTACTGATCGGTAAACAGGAAAACGCTAAGGGCGAGTTGTACCAACTAGTTCTGGCCAAGTACAGCTTGATCCAAGATTAAAATCCAAAGTTAGGATTGTTACAACAATCGCAACCATGAATTTTGATCTCGGATCAAGCTGAACTGCTCTTGAAAGTAGTTGGTACAAGTCGTCCTAAAAAAATTAATATAAAACTGGTTAAAACTGCGTCCGAATGACCTATGCCATGACAAATGCGAATAATGCTAGTACAGTAAAATTAAAAGTTGACCGGAACAAATTTGTAACAAGAGGATTTCTTCAGGATTGATCTATGGCTATCCAGGAGTCTCTGACTGAAAATCCCAAAAAATTCGCCGTGCAGAAATAAAGAAAAAATGCGCCGCCATGTTGAAATTAAGCACTTTTTTCCTTTAATCGGTAATATCCCGCACGATGACACTTTAGGAAAAAGGCAAAGAGGCAAAATTTTGAGAGAAAGAACCAAGTTTTAATGTGATATAAAGTTTTTTGCAATCGGTTAACTATTAACAAAGTTATGGTTGTCAAAATGACAGATTTGTATAAAAAAAAGAATACTTCTTGTATTTTAATGCCATAAAATGCAACAAAAGGCAACAACAATTATTGCTAGTAATACTACTTAATTAAAGTAATACTTTTAATAAAATAAAATCCATTCTAAAAACAAAAGAACGTAACAACAAACACAATAAAAGAATTCATAAATAGTGAAAAAATAAATTATAAACTCTTTAAAAAGCATGAATAAATTAAATAAGCATAAAAAAAACTCTCAAATACGAGCTTTAACTAAAAAGCAGCCTCATTCTCAGAAAATAACACCTCTGACGCATTGCCACAGTCCTGTCCAATGCAATTTACACAGCCTGGTACTGCACTTAGGGCCGGTTTTATAGGTACAGTTTAAACCAAAATTTAACTAGAAGATTCAGTTGAGGTTCGAAATAAAAGTAAATAGCGTATTTAGCAAAGTGTATATTAAGCACATTAATCAAACAGAAAATTAACAAGAACTCAAAGAGACGCTTCTCACAGCAGTTTTTTACTACAAAAATCATTCGATAACTATCGATAATAACTGTCAATAACAACTATCAATACCACAGAATCTTTATTCAAATTTATTAATAATTTCCTATTTGATGAATGTGCTTAATATACACAGGGGCGGCTCAAGGTAAATTTTCCACCCGGGCGGGAGCATTTTTTTTGGCGCCCTTTCCTAATAGGTCATCACGGACGTACTTCATACTAAAGTACAAACTTTTTATCGCCTCATGGGAGAGGGGGGGTGCAAATAAAAATCCAAAAAAAAATTTCTCACCTCATAAAAAAAAATTTTTTGTCCTCTAACGCCCCCTCCGACCCGGCCAACCGCCCTTAAGCCGCCCCTGAATATACACTGCTAAATACGCTATTTACTTTTATTTCGGACCTCAACAGAATCTTCTAGTTAAACTTTGGTTTAAACTGTACCTATGAAACCGGCCCTTAAGGTTATATTTTTTACATTTTCAGGACCGTTTGCAATTTTTCTTACAACCACAGAATAAAATATTTAAAAAGAAATCAGAGACACACTTTTGTATTGTTTTTGTTGGTTCTAGATAACCGCTGTTTTTCCAACCCCAGTTCTCTGAATTAAGATTGTCGCCTAACCAGACTTGAATTTGCCAGTACACTCTATAAGTATAATATCTATTGGCATCGGATGTTGGCGGATGAACTGTTAGATCGGAGTGCTGGAAAATATTTTGCCTAGCAGAAATCTGATTATTACTAACGAACCTGTAATCATTTAAACTATTAGTTTTTTTACTGCCATACCATCTTAAAATAAATTCTTCCCCAATTACTGCAAGCTGATTTGCTTCAGCAAAACTTTTGAAAATTAATAGCCTGTTCAGTATTATTTCTAAAACTGAAAATACTGTTTTTTACCATTTTTATAGAATGCATCCGAATATGGCATGTGCAAGTAGAATATTTTTTACATTTTCACTTAGTTCTGAACGTAACTTGCAGATATTCGTTATTTTATCAGATTTACCTCAATCACAGGGTCTCATCATGTATACATTTTTTGTTTTGCAATGCTCAATAAGTAACGTTATTAAATTTGTATCTTGTCAAACAGCTATAACAGGGTTACACATATCAGCTGAACAATCAGTAGCAGCTTTTACAATTAAGGCTAGGCGCGCACGGGGTGACTTTTGTCACGCAACTGTTTTGTCACCTACCTCGAAGTCCATCGAGTCTTATGGAGATCCGCTCACGAAGCGACGTGACAGTCACGTCCTTTGTGAACGCGTCTCCATAAGACTCATTGGACTTCGAGGTAGGTGACAAAACAGTTGCGTGACAAGCCACCCGTGCGCGCCTAGCCTAGGGTGACCGGATTTTTTTTTAAGTGAATGCTGTACACTTCTGTTGGAAAAAAAAAATGATGAGCGCGGGGGGCAGAAATCCGAAAAATCATTTCTTGATCCCAACATTTTTTGATGACCAGGGGGAAAAATTTTTTGATGAGCGGAAGTATCCGAAAAAAAATTCCCAAGCAAAACGTAATGCTGTAACTTCACTATAACCTGAATGCTGGACTTTTGCAGACGACTTTCCAGCGAAATTCCGGACGTATAGTCTGAATGCTGGACTTTTGCTGGACATTTGTAAATGCTGGACAGTACTCCAAAATACTGGACTTTCCAGCTAAATTCCGGACGTATGGTCACTCTAGCCTAGCCTAAATAATCAACATCTGCATCCGCACATTTGACTGTGATATTATTTTGATTGAAATTTGATGTTAGAAGTTTAATTAACTGATCTTTATTTGACACTGATGCTAAAGATTCGTTTTGAGATATCTCTAGTCTCTACTACTTTTTTGTGGGTCAATATTAATTTCTTTCTAAAATGCATTTTTAGCTCTTCTTTGATATTTTGTAAATTTAACGGAAGTGCTTTCATTAGAATAGCCATCCGAAATAATAATACAATTTAAACCATAATAATAACGAATAAATGAAACACACTGATGAACAATATCTATACATTGAGCCGAGCGTTGCCACACAACTTTTCTATTACAAATTGTTTAGCACTTTCAGGCAAAGTTGGACTTGGTGTAAGTTTTTTATCAAAATAAGAAAAAAAGAGATGATTTTGTTGTTTTTCGAAACGAAATATCGTCAAATAAACTAACCGTTATGTTTTATTTCATATTTAAATAAACCATGTTTAATTAGTATTACCAACAAAAGTTTTTGTTGACTATTGTTACGTTCTTACGGTGTTAAAATACAAAAAATATCCTGTTTTTAAAAGAATCTGTCATTTTGAAAATCATAACTCTGTTAATATTTAACCGATTTATACCATATTGAAGCTTAGCTCTTTCTCTAAAAATTTTGCCTGTTTACTTTTTTTCCTAAAGTGTCATCCGTGTGGGCTATTACCGATTAAAGGAAAAAGTGCCTAATTTCAACATGGCGGTGCATTTTTTCTGCACGGCGAATTTTTTGGGATTCTCAGTCAGAGACTCCTGGATAGCCATAGAATACAATCCCGAAGAAATTAGCTTGTTAAAAATTTGTTCCGGGTTTGGCCCAAATTTAATTTAATTTTACTGAAGTATTCTTAGCGCCATAGAAAGCTACCCCATCGTGACGTCACGCAGCATAGGTTTCCAAAGGCGGGAATATTAATTCGAAAAAAACTTTTATGGTCGAAGTGAACGAATATCAAAGTTAGATACAAAGAATTTCATTATTTTTCTAGACTCTAGATACTTGTTGGCATGGATCTTTGATAAAGGAGGTAAACGGAAAGACCAACTGCGCTCCAATTAAGTATATCGATCCGGAAAAGAAAAGACCACACTGTTGAAACCGCAACATCGAATACGTTTTGCTAATGCGACGAATAATTGCAATAGTAGAATTGCCGTATAATTTATTTACAGTAACATTATCGCGTTGATATTAGAACGTGGAACTCGTCGACGGGATATTGCGAGGATGTGGTATTTGGTTTTGCAAAAATAATTTCTAATTCAGCATAAACATGAACCGTGTTTGCTTTATGTTTTATGTACATACCTACACATGTAGGTACGTGTTTGTTAAATAATATGGAAATGTTTACTTTTAAGTTAAATATTTGTTTGGATTCGGGCGAATATAAATTTTGCCTCATAGGAAACCATTAGATAAAATAAATAAAAATTTGAATAACTGGAGCAAGGTTTAATAAATCGAAATTTCTATCACTGGTGAATGTTGTTGGTTTTTATTGCGACGTCGGATACGCAAGTTGTAAAATATGCGGTACCTGCCTGTAATTGGCCAATCATTTTTATTCGAATTGAATAAAAGGTAAAATTGATATGTGAGTAACCGATCATTAATTTTATTCCGGAAAATAAAAAGCACAAAACCAAAACAAACCTTCTCCGTAACTAAATCTATGTAAATATTCTTTTTACTTTATTAACATTGTGAATTTTATTTGTATTATTTCATTTATTAACATGGTAACCAGGGAGAGCCCGTTTCTTGACAACATGACCTATCAAATGTCATTATTAGTGCTAAAACTGCTAGATCAGTTTTTGACAGCACGAAGATGCAGTTTTACCACTGTAAAACCGTATATACAGTTTTATCGTATATAATATCACTAATGCTTAGAATTTTATAAATAACATTTTTTCGAAACCTTCGTTGCCTCATAATGTAAAGTGTAATTTGATTTATTTGATTAAATCTTTGATGATGAACTGCCAATTTACACGAATTTATATTACCTTTTGGCAACTTGAGAAAGAATTCATAGATAAAATTTAAAAGCACGAGTGGTATTTGGGGAGAATATTTCACGAATAAATAATTCATTAAGTACATATCCTTAATATTATGTTTTGTAATTAATTGCCTTCAGACGTTTTCTTGTAATTTTTTAGAGTTTACTGACCTTTATTTTCAATTTCATCTTTTACGTCACATAAAAATGTATTTCCAAAGCAAGTCATCTAGTAAAAAAGAAAGTAGGTAGAAATATTTAAAAAACCAAGCTGTAGAAACTTAAAAGTCCGTGGAATTGGCCATATTTTAGACTAGTGACAATCAAGAGAAACAAAATACGTTAAACTGTATGTATTGTATTATTCTGTGGCAAAGAATTTTTTCTGATGCCAACTCCCTCCAAAAATACGTATTGTAATACATAAACTGGTACAAAACTGCTGAGAAGTCTTCACTGTAAAGAGTTCTCGGGCACGCTTCGAATAAAGAGAGAGAGAGAGAGAGAGAGAATAGTACTGTATTTACCAATCTTCTGTCTTTACGTTCGAAGATTGCCGATATCAGAAATAGAAATGAAATATTGTTCTGGTAACGCCACACGACTAACTATACAACGTGATCTACCATGACATGCGGAAAATTTAACAGTAGGTAGTCCCCACCGAAAGGAGTTAAAAAATGAGGAATAAAAAAAATTGGCCAAAAGAATGACTTTAACTAATCTGACGTAACGCGGTACAACCATATCACTTTATCAGACTTGGGAATGACACTATTGACAGTAAAGCTGGAGAGGATAGAAGTGACTTTTTTGTTTTAATCAAATCACACTACAAAAATAGCGAAATAAATCGAAAAGACAATGACCCTAGGCCAGTAAACTCTGCAATAGCATGAGATATTTACAATAACACGCCGGTATCCTTATTGTTCGACCGAGCAAATAACGCGGCTGTCTTTGATCTGTGCTTTGCCGCACTTGGCGGCTTCACTTTTTATGCCAATTAAGGAAATGTAAACAACTCCTATATGTTCTTTCACAAGTAAGTTCGTCGACCTATTCCCGACCTACTCAATATCAGTAGTGTATCTTGGCAAATTTACTAATAATTTAATATACTAAATTACCTCAGAACCCTCTAAAATTTTGCAGAGGTTTTCCCACATTGAAGACTAGTACATCATTTTATTTTCCGCATATCATGGTAGATCACGCTGTATATTTCAATGAATCTTTCTAGAATACTGTAAGTATTTAAGTGTTTATTATATATTTACCTATTTAATTCTTATTTTTGATTTAAGAAGTTTAATATTTAAATTAAAGTCTGCTAGTTTAAGCCGAGAGAACTTTAAATACAACGAATTATAATGTATAGTGCTTATAGTGTATTTTCTGAATTATTAACGTGTTGTGATGGATTACTGTAAACAGTGTGTTCCAGGATAGATGTAACAAGAGGTGTAATGGACCAAAAATTTTGGAATTTTGGAATGGTATTTGGGGATTGAGTCCTGCTTGTTGTAAAACTAAAGTATGCCAAAAATGACTTGATTTGGTGTTCTACAGGGTGTTTTATAAGCAAAGTTGTAAAAATCACCACTAATAAGGTACCTTTATTTTTCAAAATATGAAAAAATTCCACTAAGAAAAGTTATTTAGAATGCAATTTTATACCTCTATACCAAATTTCAGGAATATAAAATTATTTTTTTGAAACAAAACAATGTTTACAATGTTTTTATTATTCGACGTAGCTACCACCCACATCCACACACATTTCGATCCTTCGCCTGAAGTCCTTAAAACTGTTTCGAATATGATCTAACGGTATGGAGTTTACGGCATTTTTAATTTTCTGCTTCAATACTGCTACATCGTTAGGAAGTGGTTCAGCGTAAACCAACTGCTTGAGGCGACCCCATAAAAAGAAATCCAATATTGATAGGTCTGGGGATCTCGCCGGCCACTTGATCGGTCCATTCCTGGATATCCAATTTTCTCCAAAATTTAAATTCAACCACCGATTAACCATTTCTGTGGAGTGGCCAGGGCAACCATCATGTTGAAAATGAACTAAAGGCATATCTCTTAAAATATTTAAATGTTCTTCAGAAAATCTTTCAAGAAGATGTAAATAAGTGTGCTGGTTTAACCTTCCCTCAATGAAATAAGGTCCAATAACTCCAACGTGATAAGAAACGGCACACCACACATTCACTTTTTTTATAATATTGTCTTCTACAATGACTACTAAAATTTGGATTTTCAGAAGCCCAAAACCGACAATTCTGAGATGAAACAACACCATTGGTTGTGCATGTAGATTCATCTGAGAAAATTATGAAATGATGAAAAAATCTCTCTTCCATGATTTTTTCTCTAATGGTCAGACAAAAATCCAACCTACGGCCGTCATCTCCCTCTTCAAGCGTATGTTTATAATTTCCTTTATATGCCCTGATTTTCTTTGCCTTATAAATTTTTTGGAGTTCAGACTTGCTAATATTAATAAGAGCTGATCTCTCTCTTAGTGGCATCCTAGGATTTTCTATAACAGAGGCATGAGCTATAATAGCCCCAACATTGTCTTCATCATATGCTTTTATTTTTCTTTTCATGTAGTAGCCAGAAACTTTTTAATTATTCTCATAGCCTGAGTACGTGATAAAGCAGTGTTTGGAAATTTCAAATTAAATTGGCTTACCACTTCTCTTAGCGAGTTTTCACCGCCAATTCCGTAGCATTGCACAATATAAATTTTTTCACGCACTGTGAGTATCATTTTCACTTAATTTTTTATGCTTGATTCGTTAATTTGAAACAGAAATTAAGGATAATATTGACGACGTTTGACAGATATGTCAATAATAAATGATAAATGTGTATCCACTGCTTTTCTCATAGCCTACTTTTAGCTTCTACATAACTTTAAATATTAATTCACAAAAAATAATTTCTATGCAGTTTTAATTGAATGGTTCAAAAGTTATTGAAAAAAGTTTCAAAAAAATAATTTTATATTCCTGAAATTTGGTATAGAGGTATACAATTGCATTCTAAATAACTTTTCTTAGTGGAATTTTTTCATATTTTGAAAAATAACTTTATTAGTGGTGATTTTTACAACTTTGATTATAAAACACCCTGTAGAACACCAAATCAAGTCATTTTCGGTATGCTTTAATTTTACAACAAGCAGGACTCAATCCCCAAATACCATTCCAAAATTTTTGGTCCATTACACCTCTTGTTACATCTATCCTAGGACACACTGTATATATACATTTTTAGTTTATTTGTTTCTAGAGCGAGTGTGTTTAATTTGTACACGTGTAATAATTGATTTGCCTGCTTGGTAAGCATTTCTATTTAATTTCAGTTGCGGTAGTTTTGTAACGACGTTGTTATAAGCCACTGAAAGGCTGTGTTTAACTTGTCCCTAGCCAGGGCCGTAGCCAAGAGGGAGTATGAGGGGGTACGTTACCCCCCCCCCCAACTTTGTTAGACTTGGCAAAATTTGGTAATTTGAGACCTAAGTTGACAAGGCAAGGAATATATTTTTTTTAGATTTTCTCCCTCTCGCTCATCAGTTTTTATTTCGCTGGAAAAGAAATTTGTTTATGGAAAATTTTTTTTTTAGATTTTCTCTCTGCTCTTCAATTTTTATTTTGGCTGAAATTTTTTTTTTTTTAGATTTTCTCCCCGCTCATCAATTATTTGGAGGAATTATTATTTATTTATTTACAGAGTTGGCTTCTTAAGTTTATGAAGTTGGCAAATTAGAAAAATAACCCCCCATAAAAGTTGGCTCGTCACGGCTCTGTCCCAGACAGCCTTGACTTTGGAATTATAATTACATTTTCCGTCTCTGTTGTCAATAAGCGAACTCAAAGATATCAAGGATTCGAAGAAATAAAATAAAATTACAGAAAACCTACCTACCATAAGTTACATGTATTTATTATACACTGTACACGTTTTGTTTAAGTCCAGTATTATCCGATCAATTTTTTTTGTTTTCGTAGTGTACGTTTTGTAACACCCTTGGAATAGCTTGTACATTGCGCTGATGAACATTTTTATATAATCGAATTTTCCCCCGACGAGGACGCTTTTTCGTATTGCATTAGTGCATAACCCGATTATGTTTTTGCAGGACTACCAAACATCCCTCTCTTATTTATCGAGGAAAATATTTGCTAGAGAAAAACTGCTGGGCGTCGCTAACCTAATTTCGCAAGGGAAATTCAATAAGACCGAAGGCCTGTGATTTCTTCTTCAGTGAGGCTCTAATTTCATTATTTTTCAGTTAAAATGACTTTCCGTCATCGCCCGGCTTCACGGGTTTTTATAGCTACACTCTTGATATCCGTATAATTTTAGTTTTACGACGCTCTAGGACCTTCTCTCATCCAAGAAACAGTTAATATGCATGCTAATAAGGGGTGAAATATTCATTAATCTTACATGCTGCGAGCCTGAGACGGCGATGTTCGGTGGAAATTCGCTAAATTCGTCAGCAGCCACCCATTCCTCTTCAATCCTCGGGATTATGGATTGCCGAAGGATCCCAAGGAAATGACACCGTACGAACTCTGGATTCGTCTACCATTAGTCGAAAATGCAGTGATTTATAGTGTTGTGTCTTATGTAGTAATTCTCGAGCTGAAAGTTATTGGTCTAGTATATCGAAGACAGAGTGATCGATCTTTTCTCGTATAGAATATTGTAAAATATCACGTGAGGCAGACAAGAGTAACCTCAGAACATGGGAAAACTAGATAAAAACATTATACTTTTCGCAGTTTCTTTTTAAATAATTTAATTTAATTTTTTAAATATAATGGGCATTTCCCACGTTTTTCTTTTATTGAATATTTGAGAAATTCTCTTAAAAAAACATATTTTTTCTTTTTTGCGAAATTTGCTTCTTTTCTACAGAAAATCGAATTGTAATTTGACACGGCGAAAATACATAACCACGATTTTATTGTTTTAAGTTGATGGGTTGGACCAAAGAAGCCCTTATAGTTTGCCAACTGATGTCATTCCGGATAAGGGGGGTGGGGGGTCGTAAAGTTGAAAAGTCTGTTTTTCGCATTTAAATAGAAGGCTAATAATCTGAGAGGAAAGTTCAAATGGGAAAGTTATAGGTATTAAAAAAACTATAAAATGAGCCCCAGAATATTAAGATAGCTTTATTAGGTCAAGAGTAAATTCAAAAAAATCGAAATTTTGAAAAAAAATTTAATTTCAGCTATACTTTAGAAAAATTTTTGAAATTGCTATTTAGGAGAGAACATCTGATAAAAATTTCAGATCGATTTCTGCATTATTTTTTGATATATTCAATTTTTTTGAAGAAAAAGGGTCTTCGAAAAATGGCTATAAGTACTTCATTTTCTGTCAGATTTTGCTATGAGAAGAAAAATTCTATTCTTCGAGAGTTGTTCAATATTTACACATTTTTTCTATATGGTCATTATTCAGAAAAAAGTGGTGAAAATTTAATTTGAAAAAATAGAAAATTTTTTTGCATAAAAAAATCCAATTAAAGTTAAATATCCTTTGAATGGAATGCAGTGTTTTTTTAGGTAAACCAAAAAAAAAACAGCTCTTCAAAATGGTAGACATGATTTTTCGACACTGCATTCCATTCAAAAAATATTTAACTTTAATTGGATATTTTTATGCAAAAAAAATTTTCTATTTTTTCAAATAAAATTTTCACCACTTTTTTCTTAATAATGACCATATAGAAAAAATTTGTAAATATTGAACAACTCTCGAAAAATAGAATTTTTCTTCTCATAGCAAAATCTGACAAAAAATGAAGTACTTATAGCCATTTTTCGAAGACCCTCTTTTAAAAAAAAAAAATGAATAAATAAAAAAATAATGCAGATATCGATGTGAAATTTTTATCAGATGTTCCCTCCTATATAGCACATACTTTAGTAAAATTTCAAAAATTTTTCTAAAATATTGCTGAAATTAAAATTTTTTGTCAAAATTTCGTTTTTTTTTTTATTCACTCCTGACCTAATGAAGCTATCTTAATGTTCGGGGGCACATTTTATAGGTTTTTTAGATACCTATAACGTTCCCATTTGAACTTTCCTCTCAGATTATTAGCCTTCTATTTAAACGCGAAAAACCGACTTTTCAACTTTACGACCTCCTACCCCCCTTTATCCGGTATGACATCAGTTGGCAAACTGTAAGGGCTTGTTTTGGATGTCCAACCCATCAACTTAAAACAATAAAATCTTGGTTATGTATTTTCGCCCCATTTTAATACTATTCGTGATAATTCGACCGAACTATTTGCCTCTTTCTAGCTTTACCGAATTGACAGACATGACCGGACATTCTCAGGATAACACTTTTTCATCATTTTCATCTATTAATACCTTTTTTATTATATTGAATAAACGAGACTCTATCTCAGTGTTCCCTTTAAGTTAAAGGAAAGTTTAGGTGCTAAAAATTACTTACCGCTTAGTTTTTAAAAGTCATTCACCATTTCACTGTCAATAATAGAAAGATTATCACTTGCTACCTTCTCAAAACCTTTGTCCATTTTATGTCTACACAGTACACACGCACACTTTTAAATAATTAATAAGAAACAAAGTTATAAAGTCAAAATACAGATATATCAACGTAAATAAGTGAACATAACCTATCTTTTATTTTATTTCCATCAGTGTTGCCAAGTGTCAGTTATTTGTTAAGAGCCGACATATAGTCTGTTAATTATTGTCATTTTTATTATAGTAGGTGGTATTATTCAATGCAAATTCATTATTTTCAAAAGCGGAGATAAAAAGTAGATATTCTTTAGTGAAATAATTAAAGTATTTCCTCTAACGTTAAACATTCATATACATTAGGCAACATGGAAATAGTCTCATCGGCAGGTTTCCAGAGATGTAAAATTCAGAAATGTCAACAGGTTCGGTTTTTGTTCGTATGAAGCCGGAAATTGTTTAGTTTTGATGACGTAATTTGAGCGCGTTTACTTGTTTGAAATATGGAGTAAATTAGACAATATTTTTATTTTCAAAATATCCATTTAAAATTAAAATATTATACTATATGACGTGTATATACAATATTTATTAGGTGTTAATAAATGATTTATGACAAAATAAACATCAAGTTCAATTACGTGGGAAAGACCCATTGCTTTTTATTTTTTATTGATTCTGCTAGAGATCTGCTAGACGGTTGACGTGCTTATTGTCACGCTCTTACTAATATGTGCATACCCAATAAACTTTGTTTTATAATTGTCATTTCTACAACAATTTTGTTTTATTGCCATTTTATTATATTTATAAAATTGCAGTGAAACAAAATAGTTGTATAACATTTAAATTTTGCTTGTTGGATAAGTTTGGATAAAACCTTGTTAAGTTTAAAGTGTTGAACTGAAGCGTGAATAGGTCTGCTGCAGAAAGTGATACATATTGGCAAATATAAATAAATACCTTTATATATTTACAGCTTAGGTATTCGATAAAAATAGATAACTATGTTAAGAAAGTACGGTTTATTAAATACATAAAAAATATTCTATAATATTTGTACAGTGTGGGCCATAATATAGTTAACTCGTTATCACTACTATCATGAATAATATTTGAAGGATTTGATGGGAAAAGCAATGAGATTATTGGATGGGATCCACTTTTACGTGTCATTGGTGACAGGTTACTTGAAGGCACAAGTAAAACGTGCAAGAAACCTTTGCTTGTATTTGATATTAAATCTAATCACTTTCCTTCGTGCTGTGCTCACGATATTGTCAAAAATTTTAGCCGTTGCGGATATATGTTCATAAGAACTTTTCTTCATAAAATGACTTAAGGAATCACCCTGAAATATCATTAGCACATCAATGGTAACTCTCACTTATTTTCTCTAATATTTTTTCTTTTTGTTCCAGGTAAATTTCTACGATTAGTAGGCGTAATGGTAGACAGTATAGGATTTGCTCGGATAGGTTATCAAATTTGAAACCGGTAAGATTCGTCTAATTTACAGTTAATTCCGGTTAAATATACAAAAATTAAACAAAATTACGAAGGCACGTACCTTACAGTTCAAATTCAAGATTAAAAAAAAAAACAAATGTGCCGAGAAAAAAAGTTTCTTTCCTCGGCACGAAAAAACAATCCGGGTGATACTTTAGTCATCTCTAGATGATGCCATCTTGAGTGTCGAAACTCCCGTCGACAAAATGTCCGATATGGATATTTGCGGAAGTAAGATTTTTTATTAAGGTAGTAACGAAAAGGTCAACCTGCTTTTTGTTCGATAAAAAAAGTTAAACTAACAGTTTTAATATTTTATTTGGTATTTCGTTAATGACACTATTCCTGCAAGGGTTTAATTATGTATTGATTTTTTTCGATAATGTGTTATTCTGTACGTGAAATAGTTATCAAGATCCAGTGATTACGTTGAGTACACAGGGATCATCGGTGGAAAGATAGTTGCCAGATAACACGTTATTAGTTTGACGTTCAGAAGCATTAATTAACATTATCTATACCTTTTCCTCCAAACAAGTTTTTCTAGTGACGTTAAGTTTCATTAATGAAGCCATGAATACAAATTGTTTACTGGAACAAAATAAGTCACGTGTTCTGTACGGAATGTTTTTGTTATATCGACCACTTATAGCTCAACGTGTATGTTTTTGTGAAATATTTATTATACGATAATATGTATAAAAGTCATGCTTTGTAAAGTTCAACATCATTTTCTTCAGCTGTTGTATACGGGGTGTTTCATTGAGGACTCACCAACCGATGCAGGGAGATAGAGGATTTCATGTATTTTTTTCCAAACTCCGATTTTGCCCACAAAGTACAAGAAGATTTCAACCCAAAGTGAAGTTAATGAAGATAGATTTAAGCTAATTATACTATTTTGGAGGCTACATAAATAAAATATAACATAAAGTTTAATTCCCTTTACTGGATAATTAGAGCATGAAATAAACCTCAAGGGTGTGGGCAAACATATAACACTTTCGTCAGATATAAATAAGGAATTAAAATATACGTACATGCACAATAAAGTACAATTTAGAACTAAAAAAAACGTTTAGCTGGTCAACCACGTAATGATTAAGTACTATAAAAAACAAAATTGTTACTCAAATTGATTTACCAAAAAGTACATAAGCTAAACAGGTGAAAAATAGCACAGTAATAACAGTGTTATATGCTGTATTTAGACTTGGGCTGGATCTGCTGTATCTTTTTGAGTTCATGTTTTAAATTAAAAATAGAAGTTGCTTTACATTTAGATATATTTTAAGATTAAATGACTTGTCTGGTAAGAAGTTCAATTGTAATTATGCGACTCATCTGTTCCGTCTAGAACAGCCCGTAGTTCTATTGGGAACGGACGGGCAGTATAGTCGGTTTTAAGTATGTTTTTCAAATTATCCCGAAATTTGTGGAACACACACTGAGGGATAAATCATTTATGGGGACCAAAACTAAAAGCGGCTTCATGATGGATCCTTGAGGAACACCGAATATGACGAATTTGCTTTACATTTAGTTTCAAGTATGTTTTTTCAAATCATCTCTAAATAAATATATGAAGCTCATGCTCGGGGATAAATAACACAGGCTTATAAAAAAAAGTGGTCTGCGCGGTTGTACTGACCATACCTCCCTTGTATTTTGAGCCGCTGAAGACGAATCTGATCTTAGTTTTTCCCCAGCACGTCAGTTTTTTTTTTAAGCAAAAAAGTCTGTTGGAGCCTAATATTTATACAGTGTGTCCCCGGATGGAGTTGACAAGAGGAAGAACATCTCTATTATTGATTTTACGACGAAAAGTCATTCTTTATAAAAAAATTCTGCTTGTCGAAAAAATGAATTTACCATATAAAAATCTTAGATCAGATGTACCGAGTTAAGAAAACATCAAAATGCCTCAAGAGAGAAGTACCTTTATTTATTATTTTGGACAAAATATTTATAAAACAAAGTTGTTTGTAATCCAAAATAAGGCCTAAATACAAATTATGAGGTCTAAATTTTGACTTTTATGTTTTTATTCTGTTTATTTTTTTACGTTGAATTTATTAATATGAATAAGAATTCAAATTAAGAAACAGAGTGTGCTGTCGATAATATTGAACTGACAAACGTCATTGTGTAGAATATTACTATCTTACCTCTGCATTCATTAGTGTTCTATTGATTATTTAAAAAATGCTTACCAAACAAGAAAGAATTTATTTGATCAAATATTATGGGATTGGAGACGTCTCTTATCGATATGCAATTAACCTTTTCCACCAAAAGTTCTCTAACACAGCGGTATCGCGCCAATCATTGCGCAAACTTGTAAAAAAATTCAATGAAACTGGATCTGTATTGGATGTCAAAAAACCCAAGAAAAAGTACAATGAAGACGATGCGGCAACACCTTTGGCAATAAATTCAGTAATAGAAAACCCGAAATTATCTTTACGGAAATGCTCACAAAAACTGGAAGTAAGTAAAAGTCATTTACAGAGAATTTAAATGGAAAACAAAGTTCGACCGTTTAAGCCAAGGTTCAGACATACACTTGAAAATGGAGATGAAGAGAAGCGATTGGATTTTTGTTTATGGGTCGGTGAGAATTACCTCGTAGTATGGTGTGGGATTTTTTATGATCGAATCGTTGGTCCATATTTCTTAGAAGAAAGTTTAAATCAGCATGGTTATTTGGATCTTTTGGAAAACTTTGTATTGCCATTTATAAACACTCTGCAACCGGAAGTAAGGCGTAACATTTTTTGGCAGCAAGCTCATTCCTCAGTTTTGGTACGGCAGTGGTTGACAGACCACTTCGGAGCCAGATGGATGGGAAGATATGCTCCAATTAATTTTTCTGCAAGATCATCAGACCTTACACCAATGGATTTTTTTCTGTGGTGTGTTTTAAAACAGAAAGTTTATGCAATGACCTGCCGCATGATCGAGAAACACTAAAAGCACGAATACAAGACGCGGTGAATGAAGTGAATGCACCCTCAACCATTCGTAAGGTCTATGCTGAATTTATTAAAAGGATGGAGAAATGTGTTGAGGTTGGAGGAGGCTATCTGGAATAAATTGTTTTTCCACAATCGTTGAAGTTAATGTTATTATGTTATGTTAACGTTTGAAAAAAAAATGTAAGTTGACATAAATGTAAAAGTCAAAATTTAGACTTCATAATTTATATTTAGGCTCTATTTTGGATTATAAACAACCTTGTTTTATAAACATTTTGTCCAAAATAATAAATGAAGGTACTTCTCTCTTGGGGCATTTTGATGTTTTCTTAATTTATTAACACCCGGTACATCTGATCTAAGATTTTTATACGGTAAATTCATTTTTTCGCGAAGCAGAATTTTTTTATAAAAAATGACTTTTCGTCGTAAAATCAATAATAGAGATGTTTTTCCTCTTGTCAACTCCATTCGGGGACACACTGTATATATTTATTTGCTGTTAAAAGAAAAACCTGACTTGCTGGGGAAAAACTAAGGTCAGATTCGTGTTCAGCAGCTCAAAATACAAGGGATATGTGTGGTCAGTACCTCCGCGCATACCACCTTTTTTGTGGGACTGTGCCACAATCAGTGGGTCACATGATTGATCCTTGAGGGCCACCTGATATGGTGAATTTGCTTTACATGTAGATATATTTAGTTTTAAGTATGTTTTTTCAAATAATCTCCAAGCAATAAATGTTTTCATCTCATGCTGGTGTTAAATTGTTAATGAGGACCAAAACTAAAAGCAGTCCGATGACGGATCCCTGAGGAACACCAGATATGGCGTCAAGCCTGATATAACTATAACCACTGTATTCAACAAGTTTTATCCTGTACGGAAAATAAATGGTTGATATTATCAATTCCCCCTTTGGTTGGCAGTATACAGTATGTTTGGTGACTAACTGTACATAGCTTAGTGGAAGCTAGAGGACATCGAAATGACTCCAAAACTCCTCCATTGTACCCCGTAAAAGTTCGTATATGGAATGTAATTATATTGAACTGGCTAAATGAATACAAATTCTTGTTAAAATTAAAAAAATTGTTCCATATTACTTCATACTTTTTAAAGCTTTATTTATTTTACTTCCACATCCAGTGGAAGTATAGTAACGACAAAAAAATTTTTAAAAATTTTTATTGTTCAGATAGGCTTAGTATGTCATGAAACGTCGAGATTTTAAGTTTGAGCGGAAAAAAAATTTCTGTCTGTCTGTCGGTTTGTCTGTCTAATTTTTTTTTTGTGCGCACGTTTACTCTGGAACCGTTTGAGATATTGACTTGAAATTTGGTACACATATGTACTTTAACGAGATCTAGAACTAGATTATATTTTAAAAATATTTTTTTATTTTATCCACCCTCACTACCACCCCCTATCACTACCCCTACCCCACTACCGATGTGGGGTATCGTTATATGGGTTTTTGGGGTAAAGGATTTCAAATATTATATTATTAAAGTTCCATAAACAATTATTTCCACATACAAAATTTTTCGTTGTGAGTGACTTGGATAGAAAATCTGGATGTGGAGGTAGTGATTCCTTGGGCAGTGGTTTTTTATTAGTTATTTAATCAATGTTTTTGTGTCGAGGGTTTTTTAAGTTTGTAATTTAATATTATTTAACTTGACTTTAGTAAAAATAAATAATTATATATAAAATAGAAAGAAATTGGGAATCGTAGTTGAAAGAAAACAAAATTGAAGGTCGCCCAGATCTAACGAAATATTGAAATTAAAATATTTCACTACTATGTTGTAGAGCTCAATGAAAAACAGTTTTTTCATCTCTTCATAGAAAACTGCAAAAAATTCATTTTCTTCAAATATCTCAAAAACCATTAAAGCTTGTGCATACTACTTATATTTACAACCTTTTCTCTAATTTTCTGTTTCCGAGGTCCCATCCTGTACCCACAACGACCATAGATGTAGTAAAATGATATTTAATTATGGATATATCACTTGGGAATTTTTCCTTTCACCCCAAACTATTTCATTTTAACGGATGTACTTAAATAAATGTTGACCCTATTCAAGTTATCTTTTACTGACTAGATATTCAACTTCACCTTGAGCTTAAAAGTTTTAAAACTACTACCGAAACAGGGCAGATAGACATTTATGGGACTCTTACCGTTAAAGTCGACTTTTGCATCATAATTCTAGTACAAGAACGTTTTAAGTTTCCAAACATGTGGTGCCCAACACATAAATATTTCAAGTTTGAGTGGCACAAGACAGAAAACATTCCGTTTTATCGTGGTTTTTATAAATACAGGCTACGATTTGGCTCGGCTTCTGCTGTTAAACTAATTTGTTTGTGATAAGCCGAACAAACTACTTAAAAACGTTTTGTTTCGATAAACATACTTCGTAGTTACACTTTACATTATAAAATCCAGATATATGTCTTATCTATTTAATTACTTAATTTCGAACTAAACTAGAATCGAAATATTGTACCACTAGAAAGAAGTATTATTACTGAGTACCGAGAATTCTGTCTGTCAATAATACGTTTAAACGAAAATATTACAGCGGAGAAAGTCTAAATACGTTTCTATCAGGCGAAGCAGTGTATAAAAGGATCTTTTATACCACCTCTGCGTGGAAAACGTAGAATTCCGCATTACTGTGGAAAGTATAGTACCACCATGGCAGATTATAAGTAAGTTATTTATAATTCTTAATAGAGTATAATTATAAAATGTAACCAAAATAGTTAATAAAATACACGTATTTAATGAAAAGCCTTGTACAAATTTTATGTAATCCGGCCCAGGTAAGACAGCCGTGCAAAAACTTTTTATGTTTGCCTCTCTTTAAAAAAACAATTTTTTGCCCTCATTATCCCAGCGCGATTTTATGGCTGTTTTTTCGCCAGTCGTTATAAATCCGACGCAACCATACTTTTTTCCACGTGTCAATAAAAAATCAATGAAATTTAAATTTTATTTAATATTTGCATGAATTTCACAAAACTGGGATAATTATAATTTAACCGAGAAAGAGATGACTAAAAAAATTGCTAATTGAAGACATTGGTATCAAGGGCGCCACATCTCCAATGATTTTCTACGAATATAACGACTTTGCACTGAACCAGAGACAATAATTTCGTAACTATTAAAGATTCCCCATCACCTACGCCATTTAGGACTAAAATATCCCCACCAAAATTAAAGGACCTTGTGAAAAAAAAAATATGTTTAAAATGTATTTAACCTCAATAACCCTCTTTAGTAAAAAATCTAGATTTGTCTGAGTAATACGGTGATACGGGGTCCTACAGTTTATAGCCCAAGTGACAGTATATATAATACCTTTTAGATTTATTGAAGTCTTATCAGAGTTTTAAAATTGATAAAATTCTTATAAAACCTCTATAAATCTAAAAGGTATTTGAATTGTTACTTGGGAGTGGAATCTGAATCACTTCTTGGTGATAATTTACTATGACAATTTTTTTCGATATGCGGGGGGCTTCTGAATCCATTTTTTTATGTACGTTCACAGTGCAAGCTAGATGCGCTATCGACCCCCAAAGAATGAAATAAAGTATCAACTGGATAAAATAACTGGAAAGTTTATTACTACCCGTTAAAAATATATGTGTGGTGTGTGTCTTAGAGTTACATCTACCAATACTTCCAGTACTCGTTGAGATAGCGCTTATGATAATTTGATCGTATTAACTCTGTATGTTGCCAAATTAGCCAAAACATCCACAAGGTAAGATATTGGGTCATATATAAATGAAAAGTTTCACGGGTTAGCCAATATTTTCACAGAGCAATTTTTTTAAAACAAACAAACAAGCGACAGAAGTAAAAGATTTGTTAATTTGTTGGTAATAAATGTCCTGTACAGCAATTTCAATTAACTTGGTGAACGGATGGACAAACAATGAAGCTTCTCTACTATTTTGGTCGGTACATAATTATTGTTAGATCGATTTGATTTTAGGTGTACATGATTAACGTGCTTGTTATTCATGTGATGACGCCATTGTTTGTTATCGCATTGGGCTGTACGTGGTCTGTAATGTTAGTATAGACAATATATTCAAAAGGCTCTAATGTATATTGTATATGTACAGAATAATCAAAGATAATTGGAAAATTACCCAAAAAAATGAGTAATGTTAGCAAAGTGTGAAGTGGCTAGTGGCTATTTTGTTGTGGGTGATTTAATAATTAGTGCCAGCTGTAGGAAAACAGAGAAATAATCTTTTTGTCTCAGTGAATAGTATCACCACGTTTTGTTATTTCTTAAAACAGTTATTTTTTATATTAATAGTTAATTTAACACTATAATAATAATAATAATATTTATTGGTGTATCGAAAAGAAAATTGGTTTACACAAGTCGAAAAAACATACATCGTAAAAAATGAAGGTAAATTTCCATGTAATTTTACCCTCAAAGAGAGCGGAAAATTCCGTTTACCAGGGAGGATTGCCCAAAATATAAGGTAAATAGAAATTTTCCACTCTCTTTGCGGGTAAAAATCCATTACAATTGGGGATAATTTTACACGCAACGACGGTAAATTTACTATGGATTATTTCACTCATTAACGCTACAGCCAATGAGAGCCCGTTTTTTCACAACATTGCACCAATCAAACGTCATTATTAGTGGTAATTCAAGCTAGATCTGCTTTTGACAGGACCAACATGCAAAATTTATCGCTCTAATTTTTTAGGTCGCTGCAGCGGCAAATATTGCGAAAATTTTTTGACGTTTTGTGTCGTGACATGTTTTCGGCAAATAGGACAAATCGTGCTTTTAAATGTTATCTATAAATATCTCTCTAGCTTATTACTAATTGTTAACGTAAATTGTAAATTGTTTGTAGTACTGTATTAATAACCTAAAAAGCCAATGCTGTGTGGAACTTATATAGGTTCGGGACAACTTATGGGTACACAGCTTTCAATGGCTTAATACCTAACATAATTACAAAATAATTTTCCCAACTAAAATTAAATATGAATATCTATACGAAGCAGACAAATCAGTTATTTCATGATAAATACACAAATGTAGGTACTTACTTATGGTAATTCATCAATCATTACAAAGCAGCTAACACTTATTTGGAAAATCAAAACTCTGCAGTATCACTATATACATTATAATTCGTTGTACTTAAAGTCTCTCTACTTAAACAAGTAAACCTTAACTTAACTATCAAACTTCTCAAATTAGAAACAAGGATTAAATACATAAATATATATTAATAAACACTTTAATATAATAATTCAATTCACTGTTTAGGCTAGTAATTAAGTTAAGCTAGCGTTACTAGATGGCGGTACCATACCATCTGAGCCGGCAGCCTTAGAACGTAAAGGGGATAGATTGGTAATATGCAATTTGTGTGATTTCACCGTAACGTGATTGGTCGAAGCGTGCTTTGTTGTGATGACTAGTCTTATAAGTTACAGTACCTATGGTTTAACGTATATTGTTTTTCTTGATTGTCATAATTTAAACCTACTTTGTTTTTTATTAGATGAGTCGCTTTGGAAATGCATTTTTATGTGATTTTTATGATGAAATTGAAGATAAAGGTGAGTAATCTCTAAAAAGCAACAAGGAAACGTCTGAAGACAATTAATTACTGAACATAATATTGAAGATATACTTAATGAATTATTTATTCGTGAAATATTCTCCACAAATACCACTCGTGCTTAAAATTTTATCTAAAAATTGTTTCTCAAGCTAAGTTGCCCCTAGTTAATATAACTCGTGCAAATTGGCAGTTTATTATCAAAGATTAAATCCCTCCCGCTAAAGCGGTCGGGATTTATTCAGATAATAAACTGCCAATTTGCACTCTTTATATTACCAGGCAACACGCTTTCGAAAAAATTTTCGATAAAATTTTAAGCACTAGTGATATTACATACGACAAAAATCCTGTCTGGATAAGGGGCAATTTTGTTACTGTACTGTGTGTAAGAGTCCATAAAATTGGTATTTAGTATATATTAGAGAAGCTAAGAGTCTCAAAAATTTTTTGGTATTAGCCACTCCATGACCACCCCCACCTCGTTATTAAAGGAGTGAAAAAAATAAAATTGTGATTTAGGGTGTGTACAAGAACCAGAGGCCTCAGAAATTGTTTTTACTTCATCCACCCCCACATCACCCCCTTCCACCTCCCCCACAGATGTGGCATATCGTTTTATAGGTTTTTGGCGTAGACAATTTCAGATATTATTAAAGTTCCATAAACAATTATTTCCACAATTTTTTTTCGTTGTAAGAGACTTGGATAGAAAATCTGGATATGGAAGTAGTGATTCCTTGCATGGGCAGTGGTTTTTGATTTAAAAATACGTAGATTTTGAGAAAATATAACACTTTTTTATCATCAGATTTGGATTCGGCGCACCAAAATACATATAAAATGATCGATGGTCATTAGCTCAGAATTATAATTTTTTGTGTGCCGATGTATTAAGTTCATTACTCTTTTTTTTCAGTCACAAATGCTATGAAATACTAGGTGTATTTACACGTCAAATAGAGATGTTTGATTCAAATACTCGCGTATAATTCCAGTCACAAACAATTCAAAATAACTAATTAATACAAAAACCGCCGCGATTATACAGATTTATAACAGCGGATACCAGTTTCTAAAGTAAGCCAAGTCGGGTCTAGCTTCTAATAAATTATTTTGCTGCCGTTTACCCCGGCGCGGCGTGGTAAGCAAGAATTATACCGCACCGCAAAATCCGCAGCTTGCAACTTTGCCGAAGTTAAGCCGTTATCTTGTGCTAGGAATATGAATCATCTTAATAATTACACACGTTCAAAATGTCACCCACCCTCAGTTAAATTTAGTCTGTCTAATTCCAAATTGAACCTCCATGGATATCGTATCTGGGGTATAAATGAAAATTAATGAGTCGGGTAAATCCAAGCCAAGACAATGTAGGAAACTGTTTATTTAGTAACAGGCTTGCTTCATATATTTTTTCAGCTATTCGCTATAGCTAAGCGTTACGTCCCCTGGCGTAGTGCGTTGTTTACTCTTTTTTTCGCAAAGTTGTCTTTGCAAGTTTATAATTAATATTTCAGCCCACCTTAGGTCAGTGGTGTTATTGGCATATTCACATTCTGGCTACTAGTTTCCGGGTCTTCTTCCGCGTTTCAATCAATCATTAAACTTATAAAGATTATGTAAATTTACGTAGTTCAAAGGGCCTGACCTACGAACAAAGTTTTCATCTATTACTTCCGGTGGACAAGACCAAGGAGCAGTTTTGCAAAATATTTTAATTAAGCCTATAAGTATATTTTTCCTAAGAAAGCAATGCAAAGAGAAAATAGCCATGTTTCTGAGGTATCGTTGGAACCAATTACCATAAATTATACGTAAAATAACACTGAACTGACGAGGCGTAAAACCACAACTAACAGCACATAGATATTTAAACAATTAAAATATTAAAAACAAATATTGTAATTTAATTTTCAGGACATGAATGTGGGCTGCGGTGTTCATAAATTAACGAGGTATAAATGAGTTTACACTGACATATGATACTGTTTCTCTGACGGTTAAAATAGCAGAGACGAATTAATTTAATGGTGTTGTCACAACAAAAAAATGAATCAAAATAAAGAGGTTCGGATATAATTCCAAAAAAAATGGTAGTCTCACTAATTCTTGCTTCCTAGATTTTTGTCTGAGGTGATGGTACCACATGAAAGCCCCAATAAGTCCATTAGAGTAAGGTCGGAACTTTTAAGAGTATATCTGTGGAAAATTTGGAAATCGTTTTTACAGAGCAGTCTGTAAACCACTGCACAAAGTGTAAATAAAAAAACCGTTGCCTCGGGATCACTACTTCCACGTCCAGTTTCCTATCCAAGTGTCTTACAATAAAAACAAAATTGATACTATATTTGCATTTCACTCTATGCGGAAATAATTATTCGTAGAATTTTAATAATATAATATTTGAAATCGTCTATCTCAAAAATCCATAAAACGATATGCCACATGAAGTGGTACACAGTGAGGTTGAACAAAGTTTAATTGAAAGAGCTTGCATATGGGATTTTTTTATTGATTTTGGTTACCTTGTGTTCGATCATTTTCAGACCAAATACACGATTTTTGTTTTAAAAAAATTAAAGAACGCATACGTATGTGTGGAACACAAGGGAACTAAAATCAATAAAAAAAATCCATCCAACCTTTCAAATGGTTGAACCACGGTGGGTAGTTAGTAGGAGTGGCAGCTGACAAAAAAATGAGGTCTTTGGGTCTTGTACACACTAAATCGCAATTTTATTTTTTTTTTTACTACGTTTAATAATGGGTAGGAGGTGGCCAAAAAATTTTTGATACCTTCACCTCTGGTAACATACACTAAATTTCTATTTTATGGACTCTTATTTATTTTACCTATTTACCCCCCAACCCTTCAGCGGAGTAAGATCAAAATTTGATCTATTTTTAGATGTCGCTATAATACATAGGTGTTCAAGTCTGGATTCTGGATTGTTCTGGCAGGTGTTCAAGTCAATATATTAAACGGTTTCAGAGTAATCGTGCGCACAAAAAAGTTACAGACCGACTCAAACTTGAATCTCGACGTTTCAAGACATTCTAAGCCTATCTAAACAAAAAAAAAAAAATTTTTTTACTTCCCTTGCTTATCGAAGGGAAGTATTGTAATCGTGAAAAAAATCACCCTCCGAGATTTCTTCGGATTTTCACGTTTCAGAATATGTAGATACGAAAATTAAAACCATTTAATTCCCGTCAGTCTGTCTGTCTTGTCTGTCTGTTGGTGCTGTATCTACAAAATTACTTGACGGAGAGGAATAATATTTGGTATGTATTTGACGCCATTGCCAACGAAGATCTGGGATACACTTCCGCTTAAAAATGTACAGGGTGGACCTCGTAAAAATATAATTAAGGAAAAAAATACGAAGGAGGATAGTAATATTTGGCATGTAGTTAATTAACACAACTGTCAAAGAAGAAAAGTATGACAGAAAATAAACGGGGTGGTTACGTAAAAAAAATGTGACGATAATTTTCTGCATGCAATTAACACAACTGTGACAGAAGAAAAATATGAAAAAAATATATACAGGGTGGCCACCCTAAGAAAAATTTTTTCGGGTGTGACGGAGGACGGCATTTCTTCTCATGCAATTAACATAACTGTGAATGAAGAAAAATATGAAAAAAAAATTATACAGGGTGGTCATTCTAAATTTTTTTTTTTTAAATGTGACTGACGATAATATTTCACGTGCAATTAACACAGTTGTCAATAAAGTAAAATATGAAAAATACACAAGGTGGTCACTATGAAAAATCTTTATTGTGGATATAATATTTGTACTGTAGTTGACACAATCGCCTATAATGAAATCTGACATACTTTTAGTGAAATATATACAGGGTGTTCATTGTAAAGAATAACTAATTAAGTAACGGCAGACGAAAATAATATTTGGAATGTAATTGTTACTGTTTCCAGGAAGAAAACTTGATATACTTTTAGTTAAAAAAGTATACAGGGTAGTCATCCTACAGAAGGGAAAATGAATAAATGAAAAGTGCTAAATAGAGGGGAAAGTTTTGCGTAAATTCTTTTACAGATTTTTTTTTATACGAAAATGGTGCGCTCTGAAGCACCGTTTTCGAGGCTTTGACGACTCAAACTTAACTATCAACTATACCGTTTATGTTTGTTGTAACCATTATTTTACAAAACTTTTTGTTTTATTAAAAAGCTACGTATAGTTTTGGCCCATCTCGCTTTGTTTTCAAGATACTAGCGAAAAAGCATGAAAAGTCCACTTATTTTGTTGCTATTATTGTTAATAACTTTAATGTCCTAGTCTGTTATTTTACAATAACCACCCTATTTTGAGATACATTAAATGAAAAATATCGCCCTAGGGCGTTATGAATTTCTATAACGCCCTAGGGCATTATAAAATTATAACACAACCCAAAACAAGTAAATTATGATAGTGTTATTGACAAACAAAATGCGTTTCTATGCAACGGCGGCGTTTACAAACAATTTTGACTTTTACTCTATTTTAAATTAAATCGTTCTGAACATAATAGATGTCAAATTAATAAATCGTAAATGTCAAAAAAAAATTCGAATTAAATAACAGACTTGTAGGACATTAAACGTTGAAGGCACCACGGGTGTTATAGGATAATGACGCCCTCGGTCGACGTACATTCCCTCGGGCCGGAGGCCCTCGGGATGTACACTGCAGGCCTCGGTGCGTTATTATCCTTATAACACCCTTGATACCTTAATAACTATTTAATATAGAAAAAAAAATGAGAATGGTACACCAAAAGAAAATCCATTTTTATGATGTACACAAATATTTTATATTTTGCACTAAAATATATTGAATTAGGCACTTGGATTGAAAATTTAATCTGCCGATTTTTCTAAAACAAATTGTATTACCGATTTTTAACGAGTATGTTTTTTGTTTGTTTATATAATAATGACTACGATATTTTTTATCAGAATAGCCGGGAAAAACGGGGTGAGTGTTGATTGATGACCATTGTATCGTACTTTACAGCTATGAGCAATCGCAAAATAACTAATATAACAGAATTATCTCCCTTAATAACAATTTTGAGATTGATGTCTAAAATAGCCTTGATGTCATGGTGGAAAAATTCAAGAATGATTTTAAGTTTATCGGCCCTGTAGCTTATTAACTAACCAATACTCTACTAATAAAGAACATTTGGCTCAATCATGATATTTTGATCCCTGGAGAATACAGTGAAGTATGCACCTTTACTTTATGAGTTACGACTTATGACACACCGCGTATACAACCGCGTATATCGTATTTCTTTACATTTAGGACGTTACTTTAGCTCCGAATAGAATGTTTGCTTGTGTCACATCTAGTGAGAGAACGAACTAATAGACAACGAGCTAGCGAGAAAAGCAAACAAAATTACGCTTAAAATGGAAATCAACAGACTAGCTTTCACAAAGCTTTGTGGAGTGGAGTTGGCTGGCGTCCTTACTGTACAGTCTGCCCTTATTCAGCTCGCACCGTTGTTAACTATCACCGTTATCTAAGTTAATTAACAAATTTATTACGATGATTATTTATCAACTAAATTGGACAGGGAATATTCCCACCAATTACGGCGTCCTATAAAATCTAGAATTAGGTGCAATAAAACTTAATTCAAACAGATAGCGGATCTTATTTATCTTTTTAAAAGTTCTCCAGTTCGTCGCGCCGCTGATAGTAAGACGGACTTTATCTGTGTAATATTTATATGCACTCGACAAGAACAAATAATACCGAATAACACTGAAATGCCGTCTACATATCACCAAAGTGTAACCAACACTTTTATTAACGAACGCATAAGAACGATATATTATTGTCTGTTCTTGATTCAGGGAAGTTCAACAAATAATGAAAGGGCATTTATGAAACGGAGTTTTTACCACTAAATATATAAAGCCGTAGCTAATAATTCTGTTTGCCCCTATTTAGTCGACGGGTGGACGTGACAATAATATCTCCACCTAGCATAGACTATGTGCAAGGGTGTGTGGCTACGGCAGGGAGAGAAAAGACGGGCCCGGGGGGGAGAAATCTGAAAAAAAAAATTTTGATGAGCGAGGGAAGAAATCCGAAAAAAAATTTTTCAACATTTCAAAGCCGGGCCCTCCCAACAAGCCCGAGCCCGGGGGGAATCACGGGGAATCATCACCCCCGCACCCCTGTCTCTCGACAGGTCTGGGCTACGGTGAAGATGACTGCGAGCACTTGGAGTGGCAAAACAAAGTACCTTATCTCAGTTACTTAACGTTTACAGTTTAAAAATTGCACAGGAAAATAAAAATGGAATGCGACCAAGTGATCACTTGTGTAGTTGCGTTATGCTAATAATAATTTAAATATTCCTGGTACTATGTTATATGGTTTAATTGTCAAATTATAAAAGATCTTAAAAAGAAGGACAGCGTACTTACATACGTAAAAAGCATAACTTCTCGAAATCAATTAATTTGAGGCATAAAGATAGTAATCTAACAGCAAAACTAAAAAATAATATTGACCAAGCATACAGACAGTATATAAATGAAATTCAACAAGATATTAGTGACGATTCAAGGTCATTCTGGCAAATCATGGCTAATCAAAAAGAGTCAGTTTCCATCCCGAATAATAATGTGTTGTGACGTGTTTACACCCCTTTTGTAAACACCCTGTATCGTGGATTCGTTAATTATAACACCAGGTTAACACTAAACACTAATTTATTAACTTACTAATTACAACAAATAACTACTTTACTAACACAACACTGAGTACTATAATTCACTACTTGAGTCACTTGATCACTTTGCTTACTTCTTATCTTACTGACTTACTACCTAAAGTGAACTGTCACTCTCAGCTTCTCCATGCCTTTGTATACCCAAAGATGAGGGATCTAGATTATTCTCTCTTGGAATTTTCAAGAAATTTCTCTACAACTTCCAGGCTCTGACACCGCGCGCCATCTTTGAGCCAATTGCTGAACCATCCATTGAATTCTGTGTTGCCTACGTAAGGGATGTCTCTGGGGGTATAAACATCTAACATTATTTAGATAACCAGAAATGTAAAGGCCAAGAAGGAATTACAAATGCTTTTGCCATCACTTTAACAGTGTAAATAATGTTGATTCATATGGAGATGATTCAAATATAAAACTTTAATCCACATATATATCAAATGGATAAAAGTAAAAAAATATTTTGAAGTTTCTGGTTCTTGTAGGTACATACACTAAATCACAATTTTTTTTCATCCCCTTTAATAATGGGGTGGGGGTGGCTAATGCCAACATTTTTTTGAGACCTTAGCTTCTCTGGTATATACCAATTTGATGGACTCTTACCTGCTTGATTTACCTATTTACCCCAAATTTACCCCCAACCCTTCGACGGAACAAGATGAAAATATAATTCTAGATCTCGTTAAAGTACATATGTGTATAGTAGGGCCCACATTTATAACAGCGATATAAAAAAGCTCGCAAAAAAAACCTAAAGGATACCGACCATGTATCAATTTCAGTCTATTTACATAAAAGCCCATAAAAGTGTTCGGCTTCTTTTATTATCATCACAAAAGAATGGTCAAATATTTGCTAACAACAATGTAGGGCACTCCCACTGAATATAATTGGTTGAAATATTCTCTACCGGAATTATGATAATACGTGGGCAAAGGTGGCAAAAGCTTTTTTATATCGCTGTAATACCGATGGGCCAAACTATACCAAATATCAAGTCAATATCTCAAACGGTTCCAGAGTAAACGTGCACACAAAAAAGTTACAGACAGACCGACAGACAGAAAAAATTTTTTTCGCTCAAACTTAAAATCTCAACGTTTCATGACATTCGAAGCCTATTTGAGCAATAAAAATTTTTTTGTCATTATACTTCCACTGGTTGTGGAAGTAAAACACCGCTGCCCGAGGAATCACTACTTCCACATCCAGATTTTCTATCCAAGTCATTCACAACACATTTGTATGTGGAAATAATTGCTTATGGAACTTTAATAATATAATATTTGAAATCCTCTACCTCAAAAACCTATAAAACGATACCCCACATCGGTAGTGGGGTGGGGGTGGTGATAGGAGGTGGATGAAATAAAAAAATATTTTGAGGTTTCTGGTTCTTGTACACACACATTAAATCACATTTTTTTTTCAATAATGTGATGGGGGTGGTAATGAGGGCAGCTAATGCCAAAATTTTTTTTTTGAGACCTTAGCTTCTCTTGTATATACTAAATACCAATTTTCTGGAATCTTACCTGCTTGATTTAGCTATTTACCCCAAATTTACCCTAATTTACCCCCCCAACCCTTCGACGGAACAAGATGAAAATATAATCTAGTTCCAGTCAGTATCTTAAACGGTTCCAGAGTAAACGTGCGCACAAGAAACGTTACAGACAGGCAGACAGACATAATTTTTTTTCGCTCAAACTTAAAATTTCGACGTTTCATGACATTCTAAGCCTATTTGAACAATAAAAATTTTTAAACATTTTTTTTGCCGTTACCATACTTCCACTGGATGTGGAAGGAAGTAATTACAGGCCTACTGCTATACTGTCAGTACCAGGCTAAGCTTTACATTACTTTATAATCGTCAAAATACAATTTTCAGCTGGACACATTATATTATAGACATTAACCTTAAAGCAGCAAATAATGGCTTAGTGATAATGCCTTCAGGAGTCGGGGAGTTGAATTAATCTTTGATAGCAACATACATTAAATGTTTTATTTTCAAGCAGATGTACGTGTACATGAAATAACTATTTTTTAAATTGATCATACACGAATTTAGTTCTGTATTAAGTGATTTCACATAGATTACAGATATTTGTACCATCTTGGCAGTGAAAAAGTTTTTTTATTGTCCGCGAGACTCCTACGAGTTCCCTTTAACTGAAATAAAAGTGAAAATGTATTTTAAAATTAACGCATCCTCACCCTGGATAGTTTTTATCACAATATAAACAATAGCTATTGACAGTGACCTTAAAGTTCTCAATGTTCTGAACAAATTCCTCATAAAAAAAGTCGTTATACTTCCAGAAATATCTCGTTAGTTGTTGTAGGTATAAAGTTGAATGGCATTTTAATGTACTTCAAGGCAAAACGTCGGTCTCAAATATTTCTGCCTCGTATATGAGGCAGCATATTTTTTTTATATTGTTTTCTTCCAACGATATTTCACATCTCGCGTTATAAAGTAGTTTGGGAAACCTGTTTAGGCGAGGTTGTATTAAGAAGTGTACACCAGACTATCATTGAAGACATTGAAGTAGACGTAATTTATTTTACAAACATAATGCATTAGTTTCCTCATAGAAGGAGTGTTCTTGAAATGATTTATTGACAGAATCTATAACAGAAGATAAGAAAACAAGTTCCTATAGACAAGTGTTTGCGAAATAGATTGATAAATATTTATTGACCACTAATTATGCATATTGTATAAGTAAAATCATAAAAAAATGTCTTCGCTGCCTAAGTAATCCCTACTTCCACTTTCAAATTTCCTATTCAAGTCCCGTTTCAGAGTAATCGTGCACATAAAAAAAGTTACAGACAGACAGAATTTTTTTGCTCAAACTTAAAATATCGACATTTCTTCTAAGCCTATTTTTTTGCTATGTAATATTTCCACTCCTCTACGTGGTTGTGGATGTGGAAGTAATTGTTAATGTATGTACTACTACAATCATTTTTATATTGTCTCATAGGCTGATACTAAAAAGCTCAAATATCTGTAAACATAATTTATACACTTAAACTAGACCATATTTCTTTGAACATCTATCTGTGTTATGTAATTATGAAGGAAGAAACTATGAAATACGATTGCAAAATTAGTCGAAGATTAATTTAAATTATATGAGAAATAATTACATCCCCCTCCCCCCCCCATCAAACCCTTTTCCAAAGATCTTTTAGCACAACACAACAGAAGTGATAACCGAGGGCTCAACCAGTAAGGTGCGCGGGGATGAGCAGAAAAACTCACATTGAACATTGTCAGTCAAGAGACGGAATTATCTGTGTTATGTAATTATTGAAGGAAGAGGCTATGAAATATAATTTATGTATGCCTACTGGATTTACGCCATAACAAAAGTATAAAAGGTATTTATGATGTGATAATCACACATTCTTTCTCAAGATTGAGAACAAGGCAATCTTCTAATTATAATTATTATATATCGTACATTGTCACAAACTCTTACATATATTCAATATTTTACCACAATCGTAAAAATGTCCTAATATCCTTTTTTTGGAAACTTAACTACTCTTTCGGGAATCAAATTATTTATTGTGAATTTCAAAGGTATTAAAAATAACAAAATCAACTAAACTTGTATATTCCACTGACTTTTAACTGCAAACAATTACAAAACAACTTGTGAGAAAATATTTTCGGTATTACAGGTTTTGTAATATTTTCTAATTTTGTTTGCCAAAGTATTACATACTATTTAAATAACAATATATGTAATAAGACCAATAACCATATGCCCCGATGTTTATTCGGAATAAATAATTTTGAATTCAAAACGTATTTATTGAATGCGGAGTCGTAAAATTTACGACGGCTGGTGTATTTATATTCGAAAACAAGCTAAGTGTGGATTAAATATTTACTTATGATTAGGGAAATATTAATTAGAGCATAATTTCATTATCGTTTGTCGTTATATATATTACACTGAAGGTATTTATCTGATCACATGTACGCATTTATCGTTTTTATCGGCTAATTTTTACGGGAATTTTTTTTCTCTACTCTGTCGTGATCCTCAAATTTTAGAAAAATACGTTGCATAAGAGAAACGAATTTGGATATTATCCGAAGAGGTTGATTCTTAGGGAATTATTCGTGATAGTTAATGTGTCAAAAATAGCATATTAAACTGAATGAACATTATGATCCAGTAAATAAACCGGAAAAAAGTGTAAAATGTGGAAAAGTGGTGGAACAACACACGTGGAAAAATTCCTTTTTTCACGTGTTCCCTAGACCCCCAGGAACATTCACCTGCATTACCTCCGAAAATGAGAAATTTAGGGAGGTTCGAAGTGCCCCAAAAAGTAGCTGTCATAAAAAAAATTATAAAATTAATATTTCGTCTCGGAAATGGGTTCTAGGGATTTTTTTGGGTCGCTGATCATGAATCGATGTCCAAATTGAGCAATTCCATATTCCAGGCTGGAATACGTGCCATGGAAAATTCCATTTTTTCAGAAAAAATTAAATATTAACGTTTTTTGACGAGAATGTGCCCCAGGAGGTTTTTTTGATCGCTGATCATGATTTTGAGGTCCAAATTTAAGAATTCCATATTTCAGACTGAAATACGTGACAAATACTAGTACAGTAACTAGAGGTTCTGTAATAAAATCGCATGTATTTTCTTATGCAGGTTCATTTTTCAGAATTTTTATCAGACTGTTGCCCAGTATCTTGAATCCCATTGATTGAAATTATCTAATAGATGAAGGTCCGACTACTTTACATCCTCTCGGAATGATGATATATAAATTACGCAGTTCTCGTCTTAAATTGCATAGCTTCTGCATTTACGCTGATATACGAGCCGCTAAAAGGTGGGACGAGATCGTCGTGTTTACCCAGATGGAACATCCACCCAAGTACTATCCGCGATGAACGTTGCTTCATTGAATGTATCGACAAGACGTCTCTACGCTCGCTCAAGTTACATTTGTTTCAGTTGTTCAGTCATGTAGAGTCTTAGAATGTTCATTACGTTACTTCCTTAATAATTAGGGTAGGTAGGAGTAGGGTTATTCCTTATGTTTATTTAAATTGTCTTGACCTCGCGCTTTAGCCAGCGGATATCAATAAAAAAAAATCCATAATATTAAATAAATCTGATTTGATTTAAACAGGCTCATAGGTGCTAGTAGCAGTGCTAGGATAATATCTGATCATCTTGTGAGTGTAGTCCACACAAATTTATTTGTCTCGATATTTTTGCTATGTAATATCGACAACCAGTTAAATGATGGGGAAAGCGTTAGTTAAATGAGTCACGAACGTCTGCCTTCAACTGCCATTATTTTAGTACGTTCTCTTTCAAGCAGATGCTATTCCAAATGAATTCACACACATACAAAAAATTCTAGTTAAAGTTTCATGTAGTCTACATCACGACCACTTTAAAAAATGTTAAAGTAAGAAAGGAAATTTACACCTTTGTCTTCTGTGAATTGTCGAATTACACAAATTTTATATACATATATCGAACACTTTCCTGAATCCTGCAAATTAATATTTACATATTTTTCTAGATAGACGGTTTATTAAATATAAATGTTTTTGATGTCATTCGATTTCTTTTAGTGAATAGAACATCAGATTGATTCCCATTCGAAAATTTCATCTTGGAAAGTAGTTTTTTTCACTACTTTTAATAATTACTGTGTAAGCAATCCACCTGTGCCATATTTGTAGAGCCATCTGCAGTGTCTCATTGGCCAGTTTTTGAACTACTTGTACCATCTAGACATGCACCGACTGGAGAAACCTGAAGTACATACTATATTTCGCAAATGCAGAAAATGACCAGGGGCTCGTTATAGATACAAATCCTTTGAAAGGATTGGTACTTATAAGAAATTTTAAATATTTCTTTATATTTTTCATGAGTTATCTGCAGTGTTAGAAAAATAAAATCATCCGAAATACTCTCACATTTTTTGGGTATATTACTACCTGCTTACTACTATGTATGCATGTTGTCTACTGGTATAATTCCTATGATCATTAAGAGAAGAAATAGTACGCCCATGGAAGGTCTTTGCCCGAATGATTCATTACTCTCTGTCTCTACCAAACAGAGTATAATTTTCAAAGAAGTGCCTATAAAAGATGATATATGAGTCTTCACCTGGCGAAGTTGGGTACATCAGCTAGTTCTCTATGCATCCGTACAACTGTATGAAGCACGGAAATATTAAGAACGTAAAACCTCTTGCAAGTTCAAATCAAAACCCAAGTTGTGCGGCGCCGTAATTACAACGACGTTGAGAATGTTATAGCTACTAAAACAGTTTCACATTTCTTATTGTTCACACCATATTTCCTGTTGATAGAAGTTTTATGTTGTGTTGGCGGTTATTATATTTTATACTGATTTCCTTGGCAGATATCTCTAACAAAGCATTATTAGGAACAGTGTAGATTTGATTTTCGGCCATGATATAGTTATTACGGTAACACGCACAGCCTTGGAAGTATGTATACGATAGATGATTAGTTAGATAGCCGACCAGCAATTTCAGTTCGTTGTTTCTTCTCTGTTTTGCATTTGTGACAGTTTATTACTGTTTTATATTAAACCTGTTAGAGTCGGTTTATCGACGCGGCGCGACGTGGAAGAAACTGCTCGGCACTAATTGAGTCCCTGAAATGAAATTAAGGTCTAGATTAAAATTATGGAAACAATTAACTACTTGAGCCTTGTAACTCGGAATCTAGTCTGTGCTATGTGGAAACTACGAGGGTTTGATCAAAGTTTCTGAATTGGTTTCCTAAAAATGTATCTTCATCGCTTTATTTATAACGCCCATGCATTATTGTAATTGACCTCTCTTTGCTGTAAGGTACGTCTGACAGCACCATGCCATCTATCACGGTTGTCTGTTAGGTGCACGGCCTCACCAAATGAGCTGTCCAAGGCCTTCTTAACAAATGTCTCCATCAATACGCCGTCTGTCTTCTTTCATAATGTCGATATTTCAGAGACGTAAAGAAAATTAGGGCATTAGCAACTGTTCTTTATACGCTTCATCACATTTTCGAAATTTATGAACTGAAATTTGTTTTCAGTTAATATGATTACTAGCGAAGAATCTACCAAGGAAGTGCATTTAAATAAGTTTTCTTATTTTTTTTTACTTTCTCCATCGTTCAAAATGATGCGTTGTCCTTTTTAAGAATAAGCAATTTCGGAAAAAGGAAAAGTCACACGGTGCCAAGTCTGTATAGCAAATCATCTCAAAAATATTATAAAGGCCAAAGATCGCACTTGTTATTAGTGTAAGCACAAATATAAGTACTTCTAGAGTGTACTTTTAACAAAATGGGACTTGTCCTAATTAATTGGTGTATTGTAGGCTTACGGAAAACGTTCGAAATTAGCCCATACCTGTTGCTTGACCCCGCGGATGTTCATACCTAATATTTACATAGTACAACGTTCTACAAGTATCGGTCACTATTTATAATTTTGATTGATCGGTACACATAAAAACGAATGCGAAGGAAGTTGTTTTAAACGAGCGCCCACATACTTTTAACGACTAAATCTACCGGGTTGCTACAAAAGAAGTAGACAGCTAGGGTGCAGCGTTAGTTAAGTGATATTAACTTTTTTTAAATTTTAAAAACGCAGCACCCATCAAAGTGGGGTTTTATAGAAACAAATCCATTGAGCTTTTGCAACTTACGAAAAAAAAATTTTTCCCACCCCCGCAACCCCCTCGAAATAAAAACGAAATATTTAAAAACGGTAATAGAGGTTAATATTTTAGATATGATAAAATATAGATTTTAAATATTTTCTAATTTTTTTTCTTTCAATCTTTCACCCCCGCCACCCCCCTTAAAAATTAAATGCCGAATTTTTAAACGCAATAGGTATCTTCAAGGAGGTTATGATAAATTAACAATTTTTGTTCTCTTTCATATTTCAGTTTGATATCATCTTCCACTGATCTTTACGCCAGTCCCTCTTATAAAATTAATTGCTATCTGCGCAAGCTTGACGAGTGGTGGTGAATATCACTCGATGCAAGTTTGCATATTTAGTATTTAGTAAGTTGTCGGTCAAGTAGTGTCGTGCTCGGTCACTGATCTCATCATCGGTTTATAATGTCTTCGTCGGTAGCCACACGCGGTGTTGTGAAAGTGTGTCAGATTTTTGGTAAACCCGAAGAATTATGCCGGTATACACTGCCGACAATTGAAGCATCTTTAAAATACTTTTTGTTTGTCCAACATAACCTAGTACAGCAGAAAGTGAATAAAAATTGTATAAACTCTGAAGCATTCAAGACTGTAGCAGACGTAATCGAAGAGATTTGGAAGCGAGCTTCTATTCCGATCGTCTCTAGGCCAAGAATTATATTCTTGCTTAAACAGTATCAAGACCGAAGGCTAGCGTTACTTAAATCCTTTAAAAGGGATGTACAAAAAGAATCTTTTCAAACTGCACTTACAGATTTTAAAAAGTCGACCAAAACTCTATTTGATATTGCTATTTGCAGATGCGTTGATTATTTAAAATGTCGTTGTGAGAAAAACTGCAAGGTAAGTTTGGTTAGGAGGAATTTGAATAATTATGGTTTAAAATATTTTCATTTTTTACAGATTTCACTCATGGAACGAGATTTTATTCAGGATCAAAGGTCGTGTCGCAAAATGAAGATAGGAGGGATTGATAAAGAACATTGTAAAAAACTTCAAAAACGCAAGGCTAAAGAACTTCGCAAATGTTTTGATGAAAATTTACCCAGTTGCAGCAGTCAGTACTTCAGTGAAGAAGAAATAAATGAATCAGCCGATGAAATAACCGAAATGCAAAATGATAATGAGTTTGCTGCTAATTATGATTCTGCACAATCTGATCTTGACACTCCGGCTGATAATGCCAATATTACTAAAATACAAAAACGAAATTGTTTGAAGCTTCATATTTTACCCACTGTATTGGATAGATACAAGATATCTGATAGGGTTGGTGCTGCAATTGCTTCTGCTGCTCTAGTCGATGCTGGCGTAGTTACTAAAGAAGATCAATCCAAAGTTTTTGACCCGAGCAAAATAAGAAGAGCGAGAATAAAGAAGAGAAATGAACTACAAACCGAAGCATCGATTAAGCCAACTCGAGGGTTATATTTTGATGGTCGTAAGGATAAAACCATGGCACTATCAGAAGATCAGAGACACCGCACGCTTAATGTAGAAGAGCACATTGTTTTAATCGAAGAGCCAGGATCCTGTTATCTAGGACACGTATCACCTGCATCGTCCAGTGCTTTAGACATTTTCACGAGTATTAGAGAACTATTTGATACTTCGTCCAATTCTCTAAGCAAAGTAGAAGTAGTTGGCTGCGACGGGACCGTTACTAACACAGGCCATAAGAATGGCATTATTGTACACTTGGAAAGGCATATCAAAACTCCTGTTCAATGGTTTGTTTGTTTATTGCATGCGAATGAACTGCCATTGCGCCATTTGATTCAGCACTTAGATGGCAGTACACAAGGGCCCACTAATTTGTCAGGAATAATAGGCAAGGCACTTCAAAGCTGCGAAAATCTTCCCAGGGTTGATTTTGAAAAAATAAATGTTACATTGCCAAACATCGACAGGAAAACTTTAAGCACAGGCCAGGCCTACCTTTTTGATATTTGCCAATTAGTTTCTACTGGTTTTTGTGAGGAAGGGTTACTAAAAAGACAACCAGGAAAATTGGTTCACTCACGATGGCTTACGACTGCAAATAGGATTTTGAGGCTATATGTGTCAACTCGAGACCCATCACAAAATCTTAAAATATTAGCAGAGTTTATTATAAAGGTTTATGCGCCAGTATGGTTTGCAATAAAAACGGAACCATCATGCGTTTACGGTGCGCAACATTTGTTCAAGACCATTAAGGCTTCGAGGTACCTACCACAGGAACTAAAAAATATTATCGACCCAGTCATTCAGAGGAATGGTTATTTTGGGCACCCGGAAAACATGTTATTAGCGATGTTAGCTGACGGCAGTCCGACTATTCGTGAATTGGCTTATAGGCGAATTTTAAAAATTCGCAAACAGTCACAACCTCAGACCAACATTCGGACATTCATCCTGCCACAATTTAATTTTGAAGCTACCGAATATTGGAATCTTCTAGGCGACTGGCAAGGGTTTCCGCTTACTGAACCGCCCCTTTTGAAAAACGCATCTGATTTGAAAGATGATTTGAAAGAAATTGTCACAAATCCCTTAGATTCTTTGCTTCTTCAGGAAATAAAGAAGTTTCCATGCCACAGTCAGGCTGTAGAAAGGGCAGTCAAGGTTGTTACAGAATCCTCGATGATAGTATGTGATGAAAAGAAGCGCGACGGAGTTATTAGGAACACCCTTCTCTCCAGGAATGTTATGCCAAAATTTAATACCAAGAATCATTTTTCTGCCAATTAAATGAAATAACCTTTTTGATTTATAAATTTTTTGTTAGTTTTTGTAAATATTCTCGCATCTTCCGTATTAAATAACTGATTCTGTAGCTGATGGTCTAATTCATTTCCTACAAACCATTGTATTTAAACTTTTATGTTCTTGCGGGGATGCAAAATGTAACAAAGAACAAAAATAATGATGGTCCGTATACTGCAAAATCTTAATTGCGAGGGTGGAAAAATTGATAGAAAAAAAAAATATAAATGTTATTTTAATTCTGAATCCCATGTTTTGAGCCCTGTTGCAATTTTCTGATCGAAAATCAATTTAACAAAAAATTTAAGTTATTGCGGGGGTGGAAAAATTGATCGAAAAAAAAAATAAAAAATATTAACGTTATTCTAATCCTAAGTCCCATGTTTTGAGCCCCATTACAGTTTCCTGGTCGCAAATCAATTTTAATGCTGCACCCTAGTAGACACTCTTTATGTTTTATTAATTCAAAACTAATAATGTTATTATGAACGATGAAATATATCACTCAATGTCAACACACCAAGCAAGTAAGAGTCCATAAAATTGGTATTTAGTATATATAAGAGAAGCTAAGGTCTCAACATTTTTTTTGGCTTTAGCCACCCCCCATTAACAACTCCCACTCCATTATTAAAGGGGGTGAAAGAAATAAAATTATCATTTAGTGTGTGTACAAGAACCAAAGGCCTCAATTTTCTTTTTCACTTTATCCACCCCCTTGGCGATTGGCCTCAAAAGATTTCCAGGTTTACGAATCTTTGGCAGTCCATACAGTCGTGGTGGTATATTTCACTCGGTAGCAGGCGATGTTATTCTTCTATTGAATCAATGATCAAATCTTTTCTCTTCAATACCGCTGTAACATATCTGCATTGACACATTCCACAGCTTTCGTGATGCGTTGTCTCAACTTATCTAAATCATTAGGAGGCAGAGGGACGTAAGCCTTGTTTTTCACAAATCCCCAAAGAGAAACTCGCACGGTGTAAGATCGAGGCTTCTTGGTGGCCACCGTTAGAGAGCGCGGTTGACGTCTGTTGCAGGGCTAATCCAGCACTGTCGAGGTGTTTCGTCCAAATATTTTCTAACAGTCAGGTCCCAGTGGAGCGGTGCTCCATCCGGTTGGAAGATGAAGTTCCTCACGTTCTCGTGCAGTTAAGGCATCAACCAATTGATCAACACTTGGTGATATATAGCTCCTGTTACTGCTTTCTTCAAAGAAGAAGGGACTTTCGTGCAGGATACAGCACAGAACACATTTACTTTTGAAGAATCTCTTACATGATTTTCTATCACTCTCGTATGTTCAGTGTTCAGTCCCCCATATTGGGACGTTATGTTTATTCACCTTGCCACTTACGTGAAAAATTAACACGTCGTTGAAAATTATCCGATAGCAAAAACCACAATTTTCTTCATTATATTGCAGCATCTCAAAGCAGAAATTTCGACGTTTCACCTTGTTACCTTTACGTAAATAAACATAAAACATAAACACACCACAGATAGTAGACAACCCCCAAATCCAAAGCCAAGGCTGTCCGGAAGGGGGTTACACATTCGGAAAAACGCAGACATACATCCACACCCACCGGTGTTGTCAATACCGGGGCTGGGGGTCGAACCCAGAGCGCGGTAGCGAGTCGATCAGCGTATTCGCCACTCAATACGCCTTAACCGATTGAGCTACCGTGCCGGTAGTAATTGCGATATGTGTCATTTTTTAGTCGCTTACGTAAAATTTTTTTCACTGTTGTGGAATTTGTAGTTCCTAACTCGCACGTGTTGTTGATTTTTTTAAGCAGGAGGAACACGTTTCACTGTTTCTTCAGACATGCAAAGTCTTCCCGGACTTTTACCTTTACACAAATACTCATACTCATTTCAATTTGTTTGTTTCAATCATAGATTGACATAGATTGACTGTCTAGCGAAAATAACATTGGACACCAGTTGCTAAGTTCGTTTTGGCAAATTCAAGCACACCATATGATTTCTCCGTGGCGTTTACAGCCAAATACTTCTGGAAAAGATGAGTTTTTATGGTATTCGAGGTTTGCCATCGAATCTTTTCTATTCCTATCTTAACAACAGACTTAGATGTGTCTCTAGATAATTTGAAGTCAGAACTTCTTCCGGTTAAACATGGGATTCCGCAAGGCTCTGTTTTGGGGTCCCTACTCTTTAAATTATACGTGAGTGATTTTTTCACTTTATGTCATAAAAAAAATGCATCGCTTATGCTGACGATACATCCATTATTGATTTTAATTTGATTATACCTGATCTAAGTGAGGATAGCTTTAGTTATACCAAACAAGCTGGTGCTTGGTTCTCTTCGAATAATCTTAAATTAAACGAAGAAAAACCCAACAAATCATTTTCTCAACAAATAATTCACTAATAAAATTCTTGGTGTTATTTTAGATGACACTCTTAACTGGTCCAATCATCTGGAACAACTGTCTTATAAATTATCAAGTTCGATATTCATGCTACGTAGGCTTACAAATCAACTCTGTTCTAGAACCTTAAGAAAATGCTATTTTTCATTATTTCATGCTCATATTAATTATACTATCTATCCTTCTATGGGGTGGATCATCTCGGGCAGCTGTAATCTTTCGTCTGCAGAAGAAAGCAGTCAGGTTAATGGTTAATGCAGGTTGGAGGGATCACTGTTTACCAAGAGTCTTGGTTAAATGCGGGTTCCTTCTCTTCACATTTATGTTACTTTACTTGAAATTCACAAGAACGTAAAATATTTTTGTACTAACTCAGATTTTCGTTCGTATGGCACTAGGTCTGCCAATCAACTTAGGCACCCTCGTCTTGGATTAACAAAATCACAGAAAAACTCTCTAAACCTTCAGTTGCACATTTCTGATGACGTAAAAGTTCTTAATTTTAGTAGTTAAGAATTTAATTTAAAAAATCGGCAGCTACTGGAAGCGACTGGAACCTCCCCACGTGGTGGATCCAAATCAGCTGGGTTTGGATATTACATCGGAAATCAGAGCACTGAGCAAACAGATAAATTACACGTGACTTTGGAGCCATTTATTTCATGGACAAATATCGAACGAACTGAAGTGGACTACAAGCAATCTGTTAAAACATAACCTCTCATGTTTGTTTATGTTGCATGTTAATCAATTGCCGGATATTATAAGGATATTAACAGATAACGTTTCGAAGATTTTGTAGAACATTGAATAGAGAATAAAAAAATAATAATACAGAATTTAGCCCAAATGACACTCTAACCTCAACAAGTCAATAACATTATGGACAGTTCAAGCAGACTGCGCATACGTCAAATTAAAATCTTCCTGCACGATCAAAAAGATCCGAGCAAGTCGAGCTTCGTCCGAGTCCTTTATTTTGTAATATTCGAACGTTTCAGATTTATCTCGATCAGACGTAATATCCGAACACGGCTATAAACAATTATTACCTTTAAAAAAAAAAACAAATATTTAAAAATTCACGCAAATAATTTTTCTATATTAGGCAATCCAACGACCTGTCAAAATTGTTTTTCATATGACGTGGCGGTCAAACACGGGTTTATTTGTATTTCTTAGATTGTGACCAGTGCAGAATTTTTTCATGAAGTTTCATCCAAATCCGTTTAGTAGCTTCGCCGCTATCGATTTTCCAACATCAACTTATTGAAATACTCACTCTGCATAATTAAATAAAGTGTATTACTTGAAAACAATAAAAAACGCCTTGCCACAATCCACAAAAACACTATATTGTTAAAATTTCAAGATACTTAGCCAGGCCAACGGAAAAACACAAATTGTTTTGACAAACGTTTAATAACTGTCAACAAATGTTTGACCGCCACGCCAAGTTGGAAGTCACATGGTTTGGATTAATAAAAATAGACTGCTAATTACAGTTTAGATTTCCAACCTACAAAAAGAGTCCTATTTTATTAGGACAAAGTATTTGGAACTTCATAAACATTACACTGTACTAGATTTTAGTTGAAAGTACGGGAATCAAGCAGAAATTTTAATAATAGCTACGTAATATTCTTAAATCTTAAGAAATATATATTTTTCAGGTTAGCTGTGACGTCACGTACCATAAACCTGTAAATCAACATTCACAAAGATTACCAACCCAAAAATTTTTGACATATGGCAAAATACATTTTCCCCTAACAATAATACCAATAATATTTTTTGGATGCTGTCATGTGTGCACACATAACGAATTCTTTATAATTACTTCCACATCCAGTGGAAGTATAGTAACGACAAAAAATTTTTTAAGAATTTTTATTGCTCAAATAGGCTTAAAATGTCAGAAAACGTCGAGATTTTAAGTTTGAGCGAAAAAAAAAAATTCTGTCTGTCTGTCTGTCGGTCTGTCTGTCTGTCGGTCTGTCTGTCTGTCTGTACCTTTTTTTGTGCGCACGTTTACTCTGGAACCGTTTAAGATATTGACTTGAAATTTGGTACACATATGTACATTAACGAGATCTGGAACTAGATTATATTTTCATGTTGTTCCGACGAAGGGTTGGGGGGTAAACTGAGGTAAATTTGGGGTAAATGGGTAAATCAAGCAGGTAGGAGTCCATAAAATTGGTATTTAGTATATACAAGAGAAGCTAAGGTCTCAAAAAAAATTTTGGCATTAGCCACCCCCATTACCACCCCCTCCCCCTTATTAAAGGGGATGAAAAAAAAATGTGATTTAGTGTGTGTACAAGAACCAGAAACCTCAAAATATTTTTTTACTTCATCCACCCCCACTACCCATTACCACCCCCCTATCACCACCCCCACCCCACTACCGATGTGGGGTATCGTTTTATGGGTTTATGGGGTAGAGGATTTCAAATATTATATTATCAAAGTTCCATAAACAATTATTTCCACATACACAGTTTTTTCGTTGTGAGTGACTTTGATAGAGAATCTGGATGTGGAAGTAGTGATTCCTTGGGCAGCGGTTTTTTTTTAACGGAAACGAAATCGAAAGGGTGCAAGTGTGATATATGGCTGAAATTGGAATTTTTACTGTTTTTCAATGGTTTGATTACAAATTGTAAGTAATCATAAAATAAACAACTTGTTGTGCCAAAACGGCACTAAACGTAATCCGATCTCAACCAAAACCTTTTCAGATCTTCTGGAGCACTAAAGAAACCCTCATGCAAAGTTTCATCCAAATCTGTTTAGTAGCTTCGCCGCTAACCTACACACGCACAGACATTTTTTAAAAACCACTTTTTTGGGTTCCGTGGACCTCAAAACGTAAAGATTTGATGTTTTCTCAATTTTCGATTTTGGACTAAATGTAGTAATAACCTCCCACAATTTTATTGTGGGGAAGTTAAAACACGTTTTCAAATATTGTTTCTATTCAATTGATGAATTTGTAAACCCACAAATTTATTGATATCTTTTAGTTTAACCTCTGCTTGTTTGGTATGCTCTGGCCATTTCGTGGGAGCTTGCCTCTTCTTTCTTCTTTTTTTGTATTACTTCCACGTCCAGTGGAAGTATAGTAACGACAAAAAAAATTTTAAAAATTTTTATTGTCCAAATAGGCTTAAAATGTCATGAAACGTCGAGATTTTAAGTTTGAGCGAAAAAAAATTTTCTGTCTGTCTGTCGGTCTGTTGGTCTGTCTGTAACTTTTTTTGTGCGCACGTTTACTCTGGAACCGTTTAAGATATTGACTTGAAATTTGGTATACATATGTACTTTAACGAGATCTAGAACTAGATTATATTTTCATCTTGTTCCGTCGAAGGGTTGGGGGGTAATTTGGGGTAAATTTGAGTAAATGGGTAAATCAAGCAGGTAAGAGTCCATGAAATTGGTATTTAGTATATACAAGAGAAGGTAAGGTCTCAAAAAAATTTTTGGCATTAGCCACCCCCATTACCACCCCCACCTCCTTATTAAAGGGGATGAAATAAAATTGTGATTTAGTGTATGTACAGGAACCAGAAACCTCAAAATATTTTTTTACTTCATCCACCCCCCACTACCACCCCCCTATCACCACCCCCACCCCACTACCGATGTGGGGTATCGTTTTATGGGTTTTTGGGGTAGAGGATTTCAAACATTATATTATTAAAGTTCGATAAACAATTATTTTCACATACAAAGTTTTTTCGTTGTGAGTGACTTGGATAGAGAATCTGGATATGTAAGTAGTGATTCCTTGGGAAGCGGTTTTTTTTATATTGTATGAAGTATTTGTATATGTAGTGATGTGTATACATTTTTTATATTTTGGTATTTTCTATTTTTGATTTGCCAGAAACGTGTTTTGTAACTTGGTCAAATAAAATATCTTATCATCTTAGCTGTTATGCTTGATGCGCAGTACTACCAACTATCTTATTGAAACTTCTACAGTTCCTCTACCTAACAGCGAAAATGCATGTCGATATTACAGATAACTTTTGTTTCATAAAACATCAAAAGTGCCTACTTCTTTTGTATTAACTCTCTACTTCATAAAACGTCGAATTCTAGTGGTGCAACGCTGGAGCAGTACATTAAAAACCAATTTGTGTACACCTATATCGCGCTTACACAATCTGGCGGCGAAAACAGCATTAGCGGTAGATTAAACTGTTCAAATCACTGACTGATGTAAAATATTCACAGATAAGATCATTCTCATAACATTTATATAACGCTCATTAATACTGAGGCTAACCTACATCTATATTTACAAAAATGTAACAACGCCGAAAGCGAGCGAGTGAGGCCGGTACGCTTTTAATTGTCTCTGTGAATTGTGAACCAGTTGGGAGCCAGTAAATCATGTGCATTAAAAGTGAATACATGATTTCTATATTATGTAATGGTTGTCGTAAAATATTTGCACCTCCGAAGAAAGTTTCACTACCGTTACTTTCGATTAACGAAAACGAAAGTGGTTTTACTTCTTGAATCTTGCGTACGATTTCATGAATAGTTTCGTGTGATGTGTAGGAAACGGGACTAACTCGCCAAAAATCTGCGGCGCCAATAATAGTCGGAGAGCTGTTTTTACCTAATTTCTCAACAAAATTAATTTTTTATTGCTGTAGGCATGAGGATTACAAAACTGAAGGTCTGCAATCAGGGTGGTTTTTGATAGGGAATGTTTAGTAATTGGGGTTTCTCTGCATTTTCGGGCGTGTTTTGATATAAATAAAGTCTGCAAAAACGTGCAAAAACTAGTTCAATGTGGAAATTATTAAAATGATAACATATCATTTTTACCACTTTTTCTGTTATAATTTGAAAATAATGTAATATTTCGTAAAAAGAATACTTTTTTTTATTATTTTATGACGAAAAAAAAATAGTACCCCCAGAACTTTGTACGACTAATACAACCTGATATATTGGGATTCAAAGTTAGGGTAAATAAGTTGCAAAAAAATGTCAAATGCAATATGTTATGTGTGTTCAGAACGATAGTCTAGTTCACAAGTTCAAACACTGGTTAATTCTTGATAAAGCTCGTAATATGAGTGAGGGTTCATTGGATTCGGAATGACGTCTAGAAAAATGTGCCAAAGGTTCAAACCCGCACATAAACAATTGCAAAACTTATAAACAAATTAAGATTGAAAAAATAACGAGTTTCGTTATAAAATTTAAAGTTTATGTAATCTTTCAGTATTTCTGAATATGAAAACAATAAAAAAAAACTGTTCATCTTTTTCATTTTTTAATTTTTTGTTAGTTAATAATTAATAACTAATAAACTATAACAATTAAAAACATCGCAATGTCATAATCTCATGAAGTATAGCTGACATAAGGTCTCCACGAAGTGAAATAATTTTAGCGGCTTTTGTTTAACAATTATCCGACTTGAAATATAAACGCAAACTCTAAAAAAAAATTGTCAATTAACAAATAGGCTCATTTTATGAAAAATCGGTGAAAATTTTTTTTCCAACATATATTGTTCCTTTGAGTGTCTAAATAATACCATAATTTTTAAAAAAATTTAAATTAATATTTAATAACAGAAATTTTTTTTTTACTTGTTACGACCGGTTTCAGAGCATCGTAACGGCTTAGCGTTCACCGCGCGGAGCCCTATTTTCAACATTAAATTAAAATTATTAATAATAAAGATAGAGTTCCGAGACTCGGAACTTTTTTATGGAAATGTCTTCCTCTTTAAGAATCTTTGTTTTAAATTCCTTAAATATTAATAGTTTTTGAGTTATTTGCAAAAAAACGAAACTCGTTATTTTTTCAATTGTTTATGTGCTGGTTTGAAACTTTTGCACATTTTTCTACACATCATTCCGAATCCAATGAGCCCTCACTCATATTTTTATGAGCTTTATCAAGAATTAACACGTGTTTGAACTTGTGAACTAGATTATGACGTGAGATGCGATTTTAGACTCCAGCTATACAGGGTGCCACTTGAAAAAAAAATTTCGGGGTGGTTTCTTGGGGGTTGCAAAAGTCAACACGGTTTCAGGAGTGTTATCAGACGAAGTCTTTCATGCCTTTTGCAGGTTTTTTTAATTTAAATTTTGATCTTTTAAAATAACGTATGTTGGCGTAATTCTGTATTTTGTAATGCAATAAATAGGTAGTTTTAGTGTCACATTTATGGTAGGCCTCTTACAGGAGAGTTTTATTTTAATGGACGTTTTTTTAATATGATGGCAAAAGTTTACCTGATATTTCTCAGAAAAAGTAAACTGTACACATACAGAAATTCAGCTCAGTAGTAATTATGAATGCAATTCAACGGCCGTTTTTGTGTAGGTTTGCTACCTCGTCTACTTATTCGATCACTGCCATTTATACGGGACAACATATACAGGGTGATTCTTTTAAGGCGGCCATTAGAATATTTCCCACTTGCAGATGAGATGGACATTTGAGATTTGGTACCCTACCATAGTCGACCATTGCGAGTCCGAAAATAATAATTTCAAAATGGCGGCACCTCCGGAAATACCGGAAGTCGATACCAACTTGCTTATTTTAAATGGAACACCCTATATATTTTCGACTTTTCGAAATAATCATAAAATTCTGAGTCAAAACATGTAGCACACCATGTACCTAAACCGAGCAGTTTCGGAGATATTTGACATTTTCTAAAAAATTTGACAGGTGCAACGGTTTGCAAGAACCGTTGTAACTTTTTTCGTGTAGGAGATCCTTATTTGCTCTTTGGTAAGTAGAAAGAACACAAGACGAGCTACTCTCTACAAAAAAAAAATAGATTCTAAAATAGTATACCAAGTGTTTTATTTTTCACGTTACATTTTGTCAAATTCAAACCTCAGAAACTTTTTTATTTCAAATGGAACACCTTGTATTTTTTTACATCAAATTATGTTAAATTAAATTTCCTTTTTTCTAGTATAGGCATTGTAGGGGTTAAAGTCACAACTTTTCGAAATATTGGCGATTTTCTTAAATGTACAAAAATGTTTAATAAAAATTGCCATCAACTTACCCATGATTAGAAACAATCATTAATGTCAGTCATTCTTTTATGTTAAAAAACGCCAGCACGTTTAAATTACACCCACGAAGACTTCTAGGTTTGTTTAATTTATGGAGAATGTGATAAAGTAATACCAAGAACATGTAACACATTTGCTACTTGATACCCACAAGAACGGAAACCATCCACCATACACTGTAAAACGCATATTGGATAATTTTAGAATATTTGGCTCTGTCAAATGGCACGTGCCAAATTTTAATATGGCAATCGATGTAGAATTAAATTTGAGGTGGACTTATATCAGCATGTCCTGTATCTAACAAATGTACTTTTTTAATTATTCGCAATCTTTCGTTGAAAATTATAATTTATCCAAAAAAACGTAAAAGACTATGAAACAATTGAAACAATAAAATGGGTATCGAGCAGCAAATGTGTTACATGTTCTTGGTATTATTACTTTATCACATTCTCCATAAATAATAAACAAATCTAAAAGTCTTCGTGTGTGTGATTTAAACGTGCTGGCATTTTTTAACAAAAGAGAATGACTGACATTAACGATATTTTCTAATCATGGGTAAGTTGATCGCAATTTTTACTAAAAATTCTTGGACATTTAAGAAAATCGCCAATATTTCGGAAAGTCGTAACTTAACCCCTACAATGCTTATACTAGAAAAAAGGGAATTTAATTTAACATAATTTGATGTAAAAAAATACAGGGTGTTCCATTTGAAATAAAAAAGTTTTTGAGGTTTGAATTTGGCAAAATGTAACGTGAAAAATAAAACACTTGGTATACTATTTTGGAATCTATTTTTTTGTAGAGAGTAGCTCATCTTGTGTTCTTTCTACGTACCAAAGAGCAAATAAGGATCTTTTACACAAAAAAAGTTATAAACGATTCTTGCCTGTCAAATTTTTTATAAAATGTCAAATATCTTCGAAACTGGTCGGTTTAGGTATAGGGTGTACTACATGTTTTCACTCAGAATTTTATGATCATTTCGAAGAGTCGAAAGTATATAGGGTGTTCCATTTAAAATAAGCAAGTTGGTATCGACTTCCGGTATTTCCGGAAGTGCGGCCATTTTGAAATTATTATTTTCGGACTCGCAATGGTCGACTAGGGTAGGGTACGGTACCAAATCTCAAATGGTTATCTCATCTGCAAGTGGGAAATATTCTAATGGCCGCCTTAAAAGAATCACCCTGTATGTTGAAATTCACAAAAAAATATCATATCGTACACTATGGCTTGGTGCGATTGATTATTATTTAATAATTATTTTAATAACTTACATTTTTAAATATAACAACAATTTTGGGAGTTTAGCCCCCTTTCTATTCATAATATTCGCAGTAGAGTAGGCAGCATACCAGTTTTGTAATCCATATACCTAAAACAACAACAAAAAACATGCATACGGGTCGAATTGAGAACGTCCTCGTTTTTTAAATTCGGTTACAAATAAATTACATTTTGTTGAGAAAGTAAGTAAAAATTCATCAGTTCTATGACTATAAAGCCAAGCTCCTTTTGGTAGATGAAGTTCTGGCGCGAATTATTAGGCATGACCTCTAAAAGTGAAAGTACCTAACCGACAGATGAGCTGAAAGGTTTCAACAGAACATGTCAGACCGATGTTCAATATGTTTTCTCGCAAATATTTTATTATTTTAAAACATACCTACTTTACTTCCACATCCAGTGGAAGTATAGTAACGACAAAAAATTTTTTAAAAATTTTTATTGTTCAAATAGGCTTAGAATGTCATGAAACGTCGAGATTTTAAGTTTGAGCAAAAAACAAATTTTTGTCTGTCGGTCTGTCTAACTTTTTTGTGCGCACGTTTACTGGGACCGTTTAAGATATTGACTTGAAATTGGGTGCACTTATGTTTTTAACGAGATCTGGAACTAGATTATATTTAATTTTTTTTTATTCCATTGAAGGGTTGGGGGGTAAATTGGGATAAATGGTTAAATAGGTAAATCAAGCAGGTAAGAGTCCATAAAATTGAAATTTAGTGTATATATAAGAGAAACTAAGGTCTCAAAAAATTTCTTGGCATTAACCACTCCCACTCCGTTAGTAAAGGGGGGTGAAAAAAATAAAATTGTGATATAGTGAGTGTATAAGATCCAAAGGCCTCAAAAATTGTTTTTACTTCATCCATCCCCACTACCGATGTGGCATATCATTTTACGGATTTTTGAGGTACACAATTTCAAATATTATATTATTAAAGTTCCATAAACAATTATTTCCACATACAAATTTTTTTCGTTGTGATAGACTTGTTTAATTATGTGACGTGGATAAGTTTTAAATGCACTACCATCGCTATCGGAGCTGTCGCTTTTTCTCATCGAATTTTCATACAAAAATATTAAAGTCAAATGCGCCTTTACAGGAGCAAAGTCGAAGTAAGACCAAAATGCCAAACCGGTCGAGAATTCAATAAGAAAAAACTAAAGGACTTTCTATAGTAAATTTTCTCAGCTAAAAGATGGGATAGTCAATTGTTTTCATTTGCTTGTAATTTTTTTGGCACATAAAGTTTTTAAGTACAGAAAATGTAAAATTTCATTACTTTGAAAGTCTCCGCTTTTAACCAAATCCATCGTACAGAAAAAAAATTATCGTATGTAATATCATTAGTGCTTAGAATTTAATCGGTAAAATGTTTTGGAAAGCGTTGTCTGGTAATATAAAGTGTATAAATTGATAGTTTATTATCTGATTAAATCCCGAGCTCTTTAGCGGGAAGGATTTAATCTTTCATACCAATTTACATGAATTATATTACCTTTTGGCAACTTAGCTTGAGAAACAATTTATAGATAAAATTTAAAAGCACGAGTGGTATTTGGGGAGAATATTCCACGAATAAATAAAGTACATAAAACATCTTTAATTGTTAGGTTTTGCCATTAACTACCTCCAAACGTTTTCTTTGTCATTTTGTGGAGTTTACTGATCTTTATTTTCAATTTCATTATTTACGTCACATAAAAATGTATTTCCAAACCGACTTATCTAATAAAAAACAAAGTAGGCACAATTATTTAACAATCGCAGCTGAAGAAAGTTAAAGTCCATCGGAATTCGCCATATTTTAAATGTAATAATAATCAAAAAACCAATATACCTCGAACCATAGGTATTGTAATGCATAGACTGGTCCAAAAGTACTGAGAGTCTTCACTGCAAACAGTTCTTAGGCATGCTTCGACAAATCACATTACCCATAAAGACAGAGAGAGCACTACTGTGTTTACCAATGTTCCGCCCTTATGTTCTATTCTAAGCTGATTAAAGAGAAATGAAATATAGTTCTGGTACCGCCATCTAGTAACAGTAACGCGAAACGCTACATACATAGAATCACACGCCAGACAGTGTAATATACAAGAATTATTATATAAATGTTTAAATGTCTTCGCAATTTGATCTATGTACCATAATTATTATAAGATAACTTAACTGTTTTCATTTGTGTCTGATTGGACTTATCCTATGCCAATTGTAACGGCCTGTCTACTGGATTTAATAAAGTATTATAAATTATTATTTTTATTATTAAAGTGTTTGTTGATATCTATTTACTTATTTAATTCTTATTTTCAATTTAAGGAACACAAATTAAGTTACGGTTATTCAGTTAAGCAGAGGGTATTTATACTCTGAGAGTTGAGTTGGAATAAGTGTTTTGAATTATTGTAATATGCAGTGCATAGTTTTGATTTCCCGAATTATTAACATGTTGTTACTTTGTGATGGATTACCGTATGTAAGTACATTTGTGTTCAACATGTAATAATTGATTTGCCTGTTCGGTAGGCAGTTGTATTTAATTTTATTTGTGATAATTATTTTGTAATTACGTTATTATAATCCATTGAAAACTGAGCTGTCTTTAACTTGTCCCTAGCCTATATATTCCACACAGCCTTGACTTTCAAAGTCTCAATTTCCAATTCTCTAAGGTTTTCACTCAATAGATGAGATTAAGGATTTAAAACCTTCCGTTCTCGATAGAAATAATAATAATGCAATTCTATGGTTGCAGCGCTTCGAGAATTATTCATTCATAGTTCGAACTGCCATTATCACCTAATTCATTTTTTATCAATGTAGCCTTGACACTTATAATTTATGCTGTTTAGTATGTCCTCAATATATACTGGGGCCGATTATCTTTTTATCGGAAAAAACGAGGTCGAACTTCCACCTAAAATTATGCCCGCTCACAACGTAATTGCACCACTACGAAATGGAAATTTCTTACTACTCTCGTCCAAACATTTAAAATTAAACTAAGTACAGTTTCACAATTGTATTTTAAGTATAAAAAAATATTTTTTATTTTAGTTATCGTTTATAGTTATAATCTGGTATCCTAGCTTTGCGTATTTATTATACAACCATGGCAAATACCGTGGGTTGTATTGGAAGTAGTAACCTACATTAGCAGTTTTTGTTGATAGCTATAGCAATAGTCTCAACATTGTAAAACAGTTACTTCTGAACAATCTTTACCAGCTTGCATAGATGGCACGTTATACACCTAGTGGTCACATTTCACAAGAAACTTATGAAGTACTGGTTGTAGCTTCTGCAGTGTCGTGCCATATGGCGCTGATGAGCCTAGGAAGGCGAAACGCGTCTGCCAATCTTGAGAAGTGAATGGCTGTGCAATAAAGCTTCGACCAGCTCTTTCTCTTTCATATGTATACCAGACTGAAAGTCAAAAGCAATTAGTACGCCATCTGTGGTACGGTAGCTTTTCTATCTGTTATATAGTAACAAAATATTTCTCAGTTAAGTCATTTGTAGTATCTCTGATGATGGTTTCTAAGCCGAGACGTTAAGGAAATCGTAATAATTTAATTTGAGAGGTGAAAATGATTGAATTTGAGTTGGTCAAACGATATTTTGGTCCTGTGGATATTATCCTACTTGAAACTAGTTATTCTCTAAACTACACGAAATTATTGCACAGTACTGGTCAAAAATGGTTACACAACGCGAATTTGTCATGTCATTGGCAATTTTTTCATCCAGCACTGCTTGTTCGGCAAACAACGTTAAAAAATTCCAACTACAAATTGTTTCTTTGACTTTCATCAAATCGGTACAATGGAAGACCTTGAAATGATTCGGTTGTTAACATTAAAGCGTGAAAAAAGTTATCTGATCTTTAATGAGAAGGCGATAAAATGTAAATGGTTTATTGATTGGCAATGGCAAACGAGAAGTCAATGGTTACTCGTTGTGTCTTTTGAACTTTTAATTAGTAGAGGAATGTCTGTATAAAAAAATATTTTTCTTCCTTGAAACTAACAGAGTTGAGCTGAAAACCAATATTTTAATAGGAGGTTCAATTGATGAAAAAACTTCATGTCATCGTCATTTATGTTACGTTTTCATATTAACATATCAAAGTATACTTAATTGAAAATACACCACCCCAATGTAAAGCTTTTGACTTTTCAGATAATTGTCTAATTGCAAAATTAAGTTATTATGGCGTATCTAGAGGTACTTTCTCTTGGTTTCAAAATTATCTCAATGACAGGCAACAGTTTATCAGTGTTAATACAAGCAATTCGATACTTACATCACAATTGTATCCGGTGTTCCGCAAAGATCTATCTTTGGGCCACTTCTTTTTAAAAAGATACTCTCGAGACTCCACTATATTCAAAATTATATATGTACGCTGATGATATTCAGCTAATATATAATTTTTCTCCTTCGAAATTTAAAATTACAGAATTTTACATCGATAATGATTTAAGTCTTATATGCGAATGGACAATCCAAAATACTCCTGTACTAACAAAAGTCGAAATATAGTTTTTGGAACTCCTCGGCAGTTACTCAATCTTGCAGAACTGGATATTCAAATAAATAATGAAGTCATTACATAGACTAATAACAAAAAAAATCTTGGTACTCATTTTGATTTTTTACTAAACTCTTTTAGTCACGTTAATACTAATTGTAAAAAAGCTTTTTATTGCTTAAAACAGTTATCTGTGTTTAAAAAAACATCTGGATACAAATACTAAAGTATCGCCTTCTGAAACAATTATTCTATCACACTAAAATTACGCAGCTGTTGTATACGGTCTCTTTCACAAGAAGACATACTCTTTACAAAAAACTAAAAACTGCTTTATATGATATTTTGCACTGAACAATTATGTTACTCCACATTTACGTGTTTTCAATCTATTAAATTTTATGTGAAAGGAGATTCATATACCTTGTAGGATTCATTTTAAATATTTTCAAAACAGAAAAATCTAATTGTTTAATAAAATACAAAGATGAACTGAATGAAATCCATAATAGAGATCTGAAACATGTTGAAAATAAAGTTTGTATTCCCTCTCATAAAAATTCTTTTCGATCGTCCTTTTCCTTCATAGCAACATGAAATTAATAATCTGCCATCGCGGTAAAACGTAAACTAAAGAAAGACATATTCTTATTTCAAGATAAGAACATTTTAATGTACAAATGTTCTAAATTATAATTATTATTTGTTAGTGTTCACTTGATATTTACCTATTACCGGGAACTGTAGTTGCAGCAACGCTGGGTTGGAATGTGTAATTTGCTATTGTGAGGGTAAATGTATTAAGTGTTGATTTAGTTTTAAGTATACATAATGCGTGTATATTACTTTTATACGAGGTTTTTCCTCTCCTCACTACAACGACTTGCCCCCTCATTCAAAAAGTAAAATCGAATTTTGGCAAAAATCAATACTGAGATAGTACACAAAAAACTAGTTTTCATTTAACCTCGTATGTATGGCAACAATGAATGATTGTTACTTTTTCATTTTTGCTTCGCTCTCAGTGACTGGCCGAAAAAAAATATTGAATTTTTAGCGGAACTTAAATTACCTTCTCTTCCGTTCTTTCCGGTGCTGAATTCGTAAGTAATTTAAACTTCGGACTATTATCGGAAAAGTTTGATATTGTTTCTCTATTGGACCCTCAACGAATATAAAAGACTAAAATTTGGTGGAAGAGCAATTACTTTACCGTAAATATATTGATGACTTTTTTATTCAGTCTGATTCCGTCAATATACCATGGCTAGGCTCTTTACAACTTAATACAATGTTTTGTTACAAAAATGTTGTCTTTTTTATGTTGGGGAATGCCTTCTAAGTCTTTCGAGGGAAAGGGAGGTTAGCCGCTATCTTTGCGAAAAATTTAAACACAAATATCTTGTGAATGTATCTTGCTAACTGTTGATTGGATTTAAAAATATGTTAGTCTGACTTGTCGAAAACTAAAATCTAGGACAGGTTCTCTAAATTCTCCAGAATTTAGTACTCTCTAGATTGATGTAAGGTGAACAGTTAGAAGATATTTTTTAAAAACTACTTTTTATAATTCGTGACAGGAATTTGTAAAGAATATAGTTAGTAAACAAAAAAAGTCCTTACCATTTTTGTAACATCAACGGTTTCCGAGATTTACGTTTGAACTTCTCGCAAAAATGGCAGATAAAACCTCCGCCCGACTGCGCCAACTTGGCAAAATACTCTGAAAGCATTTCCGAACACTTTAAAAATTGACTTACGCTATTTTTGCATTACGAACCATTTTATTTGGTCTATTGACCTAAGACTAAATTATCTCGTCTACGACTTCTCTAGATAAAGCCTACTTTTCATACTCATTCCACTAAGGAAATGTCATTCATCGAATCTCATGTTGGCAGTTGTCAATATTATGAACAAGCGCTAAAACATAAATCTTGTTGACAACCTCAGCTTACGAAACAAAGGTAAGTACGTTACATTCCCTTGCGTTCTCGATAGATTGTTGTAAATTCACTATTTTTTCATGGGCGTAGCCAAGGGGGGCAGTGTCATTGACCCCACCCTCACCCCACTCCCGAGCTAATTGTAACTATTGCTTTATATTTCCATTCTTTGTATAAAGTTGTGGTTACGGTCGATATTTACTTCTATAGTAACGACAAAAAGAATTTTAAAATATTTTTATTGTTCAAGTAGGCTTAGAATGTCATGAAACGTCAGTCTGTCTGTCTAACTTTTTTTCGTGCGCACGATTACTCTGGAACCGTTTAAGATATTGACTTGAAATTTGGTATACATTTGTATTTTAACGAGATCATCTTATTCCGTTGAAAGGTTAGGGGGTAAATTGGGGTAAATGGTAAATAGGTAAATCAAACAGGTCCATGAAAAAGGCCGTCGTTAACTAGTACACAGAGCAAAATGAATTTGATAGACAGAACGTCTCCAAGAAGAATGTCGGACTTTAAAAACTTCACTACAGAAAAATAGATAAAGCCGAAGGACATAGACAACGCAATAAAGAAATAAGGTACAACCAGAACAAGAAGAAAAGAAATACATAGCAACAGCTTACTTACCATATATACAAGGATGTATGGATAGGATCGGAAGAGTTTTGAAGAAAAAGGACGTAAAAGTAATATATAATGCGAAACAGAAGGTGGCAGAACATGTTCCCAAATACCAAGGTCCTGAAGAACTCAAAACACCAGTAGTATATAGCATTCCATGTTCCTGCGGACAAGTTTATATTGGAGAGATCAAACGACATATAACACCAGACTCATAGAACACATTACCCATGCAAAGAAAGGAAATTCTACAAAATCAGCAGTTACCGAATACTCCGAAGAAACCGGCCATTTGGTAAAATTCGACAAGACAAAGAAATTAGCCAACACCAAGAATTATTGATCGAGAAGATACAGAGAAGCTATTGAAATAAATAAACATCCGAATAACTATAATCGTGCCACGAAACTACAATTACCAAGGACGTAGAAGTCAATGTTCCGCATCAGCAATGATCCACAATACGCCTCCTGTTAGCCTCTATAAATAGAGGAGCTCAGCCCAGCAGAGCTCACTTCGCTTCAGAAGAAGACCACGACAAGATGGTTGAAACGGAGGGAGACCAGCAGCCAGATCACCAGCTCCGCGAAAGCCTTAGCACCAGGAAAATATAGGGAATTTTGATAAGGGGAACATTAAGTGACGGTGTGAGAAAATTCTTCAAAAATATTTGGTAACTCTGTGTGAAGGTATCAGTTGTCATTCAACCCCCGTAACGTGCGATAAAAAATTCTGCACGGCAAACGAGGTCGTTATCATAAAAAAGGGAAACAACCGTAAATAAATTAGGTACTTATACACTACGGAATTCTAGATTCACATAATATAGCTATACTTATTGTATACTAAACCGTTACTGACCCAAACTCTGTCGTTCGTAATATTGATTGGCATCATATATCCGAACAGTATCTCGTGTTGTGTTTATTGTCGAACCTTGCCAAATAAAAATGGGATTCATCCGTCACCGTTTTCGCGATATATCCAGTGTTTGTTTTCACTTAAAACTGCGGAATATGTTGATGAAGCCGGATGAGGAGAATGCGGAATTTCGATAATTTATTTAATTTAAATAAATTTTCAGACGACAATTTTGTTTTACTTTGCCGCTGGAGTACACGGGACAATATTGTTATCGTTTCAATCTTCTTCTGAAGCGAAGTGTGCTCTGCTGGACTAAGCTCCTCTATTTATAAAGGTTATCAGGAGGCCTCCAGATCATTCCTCTTGCGGAACATTGACACGTTATTGGTAATTGTAATCCGGTGTCACGATTGTAGCTATTGGGATCTTTATTTATTTCAGTGGCTTCTCTGTATCTTCTTATCTTCTTGGCCAATAATTCTTGGTATTGGCTAATTTCTCTGTCTCGTCGAATTTTATCAAATGACCGGTTTCTTCTGAATGTTCGGCAATTGCTGATTTTGTAGACTTTCCATTCTTTGTAAGACTAATGTGTTCTTTAAGTTTGGTGTTTGTATATCGTTTGGTCTCTCCAATGTAAACTTGTCCGCAGGAACATGGAATGCTATATACTCCTGGTGTTTCTAGTTCTTCTGGTCCTTGGTATTTGGGAAAATAGTGTGCCACCTTCTGTTTTGCATTATATATTACTTTGGTGTCTTTTTTCTTCAAAACTCTTCCGATCCTATCCGTACACCTTTGGATATGTGGTAGGTAAACTGTCACCATGTATTTCTTTTCTTCTTCTGTCCTGGTTGTATCTGTCTCTTTATGACGTTGTCTATGACTTTCGGTTTGTATCCATTTTGTAGTGACGTATTCAAAGTTCGATATTCCACTTAGAGATGTTCTGTCTGTCTAGCAGTGTGTTATCGACGGCCTGTTTTTGTGCTGGGTGCTGGTATCTGTCGGCGTGCGTTGGTTTTCTATAAGCCTCGTGTCCTAATCCTCCATTGCCTTTCTTATAACGAGGACGTCCAGAAACGGAACTTTACTATCGGATTTTATTTCGTACTGTATAGAAGTAAGCCTTCAAAATGCAAAATCATGAAACTAGTCTCATAAAGGTGTCCCAGGTAATCGGTAAAAACCTATATTTAGGCGCCATCCTCAGAGGACCGTAGCTCCCTTAGGAAGCATTTCCTAACACATGTTTCCCTAATAATTTTGCATGTAGAATCAGCACCCAAAGCAAAGGATGTGAGTGTTTCGGGACATCTTGTATAATATTGATTAAATAAAATTGAGGAAAAGGGAAATGGGATGGTGATACAGGCAAGTGGAAAGGGTTTCTCTTATAAACTTATAAAATTCAACAGTGAAATTTACTTTTTTTAAATCCATTTATTACGACGTAATCAGTTACGATTCAAATATCTTCTCGAGTTTACCAGTTTTATTAGCTATCAACTTTCATCACCTCGTTTTCCTACATTAATAAACCTTATCAATAACTGTCAAAAGTTTCACCTTGTAAAAAATCGCGGAATCATCGTCCCGCAATCTTGCAACAAGTTTATGGTACGGTTCGTAAAATCTTTTCTTGTTATTTCGGCTGAATGTTTGTTTTTGTAACTCCCTTGGATAAACTTTACGCAACGCTACAAAAATCGTTTAGTAAATCCCTTCGGGGATGTATTTGGCTGTGTAGCAATAATGCTTCTTTAAATGTGTTCAACCTAAAGAGTATAACATATATCCATTCATCCAATTTCTGCCTTTCCTGCAAATCGGGTGGAGCACCGGAGCAAGAAATATAAAATATAATTGCTTCGAATGGAAAAAAAATATATCTGAGGTGATCCTTCTCTCTGTCCACTGTTAGATCGATATTTTACCCTCGCGCGTCGAAGAAAAGGATGCTTGTTACACGGCAGGTCTAAAAATATCCCAACTTATAGGTTTATTTTTAACAACGATATTCGCTTTTTTTAACTATAGTAGAGTAAAATCTGGAAGTAAAGTCGCTTAGTTTTCGAGAAAAAAAAAACCGGCGTAGAACCAAACCAGACTTAGTGGGATTCTTTAGTAAGATAATCGTGTACACGAAATCGTTTTTTACGACATTTTTCGGTGGTCGAGAACTTTTTTATTTCGGAAAAACTCAAAAAAATTGATTTTTAATTAAATATGTTTTTTAACGTCTCCACCGCTATATCTCTGAAAATATTTGTGCTATCAAGCTATTTTTTTTTTAGATTAAAGTAGACACAATAGCGCTTCGAACAATGTCCCACGTATTTTTTTTTAAGTTGGTAAAATAATAGGAAACTCAAACTTGTTATTTTCAGTAGCGTAATTTTAGGCAATCGAGAAAAAAGTTTATTTATGAAAATTTGTATATACATGCTGCGTACAAATTGAAGCCAATAGTTGAAAAAAGTTTTTAGGATAAAAATTTTTCATGTCCCGTTCATAGTATTGAGTCAGCGATTTTTTTTAACGGACCAAAGTCATATTCTTGCGCGCTCGGCTGTAGCAAGCCTGCCGACTGCAACGATCTGACGATCCCGGTCGGGGTGTATATAGTAGTTTAACTTATATCAATAGGTACAAAACCAGTAGTGATCAAAAGCATCTAGGGGATCAATCTTATTGTTCAATATTTCATATATTTTACAGTAGTATTGCTCATATATTGTTAATATTAAGAAATTGTATAATAAATATTAAATAGTCTCCTTTTAATAATAAAAAGACAGGTGGTAGTAGTACAGTACCTAGAGGTAAAAAATATGCAAAACTTCGAAGTAATGTCATATTGAACGGATTTCGTTCATTTTTGGCAGTATAATAGTAAATGTTTCACCGAAAAGTTTCTATATTGAGCGGGGGCTTGTTAATTTATTTATATTTTTTAAGTGCCACCCCCTTTGAGGGGGTGGCACTTAAAAAATATATGAAGTACAATCATATTTTAAGAAGAAAAGGTTCTATGCAATTTTTCACATAAATTAATAGTTTTTAAGTTATAACGACTTCAAAATTGCGATTTTAGCTTAAAAAAAGGTATTTCTAAACGGCTTTCGTCAAGTATCTCAAAAAGTATTACTTTATTGAAAAAATGTTATAGACCAATTACAGAAAGTACAAACTGGGAATTAATTATATTTTTTGTTTATTGATGTAGGATTAATAATTTCGGAGATATTTAAGTTTACATTTGGCATCCAAGTGTTCGTAAGATAACTATTTAGAGTGAGAGTTAAATATCTCAGAAACTGTGACACCTACGCCAAGGATACTAATAGATACAATAATAGGTACAATTAATTAAGCTCTTAACTATTTTTTTATTTGTTTATGTAGTATAAAAAACAAAAAAGTTATGACCGAAGCAATGTCCGTCTACACATTATTTTAATAACAACGTCGCCATTTTGTTACTGTAATTAGCCAGTAATTAAAAAAAAATTAATTTCAAACACGGTTTCTCATTAATATACAGCATGACGTAGATGCTCAAATAATTTTTTGGTTCGTATACAGCACTTGCTTTAGAAAAAATACAGTTTAAACTATAAAGGTATTTTCAATAAAACGTATTTTTTTTTCCTATTCCAAATATCTCAATAAATATTAGTTTTGTTCAAAAATGTGTAGAGACCAAAAATGAGCTCATAAACTAATAATGAATTTCGCTTGTTTATTTATTTACATAGATTTAATAGTTTCGGAGATATGAGTTTACAAATGGCATCCGAACGTTCATAAGACGAAAAATGCAGTTTAAATGTTAAATATCTCAGAAATTGTGACGCATGCTAAGAAAGGAAATTAAAGACAATTAAATGCGCTTTCAAATTATTTTTTACTCGTTTTGTTACTCTAATTAGCCAATAATTTAAAAAAATTATCTCAAATACAGTTTGTCGTTAAAATGTAGCATTACCTAAATGCTCAAATTCTTTTTTGCTCATTTAAAGCACTTGCTTTAGAAAAAAATGCATTTTAAACTTTAAAGGTAATTTCGAAACTCTTGGATACCAAATATAAACTTAAATATTTCCGAAATTATTAATCCTACATCAATAAACAAAAAATATAATTAATTCCCAGTTTGTATGGTGCTTTCTCTAATTGGTCTATAACATTTTTTCGATAAAGTAATACTTTTCGAGATACTTGACGAAAGCCGTTTGAAAATACCTTTTTTAAAAGCTTTTATTTTAAGCTAAAATCGCAATTTTGAAGTCGTTATAGCTTAAAAACTATCAATTTATGTGAAAAATTGCATGGAACATTTTCTTCTTAAAATTTGATTCTATTTCAGCTCCAATAAATACATATATTTTTTAAGTGCCACCCCCTCAGAGGGGGTGGCACATTTTTTATGACTGATATCTATTTTTTTAGATGACAGTAAGCAACTCCACCCCAACTTAGAATGCCATATATTAATCTAGATTCAACTAACGCTACGTCTACGCGACTAATCTGACCAACCCTGCATGCGAGGTGTATTAATTGCGTCCCAATGTCGCGTTTAGCGCTGATAAAGAAAATCGCTGTTGCCAAACGGTACGCTTTAGGAAAAAACATATTGTTTCAAAAACTTTTGTGATTATTAGGCTTTATTTTCTTCGCTGCATGTATGCAAATATTTTCAAAAATAAAAAAGTTTATCGATTGGTGAAAATTTCAATACACAAAATATGTATTTTTAGTTTATTTGATTTTTAGAGAAATGAAAGTGCGAATTGTGCCCAAACCGTTTATATTGGTAAAAGCGCTACAGTGTGTGCTTTAATTTGACACAAAACAAATTTCGGTACCTTTAATAGTTTTAAAGATATGGCGGTGGAAACAGAAAAAAACAATTTTCTTTAAAAATACATTTTTTTCACTTTTTATCGGTTTAAAAAGTTCGAGACCACAAAAAAATGTCGTAAAATATGATTTCATATGCCCGGTGACTTACTCAAAGGAACCTAATATGTTTGACCTCGTTCTACGCCAAAAAAAAAACGACACGATAGACTTACGAAATCGCTGCTCTACTACAATTAATTAGATTACTTGATATGAACTCTTTTACAGAGGCATTGCGTTTCGTTTGGGATGTCGAAGTGTACATATTCATTCTTAGAGCTCCTTCTTTTGTAACTTTTACGAGTGAACTGCCATGACTAAACTCCAGCGGTATGTTTCAGTCGTAAGTTTTATGTTTTTCTGAAGGACTTGACTGAAGTATACAGCTGGATGAGTTATCTTCGCAGGAAGTACCAAGGACAGCATAATTATTTGTCTGTGCAGGACATAAATCTTCCAGCCTAACAGAGCTAATCTAGTTATCAACGCACCACTCAGCACTTGCGGAACAGGTGGAAACTCATTTGACAATTCCCTTGCATAATACAATTTTTATAATTTCGACTTATTCCACGCATTTTCACTGCGTGGCGCGTTAGAATACGCAGCCAAAACGTACACTTAACAGCCAGTCACTATTTAGCACGCCATTTCATTTATCCTCCAGTATGCGCGTCTTTTGCCTTTGGATGTATTTACGAACAGCCCTTTTGCTGAATCATCCATCATCAATTTTTTCGAAGATGCGTGTCAACTGTGAAACAAGTTTCGTCTAAGGAAACAATTTGCATATTTTGGCTTCGAAATTTTCTTTAAAATCGAAGTTCGATGACATCTTATATTTTTCACTTTCCGATAATTTAGTGTTCATCTCCACCTGGATACCATATTTTGTAATAAAACTCTCAATGTTTCATCGGTATCATTCCGTTCCAAATCTGCCTGTATCTTCTGGTTTAGTTTTGCCAGTATAACACAATGTTCCTCTGTCTTATGAAGTTCATGGACAATACGAAGTATATCAGCTGTCTTATACTCTGGTTAATCAGTTGAAAAATTTGAATTTGATGGTTCTAATGGCACCCATGTCACATTTGGCATCATATTTCCCTAATTTTCATAATTTCTAAAGTATCTGACTCGCACTGTTCATTCTTAAAATACTTAACACACGATACCCGAATGCCCTGCTTGGCTATGAAAAACACTTCTGCATTCACTGTCCGACATCTTTCTCGATTTGAGATACAATATTAAATGTATAGTTTTATTACGTATAGTATTAGAGTATGGATCCCGAGACGTCTCGTGTCTCGAAGTCCAGGGACTTCTCTCAAATTTAATTGTCTCGTGTCCCGGGACTTTCGACTCGAGACCCAAGACACGCTTGTAATAAATTTTTTAGAAAAGGTCATAATAAGCTTTATTAGCTCCTTCTTTTGGAGTCAATCGTTACTTCACTGCAGCCAGTCAAGATAGCTGTAGAAGCCTTAGGCAGACAAAATTCTTCTTTGAAACATTGAAAACCCGAATAGAAGAAAGAAGGTCACAAGATCAATTAGAACAAAATTGTATTTTCTTATTTTCTATTAGCTGTAATTTTGTTTGTATTTATCGCACATTTATAACGACTTCAAAATTGCGATTTTAGCTTAAAAAAAAGGTTATTTCCAAACGGATTTCGTCAAGTATCTCGAAAAGTATTACTTTATCGAAAAAATGTTACAGACCAATTACAGAAAGTGCAAACTGGGAATTAATTATATTTTTCGTTTATTGATGTGGAATTAATAATTTCGAACATATTTAAGTTTACATTTGGCATCCAAGTGTTCATAAGATAATTATTTAGAGTGAGAGTTAAATATCACAGAAACTGTGACACCTACGTTAAGGATGCTAATAGGTTGAATAATAAGTTATCAGTTAAGCTTTCAACTATTTTTTTATTTGTTTCTGTAGCATAAAAAACAAAGAAGTTATGACCAAAGCAATGTGCGTCTACACATTTTTTTAATAACAACGTCGCCATTTTGTTACTGTAATTAGCCAGTAATTAAAAAAAAAAGGAATTTCAAACACTGTTTCTAATTAATATATAGCATGCCGTAGATGTTCAAATTTTTTGATTTGTATACAGCACTTGCTTTAGAAAAAAAATACAGTTTAAACTATAAAGGTATTTTCGATAAAACGTGTTTTTTTCCTTTTCCAAATATCTCAATAAATATTAGTTTTATTGAAAAATCCACATCAAAAATAAAGCTCATAAACTGATAATAAATTTCACTTGTTTATTTATTTACATAGATTTAATAGTTTCGGAGATATGAAAATTTACAAATGGCGTTTATAACACGAAAAATGCAGTTTAAATGTTTGATATCTCAGAAATTGTGACACCTACGTCCCGCATGCTAAGAAATTAAATTAAAGACAATTAACTGCGCTTTCAAATTATTTTTTACTCGTTCCTGTAGCATAAGAAATAAAGAAGTTATGACGGAAAAATATGAGTATTTATTTTTTTTATATAAAAAGGTCGCCATTTTGTTACTCTGATTAGCCAGTAACTTAAAAAAATTATCTCAAATACAGTTTTCCGTTAAGATGTAGCATTACCTAGATGCTCGAATTTTTTTGCTCATTTGAAGCACTTGCTTTAGAAAAAAATGCATTTTAAACTTTAAAGGTAATTTCGAAACACTTGGATACCAAATATAAACTTAAATATCTCCAAAATTATTAACCCTACATCAATAAACAAAAAATATAATTAATCCCCAGTTTGTACTTTCTGTAATTGGTCTGTAACATTTTTTCTATAAATTAATACTTTGCGAGATACTTGGCGAAAGCCGTTTGGAAATACCTTTTTTTAAGCTAAAATCGCAATTTTCAAGTCGTTATAACTTAAAAACTATCAATTTATGTGAAAAATTGCATAGAACCTTTTCTTCTTTAAATTTGATTCTATTTCAGCTTCATTAAATATATATATTTCTTAAGTGCCACCCCCTGAGAGGGGGTGGCATCCACCCCCTATAAATTAGCAAGACTCCGCACAATATAGAAACTTTTTTGTGAAGCATTTACTATTATACTGCCAAAAATGAACGAAATCCTTTCAATATGACATTATTCCGAAGTTAAAACCTCTAGTTAACTGTACTATTTAAATATTTTGAAAAGTCTCAAAGTCCCGGAACGTCTCGGGACTTTGATCCTGCGATGTCTCGTGTCCCAGGACTTTGAGAGTGCCGAGACTTCCCAAACCCTATATAGTATAGTAGTATATAATAAGGTAATTGTTTTAAAGTGTCTATGTCTTCTTCTCTACCTTTTTATAGTACAAATGCCACAGTATTGCTCTCGGAAGCCTTCAATGTAATGCTCATCAGTGCGTGTCATTTTTGCTGACCAAATCGAAAGTCAAACGCTTTTAACCTACGTCGCTGTTGAAAAACCTTATTGCAGACAGTAAATGAGCTTCTGCGCAACTCACCATTCTCCATTGGCAGTAGTTTACCTCCCGAGTTGCTATTTTATAAAAAAAATGCTGTCTCTAGTTTTCTCCTTGTTTCTCCTGCGTACTGACCTGTAAAAAAAACTGACCATAACAATGCTTGTTTTATCAGCTAACGCAATCACATCTGCCGCTTGCAATTACTTCAATTATCCTAATGGGTTTATGCATACATGTATTAGGATAATACAGCTCAGTTATCGCAGACAAATACGCTAATTATTCTAATTCTGCATCAATTTGTTATATTATTGAATCACAACCGAGGCGCCCTTAATTACACACATGTCATTGTCAATATTAGTGTAATATAAAATAATAGAATTCGATGTCATTGCCGATAAACCGATCGCGTATTACTAAAAGCAAAACACAATAAACGGCACCTATTTTATTATTATTAATTAAAATCGATGTGCCCGTAGGCCAGTACACTATTGTTGTTTTTCGATGGCGTGGGAAGCAAATAAAGGATCGCATTTATATAAAACGAAAACTAATAAAACAATTAATTGGTTTTGCGGGTGCAGCAATGAAAAAATAACGCCGATGGATCGTTATCGACGGCGGTACTGAAATAAAAGTTCTCATATAAAGATCAAAACGGTTTTTATTGTATTAATAATAATATTTAGTGGTACCAATATACTACATAAAGTATTTACACAAGTCAGTATAATGCATTACTAGGTAAGACTATAAATAAATTAACAGGAACAGAAAACAATTAAATTTACAAGTTTAAGTCCTCGTGTCAAACCTATCGAGAGACGGGTGGTGTGGGGGGTAATTCCCCCGGGCCCGAGCTCGTTTTGAGGGCCCTGTTTTAAAATGTTGTAATCGAATAATTTATAATAATAATAATAATAATATATTTATTGATTCCAGTTTGCCAACAAATGGATAGGACAAGTCAAAATAGTACATGTAAATAATAATTGCTTATAAATTAGACGGAAGTATACATTTATAAAATAAAACACAATGATAAATACGATAGATAAAATAATGGGCTAAAACTATAATAGAACATTTAGCGCTTATAAAATTTATATAAGTTCAAAATCTAAAAGGAATAAAAGAGAAGTACGAAGGCGTAGAAGGGTCACGGATGTTTTTTTCCAATTATTCCCAGATAAATTTGTAAATAATTTGATTATTCCCTGTTAAATCTGTAAATAATTGAATTATTCCCAGTTCAAACTGTAAATTTTATTATTCCCAGTTCAAACTGTAAATAATTCAATTGCTCCCAGTTGAATCTGTAAATAATTTAATTATTCCCACTTTAAACTGTAAATAATTCAATTATTCCCAGTTCAAACTGTAAATTTTTTTATTTCCAGTTCAAACTGTAAATAATTCAATTGCTCCCAGTTGAATCTGTAAATAATGTAATTATTCCCACTTTAAACTGTAAATAATTCAATTATTCCCAGTTCAAACTGTAAAATTTTTTATTCCCAGTTCAAACTGTAAATAATTCAATTGCTCCCAGTTGAATCTGTAAATAATTTAATTATTCCCACTTTAAACTGTAAATAATTCAATTATTCCCAGTTCAAACTGTAAATTTTTTAAATCCCACTTTAAACTGTAAACAAATATTATTCCCATTTTAAACAGTAAATAATTGAACTGGAACAGCTGGAACACTCAGTCATTTCCAGTTTAAAAAAAATGTAAATACCTAATATTCTGTTTTGTATGAATGCGCAGTGGCTTTCCTCGAGTAAATTGGATACACAGTGGGTTACCTTGGATAGTATGGACGCGTAGTAGGTTTCCTCGAAGAAAATACTTAAAGTAGAGGCTTTACTCCTATCGTGTAGTTTACGGCGCACAACGATTTTTTATATCTTTGTCATGCCATTTTCCGCGTATTAGTTCCACATCTAGTTGAAGTATATTAACGCAAAAAAAATTTGGAAATTTTCATTGTTTAAATAGGCTCAGAATGTCATGAAACGTCAATATTTTAAGTTTGAACAAAATAAATTTGTCTGTCGCGTCGGTCTGTCTGTTAGTCTTTTATCTTTGGTGCTCTAACATATTGACTTAAAATAAGGCATATAAGTATTTTAACGAGATCTGGAACTAAATTGTATTTTGATTTTATTCTGTTGCAGAGTTAAACGGTAAATTGGGGTAAATGGGGGTAAATAGGTAAATCAAGCAAGTAATAGTCCATAAAATTGGTATTTAGTAAATATAAGAGAAGCTAAGGTCTGAAAAAAAATTTGGCATTAGCCACACCTATTACCACCCCCACCCCATTATTAAAGGTGCGGTGAAAAAATAGTGTGATTTAGTGTGTGTACAAGAGCCAAAGTCATTAAGAATTTTTTTTCACTTCATTCATCCCCACCACCGATGTGGCATATAATTTTATGGGTTTTTTGGGTACATGATTTCAAATATTATAGTATTAAAGTTCCATAAACAATTATTTTCATATAGTGGAATGCAAATATAGTATTTTTGTTGTAAGAGACTTGGATGTGGAAGTAGTGATTCCTTGGGCAGCGGTTTTTTTTTAATCCCACTTTGAACTGTAAACAAATATTATTCCCATTTTAAGCAGTAAATAATTGAACTGGAACAGCTGGAACTGCAATTAACTCAGTCGTTTCCAGTTTTAAAAAAAATGTAAATACCTATATTGAATATTATTCCCATTTTAAACAGTAAATAATTGAACTGGAACAGCTGGAACTGCAATTAACTCGGTCGTTTCCAGTTAAAAAAAATGTAAATACCTATATTGAATATTATTCCCATTTTAAACAGTAACTAAATGAACTGGAACAGCTGGAACTGCAATTAACTCTGTCGTTTCTAGTTAAAAAAAATGTAAATACCTATATTGAATATTATTCCCATTTTAAACAGTAACTAAATGAACTGGAACAGCTGTAACTGCAATTAACTCTGTCGTTTCCAGTTAAAAAAAATGTAAATACCTATATTGAATATTATTCCCATTTTAAATAGTAAATGATTGAGCTGGAACTGCAATTAACTCTGTCGTTTCCAGTTTAAAAAATACCTATATTCAATATAGGTATTTTTAGTTATTGAATATAGGTATTTACATTTTTTTTTAACTGGAAACGACTGAGTTAGTTGCAGTTCCAGCTGTTCCAGTTCAATTATTTACTGTTTAAAATGGGAATAATATTCAATATAGGTATTTACATTTAAACAGTAAATAATTGAACTGGAACAGCTGGAACTGTAATTAACTCTGTCGTTTCCAGTTAAAAAAAAATGTAAATACCTATATTGAATATTATTCCCATTTTAAACAGTAAATGATTGAGCTGGAACAGCTGGAACTGCAATTAACTCTGTCGTTTACATTTAAAAAAAATGTAAATACCTATATTTAATAAATAAAAATACCTATATTGAATATAGGTATTTTTTTAACTGGAAACGACAGAGTTAATTGCAGAGTCAGCTGTTCCAGTTCATTTAGTTACTGTTTAAAATGGGAATAATATTCAATATAGGTATTTACATTTTTTTTAACTGGAAACGACAGAGTTAATTGCAGTTCCAGCTGTTCCAGTTCATTTAGTTACTGTTTAAAATGGGAATAATATTCAATATAGGTATTTACATTTTTTTTAACTGGAAACGACCGAGTTAATTGCAGTTCCAGCTGTTCTAGTTCAATTATTTACTGTTTAAAATGGGAATAATATTCAATATAGGTATTTACATTCTTTTTAAAACTGGAAACGACTGAGTTAATTGCAGTTCCAGCTGTTCCAGTTCAATTATTTACTGCTTAAAATGGGAATAATATTTGTTTACAGTTCCAAGTGGGATTAAAAAAAAACCGCTGCCCAAGGAATCACTACTTCCACATCCAAGTCTCTTACAACAAAAATACTATATTTGCATTCCACTATATGAAAATAATTGTTTATGGAACTTTAATACTATAATATTTGAAATCATGTACCCAAAAAACCCATAAAATTATATGCCACATCGGTGGTGGGGATGAATGAAGTGAAAAAAAATTCTTAATGACTTTGGCTCTTGTACACACACTAAATCACACTATTTTTTCACCACCTTTAATAATGGGGTGGGGGTGGTAATAGGTGTGGCTAATGCCAAATTTTTTTTCAGACCTTAGCTCCTCTTATATTTACTAAATACCAATTTCATAATAATAATAATAATAATAATAATAATAATAATAATTTTATTCACCACTGAGATACAGAAATGTACATATGGCAAGTCAGTTTTGTAGGATATTATAAAATAAACAATTAAATAGATAATACTACAATATAAAATTAAAATTAAACAAAAACAAAAAACTATGTAATGACTAGTCAGATTGTATAAGATAACATAAAACATGTAAGTAAAGAACATAGCACAAATTATATCATACACAAACAATTATGAGTTTATCAAAGGATAATTTCGGTCCCTAATTTTACTTATTAAAATACTCATTTGTACTATAATAACCACCTTGTAAAAGCATGTCTTTTACTGCGTTTTTATAATTATTATACTGTGAAATCATTCTGATTTCCTGTGGTAGGTTATTAAACAATACTATACAGTTGTAACGTGAAGAGTGTTTAAATGTTGTCGTCAAGTGATTTGGTATGCTCAACAAATCACCATGCCGTGTGTTATATGGATGATACTGATTTCTTTTGACAAAGAGGCCCATATTTTTTTTTATGTAACAGAGGCATTTAAACATAAAAATGCATGGTGCCGTGAGGATTTTTTTGTTTTTGTATGTTACTCTGCAACTCTCATTATAACCCATATTAAATATTAATCGTATTATCCTCTTTTGACAGATAAAGACTCTCTCCCTATTTTTAGCACTTCCCCAGCATAATATGTTGTAGGATATATGTGTATAAGCTAGTGCATAGTAAACGTTTAAAAGTCCGGATTCACTTAGTGTGCTTTTTAGTTGCAGAATGGCAAAATAGGCTTTATTTAACTGGTTACAGACATGTTCAATATGTATATTCCATGACAATTTACTATCTAAATGATGCCGAGCAGTTTAGTGCTGCTCGATAAGCTAATGTCTTCAATAAATTTTATATTATGTGGCAAAGGTCTCTGTAAATAGAAATTAATAAACACAGTTTTTTTATTATTAAGTATCAGTTTATCTCTTTGGGACCATGAACTAACTTCTTCCAATATAAGGTTAACTAATTCTTGTAGAGTCTCAGGCGTTTCTGCTGATACGGTTACCGTAAGGTCGTCAGCAAACATAGTCAGATGACCCTTGGTGAGATAGTTAGGAAGATCGTTCACATATAACAAAAATAATAGAGGCCCAAGAACAGAGCCTTGGGGTACCCCCATAGTTACATCATGTGACTCTGACTCCACCCCACTTATTCTTACTTTAAACGTTCTGCCTTCTATATAACTTAATATCCATGACAGGATATTTCCCCTCAAACCAATATGATACATTTTTTGTTTTAATATGTTCTTGTCAACGGTATCAAATGCCTTCGATAGGTCGAATAGTAACGCCACGACATACTGACTCTTGTCTAAGTTTGTGTAGACATATTCTAACAAATGAGACGAGGCAGTTTCTGTGGATTTATTTGATCTGAATGGACTATTACTTGCTTGATTTACCTATTTACCCCCATTTACCCCAATTTACCGTTTAACTCTGCAACAGAATAAAATCAAAATACAATTTAGTTCCAGATCTCGTTAAAATACTTATATGCCTTATTTTAAGTCAATATGTTAAACAGTTCCAGAGTAATCGTGAGCACCAAAAAGATAAAAGACTAACAGACAGACCGACGCGACAGACAAATTTATTTTGTTCAAACTTAAAATATTGACGTTTCATGACATTCTGAGCCTATTTAAACAATGAAAATTTCCAAATTTTTTTTGCGTTAATATACTTCAACTAGATGTGGAACTAATACGCGGAAAATGGCATGACAAAGATATAAAAAATCGTTGTGCGCCGTAAACTACACGATAGGAGTAAAGCCTCTACTTTAAGTATTTTCTTCGAGGAAACCTACTACGCGTCCATACTATCCAAGGTAACCCACTGTGCATCCAATTTACTCGAGGAAAGCCACTGCGCATTCATACAAAACAGAATATTAGGTATTTACATTTTTTTTAAACTGGAAATGACTGAGTGTTCCAGCTGTTCCAGTTCAATTATTTACTGTTTAAAATGGGAATAATATTTGTTTACAGTTTAAAGTGGGATTTAAAAAATTTACAGTTTGAACTGGGAATAATTGAATTATTTACAGTTTAAAGTGGGAATAATTAAATTATTTACAGATTCAACTGGGAGCAATTGAATTATTTACAGTTTGAACTGGGAATAAAAAAATTTACAGTTTGAACTGGGAATAATTGAATTATTTACAGTTTAAAGTGGGAATAATTAAATTATTTACAGATTCAACTGGGAGCAATTGAATTATTTACAGTTTGAACTGGGAATAATAAAATTTACAGTTTGAACTGGGAATAATTCAATTATTTACAGATTTAACAGGGAATAATCAAATTATTTACAAATTTATCTGGGAATAATTGGAAAAAAACATCCGTGACCCTTCTACGCCTTCGTAGAGAAGAGATAAGTCTTTGTTACAATTAATTCTAAAACATTTTGGTATGATGATATGCACACATATATAAATATAACTATGATCTATGATTGTAAGAGGTCTGTCTGTTCGTCCAAGTCAAAAAATTCCCGTAAAGTATAGAAACAATTGGTTATAAGAAACTGTTTTAAATTTCTTTTAAACTTGTGAATACTATCATAGGATTTTATTCTTTGTGGTAGTTTATTGTAGATGGTTGCGCAAGTATAGTAAGGACTCTTTCTAAAAAGTGCTAAGTTGTAGTGGTTAATGTGAATTTCATTTGCGGATCTGATATTGTATGAGTGAATATTACTTCCAAATGTAAATTTACTTTTGTTTAGATGCACGAAGATAGCGGCCTCAAAAATTAATATGGACGTCAGTGTTAGAATATTGTTTTCTGTAAAAGTTGACCTACATGAGTCTAAAGGACCGAGGGAAAAGATTAAACGAATAATCCTTTTCTGTTGGATAAAAACTCGATGTGATGCAGAACTGGAACCCCAAAGGATCACTAAGTATTTGAGGTGGCTATAGGCAAGGCTATAGTACACGTTTATTAACTGGGCTCGAGATAGAATATATTTTAAATTTCTAATTGCAAAAATGCAATATAGGGTGTTCCATTTAAAAAACACAAGTTATGTCTCTATCTCGAGAGCTGAGGCATGCATAATTTTCTTTTTATCAGCAACGGATTCTACTCAAAAAAGTGCCTTAAGAATGTGTTCTCGATTTTCGATTCGACACCTGGTAATTGAGATATAGATCCAAAAATGCCAATTTTCCAAAAACGCTCTGTAGCTCGGTTGTAGAAAAAGATAGACAATCGCAGTTTGTTTCTCGAAGATCTCGCTCAGGACACCTATATTGGTGTTTGTCTATCTGCCATAGTTTTAGAAAAAACCTCAAATTCCATCTAATTTGGTCCACCCTGTACACACCCAGCGGGTTATGCAATATCAGCAGCTTTGTCAGTGTCAGTACATTCGCACTGAAATCTGTACCTTTTGACCACAATCAATAAGTCAGTGCTACTTTCATTGTATCAGTATATTTTGCATGACATTCTATTGGCTTATTTTGCAACATTAGACGCCCAATTTTAAAACGATTTATCATGATCTGTGAAATGAAATATTTATCAAAAGAACACTAACGTTTGTTGTTGAAGTAAAAAAAAGTTTCCCCCGGGCCCGTATTTTGTTTCCACGGCCCCGGATTTAGTTACATTAGTACTTTTTTCTTAAATCAGTACTTTTTTTTTTGATTCCAGCACGTTAATTTTTGATCCACTGGCAACGCTGAATACACACCTACAAATTTTAACTTTTAATTTTGTATCGTTAACCAAAACCACCTATTTGCATTGTTTTGGTCCCAGCTACGTCTAACAGTCATAAAAAAAATTGTTGGCTCTAAAAATTGTAATAACTGACCTAACTCACATATTATGGTGTAATTTTAATAAAAAAAAGCAATTAATTACAGCATGCGAAAAAATATTTGCCATTTTGATATATATTTCAAATACATGTTATATACTATATATTTAATTAGAATATAAGTCCTTTAATCAGAAAATTAATTATTCTTCTTGCGCTTCTTAGCCCGTCTCTTATAAGTTACTTCTGGAGCATCTCTTATACATGTCCAACAGTAGTCTGCCAACATCGCAGAAGTCCATTTGCCCTGATATCATTTTTCCATATTTTGAATATCCTGGTGGAATCTCTCTCCATGCTCATCACTTACTGCACCACAGTTTTCTGGGAAGTAATCTAGGTGTGAATGTAGAAAGTGGACTTTTAATGACATATTGCATTCTAATTTCTGGTAACAAGAAAGAAGATTCCTACGAGGTCTCTATAGTTTTCTGCTCTTTTGTTACCGAGAAAATGTGTTGCTACCATTTTAAAGGAATTCCAAGCAGCTTTTTCATTACCTTCTAGAATGTTGTCAAATTCAGCATCTTCTTGATTTGAGGACCCACAAAAATTCCCTCTTTAATTTTCACATTACTAAGTCTGGGAAATTTTTGTTTTAAATAACTGAAAGTACGTCCTTCTTTATCCATAGCTTTTACCAAGTTTTTCAAAAGCCCCAGTTTTATGTGTAGTGGTGGCAGTATTACCTTTTGTGAATCAACTAATGGAATGTTAGCAACATTTTTTTCTCCTGGTTCAAAACCCAGTCTTGGCGGCCAAATTTTTCTTTTGTAATGTTCTAATCGCGCTCGATTGTCCCATTCACAAAGAAAACAGCAATATTTGGTATACCCTTGCTGCATACCAAGTAAGAGAGCTGTCACTTTTAAGTCTGCACAAATCTGCCACTTATACTTGTTATATTCTATAGTTTGTAGCAATACATTCATGTTACTGTAATTTTCCTTCATGTGGACAACATAGGCGATTGGAATTGATGGCAATTTATTTCCATTGTGGAGTAATACAGCTTTTAGACTAAATTTCGAGGCGTGAATAAAAAGTCTCCAGTCACTAGGATCATGGGGAATGTGTAAAGCACTCATTAAACCGCCAATGTCCTTGCAGGCAACCAAGTCATTTTCCATTTTGAAAAAAGCTATAAGATCTTTTTGACGACTTCGATACATGGAAACTTTAACATTTTCTTGTAGTAAATTCCATTGTTGTAATCGAGATGCCAAAAGCTCCGCTTTTGCCTTGAACAAATCAAAGTCTCTTATAAGATCACTTAATTCGCGTTGATTAATTTTGTGTGGTTCACCACCGGACACTTCGGCAGAGAAATCGGGATCTTGTGATGTTGATGGCTGGACTAAGTCATCATCTACATTATCATCCGATTCTTCGTCAGAATCAAGGCTGTATTCTTGAGGTGGATTAGGAATAGGTAGTTCATCACTATGGAGAACCGGGCGAATGGCAGATGGTAAATTGGGGTATTGTATTACCATCCTTTTTTTTTGTTAATACCCTGTCTAATAGGAGGTATCACGCAAAAATAATAATCGGTAACATGATCTGTAGATCATGCCAGATCATGGGCACAGCAAAAGCCATTGAACGTCCTCTTCCACTTAGCCAACTGCAAAGATTGTTCGCACAGTTGCTGCAACATATATGAGGTGCCCATTTTTTGTCTTCATCTCCAATTGTACAATCAAAATACAACTGGCACGCCTTCTTAATTTTGGGAGTAAAATTACGTTTTTGATGCGCAAAAATCACTTCACCACAAATATAACAAAAGTTGTTAGGTGTTTTTACACAATCTCGTGGCATATTTTCAAAATAGCACTATTTACTTTCGAAAATGAACGCTTATCATGCACAAGGTACAAATACGACTACCTAAGAATGAATATTAGTTTTAGTGACAAATAAAGAGGTAGGTAGTTAGTATGGTTAGTACGTCTATTTTTTGTAGAATTCTAATTCTACCTGTTATTTGTGATAGGACGGCCCATAAACTAGAGTTTATAAGGGGTCTACACACGATCCAGCGGCAGGGAGCCAGCCTTGTCGGCATGCTTTGAACTCATTCGTAAAAGTGAACTGGTCCGCTGGAATTCCAATTATCTTCAAAGCGTACCGACAATGTCGGGTCCCAGCAGCTGGATCGTCTGTAGACCCCTATACCTGCGTTACATTTTATTACCTGTATTGGGAAAACCAGAGCCAACTTGAACTTTTGCTTTTTATATTGTTATTCAGCATGACGAAGTTACTAAGAATTTGCTATTTTTACTTCCAATACATGTAGGCTGTAGAATAGTGATATCAGGTACTTAGAACATTCCAACTTTGCACACCCTGTATAAGTTGATGGAAGTTCTTTTGCGAATATATTTTGCAGACCCGCCATCATGGTAATTTTCCAGCATATAATTATATAAAGCGTTAGGGTAATGACATCTAATTCGAAGGTTACACAATTTTGTTCGCTTTGTGCGTAGCGCGCGTTTTGAAACCAAAGATCGAAGAAGAGATAGGTACCGAACTCTATGCCAATAAACATTGCGCCTAATTCTACCTGTACATAGAGCGTATAGTTTATGTGGGAATGGTAGGAAGTACCAGAAACAACGACAAAAAAGTGTATGTGGGCATTGTTTCTTCTTAACCGACTGTTTTCAATTAACCTTCAGAGAGGCGAACGACCTTCCTGATTTAACAGCAATTTGTATTATAGTTACAAATGTACGTGTCTAAATAAGTTTCTGTCTTTTGTACTTAATGTATCACATCCTCTATTATTATAATAACTTTTTTATTTTTGTTCCAGGTGTGTATTTCCACTTCATGATTCGATCAAGGAAATGTGTAAGCACTTGTATAATTGTTAAAGAATTTTTTTCCAATACCCACATTTGGGTAGAGTGAAAAACTTTTTTTTTTTTTTTTAGTTTTTCTTATGCATAGAGGGGGTGGATGCATTTGGGTTTAAAATGTGAAAAAATTCAGATCGATCGATATATTTTGAGACTACTACGGCTTTGAAAATGAGAAATAGAAGTCTATTTTGTATATTTTTATTTTTCAAATGGACGATAGGGAAATTTCACAACTTTCTGGTTTGACAAAAATCGTTACTATTCATAATGTGGAAACACGGGCATTCGTAAAAATTTTTCAAAAAAATATTTTCCCAGTTACAAACATTTTAGTACCTTTTACTAGTGAAATATTTTGTCGAACTCCTCTTTACGTTTCCTTAAATATATAACTGCAACTAACAGCTATTCTCCGGACTAATGCCTCGCCGAGCGCTGAATTACGAATTACAAGCCTAGCCGCGTTAAATGCAATAACCTATGTATTGCCACAAAACGCTAAAGTTTCGATTACAACAGACACCAGACAAAGGACTTATTCCTACTCAAAGGAGCTCTCTCTCTCTCTCTTTCCCTGAGGAGAGCCGATAGCTCAAAACTGCAGTCTGCAAGAGGTGTGGAATGACTGGCACGAGAGTTCCTTTGAGTAGGAGTAAGTCTTTCGGCTGGTGTCTGTTGCAGTTGAAACTTTAGCGTTTTGTGGCAATACATAGTTGTTGCACTTAACGCGGCCAGGCTTGTAATTCATAATTCGTCCGGTTTTTTATTCCTTATACAGGGTGATTCTTTTAAGGCGGCCATTAGAATATTTCCCACTTGCAGATGAGATAGAGATTTGGTACCCTACCATAGTCGACCATTGCGGGTCCGAGAATAATAATTTCAAGATGGCGGCACTTCTGGAAATACTGGAAGTCGATACCAACTTGCTTATTTTAAAAGAGACACCCTATATATTTTTGACTTTTCGAAATTATCATAAAATTCTGAGTCAAAACATGTAGCACACCCTATACCTAAACCGAGCAGTTTCGGAGATATATGACCTTTTATAAAAAATTCGACAGGTGCAACGATTTGCAAGAACTTATAACTTTCTTCATATAGGAGATCCTTATTTGCTCTTTGGTACGTAGAAAGAACATAAGATGAGCTACTCTTTACAAAAAAAATAGATTCCAAAATAGTATACCAAGTGTTTTATTTTTCTCGTTACATTTTGTCAAATTCAAACCTCAAAAACTTTTTTATTTCAAATGGAACACCCTGTATTTTTTTACATCAAATTATGTTAAATTAAATTTCCTTTTTTCTAGTATAAGCATTGTAGAGGTTAAAGTTACAACTTTTCGAAATATTGGCGATTTTCTTAAGTGTCCAAGAATTTTTAGTAAAAATTGCCATCAACTTACCCATGATTAGAAACAATCATTAATGTCAGTCATTCTCTTTTCTTAAAAAATGCCAGCACGTTTAAATTACACCCACGAAGACTTTTAGATTTGTTTATTATTTATGGAGAATGTGATAAAGTAATAATACCAAGAACATGTAACACATTTGCTAATCGATACCTACTTTATTGTTTCAATTGTTTCATAGTCTTCTACGTTTTTTTGGATAAATTATAATTTTCACTAAAAACTTGCGAAAAATTCAAAGTACATGTGTTAGATATAGGACATGCTGATATAAGTCCACCTCAAATTTAATTCTACATCGATTGCCATAAAAAAATTTAGCACGTGGCATTTGACATATCCAAATATTCTAAAATTATCCAATATGCGGTTTACAGTGGATGGTGGACGGTTTCTGTTCTTGTGGGTATCGAGTAGCAAATGTATTACATGTTCTTGGTATTACTTTATCACATTCTCCATAAATAATAAATAAGCCTAAAAGTCTTCGTGGGTGTAATTTAAAATTGTTTGTGTTTTTTAACATAAAATAATGACTGACATTAATGATTGTTTCTAATCATGGGTAAGTTGATGGCAATTTTTATTAAAAATTTAAGAAAATCGCCAATATTTCGAAAAGTTGTAACTTTAACCCCTACAATGCTGATACTAGATAAAAGGGAATTTAATTTAACATAATTTGATGTAAAAAAAATACAAGGTGTTCCATTTGAAAAAAACTTTTTTTTCACTTTTTTTATGTTCTGCATCCGAGCGGAAAGTAAACTTTTCAGGATATTATTTTCACTATAAAAATATTCTCTGTCGTCTGGCCTACCGCGCTTTGTAAGATATGCGTGCAGGGTGAAAGCGGAGCTTGTCTAGTATCTGACGTCAGAAACCGTTTCTGCCATGAGATAATCAGAGAACTTTAATTTACGATTATACGCGTTAAAAATTTTTATCTTAAAAAATTCTTTTACATTAATTTATCAATCCTTAATTAATAATCTGACAAAGAAAATACATTTTTACTTTTATGCCCGAACGCGCGTGTTACTAAAAAAAAATCTTGTGCACAAAATACATCAATTTTACTGCAACAATTCAATGCTTGGAGGGAGCACATAGCTTGGAGAGTATTTATTTAAGGTAAATTGGTTTATCCGTATTTATAGAAAGGTCTATACATATTTATGTATTTTCACGATAGTCTTCAGTAAAACATAAGAACCAAGAGTGAAAAGTGGAATGGAATTTATAATTAATAGGAAGGCGTTGTCGATTATGGAAATAGACAACAAATTCTTTTAAGATTTTTTAGACTGCTAATATTATAATTAATGCATACCTGTTTTAATATTTGTAACTGTTTTTTGATTGTTCAAGTCGTTGCCCGTGAAATTCTCCAGAATCGTGCTTCATCATATAAGGCATTGCCGGAGTCGAATTAAAATTATCTTTTCCGATCCGACGCCCACAGAGACGTCCTTATCGACTCTTTGTTTATTTAGTTCTTATTTTGCGCGGTGACGTAACCAACAAGTAGGCCGCTTTCATTGGTTGAGTGGTCACTACGATATTGTACAAGATCCGAGAGCCATCAAGGACGATAGAAATGTTCATTTTTTTCTTAGTCTAGGGTCTAGGCCATTGATCATGCAGGACCGACACGTACTTCCACCTCATCGTCACTTTTTGCCCTTCAAACAAAAAGAGAGTGTAACGTCTTTGTTGCAATTGGTAGGTTTGTGATATAACCACAACTAGAAGTTTTTCTTCAAGAGATGCAAAAAGTTTGAAATTGTCTGATTTATTAGTAATTTGATAAAGGTGGTTATTGAACGAAGCGCAGTAATTACTCTTACGCAGTAGGCTGTGACTGATGATACTATGACAACATTGTTACTGTTTGACATTTTTTCTCCCACGAACCTTTATTTTTCCTGCTGTAGAAAACGACAATTCGTCTCTCCATAATATATATTTAAGAAACATAGGATTTGCACCCAGTCTGGGTTTTTGGTTATAGAGGCTTTGTTTTACAGTAAATTTAGTAGGGGCAATAAAAACTAAATTTACTTTTGACCTTTAATTTTGATAAAATAAATTATAGTAAAAAACCCTTCAACGAAATAAGATCAAAATATAATCTAGTTCCAGATCTCGTTAAAATACATTCGTGCGCACAAAAAAGTTACAGACAGACCGAGAGACAGAATTTTTTTTGCTCAAACTTAAGATCTCGACGTTTCACGACATTTTAAGCGTATTTGAACAGTAAAAATTTTCAAAATTTTTTTTGTCGATACTATATCACTGGATGTGGAAGTAATTACAATTAAAAAAATTCAAAATATAACATTCTTCATTTTCGTTTGTTCTATTAGGTACGTTTTTTTCTTTCAAATTTATCAGTTTCTCTCACATGACGGTAAGTATTTAAGAATGTGTTTTCACTAGGAGCCGCACGATTTGGGTGTAATGCCATATTCTCTTGCAGCTTTTTAATTTTTGTTATTTTTAACATAAAGGCAAAATATATCAAACTTTTCTGCTTCTGTGTAATCCATTTTGATCAGATAATAATACGAAATGTCAGACAGTAACAATGTTGTCATAGTATCATCAATCACAGCGTACTGTGCAAGAGTAATTACTGCGCTTCCTTCAATAACCATAACATACCAATATACATGTTTGGAGCACATTTAATGTCCGATATGTCAAGAAATATTACAGCTATAGATCAACCCTTATATATTTGAAATCAGGGAAAAATGATCTAAAATAGAAGTCCATTCACGGCAACCATCCTTAACGCCATTTTGAAAATAATCCTGAAAATGCAAGAATAAGAAACGGTACGTAAGATTTTATGATTGCACACACCAGTATAGTGTGACGTGCTTACACCCTTTTTGTAAACACCCTGTATCGTGGGTTCGGAAATTATAACACCAGGGTAACACTAAACACTGATTTATTAACTTACTGATTACAATAAATAATTACTCCACTAATAGTCCAAGATCCCAGAGCTGCCAGACCTACGTCATTTTAGCAAAGCTAATATTTTGACAACAAATAGTGTAATATTTAGTTAAGAACGTATGCGTATTTGCTAGTTTGAAAGTGGGGCCCTTTTGCAGAAAACAGGTACAAAAGGTACATAAGAATTTTAATCAGACCTTAAATTATGATAGCTGGATTATTTTACAAGTGACACGCTAACTACATGGTGTAAGCGTCAGCCTCCAAATCCGGAAGGTCCGAGGTTCGATCCTGAGCGTTCTCAGCTTTTTTTTTTTTTCAACAAATATTAACTTAAGGTGGCGATTACCAAGAAAGAGACAACCGAAAGGGAAATATTTATTATTTTTGGCCATAACTTTGTTTCTTAGTACGTATATTTGAAAAAAAAAACTGAGAACGCTCAGGGATCGAACCTCGGACCTTCGGATTTAGAGGCTGACGCTTACACCATGTAGTTAGCGTGTCACTTGCAAAATAATCCAGTTATCATAATTTAACGTACTGAGTAAAATTCTTATGTACCTTTTGTACCTGTTTTCTGCAAAAGGGCCCCACTTTCAAACTAGCAAATACGCATACGTTCTTAACTAGATATCACACTATTTGTTGTCAAAATATTAGCTTTGCTAAAATGACGTAGGTCTGGCGGCTCTGGGATCTCACTCTATAATCTTATAATAATTCACTACTTGATCACTTTACTCCCTTTTGATTTTACTACACTTGCTATCCAAACTAAAACTGTCTACTCTGTCTTTTACTCCATGCCTTATATACCTAAAGATGACAGATCTCGATGTTTCTGTGATGACGTCACCATTATCCAGATACATCCAGCAAGTTCTTTACTACTTCTAGAGCTTCTAGTAGGTTCTTTCTCTAGTAGGTGCAAATCTATAGAAAGACATCCGAACTAATTGAATTCTGTGCCTACATTCTAGGGGTTGCAACATATTACAATAGACTAGGCAAAATTCTAGTAAAAGCTTCCTGTTTTCATGCAAGGAGTATTTTATGTAACAATTAAGTAACTATGCTTTTCCCCCTATTTCGATCCCGCTGAATCCGAAAATCAGGGTTGCCCAGCTGAAAACTCGACCGTAAGTGAGATATTCAAGATGGCGTCCAATATGGGGTCAAAAACTGTATAACGGTGTATCTCCCTTCCCCTGTGTACTAGAAACATGGCTTAAAAGTCCTAATTATATATTTTTGAGGATGGGAACACATATCAGAGGCGTACCAAGGGAGGGGGGGATGGTTTATCGATCCGGGGATACATCACGAGTATCAATAAATTGAATTATTTACTGATCAGATCTTTTAAATTAATTCGGTTGTTGTCGTAGTGTTTTTTAAACCTTCTAGTTTTTTTTGGTCAACAGATAGTTTACCGTAATGATCAATAACAATTTGACCTGTTCCTATCCAACTGATGTAAATCAAAATCTCTGCCAAATACGAAAATCCCAAAGGGTAAAACTATTAAAGGTCAAGGATTCTGGCAGAGAAAGGCTCCTCATCAGAGCTAAAGAAAGGCAAAATGCACACGACTCCCAGTACTCAAATGCAATTTTACATATTTTGAATTTATTTAGCAATGATGTTGCTGAGAATAACAATAACAAGAATGATGAAAATATTAATTTGTATCATAAACCCTGTTATGCGAGTTTTACATCTGCAGAAAAAATAGGAAAGCTGAAGAAGAGGACAGAGAATGTGCAGAAGGACCAGCTAAGTCTCAGTATATTACAAGATCAATGACTGGAAAAACTGATATGAAGAAATGCATTTTGTGTCAAAAGACAAGTAATGAACGTTTGAGGCGAAAAACAATCATTGGCTTGGAAAACTATGATGACATGTTGCATATCAGGATAAGTAGTATGACTTGATCGCCAACGAAACGTTGTATTACAGCAGCTGACTTTTAATACACAAAAGAAATAAGGAAAATACAAAAGTTGAAGAACAGAACCTTAAAAAGTGTCTACCTTTCTTCCAGATTTGCAAAGAACTTCGTGTTGCTTCATCTGTTGAAAAGGTGCAGTTGCATTACTTTACTTAACTTTGCATCCTAACGACCCCCCGGGAGTTAGGGGTGGGAAGCTAAATAATATTAGCATCGTGTTCCCCGCCCTTGAAAACGTGTAGAAAACAATTTTCGGCACGTTTGAATGTTTTTTTTTGCATGTTCCGGTATTGAGGGAGGGGATGGTTTCAACCCCCGAGGGTCGTCAGGATGTCTGGTTGCGAAATTTTACAGGACATATTGAGTTTCCTCAAAAAAACCCGATTCAACAAGTTCTCACATGGCTAACAACGAAAAATGGAAGAGAAGAGGTGGTTTATGCATTTAAGGGTAGTTGGTTAAGGGTGGGAAGCTAAATAATATCAGCATCTTGTTCTCCGCCCTTGAAAACGTGTAGAAAACAATTTTCAGCGCGTTTGGATGTTTTTTGCATGCTTCGGTATTGAGGGAGGGGGTCGTTTCAACCCCCGGGGGTTGCGAAATTTTACAGGACATATTGAGTTTTCTCAAAAAAAAATCGATCCAAGTCCTCTCATGCCTAACAACGAAAAATGAAAAAAGGTTTTTTGCGTTTAGGGGTAGTTCGAGAGCGGTAGGGACCGCGCGAGTATCACCATCGTATTGGCCGTCCTCGAAAACGGGGGAGTAGCCATGTTTTGTCGCTACCCTTGCACTTTTGGAGTTTTAGACTTTTTTTGCAAGTTTCTAAGGACTATTAGTAGGAATCCCTATATGTATTTTTTAATTTCTGTCATTTCAACTGCTCTGAATTATTTTTCAACGTTTGTATATAGTACAGTAACTAGAGGTTTTAACTTCGGAATAATGTCATATTCAACGGATTTCGTTCATTTTTGGCAGTATAATAATAAATGCTTCACAGAAAAGTTTCTATATTGTGCGGGGGCTTGCTAATTTATAGGGGGTGGATGCCACCCCCTCTCAGGGGGTGGCACTTATAAAATATATTGTGACGTGCTTACACCCTGTATCGCGGGTTCGGAAATTATAACAGCAGGGTAACACTAAACACTAGTTTATTAACTTACTATTTACAACAAATTAATTACTTGACTAATAATACACTGTGTACTACAATTCAATTATTCAGTCACTTTATCACTGTGTTCACTTCTTACTCTCTGACCATCTCAACTGATCATTAGAACTGTGCTTACTTAAGTATCCACTCTAGTTTACTCCATGCCTTATATTCTCGATGCTTCTGTGATGACGTCACCATTATCCAGATATATCTAGCAAGTTCTTTACTATTTATAGAGCTTCTAGTAGGTTCTTTCTCTAGTAGGTGCAAATCCACATTCAGACATCCGAACTAATTGAATTTGGGCCTACTTTTTAGTGCATAATGTAACCAACATAACCTTAAATTTTAAGGGGTTGCAACATATTACAATATATATTTATTGGAGCTGAAGTAGAATCAAATTTTAAGAAGAAAAGGTTCTATGCAATTTTTCACATAAATTGATAGTTTTTAAGTTATAACGATTTCAAAATTGCGATTTTAGCTTAAAAAAAAAGAAGATATTTCCAAACGGTTTTCGTCAAGTATCTCGAAAAGTATTACTTTATCAAAAAAATGTTACAGACCAATTATAGAAAGTACAAACTGGGAATTAATTATATTTTTTGTTTATTGATGTAGGATTAATAATTTCGGAGATATTTAAGTTGCATGAAGTATTTACTATCATACTGCCAAAAATGAACGAAATCCGTTCAATATGACATTATTCCGAAGTTTTGCATATTTTTTATCTCTAGGTACTGTACTAATATACTTCATTTTTGTCTTATTTTGACTTATGGAAATCCACCATTTGGCACTGAGGAACGGATTTTTGAATACCCTGTCGATAAAAATATAATTATTGGACGGATAGCGCTCGTGCACCATACATATTACGACCATACCATGACTCAAAATACATGGAAGAATACTGCGTATGGGCGTTTTCCAACAGTGACGAATATGTTTTACTTTTAGTTTGGGCCGACACAGCGGGACGTCCGTGAAAGGCTCACCGCCCCTCATTCGTTGTAATACATGCAATCATACACACATTAATATTTCTGCCTACAACAAAGAAATGGCTTTATAGAACTGATTTTATAATATAGCCGCGAATTAAGATTATAATGGGTGTGGTTTGTTTTGGACAAACACACCGTATAAGTATATATTATATAAAAACTGACCCGCTTTTGGATTGTAAGGCGACCGTGGCATTTAATAGCCATTTATTGATTCAATTAATTTCATTACTGGTCCTCACATAGTCACTGTAAACAAACTCATTGGGTGCCCTCAATTTTAATCAAATTTAATAGAAAGTAAGTGAAGATGCACGCAGTGTAGAAAGAAATGCTCTTATCGTTAATTCGAATCGAGAGGATTTGACGGTTTTACAATAGCGCTAATAAAAAAATTAAATGTATCTATTTGTTTTTAATTTGATTATTTGCTTAGATGGTCGGATTTAATTCAGGAAATGAACGGAGGTGATGAGCTTTTGATAGGGATCAGTTTATTACTTATGCGATGTTCAGTGAAATGAGAGAATCTGCTGCCAGTTACACGGTAACGGTAACTAACGTAACAATTTAAAGTGAAAAGCAATATTACTGTTATAGTGGGGGCAGACAAGCGAACATTTTCGTGAATAAGGAATCTCGAAATAGCGTGATTTTTGTTTAACTTCTTGTTACTGTTGTACATTTTTTTGAATATCTCAGGGTCTTTTGGAATAGGTCAAAAACCAAATTGTTCAGGACAAATTTTACTTCAAAACTGTGTAGGTTTCATATTTTTGAGTTACATGACCTCAAAAAGAGAAATGAAAACCACAGCACTCAAGGTTATTCTTCGTTGATAATCATTCTCATACAAAAATTGATGAAATTGATATTTATATGAACGATAGCCGCGTTTCTTTAAAATTTTCCTGGCTGATTCTTTGGAAACTGGTAATTCATGTTCAATTTGTCTTATCGAAATTGTTGGGTCAACATGCACTAAAGCTAATACATTAATTTCCGTTTCTTCGTCCACAATAAATCTTTCTTTAATTTCTATATCAGGTTCAGTTCTAAATTGATGCTCCAACCGGGCGAAATAGTTTCTCGGAGGGTGTCTTCTTTCTGGATATCTCTGTCCATACAGAGTTTGTGTTCTAGTTGCATTACGTTGAGTCTCTTCATAAGTAATCAACATGTCAACTTTTGCATTTCTTGAATATTTTTCAGCCATTTTATATTAATTTACTTGTTAATAACAAATTCAATACGCTTACTTCAGATGAGTAATGTCAAGAATAATTCAGTTGTTGAGAAAGGCATTTTCATGGCTATCTGCAATTTTGGATTTTTTGAATAGATACCTTATTTAAAATTATCTGTTCGCGCTTACTTTTTAAAAATACTTTTATTATTACGAAGATATCGTTAGGAAATGACTAATGGCGAAAAAAATTAAAGTTTATGAATCATTCATTATTTGTGATTAATAAAAGAAAATAGCACAGTCTAGTTAAGAAATTTTCCTACGAAAATGAAATTTTATCTTTTGAGAAAAACTTAAAAATAGTCGTACCTATCAGTAATTCAAAAAACTATTCTGTTCTTTACAGACAAGTCTACAACCTTACTAATAATTTCCATAGCCTACTTAGTAATTTTACTTCCACATCCAGTGGAAGTATAGTAACGACAAAAAAATTTTTTTAAATTTTTATTGTTCAAATAGGCTTAGAATGTCATGAAAAAAAAATTCTGTCTGTCTGTCTGTCTGTCTGTCTGTCTGTCTGTCTGTCTGTCTGTCTGTCTGTCTGTCTGTCTGTCTGTCTGTCTGTCTGTCTGTCTGTCTGTCTGTCTGTCTGTCTGTCTGTCTGTCCGTCTGTCCGTCTGTCCGTCTGTCTGTCTGTCTGTCTGTCTAACTTTTTTTTGTGCGCACGTTTACTCAGAAACCGTTTGAGATATTGACTTGAAATTTGGTGCACATATGTACTTTAACGAGATCTAGAACTAGATTATATTTTCATCTGGTTCCGTCGAAGGGTTGGGGGTAAATTGGTGTAAATTTGGGGTAAATAGGTAAATCAAGCAGGTAAGAGTCCATAAAATTGGTATTTAGTATATATAAGAGAAGCTAAGGTCTCAAAAAAAATTTTGACATTAGCCACCCCATGCTTAAAGGGGGTGAAAAAAAAATAAAATTGTAATTTAGCGTGTATACAAGAACCTATGGCCTCAATTTTTTTTTTACTTAATCCGCCTCCACCCCCAACCCCCACTATCGATGTGACATATCGTTTTATAGGTTTTTGGAGTAGGCGATTTCAAATATCATGTTATAAAGTTACTTCGAGTAATATGAATGCGCAGTAAGTTTCCCCGAGTATTATGGATGCGCAGTAGCTTTCCTCGAGTACCATCGATGCGCAGTAGGTTACCTCTAGTAGTATGGATGCGCAGAGGTTTTTCTAGAGTACTATAGATGCGCAGTAGGTTACCTCAAGTAGTATGGATGCGCAGTAGGTTTCCCCGAGTATTATGGATGAGCAGTGGCTTTCCTTGAATACCATTGATGCGCAGTAGGTTACCTCAAGTGGTATGGATGCGCAGTGGGTTTCTTCAAGAAGTATAAATGCGTAGTGGCTTTCCTCTAGTAAATTGGATAAACAGTGGGTTACCTCGGGTAGTATGGATGCGTAGTAGGTTTAAGATATTGACTTAAAAATATGGCACACGTATGTATTTTAACGAGATCTAAATCAAGCAATTAGGAGTGCATGAAATTGGTATTTAGTAAATATAAGAGGAGCTAAGGTCTCAAAAACATTTTTGGCAATTACAATTACTATTACTATTACAACCCCCACCCCATTGTTGAAGGGGGTGAAAAAAATACTGTGATTTAGTGTGTATACAGGAACCAGTCATCAAGAATCACCACCCCACCCCTACTACTGATGGGGCATATCATTTTATGGGTTTTTGGGGGTACACGATTTCAAATATTATACTATTAAAGTTCCATAAAAAATTATTTCCACTTAGTGGAGTACAAATATAGTATTTTCGTTGTAAGAGACTTAGATAGGAAGTCTTGATGTGGAAGTTGTGATTCCTTAGGCAGCGGTTTTCTTACGTTGCGTTCGTCTGACGCGGCCATTTCGAAAAAAATAAAAAATTGTTCATATCTCACTTACTTTTTGGAATTTTTTAAACGGGAGAAAACTGCTGTAAGTACTTAGAATTTTATGTTTAATAAAAAAAACATCAAAAAAAATATAGTCATTCTATTAAAGAAAAAAAATTGATGTCACTTCCAGTTGAACCGGAAGTGTTATTTTCGTTACTGTTAGTCTAGAAGTAACCCACTTTCGTCTAATTTTAAATTAAAAAACAACCAAAAAATTGGGGGGTATATTGACTCGTTGCCATATCGGTATATCGAATATATATATAAAAAATCCGATATTTCGATATTTATGTAAATATCATGATATTTTCGAACCTCGGTGACACTGCTTACGAAATTTTTTTATTTTGGACTACGAAATATAGTATCAAATTTTGATATATCCTGTATACGTAGACTATTTGTTTTATAGAAAATTGCCACGATGTACTGTGATCCGAGTTATGACTCAACACTTTTTAAATAAACTATAAAAACTGCTAATCTGGTTCTCACTTGGTCTAATAACGTTCTTAATAAAATCATTATTAGTGGAAAAGTTATTGTCTGCACACGAGTATAAATTTCTCGGAATAATTAAAATGACCTTCTCTCATATACAGACTTCATACTGTTACAGCATACCTAAAGGAATACGTTATACAAATTTCAATGGCTCAGATGGGATTTTATCATGGGAGAGACACGGATTATATTTTTTTGTCGTGAGAAACCTAATGATATGCAGAATCATGGTGTCATGTTATCAGAGTAATCGATAGATTTACAATAAACACGTCTGATTTATTTATCAGGACCGTAATATCACTAACTAGCCGTAAACATTTTACTCTTTTCAGTTTTATTGTATTCTTTATATAATTTGTGTATTTTTTAACTAGGAATTTGATTTGATTTCTTGCTTTGATTTACTAGCGTATATACAGTTTGCTGCTACTCCCGCTGGGTTGGCTTTGGGTCATGCTTGTTGTTGTGAAACTTTTCAGAATCCAAAATAAAAAGTTCGACGTTTTATTAAAAAAATTATATTTTAGATTATAACAGACTTAAAACAGACCATATTTAAAAGCAGCAACGCCGAATACTGACACAGAAGAACTTAAACAGGTTCGTAGAGACGTAAGACACAACGAGGGAAAATTCGAAGAAGCACCGAATTTTCCCTTAAAAAAATATGTTTATGTCGAAGACGTAAGAGTAAAAGTACGTTTTAGTCATGGGAAAAATGTATTTAAAATAATAGTATATTTTTGGTCAGGAAAAAATATTGTTACATGTTTACACCCCTTTTGTAAACACCCTATATCGTGGATCCGGAAATTATAACACCAGGGTAACACTAAACAGTACTAGACACTAATTTATTAACTTATATACTAATTACTTCATTAATATAACACTCAGTATTATAATTCAGTAATCATTCAGTCACTTTTGATCACTTTATTTGCTTCTTTTATCCTTCTGATCTTGCTATCTGAATTAAACTGTCTACTAAACTGAACTATATGACCATCTGAACTGTACTAAACTGGCTCCGCTTCTCCATGCCTTTATATACCCAAAGATGAGGCCTCCGGAATATTCTCAACTAATCTGTAACTTTCTGGTTTATGATACCGCGAGCCATCTCTGGGATGACTAACTAACCAACCAATTTAATTCTCTCTTACTTACACATGGAACTTAGAGGAAACTCCCATAGATGTCTCTGGAGGGGTAGAACATGTAACAACATATACTTTTTCAAAAGTACGCCAAAAGTGAACTTTTCAAGTATTTTAAATTTTTATCGCTTCACGAAACAGGGAAATTGGAGACAGTCATTGTGGATATCATTCAAAAGAATGACAATAAAAGCTTGATGAGGCGCCGTAAAGGCAAGACCAGAAAAAGTAGCAAAGGCACGTAGCGTCTTAGTACACGCAAATTAGATTAAAAAAAATTGAATAGGAGAAATAATTTATAAAGTATAGACCAGGCAACGAATGATTATAGAGGGAAATTTTAGGGACAGAAAATTTGACTTCGAAACTTTGTTTGGACTAGTCTGGAGATGAACATATCAAAAGTCCCCACTCCTAGGTGGTGAGCGGGGGGGGGAGGGGGAGCACTTTAAAGGTCCAATTTTTTTATTTTTCGCTTATATCTCGGAAACTATGCGTCGTATGGAAAAAGTAATCTATGCAAAATTAAACATAATTAAATTTCCTACAAGACTATTTATATTCATTTTCTTCCTATGTGGTATAGTTAACGAGATATTCGCCAGCCAAAATAGATAATTAAAAAAAAAAGAATTAGGTACCTTGAATATTTCTATCAAAGCGGTTTACCGTGGTCTGCTAATAAATCACAGTCACAAAACAGTCTTCATTTTACAACACTCGACGTATTTACTAACGTAATTTTTTGTCTAAATCTACACATTTTATTACATATACAGTGTGTCTCATTTAAAATGAAGACGCCCTTATAACTTTTTTATTTTGTTTCCGATTTGAATCAAATTTTACTCAAGTATAGAACAAATTAGGATCTACTTATGACCAGAAAAACATTCGCCTGCTACAAAGGCAAAGCCACTTGTGGTACCAAAATATGCTGAAAAATATTAAAAATTATATTAATGGGTCTTGACGAATTTCACATATCCACCACAAATTGCGGAAACTTTGCCAGATGAGCTTATGTATGAAAAATTCCCCATCCATAACCAAATCAAATTTTGGTGTATTTACGGTTGTAGCGCCGATCCGATGCATTTTTTAGAATTTCTAACATTCAAAATGTTTTTATTTTTTTCAGCATATTTTGGTGCTACAGAAGGCTATGCCTTTGTAGCAGGCGAATATTTTTCTGGTTATAAGTAGATCCTAATTTGTTCTATACTTGAGTGAAATTTGATTCAAATCGGAAACAAAATAAAAAAGTTATAAGGGCGTCTTCATTTTAACTGAGTCACACTGTATATTTAAGGAAATGCATAGATTTCGACAAAATATTACGTTAGTAAATACGTCGAGTGTAGCAAAATAAAGATTGTTTTGTGACTGTGATTTATTAGCAGACCACGGTAAACCGCTTTGATAGAAATATTCAAGGTACCTAATACTTTTTTTTTTAATTATCTATTTTGGCTGGCGAATATCTCGTAAACTATAACACATAGGAAGAAAATGTGTATAGACATTCTTGTAGGAAATTTAATTATGTTTAATTTTGCACAGATTACCTTTTTCCATACGACGCATAGTTTCCGAGATATAAGCGAAAAACAAAAAAATGGGACTTTTAAAGTGCCCCTCTCCCCCCCGCTCACCACCTAGGGGGACTTTTGATGTGTTCATCTGCAGACTAGTCCAAACAAAGTTCCGAAGTCAAACTTTCTGTCCCTAACATTTCCCTCTATACCTTTTTTTGAGCATTCGTTGCTTGGATTAATAATAATATTTGAGATGCGTACTCTAGATAGGGTTAGAAATAGATATCCGAAAAGTCCGTCCCTTTTTTTGCAAAAAACCACCCCTAATGGGGCCTTAAAGCTGACTGTTCACTTTTATCTTGTAAACCGTTCGTCGGAAGAGAAAAAAGTTTAGGAAATAAAAAATGTGTCGTTAAATTCTGCATAAAAAATGTGCTATTAACCGTCCGAACAGCGCACAGGTAAAAATCAATCCTATTCGAAGTTTCACAGCGAATATCTTATCTCTGTAAAAAATGAGCCCATTATTAGGCGAAAATTAGTAAATATGGTCAAGGCCGGCTTCTCGAATAAAACAAATTTAGATTCATCCAACGACTCGTCACTTGGACGAGTGCGTTGGAGAATCGGCAGGAAGCTGTGGTAGCAAAACCAAATGCAGGTCTTTAAAGATGGCAAAATTATAGAGAAAACCGTCTTGTGCATAAGTGAAATAGAAAGGTCCGTAAAAGTCACTCACATACCCTATATTGAAGCTATATGAGGCCGGTACGTCACCGTAGAGGAGGCAGGAAAGCAAAACTCACATATCGTTGAGCTCCGTTTTTGTGAAAGATATAATTATCAAAAGGAACCTTAAAGCTACTAGTGTAAAGTAGTAGTAGTAGTAAAGTACTAGTGTCCCAGGATTTTAAAAGTAAAATATTTTTATATTATTTTCAGTCAGCTCTCCACTATATGTTGTTGTAATAGACGCGCTCTCTCGAAGAGGCGGTCGACCTTGCCCTGCTTGGTGAGGCGATTCTTTAAAATATATTTTCTTAGATAGAATATTACATAACACTATTTGTATTTATTTTGGAATCTCATCAATAATTGGTATTATTTGAACTGTTGGATTTTACTGATTGAATGATTAACTTTAAATCTTTTCCCTTTTGTGTATTAGGTCGGCTTTGAATATCGGGTGTCTCCTGACTCAGCAAGTCTGTAATTCAAGACACCGATTGGATCGCGAAAGCTCGAGAGAGGATCTCTATATTTTCTCCGCGTGGTTTCTCTGCCTATTTTTATCTTTCAATGTTTCTTTTGATTTTTTTCGTTTATGTTCCACGTCCGGTGTTTTTTGTATTTATGTAACCTTCATCCTTTTTAGCTGTTCATATTTCTTACCTTTCTTGTTTGGTGCATAGCTATACTATAATTGCTATATTTGTAGTCAGTCGTCACCCGATGATGCCAGCTTGATAGGTGGAATCTTATCAAATGTACTCTCTATGTACATTTTTTTTTAATATTTCCTAACTTTAAACAATGGAAGAAATAGAATAAAAATGAATTAATAAGTACGGAAGATACATTTTGCGCTTTACATTAAATACTCTTGAAATAGAGATATATTAATAATTTTTATTTGAATAGCGGAAAGAAAAAATTAAATTAAATGTTTTAAATCAACAGTTAAGAAAAGAAAAAACGCACATATGTTACAATTTACCAAACATACTTGTTTGTAAGTACTTAGTTATCATGTCGGTTAACATGATACTTTCGCAAATCTCAATGTCAGCTTCTTTGTTAACTTTGTAATGAAAAAAGCGACAAACGCTTATTGCAACATATTCTCGCTCTAGTAATACTCCGTTTACAAATACTACTAAATAATTATTTACCGATTTGCCTGTGCATATTTAAATACTTAATTGCCTTTTTGAAGGTTCAGATGTAGGTCATTCGAAACGACAATGAATTAAAATTGAAACTGGATAATTTACTGTTGCATATACGGTATATATCTATGCAAATTTATATCAATGAAAAAAAAGTTTCGAATTTTTCTTGTCTCACTTCCCAGATTTTTTCTAAATTCACAAAAAAAATCAAAATTTGAGCAAAATGAGTTGATTTAACACGTGCCTTCGAGATCATAAGTTTCCCATATATTTCTTGTGATAAAACTGCGATGCAGTCGTGAAAATGTAGTGAAATAAAAATCGCGCACGAATTTCTTCTTCAGAACGCTCGAGAAAACATGAATTAATAATTTCTTTTAAAATTAAACTCCCTGAACACCTTTGTATAGGGTCACAAATATTACCCCATGAGGACAAACGTATAGTATCGTTTATAATTAATTGTTTATTTGCGTATTTTTTTCACAAATTATTAATTAGCCAGATTCTAGTTTGTATTAATATATATTTTTTTTAATTTCACAAATTAAGTTAATCAATTTTGTTAATTACCATATTGGTAATAGAACTTGCAAATTATTTAAACAAGTTATTCTATTATTGGTTATTACCATTGTTTTTCAGAATAAAGCTAGAGAGTTGAATTTTTGGAAACTTTCCAAGTTTTCTTCGATTCTCTATAGCCCTGTCTTGAGCGTTCAATAAGAGGGAAATGCCGAGATCACAATTTTTGACTATTTAGGAGGTAAACATACCAAAAGTCCCCGATGGTAGGTGGTGGGGGGGAGGTGCAGGGAGGGCACGAAGAAGGTCCCGGTTTTTGGTTCTTCTCTCATATCTCGAAAACGGTTAGCCATAATCAAAAAGTGGCTATATGCAAAATTAAAGCTGACTAAATTTTCTACAATAATGTTTCTATTAATTTTTTTCGTATCTGTTATGGTTTAGTAATGAATAATTGTATATCTTTTGACTGTATTCTAACTTTATTATAAATTTATTATAAATTGAATAAAAATTTTAATATAATCATCGTAGAAAAGAATTTCTGTACAGATATCTGTTTCATAGCAGACTGAACTCAAATATCGAATAAAAAATGTCTTTGCGTCTGTAAGTGTGTGTGTATATCTATGTGTGCGTGTATACCGTTTTTTGTAAACACGATAACTTCTGTTTGACTTAAAATATTTAATTACAATTTGGAACATATGTAAAACAGCATATTACAATAATCCCTATTGAAATTGGGCCATATCTGTAATACATGGTGATAACCAGAGGCCTACAAACTCTCATACGTAAATATTTTTTATTTTAATTTCAGAGAAAAATATTACTAAGGTTTTTTAATAAGGATACAAAAATAAGAAGAGTATAAGATTTGTAAACCGCAATATACCGGGTGTATGTTAGGCAAACCAACTTTGTTTAAATTAGATGATATATCACTTATAGCGATACATAATATAAATTAATTTAAAAATAATTTTTTGACAATGTTACATCCACGTTTTCCAAAATATTTCTAATCCAATGGCCTTCGAGTGTTCATAAATAACTCATAATTTGATTCCAATTTTCATAAGCACGCTGCTGTTAGTTGACAGTCTCTTCTTTATGAACATCAACATCACGTTTCAAAACACCCTGTGTATCTTAATGTTCATTTTTGTTATCTCTCATTTTTGTTATCTGAATATCTATATATATGGAACTGTTGGCTGCATGATCACAACATATCTCGTGTAATACCTCTAAATATTGTGCTATAAAATATTTATATAATAGGAAAATAAGATGGAACTGCCAGATATGTTGAATGTTGAGTCATTTATATACAGTAAAAAGAGAACTGGGTCACCTACCGATCCTTGCGAAACTCCACAATATGAGCTGAACACTTTTTCAACCACTACTATGTGATCACTGTTTTAAAGCATCGAAGCCAGAAATGTAAAATAGCTTTGACTCTACATTTAAACAATACTTGTTTGTAAGTAGTAAAATTGTTTTCTTTTAAACTATTAGAAGCATAGTTTACAGTTTGGTATTTTGATTAAAGTAAAAGGTTATTTTAAAATACTTTTATACAGTTCTTTGTATTCAATTTGAAGAAACAATATTAAGCCAGTATTATTCATTGAGAAATTTGGTATCAGTCGATGATATACTTTTTTAGCAGCCTGTTTGTCCTCTGTATTCACATCAGCGCTGTCAACTCAGTGAGAAATTATCATTATACATTCTTACCAGAATTAATTCATGTTATAATTCACTACTAGTAATCTTTTTAAGATCGTGGTAACTTTCTTTTAATAATGACACTTTTTCTCTATTACTTATTTTCCATATAATGAAGTGTATTGATTGGTTTTAAGTAGTGTTGTTTTTCTCTTCGGTTTTTGTACAAACGCCAGTGGGTAGTCTATTAACAAATTTTATTTTCTAATGAAATTGTATTTAGTGGTTTATACTGAACACCCGCTAGTTTTTCCACGGATGACTGAATCCAGAACAATATTTGAGGTAATTTATTAATAAAATTATAAATACTCCAGGCAGGATATACTAGGAAATTGAGATTTTTTTTTATACAATAAATTATGATAGATTTAGTATTTACTTATCTACCATGATATGCGGAAAATAAAATGGTGTACCAGTCTTCAATGTGGGAAAGCCCCTGCAAAATTTTAGAATATTCTGAGGTAATTTAGCATTAAATTATTTTATATTTATTAAATTACACAGGCACACAAAAAAAAAGTTAATTACCAGAAATATGACTATCATTTCCGGATAATATGGGGGCACCTGAATACGAATTTCATAGTCCCGATGGCCAATATCGCTCCAATTTTTCGGAAATCACCATACAGGGTGGTCCCAATATCCCGCAACGGTATATTTATTCTTATCAGACAAAGCAAATTAAAATAACAACCGATTGAGCTGAAATTTTGCATACACGTTTAGTTTGGTTGACAATGCATGGTTAGCTAAGTGACGTCATTCCAAATCCAATATGGCGGACTCCCAAAGATGGCGCACTAGTTATTTTTTATGCACTTCCATGATATGGGTATCAAATGAAAGGGTTTGCTGAGAAGAATACGAAAATAAAATGACGTCACACTAAATTCAATATGGCGGACGCAACTGAATTTTAAAACAGTTTATCCCCAACCGATTGAGCTGAAATTTTGCATACACGTTTAGTTTGGACGACAATGCATGGTTAGCTAAGTGACGTCATTCCAAATCCAATATGGCGGACTCCCAAAGATGGCGGACCAGTTATTTTTTATGCGCCCCCATGATATGGGTATCAAATGAAAGAATTTGCTGAGAAGAATACGAAAGTAGAATGACGTCACACTGAATTCAATATGGCGGACGCAACTGAATTTTAAAACAGTTATGCCCAACCGATTGAGCTGAAATTTTGCATACACGTTTAGTTTGGATGACAATGCATGGTTAGCTAAGTGACGTCATTCCAAATCCAATAAGGCGGACTCCCAAAGATGGCGGACCAGTTATTTTTTATGCACCTCCATGATATGGGTATCAAATGAAAGGGTTTGCTGAGAAGAATACGAAAATAGAATGACGTCACACTGAATTCAATATGGCGGACGCAACTGAATTTTAAAACAGTTTATCCCCAACCGATTGAGCTGAAATTTTGCATACACGTTTAGTTTGGACGACAATGCATGGTTAGCTAAGTGACGTCATTCCAAATCCAATATGGCGGACTCCCAAAGATGGCGGACCAGTTATTTTTTATGCGCCCCCATGATATGGGTATCAAATGAAAGAATTTGCTGAGAAAAATACGAAAGTAGAATGACATCACACTGAATTCAATATGGCGGAAACTGAATTTTAAAACAGTTATGCCCAACCGATTGAGCTGAAATTTTGCATACACGTTTAGTTTGGATGACAATGCATGGTTAGCTAAGTGACATCATTCCAAATCCAATATGGCGGACTCCAAAAGATGGCGGACCAGTTATTTTTTATGCGCCCCCATGATATGGGTATCAAATGAAAGGATTTGCTGAGAAGAATACGAAAGTAGAATGACACCACACTGAATTCAATATGGCGGACGCAACTGAATTTTAAAACAGTTATGCCCAACCGATTGAGCTGAAATTTTGCATACACGTTTAGTTTGGATGACAATGCATGGTTAGCTAAGTGACGTCATTCCAAATCCAATAAGGCGAACTCCCAAAGATGGCGGACCAGTTATTTTTTATGCACCTCCATGATATGGGTATCAAATGAAAGGGTTTGCTGAGAAGAATACGAAAATAAAATGACGTCACATTAAATTCAATATGGCGGACGCAACTGAATTTTCAAACAGTTATCCCCAACCGATTGAGCTGAAATTTTGCATACACGTTAATATAAATTCTGGAACTTTTCCGATACATTAACAAATGTATAGGAATTCAATGGATATAGCTGAAATGTGGATAGGTGTATTTGTAATAAATACAATACAGTAAAGGCACGTAAAAATTCATGCGAGCGATTCAGCGCTTATGTGTGGTGTCTGTGTATGCGTTCATAATTATATATTTTCTCTCCAGACTCACTATTTTTCCTCTTAGTCACTAAGAAAAATGTTAAAAATGGGTAATCACAAAGAGAAAAAAAGCTTTATTTTACTTGTTAGAACTGCTAAGAATTTTTAGAGGTTCCGTAGTATGCATTTAACCGTGCGCTTGGCCGAGCAAAGTGACAAAGTTACTTCACTATTTTTTTTCCGGGAAAACCGTGGCTTTAGCGATAAATTTTATTAGGACATTTTTTGTTCAGAAACACGTGATCTACCCACCTGTATTTTTTGTTTTTTTCTAGCCTGACTTAATTTAAAAATTTTGAAAAAATTGATAAAAAAAATTTTTTTTCACTTTTTTTTTATGTTCTGCATCCGAGCGGAATGTAAACTTTTGAGGATATTATTCTATACACTTTCGTGAACTCATTAAAAAAAAATTTCAGTTTGCAACTTTTTATAGGTTTCACTTAAAATGATCTCTGTTGTCTGGCCTATATTTTTTATATTAACTGTTTGCCATTTTGAAAATTCTGTCCTAAGGGAATTTTTTTTGCTCCTCTTCTAATATCATTCTATAAGACTTGTGCCCATATTAAAGTAAATTTTTTTATCATTAAATGCCGGATGGTTACACGTACCGACCCCACTATATGTACTCATTTTAAGATGCTTCTCTCAGTTTTCAAAAATGTTGTAAAAATTTCAAATTAGCTATTCGACATAAATAAAACATGCCGTCATTCGGTACCTTTGCCAAAAGCGTCTGTCCGTGAATAAAAACCACCTTTTGTAATGTTATAATTAGAGTTTTCTTCACAAAAATTAGATTTGAAGTCAGTTTTTACATTGAGAAAAAAATGTTGGCACTCACAAAGACTATTCCTTGGTACAAAAACTACAAGTTTGAGAAGGTGCCAACATTTTTTTTTAAAAGCACCAGTTTTAGCCCGTTTTAGGCCAAAAGTCTAATTTTTGGCCAAAATATCTGGAAAATGGTCAAGCAGAAAATGTTGGCATATGGTTTTCCAGCAATGAGCATTGACAACGAAAATTTTCCGCCTGGTCAGAAAGGGTTATACTTCGTTCCAATTTTGGCCATAATTGATGCCGCCAGTGCTGCCAATTGCACGGAGAAAAAATGTTGGCATATATCGAATGTTGATCGCCAAGATACCTTCTTCAACTAACACCAAGCCCCAAAATGTTATATTCTGTTCCACAATTGAATATTTTCTGGGGCGGCTAGCGCCAAAACGGTCAGGGGGGGAGGTCTGACTCACATAAGATAAAATACTCAGAAAAATATTTGCTAAAATATAACAGCAATGCCAATAGGTTATATCCCAGGCCCCATATATGTAGCTATCTCCTAGACTATTATTATAACTAGGTCCTTTTCATCAAAGAAGAGAAAAACGACGGGACGAAACGGAAAGTTAGGAGACTTTTAATATGTTCTTCGTAAATTAACTAAACTGGTTAGTAAATTTTGCATTGTGCATTGTTTGTTCGAAGGTGAAAACCCAACATTCAAGGGCTGTCATCTGAGTAAACGATAAAGCACTTAGAAACCTCGCAAGTTTTCAGTTTTACTTTCCACTGTTCGCGTCACCTATCCAATCGATATATTTCAATTAGCTCTACAGATGACACAACTTCGTCAGTCCACCCATATGATAGACAAAACACGAAAAACAAGCACCGACGATGAAAACACCGACCGTAGATCGATTATTTATGCAGTCGTTCAACCCATTTTCCCGGGAATTTCAGCGAACAACAAAGACTCAATAATTGACTTGACCTACCACGACGTCATCGTCATGACCGTCTACATTACCCACGACTTGTGGTGCTTGAAATCAAAGCGGGCGAGGAGCGAAGCCACAGCCAACAGCCAACTCCAAGCAAGACGATTTAGTCGAAAAGTGAATCTTATTCGCGAAGGTTGAAAACGAGCCGGTTGTAGAGCTGCTTTCGCGGGCCAGTTAGCGCTGACTTGATCTTACGATACCTCGGGTTTATGCAACAACAACGGTAATCAAGGTGGCTAGATAATTTTACTTTCACTTGGCTGTTATGTTAGTCGTTGCGTAACTCCACACACAGGAAACAATACATCTGTACGAGAATACCAAATGAAACAGGGCTTCCACCTTCGAAGACGTACCAGTGCCGTGTTGTGTTAAGGTATTGAGCAAGTGCCGGGCCTTTTTGTGATTCCCTATGTGTTGTTGTGCCTCATTAGTGCCAGCCTATCTTGTCCGCCTGAATACCGTATTGTCTGAAGGTAATTATCTTTCATGTAATACTGTGGATTAGACCGTTATTGTAAATAAGAGTGAGGTTACGGGCGAGTTCTTTGTTTCAACCGCTACAAGTGGCGGTTATATTTCGAAACGGTCTTTTGTTCTGTGCCGTTAAGTCAAGCAACACATCAAATTAACGCATCGCAATATATGGGTGCTAACTGATAAGTAATAGCTAAAGAATCTTGTTTTACCCTACCTACTACGGGATATTCAAAAGCCAGTTGGTGGTTTGTAGCGAAGAAGTTCGGAATCCTGAAACAGGAAACAGGTGGAAGGGGTACGGTAAAGCCGTCTTGACTCTTAGCACGTACCCGTCCCGGGCGGTGTTGCCAGATGTGGGAGGTAAATTTCTCATTTTGAGACATTTCTGCGGATTGTGCGACAATGTAGGTGGCTGTTGGCCGTTGCACAGTGGTACCGTTGACGTTCAAAGTGCAACAAAAAAACGACATTTTTTTTACAATTTTTTTTCAAAAAGCAATGTTAAATGGCCCATCCGTGGTAAAGTGTGAAAGCCATCTTTTTTTTATTAAATTTGGGGTGCTGAAAACGAATCCGTCATCCGTTTTGGCGAAAAATTTCCGGAACACATTAGACAACCACCCTTATTTGGAGGTGATATTGGAATTTTGCAGGAAATTCTCCTAAAATACTGAGTTTCGATAACAAGGTAGAAAAAGAAGTAAAAAAAATCAAATTCACTCTATATTTGACACAAACTATTTTGAGTTTATAAAAACAGTATTAGAAGAAATATTTTTAAAATTTTTTAAAGTGTCTAAATTAAAAAATAATCTTTATAATGAACATAATTGAAAAATGAAGGCACGTTTTCTGCCTTTAAGATTGAAAACTGGTGAGAGGATGTCGACAATGTATAGAATACTCCATTCTAAGAAGGGAATTTCAATTGAATAACTAAGGAATTTTTTTGCAATGAAAACTGATCACGAGTCCCGAGATGGTGGCCTCAGTGGTGGTAGGGGGTGAAACTGTATCATGATATCCCGAATCTCGTTCTGATATTTACTACTTCATTCACCATCCCCCCTAGGAGTGGCAAGAGGTACTATGAAAAATAAAATCTCATCCTGACAACCACAAATCAATAAAAGTATCTTAGTCGGGGACAAAACTCCTGAAATATTTCTGAGATAGTAATCTCTATGCCACATCCCCACCTCCCGCAAAACAGGTGAATGATACGTTAATATATATTTTTTCAATAAGTATTTAGGGATAATTTTTTGAAGTCACTAAGTTACTCATTATGATAGAAATCCATGTAAGAGGTAATGGAGGATTTCTGTTGTAATAAAAACGAATCGAAAATCTCAAAATAGTTACTCCCACCCATTTCGTGGGTAGATTTGGAAAAAAGTTTCCCATTCTAACAAACAAAAATTATTTAAATAACTAAACACAGGTTTCCAAAAAAAAAAAAAAAGTTTTGATCTGCGAATGGGACCTATCATGCCTTAAGTATTTTTGTGTGCTGAATCCGAATTTTCAATTAAAAAAAATTTCTACCGCGTATATTTCGAGTAAACGTCAAAAATTGTCAAAAAAAACCGCATTTTGACGATAAATACCGGGATTCACTCGAAATTTACACAGTAAAAATTTTTTTAATTTGAAAATTCGGATTCAGCACACAAAAATACATAAGGAATGATAGATTTAGTCCTTGGAACAGAATTTTTTTTTTGTAGATCTGTGCACAGTAAATTTTTACCGCGTAGATTTCGAGTAAATCTCGGTTTTTATCGTCAAAATACGGTTTTTTTACGATAAAAACCAGAATTTACTAGAAATCTACGCGGTAGGAATTTTTTTTTTCGACAGATTCGGTTTCAGCGTGTCAAAATACGTGGGAAATGATAGATCCCATTCCCAGATCAAAACTTTTTTTTGTAAACCTGTGTAATTTTTTGCTATAAAAATCAAGCAACATTTTTCTAAAGGGGATATTGACACCCTCCTTAGAGGGGTAAGAAATATTCAGGAGTGATCTGAATTGGCTAAGTCACCTTAATATGATAAAAAAACATCCAACTCTGTATTAGGATTTTTTTGTAATTAAAACCTATCAATATCCCTGAGAAGGTGAGACCCACCTAGGGGTGAGGATGCGTATGAGCGTACTCAGAAGTAATCAGATTATTATACTCTGATAGCAACCACTCAATGAGGTGTTCTGGTTTTTTTAAAAATATGTAAATAGCTATACAGTAGTTATAGTTGCTTACAACCTTCTTAGGGGTGGTAAAAGAAATGCGAGGAGGGTTGAAGGGGTAAATTTGATTTTTTTACTTCCTTTTCTACTTAGTTATCAAAACTTAGTATTTCCTGCAAAATTCCAATGTCACGCCCAAATAAGGGTGGTTTTTTAATGTGTTCCGGAGATTTTTCGCCAAAACGGGTGAGTCGTTTTCACCACCCCAAAAATTAGTAAAAAAAAGATGGCTTCCACACTTTACCACAGATGGGCCAAAAAAGCCCTTTTAACATTGCTCTTTCAGAATAATATTATAGTATCAGTAAAAAGGCATTGTATATTTTTAGCATTTTCGTCAAAATAATAAATTTCTACTGAATAAATTGGTGACAAAATTGAACCCAACGTATACTTTAGATGCCCGTAAGATTTAAACAAGTAAATGAGTAGGCAAGAAGTGTACAACAATTAATGTAGGTAGTAAATACTCATCAAAACGGATATTAGTCTCACCATTTTTGAAGCGGTTTACCTGACAACGATACCACACAGCTCTTGGTGTCAGAAGGAAAAAACTTATTTTAGTTCAGATAAGATAATAGAAATTGAAAAATCGTCAATACGCCAAAAGAAAATAAGGGTGCTGTGCTTAAAAAAATGATTTTGTAATTCGACAATTTTTCCTGCATCCCTGAACCGATTGAAAAAATATTTTGATAGGCTTTTAGAGAAAACTTGATAGAATGATACCAGACTATTGAACTCAACAATTTTTTTTTTATTTTCGCACAAGAAAATTGTTTTTTTCTTTAGTTTTCAATAGCCTAATACCATTCTATAAAGTTCACAGAGCCGCCCACCTTAATTGACTGGCTCCCATTGAAACATACACACATACACACTCACCAAAAGAAAATTAAAATCGCGTTTAACTTATCTATGCGAAGATAGCCATCAAAATAAACTTATTTTGTCCTATAATGACTCTTAGCTACAGTTCAAGTCATAATGTCAACGATTGGTTGTGTCCATACGCAGTTTAACGACCCGGGCAAACGATCTAGCGGGCGTAATTATAGCTTTATATACAACTCGATTATTCTCCGGCGGATAACAAATATTGATAACTGTGTGGTATATTATGGTGTCTAGATTAACAGAAAGTTACGAAAATTTTTAGTTAGTATGTTTTTAATGTGTGAATGATTTCACAATTTACATCTTGGCTTGTGTTTAGCAGCAATATACTCGTCATCGGGTACTCTTACAAGGAAATAACTAGCGGCTGATTTCTTTTTCGCTGTATTTTGGTGTCCAGAAAAATTATCTGAGTTTGTGAATTCTAAGTTGATCTTTCCTTTTTTGAAAAAGATGCAATATATTTCAAAATCATGTTCAGTTCTATTGCGCCGTGTATTAAATTTGGTTAGGCTAAGAGAAAAAGAAGGTGATAAAATTGTATGTGAAACGAAAAAAAATGGTTAGTCTAAAATATGCCCTTCTGAAGATGCGATTTTTGATGATCGCATGAAAGTAATACAAAGTTGAGTTAAGGTACAGTTGAGTTAAAGTATATTCGTTTTCCTACGAATTAAAAAAAAAAACAAAAAAACTAACCCTCTAACCTCAATAAGTCGCGAGCCCCCAAAGTAGAGAATTTTGAACTGTTTTTCGAGCCTGCTTCGCAGGATTGCGTTTTTTCAATAAAAAAATGTTAAAAAAAAAATGAACTGCCTTCAAAAAAGGCCGCTAAAAATTATGAAATAAAAGAGTGACCCCAAAAATAGGCAAACAATCGCCCATTTTCTAGCCCTCGAATTTTGTTTCAAACTAAGTGCTAAATTATTGTTAATAATGGTAACATCCTGAATACAAAATTTCAAGATGAGCATATGTTTGGTTTTTGAGATATGGGGAATTGTAGTTGTGATATGCGTGATACTATCAAAAAATCCACAGCTCCACAAAAACTGAATATTTATCAATTATGGCATAGCAATCAAGATATTCTTAGTATTTTTTGACGCAGAAGTCATATCTAATATCGACGAATCCGTATATCCATTGATTAATTCAGAAGGGCCAAAAAACATCCCCTATATAGGGATGAAAATAGGCAAGATGATGCTATTGAGTTATAGAGCTTCCATGAACAGAAATATAGTATAAGTCTATTGGCTGAATGCATGAATGAAGGTGTTGACTAGGGCTTACACAAAGTAATTGAGACACACCCTTAAGAGGGTGAAAACTACCCCAATATTATTGGCGAAAAAGCTTGAACTCTCTAAGCTTTATTAATATAGTCGGGGAGCCCTCCCTAGCTGTACATGCACCCCCGCCCGATCCTTGGGGACAATGTTTTTCATAAAGATTGAAGCCTAAGGAACAATTTAAGACATATTCTAAAAAAAGAAAACTGGCTGTACTTTCAAAATGGCGGCCATATATTAAAAAAAACTGTTGCCAATGTTGTTTTTGTCATTTAACACAAAAACTAAGAAAGATGGACAAAAACTTCCTTCACAAAAAACAAAGTGCATTAAATTTTCCACAATTTTGTACCTATACAATATTTTGATAGGAGTTACCATTTTCCAGATAAATGAGTCCAAAATTAAGAAAACATGGAAATTCATATATCGGTAAATCACTTAGAGGAAATAACTGTGACAATTATTGTAAAGCGTATAATATAACTTTATATTATTAACATAAAAATTAAATTAAATAAACTGAAAAAAATTAATAATAATAATAATATTATAATTTGCAGACATTTATCTCGAAAACGGTAACAGTGGTATCTGGAAAACGGTAACTCCTATCCAAATATTGTATAGGAACAAAATTGTAGAAAATTTTATGCACTTTGTTTTTTGTAGAGAAAGTTTTTCTCCATCTTTTTTAGTTTTAGTGTTAAATGACCAAGAACAATATTTGCATTTTTTTTAAATGGACGCCATTTTGAAAGTACAGCCAGCTTTTTCTTTTTTAGGACATGTCTTAAATTGTTCCTTAGGCTTTAATCTTTATGAAAAACATTGTCCCCAAGGATCGGGGGGTTGCACGGACAGTTAGGGTGGTCTTCCGTAGTGTCACGTTTTGTATTGAATTTTATATTTTATTTTAAGAGATTAATCAATTATCTGGAAAATGGTAACTCCAATGCAAATATTGTATAGGAACAAAATTGTAGAAAATTTTATGTACTTTATTTTTTGTACAGAAAGTTTTTCTCCTTTTTTTTTAGTTTTTGTGTTAAATGACAAAAACCATATCTGCAAATTTTGTTTTTTTTTTACGGACGCCATTTTGAAAGTGCAGCCAATTTTTTTTTTAGGACATGTCTTAAATTGTTCCTTAGGCTTTAATCTTTATGAAAAACTTTGTCCTAAAGGATCGGGGGGGGGGGGGTGCACGGACACTTAGGGTGGGCTCCCGTAGTAATAGGAATGAACCATAAATCTTTTACGACCTAGTACACGAAAACAATCCATTACAGGGTGAGAAACTACCCCCTTATCTTGGATTATCAACTTGAGTCAGGGAAAAAATAGTAAATGTACCAGATATCGCATTTTGTTTGCAGTAGAATGTGGTACGATAACTAGAATTTTCGTAATTGTTTTATGACACACCTACGATGGGGTAAGAGAACGGGATGAAAACTGACCCCTCGTCGGGATCATTTGGGGGATGAAAAGGAATCAAGAGGCCCTGCCTGACAAGAGAAAAGCACTCTTGAAAACCGCTACATCAGTATTTTTTTTTATGTAATGCAGCGATTACGAGATTCCACTTGAGGGTTAAAAACGGACTATGGCATTCAGGAAAGGGATACTTACCTGTATGTCAGATTTTTTTTCCGTACAATATAATGATTGTAAAATTGCTCAGACTTCCACCCTCTAACCCCTGTGAATTTCTCTGGAGCGATGAGAAAGAATCACGAAACCATGACATTCCTAAAGAGCACTTACCCTTGCTACAGGATTTTCGCTAATGTGATACAGCAATTGCGATGTCTCTGATATTCACCCCCTCGCACCGCCGCCTTATAAAATTCACTTGAAGTTTGAAAACAGACCATTAGGACATTAATTTTATGAACAGCGCCCTTTATTATCCTCGTGACAGAATTTACTTTAATGTAATATTCTTACAGCGAGATTGCTTATATAAATGTGCGTTATTTTCTCATCCCTTCATAGGTGTGTAAAAAACTATTGTGGGAATATTGATTATCGTTCCAGATCCAGACACACTGCAATCAGAATGCAATATCTGGTACATTCACTATCTTTTCACTGACCACGATTAGGGGTAGTTTTGCACTCTGTGATGGTTGTTTTCGTGAACTAGGTCGTAACAGATGTATGGTTCATTCCTATAAATCAAACTTTTTCGCCAGTTATTGAAGCTTTTATGCAGTTTTGTATAATATTGGGGTAGTTTTCACCCTATTACCTAATCCTACCAGGGTAGTGTGGTAATATTTTCCAAAATTTCGTCAAGAATATCCAAAGTTTGTACAAGAAGGTCCTGTTTTAAAATATGCTTTGAATATTTTTCATAATACAAAAAACGTCGCTGGCAATTACTTTTCGGTGACGGATGGTATAAGAAATAATATAATTATTGTACATTATAGGAACAGTAGCCATCTGGCAACACCGCCGGACCAACGGATAAATTTAAATGATGTCACATATGAGTTGTGTTAACATTCCTCTTTCTTATTAATTGGAATAATTGTGGACATGTTTATGGTATATATTTACTTTTCATTTACATTCAAAACTGGAACTAATTAGTCACCAGCAATCAAAATTTCCTAGAAGAGAACTGAATGCGAGGTTGTACTCTTATACATTTTTGCCTGAACTGTGACATGTAGGTACCTGTTAGTTCTTTCGTTGAGAAATCCATAAAAATGTATTATTATGAATTAAATTTCTCAGTCTGACATCATATATTTTTGTGTTGCGTTTGCTACCTCGATAAGTTTCGAATCTAAATTTGACCAAAAATATATTTCCCAAAGATAACACGTGAAATGGAATTAGGCGCAACTTTTACCAACGTTGCCGATGTTAAAACCGGGTACCGATTGAGTTACTTCCTCGGATACGTTTCAAAAATATGTGAACGCCATTTAGCACCTACTGTTAACGTGAATTTTTGTTAAGAGAAATTTATCGGCTGCTGCTGACGATATATGCATTATTACGATTGATTCCTGATGGACAATATTTAGATCTATCTGAGTTAGGAGAGCGATTTCAAGACCCATCCACAACCTAAAACCTAAAACTGATTAAAAACAATGATTTATGTGGCATTTAAATGTTTGCCGGCCCACAAAAATTATACGGCCGACGTTAATATTCACCAAACCAACGAAGACAAATTACATGATTCGTCCCCTGTTATTTCTGACTTTATTACCTCGTAATCCACTCCTTACCATATAAAGATGATCTGAAAAGCGGCGACGTTCCATTTTAAGATTAAATAAAAATTTATCGAGCGTCCAATCCGAAATAAAAAGTTAACGCCGCTTTCGGTTAATGGTAAAATATGTTCCTCGGCTCGCGTCAATATAGTGATTACGGCTTAATCGAATTTGTTTTGTTGTTGTCTTTTGTGTTTGCCCTGCCAAGCAAATTACAGTTGAGACACACTCGGGCCATTACTGAATTATAAATAAAATTGCGTCCCTTTTTTCCATGTTTTTCGGTCACGTTTTTTTACAGTAAATTTGATTAACTAGAACAGCACGGAGAAGTCGAGTGAAATAAATGAAAAAAGAGGGATTTTCCTGATGAAAATAAAATGTTAAAGTAACTTGCGATTTCTGCATGTCTTTTCATACATGTTACAGCGCCTACACCTTAATTTATTTAACACGAGTTTATATCCCCTTGCGCGTTGTCTGTCCTTGAATTTCGAGTTATTTCTATGTAAAATAAAACCATATTCACTAGAACTGAAATTAGATCACCAGTAAATACTGAGGATTTTCACCAAATTACTCCAAAATTGTATTATCTCTCAGAGATCATATTCAGTTTGAGTTTGATCAAAATATAAATTCTCTTCCTACCAAATGTGGTATTTCTCAAGGATCAGTGTTGGGGCTTATATTTTTCCTGACGAGGAAAAATAATAGGCATGGCCCCCCCATTTTTAGTTTGTTGTTGTTTAATATTAAAGTTTTCTTCAATAGATGTGTTGAGTCCTTTCTTTGGACATGTCCCCATTACTTCATTGCGTACATTTCTATCATTTTTGTAACTGTTTTCCCTCCTAGTAATGTTTATTTTTATATCGCTGCTTTCGTCTTGTTCTTTTTGCGAGTAGTTGGAGAATATCCCTTTCAGTTGTTCGCTTCTTCTGTTAGCTTTTGTCGTTGCGTTGTTTTTACTCTATATGTCATCACTGGCAGTATGTACAATCTCCCGACCAGGCCCCATGGCGGTTTGTTACTGTCAATGAATGATATATTTGTCCTTGTATGCCATTTTAAGTCCTTTCTTTAAGTTACTCATCTCTCACCAGTTGGTTCGTCATATGTGTCCTTAGGTTCAGTTCATTGAATGGATGCTAGCATGAACGGGACTAAGTAATCTATGTTTTGTACATAGTCTACTACTTGTTTTAGTAGGTTTTTCATGCCGTTGATGTGTGCCTGGGTTGTTGTGTTTCTCCTTCTAGCTGATGGCTTAGTGCTCCATATAGACAATTCCTTTCACCATTAATTTTTTGCACAATAGTTGGTGTGTTCGTGTTACGTTCTGTAATAGATCCATTGTAGCAACGAGGTATGCATTTAGAGGCAAAATAAATACACAAGTTGGTTACATTGGGCACCCTAAATAAGTTATTAATTAATTTAACAAAAACGATGGAGGGAAATTAAAATTGAAATTATGTTTTCGTGGGAATTTGTTCTTGTGTATACTTTTGGTTTTATCAAGGATTGTTATCATTATTATTTTCATCATCGTCTTAATCATCGTTATTATAACCAGCCCCAAGCAGTAGGGGCATTTTAGCTTTTCAATCTCTTTCCAATCTCATTCCAAACAATGGCGATATGAGACAGTGTTTCAGCGCGATATTGCGCCTTCTGACTTGACAGTTGTTGTGGACTCCGGTCATGGTTCTTCTTAACAGTTCCTACAATTACTGGCATGACTGAGGTCTTTGCATTCCACATTTTGCCAACTTCTATTTGGAGGTCTTTGTACTTGCCCAACTTCCTTGTTTCCTTAAAGCATCAAGTTGGTGTCATTCAGGATGGATACATCGATAAGTAAACAGGATATCTGGTCGATTCGCGCGAATTTCTCTGGCATTATTATTATTAATAAATGATTATAATTTTAAATCGACCTGTTTATATTTAATTACCTTCAAATATCTGGCTCATTTCAATTCAATTGTTGTCAATGCCTTATTAACGAAGACGTTAACTTTATCGGCAACTTAGTGAAATAGGGCGTAGTAGTGGCATGACCAATCCCAGTACGAAAACACTCGAGATATCATTCTTACAACAGCTGGCAGCCAACAAAACCTAGCCTATACGTTATTTCCTTAATTAATTAGATGAAATTCCGATATAAAGAAGCGGGCCTTAAAAACTCAACACTGATCCATCACACACTCGATCAATTACATAACCAATTAGTTGCTGGGAAAACTTCCATTCACCGAACAATAAACATCAATCTTATTCATGAAAGACTCACATGTGCAAAAAACTTGGACTATGGTGCTCATAACAATTCGTGGTGAATATCTATGTTACTTTTCCGAAGCAAGAAAAAATACAACTTGTTAACGAGGATTTTAAAGTAGGCCTTGGTGTCGTCAACTGATATTTCAATGTCAGTATATTTAAAAGTGACAATAACGAAACTAAAATCAGAGCAGCTTATTGGCAGAGAACAGATTTGAATAGGCAAGGTCGGATTTATTTCGTAACTTTCCACTTTAGGTAATTAATTTGTAATTAGCGTTTTGAGGTGAAAAATCAGGCATGACGTGATCATTATTTAAAAAATTGTTCAGGCGCACACCACCGGAGGAGTGAAGAAATTATGAAAATAATAAGAAAGAATGATTTCTAAATGAGCTCCGTACTGAGATCGTTCGTGGTACTAGTTTTGTTATAAGACTGATCTGAATGTATTTTTTTTCCACTAAATTTAGACAGTATCTGTTGCAGCTAAACTAATAAAATTAACACTCTTTGTTAGATAATACATTGTTCTATATTATATATTTTTTGTAGATTTTTTCAACTATATTTACTATTTAAAAAAATAAAAAATAAAAAATTCTTATTTTTTTTTTTCATAGTTCACACACAGGTACAATCACAGAAAAAATATATAATGTAGCTTATTATGTCTAGTATTATGACCAAAAGTGCATTCAAATAAAATGGGAGCAACACTTCTTAAAAAAATAAAAACTCGTTATCACCGCCCTGGAGTACTTACTACTTTACATCTCTTTAATATAAACTTGCTCATAAATGTATAAACAAGTAGTTATGTGTTTGTAATTTAAATAAATAAAATGCTCTGAATTACAGTTATTATTTAAGAAAGGTGCAGTATAGATAAAAATGAAGTCCAAGAAAATATGATTTATTGTGATACAAATTATTAATTATTACAATATAATTAATCTTCTTCGTTGTCCTCATGAATAACTACGTGAATATTTTCTGATGTAAATATATTTGATAAAACTTCTGCTGTACGTACTATGCGGGAAAGATATCGGGCATTAGACAAGTAATATACGGCTGCGGCTATATGTGAACAGCATCCTACCGTTATTATGCCATTGGAACAGTCGCTGCAATATCGGCGTATGCTTTGAATTGTGATTCCATTAGGTATACAATTAATGTAAATGTGGCAAGTTTTACTGTTGATCTTACTTCCAATTTTAATATGTTGGGCGCGACTTTAACAAAAGTAATCTCATCTAATATCCTTTTGATATCATTGAACTTATGTTGGTTCTATTTTTAGTCTATTCCTAGAATTTTTTAAAATTTTAATCAACATATCAGTATCAACTTACGTAATTACAACTAACTGACATCTATATTTCCATTATTAAGTTAATTTCAATAATTAACTGTCAAAAGAACAATTAGACAGCTAAAAAAGGCCGTTTTCTTATCTAAGAGTTGTATTACTTTTTTTTTGAAATCAGGTGTACTTACAATCTCTGTCAAACAAAATTAATAGCCCACATGCTGGAGACGTTTATCTTTCAGAGTACCTGTCAGGTGTAATGCTGGAAAGTGTCGTATTCAATGTAAAATTTTCTGCTGAATCCGAATCCGGAGGGTATATAAAAATCGGGAATTGCCTTCAACCCTTAATCCGCAAATTTCTTCTTATTTCCGAAATCGCGAAAAATTGAATTTTTAAGATATAATTTGCGTTTTCTCCCACAAAAGATAAGTTAAAAATCCATTCTTTTTTTTAAATTGTAGCTCACAGTGTATTTAATGCAACAGTGTAATCAAAACACATCTAATATTTATAGAAAAGCAGCGCCCAACATATTAAAACTGGAAGTAAGTTCAAGTAAAAACCGCTGCCCACGGAATCACTACTTACACATCCAGATTTCTCTATCCAAGTCACTCACAACGAAAACATTTTGTATGTGGAACTTTAATAATATAATTGAAATCCTTTACCCCAAAAACCCATAAAACGATACCCCACATCGGTAGTGGTGTGGGGGTGGTGAAAGGGGGGTGGTAGTGGGAGTGGATGAGGTAAAAAAATATTTTGGGGTTTCTGGTTCTTGTACATACACTGAATCACAATTTTTTTTCATCCCCTTTAATAATGGGGTGGGGGTGGTTAATGCCATAAAAATTTTTGGGACCTTAGCTTCTCTTGTATATACTAAATACCAATTTTATGGGCTCTTACCTGCTTAATTGACCTATTTACCCCAAATTTACCCCAATTTACCCCTCAACCCTTTGACGAAACAAGATGAAAATATAATCTAGTTCCAGATCTCGTTAAAGAACATACGTGTACCAAATTTCAAGTCAATATCTTAAACGGTTCCAGAGTAAACGTGCGCACAAAAAAGTTACAGACAGACAGACAGAAATTTTTTTTTCGCTCAAATCTCGACGTTTCGTGACATTCTAAGCCAATTTGAATAATAAAAATTTTTTTAAATTTTTTTGTCGTTACTATACTTCCACTGGATGTGGAAGTAAAATTACCACATTTACATTAATTATATACCTAATGGAACGACAATTCAAAGCATACACCGATATTGCTGCGATTGTCCCAATGGCACAAGAACGGTAGGATGCTGTTCACATATAGCCGCAGCCATACATTACTTGTCTCATGCCTGATATCTTTCCCGCATAGACGTTCCGCAGAAGTTTTATCTAATATATTTACAGCAGAAAATATTCACGTAGTTAGTTATGAGGACAGCGAGGAAGATTAATTATATTGTAATAATTAATAATTTGTATCATAATAAATAATATTTTCTTGGACTTTATTTTTATCTATACTGAACCTTTCTTCTTCTTAAAGTAAATAATAACTGTAATTCAGAGCATTTACTTTATTTATTTAAATTACAAACACATAACTACTTGTTTATCCATTTATGAGCAAGTTTATATTAAAGAGAGATGTAAAGTAGTAAGTACTCCAGGGCGGTTAATAAGGAGTTTTTATTTTTTTAAGAAGTGTTGCACCCATTTTATTTGAATGCACTTTATGGTGATAATACTAGACATAGTAAGCTACATTATATATTTTTTCTGTGATTGTACCTCTGTGTGAACTATGAAAAAAAAATAAGATTTTTTATTTTTTTAAAATGTAAATATAGTTGAAAAATTCTACAAAAAATATACAAAAACTAGGTTTGTGTAAAGGACACCAGAAACAAAAAATATCCGAAAAGGTAAGCAAAATGTAAATTTAAAGTTCAATACAGAGTGTTCCATATTAATATAATATATTAATAAACAAATAACAGCCAAAACATATTATAACATTAGTGAAGCTCATAAATTGGCACGCCAATGGATCTCCTGTGTGCTTCTGATCTAGGTTCAAAGATTTGGGAGATACGGTGATGATTGCACTAGTTTTGACTTTTATGTATAAAATGTAAATAGATTCCCGACTCAAATTTTCCCTATCTTGGTTTTTAGAAAGATGAGAATTTCGTTTATCTCTTCTACAACATCACTGTGCAACGAGTGGTTAAATAAATACTCTAATTAAACGTAATACCTTGAAGACTACAAGGTAAAACAAGAATCTCGTTCACTGCAAGCAACTTTTTCGTTGAATGTCATTCATGTGAAACATACTAAAATTTATATATTTAACCACAACCACATCATTGTAAGTAGCTATATAAAGGTTGATTTAGAAATTATTATTATAGCTTTTTTTAACTATCTACGCTTAACGTACATTTTTTCTATGCCTACCTGAAAAAATATACTAATCGGTAACACGCCAATGATTGCGGTTTCCTTGTAAAGTTGAAATGCAAAAAATAACGAAAACATTTTCAAAAACTTATGAGTGTTTGTTAAAGTTTGTCCACAATTAAATGAAATGAAAAAACCTTTAAGTTTTTTGTGTCTCTTAATTAGATTTCATTTTTACTGCTCAATAAAACAGAAAATAGCCTGCAACGATGACAATTAGCAGATATTCTATTGTTTTGCGTTTGAAATCTGTACTATACCTAATATTGAATTGTCTGAAGGCTATTCAATAGGTGTATGAACTCATCCTCGCTTGCTGCAACTATCATCTGCATATCTTAAGTTAGAAATCTTGGTTCCGCCTATAGCTACTCCAATGTGCCAATCCTCCAGCACACGCATGATATGTTCACTATAGATGTTAAAGATGATTTAGTGACAGCCTTTACCAATGTGACATTTATCGTTAGTTTTGTACCTTCACAAAAACCGAGTTTTTAAATAATAAAGACAATATACAATTGCAAAAAGTTTTATTTTAAGTGATTATTTGAATACTTAATAAATATATTAAAGATTAAATTAACCACGATTATCTATCTATCTTTATTTTCTACCAAATTTTCATCAGAAATAATTACCTATTTATTTAATTTTCTGTAAGTACTGTATAATTTAAAATGTACTATAATTTATAATGTACTAAAATTATCTACATTTACTGATATGTTTAATCATTACCATTTTTACAAGCTTTTATTTAACTTGCTTTGTATATACATGGTGTCCCAAAATCACAGGAAGAGTTCGTAATGTCAGATTTTTTACAATATTCTGAGACAAAAAGCTTAATACAATTATGTCGAGTCTCCAACCGTTTTCGAGCTAGACTCCGTTGAAGTTGTAGGTGTTGTAAACAAAATGAATTAAGACAAAATGATATTTTGGAGGTAACTAAAAGAGCTTTAATCAGTGAGTTAAATGTTCAAAATTGCACCTTTCCATTTGCAAACAAAGACGTACTCGTCTGCTTAAATCCTGCACAGCTCTTTGCACCATTTCAGGTATAACCGTCGCTAATAATTCGGTTATTTTGTCCTCCTACTGTAAACATGTTGTGTTAAATGACCCCAAAGAAAATAGTCCAGTGGGTTTAAGTCAGGTGATCGGCAGGTCAGTGTGTAGGGCCACCACGTCCTGTCCACTTATTTGAATACGTTCTGTTTAATAGTCCTCGTACGTGCAATGCATAATGTGGTGGAGCACCATCAAGTTGAAACCACATGTTACGACGTTGTAATAATGGCATATCTTCCAACAATTCCGATAGGTCTTCGGTAGGACATAGCTTCATATTAGAAAATCCCTTTATTTTTGACCATTGAACACGCTATTCCATTTATTTCTTATTTTTCTATAACACCCTGTATATCAATCACAGTTTTATTCTTGTTTGCTTTGAACAAAATATGCTGTATAAAGTTGTTTCTGTTACGTCATTGTAGGTTTTCATTTGCGAAGAATAAAAGTAGTTTTTACTTTGTTAAACTACGTTCACGAAAACGTGATTGCAGTTCGACAGCTTCAACGCCTCGTTCTCCAACAAACAATTGAGCGAACAATGCAATAAAATACTTCAGCAATTTTATGCAAACAAGGTCTACTTCTCGGTATACCTTTACGAAACGAATTTAAGTTAACAAATTATATGATTGCAATAAAACGTACATCAAGGAATATCCGAATGCATACTAGATAAGTTACAGGTTTTATTTGAGATGCTTTATGTACAGATGATACAGCATTGTCATTTTTAGCTATTCTTTCAAGAACTGATGAGTCTGCCTGAGGGCAAAATTTTCTTAGAAGTGGCCTAAAATAAGTTTTGCGTTTTTTTCGCAATTAAAATATAGCGTTTTGAATTAATCCATTTTTTCACCTTTTGAAGATATACAATTTTTACGCTCTGTTTTTGCAGTTTATTTAAAACCAATGATTGTTGAATTACGTCCAAATGTTGTAAAATGTTTTTAAATAATGAAGTGGAGCTTGAATAGCGAATAAAATTTGACATAAAATCGATTTTACCCTTTTGTAATTAAATTGGTTGGTTGGTTGTTAATTTTTTTTGTATTATCTACATAGGGAACACTGAGAAGTGCTAAGGCAGTATTCTAGACCATTAATAGAAGTTGAAAATGACAATGGTCCTGACTGAGAACCTTGCGGAACTCCTGATATCACATCATGATGGATTTATATAAAATATATCACGAATAAATTTTTGTCCACAATACAAGTAATTCAATTTTTCGCATGCACTGTCACTAGTGCTTAGAATTTTATTTTTAAATTTTTTTCGAGAGCAATGTTGCTTAGTGATATGAAGAGTGCAAATTAGCAGTTTGTTATTTGATTATATGACAAATATTATCGCTGTAATATTTTGACGTTTTGTTTCGTGAAATGTTTTTCGCAAATAGAACCACTGGTGCTTTTAAATTGTATCTGTAACACAAGTCTACAAAAAAAAATGTCTGCTCCAATTACTAAACATGTCGTGCCTCAAGTATTTTTGTGTGCTGAAACCAAATTTTTTAAAATGAAAATTCGGATTCAGTACACAAAAATACTTGCATGATAGGTTTAGTCCTTGGAGCAGAATTTTTTTTTGTAGACCTGTGTAATATTCTTGTCTAGCTTATTGCTAATTGTCAACGTAACTTATGAATTGTAGTATTGCATTATATACGTAGTAATATGATAATATAAACATAACATAAACACACCACATAAGTTGACAATTCCCAATTTCAAAGCCAAGGCTGTGTGGAATATATAGGCTAGGGAGAAGTTAAAGACAGCTCAGTTTTCAATGGATTATAATAACGTAATTACAAAATAATTATCACAAATAAAATTTAATACAAATGCCTACCGAGCAGGCTAATCACTTATTTCATGTTAAACACAAATGTACTTGCATACGGTAATACATCATAAGGTAACAACACGTTAATAATTCCGGAAATCAAAACTATGCATTGTGCATTACAATAATTCATAGCACTTACTTCAACTCAACTCTCAGAGTATAAATGCCCTCTGCTTAACGAAACAACCGTAACTTACATTTTTAAACTCCTTAAATTGAAAATAAGAATTAAATAAATAAATATATATCAATAAACACTTATAATATAATTATTATATATTACTGCCTGGCGTGTGATTCTATGTATGTAACGTTTAGCGTTACTGTTACTAGATGTCGGTACCAGAACCATATTTCATTTCTCTTTAATCAATTTGGAATGGAACATAAGGACGGTACATTGGTAAACACAGTAGTGCTCTCTCTGTCTTTATGCGTAATGTGATCAGGGTTCATAGCGACCTGGAAAATCTGGAAAACTTGGAAAAGTCAGGGAATTTGGAAAATTTAATGAAAAATCGAGGAATTTTAGTAATTTTCATAAAAACTCAAGTAATCTGAAATAGTATATTGTGTATTTAGGTGTGAAAGCAGTGCATTCCCGGACGACGATGCAAATTGATGGCCGAGGCGCTAGCCGAGGTCAACAAGCATCGAAGTCCGGGAATGTGCTTTCACACCGAAGTACGCATACTATTTTTTCTGAAATCACAATCAATATTATTATAAATTAAGGTATTTGTATTAATGCATAACATTTCTTCATTACAATCTAACTGCTTACTAATAAATGCAATTCTAATGTGAGTTGTTTTGTTTGCGTGTATTTATTTACTGTCTAAAATATATATTAAAAAACCGTACGGGAATGTTACTTTCCCGGCCTAGGCCGGGAAAGTAACATTCCCGTACGGTTTTGTTGATCGTTGCTTGGCAACGGATCTTTTCCGGTCTGTTTTGTGATAGTTTCTTAGCAACGGACTAAAATACTGAAATTGTGCATTTTTCGATCTGAAATCGCGCCGAAAATGTAGACATTGCCGATCGATTTCAGAAAAATAATGTTTCACCCCCGCTCATAAAAAAAAAGTGAGTTTTGTACTTCTAGTTTCGTGCCGATTGTTTAGTGACGCCGCAGTGTACCTCCCCTCCCCCGTTCATCAATTATTAAGACCTGGAAAAACCTCCCAGTAGTCCTGGAAAACCTGTAAAAGTCAGGGAATTTAAGTTTGAAAAATTGCTATGAACCTTCTGATTGGTCGAAGCATGCCTGAGAACTGTTTACAGTGAAGACTTTCAGCAGTTTTAGTCTATGCATTACAATACCTATGGTTCAAGGAATATTGATTTTTTGATTGTCATTTCATTTCAAATATGGCGAATTCTGTGGACTGTTTTAAGTTTCTGCAGCTGCTTTTGTTAAATATTTATACCTACTTTGTTTTTATTGGATCAGTCGGTTTGAAAATACATTTAACGAAACAATAATGAAATTGAAAATAAAGTCAGTGAACTAAAGTGACAAGAAAACGTCGGGAGGCAGTTAATGGCAAAACTTAATATTAAGATGTTTTATCTGCTTTATTTATTCGTAAAATACTCTCCTCAAATACCACTCGTGTTTTTAAATTTTATCTATAAATCTTTTCTCAAGCTAAGTTGCCAAAAGGTAATATAATTCGTGTAAATTAATGGGCTTTCATTGGCTACCAAATTGTTGAGTGAAAGAGTCACAGTAAAACGAGCTCATATCACTGTCAGATACATTAACCAAAAATTAGCATTTTTTAACGAAATCGCGTAAAAGAGAGCGTTGAAACTTATTACACAATCACATTTGCCAAGCTATAGTAAACTGAATGCCTACCTTTTCCTCTGTTCCAAGTCAGTAGAAAAAAAAATGCAGAGGTATGCGATTACGCCAGCCACAGGTAACTGAGACATAAGGATATTAAAAAATACCTTTTTGTACACAATTTATTACGCTTTGGTAGACTTAGACACAACATACGTGTTACACGAGAGCAAGCAATCATACAGACAACATTCCGTAAAGTGTATTTATTTGCTCCTTGCTTATAATATATTTAAACTCGTTCTTGGTTGGAAAAATGTGTAGTTAGAACGCAGCAATATCTTATTTTTAAGTACACACCTCAGTAGTCTACGAACTTTATTTTCACTTTTTGAGTATCTCAGCGACTTAAATAACCAGTCCGCGGACTCTTATTACAGTCATTCCTGTTTTATATAATCTATCGAGATTGCCTTTCGATTAATCGATCCGTAGAACATTCTGTAATATTATCATATTTATTACCTTCTATAGTACCTATACATAGACGAATAGAACTATTTATATTGAAAGTTTATTTTTCAAATAGACATACATTCGTTTGTCATATGGCTTGGTGACATTTAATACAGTCTAAATAATATAACGTAACACTTGTCCTCGAAGGATACTATCGAATAATAAAGGAAACCCAATATGGATATTTATGTACGTCAGTTAGTCCATATATGTATGATTGTAAACAGTGTCGTCAATAAAATGTTACGTCTTTAATTCATGTAAATGCCATTGGAAGAAGTTATAAATGTATAATCGAATAGAGTTTCCTCTTGGTGCGATAAAAATAGAAAATATAAAGGAAAAAATTAAGAGCACAATGAAACTGCGTAGATGTTTTTATAGACCAGGCAAATGAGGAAAAGTGCACAATATTAAGGTTTCTATACATCGATAGAAAGCTTTTTTTATCCCCTGTCACATTTTCAAGTTCGCACTTAATCTCATGTCCTCGAAATCGGGTACCTATCTGTATAAATGGCATGATATTTCACCCACTTAACCATTTTAATTTATTCTTTTTTTTATTGAAAGTGTTTCACTTTAGTTTTGTCGCAGATATCTTTGATGATTGATTTTTGTCCCCAATTTCAGCTTACACAGACAAAGACAAAAATTTCGACTTGCTTCAAATAACTTTTCTTGGTTTGTATTGGGCTGATTGACGATTACCAACTTCTTTGGTTGTTTTTTGAGGACTTTCTATTCAATCTTTTTCAACAGAATCAAAAAACATTTTGCAAAGTTGATTCTTTCGATTTTCTCTGAAATTCTGGTTTGTGAATCCCATTAAGACCATAAAGCCTTCACTCCTACTTCTTTGTTTGAAACATCCTTCCATTCCGGTCGGGTTCCTTTTCCTTTGCTCGCAATATAGGCCCAATTTCAGCATCACTCAGTTGTTCTTGTCTTAAAACTTCCTTTGTGCAATCATCTGGAATCTCTTTCCTTTCGTTTACACAGCCTTGTAATGGTAGACTACTCAGGATTCTTGATTCTTCGAAGTTGGCAAACCTTTATTTCTCAGGGGGCTTTCTCTAGCCAGTACCGCCCCAGTAGCATGTACCCTATCAGGGCTCCACTGTCGACAATCTCGTCTTACGGGGCCTAGTTTTCCGCAGCTATAACATCGAATACCCCCATTTGCTTCCCATTACTTTGTCGTTTGTCTTGCTTCCCTGTCAGTAATTGATTTAACATTTTGTGAAGTCTGTCAGTATAGTCTCTAGATTCTTTTTGTCCCAGTTCGACTCTTCGACAACTTCGGCATTTATCTTTTCAGGCCTTTGCTGTCGACAATCTCGCTTAATATGCCCTAATCTGCCGCACTGATAATACCGGATACCTCCACCTTGGCTTTCCACCGCTTGGTTGCTTAACTTGTGAGAGTTTGGAGATCACCTGAGCCTGCTAGATCCCCAGATCTTACAAAAATGGATTTCGTTTTATGGGGATATGTGAAGGAAATTGTTTATAAAGACACACCAACAATAGTACAAAATATGAAGGAAAGGATAATAACTCCTTTTAGATCATCACACCGGCAATTACTTCCACATCCAGTGGAAGTATAAAAACGACAAAAAAGTTTTTAAAAATTTGTATTGTTCAAATAGGCTTAAAATGTCATGAAACGTCGAGATTTTAAATTTGAGCGAAAAAAATTTTTCTGTCTGTCTGTCGGTCTGTCTGTCGTTCTGTCGGTCTGTCTGTAACTTTTTTTGTGCGCACGTTTACTCTGGAACCGTTTAAGATATTGACTTGAAATTTGGTACACATATGTACTTTAACGAGATCTGGAACTAGATTATATTTTCATCTTGTTCCGTCGAAAGGTTGGGGGGTAAATTGGGGTAAATTTGGGGTAAAGGGGTAAATCAAGCAGGTAAGTCCATAAAATTGGTATTTAGTATATACAAGAGAAGCTAAGGTCTCAAAAAAAATTTTGGCATTAACCACCCACATTACCACCCCCACCCCCACCCCATTATTAAAGGGGATGAAAAAAAAAATGTGATTTAGAGTATGTACAAGAACCAGAAACCTCAAAATATTTTTTTACTTCATCCACCCCCACTACCACTCCCCTATCACCACCCCCACCGCACTACCGATGTGGGGTATCGTTTTATGGGTTTTTGGGGTAGAGGATTTTAAATATTATATTATTAAAGTTCCATAAACAATTACTTTCACATACGAAGTTTTTTCGTTGTGAGTGACTTGGATAGAGAATCTGGATGTGGAAGTAGTGATTCCTTGGGCAGTGGTTTTTTAGGAACAGTAGAAACCTCATTTCAAAAGCGGATAGAGATGTGTGTCATCAAAATGGCCAAGATGAGCACTTATTATAACTTTTTCTAATGAATTATTTAAAGAAACCCTCTATTTTTTGTTTATTCCTGAATTTTGCACTTATTGCTCAATAAGACGAAAATGGTTGCAATTAGCCATTTTTCAGTTCTATTTCACATCACCGAAAAATATACAATGGAACACAGGGTGTTCCATTTGAAAAAATTGAGAAAATTTAAAAAATTCTTAATTGAAAAATAATTTTTGGCCACCCTGTACATTTTTAGAAGTAAAAATGATTCAAAAACATTAATTAGATGTGTCGTAACTAGCATTCACAAAACTTTCTCTTAAAGCCCATAATTGTAACTGGTGATTTTTCAATATGCATCTGGAGATGGCATTTATTTCTACAAAAAAATTCATTACATCCAAGTGGTTGGGAGATAGCCAATAATAATAATATAGGAATGAGTAGAGTCTAGAAATGGGAAAATTGTAATGATATATATATTTATTTATTTATTTTATTTATTTAGATTTTAGACTTTTTGATCTAGTTTACTTGTATTTTTTTTTTTTTAATTTCTAGCTATCGTAGAACCCGAGATATCGAAGTCTGACGCACTATTGCCCACTCTGTAGAATGTATGCAACTTTCCAACTTGTATCATACAGGAGCATACGGGGCCCTATTTTATTTCCTTTGGTGCTCACATGCCTCCTCCCTTTTACTTCCACATCCAGTGGAAGTATAGTAACGACAAAAAAAATTTAAAAAATTTTTATTGTTCAAATAGGCTTAGAATGTCATGAAACGTCGAGATTTTAAGTTTGAGCGAAAAAAAATTTCTATCTGTCGGTCTGTCTGTAACTTTTTTAAAATCTTTTGAAGTCTGTTGAAAATGAAGCATTCTTGGACGATTTGCGCTATTTTTTCCCCTATTTCAATCTCCGAAACTTTTTTTCTTATAGAGATCTGACAGCTAATTTAATTTTTTTTAGACAGTAAAAAAAGTATTAAACACGTTTGATAACATTTTGGGTAGTGAGTAAAAATATCTTTTTTGCCATTTTTTTCTGTTCCCGTATAAGTTCGTTTCTGCAAAATTATATGCATTTTCTTACGTCCGAATACACCCGAAAATAAACTAGTTTTCGAACAGTTACAAAAAAACATGTATTTTGTCTGGCTCAACCCCGTACCAGCCCACATTAGCGCCACAGCCGAACCATAAAAAGCATCGTGGTATTGACATTTTAATAATTAATTAATTAATTGTATCTGACTCCCAGCACACTATATTGTTACATAAAAGCGTACCACTCGTTGCATAATCAAAACTTGGAGAAGGTAATGGACGAAGTAGGTTAGCCTAGAGTTAGTTTAAGAATTTTAAAACTTTCCCATCACATTTATTACGAGAGGACTCATTAAGACGACACACGCTGACGCGTATGATATAAAAACAGTTTTTTTTAGTTGCATTTATGTTATATATAGAAAGCTGATTCTTTGAGATGCTCTGAAATTTCTCACGCCTATAGATAGATGGGTTATGCTTTATACTAAGTAAAAAGTTTGTACAGAGTGGGCAACAATTTAACTGTTTCTTAAAAATGTTTGGGCCGAACACAAATTATCTGCCCAAGCTCGACACTGTTTTAACAAAATGTAAGTTGACAGAAAGAAAAACAAACGTTGATGTTCTCAAAGGACCCCGCACATTTTTTTATATAAAATGGCTCTTGGTGAAATTATCTGAATTTTTAGTATGTTATAAATTGTAATCTCCTGATTAAAACTGTAAAGGTCTCAACTCAATCCTATGACTAGTTTTTGAGATACAGGGAGGGCGTTACAGTTAAAAAGTGGCTTTTTTCATAAACAGCAGCGACACAACGCAGCAGCATATCTCATAAGACCCAGAATAGGCAGAAGTCCAGAACCAAAAATACAAAAAAAGGGAGCTTAAACGCTCCCTCACGACACAATGCGGTTACGCATCTCACAAATACCTACACCTCCCATCCCACATTCCTTTACCATGCGCCATGTGGTCCCCGCTGCTGGCAACAAGCATGACCTTAGTCCAACCCAGCGTGGACGTAGCAGGCCCAGCTGTATAACTGGAGAGTGGCAGCAATGCCTACCGCACGCTGGTAAATCAATCAATCAATCAAAACATGTTTGTGACAATTTAAGGATTCGATTTCAATTTTTTTGTATGAATATTATTTATTTAACTAAAAATAATATATTGTTACAAAATATTTGTTCATATACAGAGCGAGTCACAAATAAAATAGAATGAATTTCGGTTAATTTTTATAAAAAAAATAGTATGTAGTATTTGAGTAATTGAACAAAATTTACAGAAAAACTGGACATTTTTCAAGAAAATCGTATTTAAACTCGGTAAAACGTCCTTATGCAGGTTCAAAGTATCAAGGAAACTGAACATTTATTTTTGTAATAAGTACTTTTAAGAAACACTTTCATCTCTATCCTGGAAAGCGCTACCATCCAGTTATGCAAATAATGACGATGCATGTTTCCATCGTACGATAAAAGTGAACAGTGAACGCAGCTATTAACTACTATATTTAGTAATGAGCAACAAATAATGTAACAAGCAAGTAATATGTATTTAATGATAATAATAAATCATAAACATATATCCAGCACGAAAAAGAGAAACATGAATAATAACTTGTCTCACATATAGGATTATGTTAGCAGCATCCAAAATGTTTTCCAAAAGCGCCGTACTTGGATATTTCACGCTGATGTCGAACATATCCTAGAAACCATAAAACGCCGGCCACATGTGCACATGTTCCCAGAGTTCTAGAGCGCCAGTCTTACATGTGCAGTATAGTAGCTAGAAATGAACGCATTTCCCTTATCGTCTCCATCGTCTTCTCTGTCATCTTGATAAGCTATCCATATTTGATGTTTGGTAGCGTTGCGAAATCTAGAATAATCTCGCAAACGTATCAACCCAGGTTCTTCTATAAGCTCGCCTAACTCAATTCCATCGGTCTCTTCTGTCTGCAGTCTATCTTGGGTATAGGAGGGAGACAGTTGTAATTGATATATCTCGAATGTTATGCGTTTAAGATAGTTAGTTAAGATAGTTAAGTCTTGGAAAATCAGCAAATGATTTTGGTTCAATTAATTCCATTTCGAGTTCGAAGGTTTTCCACCTCTACTCTTACCTGCATTGCGTTAACCATATTTATTCTTTCCTTCATTTCACGTGCCAACCCAACCTTGGCTCCATCCATTTGAATCAACCCCCTGTAGCGATTTATTATGGCCCCAGCAATTCGGTAAAAAGACCCAATATTAACAACATGAGAAATAGGAATAATGGTTTGAAAAACTTAAAAATTGATTTTATATGGCCGTTTCTCCCTTCCACTATCCATCTAGTTTTGGTAATAAGCCTCGATTGATTTGCATCCTTAGAATCTAGCTGAGATTTTCCTGGCGCAAGCAGTGGTGGCATCCTACAATCTATTCCCAAGTCTTCAACTATTTGAATCAGTCCCGACAGCCCCTATCCAAGATAAAAATATCTCCTGGCTTACACCAATCCTGCAAACCATGGGCAACGCTTTCCATTTCTTTCTTAACATTGCTGCGTCATTATTATAGAAATCGGCAAAATATGGCCCATGGATATCTAAAATATATCCATCTGGTGCTACAACCAATGCCGGTTTTCTTCGCGAAAAAAATTTCGTTTGTTTCTTATGATTCCAAAAGCTTGAAGTTTCAAATTATGACGAAACGTTTCTAGCACGTCAAAATGATATGGTCTCGTTTCTAGTACCGGGCCATTTTTTGTGTGGCTACTGTCTTAAAGCTCCTAACCATATTTTTTTTATTTTTTAAGGTTTAGTAGTTGTTCCAATTGACAATGAAATAAATATTCGTTCTGGTGTTCTAATAGACATTGAATCACATTTTGAAACTAAGCAATATTTAGTATTACAAATTTTTCTTAAATTAAATGTTAGAACAAATTTACGAACGAATAAACACTGAAAACACTCATTTTATCACGCAGCTGTCAAAAGTAAATAAAGGTCCTGACGTCACTACATGAACGTGACGTCAAACCTATTTTACCGCATACTAAAATTGCACTATTTCAAATTCAATATTAAGCCAAGATTAATATAATCAAAACTGATATAACAAACGGAGAATCAAATTTTATCGATATCAAAATTTGTGCTCGTTCCCTATTTAGGCATCGAGATAAGTGAGAAGTGCATGCAGAAAAAGAACCGCTGCCCAAGGAATCACTACTTTCGCATCCAGATTTTCTATCCAAATCACTCGCAACGAAAAAAATTTTGATGTGGGCTTAATTGTTTATGGAACTTTAATAATATAATATTTGAAATCCTCTACCCCATAAAACGATACCCCACATCGGTAGTGGGGTGGGGGTGGTGATAGGGAGGTGGTAGTGGGGGTGGATGAAGTAAAAAAATATTTTGAGGTTTCTGGTTCTTGTACACACACTAAATCACGATTTTTTTCATCCCCTTTAATAATGGGGTGGGGGTGGTAATGGGAGTGGCTAATGCCAAAAATTTTTTGTGCCCTTAGCTCGGCCCTTAGCTTCACTTGTATATACTAAATACCAATTTTATGGACTCTTACCTGCTTGATTTACCTATTTACCTCAAATTCACCCCAACCCCTCGACGGAACTAGATGAAAATATAATCTAGTTCCAGATGTCGTTAAAGTACATTTGTGTACCAAATTTCAAGTCAATATCTTAAACGGTTCCAGAGTAAACGTGCGCACAAAAAAAGTTACATACAGACCAACAGACAGACCGACAGAAAAATTTTTTTTTCGCTCAAACTTAAAATCTCGACGTTTCATGACATTCTAAGCCTATATGAACAATAAAAAATTTTAAAAAATTTTTTGTCGTTACTATACTTCCACTAGATGTGGAAGTAAAATAGGGCCTAAAATACTACCTTGTGGGACGCCACTTTTGATTTCTAATTAATTGCATATATTATCTTTCTATTTAACATTTTGTACTCTATTACATATGCGGTTATTAACATCCAAATGGATAAAGAGGCTATTGGAGAGGTTTGTGAAGTACTTCACGACAAGTTGAAGGATGAATGAAGTTCATCTTTCAATCCACGAATTGCTACTCAGCAAACTGGCTTATTTCGGTATTGATCCAAATTGAAGTGATTGGTTTAGAAACTACTTATCTGCAAGGTCAGGAACTAAGATATTCATGGATGATAGAAAGGGAGTTCCTCAAGGGTCGATATTGTGCCCCATTTTTTTTATACAGCTGATATATCATGTTATTAAATTTTGTAAATCACAGTATTACGCGGACGATGGTCAAATGTACCTATCCTATAGTCCAGATAATGTTGATGTGGTAATGGAAGAAATTAATAGTGATTTATTTGCTTGCTATGTACAATTTCTCCTGACAGCTAAATACAAAAAATCAAATGCAGTTAATTAAATTTTTCCGACCTGTCTTGAAACTTATTTATCAACAAAGAAAAACTTAACTCAGTTTTTTTGATTTTAATACTCCATGGATTTTTGGGTTTGAATTGGTCTTGAAAAGTTGTATTTAACTCAGGGTTTGGCATGTTTAAAACAAAATGTTTTAAACAAGATGTTTAAAACATGTTTAAAATATCGCACCATGATTTAAATAAATGTTTAAAACATATTTAATACACAATGCGATGTTTTAAACAACTGTTTAAAACACAGTTTAAAACACAGTGCGATGTTTTAAACAAATGTATTAATTTGGAGATTGTGGAAAAACAGTAAAAGTGCCGATGATGGTTCATTCCGATAAATATGTAATTCCAATATAAACAGTAAACACCCACAAAAAATAGCCTCTGTATCTTACTCTTATGAGTCAAATGGTCAGTGGTCACTTGCACTAAACTGAACGTTTTATTTGTAGAGTACTGTAGAATCCGTTTAAAGACCGCCATCTGGCATCAAGTAGTAGTAGCAGACACAGTAACTTGGCATCATTTAATTTTAGTTGAATAGAGTTTTAAACCTGTTTTAAACATACCAATTACACCATTGAAAAAAACTGTTTAAAACAAAAAAAAACTGTATAAAATAAGAAAAAAGTTTTTTTGTTTAAAATGAAAAAAAACTTTTTTTTTTCCAACCTTGATTTAAAAGGGATGGGGAGGGATCCTGCAGGGTGGTTACGGTCCGACAGTTAAAAAGCTTTAATCAGCTTCGGTCCTGAAAGGGTTATATTTGTTGGTTAAAAGTCAAATTTGTATTTTTCCATTATCTTTTAAGTCATTTAAGATGATTTAAAGTTAATCGCAGCATCACCCTAGATCCAAAACAAAACTTGTCTCTAAAAAAATCAAGTCTGCGTAAAAACTCACCACAGTAGTTTAGACCTATTCAGAATTTTTCCAGAATTATGAAAATGCAATAATATACAAGATGTTCCGTTTAAAAATCAAGAATTGGCGTCACTTCCGGCTAAAACCGAAGTGCGGAAAAATCTTCAAATACGTCAAAATGTGGAATTTTACATCTATATTACCTAAGCCGAGTTTCATTTTGATATCTTGAAAACAAGGGTCAAGAAAGGGGTACTAATGATATCGTTGTCACCCGGCATATTAATTTTGAATTTGATTTTCTGTAAAGTAACGATGAACTGATCTCCCCTATCTGTAATGAGATATTAAACAAATACAATAATTTTAAAGCAAATACCAGTGACCTTGGAGGAAGAATTTATCAAGACCCGCCACTGAATTGGTGCAATTATCATACTTCTTCTTCGTTAGTCTTACCGCTACGTTGTATTTTCGAAAGTATATCATTAATCAATATCATGTCGCCGAAAATAACTGGCTAACTTTCCATTTTTACAATATCTTGCCACCTTAACACCACCTGAAATGTAACTGTTGCTGTTTTACGATTTCTATTCCATTATTCCAGGTGACAATCGATTACTCAAACGTCAAGCCATCTCGTGAACTTAGTCTCGGGAATATAATAAACTTTTTATTCTTGATACCTCCTAAACGTGTTTTTAACTGCTGCTCTCAAAGGAATTTTTAATGAAACTCTGATCCCGGCAAAGCAAACGTGATTAAAATTTGTTTTAGTGTCCTCGTTTGTGACATTGAAAGTTGTAGTTTTAATGAAATACTTGAATATTTGACTTTGCATTCTTAAAACGACCGAAATAAAATTTTAATGAAAAAGTTTCGAAGTAGACGGATTTACTTGTAGAAATAATAACGAAATCCCCAGTAGAATTACGGACGCTACAGAACTTTCATATTCGTAAAAGAAAAATCTATCCTTGAGTCAGAAATGTCATCTTCCCGTCTCTAGAGAACGGTTGAATTCTACAAATGAAACTGTTCAAAGGTTATTTTGATGATGAAACCAAACTAATTTTTTTTATTCACTTAGTTGGTCTTGAGTTATCATTGAGTTATTAGTCAGAGTTTTTTGTATTTTATGATAAAACTCTATTATTGAGTCAATTCGGGTAACCTAGACAGCTACTCTATTACGGGACTATTCCTACCGATTCATTTAGCAAGGAAATATGCTTTAGGCAATTCTGATCTAATATGGCTCGGCGGTGGTCCTATAATAGTTTCATCAAGCTACCTACGTCTAGTCTAAGGTGAGCAAAAATTTGAAACATTTTTTTTAATTTTCGACATGATTTTCGATTTTTTTGGGTTGGCTGGAATAAAATCGAGTCTGATATTTAAGATGTCACTTATGTTGTGCTATTGTATTCAGAAAATTAGTGACATGAATAGTTTCATGTTGTTTCATTACATCCTGTATATTGTAGAGAGAACTAATGGTGATTCTTTTTTTAAAGCAAATTCTGCTAAATTTTGTTACTATTTGATCAGAACCATGCAAAACTCATTATTTAGGACCTCCCTAGATTTTTTCCATGTGATATTAGATTAAATTGTTGGCTCTCGTCCTTGAAGTTTGCTCTTGCAGTTAAGACGTCCACAAGACCACCGTATAAACCCTTATCCAATATTCATTCTAATTCAATTAAATCTAATGATATTTTTTGGGGTGATGTGGGTCGGGAAAATCCCACAGGAAAAAAACTAAGCTAATCAGTATTATTGCCAATAACATGCAAGGTTGTTCTGCTTTTATTTTAATGAGACTTTAATTAATTTGTCTGGTTTACTAAAATTGAAGGTCAAACCACAAAATAGAAAGAAATTAGACCAACGCCGTGTAATGGATTTGTCTAAGTGAAAAAATGCGGGTTTGATACTTTGCTACGCGTACAGGGTGTTGTCCGTTTGGTAGTTCTCTCGTGTCTAAAATTATTTGAGTTTAGTAAAAAATACCTATAACGTTATTTTCGCTTTATTACTCGCCGAGTTACAGGGGGTAGAAAATGTTGATTTTTAAGCAAAAGACACTGATTTTTCAAAGGTTTTAAGCAAATTACTCAAAGTGGATCATATTTTCGAAAAAATTTGTCATTACAAAAAGTTAACTTATGGTATAATAAAAATAATCCATGAAATAAAAATTTGTGTAGACTCATCGTTGCCGAGATACAGTTATTGTTAGGTGAATTTGAACGTAGCCATGAAAAAGTCACGCTCTTCAAATAGTCATAACTCTTGTTTAAAAAAACCTTGTAACATGTACCTGAGCCAAATTAAAACTTATTAGAGTAGCTTAAAATTTTTTTTGGCAAATTTTGTTATCTGCAAAATCAAAAATGATTCAAGGAAAATAAAGTCAAAATTTTGATTTTTTACACAAAAAAGTGCCCGTTTTTTGGTTCCACTAAATTCCAAATTGAAAAAAAGAATTTCAAATCGTGTTTTTTGTCAGTCCTAACTATTATATATACGCTTAATTTTTTTTGACTGTGGTGGATGCATTATCTAAAAGATTTTACACTTAATGTATTTTGAGAATTTTTGAAAAAATGAATTTCCTTTGCCTTAAGCAAGGAAGCATCTTAGCTAATTGTTACTAGAGACAAAAAATTATGGCAATAAACTAAGGAAAACGTTGCTTTTTTATTTTTATTTTATAAAGATAATAGCTTAGGAGATAGAAGTGTTTGAAGTTAACTCTTAACGTTTTTTTTTTAATTGACGAATTTAACATGAATATAGAAAAACTGACAAGATCTGTACTGTTTTGATCTACCTGACTTTAAAGACAATTAAGAGACCTTCAAAATGCTTTTTTGGATGATTTTTAGCGTTAATTGCAAAGGAGATAGACCGAAATAAGGAGCACGCCTCGTTCTAGCAAATTACGGTATTGCTCGTTTGGCAGTAAAATCTCACAATATTTTCAATTATAACGGAATAATCATAATTTTTATATTTTTTTGATATTCACGCATGTTTCTTAAGTTGTTGGACATCGCATATATGTATGTACTTGTGTGTAAATATGTATAAAGATGAAAATGATTCAAACATTGATTAAGATGAAAAAATATATTGTGATATGTTGCAACCCCCTCAATTAATTCAGATGTATTTGCACCTACTCGAGAAAGAACCTACCAAGAAGTTCTAGAGTGATGACATTCGGAATTATCTAGAGAAAGGTGGCGTCATCACAGACAAATCGAGATCTGTCATTTTTAGGTATAGAAGACCGTATTCTCGGCGGGTAGTTCAGAAAGTATAGAAAGAAGTTTTGAATTGACAAGTGGGAATAATCATAATTTTTATATTTTTTTGATATTCACGCATGTTTCTTAAGTTGTTGGACATCGCATATATGTATGTACTTGTGTGTAAATATGTATAAAGATGAAAATGATTCAAACATTGATTAAGATGAAAAAATATATTGTGATGTGTTGCAACCCCCTCAATTAATTCAGATGTATTTGCACCTACTCGAGAAAGAACCTACCAAGAAGTTCTAGAGTGATGACATTCGGAATTATCTAGAGAAAGGTGGCGTCATCACAGAAAAATCAAGATCTGTCATTTTTAGGTATAAAAGACCGTATTCTCGGCGGGTAGTTCAGAAAGTATAGAAAGAAGTTTTGAATTGACAAGTGACAAGTGAGGTTAAGACTCCAAAGTGAAAACAAACTGATAAACATTGTTATTTTTAGTTAGTAAAGTTCATTTAAGTTAATAATAGTATTGTGTGAAGGATCCAGTAAAATTATTTAATAAAGTGTGTTAGTGGTTATCTCTTGTTATAATTTTTGGAACCTACGGAATTTGCAAGGGTGGTTCCGTCACAATATTTTTAGGTTAAATATTTATATAGTTAATAAAATTGAAAAATATGAATTATTGTCTTATTAATTTGCTACACCTTAATACAAAGATCCAATCCAAATTCGTAATCAGCAACCCCAAAATCATAAATAATATTTTCATTAATAAAAATAAGTACTTCCTTTATACTTATTTTTTAACTTTAGAGGTGGTTTTCACCCTCCTAAGGGTAAGAGCAATTTGTTTTCTTATCAAAGGATGAGTTTTTATGTCTCAAAACGTAACAATATGCTAAGGAAATCCTGGTTTCTCAAAATAAACAAAAAATAATTAATTCGTCCATTTTACCCCTTTTATATCGGTCATATTGAAGGTGCAACATAAAATTTTTAATTTCTGACTTCACATTCGTGATCAACGACCCCAAAAACATAAATAATATAAGTTTCATTAACTTATTCTCAGTACTTCGTTAAAATAAAATTAGTGTGAAAACCCTATTCGACACGCATTTATCCTCGATCAACAAAATATTGCTGATTTTTTAATTCTTTTCTTGCTATCTGTCTCTTGTTAAAATAGTAAGTAGTAAGTATTTATGGATATTGAATATAAAAAAATATTTTCATTTCATTAAACAGTAAACAGTGTCTGTTTATTAGACCTGGAAAAAACCTGAATAATCAGAGAATTTTAGTTTGAAAACCGCTGCCCAAGGAATCACTACTAAAAATTTTGTATGTGGAAATAATTGTTTATGGAACTTTAATAATATAATATGTGAAATCCTCTACACCAAAAAATCCATAAAATCGATACCCCACATCGGTAGTAGGGTGGGGGTGGTGATGTGGGGGTGGATGAAGTAAAAAAACATTTTGAGGTTTTTGGTTCTTGTACACACACTAAATCACAATTTTTTTTCATTCCCTTTAATAATGGAGTGGGGTGGCTAATGCCAAAAATTTTTTTGATACCTTAGCTTCTCTTGTAGATACTAAATACCAATTTTATGGACTTTTTTCTGCTTGATTTACCTATTTACCTCCAATTTACCCCCCCAACCCTTCGACGGAACAAGATGAAAATATAATCTAGATCCAGATCTCGTTAAAGTAGATATGTGTACTAAATTTCAAGTCAATATCTTAAACGGTTCCAGAGTAAACGTGCGCACAAAAAAGTTAGACAGACAGACCGAATTTTTTTTCGCTCAAACTTAAAATCTCGACGTTTCATGACATTCTAAGCCTATTTGAACAATAAAGATTTTTAAACATTTTTTTTGTCGTTACTATACTTCCACTGGATGTGGAAGTAAAATAGCTAGGAAACCTTCAAGGGTTCTTCTAGTCATTGAATTATAGTCGCTTAATTCTAAGAAGTTCGTTTTTAACATACTATCTTTATAAAAAATAACTTTTTCTCCATTGTCTGGTATTTTTCAAACTCTCCCATCGGTCTCTAAACAGGAGGATAGTGATAAATTAAACTGTCAATAGTGTTAAGTAGCACATGTTATTGAGCGACGTTGATTTGATATGCCTTTGTACAAATTATTTTGAATGACACCCCTTCCAAATCTAAACGCCAATAGGATGTTGCACACACTCACGTGCATATAGTACTATCCTTTCTCGGCTTAGGTATAGTACGCTTTTTCTAACTAAACCAATCGATAGTAGTTCGATCGGAAAATAGTACGTTTCTAAGTTATTGCTGAATCCTCTGGGTTTTATGCTCTCTACTCCATCCAAGGCGAATTCGTTAAAGACAACTTGGGGGCCGCCGCTACATAAATCAGCTGCATCAGCTCCCCTTGACGTTTGATTGGGGTTTCAGCGCCTATTTGCATCAAAAACTGCATGTTAGCATAGTTAGCATAGAGATTGCTGTTGTTTCGGAGTCTATCACGGCCAACTTGCGAATAAAGTGATTTTGTTTGGTTGTAGTTCTTCGCACCCTACCAGCATAGAGCTTGTTATCGTCACTCGTCTCTCTTAACTGAGATCTAGAGACGTAAGTCTGATAAATCCCTAAACAATTGGCAATTTGTCTCTGGGACAAGTCTTATTATTTACTTAGATGCAATATTGTGGCTGTTTCGCAAGGTGTTGCATTTTCTTGTACTTTGAGCACAATTTAAGGCAGCTAGCGAATTAAGTAAATTCTATAAAAACAAAGTGAAAGAAAGCATTACAATTTGTTTAATTCTGATTTGAGGGAGGTGCAAAAGGTAATAGTGCCTAATGTCAATAATTACAGTTTTTGTTGTTGTTGTTGTTGGTTTTGTTGTTTATACTTTAGTACAGTAAGTAGAGGTTTTAACTTCGGAATAATGTCATGACTTTTCGTTAATTTTTGGCTATTTAAGAGTAAATGCATCAAAAAAAAAGTTTCTATATTGTGCGGGGACTTGCTAATTTCTAGGGGGTGGTAACTAAAAAAAAAAAAAACTGACATTTCCATCAAAAATTCGAAGGAGCAAAATTAAAGATGATTAATCAATCTTTAAAATGATTTTCTGTTTGTCTCTAGATCACAAAAAATAAAGAAGTTATAGCCGATAGAATGTGCGTTTTCACATATTTTTACTTCCACATCCAGTGGAAGTATAGTAACGACAAAAAAATTTTTAAAAATTTTTATTGTTCAAATAGGCTTAGAATGTCATGAAACGTTGAGATTTCAAGTTTGAGCGAATAAAAAATTTTCTGTCTGTCGGTCTGTCTGTCGGTCTGTAACTTTTTTTGTGCGCACGTTTACTCTGGAACCGTTTGAGATAGTGACTTGAAATTTGGTACACATATGTACTTTAACGAGATCTAGAACTAGATTATATTTCCATCTTGTTCCGTCGAAGGGTTGGGGGGTAAATTGGGGTAAATTTGGAGTAAATAGGTAAATCAAGCAGGTAAGAGTTCATAAAATTGATATTTAGTATAGGCAAGAGAAGCTAAGGTCTCAAAAAAAATTTTGTCAATAGCCACCCCCATTGCCACCCCCTGTACCATTATTAAAGGGGATAAAAAAATGTGATTTAGTGTGTGTACAAGAACCAGAAACCTCAAAATATTTTTTTACTTTATCCACCCCCACTCCCACCTTTGTCACCACCCCCACCCCACTACCGATGTGGGGTATCGTTTTATGGGTTTTTAAGGTAGAGGATTTCAAATATTATATATAATTAATATAATTGCGCAATAATTTTGTTTTTTCTAATGCTGTTTTTCGTTAATATATAGCATCACCTAGATTCTCACTTTTTTGTCCTTTTAAAACACTTGTTTTAGAAAAATATTCCGTCCACCATTTTGATTTTTTTTATTTTAACCTCAGATTCGTAATCAGCGATCCCAAAAACATACTACCATACGTTTCAAAAATAAATTAGTAATACTTTTTCAAATATTGAATATTTAAATTTAGGGGTGGTAAGGTTTTTTCCAACTCATAGGAAATTGAGTGTATCTTAACTTGACTTTGAATCACTTTTACGTGTGACCGTCAGTAAAAATGGTATATCAAGACATCTGAAAGGTATACTACGGGACCCCGCCCTAACCTAACCTAACCTAAGTGCCCGTGCACCCCCCCCCCCCCACGATCCTTGGGGACAAGGTTTTTCATAAAGATTAAAGCCTAAGGAACAATTTTGGACATGTCCCCAAAAAAAAAATTGGCTGTACTTTCAAAATTGCGTCCGTTAAAAAAACAAAAATTTGCAAATATTGTTTTTGTCATTTAACACAAGAACTAAAAAAGATGGAGAAAAACTTTCTGGACAAAAACAAAGTGCATAAAATATCCTACAATTTTGTTCCTATACAATATTTGGATAGGAGTTACCATTTTCCAGATAAATGATTCAACTTTTAAAATAAAATATAAAATTCAATATAAAGCGTAATACTACGGAAGCCCGCCCTAAGTGTCCGTGCACCCCCAAATCCTTGGGAATAATGTTTTTCATAGAGATTAAAGCCTAAGGAATAATTTAAGACATGTCCCCCAAAAAAAAAAACTGGCTCTACTTTCAAAATGGCGTCCGTTTAAAAAAAAATTGCAAATATTGTTTTTGTCATTTAACACGAAAACTAAAAAAGATGGAGAAAAACTTTCTGCACAAAAAACAAAGTGCATAAAATTTCCTACAATTTTGTTCCTATACAATATTTGGATAGGAGTTACCATTTTCCAGATACCATTGTTGCCGTTTTCGAGATAAATTTCCGCAAATTATATTATTATTATTATTAACTTTTTTCAGTTTATTTTATTTTTTGTTATGTTAATAATATAAAGTTATATTATACGCCTTACAATAATTGTCACAGTTATTTCCTCTAAGTGATTTACCGATAAATGAATTTTCATGTTTTCTTTATTTTGGACTCATTTATCTGGAAAATGGTAACTCCTATCAAAATATTGTATAGGAACAAAATTGTAGAAAATTTTATGCACGTTGTTTTTTGTGGAAAAAGTTTTTGTCCATCCTTTTTAGTTTTTGTGTTAAATGACAAAAACTACATTGGCAACAGTTTTTTTTCACATATGGCCGCCATTTTGAAAGTACAACCAGTTTTTTTTTGGGGGGACATGTCTTAAATTGTTCCTTAGACTTTAATCTTTATGAAAAACATTGTCCCCAAGGATCGGTGGGGGGGTGCACGTACACCTAGGGAGGGCTCCCCGACTAGTACGATTTTTATGCCGTAACGGAAAAAATATAGGTTTTCTGGAAATGCGAATTTTAGAAATTCTTTAATTTTTCTTTTGTCTTACACAGATTTGTATCAGTTTTTTCTCTTAGAACTACTTTTGACGTAGAATGAACTGGAACCCGAGCAGTGCATGATTTTTTCAAAGAAATGTTTTGGGTGCTCGATCGAACTAGAACTCTCGATACCCAAATAGCGTTACTTTCCTACAAAAGTATCTGTTGATCGGAGTATAGTGACAAGTATGTCGGTTCTGTAGCATGCTCATATGGGTTAATAAGGACTTATACGTTAGTCATGATGTATAAAGTAAACTGCATAAATTGTTCATTAGTTCAAATGAGAAAATACCAAGTACGAAGGTCATCAAACTCTACTAATGGAAAGGAAAAGTTGTCTGCTAAGTATTACTAAATATAAGAATATGATGTAATATAAGGATCCGATAATGTTTCGTCTTAGAAAGTGCAGGCAGCTAATTCTTACTCTTCAAGATGTGCCACATACCAAGGCGGTTAACTCGGACCTATCTAAACTTCTCTGGAGTTCAAGGTCCATCCATATCTTATTCGACGTCAGCCTATTAAAAAGGCAGGACTGTCGGAAAAATAAACAAATAGTAAAATTATTTACGCCAAAAGGTGTCTTTTCACATTATATACAGGGTGTCCCACAATAAAGGGTAAATAAATTAAAGGACGTGTAGCATTCTAAAATAAGAAAAGGCTTGTATCAACATGGCCTTTAATATGAGGGACCACGGCTACACCCTCTAACAGTTGTCCAATTGCCTCAGGTGTCCCACAAGGAGTTGTCTTGGTGGATATTCTTTTTTATATTTACACAGCAGATGTATTTAACTCACTGAAGCTCTGTCGTATACAGTGCAATGGCGAAGATAAGAGGGGGGGGGGGGGGGGGGGGGTAGAGGTAGGGTGGTAATTACCCCCGAGATGGGCTAGAACATAAAAAGTCGGGAATTAGAGTGGCTTATCTGCAGATATAAAATTGTATTACGATTACGCTTTAGTTTGGTTTGTAGCGTGCTTTCCCAAGTTAAATTTATCGCCACTTGACGCTTCATAGAAAAGAGAAAGTCAACCCCTCATAAATTGTAATTCTATCCTGACCCAATGGATATGGTACTCAGATCAAATATTTTGTATAATGGTTTTAAAGTTAATTGATATGGTACTCAGATCAAATATTTTGTATAATGGTTTTAAAGTTAATAGGTTTATCATGGCCACGATTGACACATTTTGTAAACACCACTTTTATTTTTTTTTATTTTTCGTATTACCCCTCCCCCCCTACAAAAAAAAATCTATTTACGTCCTTGTTACAGTGCTGGCAATTCTCTGTTAGAATACTCTTTTGCTTGTAGGAATGACTTTAGTACAGGATAAGATTGAAAAAAATGACCGTAACTCGAAAATAATTTGTGCAGACTTTGGTTATAAGTTTAAAATAGGCCAAAGTTCACGAAACAAAAAAGTTTACGGATCTGCGGGAATCTATAGGGGGTAAAACGAGGTACTTTTAATAAAAAAAAAATCGGTTTTCTCCACTTTCTCGATAAATATGGCAATTACAAAAAAAATTGTTCAAATGGCAAAACTATATTTAATTTGGTGTTTTTAAATTAATTTTATAGCAATAACTAACCGAAATACGGCCATTTTTCGATGGGGGGGGGGGGTGGTGGATGGAATTTTTTTCTAAAAAAAATGTTTTAAAGAGATAAAATAAATTGAGCATCTAGGTGATGCTATATATTAACGAGAAACAGCATTTTGAAAGAAAAATGAATTACTGAGCAATTACAATAACGAAATTCCGACATTTTGTTAATAAAAAAGTGAAAACGCACATTGAATCGGCGATGTAGAAACAAACAAAAAATAATGTAATATGTTGCAACCCCTTAAAATTTAAGGTTATGTTGGTTACTAAAAAGTAGTGTATTTGCACCTACTCGAGAAACCTACCAGAAGAAGTTAGTTCTGGTGACATCTGGAATGATCTAGAGAATGGTGGCGTCATCACAGAAAAATCGAGATCTGTCATTTTTAGGTATAAAAGACGCATTCTCAGCGAGTAGTTCAGAAAGTTCAAAAAGTATAGAAAGTGAGGTTAAGACTTCAAGGATAAACAAAGTGATAAACATTGTGATTTTTAGTCAGTAAAGTGTAAATAATAGTATTGTGAAGTATCCAGTAAATATTTAATAAAGTGTGTTAGTGGACATCTCTTGTTATAATTTTTGGAACCCACGGAATTTGCAAGGGGTTGTTTCCTAAGGGTGGAAACACGTCACAATAATTTTAAAGATTGATTAATTACCTTTAATTTTGTTTCTTAGAATTTTCGATGGAAATGTCACATTTTCTAAGATATCAACATTTTAAACTAAATACTTCATCCTAAAACCGGCGGATGCCATCAATAAAAAACCGCTGCCCAAGGAATCACTACTTCCACATCCAGATTCTCTATCCAAGTCACTCACAACGAAAAAACTTTGTATGTGAAAATAATTGTTTATGGAACTTTAATAACATAATATTTGAAATCCTCTACCCCAAAAACCCATAAAACGATACCCCACATCGGTAGTGAGGTGGGGGTGATCATAGGGGGTGGTAGTGGGGGGTGGATGAAGTAAAAAAATATTTTGAGGTTTCTGGTTCCTGTACATACACTAAATCACAATTTTTTTCATCCCCTTTAATAAGGAGGTGGGGGTGGTAATGGGGGTGGCTAACGCCAAAAATTTTTTTGAGACCTTAGCTTCTCTTGTATATACTAAATACCAATTTCATGGAGTCTTACCTGCTTGATTTACCCATTTACCCCAAATTTATCCCAATTTACCCCCCAACCCTTCGACGGAACAAGATGAAAATATAATCTAGTTCTAGATCTCGTTAAAGTACATACGTGTACCAAATTTCAAGTCAATATCTTAAACGGTTCCAGAGTAAACGTGCGCACAAAAAAAAAGTTACAGACAGACCGACAGACAGACAGACAGAAAATTTTTTGTCGCTTAAACTTAAAATCTCGACGTTTCATGACATTTTAAGCCTATTTGGACAATAAAAATTTTTAAAAAATTTTTTGCCGTTACTATACTTCCACTGGACGTGGAAGTAATTAAATATCTTCGAAACAATTAACCCTACACAAATATATAAACAAAATAAATTTATTCTTAGCTTATAAGCTTCATTTTTGATGTCCACCATATTTTCTCTTAATATAATATTTATTGAGACATTTGCAGAGAAACAAGAATCTTACATTTTTTCTAAAATCCCTTTACAGCTTAAATAGTATATTGTGTATCTAGGTGTGAAAGCGATACATTCCCGGACGACGATGCAATTGTTGGCCGAGGCGCCAGCCGAGGCCAACAAGCATCGACATACTATTTTTTCTGAAATCACAATAAATACTATTTTAAACGTATAAAAATCAAAAATATAAACATTTAAAAAAAAATTTTTTCTGAAATCACAATCAATACTATTTTAAACGTATAAAAATCAAAAATATTAACATATTAAAATATATATAAAAAACCGTACGGGAATGTTACTTCTCGGCCTAGGCCGGGAAGTAACATTCCCGTACGGCTTTGTTGATCGTTGCTTAGCAACGGATCTTTTCCGGTCTGTTTTCTGATAGTTTCCTAGCAACGGACTAAAATACTGGAATTGTGCATTTTTCGCTCTAAAATCGCGCCGAAAATGTAGACATTCCCGATGAAAAAATTTAAGCGTCTAGGTCACACTATATATTAACGAAACACAGTACATGGGAATATGTTTTTTTTTGATTACTGACCACTTACGTTAACAAAATTGCGATGATTTTTATTTAAAAAAAAATGTGAAAAGTACGTTGTTTCTGTCATAACTTCTTTGTTTTTTATGCTATAAAAATAGGGAAAAAATCATTTGAAAGCCTAATTAATAGTTTTTCATTAACTCTATATGAGTTTAAAAAAAAACGAAATTCTTATTTGTCTGTAGCATGTTTTTGCTCAATGTAATACCTTTCGAGTTATTTGACGAAAACGTATTTGAAATACCACTTTTTTAAGCTAAAATCACAAATTTTCTAGTAGTAACTTAAATCTATCAATTTATATGAAGAGTTGCAGAGAACCTTTTCTTCTTAAAATTTAATTCTTTCCCAGCTCCAATGTTTTTTTTTTTTTTAGGTGCCACCCCCTGAAAAGGGACCCACCGCCTATAAATTAGCAAGCCTTCGCATGGTATAGAAACTTCTTTTTTTATGCATTTACTATTAAGCTGCCAAAAATTAACGATATCTAATTTATACAGTATCTGAAAGTCCTGGATTGGGTATTGCATAGTTTCAACGACTTAACCGACTGCCCACTATAAAGGCGTCTACCAGTGTTCTAGAAGAGGGGCAAATAGTGACACACGCATCAAGAAAATCATATGTACATCATTGACCATTTAAGTATCTGAACCTTTCCAACAGGCATATAAACTGACATTTTGAGTAGCTACTAAATAAAAACAAATCAAACTTTTACTTATTAGGCTAAACGAGACTGAAGAGTGCAAGACGGAAACAAATTGAAATTCCGCAGACAGAGCTGCCCACGCACAGGTGTTGGGGAAAGCAGGTGACACGAGTAGGATGTGTTATACGATAAAAAAAAATAGCCTAGTTGCTTCGCTCTCGCTTGCTCTTATTGCCGTACCTAATCAAACGCTTGTCGATACTGTATGACATTATTCTGAAGTTAAAACCTCTAGTATTTCGGTTAATTATTGCTATTAAATTAAATTTAAAAACATCAAATTAAAGATAATCTTATCTGAAACTGAAACAACTTTTATTTGTACTATTTTTTTGTAAATGCCATATTTCCCGAGAAAATAGAGAAAAGGCGATATTTTTATTAAAAATACCCCTTTTCACCCCCCTATAAGCTCCCGCGTATTCGTAAAACTCCCAAACTTTTTTGTTTCGTGAACTTTAGTCTATTTTGAACCTATAACCAAAGTTTAAGGTCTGCACAATTTTTTCTTCGAGCTACAGTAAAGTTTTCCTGTACTACTTGTGAAATTATCAACTCCGATTTAAACTCATTATCTATTTATTTAAAATATAATAATTTAAAGCCAAATCCCGATAAATATTCTTTTATACTTTTTTTTTCAGATAAAATTAAAATTAAGAGTCAAAATTATTAGCTATGCTTTTAGAATATTTACTAACATAAACGTAACGTATTATTTTGTCCTTAAATATATAAGAAATAAAAAAATCAGACTGCAACCGACAGCTATTCTCCGGATTAATGCCCCGCCGAGCGCTGAGTTACGATTACAAACCTGACCTCGTAGTGCAGTAACTATGTATTGCCACAAAACGCTAAAGTTTCGATTGCAACAAACACCAGCCGAAAGACTTATTCCTATTCAAAGGAGCTCTCCAGTCAGCCACTCCACACCACTTGCAGACTGCAGTTTCGAGCTGTTGGCTCTCTTCAGTGCAAGCAAGTTGTCTTTTAGCTCCTCTCTGTGTATATATATTATCTCGGACAGGGCCTAAGCTAAATATACGCTCATTAACTCATAACATTATTACTACTATTATTATCTATTTTCTTTATTGTGGCGCGTCGCCAGCAGCGCCACGATGCAACCCTTTCATCGTGTCTGCGTCCCCCAATCCCCCGTAATAGGTAGTTTATCCCGTCAGAAAATGCAAACAGCCGAGTTGTAAATATCGAATAACCCTGAAGCCTCCATCCAATTAACCGAAGGGATTGACAATAAGCTGGCATTGAAAACCCACGTGTTGAATTTTATTCAACAGTTTTCCATCCCTGGGAAAACATCGATACTTCATTGAACACTCTAATTATCTTTCACAAGGCCTTCACAACAGGCTTCGCCTCAAAAGTAAATAACGTGGCTCGCCCCTCGCTCACCTTCGTCATGTCTTCACCGGATCGGACGCATATGCGGGTCATTAAAGTTTTACGTGCAAGTTCACGGCCGGTCCCCGTTGCTACTTTTGATTAACGCTATTAATAAACGACGTTCAAATTGGGCCTTTATCTCGGCTGATTTCCTTTGTTCGAATTGAAATGCTACTCGCAGACGCAGACGTCTAGGATGGGGGATCGAGCCCTAGAAGCAATCTTGAAACAAGATATAACCGTCTAATTCGAATGGCAGAGCGACTGTAAACCGAGTGTAATAAAACCACGGGTATATAATAAAAAGGGATCTAGTGTATCGTTTATTGTGTTGCCAGTGCGTGACAGAAGATAGTAGACCAGCCGATATTTGGTCTTATAAAAAAAAACCGTATCCACGTATTCATTTGCGGTAAACACAAAAAGCATGACAAAAGAAATTAATCTTGTGAAAACTGTTGGTGAAGTAAAACCAAAAATTGTAGGGCATTGCTTTACTATATAGTACAGCAAAATTAAAAGTTGACCCGAAACGTAACAAGCTGATTTCTTCAGGATTATATTCTATGGCTATCCAGGAGTCTCTGACTGAAAATCCCAAAAAATCCGCCGTGCAGAAATAAAGAAAAAATGCGCCGCCATGTTGAAATTAGGCACTTTTTGTGATATAAAGTTTTTTTGCAATCGATTAAATATTAGCAAAGTTACGGTTGTCAAAATGATTTGTATAAAAAAAAAATATTTCTTGTATTTTATACCATAAAATGCAACAAAAGGAAACAACAATTATTACTGGTAATACTAATTAATTAAAGTAATACATTCGTAAAATAAAATCCATTCTAAAAACAAAAGAACGTAACAACAAACACAATAACAGAACTCATAAATAGTGAAAAAAAAATAAACTATAAACTCTTTAAAAAGCATGAATAAATTAAATAAGCATAAAAAACTCTCAAATACGAGCTTTAACTAAAAACTAGCCTCATTCTCAGAAAATAACACCTCAGACGCATTGTCACAGTCCCACCCAATGCAATTTACACAGCTGGTACTGCACTTAAGGTTATATTTTTTACATTTTCACGACTGTTTGCAATTTTTCTTACATCCACAGAATAAAGTATTTGAGTGAAATTAGGGGCACACTTTTGTACTGTTTTTATGGGTTCTAGATAGCCGCTGTTTTTCCAACCCCAGTTCTCTGTATTAAGATTGTCGCCTAACCAGACTTGAATTTGCCAATACACTCTATAAGTATTGTGACGTGCTTACACCCTTTTTGTAAACGCCCTGTATCGTGGGTTCGGAAATTATAACAACTAGGGTAACACCAAACACTAATTTATTAACTACTAATTACAACCAATAATTTACTTGACTAATAATACACTGTGTACTACAATTCAGTTATTCAGTCACTTTATCACTGTGTTTACTCTCTGACCATTTCAACTGACAATTAGTACTGCACTAACTTCTTCTCTTTTGGTTTACTCCATGCCTTATATACCTAAAGATGACAGATCTAGAAGCTTCTCTGATGACGTCACCATACTCTAGACAGTTCCAGAACAGATGTCATCACTCTAGACCTTCTAGTAAGTTCTTTCCACATTCAGACATCCGAACTACTGAATTCTGTGCCTACTTTTCCGTGCAACCAACATAACCTTAAATATTAAGGGGTTGCAACATATTACAGTATGATATTTAATTTAATTTCTGAATTAATAGTTATCTGCTGGAAGTTTCAGCAGAAGAATCGTAAAAATTACAAGAAGTGCAGTAAAAAGTTTTGGATTCAATCCAAGTCACGGAAGACATTTGTTTAAAGAAGAGAATTTTCAAAATTCAAAAAAAACAGATTCTGGTAATGACTTTACGAAGAAAACCAAATCGGTCCGAACCTTTTCGGTCAATTTGTTAAGTTGCAAACAATAAAAACTGAGAGTAGCCATTTTGAAACAATTGATGATGACATAAACAATTATGCATATATGTTAACGAAACTTTAGGAAAATATGCTTCTAATGGAGCTAAGTCATCATGCTAAATTTTAAGTTAGCATATTTATAAAAACGCCTAAAAAAATTGTTTTTTTTTACAATATAAATTAAAACAAATAGTCATATAAAAACTGTGTTAAAAAACAAGATCAGAAGAAATCTCAAGTAAAAAGAATCTAGTGTAAAGAAATGTATAAACAAACAAGCTAAAAACGTACTATTCGCCAATTTACTGAGCTTTTTATATAATTGTTACGCATTCTATAGGATACTCTTCGCAGTTTTCTTGTAAATAATGTTAGTTTTTGGACATCCTAAATTGTGTGATACGAACTTTGTTGTGAAAAAAAATATATGAAAAAAAATGGAACAAAAAACACATCCAACCTGTGTGGGATTCGAACACACGATCTTTGAATTGCAAGGCAAGCAACAATCATTTAGCCACTGGACCATCACATATTGCTACGAAAATTGAATGTCTGTGATATCATATATCTTTCGAGAATCATATTTCAATTCATTAGATATATTATTATGAAATATATATTAGTAAAATGTATGAACAAAAAAAATATTATAGAGATAAATAACATTTCGCGAGATTTCTATTTAAGTACAAGCGACAAAAATTAAGAAAATATATATTTTTAAATTAAATGATTAATAAGTTTCTTATTTACTGATTGATTTTTTTCAAAAACAAGTTAACACTAGCTCTTATAGCTAACACTAACTTACTTTCCAAATTTCAATACAATCGGACTTTATTTTCTTAAGTTATCGTGCTTGCTTACAAGAAACGTGACTGATGGACGGACAGACGGACATTTTGAAAGTTGTTCAGAATTCGTTCACTAAAACAATGATATGAAATTTTTTCTCTACGAGCGATATTTACGGTTTTAGAAATGTGCCGATCAAATGCAATTTACTCTTCATTTTTGCGAAGAGTATAACAAGAAAGATACTGAATTCAATATAAAAAAATTACATGTCAGAGCCACAAAATATTTCATTATTGTACTTGTGTCAAATGAAATACTAAACCAGTTGAAATATAACATCGCGATTACGTCGAATGCGGGCACTCAGTCCCTTTAATAAAACCTTACCTCCGTTTGAACAGTTTCTACCCGCATCCGAATTATCTTATGTCCGGTATTCAATATATGTCGAGCCCATAAAGACTTATCAACTTAGTAAATGCTAACGTCACACCGATGCTCTGTTAGTCTCACTTCTATTGATCTGGAAGTCTTACCTATATAGAATGTACCATCTTCTGGACGAATGTAATTATTATTTTTTTTTTCTTTAATATCCAACAGTAAAAATCAATTACAGGGTAAAACACTTAGAAGTAAGATTGTAAATAACAAAACATAATTTATACATAAGCTAACAAACAAAACAGAGCAGAAGAAAAAAAGATTAAGGATTTTCAGTGAGATATAAAGACCGCTGCCCAAGGAATCACTACTTCCACATCCAGATTCTCTATCCAAGTCACTCACAACGAAAAAACTTTGTGCGTGGAAATAATTGTTTATGGAACTTTAATAATATAATATTTGAAATCCTCTACCCCAAAAACCCATAAAACGATACCCCACATCGGTAGTGGGGTGGGGGGTAGTGAGGGTGGATGAAGTAAAAAAATATTTTGAGGTTTCTGGTTCTTGTACATACACTAAATCACAATTTTTTTTCATCCCCTTTAATAAGGGGGTGGGGATAGTAATGGGGGTGGCTAATGCCAAAAATTTTTTTGAGACCCTAGTTTCACTTGTATATACTAAATACCAATTTTATCGACTCTTACCTGCTTGATTTATCCGTTTACCCCAAATTTACCCCAATTTACCCCCCAACCCTTCGTCGGAACAACATGAAAATATAATCTAGTTCCAGATCTCGTTAAAGTACATACGTGTAACAAATTTCAAGTCAATATCTTAAACGGTTCCAGAGTAAACGTGCGCACAAAAAAAAGTTACAGACAGACAGACAGAAATTTTTTTTCGCTCAAACTTAAAATCTCGACGTTTCATGGCATTTTAAGCCTATTTGAACAATAAAAATTTTTAAAAATTTCTTTGTCGTTACTATACCTACTTCCACTGGATGTGGAAGTAGGTAGTAGGTATATCTATTAATATTATTGCAATGTAAAATGGACCTAAGGCTGGAAAAATTAATGTCGCAGTTGCTACTTAAATTATTATAGTTTTTACACATGATATTAGTTGGGAACCTTAGCATCATATTTGTTACGCATATGTTCGGTTTAAATGCAATTGACTGCCTCGTGGAAAGCCTTAGTCCAGTAAAATTAATTTCATTCAACAAATAGGGGCACTCGATATGATAATGTTTAACTTATATAAGAATGTTAGGGATATATTCACTCTCCTAGTATTAATAGATAGTAAGTCAATAGTAAGCACCCTGAGTTGGGTATGTCTGGTCTACTCTGCAGGACAGAAACTTGACAAATTTACGTTGAAATGATTCAACTCTATTTTTATGACATTCATAGATTGAGTACCAGATTAACACACCATATTCCAATCTCGACCGAACGTGTGCAAAATATAGTGCTTTTAGACAAGCAACAGTATTAAACGATTGAGTATTGCGTATTATGAATTCCAGCATTTTTGAAGCGGACTTATCAACATGTGTACAAAATGATAATGATGAATCGAAGTATATTCCTCAATCCTTAATCTCTGTACATCTTATAAGAGAATCATTATTTATTTCATAGTCGAATATTATTAGCATAATTTTCTGTAAAAGTTACTATTTTACATTTAGAAACATTTAAATTAAGTCTGTTCAAGTTACACTAATGATTTATTTTATTCAAAATAATTTGCAAGTTATGACAGTCATTTATACTGCAGATCGAAGAATAAATGTTCAGATCATCAGCAAACATTAGTCTATTACAGTCAAGTGAGTTGAGTAGATCATCAATAAATACTAAAAAACAGCAGTGGTCCTAAGTTAGACCCTTGCGGGACCCTCGATGTGGATATAGACATATTTTATTTGAAACCGTTCTAAAAAACGTAGTGTTCACTGTTTAGAAGATACGACTCAAATAACTTTAAGAGACTTGAGCTAAGCCCGAGTCAAGTTGTACAGCAGAATATAATGGTTAATTTGGTCATTATGTAAAATACTCTTGTCAGTTTTAGCAACGGTGTTTAATAGCGATAAAATGCATTTGTACATATTACACTGATCTACTTTGATTTAATTGCATAAGAGAAAAGAACCAGATTTATAGTTTGTTTCTATTATTGTAGATTTAAGAAATATTAACAGTCGAAAGTTGAATATTAAACACATTGCAAGTTTGCATAACATGAGCTGTATTTTCTTTTTTTAAAATGTGCAATATGGCAATCCTCGCGCTTTTTTATTTATTTATTTATTTCGTATCATTCCGGCTAATGCAAGAAATATGTGGTCACTGACACGAAAGTAAAAGTGTGAATTGCTCGAATTTTCTATTTTGATCTAATTTGTCCACGCTTTAGATCGCCGAGTAACAACACCACTCGAAAATATTCGTTGCAGATGTATTTCCAGGCGGTAATTTTAGCACTTAAATAAACATGACACAACAATCTGATCTGATTTCATCACTGTTTCCTTCGGAAGCGATTATTTGGAGGAGCATCTTTCATTTCCGTGTTGCGGTAAGACTGAATTTAATGTTTTCATTAATATTTAGATTTATGTCGCTTATAAATACGCCTTCATAACGGGGCGCTGAGAGACAAAAAGCAACGCGTAAAGCTGGATTTTCGGGCGAAAATTGATAAATATCTCTGTTATATTTTTATTTTGTTAATTACAACATTATAACACTACTTCGTGTGACTAATCGTGTGACTTAATTTATATTTATTGCTCAATATTTTTTATTTAATCATACATGCAACAAAACGGGCTCATGTAAGAATTTTCTTATTACATATTACGAAAATATATATGAAGTACTTACAAAAAATCAGAGTGTTATCAAAACGACTTGTCACTCAAATTAATTATCAAATTTAGTCCACCGCGAAAAGGGTCGTGGCTAAATGTGACGATACACTAGTTGATCCACAATTCAGCGGCTGACAACGTCGACAATACATACGCTGTTAGCACATGATAATTTTAGGGAACTTTGTGAAAAATCTGTGAATATAAGTGATAAAAAGGACGGTGTAAGTTTTGCATTGTTCCTAAATACAAAAATACTGCAGCAACTACACCAGATAAAATTTATATTTCGCTACCAAATGACTTAAAAGCACGAAAATTATGTATGTCATTAAGTAAGTGTTAGAATTACTTCCAGATCCATTGGAAGTATAGTAACGACAATTTTTTTTTTAATTTTTATTCTTCAAATGGGCTTAGAATGTCATGAAGCGTGAAGATTTTAAGTTTGAGCGAAAAAAAATTTTCTGTCTGTCGGTCTGTCTGTCTGTAACTTTTTTTTGTGCGCACGATTACTCTGGAACCGTTTAAGATATTGACTTGAGATTTGGTACACGTATGTATTTTAACGAGATCTGGAAATAGATTGTATTTTCATCTTATTCCGTCGAAGGGTTGGTGGGTAAATTGGGGCAAATGGGGGATAAATAGGTAAATCAAGCAGGTAAGAGTTCATAAAATTGGCATTAGCTACTTTCATTACCACCCCCCACCCCACTATTAAAGGGGATGAAAAGAAATGTGATTTAGTGTAGGTACAAGAACCAAAAACCTTAAAATATTTTTTTAGTTGATCCACCCCCATTACCTATCGCCACCCCCACCTCACTAACGATGTGGGATGTGGGATATCGTTTTATGGGTTTTTGGGGTAGACAATTTCAAATAATATTGTATTATTAGAGTTCTCCATAAACAATTATTTCCACATACAAAATTTTTTCGTTGTGAAAGACTTGGATAGAAAATCTGGATGCAAGTAGTGATTCCTTGGGCAGCGGTTTTACTATACTACACGTATTTTTTTCTAACTTAAAAAGGTTTCTTCGAATTTTTACGCTTCAGACTATCTAGATTACGAAAATCAATGTCTTTCAATTCCATCTGATCACCCACCCATCCGTTCGCCCATCTTTCTGTCTGTTGTCGCTATATCTAAAAAACTATTTGCCAGAAAAAAATTGACTACTCTGTATGTAAATATAATTTGTTTTATACCAAAGTGACACTCCTTTTGTAGTATAGTTTTTAAAAAATTTTAAAAACAATTTTGATATATCTTTATTTTTATTGAAATACCTATTACATGACCATAACACGTCTACATAATGACAAATTCCCAGAATCACCTTTAACAAAACCAGGCTCTAAAAAACACGAAAAAAAACAGCCTCAGAAGTCAACTTTTAAACGTTTAAGTGTATAGGCTAACACGTATTGCGGGAAGCGAAGCGGCATGCTTTCTTGCTTCTAACCACTATCGTTTCGACTGATGTGACGTCACGTAGGCGCTACAGATTTGGGGGCGGGCGGACTTTAGGTTTTAATAATTCTGTTGTGCTTTCCTCAATCTATAGATTTTTTGAGTGTACCTTTAAATAGATTAGATCTGTTATATTAACAAATGTATTGAAAATCCCATTAAACCATTTAAATAGAGGATGGAATGTCATGAAACGTCGAGATGTTAAGTTTGAGCGAAAATTTTGTCTGTCTGGCACCTTTTTTGTGCGCACGATTACTCTGGAACCGTTTAAGATATTGACTTGAAATTTGGTACACAGATGTACTTTAACGAGATCTGGAACTAGATTATATTTTGATCTTACTCCGTTCAAGGGTTGGGAGGTAAAGTGAGGTAAATGGGGGTAAATAGATAAATCAAGCAATTAAGGGTCCGTAAAATTGGTATTTAGTATATACAAGAGAAGCTGTAAGGTCTAAAAAAATTTTTTGGCATTAGCCACCCCCATTACCTCCACTTCACTACTGATGTGGGATATTGTTTTATGGATTTTTGGGGTAGACGATTTCAAATAAATATATATTATATTATTCAAGTTTCATAAACAGTTATTTTCACATATAACATTTTTTCGTTGTGTGAGTCTGATGGAAAGTCTGGAAGTGGAAGTAGTGATTCCTTGGGCAGCGGTTTTTGATATGAAATAGTTCAACGCAAGTATTAACATTATAGTAGTAACTCAAAAAAGAGCAATTAATAAGCAATAGTTAGTTGTTCGTAAAGTAGAGGAATGTGTTTCCTACAAAAATTAAGAGTTAATTTGTAATAACTTGAATAGTATTCTCTCTGCTTCGATATCTAATTCAGTAGCAGTGAGTACCATCATTTTTATTATCTAATGTCTAATGGTAGGTATGTTGTAATACCGGTTTATTATGGGTGCACCGTAACATTTATACAAGATTCTAATAGGAGTATTTGTCGAGGGAGGGACTTTCGTATAGTGAAAGTATTCTAGAACTAGATAACTCTTTGAACTGTTTTAACACTATATACAGGTTGGTTTTAAATAAATGGCAGAACGCATGATATATGTATAATAGTTCTTTTTAAAAATGTGTGCTATAGATGAGATTCAGATGCTCGTTTTCTTTATACAGTGTCCAACAAAAAGTCTGTTGTTATTGACTTTCTGAAAAATTTTATTTTTGATAAAAGTTAGTGCATGTTCTCAAATGAAAAGGATACTGCACAAATGTGTGTTAGTCCTGGCGCTTAGGTAGGAAAATTAATTTTTTTGAAATTGTCTCAAGAGTAAATTGCCTTTATTTTTGAAGATATCGAAAAATCTTATTTAAAAATAGGTGAGAAGACGGGAGAGGGAAGGGGTGGATGGCGGTGGCAAATGAAAGGGTTTTGTCTGTAAAATAAGTAGACTAAAAAGTAAAAAAATAAAATTATAAAAAAAAATATTTTTAAGAAAAAGCTTTTATTTGAAAAAATTACTAAAAAGTAAAAATATTTTTTTTAAATTCATACACCTGGGAACCAAAGCTTTGGGGGCGGTCAATTGAGCAAATTAACTATGCAATAGCGCTATATGACCGCCCCCAAAGCTTTTGGTTTCCAGGTGTATGAATTTTAAAAAAATTATTTTTACATTTTAGTAGTTTTTTCAAACAAAAGCTTTTTCTTAAACACCGCCATGAGTACCACGTTTAGTGCCTCAGAAAATATGCTCTTTAGGGACCGTGTCACATCTTATGTGCCTCACTATGTATCATGCTTTAGTCTTCTGTGGTTCCGTCGCAGTGCCACGGATTGCATGTATTTATATGGAATGGTATTGTGTTGCCTGGGAGACTAGAAAACATAATGTCCCCGTGAAAAATATTTCTGGTTTGGGTTTTAAGAGCAAATGTTTAATGTAATCGATTATATTACATACGACATTCATAATATATAAGAGAAATATCGAAAATGATACAATTTGGACAGGAGGTTTGCAAATAATCGAGAGAGAAAAGCACAGCTTCATCAGAAATAAATAGCACGTTTTTATGAAATAAGTATAATTTATTTGAAACATAAAATACAGCGTATATACAAAAATAAATCCTTATTTATTTTGATGCATTTATGTACCCGAAAGAAACAATTTACGCAATAAGGCTTACAGCAAGCCGTGCATTGCCAATTTGATCTTGGCGTTTTTCTCTAAGCAGTCTCTCTGCCCAGTTCTTCCTGAACATTTTCATAGCAAACGGCGCATCGTCGCCTTACGGCTGTATTTTGCAAATGGTGGCGTCTCAGCTTCTTGCGCCGTCGGTGGATATTCTCGTTTTTTGAGAATACTTTGCGTTTTGACATCAGTTATAGTTAATTTTGTTGTGTGACTTCTTTGTAGACAAAGGCATTTACCAAAGCAGTCCCCAAAATCAGCTCTACAGCAAGCTTTCTACTTTACACCACGTCTAAGTGGTTTCTGCTGATCAGATAAATCAATGAACGCTTTGGAATCGTTGTAATCTACAACGATTTGGGGTTTTTCTCTTTCAGGATTCGCACGACTTGGCACTACTTTTGTTTCAGCCAACTGTTTGGCATCTGTGGCTCGTGGCGTGGAGCGGATAAAACTGCTCTTGGGGGATCGAGACACATATACTGTGCCACACAAAAACAAATGCAAAATAACAAAAAAAAAAAATTAAGTTATTTTTCATCACATTCACGCCATTTAGACTTCAAAGAAATCGGAAATACGAAAAACCGAAATGTGGCCTGGCGGCGTGATTTTGGTCATTTCATGGTGGCGGTGTACGTGTTAAAAATATTTTTTTTATATAATTATATTTTTTTTCTGAATGCGCCAATCCACGAAACTTTGGTACGCTTTGTCATAAAAACTTTTTGATTTCTGTGGTAGTAAATTAGATGCTGTTATTTCTGGTGGAGTACAGGGGAAGTATCTTCTGAATAACTTTCCATTCTTTCAACCACAAAACTAACACATTCAAACACAATCCCACAAAACCCGTTTTTACTTTGATTGTTTACGGCGTCTGTTCATTTTTTTTTCATAGTGACCTGTCTCTATGGCATTTTTAATGTACACAGATAGACTGATTCATGCATAATTTTCTGATTGGCACACGAGAGGGTATAATGACCAGAATTCCCTCATCATAATTCCCTGTGGGATTAACTGATGGCATTATATACAAAAAATCACCCATTTAATGTTCATATTATTTGTTAGTCGTATATAAATTTTTTTTAAATGTTTCCCTAACAATTATGAGTATTTTTGAGCAAACCACCTCTTTTCATAATTTTGACCAAAATGGATTGAATCTGGCCCACCGACTGCAGGGATTTAATTAATTCTGATTTTATTCACCCGCTCCTTATTTTATTGTGTCAGAAGTTCCTCAAACTTCTCAAACGTAAGAATGCAATTATAATGAATTTGAGGGCTTTCTTAAATATTTCCTTTGTGAGATATAAATTCCCCAAGAATCCAATGCAATTTTTCCCTAGCTTTAATTAATTAGTCGCTGGGTTTTATAGAAGTTTTTTAATTTCCGCATTTTTCTCCTTGCAAGGATTTGCAAACTTTTAAAAATCTCACCTAGAATGATTATTCACTGTAGGTTAATACTCGCACTTTTTTGTTCCACCTTAATTTATATTTTATTTTCTTTGAAAGAAAAGTTTCACGTTATTTATTTTGCGACGTACTGTTGGGGTAAAAAAGGAAACCTTAACTTTTGTAGCGGATAATCTACCACCGAGATCGAGATATCCTTCACGCCATACAAAACGTAAAAATTATTAAATTATACGTAAAACACTGAGTGTAAACATTATACTCTTCGCCGGATTGTTAAATTTTCTATATAATTGTCGAGCATTCTACTGGGTGGGCCATTAATAATAGGCCATAATTCAAGAGTAGATTCTTTGGATCAAAATATGAGGATATAACCAAACATGCTTTAGTAAATTATTGCTGTGGAAAAAGATACAGGATGTCAAGATTGAAATTTTTGTTTCTTTTTTTTGCAACATTTCAGCTACCTCTTGACCAGGGTGGCCACTTTTCTGGAAAACAAGGAAAACCGGGAAAAGTCAGGGAATTTAATTTGGGACAAGGAAATCAGAGAATTTGTACTAATTTGAACGTAAAATGAGGGGATCTTGAGAAATAGTCAGGCAAAACTGTGTAAAACGAATTTAATCAAAGTTATTTTCCGCGAAAAATACTCAACTAGGCAATATTTATTTTGTGAGATAAATTTTTGTTTATGTATATTGTGATTGTTAAACATTTTTATATTTTATTGTTATGTAAGTAATTTAATTTACTTTGTTAATTTTTTTGTTAATAAAATGTATAAAAGCAGTTGAAATTGGTCAGGGAAAACTAAACTTTATCAGTCAGAGAAGTCATGGAAAAGTCAGGGAATTTGAAAAGCAGTTTAAAGTGGCCACCCTGTATGACCGATCTTCTCCCAATTTGGTAAGGAAACATTTTTTAAGCTAACAAACAATAATGTATGTAGCGCATCACGCCTCATGAGCTATACCTGATGATGGACATTTTTTCTCTTTTTTTACGAAACGTTTTGGCACTTTTCACTAGAAAATCATGCGTGAGCCATTCTACGTAAAAAAAGGTACACTTGATAGAATGTCCCAACCGTTTTCGAGAATACTGCCGCAAGATTTCAAGAATTCTTTGAAAACAAACTCAATTTGAAAAGGACAAATTGTATTTATTGACAAGTGTGTTTTGGTGACGTCTTAGTTCTGTCATTTACGTACAATTTCATTAGTTTGACATTTTGACAGAACTAAGATGACACCAAACCACACTTTTACAATTACAATACAATTTGTCCTTTTCAAATTGAGTTTGTTTTCAAAGAATTCTTTGAGATCTATGCGGCAGTTTTCTCGAAAACGGTTGGAATTATCAGGTTCTATCAAGTGTACCTTTTTACGAGATTTTCTAGTCAAAAGTGCCACTACGTTTCGTAAAAAAAAAAGAGAAAAACTATTCATCATCACGTGAGGCTAGCGTGATGTAATACATAAATTATTGTTTCTTAGCTTGATAATGTTGTGGGCCATTAATAATAGGTCATAGTTCAAGGGTAGATTCTTTGGACCAAAATTTGTGTATATATCCAAATATGCTTTAGAGGTTCTGATTACCACTGATGTTTTCTACCTCCTATTAAGCTATGTCCCTTTCATGATGCAACACCCTGTATAAACATACAGCAAATAATCATTAACAATTGTACCTCTCACCGATTGAAAGATTAAACTTCAATCTAAACTTTCTTCAAGTGGAAAAAAATTGACGAGCATATTTTGTCACAGAAGAATACGAATGAATAAATTTTAAAATGATTTAAATACAATGTGACGGTACATAAACCGAAAGATACCATCCGAGATGATTCCGAGCGTGGTGTCTTAATGGCGTGTTGTACTAATGACAGATGGTTTTTATAGGGGAATTCGTTAGTGTAGCGGAGGCAATTAAAGAGGAATTTTCAGATCTAACGCCCTTATTCCATGTGAAAACATTAGACTTTACAGAATGTGAACTGGAGGTCATATCACCTTGGAAACTATACGAGGGCACATGAATACGTTTTGGCTACTAAATTTAAATGTTATAAATTTCCTATATACAGGGTGTCCGGAAATACCGGTTACAAACTTCTGGTACAGATTTTACATGCAAAAATATTTTAAAAAGTTCCATCTATCTATATTCCTAATATATGGCTGTGGCTGCAAAGCCATTCGCACAACACCAATGTATCAGAACAGGAAGTCCATAAGGTCGGCAAGTAATAATAGTAATAATAATAATAACTATAAATTCTGTCCATAACTAAATTAAATAATTCCTTATATACAGGGTAGGCCATTTTAATCTATTATTGCAAATATTTCTCCGTGTAAGCCACCAATTAAGAAATGACCTCTACAAAAGTTGTTGGGTTCTAAGGGGGCCATCTGATTCTGTGGTTGGGCACCGGGTCCGTTACCTTGGTGAGGCCCTGTGATACCCAACTTTGTTTTTTAAATGGGAACTCCTATTTTTTATTGCAGAATCTAATTCTACGGAAAAAATACGTTCAAATATGATTTTCAATAATTTTTTCCAGTGGGCCATACTCGGGCCCAATACCAACAATTGAAATCACAAGAATCCAATTATCTCGCCGGTTAAGATAACAATTCAAAAATTGCTTAAAATTAGAAGTTGTAGGATTCGATGGGGGGGTCATCTAATGCTATGGTTCAGTACCCGGTCCGGGCCCTTGATACGGCCCTGGGGCCCCAACTTTTTTTTTAATGGAAATATCAATTTTTTATTGCAGATTTGCATTCTACGGAAAAAAATGTTTAAATATGATTTTCAAATTTTTTTTCCAGTGGACCTTACAAATTGGGCCCGAGTAAGGCCCGCTGGAAAATTTTTTTGAAAATGATATTTGAACGTATTTTTTTCCGTAGAATGCAAATCTGCAATAAAAAAATGATATTTCCATTTAAAAAAAGAAAGTTGGGGGTCTCAGGACCGTATCGAGGGCCCGGATCGGGTACTGAACCATAGCATTGGATGACCCCCATCGAATCCTACAACTTTTATTTAAGTCGTTTTTCAATTGTTATCTTAACCGGCGAGATAATTGGGTTCTTGTGATTTCAATTGTTGGTATTGGGCCCGAGTAAGGCCCGCTGGAAAAAATTTTTGGAAATCATATTTAAACGTATTTTTTTCCGTAGACTTAGATTCCTATTAAAAAAAAAAAGTTGGGTATCACAGGGCCTCACCAAGGTCACGTACCTAGTGCCAGACTACATAATCAGATGCCCCCCTTAGAACCTAACAACTTTTGTAGAGGTCATTTCTTAATTGGTGGCTTACATGAAGAGATATTTGCAATAATAGATTAAAATGTATAATTATATGCACATGCATTTGAATAAACATGAAAACTTTGTTTTCTTCTTTCGTTTTCTCTTTTTTTTAACCTTTTCTCTGTCTTCTTTTATTTTTATCTTTTTTTTCTTTTTTCTCTTTTTGTGATCTGTATGTTTTTATGTACTTTTTTCTATTAGGATGGTAAATGCTTCTAAGGGAAATGGGATCCTTCAAAGGTGCAGCTTTAGAGTACGTTTTTATTTCATATTTCCGAAACCCTTTGTGCTACAGCGATAAGATTCTCTCAGCATCTACGCAACCACTATATACCCACAATAGGCACATGTTTATAAAACCTTTTTATCGTTTAAAGGCGGCAAGAAACAATAATATAATAATACAACTATTTAACACCTTTTAGTAACATTCTTACAGCATCTATAAAGTATCTTAAGAAGCCCTTAAAAAACTATTTTATAAAGGTTCCAAAATTAGAAATTTTCTTGCAGGTTTTCATTGTCGATGCATTATTACTGTATAACTGTTCTTGGTTGAATAGTTCAAAGAACTTTCTCGTTTTATAATAACGAACTTATAAAATATGGAAACATTTAATTGTTGTTTCAACTTATTCGTTTTGTGCCTAAATACATGTACATTGAAATTTCAATTTTATGAGATTACTAAAGCTAAAATTAACTTCATTGAAATTTTACTGTCGATGTACGATACGATATCCCATAAATTAACAATGCGCCACCAAAATTCTTCAAATTAATGACTGATCAAGATTTATGGAAAAAATTGTTCTTCAAAATATTGACTCCTATGTAACTAAAACTATTGTTAATTTCCATAAATTAATTCTTTTCAACTTAATACGTGATTAAAAGTACATATGGAGTATTTTAATGTGTGAATTTTTTTTTCAAGATACCACATCTAAAACCCTACATCTTTAAAAAATATGGCGTCTAAAATAATACATAGAGACTGTTGCGAAGTGTCTTAGAGAACAATTCGGTTCAATTGACGGTAATTATACATATTCCCATTTTTTGTTATATAAATACTGGGACGTGTAGTTTTATAGAACTTTATGTAACCATTATATATAGCGACAAATTTTTTATGTAGCGTGAAAGCTACTGCGGATTATCATATAGAACAATTCAACTCACTATACATAACAGTTACTACATAGCTAAATATTATTTTTTATTGTACAAAGACTGCCACAGGTTTTGCTATAAAACAACTCAGCTCGCTATGCAGTAACTACAGAATCGGAAAGTCCTGCGTTTAACATTGCGCTATTAACCGACCGCCCACAATAAAGACGTCTACCAGTACTCTAGCAGAGGCAAACAGTGACACGCCCCTATTGCTTGCTTGCTTGCTCTCGCTTGCTCTTATTGCCATACCAAGTCAAACACTTTCCGATACTGTATACAACTGCAAGCACCTTTAGTTTATAGAGACAATTTGCGGTTTAGTTTAGAGAACAATTTAGCTTCTTATCCAGCCATTATACAACGACGAAGCTCGCGTAGTTGTAAAGTGGGTTCTCTTATAAAGTCATACAGTTCTTTTGATAGTTTGACGGTAATTATATAGGTACGTATCATATAGCTGCCTAGAGTGTTCAGGGAAAGCAGTGAATTATAATATTTCCACTAAACAATGAAGTGGTTTCAAAATATTTCTTGTATATTTATTTCAGTTGAAATTACTTGAGGTACAGCACAAATTATTGTCGTTGAGCTCTCTGGATTTTCACAACATTTCCATCTTGTCTTTTTTCTCTAACTTAAACTGTTTTTGAGATTTTTGTTACAACTGAAATTATTGAATTTTTTGGTCTTCAAAATTGCAAAAAATCGACTTTTAGGTATCAACTTTTTACAGCATCATTAGGTGATACGATATACCTGAGCAATAAATAAGTAAGACATTTTTTAATAACTTAAATGTTTTCTTAACCGCTTCTCAAGTCACCGAAGTAACTACTTGAAAATCCAGAATGATTCTGTGTTAGGTAAAGAGAAACGAGGCCCTACAGCTTATAGTGGTGTCCGAACCACTTCTTGGGGATAATTCTATAATTAAAATTATTTCGCGATGAGCAGGGATTGAACCTGCTTCGCTAGGTACGCCAGTATGCAAGCTGGACGCGCTAAACCACTGAGCTACCTCCTTATGTTTAATTTTTTTAACAATAATTGTAAAATTGCAAAAATGAGACTTTTCACGTATAGTGCCATATCGTTCGAAATGCTATAATGGACCCAATTTTTTCATACAAAAAATATTATTTTTCGAGCGACAATATACACATGTTTTTGTATATTGTTTTGTGCTCAACATGTTAGCAGCCCCCGTATCTTTCGGAATTAACATTTTAATTTATCTCCGAACGTTATGCGTTTCCACGGCCTACAGCTGTTTCTGTTGTAGAGTAGGCCGGATATGTAGTGTCCGACTTCCGCTAGGCCGTTCCTACAACTGACAAAGGCCCACGCTTCGATACGCAGCACCATGCTCGACTTCTTAGATAAATAAGCCAGTTAGATGATGGCTTTATAATCATTTTCCGCCGAAGAGCTTCAAACGAATAACAACAACCGAAATCGTTCGACACCAATTTCTCGGAAAGTTTCATATTTTTTAAGAAGGCAAGCCGGATAAGAGAATGATGAACTGACTGTCATGTACCACTTTTTAAAAACATTTTCGATAAGACTAATTCTTTCATAATAAATCAATAATAATTTTATATATGTCTCTAATAGTCCGATAATTATAAAAATTTCCATTACAAAAAATGTTATCTGAGATTTTCCTTCAGTAACTGTTAGTGGATACATAACAAAACCGCAAAAATCCGTTCTGGGGGGGGGGGGGTGCCGCAACCCCCCAAAAAAACGCCCGTTCGGTGAAATAAGCCTTATTTTACTGATAACTCGTTAATCGTTGAAGATATAAAAAATTGCTCATCGTAAAAAAGAAAGCTTGACTAATTTCCTAAAAAAGAGTCTTATTGTAATTTTGTTGTATATGGTTTTCGAGAAAATCGATATTGAAAAAATTCAAAAATTTGTATTTTTAATACGAGTGAATTTTCGTTTATTTGAATTTTTTTGCGCGCGGCCTATAGAAAAAATTGAATTGCTCGAAAACCATACGAGCTAAGAATAAAAATCAATATGGGTTTTAAAGGGGATATAAAATACTCTGTTGTGTTGCTATTTTTGATAGCTATTGATATTTATTAGTATATAAAAATAACAATATAATATAGTTATCTCTTAATTTTTTGCGCCTCTGACTATTCACAGGCCCATAAAAAATAACTGACTTTAATATAATTTATAAATGCATTATCTTTTAGTTCAAGGTAGTACTTCAATGCAGAACAAGTTAGGAATAAAAATATTCACATTTACAAATTTACCAGCATGTTGAAGTTAGCCAAATTAGGGCCAATTTTTTATTACTTCCTAAAAATTAAAAAAAAGACCCAAACATCTTGAAAATTTAGCTCAAAAAATTATTCAATAAAATGGAGGAAATTGAAAAGAGAGGAAAAACGACCAAACTTTGAATTACCTATAAAATGGTTATATTGGCAAAATCAAAATAAAAAATTGGCAAAAATTTGGCTAACTTCAACATGCTGATAAATTTGTAAATGTGAATATTTTTATTCCTAACTTTTTCAGCATTGAAGTACTACCTTGAACTAAAAGATAATGCATTTATAACTTATATTAAAGTCAGTTATTTTTTATGGGCTTGTGAATAGTTAGAGACGCAAAAAATTCAGAGACAACTATATTATATTGTTATTTTTATATACAAAAATGGCAACTTAAGAGAGTATTTTATATCCCCTTTCAAACCCACTTTGATTTTTCTTCCTAGTTTGTATGGTTTTCGAACTATTCAATTTTTTCTATAGGCCGCGCGCAATAAATTTCAAATAAACGAAAATTCGCACGCATTAAAAATACAAATTTTGGAATTTTTTTCAATATCGATTTTTTCGAAAACCATGGCATATACATATACAACAAAATAATAATAGGACTTTTTTATAGGAAATTAGTCAAGCTTTCTTTTTTATGATGAGCAAATTTTTTATATCTTCAACGGTTAACGAGTTATCAGTAAAATTAGGCTTTTTTCATCGAAGGGGTGGTTTTTTGGTTGCGGCACCCCCCCAGTTATCCATAAATCAGACATTCGTTTAATAATATTTACTTAATTTATATAAATAACAAGCTAAAAACGTACTCTTCGGTTTACTAAACTTTTTATATAATTGTTACACATTCTATAGGATACCCTTCGCAGTTTTTTGTAAATAATGTTAGTTTTAAATATTTTTTAATTTTATAGTACGAACTTAGTTGGTGAAAGACTCAGTGTAAAATAAAGTAAAAATTAAAAAAAACATCATACCCCATGTGGGTTTCGAACCTGGGGCCTCTGAATTCCGAGTCAAGAGCGTAAGAACCACCTAACACGTAAAAAATGTAAAAAATGTAAATTTTTACAAAAACATAAAAATCAAAAAAAAAATTCTCAAATTTAAATCATTAATAACATTTTTATTTACTGATCGATTTTGTTCAAAAACAATAGGGTTCTTCCCCTAGCTAACACTAACTTAGTGACCAATCGGATTTTTCTTTCTTAAGTTATCGTGCTTACAAGAAACGTGACGGACGGACAGACGAACGGACGGACGGACGGACAGACGGACGTTTTGAAAATTGTTCAGAATTCGTTCATTCTCACAATGATATGAAATTTTTTTTTTCTACGAGCGATATTTACGATTTTAGAAATGTGCCGATCAAATACAATATACTCTTCGTTTTTGCGAAGAGTGTAATAATGCTTGTCCATTACAGTGACCACAAGCTGAAGAGCATTGCAATCCTGATTTTCTGCATCCGCAGTGCGAACCACAACCATTCTTACAGTTGCAAAATATTGTATTGAGCAGTTCATCTGGTGCTGATGGTAATGATGTTGTTATCGGTTCCAGGATTTCATTTTGCAGTACCCAGCCCCATTCCTGGGGTTCTAAATCATTCCCTAACCAAGTTTGGATCTGGTATTAGACACGATTGATAATTAATTAATTAACTTTATAAATCGTATTATTTATTGGATTCCACAGTTGACCTTGCGTTATGATACCGTGCGTGTAATTTCCCATTAGGTATGTACATTCACGTAGCGCGAGAGATCTGACAACACAGCTGCCGTAAATTCCTCTGTCGGGCGGAGCATCCCAGCTCTGTTATTTCATTTTAGCCAGCTGGCACGCGCGATGTAATTTTACTACCTATGCCTAGCGCTCCGCTACACGCACGGTATATACGACTAAGCGCTCCCCACTCTTCCCGCTGTATCTCAAATACGGTTGAATGTATAAAATATATGCTTGAAACAAAATTTGTAGAGAATTTTATGCTCTACACCTTTTATAATAAATCAAAATGTCATTTAGAGCATAGAAAACGAGATATTTACAAAAAATCAATTCTTGCGACCTTTGACCTTGATTATCTTGACTCGCGTACACGAGATTCTATAACACTTGAGCCAATTTATAAAATGCCAAAACAAAGACTTATACAAGTTTACAGCTTATTATCTTTGAATCCGAGGTTTACCTTATATGACTGAATTAACGGATTTTAATAGAAATTTACGAGAACCTAAAAAGTTGATCGTTACAGCATAAAATTGTTGTGGAAAATATTTTGCGGCGTACGTTTTCCAACATATTTCTATTAATTTGTACTACACAATTCTCAGTACAAACTTGCAACAAACTAAAAATAGGGAGACCATGCTACAATCTTTTAAGACCCGCAAAAATAGCATTTCTTCAGCTGTTTTTTACTGATTCCACGCTCGATAACTTCTAATTTATCCATTTTTGGACTTTGTGTCCATGGAGACTTTTGATCAGAATGGCTTGAAGCATAACATAATACATTTTCAGCCGTTTTGGTCGGGATCCATAAAATAACATTAGTGCGGAGTTCTTTCAAGTCTGTATGACAAACCGTTCCAGAGTAATAGTGCACACACAAAAAAGTCACAGACAGAACGACAGACAGATTTTTTTTTAGTTTAGCTTAGTAATCGCGAGCACTTTACTATTAACAGTGCTTAGTGCTCGAAAAATAAAAGCATTTTTGTTAATGTTGCCATAGCTCTGATGGTGATACCTAATTTTAGGCTAGTATTAATAAAGGAGATAATCGACAGTCGTTTTTTCAACATGGTGGCCTTAGCCTCAAATATATTTTTGAGGAAAACATTAATTAATGATTGCGAGAAACCCCCGTTATAAAAAAATCTTGTAGGAATTATCCACGAATCAAATGACAGATTGACTGTATTGCCAAGGAAACGCCAGTTTGTTATTTAATTAAACCAAATAGGTGTAATTCAAGAGGCGCAATACTTTTGCCTTCGGCTGTACGCGTACCATAACATCAGTTGAATATTTAAATTTCATATTAAATTTAGACCGAGGGTCTAGCAACTGTACGTAACGAAATAGAAAAGACCTGAACTCGCGGCGCGGTTCTAAAACAAGATTGATGTTTGAGGTTGTGGGAGTTCCATGGATTATTACTCTTGTGTCCTTCAACTTGACTTTCCGGGCAGACTCATAATAAATCTACAGATAAGACCGAAGCACTCTGAGGAACGGTAACGTCTTTGTATAAAATCGTCACAGGGATAATGGGATTTTGTACCATTCTTTTAAGTCACGTTGATTTTATTAAATGCATGACAGTGTCTGTGCTACATGAGCAAGAACCAGTCCCAGTCTCGGCTCTTGGCTAAACACCGTGGCGTTCTCGAAGGCACATACGAAATTCTTGAGGTTTTTTAACAAGTACCATTAGTCGAGTCAGTGAAGGTTTTCACTTCTTCATTCTCAGCAACAGCTCGATTTTGATCATTCTTTTTTTAAAATGTGTCTTTTTTAATATTATTCAAAATCAGAAAGAAACATCCCAAGTGGTGCAAATAATTATTTATATTGTTTAAACAATAATAACAACTTTTACAGGAAAAATCTATTTTTTTATGTTTTTTCTCGATATTCATGAAAAAGTTAATTTAGTCCAGTGTTCGAAAGTTTTTCGCTCAGAATTCCCCCGGATAAAACCGATTGACGTGAAATTTGGACAGTAATTAGGGAATGGCTCAAGGTACAAAAGTTATATAGTGCCGATGCTTTTACCCTGGGGGTGGATGCCACTCCTTCTCGGGGGTGGAAATTATTGTTCAAAGTAACTGCAGAAATCGATAGAGGAATGAATTTTAAGCAATAAGTGTTCTACGAAATTTTTTCTTGACCAAAAAAATTATTATAAGCAAAAATGAAGCCTTTAAAATAACAAATCGATTGTTTTTTTTTTTTAATTTCTGAAGATGCAATACGAACCGAGTTATGGCTCGTTGAAGGTGACTTTTTGTTCGTCGAAAACTGAATTCGATCCTTTCAACGTTAAATAACGGAAAAATGGGAAATTTTTGGAGGAAAACATATGACATTTTTTAAAAATACTTGAAAAGACCTTTGAAGTGAACTTTGGTAAAAGTCGTTAGCATAAAAACTAACGGAGTATGATGAAAATAAAATGGTTGTCTCTTTTTTTCGGAGAAAAAAATCAGTAATGAAACATGAAACCAATGGCTTCACCGCAAGAATTGAAATTGAACGTAATACATTTACAATTTATTTTATTTAAGTACTAACAATATGTTCTAGAAGTTTGACCGGTTTAGGATGCCTATATTTGAAAAAAAGTTTGATTCAAATTTGAAATGATTTTTGAGATTTCTTAAAAAATTTTCATTTTTTCACAATAATACAAAAACTAAAGAAAATGCGTACAAAAATGTAGTTTTTTTTTTACTGAAAAATTTTTATTTTTTTTTATTTCTCTAGGATAAAAAATAATTGAGATATCACCGTTTTAAGTTTGCATTTGAGTGCGGTGACCACCTTCCCCGAGCCCTTTAAACTCAAAAATCTCAAAAACGAGAGGTTCAAGGAAGTGCAACTTTACATGCCTTGTAGCTAGGGTTGCCAACCGTCCCGATATATCCTGACGGTCGTTGGGACAGTCACCGTTATTGACCTCTGAGTCTTGACGTCACGATAAAAACAATGAAATTTCTTAAAATAAGGAACAGTTTTAATTTTGTTAAAAAGACAATGATATATTTTTCTTTAACATATATGCCTTTTTATTAGGGAAAACATAGTGTCCCGATATAGTTTCCGGACATTTATGGCAACCCTACTTGTAGCCCTTAAAGTTCCTTGTAAAATGATTTTTGGAACGATTGACTAGCTTAAAAATTAAGGAAGTTATCATTGAAAAACCAATCATAACGCATCTGCTCGAGAAACGCTGATAAGTCTTCGACACGGCTCAATTTTACTTCCACATCCAGTGGAAGTATAGTAACGACAAAAAAATTTTTAAAAATTTTTATTGTTCAAATAGGCTTAGAATGTCATGAAACGTCGAGATTTCAAGTTTGAGTGAAAAAAAAATTTCTGTCTGTCGGTCTGTAACTTTTTTTGTGCGCACGTTTACTCTGGAACCGTTTGAGATATTGACTTAAAATTTGGTACACGTATGTACTTTAACGAGATATAGAACTAGATTATATTTTCATCTTGTTCCATCGAAGGGTTGGGGGGTAAATTGGGGTAAATTTGGAGTAAATAGGTAAATCAAGCAGGTAAGAGTTCATAAAATTGATATTTAGTATAGACAAGAGAAGCTAAGGTCTCAAAAAAAAAATTTGCATTAGCCACCCCCACCTCATTATTAAAGGGGATGAAAGAAAAATGTGATTTAGTGTGTGTACAAGAACCAGAAACCTCAAAATATTTTTTTACTTTATCCACCCCCCTCTCCTACCCCCTGTCACCACCCCCACCCAACTACCGATGTGGGGTATCGTTTTATGGGTTTTTGGGGTAGAGGATTTCAAATGTTATATTATTAAAGTTCCAAATTATTTCTAGATACAAAATTTTTTCGTTGTGTGACTTGGATAGAAAATCCGGATGTGGAAGTAGTGATTCCTTGGGCAGCGGTTTTTTTAACTGTATCTCTTTAATAGCTCCGTACAGTAAAATTTCTTCCACCTCTGAAGTACTGTTATAAAATATATTCACCTGATCTCTTGAATCGGGCCGGGTCGGCTTTTTATAAGATCGAAAAAATGTTTTTGCCTTTATTGTAGAACGCGGACGTTGTATCACATCCAGTGAAACAATGCGAAAAAAATTATTATCATCGCACTGTTTGGATGATTCACTTCAAAACAATTTACATGCTCCGAAAATTCCACCGAGAAAATGCGATTCGTTTTTCAATGATAACTGTCTTAATTTTTAAGCTATTCAATCGCTCCAAAAATCATTTTACAGGGAAGTTTAAGGGCTACAAGGCATAACTCGGTTCGTATTACATCTGCAGAAATAAAAAAACCAATCGATTTGATATTTTATAGGCTTCATTTTTGCTTATAATAATTTTTTTGGTAAAACGTAAAGTTTTCGAGTTATTAGTGAAAAAATGTTCTAAAACATACATTTTTTAGATGAAAAATTAACATTAAATATAAAAAAATTGATTTTTCCTGTAAAAGTTGTTATTATTATTTAAACAATATAAATAATAATAACCCCGACTGTGAGAAACATTTTTTAACTTAAATTTTTAGTAAAAACATCTCAATGTTTTGTAAATATCGCGAAAAAAAATTTTAAAATATTTTTTTGTAAATATTATTGTTTAAACAATATAAATAATTATTTGCGCCATTTGGAATGTTTCTGATTTTGAATAATATTAAAAAACACACATTTAAAAAAAATGACCAATCGAGCTGTTGCTTGCTGAGAATTAAGAGGTTTTGACGATTTTTAGGCTTCATTGACTCGACTATTTAAAGCTGTGTGATCAGTTTGAATAGGTACTCTTATTATAATCATCATTACGTAAGTATGCGTTTTTTTCTTATCTGATTAATCCCTTTTTTGTAAACATTTTTATATGTAAAAGAACGCAATTCATCCAATCAGTCAACAAATAAGTACATTCGATTGATTTCTTGAGTAGTGTAATAATTTAAATATATCTAACCAAAATCATTAGATAAAAAGATTAATACTTAACTGCTCTTGAACATGCTTGAAAAATGATATACGATATTAAAAAATTTGTAAGATGCCCACGTTTCTCTTAAAAGTATCTGTAACTGCCCTTGACTTTTAAGCTGTTAAATAATTGATTTCTCTTACCTACAATCTCTTCTGTCTTGGGTATTAAAATTGTTTCATGGCTTTAGACCTCGAATGATAATTATGATTAGCTTTAACTGGCCCATTATTAGATTAATTTCTAGTAATTTATAGACATGAATAATTATTATATTTTTTACTGAATTAAATAAAACAAAACTTGGAATTTTTAGTGTACCAAAAACATTTGTATAAACCTGAAGACATAATTGAAAGAAATACTTGCTTAAACTGGCTACTTTCTATTAATTCCATTTTTCTTTGTGCGACTTCTGGCAGTTGGTACCACTGTACGTGACGGGTCAGTAAAGGTTAAAGAGTTGTTTTAAACTAGTGTCGTGTTTGTGATATTTTAATCATCTTCAAATTAATAATTATATGGTATAGTGCACACAGCATTTTCTGATGTAGACTGTAAAATGGAAAAAATACTTTGTCCAGACAAGGCTAGAAGCGACTGCGGAAATTAATCATTTGTTTTTTTATTAAATTTGTAATAATTTAAAATACGTAATGTTGAAAAACTTCCAAGGCCTTATCTATCAGTAATATTGAAATGGTTTCTATAAATACCTCTTTTAATCTTCTCCTCATGATGCCAGCTTGGTTAGTGAAATGCGAGGCGAGTAGTGTTCAGCACTTGATCTCTATGAGAAATATGACTGTGGCCGTCATAATAAAGGTTTATATGTGCTTTCAGAATTGTGAAATAAAGATGGAGATTAAATAAAGTATCATTTTTTGACACTTACTCGCAAGAAAATGATTAATAATTTGACAATGTAGCAACGAGATGGATAAAATTGTAAGGTTGCAAACAAAACAAAAGTGATTTCTTAATAATATTAATAATGATAATGACGTAGACCTGGAAGGGAAAATGACGGGTACCCCCGTCTAATTTACAATGGAGGAAATACCGAGGCCGTCTCAACAAACAACAGAGAGACGACCATTAGGGAACAGATCGACCATCGATAAGTGCAGGGAATTATATGATGCTACAAACGAGAAGACGGTATTGTGAAAGGCACCTTCGCAGTCTGGAGAGATATTTTACCCCCCCCCCCCCCAAAAAAAAAAAAACTTTATAAATTCTGAGAACGGCAGAACGGCAGAAAAAGTTTGCCGTCAACGAACTTAATTGTATTAAGGAGGGTGTCCACAGAACAGCTGCTAGGACACAGCAAAAATATAAGGAAGATGATACCCCAGTGCCAGAAGAAAACGAAGAAGGTTGGATGTCACCCCCGAATCATACAGGAAAGAAATAGCGATTCTTGAGGAATACAAAGGGAATACCCACGCACCGAATACTCAAAAAGGCCGAAAGTGTGCTACAAAATACAGATTCAGTGAAATATACTTGTTAAAGCAAAACCTTAAGATGAAACTACAAGCAAAAACGTAGAGATCTAGGAGATATATCAAAAGAAATATTCACTACAAACACAACAAGCTCTTTGAAGAGGACGCCAAAAAATTCTATCCCCAAATTAAAGGCCAACAGACCGAGGTAGATACACCGCGGACCCCCAATCAAACTTTTTTTGCGGGCCTTTTGAGGAGTCCCTGTAAAACATGTTTTTGCTTGTTTGACTAAATATATGACTAAGTGTTTTATGGAACCTTAGATTTGAACAAAAACACACTTGTCAATGGTATTCATTTAATATCAGTTGACTTATATACTTGTGAAGTGTGAGGTGTTGAAGTATCTGGGCTGGTCCGTTCCGGGCCCGTAAAGCTCCCGGGCCCCCCGGGTTCCGCGGAACCGGCTTAACCCCTGCAGATCTGCGACTGAGACGAAGTGACTCACAAGAACCGAAGGAGTAAACCTGATGCATGGCCTGACTTAATAAAGGATAAAGTTGTAGCGATAATTCTACAGACGCATAATTGGAAGGCACCTATACCAGACGGTACAAAACATCTAGTGCTTTGCATGAAAGCTTAACAACAACAACCGTCAATAAAATCATACGACACCCCGAGGAAGCCCCTGGATAGCTAACTACAAGAAACACATCTCTCCTATAAAGGCAAGGACCGTAGTTTTCTGGAAAATATCGACCAATAAAGGTCACACCAATCGATCCACCTTTCAGCAGCAACGTCGCTAATCCATAACACGTGCGCTGAAGTGGAATTGCCTGTTGTATTATGCTATGATATTTTTGTCACACTTGACATTTCGAACTATTTAGATTACGAATATCAAGATCTTTTACTTCGGTCAGTCTGTCTGTCCGTCTGTTGGCGCCATATCCAAAAGACTATTTGACAGAGAAAAAATTATATTTGATCACCACTTTGTGTGTACATACAAAGTTGGTAGGTACTGCTTTTGGATTGTAGTTTTTAAAAATTAGATAAAAACATTTCAAAAATAGTTTTGATGTAAGATTTGTGTAGGATGAAATGAGGTAAAATAACTGAAAATTAGAGTTAATTTTGTCAATCAGTGTATTGTTTCGAAAATCAAATTTTGAGAGCACGAAAAAAAAAAAAATTATAAGTCTGTCTTAAAATTTTGAGGCAAATTCACCATTACAAATAAAACCTAATTTCCCTGTCCATTTTCATGTCTTTCAACTATGCACTGTATAATCGTTATTTTTATTGAAATATTCCACGACTATTAACACGTCTTATACAGCAAATTCCTAGAATCATCTTTAACAAAACCAGGTTCTAAATAAACCATTGCAACATATTATAAAATAAAAGCGGGTTCAGAAATCTATGTTTAAACGCACAAGTGTATATGCGGGAAGTGGCTTGCTTTCTTGCTTATAACCGCTGTCAATTTGACTGATCTGACGTCACATAGGCCGTCAGGGGTGGAACGAATTTTGGACTTTAATATATAGTCGAGTAAACTCTAAGCTGGCGCATCCAAAGGTCGCTTCATCATATAAACTAAGAGAATAAGACACACGCAACTAGTTCATCTCTGTCACTGCGATAGCTTCATGCGCATCGCATATCAAATCGTACGTCGTGTTACCAACTCATACATACGCCACCTTAGAGTTTACCGGACTATATCTGTTATTCTTTACTCGTTCGATTTGGTTTTTAAATGTAACTAATTGGTTGGATCTGTTATAAAATTAACAAAATTGAAAATTCCAAATGACCCCATTTTATTTTTTGGAGAGAATACATATGTGCCAGAAAATTTCAAAAACAACAAAAGAAAAATTATGAGATTACCACAATTAACATGTAGACAATATTTGTATCTATGTATTTACCTCGTGTAGTTATTCCTGCTCTATAATTTAATTTTCCTGTCTGGCCACATTGAAAGAAATAAGTATGATTATCCATTCAATTTCAGACCCTCAGATATTTCTGCACATAAATTTATTTAATTTATTTATAATTGATTGTTTTCGATATTGGCCGGCTTTAAAAAACATATTATTCAACCTCCAAAATATTTCCCGCGGCCATCTTGTTTGTTTGTGGGTGTCCCGTTAAATGTTAAAAACTGCTGAGTCTTAGTCATTTAAAAAGTGATACAAGGTTTTACATTATACAGTAATTTTTTGCGCTTATACTTAAACTATGACAGAATAGTTTGTTAGAAAGTAAATCTATCATTGCGAACGTTGTATCGGCAAGGATATTTTGCAATAGTGTATACATACATATTCATTGCCCTGTTCGTTAGAGGTTTAATAACACAACCTTGTGTCTTAGTCTTATAAGGAAATGTACCGTTGACAGACGTGGAAGGAAGCCTTGGATAGCTTCGCTACGTATTGTTATTAATTAGGTACTTGAAAGGAAATCGATACCAACCATTTTTGAAAATGAGAGCAAACAATATGTTGTAGTAAATTTTTTTGAAAATGCTTTTTTTGCATAACTAATCAGATTTTCTTCTGTTTCAGGTATGCAGTTTTTCTAGTGAAAAGCCAATATAGTAAGTACAAAGATAATAAATATTCTGACATTAGTTATACTATTAGTTGTAATAGCTATTACACGCGAGTAGAATAAGTACTATATTTTTTCTCCGACTACTGAACAGGAAGTTGCACTTTAATATAAATTTCCTCAGAATAATAATTGTGAGAAATGTCGAGATTTTTATGAAAAAATGTGAAGAAGCACATTTTATCGGTCATAATTTTTTTATTTTTTATGCAGGAGAAAAAATTAAAAAATGACTAGCTTCATTGATACACAGGCACAAAAAAAATAATTATTTTCCAAAGGTGAAAGACACCCTTCATGTTTTTTGAGCCGCTGATTCCAAATGTCACGTCAAAAATATACTACTCAGTTTTTTTGCAAATTGACATTTCATCCCTAAATTCGGGGTTATATGGCTATTAAATCTAATAGAACGACAGGCGTTGAAATTAAATTTCTGAATCGTTTAAAATGGCTCTAATCATATACTTTCAACCTTCTATCGTACTACGGAAATGATGGTAGTGTGCTTTTTCCCCCAAAAAAACAACTACTACCCCTTGTTCTGATTTTGCCATAATACGCTTGTGAGGGCTTGACAGATCGGGGTTATTACAGGGAATATTGATAAGTCGAGTATCTTTTGACCAGGAGCGCCAAAACAACCCAAGTAACAATTTAAATGCCAACAAGTATTTATCGGGTTTTATCACAGATATAAGAAGGTAAATAAACCGAACTGGGTTTTATTATTTCTTTTGTGCATACCAATTTATCTGCAGATAATATATACTTAAAAAAGGCCTTCAAGTTATCTTTAAAGCAATTTGTTAAACCTCTTTGTTCTTTAAGACCTATTGGTTTTATAACCACTTAATTGCTGCATTATTCAAAACCACAATAAACTCACTATAGTGGATTTTAAATATTTTAAGTTTTGTGGTTTTATGGGAGTTTTAAAATATGGTCTTTAAGTACTCCTTATGATCAAGCAATAAAACTAATAACTCTTAATATATGTTATCATAAATACTATTTGCTTTTAACGATAATTGGTAAAGGTTCCTCAAAACCTAATGGTTTTTTTTGGTAGCTTTATTAAACTACGTTAAAACTTTTTGGTTTTTATAAAGCACTTATAAATCCTTTGGTTCTCCCATTTACAGAAATAACGAGAAATTAATGTTCACACACTCAAAAAGACATATAATGTTTTTTTAGGCTATGTTATCTAAGCTAAGTACATTTGGATTAGAGATTGCCAGAGACAAATCTTAAGGGTTTTAAAGAAGAGTAGTAAGGCTGGGTAAAGTCTTACAGGCTTTAAAATAGTAATAAAGTGGAGCAATTAGAATTTAACAAAACCTTTTGTTTTATAAAAATATTTCCTAAAGCCACAAACTCTTAATAGGGTATTCTATTAAAATAAACGGTTTTATTAATTTTTCAGCCATGTTTTTTTCTGTTAACTATGCCAGACATGTTTAAACAAAGTTGGGGCAACAGTATTTAGTTATATTGTTCTTATTCTTACTGTTTACATTTAGCCTGCAACTATCTAAAAAGTGTTAATGTGTCATATAAACCCCCAAGAAACCCAAAATCATACTGAGTAAGCTAAAACTAGGGTTACTATTTTTTTATTAATTTTAAATAATAATTAATAAGCTGACAAATGAAAGGCGCGTGATTGCTTTAAAAGTTTTTTTATATACTGTATCAATAAAGTGGTCTGCGTAGACGATTTTTTGATACTAGATTGTTTATTAATATCAAATTTTAAAACGTTAGCACATGCAGATATTTCAATCAAGGCAGACATATTTTATTACTTGGCGACATTTTCTGATTTAGGCAGTTTAAATACAACAATTTTTCGACAAAGAATTATTAAAGACACAATTATTTATGATGTTCTCAAAGCAGGCTTAAAATTTGATTGCAAGTACTAATGGTTTTAAGAAGATTTTATAAAAGGTTTTATGGTAGGCTTGAAAACATCTTGCAGATTTGGGTTCTAAAGTACTATTGGTTTTATGGATAGTTTTAAGGAAGATATTTGTAACCTTTATAAAAGGTCTTTTTTTGTTTTATCCTAGGTTTATTGTAGCTTTTAAGAGGTTATCTAGTATAAACAGTTTTACGATCAGTTTTATTATATAGACTTTATAACCTCTTGTAGATTGTGATAAAACTTAAATTGTTACTTGGGCAAGGGGACATTCTCTTTCCCTCAACCTAATATTTATCACTTCATATTTCAATTTTTTAAAATTAGGTTGAGACTAGGGATGATATTTTTTCTATTAGATCTATTTACGCGAGCTTGCCCCCTCCCAGGATTAATTTCTGGCTACGCCGCTGGGTACATTGTGCATAAGCAAATCGATAAAAACCGAGAACTCACTGACGGCGATCCAAAGTTTCCAAGGCATGACTCCCCCTCACTCACATTTATCAAGATTTATTAAGTTAATTTACAGGGGCTCGATGTACTTCCGGCGTGGCACCATCGAAATATCCAAGAAAAACGAGTGGAAGAGAAAACATTTCTACTTTCCCGCCCAAAGCAAGGGAAGGGGCGGATGATATTCTAAATTATTAATGTTTTAATACTGAACATGGTAGCATTTTCGCCCGAAATTGCTATTTATTATTCCTCGCTAAGCACCAAAATTACGCCACTAATGTTTTCATTAAAGCACAGTTTTCATTACGTCGTACTGTGTAAAGCTTTTTAGAAAACGTTGCAGACAGTGGGTAGAGGCAAATTACACACTATTAAGTACTGTTTCGCTTAAATTGAACAGTTTTCTTTTGTTGTGACTTGAGTAAGACTATGAAATTATAGTATGTTTTCTTTGTTCCTCGACATACTGAATAAGTAATGGAACTGTTGAATTATATAACAATTCATAATTCTTATAATTTGTCGTCTTTATAACTCTTATTTGTATAACTTGAGCTGGAAATTTAAAAAATAGAACAAGGATACATTAAAGGTAATTCTAACAATCTGCCACATGTAGATTTTTATATGGTTGTCGAACTTAAATTTTGTAAATACTGAAGTGAAGAATGTAAAGACAAAAAGTAAGAACTATTTTGGCACTTTATTCAAACTTCAAAACATCTTATATGATTCCTTGAAACTCAACAAAAATTTTATCGAGTTTCTTGATGTTTGGTGTATTACAGTTTTGCAATTGTATGGTACAAAGCACTGTTTATCTATGTTTACTTTCTTTTTTAAATATCTTTAAAACACAAGATTGTTAACGAAAAAATGGTTAAACCATACACAGTGCTTATTGCCTGAAGCTTGTAGAGCAGGTTTATGAGCTCATCCTCGCTGGCTGCAACTAAGGGGCCTTTTGTTACACAGCTATTTGTATTATAATAGTGTTACCTATAGCTGCCTTAGTTATTTGAAGAAAAAAATAGTTATATATATTTTCCTTAGAGGTATTAGTTCCATTCATCACAAGAAATCAAATGCATGGTCGATGGAAGATATATGTCTTCCAGTGTCTCAAGTGGTTCCTCGAAGCATGAAAGTCTTTCAGCTACCTAGGTTGGACAGGAATTTCCTCATCCTCACCACATTCTACACTTTAGATTGCCCCTTATATTGGTTAGGTTTTGTTTAGTGTGCAGTGTCCTGTTAGGATAACCACTGCACATCTCAGCTGTTTTCTGCTCAGCTTTAGCAGTTCGTTGTACTTAATTTTTTTATGGTTCAGCAATTAACATACGTGTCTTATCCCTGGCGCCGCCCCGTCTAATACAAATTGTGTTTCTGACTCCATACCATGTCTCGTTCAGAGATTTCTATAGCCTGTGACTTCTGCTTAGAACACTGTTGCGGTCTACCCAAATTTATGCTAGTGTCTGTTTCTGGTTGATCCCTGTAACTTCTGCTCCGGTACTTCTTGACGTTTTTGATCCGTCAATTGCCTTATTTCATACTCTCCCCCTGAAAATTTTTGTGAAGTTATGGTTTGTGTTGATTTTATATCTTACTGCATATTAGAGATGGGCGCGTGAGTTGATTTTGACTCACGCTCACGCACGCTCACGACTTTAAATCTTTAGCTCACGCACACTCACGCACGACTGATATATGTTAAGGCAAACTCACGAACGCTCACGCTTTCTGATAGTTTACTCACGCATGCTCACGCACGCACAATCACGCTCAAGCACGCACGCACGCTCGCTCACGCACGAAGCTAGTTAACTTTACCCCATGATTCATTCATGCGCTCCCGGCAGTCGCACGGCACGTGGTGCCCTGCTGCGCTGTGCCCTGGCCTGGCTGTTTGATTTGAATGTTGCGTCATTCATCCTGTCTCCTGTCCTTTTCCCTCCCTTCTCGCGCTCGTGTTCCGTCTTCTGTCTATCGCCTCGCTTCTTATTTTTGTCACGACACGACAGGTTGAAGTTTTAAAGCAAAGATGGGGCGTCGTGTCACGGCGTGAATATTATCTCACGCACGCTCACGCACGGGATCTTTTGACTCACGCACACTCACGAAATCTTCCGTGATTTGGTACCTTAAGAGGGCTAAGGAGGTCCGCCATATTGCCGAAATACTGGGTATAGAATTACGCTCCTTAGAAGGCATTATTTAAAAAAGTATGAATGGGGATCTGTCTATAATAATGTTTTGTATTCCGGAAACTCAGTGAAATTGTTATAAAACCGTTAATAAAGAAAAAAAAAATCATAATTTGATTTACCGAGAAAAATACGGAGTTAGCGAAATTCTTTGGTCGAATACCAAAACTTTTTCTAAATACAGCATTTAAAAATAATCAATATTAAAAGCCCAAATCTATACCCCGATGTTTTGGAATTTCTACTCTGGTATGTAGTGGCATCTGCGGCACGATTTCTTAACTAAAACAGTTTGGCAACATTGTTGATGACCTATTAAGCCTAATAAATAAAAATGTAAATAAATTGTTAAAATCTGGGAAGCAAGCGCTCGAAAGACAAAGACAGGAACTCTTAGCTGAGAAAGATGGAGCGAAATATTCCTTAAAACAGAATAGACGGTTAAAATTTTAAATTATTTTATAGTTCTGACTTTTTGAGTGCCCGTTATATTTCAGTTTATTCAAGAGGTTGTTTAGTTTAAACTCATGTTTCTAGCAAGTGTATTATAACTTGGTGTAATGTGGAAAAACATTTTTAATTTATATATTTATTGTGGTGTACTTGTTATAAATTTTTGTGATAGGACACTCGACTTTGGGTTTGTTAAATTTTAAAGGAAGAAAGGCAGGTTTAATGCCTATAAATAATACGTTTTAGCTATAATCCAGCATGTTATTTAATATTACCTTTAAGAAAAAATTGCAAATTAAATTTTTATTTTTAGTTATAGAGGTATGTAGATTTTGAACAAAATATTGTACAATATATGGGTTATAGAAGAAAAGCAACAAAATTTAAAATTTTGAACAAAAACGTTATAGGTACGCAATAAGAAAAAATCGAAAACTTTCCATTTTGAGGTAAATTATACTAAGTAACAGAGTTTAACATATATTGCATCGCATGTATAGTTAAGAAAAAATAAATGAAGAGAAGTTTGGAGTGAGCGCGAATTTTTGTATTGCCGTACCTACCTTTTATTATTTTTTTTCCATTGCATGGGTGCAGATGCAATTAAGGGGATGAGGGATTTATATGAAAACATTTAACAAAATAGGCGTCAATGTAAAACATATATATTACTTTTGTTTAATAAGTCTTTGAAAAAGAAGCGAAATGAAAACAAAGGAAAACAAATGATCAGTTTTTCCTCAACAAAGACAGTCATTTTGGTACGTGTACCTATTTTACTCATATTGAATATGCATATAGAGGCTACTCGATTAGAAATCCCGATAGAAGGCATTAGAACCTAAACTTTCTTATTATCACAATAAGGTACCTAATTAAGTAAATAGTTAATAATTATTATTATCTTAGAGTTATTTATTTATTTATTTTGGAAATGTCTTCATTTAAAATATTTGTTTTATTTACTTATGGACGTGTAGAAATATTTTCATTTTATTTATTTTAGTTTAGGAAAATCATATTTATTTTTCTTCTATTATTTAGAGGTATTTTTTTTTAAGTTTATGTATTTGTTTATTATCCACTTATTTTATAAGGTTTTTGCTTTGAAACTTTGTTTTCTTCAAAAATATCGAATGAGGTGCGCTTAAGAGCTCAGTTCACGACTGGCAACCCCGTTTCTACAGGAAGCCCTTACTAAAATATAGCTTTAAGTTTCAAGCCAACAAATCATTATTCATTTATATTCTGATTGCTTAAAAACTCCTCTTTGTTGAGTTTAAATCCCAAACTTGTGTTTTTATAATGTTAAATTGAACAAATTATGTAAATTTTGTACATAGAAAATAAAGAAATATCATTTTGTTGATGGTTACTTATTTTATTTCAGAAAAAAAATCATTATGAAAGAAAACCAAAAGACTTTACTCACAAAATTTCTTTACTTTGCTACTGGTTTCGTGAACAAAATTTTGCTTCACATCCTCGGGCAAGAAGAATTTTTCAATAAAATTGACAAGGTTTGTCAAGAAAAACATTGTACAACAACATAGTATAATTGGAAATTTGTAGTCTACTTATATAAGATGTACTTAATAAAGTACTATAACAGTATTTTAAACAAGTTCCGAAAACCAATCAATCTTTTCACACGAGTGACAGTTTGGTGGAAAGAGCCGAAGGCGAGTTCCACAAGTCCAATGAGTGTGAAAAGATGTTTTCAAATGTGTTGTTCGCAATATTTTTTCTACGACTGCAAGAAAAACAAACAATTCCATAAGTAAACAGGTATTATTTATTTAACAAAACACTAAAAATTTAATGGCACAATTTTAAGGTATTTTGACCCTCCGTAGACAATTTTGAAATTTTAACAGATTATAGTTTATATTATAAGAAGTAATTTTATTATTGAAAGAAAGTCCTAAGTGTACAGGGTGTATCTGGAAAGTTAAGTAAAAAATAGTGATTTTAAGATATCGCAAGATATCGCATATTTATTACTGGCGTCATTTCAATTATTTCTTTTCATTATACAACGTGTAGTACAGATTAAAACATGTATAGTTGCTATACCATACAGAGTGTTCCAAAATTATTATCATCAAGTTTTTAGTATTCTTATAACAGATAAAAAGGAAATATATTTTAATTACTATTTAATTAGTGGTATTTAGTTGGATTTGAGTCCTATCTATTTATGTGGTGGTGTGTTTTATGTTATGTTTAGACAAAAATTATACAAGAAATAGTCCAAAAAAGTAAATATTATTAAGTATTTACTAATGGCCGTTTGGCTGAAAAATAAAAAAAAAACAATCTTGAAAGTTGCAATAAAACTCTTATCATTGTCATTAACGGTGGCGGTTCCGAGCGCAAAAATGCGTAAAAACAAGTCATCATAGCTCGACAATTTCTCCCTTATACCTGATCGAGGAAACTTCTTTTCTATAAAACTGTTTCGAAAGTTTTATAGAAAAAACTTCATAGAATGGTACCTGCCTATTAAAAACATTACAAAAAATAAAAATTATTGTTCATTTTTTATTTTTTGTTGGATTTTTTAATAGGCTAGACAGGTACCATTCTATGAAGTTTTTTCTATAAAACTGTTGAAACAGTCTTTAAATCGGATTAGGGATAAGGGAGAAATTATCGAACTATAATGCCCTGTTTTTACGCATTTTTGCGCTTGGGACCGCCACCGTTAATGACAATGATAAAAGTTTTATTGCAACTTTCAAGATTGTTTATTTTTTTTCAGCCAAAAACGGCCATTAACAAATACTTAATAACAATTACTTTTTTGGACTATTTTGCATTGTTTTTCATCACCAGAATGTTCCTCGGATAAAAATATATTTTTCTAAACGTGCTTATTAGGTAATCATTATATTTTTGGAACACTGTATGATGTAATACAATGTATAATTTTTGTCTAAACATAAAATAACATAAAATCCACCACATAAATAGATAGGACCCAAATACAACTAAATACCACTAATTAAATATTAATTAAAATATATTTAATTTCTCTGTTATAAGAAAACTAAAAACCTATGATGATAATAATTTTGGAACACTGTATGGTTCAGCAACTATACATGTTTTAAACTGTACTACACGTTGTATAATGAAAATAAATAATTGAAATTAGTTTTTATTTCTGACGCCAGTAATAAATATGCGATATCTTAAAATCACTATTTTTAATTTAACTTTTCAGATACACCCTGTACACTTAGGACTTTCTTTCAGTGATAAAATTACTTCCTTTAATATAAACTATATGTTAAAATTTCAACATTTTCTACTGAGGGCCAAAATACCTTAAAATTGTGCCATGTTCTTTAATGTAAAACTGGAGTAGTTAAACAAGTCAGTTGCTATGAATTTGAATAGGCTAGCCTACTTCAAAAAATACAAATAAAAGGTGTCTGTTCTGTTTTCGACAGAACGGTGTGAAAAACATGTTATTTTTTTTGGATTATTGCACACATCGTGTGAAAAGAAACAGATTCGAGTCATTTCGGTTATTGTGCGTTATTTGTCATTTTCGAAGACAGTTGTTGAAAAGCTACTTTAAAATGTTTTTGAGACGAGGACAAATGGCGAACGTAACACATTGTCAACAGATCTCTTGTACTGTTCGTCGTTTGTCCTCGACTAAAAAACATTTTAAATTAGTTTATAATCCTCTTTAACTATATTTTGATACATGTAAAGAACCAGTAGACAAACAAAATATTCAACGATTAAAGTAATCTACCTCTTCTGGGTACATTACTTTTGCGAAATTATTTAATTTAGTGCTACACTGGTAATACTTTATTAAATGAATCACTATACGCATTCCTTAATTATAAAAAATATTTCTCATGTACTATTTTAAAAATGATCCAAATAATAAATGAGAGTCGCAAACACTAAACACAGCATTAGGTCTTTAGCAACACTTACAAATTTAAAAAAATGTAGGTAGGAAAATACTGCAAATGACAAAACAAAATTCTTGCCACCTTATAGGTTATGTTTTGATTGTCCTCGAAGCTGAAAAATAACGTAATATCGTTCATTTCACTTGGCCTGAAAATTATAAGATAAAAACTTTAACATAAAATTTTTCATTAAATAATGAGTTTATTTGTAATCCAAAAATCATTATATAAACTAAAACAATTCAAAATATTCACATTTGACGATAATAAAACAACCACAGATTCATTGCAGAAGGCAATGTTGCCAGCTATATTTTGACGAAATAAAGGTACGATTAATACTAGACATTCCCTGTTAGTTGCATCACATTCTCTAGCTGAACTCTGAGAGCAACGGACTCTAATTACGTATTTCTGTGATAACGTAAATGTAACTACGGGAAATCTGCGACGCGCGGGGAGTATTGGTGGCTTCGATAGGTTCGATCAGCTGATCCTTAACCCTCTTAAATGTACACGCTCACGTCGTGACACGGCGTGACACGGTGTGACACGGTGAAATTCACGTCACGTGCCCATCTCTACTGCATATTCAGTAGCAGATTCTTTTCTATTAAAATTTGTTGAGATATCTCGGTATGGTATCCTTTTCTAGATTTAGTGCCAAATATTTAACTTCATTGCCTACCTGCAGTTCTTTTTCCCGGAGAATATATCTCCAGAATTTTCCAGATTGAGTTTCCTTTTTTTGTGGTCATCCATAGAATCGCGGGCAGACCTTGGTGGGTACATCATCTGTCTACCGTGTAGAGATAAGAGTTCATTCACGACCAGGCACCACAGGAGAGATAACAAAACTTCTCCCTGTGGGCATCCTCTGGACATGGTACCTCCTCTGTTGAAAATCTCAGCGTGGACTAAATTTTCCTAGTTCTGAGTGCTGAGTCCATTCATCAATTATGGACTTTTCGACTCTGCGTCTCTTCACTGCATCACTTGGTTAAATGAGGAATTGTCGAAAGTATCCTCTATGTCTAGAAAGGTTCCTATGACAGTTTCCTTACTGTCCAGGGTCCTTTCTATTTTGTGAATAAGCTCAAGTGCCGCTAGCTCACAGGATTTTAATGTTTTGGTAGACATATTAGTTTCGACGTAGAAGTTTTCTACTTATAACCCAGGGCCAGACTGGCCCTGAATAGTAAGCACATGGATGTTGCAAGTATGATCGTTCCCTGTCCAAGTAGTGCTGGAAATATTCCATCAAGCTTTGTTTTATTATCTATGCTGTTAACAAATATCCAATAGTCCTTTGGCTCCCTTCTTATCGGCTTGCCTTCGGATGGACCGCTTATGATAATAATAATAGTAATAATAATAACAATAAACCACAACATTATGTACCATACAGCGTTCTTTTTTCGATCCTCGTTGGAGTCGTCTCTAATATATTGCAGTTATACTCTGTTCGCGGGAATAACATTTCGCAGTGTGTACAAGATTTTTTTTATATATCCATTATTCTTCCCACCCTAGTCTGACACAAGCTACAAGCAGATGTACAAATCTACTTCACATCGATACCCTTTAGTACATTTATTTACTTAGTTACTATATACTTTCTTTAATTGTGTTGGTATAAAAACAATATTAGTATTACCTATTGTATTATTTTATGAGGATCAATATCGCGAAAAGAATCCATAAGTTATGCTTTATTCCCATTAAATGTCTCGCTAAGCCCCGAGGAAGCCGGAGGTTCGCTGCTAGGTATATTTATCAACACCCGAGCGGAATTCGCAAAGTCAATGGCGCGCGGCTTAACCGGCATGCAATTTCCGACAGGAACCAGGTGCTAGGTAACAGTAATAATTTGTATAAAAACGTCAAGGGATTCGGCATTGTTCATAATTACACCCCGTCCATTAATTTGATACACGATACGTTACGGTCGTTGGCTCCATATATTGTCGGCTGCTGCTGTTTTAAGGACTCCGTAGTCGCGTATATTTCAATAAGTGTTATATCGCGTAACTGGGGTAGTTCCAGGATGTTTTAATTTCACCGTGCAAATCGATTCGAAGGGTGGCAGGCTAACAACGGGCTTCCACATAGCAATTCTGTGTATTCCGTAAAGGCATTGTTTACTTAAAAGTTCACTAGAACAAATAACGAACACAAATTTTCTTTGTTAAATGTCGCTATATTTTTCTGTTTGCGACTGCAGTTTTTAGTATCTAGTCTACATTTTCAAGCTCAGTGAATATACAAATTAAATTTTCTGGTATTTATACATTGCAAAGGATATTATTAGTACACGCAAATTAGATTAAAAAACACTGAATAGGAGAAATGATTTATAAAGTAATAATATTTGAGATGCGCACTCTAGATGGGGTTAGAAATATATACCAGAAAAGTTCCCCCCCAATTTAGAGGTGGAACGTCTCTTTTTTGCAAAAAATCACCCCTAACGGGGACTTAAAGCTGGTTTTTCACTTTTATCTTGTAAACGTTCGTCGGAAGAGAAAAAAGTATAGGAAATAAAAAATTTGTCATTAAATTTTGCATAAAAAATGTCCCATTAACCTTGTAGCTTATCCTCACCTATTTCGCGTCCGAACAGAGGTAGTAGTTTGGAGTGGATAGGTAAAAATCAATCCTATTCGAAGTTTCACAGGGAATATCTTATCTCTGTATGATATTTTCCATAAATAAAAAAAAAATCATTCCTGTTCATTTTTCTCGTTAAAGTAACCTGTTTTAAGATATTCGCTGTGAAACTTCGAATAGGATAGATTTTTACCTGTGCGCCCCAAACTACCTCTCTTGGACGCTGCGCGAAATAGGTGAGGATAAGCTACAATGTTAATAGGACATTTTTTATGCAGAATTGAACGACATTTTTTTTATTTCCTATACTTTTTTCTCTTCCGACGAACGGTTTACAAGAAAAAAAAGTGAAAAACCTGTTTTAAGTCCCCGTTAGGGGTGGTTTTGTAAAAAAGGGACGTTCCTCCCCTAAATGGAAGGGGGAACTTTTCGAGTATCTATTTCTAACCCTATCTAGAGTACGCATCTCAAATATTATTACTTTATAAATTATTTCTTCTAAAATATCAAATTTTGCGTGGACTATATGCTAATTAGCTATGATTAAACAGTGCAGGTAGGCCCATTTTACAGCAGGGTGGTAAACAAAGTAGAATTTCCTATATCTAACTGAACATTAAGAAGGGTAGTATTTAGGCTATTTCTGTATTTGTAAATTTCAATTGTTTCTAAATATTTAATTTTCTATATTTTGTTGAATGATGTAAAACCTCCAGTTTATCTAATGACGGAAAATATGGTTGGTTTCTAAAAAATATTTTGCCAAATTTAAATTACTTTTACCTTTTCCAGTTAATTTTAAATGTTCAGTGTTTCTAATATTAAATGCCCTTCTTGTTTGACCGATATAACAGCTATTGCATTCTTTACAGGAGAGCTTAAAAACCCCCGATTAGACATTTTTTTGGCTTGGTTTAAATGATATTTGAAGGTTATGTTTTGAATAACATGTGTTAATAAAAAAAATTTTTAGAAATATTTTCATTATCTTAGTTTTTCTAAATTTGCCGCAGATTTCATGAGAAATTACTTAGAAGGAAACCTGCAATCTTTGTAGATGGTGATTTATTACCTTTGCAAAGGTGTGCCTCAAGGTTTAATCTTGGAACCACTGTTTTGCGATATTTCAGATATGGGTACTAATTGTCAACTACGTCAGGTGCAGATGACTCGCAAATATATATACAAATCATTTGATTTTCAAGAGCGGCAAGATGCTTTAACTTTAATAAAACAGGAACGAATAAAACTACAATTTAAAACAAAACCCTGTAAAATCTGTCGCATTGAATATTATTTTTAGTTGACTATGGTAATGTTATATATGGAAAATTATTATCTGTTAGAGTAAAAAGAGAATTCAAAAACTTCAGAAGTCATGTATGTGTACATATTATACATAAAAAACCTCAAATTATATTGCAAAACTATTTGTACTCTTTTCTTGCCATTTTGTGCTTAAATAAAAATTTTAAAACAGCATGGTGCGCACTTGTTTTGAAATCTTTAAAACTATGGCAGACAGACAAAAACCATTATGGACATCCTGAGCTCGATTTTCGAGAAACAAACAAAGGCGTAAACCGCGATCATCTATCTTTTTCGACTACCGAGCTACAGAACGTTTTTGGAAAATTTGCATTTTTAGATGACCTCCAGTTTATCTAATGACGGAAAAATATGGTTGGTTTCTAAAAAATGGTTTGCAAAATTTAAATTACTTTTACCTTTTCCAAATAATTTTAAATGTTCAGTGTTTCTAATATTAAATGCCCTTCTTGTCTGACCGATATAACAGCTATTGCATTCTTTACAGGAGAGCTTAAAAACCCCTGATTAGACATTTTTTTGGTTTGGTTTAAATGATATTTGAAGGTTATGTTTTAAATAACATGTGTTAATTGCTCTCAATTACCAAGTGTCGAATCGAAAATCGAGTAAGACATTCGTAAGGCACTTTTTTTAGTAGAATCCGTTGCTGATAAGAAGAAAATTATGCATGCCTCAGTTTTCGAGATATAGACATTTAAAAAAAACCGCTGCCCAAGGAATCACTACTTCCACATCCAGATTTTTTATCCAATTCACTCACAACGAAAAAATATTGTATGTGGAAATAATTATTTAAGGAACTTTAATAATATAATATTTGAAATCCTCTACCCCAAAAACCCATAAAACGATACCCCACATCGGTAGCGGGGTGGGGGTGGTGATAGGGGGTGGTAGTGGGGGTGGATGAAGTAAAAAAATATTTTGAGGTTTCTGCTTCTTGTACACACACTAAATCACATTTTTTTTCATCCCCTTTAATAATAGGGTGGGGGTGGTAATGGGGTTGGCTAATGTAAAAATTTTTTTTGAGAACTTAGATTCTTTTGTATATACTAAATACCAATTTTATGGACTCTTACCTGCTTGATTTACCTATTTACCCCAAATTTACCCCAATTTACCCCCCAACCCTTCGACGGAACAAGATGAAAATATAATCTAGTTCTAGATCTCATTAAAGTACATATGTGTACCAAATTTCAAGTCAATATCTCAAACGGTTCCAGAGTAAACGTGCGCACAAAAAAAAGTTACAGACCGACAGACAGAAATTTTTTTCTCGCTCAAACTTAAAATCTCGACGTTTCGTGACATTCTAAGCCTATTTGAACAATAAAAATTTTTTAAATTTTTTTTGTCGTTACTATACTTCCACTGGACGTGGAAGTAATAAAAAAACACAAGTTATGTTTATATGTCGAAAATTGAGGCATGCATAATTTTCTTCTTATCAGCAATGGATTCTACTCAAAAAAGTGCCTTAAGAATGTCGATTTTCGATTTGACATTTGGTAATTGAGATTTAGAGGACATCCAAAAATACCAATTTTCCAAAAACGCTCCGTAGCTCGGTAGTCGAAAAAGTTAGACGATCGAGGGTTGCGCAATTGTTTGTTTCTCGAAAATCGGGCGGAGGACCACTCAGCATAAGACAAAATGTATTCAGTTGGTTACTGATATGTTTCGTCATTTCCAATACTACATCATAGAGATGGGCACGTGACGTGAATTTCACCGTGTCACGGCGTGAGCGTGTACATTTAAGGTACCAAATCACGGAAGATTTCGTGAGTGTGCGTGAGTCAAAAGATCTCGTGCGTGAGCGTGCGTGAGATAATATTCACGCCGTGACACGACGCCCCATCTCTGCTTTAAAACTTCAACCTGTCGTGTCGCGACAAGAATAAGAAGCGAAGCGATAGACGGAAGACGGAACACGAGCGCGAGAAGGGAGGGAAAAGGGCAGGAGACAGAATGAATGACGCAAGAGATAGGCACGTGACGTGAATTTCACCGTGTCACGCCGTGTCACGGCGTGAGCCTGTACATTTAAGGTACCAAATCACGGAAAATTTCGTGAGTGTGCGTGAGTCAAAAGATCTCGTGCGTGAGCGTGCGTGAGATAATATTCACGCCGTGACACGACGCCCCATCTCTGCTTTAAAACTTCAACCTGTCGTGTCGTGACAAGAATAAGAAGCGGAGCGATAGACGGAAGACGGAACACGAGCGCGAGAAGGGAGGGAAAAGGACAGGAGACAGGATGAATGACGCAACATTCAAATCAAACTGCGTAATTGCAATCTCTCTCTACTGCATTCGCCAGTCGCCTAGCCCTCCTGGCCTGGTCTGGTCACTCTGGTCCAGAGATGGGCACGTGACGTGAATTTCACCGTGTCACGCCGTGTCACGGCGTGAGCATGTACATTTAAGGTACCAAATCACGGAAGATTTCGTGAGTGTGCGTGAGTCAAAAGATCCCGTGCGTGAGTTTGCCTTAACATATATCACTCGTGCGTGAGTGTGCGTGAGCTAAAGGTTTAAAGTCGTGAGCGTGCGTGAGCGTGAGTCAAAATCGACTCACGCGCCCATCTCTACACATCATAGCCTTGATTAGGGCATTTTGTAACGCCTTTCCACTTTTGTACCAAATTTCATATAAATGCGTCAAAGGGTATTTAATTTATTGAAGGTCAAAGTTGGAAGTAGTGCCAATTAATGTTCTAGTGAAAAAGTTAAGTAGGGCTTGGAAAAAACAATGGAATGTGCAAAAGGAAGAACTATTTATTTTGAATCAGAACAAGTGATGGAGCATTGTATTTTTATGAGAAACCCTTTTGAAAAATTATTGACTTTCTTGGGAATAAACATACAGGGTACTCGGCTTTATATTAGAAAATTAAATGGTAGCACCGTTTAATTCCAACTTTGACCCTCACAATAAAATACTTTGAACGCATTTGCATGAAATTTGGCACAAAGGCGTTTCAAAATGTCCTGACTAACGTTATGGTTTTCAATAAATAAACCACTAATATGATTTCTCAAATTTTGGGAGTTTAAAAAATCGTAGTACACCGTGCATCGGACATGTGCAATATGATATGATATGAGTAAAAAATGCGTCTTTCTATGCTCTAATTACCAAAAAAAAGTTTATTTGACTATCTCAAAAAATACATCTCAAAATTATAAGTTTGTGTCCAACTCAAGTGAAACACACTGTATATGTTTACCCTTTTATGAGGCAGAACGTTATTTTTTTTGACAAAACAGTGTGAAAACAAATATTCTCCTATTTTATTTAGACTCTTCTGAAGTATAACTACGTCTCTATTCGTTTAATCATTTACGTTCGCTTCAGCTTTTAACAAAGAACGAAAATGGACCGTAATACAATTATTACAACGCGTTGTGTGTACATATAGAGAAGATAATTTAATTCCGTCCAGAGTTGGTAATAAAAATTCATGAAAGCTAAAAGCATCACGTCGATTGGGAAATGAGAACGTTAGGATTTTTTATGTATTTTTTTGCGTCTGGACTGTTTGCATGTTAACTACATAAATAAAAAGCTTGTGAAAAATAATTACACCCATATATGTATATACTTTTACTTTATAACGTGAATGTCGGACGTAGGAATTTTTTTCCTGTTCCCGCCATCTGTTAATTCAAGCGGAAACTATAATTGAAAGAATTAAAAAAAAAACTCCTTCAAAAAGGTCTCTAAAAACTATGACAAATGGCGAGATTTTTTGCGAAAAAATGCGAAGACGCACATTGTGGTGCAAGTCCGCTAGTGCGCATAAGACATGCACTTATAAACTCAAACCGGTAGTGGAAACAACGGAACGAGCAATCATATCTTTTACAACAATAAATAGGCCAGTCGGTAAAGTAAAAAATACAACAGAAGCTCGCAAAAATGTTATCTGAGATTTTCCTTCAGTAACTGTTAGTGGAGGGGTTATACATCACAAAACCACAAAAATCCGTCTGGGGGTGCCGCGCAACCCCCCCCCCCCCCAAAAAAAAACCACCCATTCGGTGAAAAAAAGCCTTATTTTACTGATAACTCGTTAACCGTTGAAGATATAAAAAAATTGCTCATTATAAAAAGAAAGCTTGGCTAATTTCCTAAAAAAAAGTCCTTGTAATTTTTTTGTATATGCCATAGTTTTCGAGAAAGTCGATATTGAAAATAAAAGAAAAAAACCGCTGCCCAAGGAATCACTACTTCCACATCCAGATTCTCTATCCAAGTCACTCACAACGAAAAAACTTTGTATGTGAAAATAATTGTTTATGGAACTTTAATAATATAATATTTGAAATCCTCTACCCCAAAAACCCATAAAACGATACCCCACATCGGTAGTGGGGTGGGGGGTGATGATAGGGGGGTAGTAGTGGGGGATGGATGAAGTAAAAAAATATTTTGAGGTTTCTGGTTCCTGTACATACACTAAATAACAATTTTTTTTCATCCCCTTTAATAAGGGGTGGTAATGGGGGTGGCTAATGCCAAAAATTTTTTTGAGACCTTAGCTTCTCTTGTATATACTAAATACCAATTTTATGGACTCTTACCTGCTTGATTGACCTATTTACCTCAAATTTACCCCAATTTACCCCCCAACCCTTCGACGGAACAAGATGAAAATATAATCCAGTTCTAGATCTCGTTAAAGTACATATGTGTGCCAAATTTCAAGTCAATATCTTAAACGGTTCCAGAGTAAACATGCGCACAAAAAAAAGTTACAGACAGACAGACAGACAGACCGACAGACAGAAATTTTTTTTCGCTCAAACTTAAAATCGCTCAAACTTAAAATCTCGACATTTTAAGCCTATTTGGACAATAAAAATTTTTAAAAATTTTTTTGTCGTTACTATACTTCCACTGGACGTGGAAGTAATTGAATTTTTAGAAAATGCGTTATATAATCGTTAATATCGTCGCCAATTATTGTCGACATATCTAAGAAAATAAGTAAGCAAATGAAAGATATTTTTATAACCTTCAATTTTTTACCATAGAAAATTATAAAAGTAACTAGATTTCTAGGATTTTTAAGGTCGTGTTAGTAAAAATTGATTTTTCCCGATTTTCTTGAATATCTATTTGCCAATTGTTAACATGTAAGAAATAGAATCAGATATGAAATACATTCATTTAATAACTTTTTTTTTTTTTAGATGTCATTATAATACATACTTGTACCAAATTTTGAGCGAATATCTCAATTCTATTTTACCATCCCCTTTAATAATGGAGTCGAGATGGTGGGGGGGGGGGGGGAGGGGTTGAAAAATATTATATAAAAAAAATTAAGTATATACACCAAATCCCAAGTTACTGTACTCTTACCGGTAGGGGGGTTGAAAGATATTATGAAAAACAATTAAGGTCTTGGCTTCCAGTATTTACACCAAATCTCAAGTTACTGTACTCTTACCAGCTTGCTTTATTCATTTTCTCATATTTACCCCCATTTAACCCCCAACCCTTCACCGGAATTAGTGCAAAATATAATCTAGTTCCATATCTCGTCATGTACATATGTGTACCAAATTTCAAATCAATATCTCAAACCGTTGCTGAGAAAACGGGCGCAAAAAAAGTTACAGACCGACCGACAGGCAGACAGACAGACAGAAATACGTATTTAAATTTGTATGATTAAACAAAATTATTGTAAATCCAGTTATTTTTCACTTGAAATTTCACTAATTTTATTTGTTTAATAGTTAATTTAATTTAATAAAATTTATTAGAATAATACTTCGAAAAAACACGTGGCTGTAAAACGATGCACATAGCAGAAGAATATTTCTTTGCAACTGTTGTATTTGAGTTGTTTGTTGTAGGTTGTAGTATACTATACAATGCACAGGGGTGTGCGCGCCTTTTCCATCCATTATAACTGTGCGTTAAAATTCTCTCCCTTTCAATAGCATTTTTTTTCTACCTAAGAAATATAGTATAATTTTAAATGGTATGATCAATTAATATGAAGTCTTACCTTTATTTTTAGACCGGGTACATTCAAAAATATTAAAATACAAGGACGCTAGATTAATTTAAAAAAAAATCCATATTCAATTTTTTTATGATATTTTTTTTATGCAATTTGTTAACTACCTTGAATTAAAAGATATGCATTTATAACTTATATTAAAGTCAGTTATTTTTTATGAGCCTGTGAATAGTTAGAGACGCAAAAAATTAAGAGATAACTATATTATATTGTTATTTTTATATTCTAATAAGTATCAATAGCCATTACAAATGGCAAGACAAGAGCGTATTTTATTTCCCCTTTAAAACCCATTTTGATTTTTCTTCCTAGCTTGTATGCAGCGTTACCACATTTGGTAGATTTTGATTTCTTTTTAGTAGAATTTTAAGGACTTTTTGTAAAGTTTGGTAGGTAAAATTTGCTGGTAGATTTCTGATAATTCTATCAAAAATCTACCAGCAAATTTTACCTACCAAACTTTACAAAAAGTCCTTAAAATTCTACTAAAAAGAAATCAAAATCTACCAAATGTGGTAACGCTGCTTGTATGGTTTTCGAGTAATTCAATTTTTTCTATAGGCCGCGCAAAAAAAATTTCAAATAAACGAAAATTCGCGCGCATTAAAAATACAAATTTTGGAATTTTTTTCAATATCGATTTTCTCGAAAACCATGGCATATACAACAAAATTACAATAGGCTTTTTGTTAGGAAATTAGTCAAGCTTTCTTTTTTATGATGAGCAATTTTTTTATGTCTTCAACGGTTAATGAGTTATCAATAAAATAAGGCTTTTTTCACCGAAGGGGAGGGGTGGTTTTTTGGGGTGTTGCGCGGCTCCCCCAGAACGGATTTTTGTGGTTTTGTGAAGTTACTGAAGGAAAATCTCAGATAACATTTTTTGTGATGGAAATTTTTATAATTATTGGACTAAAAGCAATGCAGATAATTGTTTCAGTAAAAATTCTTTCATTCTCAGTAATTCAAAAGAGTACCAAGACCGACTTATAAAAATCTCCTTGTTTCAAGAGATAATTATTCTAGTTGTTAAATAATATTCAGCCGATATGGACGCCCCATTACCGCAGCAATCGCCGGATAATTAATTATTAATACACACATAATTTGGTCTAGATGTGCATCATTCCCTGACAAGCAAACAAAGCTAAAGAAACCCACCAAAAACAGTCGGTCACTTATGATTTTCCACTGAACAGTAAACACAAAACCGTCACGCTAAAGGCCAACGTTATTTTTTGTTCGAATTTCATAAGCAACACAAAGAACGTCATGGTCAATTATGTACCGCGTCCTTATGGTGAGTGAATTGAAATGTATCGACAAACGACGAACAAACACAAACGAAAAGGTATATTAGGGTCTCGACGGAAACAAACTTTGTATACCTATGATGAAATTGACAGACTTCGTACAAAGTTAAGTGCTTCTATAATAAGTCCGCACCCTAGTTCACGCAACGCTGCACACACATACACACCACGGACATCTCGATGGGCAAAAAAATGTAATTGTTGATAGGTGACACAAAACAAAATGCGTGAGAAACATTTGTATTGGTTTCTTAATATGGGTTCTTTTGGTTTAGGGGACTAAGATGTACAAGCCGATAACTTTAAACACATTCTGCAACTGAACATCAACTAAAAATAACAATAGTAATAACATATTTTGTTTTGTTAAATTAGATAACTCGATAACTATTTATATAAGAGTTTCTCTGAAGAAAGTGGCTGTACCCTGAATGTTGAATTTGATGATGTTTTACTTCCACATCCAGTGGAAGTAGAGTAACGACAAAAATTTTTTAAAAATTTTTGTTGTTCAAATAGGCTTAGAATGTCACGAAACGTCGAGATTTTAAATTTGAGCGAAAAAAAAATGTCTGTCTGTCGACCATCTTCCTTCATCATTAGACCGTGAATACCACCTAGGACCAGAGTACTTATCGAGACAAATTTAACGAGCCCAAACTCGAAGGGGTTCCATTATATTATTGTTGGATTCTATTCTATAATATTGTACCATAATTATTATGGTACCATAATATTGTTTTATCAGAATTACATTTGTATGCAAAATTTCTGCTCAATTGGACGTCGTATCTCGAAGGGGTTTCATTGTATTATCGTTGGGTTCCATAATATTGTACCATTGGTACCACAATATTGTATTGTCATCAGAACTACACGTGTATGCAAAATTTCAGCTCAGTTGGACGTCGAGTGGTTCAAAATTGACTTGAACAAGCTTTGAAATGAACTAAACATCCTAACTAACATACAAAGCAAGTTAAATAGAAGCTTGTAAAAAGTAAGTTATTAGGGAATCTATTGGATCTGAATGGATTTGCCCGAGAACTTTTTAAAACGCTTTCTAAAATCATCATTGAAGTTTTCGATTACCTTTTTTACTAGAATAATTTTTTTTTTTGGTCTCCAAAAAAACTCGCTTTTTATGAAAAATTATTTTGAATATGCTATGATTCGAAAAATCTCGATTATCTTGGGTTGAAACTATTTACCTAGAAGTTTTCGAGGCCGCTGATTGCGAATCTGGTGTTTAAAGAATTAATAAATAAAATGGAAGCTCCAAAATGGTCGAATTTCAGATAAAAATAATATAAAATTCTACAAGTGTTAATAGATATTTAAGTGCAAATATTCTAGTATAGATGTTTAATACTAACAACTAAAGTGCCGTAAAAAAATAAAAATGCAACATGGAGGATTCAAAATGACTGACCAAAGTCACGCAGTATTTCATGAATTAAGAAAAAAATGTGTGAAATTTAATAAGAAATTATTCAATTAATAAAATCAGTATATTATAATATTAATTTTAAAAGTGTATTTTAATTAAAAAACGATTTTTATTATTAAATTACAATTTATAGAAAAATGTTGTACTCAACACCTCCAACGATTATGTTCTTCGATAGACTAAGAAGTATAGTATAGGTATAAATAGATGGTATAGATACACATTTTGTTCTCCATCGAATGGGGCATTTAGTTAGATGTGGTGCTATTTAAAAAAAAATGACTGCTGTTTTTCTGTGGATATTATATTATTAAAACTTTTAGTGGATATTTCGATATATTTTTTTATATGATACATGACTCCAATACCTTGTCTTACCCTCATAAAAAACCAACATGTTATCAATTATTGTTCCTGAGATATTAATTTTCATGTTATTCAACTTTTCTGTCAGAATTTTAGAAAAGAAATTAAAATCTCAAAATATTAATTTTAGGTAAAGGGAGCCTTTAACGAAATGTCCTTTCAATGTTCTGTCGAATGAAAATAGGGTATTCTATTAGCCCTGTCGATGAAGGTATTTACTTACAAAAATTTGCAAACTGAATAATTTTTTTTTAATAAATTCGTGAAAGTGTATAGAATAATATCCTGAAAAGTTTACATTTTGCTCTGATGCAGAACATAAAAAAAAGTGAAAAAAAATTTTTTTTCATCCATTTTTCCAAAATAAAAAATGCAGATGGATAGGTCACGTATTTATGAACAAAAAATGTCCTAACAAAATTTGTCGCTAAAGCCAGGCTTTTCCCGAAAAAAAAATTGTCAAGTGTAACGTTATAACTCAGAGCGAGATACATGCGTGCGCGCGCTTGAATACGCACGACTGAGATACCGAGGCACTGAATTACATGTCACTAAATCAGAATTTGTTGAATCTATATGAGTGTTGGTTCATTTAAAAGATGGAAATTGTAGCTTCCTGATGCTTTTTTGTTTTAAACAATACAAGCAAAGGATGGATGGGAAAAATATACTTATATATATTATCACGCCCGAACTCAATCGTCACAATAAAAAATATAGAAAAAAATAAAAGCCATTCAAAAAAATTCTTTCTTCATTGAGAACTGTTAAAAAGTATGTACACTTCATGATTATTATGGTTTATTAAGTTGTAGTAACGCGGATCAAAAAAATTCTCAAATTATTTTAATTTCCTTGCTTGATGATTTTCTTGATAAATATATATATTGGAGCTGTAACATGCCGAGAAATTGACCCATTGGAAAAAAAAATATCACTATTTCGGAAAAAATGTGTACTTTTCGAATGTTCAAACACAAATTCGTTTACTTATATGCATTTTTTCGAAAATATGATTAATGAGATCATGATAAGAAGTCGCGATTTTCGCGATCTTATCCTTATAACTGTGAAAATATCTTTGATTGTTAAGATGATTCTGTCGGCTTCAATAGTTAATGCTTAAAATGACCTACATTTCTAAAATGCGTCTTTCTGAAGTTATGTGCAAAATACTTTTTACCACTCCCCTCTCCCCAATAGTTTAGCCGATAGTCGATGTTGGTCGACTTTTTTTTACATATTTATGAGACCTTAAGCAACAGTTTTCTGCAATTTCAGGTCGCATCGATCTCCTTTCTGCTAGTTAAAATCTGAGTAAATATAGTAATGTCGTGAACCTCACGTGGCAAGGCAGCTCGTTGGCGCCAAACTGGGCTTTTCGATAAATCATTAAAGAAAACACTTTTAGCATTATATTTCGTTAAAATTATTGCCTATAGGAAGTGTTAATGTTAGATAAAATCTAATAAACAATAAATAAAATACGTATCTCCTTGCTCGCCTTATCGCGTGATACAGAATGAGTAGAATTTTTTTTTGACACGAAACAATGTTAATTTGATATATGAATTTAATATCTTGCAATCGCTGAAAGTTTTTTTTTGAGTGTTTGCAAAGGTAATTTGCATATTAAAGGCAATTAAGATCGAATTTTTGAATACATTACATAAAGTAGGAACTCTCACTTTGATTATATTACATCAATGGGGAAATAATATATTAGAAAATGAGGTAATCTATTAAATCCGGTTGTCCGCTAGTTGTTAAAATTCTAAATATAAAAATGTTGAAATCGAACATGTATAATTAAATAATTGATGATTTTGTTTGTAGAATGTTGTTAATCATAGTCTAGGTGCCCGCCTATTTAAATTGCAATTTATGCATATCCTCTTCTAACTTCTTGTATGGCCTAGTCTACCACCTTTTTTCTCTGCGAAAATTTTCGGCTTTCCACCTCCAATTTTTCCGAAAGACGTGTATTTTCCGTTGTATGAAAAATTTATGACAAAATGTAGTCGCAAGAAAAACGCATGACACGCGCAAAAAAAATTGTCCGACAAAAATTTTGGAACGTCTACCACCCTAAACATGCCGAAATAACGGCTTCAAAAAATTTTTGATAACCAGCTGATTTTTTCAAGATGGTTTAATAAAAATATGTATAATCCAATTTTCGAATTGTCCGACAAAATATATTTTCCGATTGTCCAGCCCGACGCGTGGAAATCGTCGATTTCTGGACTACCAAAAATGTATTAATAACATTCTCTTTTTTAAATTTTTTGTTTTTGAATGAAGTATAGAACACGATAAATAAGTTTGGCCGACAATAAAATATTGCCTTTTACATGAAAAATAAAAATAAAATTTTTTGTATTTAGTTACCTAGGAATGCTTGGAGTGTGTGCGTTTGTAAATGTATGTACATTCCACTTTTAAATAACCAGCTAATTTTTTCAAAATTGCTGAACAAAAATATGTAGAATCCAATTTTTGAATATATTTTCCGATTTTCCAGTCCGACGCGTGGAAATCGTCGGTTTCATGACGACCAAAAATTTATTAATAACATTTTCTTTTTTAAATTTTTTGTTTTTGAATAAATTTTGTAACTTTTTCAATGAAAATTAGTTAATTTTATTTACCCTTTTTTGTTTAAAATGGTCCAAAAAACCTAAAATAAATTGTTCAGGACTAAAAAAAATGTTTGCAATTTGCTTAATAAAAATTGTTTAAACATTTTATGATTATGAACGACAACATGCAGATTTTGTATAAGAGGACTATTTGAAGTAAGATTGAGCAAAAAGAACGGAACCAGAATATTTTTCCTAGCAGGGGCGCCGAAACTACCCGGGCTATATACCGGGTGACACAGGAGATATGTAACACCCCGTAGCATGTTTATTTAAAAAGATATTATTTTGAAATTTGGTAGACTTATATAATGCGTGATTGTCCTTTTTTTGGTACAAACAAAAATTTTTTTCCACTTCCGGTTTCACCGGAAGTGACATTTACTTCGTTATTTTAAATAGCACCCTGTATATATTTTTTTCCTATCTGATTCTACTTAAATTTCTCTTTTCAACTGTGTACAGCAAGATGGCATTCCTTTTTAAAATGGCTGCTGAAAACCATTTTATTGCACTAAGTCAAGTTGGCTATGGTACACTCAAAGAAATAGTATGGGTAAATTCAACAAAAAAAATGGTTAACTAACAATATCGTTAATTTTGTTAAACTAAATTATATTGATGGTATTTTTAAACAAAAGGTGATTGTTATTTTAATTAATAAAAAGTTGTCGTATAACAAAACAAACATTAACTTAAAAAATAGATGAATAAGACTATTATTTTTTTCGTCTGACTATTATTTTGTTGAATTCTGTCAAATTAAACTAGATAATAGTATATTTTATTTTTAACTATTGTCGAATTGGAATTGTAAACCCAGTAGCAGTTTGCTCTACTATTATAGTTGACAGATAAACCAATATTATTGTAGCGTTAACCCGCAGTTCTGTTTACATAAACATAACATCGTTCTGCCATCCACTTTGATGGATTAAGACGTCGCATCAGCGCGTTTGTTTGCAAATAGTATGGATTAAATCAATCAAAAAAAATAGTATATATATTGTTCATTTTGTTAAATTGAAGTATATTTAATAGTATTTTTAAACAAAGGGTGATTGTCACACAACAAAATAAACATTAACTTAAAAAATAGGTGCAAAAGACTGTAATTTATTCATTTTACTAATAATTTGTTGAATTTTGTCAAATGAAACTAGATAAATACTAGACTGTATTAAGTATTATCGAATTGTAATTCTAACCCAGTATTAGTTCGCTGTATTATTGTACTTTGTAGACAAACCAATATTATTGTTGTCTTCTAGAAGTTCTAAAAGGGAATTACCATAAAATTTGCTTGCTTACCACGTAGTCTATTACAGAAATTATTCCCAGATGACGCCACATACAAATCACTGACAATAATCAATCATGCATTATCTTCTACTCTCATGAATTTATAGAAAATTAATAACATGATTGCAATGTTCAAATTCTCTCAGGCATCATCGATATATTTGGATGGATCTTATAAACGATCTCTAATCTTTGGTTTGGGTCGTCTGATGTCTCAATACTGAGATTTTGGCCAACCAAAAAAAAATTCATCATACAATAAAGTGTAGATCAACCTAAAAATTAGTTGGTGAACAAAAAACAAAGCTGTTGTACTATTTAATTGTAGACCAAATTGAAAATGGTTAGTGAACATAAAAAAATGTCATTGTACTCATAGTTGCCAACCCTACAGTTTTTTCAGTAGATCTACCGTTTTTTGGTTTTCTTCCCAGTTTTTAGTCCGACCTGCTAATTCTACAGTTTTTTTTGCATATGGATCAATTATTTTATTAAGGTATTTCCACCAAAAAGGAAAAATGCCGCACCCACTAAAATAATTGAAGATATATCCCTGATGATTTCTAAGTAGGTTTCGTAATAGTCGTTAGATGCAGCTAGCGCTATAGCTACTTGTAAAATCCACACTCTAGCAAAGATTAGACGTTAATTCTCTAATCTTTGACTCTGTTTTGGAAACGTATTACGCAGTCTTGTTCGAACTTGTTTATGACCAGTAAAACCCAGACCGATATACTGTTTTAATTCGAATATTTTTTATCGTTTAGTTCTTACAAAATATTGTTCATTATGAGCAGTGATTCTGATTCCGATAATATAGCGTCTACTAGTCATAATACACCTAAAAAAAAAATATACGAAATATGAACAAAAGTTTATAGATTCGTGGCTAAATGACGAAAGATTTAGTGGATGGTTAAAAAAGAATGGGAAAGGTACAGACTCGTAACTTCCTTATTTTTTAAGCTACGACCATGTTGGCACATCAAATTGTAGATATTTTTAAGGCCTTTAAATATGCATACAGAGTGATTTAAAAAAAAATTTGAAAAAATTAATACCAAAAAAAGTAATTTCCTTGAATAATTTTTCCCCTCACCCTGTACATGAACTTTGTTAATGTTTTCATAAATAAATAATTGTTTCAATTTATGTTGTTTCAATTTATGTTATTACATCATATTCGATATTACTTCCACATCCAGTGGAAGTGTAGTAACGACAAAAAATTTTTAAAAATTTTTTATTGTTCAAATAGGCTTAGAATGTCATGAAACGTCGAGATTTGAAGTTTGAGCGAAAAAAAAATTTCTATCTGTCTGTCGGTCTGTAACTTTTCTTGTGCGCACGTTTATTCTGGAACCGTTTGAGATATTGACTTGAAATTTGGTACACATATGTACTTTAACGAGATCTAGAACTAGATTATATTTTCATCTTGTTCCGTCGAAGGGTTGGGGGGTAAATTGGGGTAAATTTGGGGTAAATAGGTAAATCAAGCAGGTAAGAGTTCATAAAATTGATATTTAGTATAGACAAGAGAAACTAAGGTCTCAAAAAAAATTTTATTAGCCACCCCCATTACCATTAAAGGGGATGAAAAAAAAATGTGATTTAGTACGTGTACAAGAACCAGAAACCTCAAAATATTTTTTTACTTTATCCACGCCCCACTCCCACCCCCTATCACCACCCCCACCCCACTACCGTTTTATGGGTTTTTGCATATGGATCAAATATTATATTATTAAAGTTCCATAAACAATTATTTCCAGATACAACATTTTTTCGTTGTGTGACTTGGATAGAAAATCCGGATGTGGAAGTAGTGATTCCTTGGGCAGCGGTTTTCTCTTTCGTTTTAGAGAAAAAAAAATAAAAACACTCCTTCCGATTCCAAACCGTTTTTTTTTTAATGACTGAAAAAATGTAAATAATAATTTTATGCTTTATTTGTAAAAGGCATATCACAAACAATACTCAACGTAACAAGACAGCAACAAGAAACAATAGAAATAAATATTTTTAAAAACAATGTTAAAATGTACTAAATAATAGGAAATTGCAAAATTTTTTTATTATTATTTTTTTAATAACATAAATTGAAGCTAATTAAAACCTCTATATGAAAACAGTAATACAGTTCCTGTACAGGGTGAGGGAAAAAATATTCAAGGAAATTAATTTTCTTTTCATAATAATTTTGTCAAAAACATTTTTTTTAAATCACTATATAAGCATATTTAAAGCGCTTAAAAATATCTAAAATTTCATGTGCCGAACATGGTCGTAGCTTAAAAAATAAGGAAGTTACGAGTCTGGGGAGTTTTAAGTGGCGGACCTGTATAGTAAAAAAAAAACAGTAGATTAACAGTTTCACTAAAATAAATTCCCAGTTTTCTACAGTTTTTTTTTTTGCTTATCTACAGTTTCCTCGTCTAACAGAGTTGGCAACAGTGATTGTACTATTTAATTTGTTGTTCTACAAGAAGATATGAACTACTATTTGTTTACGAAAACAAAGTTGTTGCATGACTATTCTTTTCTGATTGATTTAACTATGAAACTAGATAGGCGCGATTTCATATGCTCTTTTTGGTTGAATTCACCTATCATTTTCTTTGAGTGTAATGACTAATTGCACTGCACTATATTAATTCCCGACATGTTTTGCATGACACAGCCACGTGCTGCAAATAACAAAAATGTTTTTCCTCGAGTTAAAATTGATGAGGGGTGGGGGGAAAATCACAAAAAAAAATCTAGTGTAAAATCTGTTTAAAACAAAAGTTGATGGTTCACAGAATCTTGGTGGTGGTAATTACCCCATCCCCCCCCCCCCATAAATCCATGCTTACGGCGTATGTAATAACAACTTATAAACACCCTGTATATAATACTTTATATTTTAATGTCATTTTATAAATTTTATATTTTTTATGTTATGAAATATCCTTTACAATCTTTTTTATCAAATTAAAAACATAAAAGTTTCTTTATGAGCAAAAATATGTAATTTAAAAAAATTTTTATTTGTTAGCTGATAATTTATCTCCGTTTTTTGTGTACCGACTGTAACAGCACATTGTACATAAAAACGCAACATACATTAACGTTTTTTAAAAGTACGTTCCTAAAATGCCCCTCGGCATAGAGTATTCAACAACGTGTAATTTATTCTGGAATAAAATTTGCTTCGAGTTTCCGAGATCTAATATATGAACTAAATTAATCTTGTTTCATGGAATCGTCTCGGAGTCAAAGAAATAAGAGAGTGATTTAACCAGTTGGCACGTATAAAAAATATGCCTTATATGTCATAGAAACTAGGGAAAGATATACGTGATATTTCCTAACGGCCCGGCATTACATTCTTTTCTAGCCGAATAAAAATCGTGCTTTTGACCTGCAGTGATCAAAACTAGGTAATCTTTCCAAGAATGCTCTACCTGACAGTTATTTTGAAACTTAAGGGACTGTCTTATTTATCTGCCTCGGACAGGTAAGAGATATGGTGAGGATATTTAATATTTTACATCTGAAGCAGGTTTTTGAACTGCCCTTTGAAAACTGAACAATAAACTTAAAGGGAGTCTGTGGGCTGTTAGTCTATTGTATGGGTAACCCGTGTAAATAAATAGGCTAATTGGCTACTATCTCAAGTAAAATATTGTACGTATTACTTGTTAAAAGTTTTTTTTCAGCATTGCAAAACAATGACTGGTCTCAATGTAAAGTTCAACTCAGGTGTTCATTTAAATAATTCAGTTCATGTATTTAAGAGTAATAAATGTGGTTACATTTTACTATATTTTGACTGCATTTGGAGTTCGATATCTCCAAAAGTTTTAATAGTTCGATAAAATCGGGAATTGTAAAGGAAAATCATCAATGATCATTCATTTAAATTTGGCATAGATGTTCACTTACAGTGCGAGCATATAAACAATTCGTATCTGACATTAGTCTTAGGCCGCTGTCATAAAAAATGGAATTGTTTGGGAGTACCATACTTAAAAAAGTGCCACGATCTTGAGGTAAATTCATCGGTAGGTAAAAGTGAACATTTAGATATACAATTTTTTTTTCCTTTGTGCTGGTAGTGGAGTCGGAAACATTCCGGGAAGCGGTAACTTTTGAGAATACATCTCTGAACATGTCAGGAACCACATACCAAAAGTTACCAATCAACAATAGTCCTTGAGCGTAATATATTATTAAACAAATTAGTTGCAAAATACCAGTTTTTGTCAAATATATCATAAAATATTTTTTTCTTTCAAAAACTAATCGCGCCATTCGAAAGTACGGTAAATTTCACATCAAAAATGTAAATGAGGTTTTTTTGTACGATCAAAAATGTAGATTTTTTTGTTTAACGCACAAAAATGGAACGCAGCTACACGTAAGAAAGTCACGGCGCGCGAAGCGCGCGCGGTCTCGGGCGCGCCACACTAAATTTGTTGTAACTTTTGAACTGATTAATGAAATTGACCTCACAAAAGCTTAAATGCAAGAAGAAACATGTAGCTATTGGATTATTATATTTTCAAATATAAAAATGAGTGTATGTAGAAATATGTAGTACATATGAAGTCGAAACATAAAGAGATTTGCGATGAAATCGCTAAAAGCTCTACCATTTCTAAAATTTTTGAGATAAAAACCTGGGTCTTTCACATTTTACTCTTGAAGTAATATATAAAAAGATCCGATGAGTGAAAAAAATCTCAAAAATTTATTTTTGAAGATGTACACTTCCAAAATTTGAAAATTTTGAGAAAGTGATAAAATTTGATATATACAGGGTGCGCCACTTAAAACTCCCCAGACTTGTAACTTTTTTATTTTTGAAGCGATGACCATGTCGGGCACATCAAATTGTAGACATTTTTAAAGCCTTTAAACATGTATACAGAGTGATTAAAAAAGTTTTTTTTTTTTTGAAAAAATTGTTAAGAGAGGAAACTTGGTTTCTTTGAATATTTGTTTACCTCACCCTGTACATGAACTGTGTTAATGTTTTCTTATAAAGGTTTTAATTAGTTTCAAGGTATTATATTGAAATAAAAAAAATAAAAAAATAAAAATTATGCAATTTCCTCTTTAGTACATTTTAATGTTTTTTAAAAATATTTATTTCTTTTGTTTCTTGTTACTGTTTTGTTACGTTGAATATTATTTGTGATATGTCTTTTACAAATAAAGCATACAATTATTATTTACATTCTTTTCAAAGTTATTTTAAAAAAACATATTTTGGAATCGGAAAGAGAGTTTTTAATTTCTTTCTCTAAAACCAAAAAGAATTTCGAATATGACGTAATAACATAGATTGAAGCTAATTAAAACCTTTATAAGAAAGCGTTAACGCAGTTCATGTACAGGGTGAGGTAAGAAAATATTCAAGGAAATTAAGTTTTCTTTCTTAACAATTTTTTTAAATCACTCTGTACATATGTTTAAATGCCTTAAAAATATCTACAATTTGATGTGCCCAACATGGTCGTCGCTTAAAAAATAAGAAAGTTACAAGCGAAGTTTTAAGTGCATTGTAAAAAATGAGGGTAAATTTTGTTACAGTAACAGAATTGCCCCGTATCCAGACAGGATTTTCTTTCCAAAGTAAATTTACCGTCGTTGCGTGTAAAATTACCCCCAATTGTAATGGAATTTTACCCGCAAAGGGAGTGGAAAATTTCTATTTACCTTATACCTTATATTTTGGGTAATCCTCCCTGGTAAATGGAATTTTCTGCTCTCTTTGAGGGTAAAATTACATGGAAATTTTACGCGCAATGAGGGTAAATTTACCCTCATTTTTTACAGTGTGGCGCATCCTGTATAACTAACTTTCATCACCTATTTATTACTCTGGTCTAAATTGCGTTATTAGATGGTGCGATTTTTAAAGCTTGAAATGTGTACTTTAAGATACTTCAATTCAATTAACCCTCTTTTTTTAAAGAAAATAAAAAAAAATTGCTCCATACTTCGTGAAATTATAGGTAAAATAAACGTTAATAATTTTTATTAAAAAATTATTTAGCCTACCTATTCAGCATACGTCTATATCAGGACCTAAAAATAAGTAAATCTGATGGCGTAAAAAATTTTTTTGAAATAATTATAAACCTATACTTGTCATATCAAGTTTTTTTCAGTAAATCGACCCATGTTGATTGTTTCTAAAATTTTCATCCTGTTTGAAATATCGAAACATATTAAAAATATTCACGTGGTACAGGGCTATTTGTGCCGGATCTGATTGCACAAACTGAAAGATATTTTTGGAACAAGAGCAGGAACAAGAAGAGCAGGTCGAACTTCCATTAACTGAAGAAATCGATATTTAAAAATGAATTTATGTCGTTCATTATAATTTGAATATTTATTATGTTTAATAAAAATCTTTTATTTTGCGTAAACCATTTTTTACTTTTTATATCGAGATATATTATTTTTTTGAGACCTCAGCAATACCATATTGAATATGTTAATCCGAGCGAAATTTATTTGAAATTTATCGAGTTACCTCATTTTTACTGAATTTTTTACCAAAAAGTCGGCCATATTGGATGAGCCATTTTATGTTATTATTTTTTGACATTATAATATATTTCAGCGACCTAAAAAACCTCCACAGTGTCAATCCAAGTGAAATTTATTTGAAATTTATCGAGTTACGTCATTTTTAATGAAATTTTGATCGAAAAGTCGGCCATATTGGATCAGCCATTTTGAATTACCTTTTTTAACATCATAATCTGTTTCAGCAACCTCGAAAACCTCTTATATGTCAATTTGAATTAAATTGCTTTAAAATTTCTCAACTAATAATAATTTTATTAAAAAATAAACGTTTTTTTTTTTGTTTAAATAATTAATAAAAAGACAACTTTTTATTTTAAGCTATGTAAAAGTGATATTAAAAGGTTATAGGAAAATCGAAGCTTCCCGTAATTATTCCGAAAATATGCATTATATTTTCAACCTCTATTGATTCCGCTATGGCAATTTGGAGGATATATTAATAGGTATTTTGAGGATGACATTTGGGGCTCGACATCTTCAGAAGTATTATTTACAGAAAGTTTTTTTTTTTTTGTAAGAAATATCAAAGTAGCCACCACTGAAAATAGTATAATGTGCCCCATCTGGTAGTTGATAACTAAAATACGTTTTGCCTGTCAGTGTCTTATGTTTTGTGCACCGTTTTGTATGTCCCTACCTTATATGATGTTTTCACCATGTCCTTATCTCGTTCGGAACTCACCTACAACACAAAACAGTAACATTAATAAAAAAAATGTAAATATAATTTCGTAATAAATATACCTTTTACCCCATTCCCTTTAGCGGCTCGTCCCTTGATGACGCAACTTGAACAACGCTTCTCTCACCTTTTCAGATTCACCTTGAAAAAAAAACAGAAAATGTATAAATAAATACAGTTTTTGAAATAAGGAATACTATCAAGAATACTCCAAGCATGTCGTATAACTGCCTGTTTTTTCTCATCCCTGTTTTTGTTGTTGTATACGTATGAGTGAATGTTAATATTCCTCCTAAAATCTGATATTCTTTTTGGAAATCTATATTTTATGGTAATATGAGGGTGACAATTATTCACATGAACCATAACCTCTAAACGAAATAAAATTAAATATATTGAAATTTATGAAGCCTACACTGCACATACCCATATGAGAAGGCTGTGCATTTATATTTAGAATTGATAATAATTCAGTTCCTGGTAAGGCTTTAGTCCATTTAATAAAATATGATGTCTTTGTTTTATCAACAAGCTTAACCTCACTTGAAAAATGTATGTATAACGAATGAAAACCTATACATTCTCCTTCAAGTATTAAATATTCATAAACTAATTTTAAAACTGAAATTCTATGTTAAATTCGCTAGTCGGTAGGTACCACCTACATGTACACAGAAAGCATTTGATATCATTACACACCACCTACCTTTAAAGTTTCAGCCAAAATACTGACGAGAATGGATGCACATCAATCACATAATTTAAAAGTTTTGCACACATTTATAAATATTATTAAAAAAGCACGTTAAAAGTTCCAGAATATCCCCAAATTTTATTAACGCGGCACAACACAACGCTATACAGTAATCCGATCACAAAACTGAACATGCAAAACAAAAGACGTTCGCCAATAACTGATTGTTGACATCTGATATGTCATGGGTATCTTTGTTATGTAAAACATAACAGTGTTCCAATTTGGTTCTATAAGATTTTAGTCAAAGTTACTTTGGCATTATTTTTATTTAACGAATAAGCATGGTGTAATTTATGCTTGTTTAATTTCTTGTGGGCAGTTAATCGATGAAGTAGCTTCATTTTAAAGTGCATATTAAATAAAGAAGGTTAGATATAGATATATTGTAACCGTTGAAATTAATTGAAATTCTGATTGTTGCACTTTTAAAACTGAGTTGTTCTTTCTTAAGGATAGAACTTTGCAGAGTGAGAGGGAAATTGCGTTTATTTTCGGGTTATTATAAATATTTAAAAAACCATAAATGGTATAATCTTTAAAATAGTTAGTCCATTTCTCTAAGGAATATACCATTTACAGTTTTTATCATAATTTATAAATTTTGAATAAGTATATTTGAATGCCATACTCTAATAATGAAATTGGGAACTATCTTCGTTGAAAACCTTGAATATTCAAGTACAAAAGAAATTTACAATAAAAAATGTATATTGTTGTATTCGTAACAATAACAAGCATCTAAGACAGTTTTAAAGATTATATTATGTTTGGTTTTCTAAATATTTATAATAAATTGAAAATAAACGCATATTTCCCTCTCACTCTGCAAAATCCTTAAATGTCGTTTAGTAAGTGTCGTTTAAACTTGGAGGTTGGAAATTCCGATTGCTCTGCGGAGATTAAAAGGTCGTTATTTGCTTGGACATACCATCTGTAATGATTTATTAAATTGTAGGTTTGGTCACCCCTTCTATTTAAAAAAAATAAAAAAATAAAAATTACGAAAATTCGAGGAAAGTTGACGATGGAAGCAGATTTCAATCATCCCCTGATGATGCCAACTTGGCTGGCGAAACGCGCGTCGGATGTTTTGATGTTTTTGAAAACTGCTTCAGTATTAGTTATCATTCATTAACGAATTTCATGCTAAAAAAATCAACTGATTGGCTTGATTATTACAAAGGATTATTTCATCAAAGGACAGTTAGAAATGCAAAGTTCAAAACCTGTAAGCCCTTTGAACACTACAAGGTTGTTTAGTTTTTCAAATGCTTTGTTTGATTATGCACTTCCATCCGTCTTCTTCTTCTTCCTCATTTTATTAACAGCACCTTGGCGGACGTGTTGTGGCCCATGCATTGTTCTAGTTAGCCTCTCCTTGCTGTGTGGCACGTCTGACAGCATCATGGCATCAGTCGTGGTTGCCTGTTAAGCGTACAGTCGCAAAAAGCTCTTTCCCTCGGCTCTCTGGTAACGCCATCCCAATTTGAAGAGCGTCTCTTACCATCTTGTTCTATATTGTCCTGTCTCCAGTTGATGTGGACTGGATATATTGAAAACTGATATTGTTACTGCAACTGTGACAGGCGGCGTGTTGCTGTCAGTTGTGCTATACAGCAGAGAGAAATCAACTAGAAAAATTAATGGATCTCAAAACGTGTGTTAAGACATTGTGAATAATAAGAAAAATTGTTAAAGGATTTCATCAATGATTAAAATCACTCAAGATAGAGACGAAATCTTTAGTAGTCTTTGTGCAATTTCTAGTCGAGGCGTCTGTATAACTAAAAAAACTGATAACTGATAACTGATAACAGAGAACAAACAACCAAATAAGTTAGAGGTCACTTATGTTTACATTTTTTTTTATAAACGGCTCGAGCATCCATAGACCTGTAATTGTACAATTTTCCCACGTTAAATCAGTTTATCGTTTTTAACAAAATATGAAAAATTAAGATAATAAATAATTAAGTAATTTATTTTTGTTTCTCATGTATCTCTAATGTCATAAAGCATTCAGTTTTTTCATCGGTTCAAGTTCATCATATCTGTGGTCACGACTTCAACATTCCACATTATTGTTTAGCGAGATCAAGTCGTTGGAGTTATCCAACTTTTAGAAATACATACTAGAAGTTTATTGCATTTAAGACACGTAGGTGCATCGTTTATTAGGGCAGGTTTTACGACGTCAATATTTACAAATTCTTGTATTTATGCTGCCATTGGCGTCCGTTGATAACAACAACATAATAAAAACAAGCTAAAAACGTACTCTTCGCCTGTTCACTGAACTTTTTATATAATTGTTACACATTCTATAGAATACTCTTCTCAGTTTTTTGTAAATAATGTTAGTTTTAGACATTTAATTTTATAGTACGAACTTAGTTGGTAAAAGACTCAGTGCAAAATAAAGTAAAAATTAAAAAAACATACCAAACCCCATTTGGGTTTCGAACCCGGGACCCTTGGATTCCGAGTCAAAAGCGTAAGAACTACACCACCACCTTACACGTAAAAAAATGTACATTTTTACATTATAAGACACGAGCTAAAATCATATTTTCACGGTTGCATATTACATTATGAAATGGATATTTGTAAAATATATAAATATTTAGATAAATAAATGAAATATTATTCCACCAGATTTCTCGTCAATTACAAAAACATAAAAATCAAAAAATTTTTTTTCAAATCTAAATCATTAATAACATTTTTATTTACTGATCGATTTTGTTCAAAAACAATAGAGTTCTTCCTCTAGCTAGCATTAACTTACTGTCCAAATTTCAGTACAATCGGATTTTTCTTTCTTGAGCTATCGTGCTTACAAGAAACGTGACTGACGGACGGACGGACAGACGGACATTTTGAAAGTTGTTCAGAATTCGTTAACTAACACAATAATATGAAAATTTTTTGTCTTCCGGTTTTAGAAATGTGCCGATCAAATGCAATATACCCTTCGTTTTCGTATTTGCGAAGAGTATAATAAAGTGACAAACCAAAAAGCATTATTACTCCACATTCAGTGGAAGTATAGTAACGCAAAATAAAAATTGAAATTATTTATTGTTCATATAGGCTTAGAATGCCATGAAACGTCTAGATGTTAAATTTGAGCAAAAAAAAAGTCTGTCTGTCGGTCTGTGTGTAATTTTTTTTGTGCCCAAGATTACTCTGAAACCGTTTAAGATATTGATATGAAATTTGGTACATGTCTGTATTTAAACGGGATTTGGAATTAGAATATATTTTGATCTTATTCCGTTGGAGGATTGAGGGGTGAATTGAGGTAAATGGGGTAAAGTAAATCAAGCAAATAAGTCCATAAAACTGGTATTCAGTATATATAAGAGAAGCTAAGCAAAAAAAAATTGGCATTAGCCACAGCCATTACCACCCCCATTATTAAAATGGGTAAAAAAAATAAAATTGTGGTTTAGTGTGTGTACAAGAACCAATGGCCTCAACAATTTTTTTTTACATAAAATATTGTGTAGGTTAGTATTTCAGTACAGTTCACAAAAGGAATCCTCCGCTATCGGGATCTGCGGTTCAAAGAAAATGTTCATACTTCGTTGTTTAACAGTAGAAAGCCGCCGCTTCCAGTCATACAGTGTTGTCAATGTGTTCGACTTATCTAGTTTAAAAGTGAAAATAATAAAACGGTGTAATGAAAGAGGTGATGAATTAAGTGTTTATTGAAATTAAATTAACCGCTATTAATTTAATTACTACAGAAGTTAAAAGAATTTTTCTATAATAAATTTTAAAAATGGTAATTTTTAATATCATAGTTAAAATACATTTTTTGAATTGACCAAAAAAAAAAATCCTATACAAGCCCTCGCAAGCCTAGCACCGGAAAATCGGAAAAGGGGGTAGTTTTCAGGTTTAGGGGTAGTGGGTGAAGGGTAGGTCATGAAACATTATTACCATCGTATTCCTCGCCCTCGAAAACGGGGGTATTCCGGTTTTCAGCTGATTTTCGTTATTTTCGTGACATTTTGATATTGAGGGTGGGGGTAGTTTCAACCCCTGGGGGTGACTTAGGTCACCTGTGGTCAATATTTACTTATTTTATTCAAATTGACCAAAAAAAACCCGATCCGACAAGCTCTCGCAAGCGTAGCACCGAAAAATCGGAAATGGGGGTGGTTTTTTCGATTTGGGGGTAGCAGTTGGACATTAGGTAGGAAAATATTGTCACCATCATGTTCCCCGCCCTCGAAAACGGGGGGGGGCTTAATGTCTTGCGGCCCGGTCGCAGAACTTTTGAGTTTTTTGCCTTTTTCTGGTTATTTTCAAGGGACTATCATTTGTATGGGTGAACATAGTAAACAACACGGTGCTTTATTAGTTTTTGCGTAAACAACAAATTTCTGGTCGCAGCGGTAGAGGGTAACTTTTTGCAGACACATTCACGTATTTAAATTTTAAATATATCACCTCGGGCTTTGGTAATAAATTTCTTTAACGTCGATAAGAGCTTCTCCGCGCTCCGTCTACAGTTTCCTTTATGAAAGCGCCGTTTGGAAAATGAATTTTAAACATGCACTTCATGCGCATATTGCATCTCATGTATTTTAATAAATCTTGTACAAGTCGGGGATGATTCTAGGAAATTTCCATATTACTTAAATTTTATGTGGGTTACAGAACATGTCTCGAATCTTCTACCTGACTGCTCAAGTGCATAAAATAGTTTTAACGTCCGTATGCTCGAGCCGCTTATACACCCTCCGAGAGTTTATGTTTTATATTATGGTCGATCGAAGGCTATATCTAACCAACTTAACTCCTCTTAATGACCGTAACATAACGTATCCTTCTATAATGCAGCCGTGGCGGTATTGTACAGTGTAAGGTTGATATAGGTTTACACCCATTGTTTATAATCCAGTCAACGATGTTGAAAAAAGGACCGATTAGGAGAAATAATTCGTGTAGAGGCCACTTTTTTGGTAGAGGTCTTAGTTTTCTGGTTATTCAAGAAAAACGTGAAAAGGAAACATTTAAACTACCCCCACCCTGCCCCCCACGCCCATCCTCACCGGTCAGGGCTTTAAGTATGTTGTTCGATTTGGATTCTACATATTTTTATTAAGCAGTCTTAAAAAAATCAGCTGGTTATCAATAAATGTTTTAAAGTTATGTTATGTTATGTTTAGGATGGTAGACACCCTTAACGTTCCAAATTTTTTGTCGGACAGTTTGTAGAAATATATAGAATATACATGTAGAATCCAATTATCAAATTGTCCGACAAAATATATTTGCCGATTTTCCAGTACGCGACGTGTGGAAATCGTCTTTTTCATGCCGCGGAGGAACGTCGCGTTTACGAAAATTTTCGCAGAGGAAAAAAGTGATAGACTAGGCGCAATTATGCCGTACAAGAAGTTATACGAGGATATGTATAAATTGCATTTTTGTACGCGGGCACCTAGACTAAGAGGGATCATCTAAAAAATAATTAACTAAGCAGCTATGGTGGAAATTATATTTGGAGTATAGTCAACACCATTGCCGAGGAAGAAACCTAATGTTACTTTTAGTAAAAAATATACACTGGTCATTCTAAAAAATAATATGAATAAAGGAACGACTAAGGAAAATTATATTTGGAACGTAATTGTCTCTATTACCAGAAAGATTGATATTCTTCTAGTAAAGAAAAATACACAGACTGTTATCCAATAGAAAAAATAATTAAAAGGTGCCAAACAGACAGGGAAGTTTTGTGGATATACCTTTACAAATAATATTTAAGAGTCCCATCAGGGAATAGAATATCGATTAATTTTATTTTTCTGTGTATAACGCCTACTAACCCCGTTTTACAATCTACCAAATGTGAAGTTTGTCAGAGTTATTATAACAATAAACAGAATTATCTCTTATAAGACTCACCTTGTGGTTAGGGGCGGTTTCTTGGAATAAGTGTAGGTAAAAGACATTCCTTTGATTCTAAAACGATTTGTAACCGGTTAGTTGATTTTCAAAGGCAGCATAATAAAGTTTTAAGCTCTCGAGATTAGAAATTTAGGTAGTAAATGTTTAAGTGGTGATGTCAGAGCTACGAATTTGGCTTTAAAGGGTTAACTTCAAATAAATTAAATATGGATGGCTATTAATGTCATCTTAGCGTCAAGTCATGTTAAAACTGTAGAATGCTGCATTCTGTAAATAGATAGTAAATTATGATGGCCCACGATAAGTCAGTTATTAGTCCAGTCAACGGAGCGCTAAAATGACCAAAATCTCTAATTTGAGTGCAAATGAATGTATTTTGATGAAACCTTATACAATGGGTTTGTAATGACGTTAATAAAAAAGTTGAAAAAAAATTGGAGTAGGAAATGATCGGAAGTAACGACAAAAAAAATTTTTAAATTTTTATTGTTCAAATAGGCTTAGAATGTCATGAAACGTCGAGATTTTAAGTTTGGGCGAAAAAAAAATTTCTGTCTGTCGGTCTTGTCTGTAACTTTTTTTGTGCGCACGTTTACTCTGGAACCGTTTAAGATATTGACTTGAAATTTGGTACACATATGTACCTTAACGAGATCTGGAACTAGATTAGAAGATTTTCATCTTGTTCCGTCGAAGGGTTGGGGGGTAAATTGGGGTAAATTTGGGGTAAATAGGTAAACTAAGCAGGTAAGAGTCCATAAAATTTGTATTTAGTATATACAAGAGAAGCTAAGGTCTCAAAAAAATTGTTGGCATTAGCCACCCCCCACCCCCATTACCACCCCCACCCCCACCCCATTATTAAAGGGGATGAAAAAAAAAATTGTGATTTAGTGTGTGTACAAGAACCAGAAATCTCAAAATATTTTTTACTTCATCCACCCCCACTGCCACCCCCCTATCACCACCCCCACCCCACTACCGATGTGGGGTATCGTTTTATGGGTTTTTGGGGTAGAGTATTTCAAATATTATATTATTAAAGTTCCATAAACAATTATTTCCACATACAAAATTTTTTCGTTGTGAGTGACTTGGATAGAAAATATGGATGTGGAAGTAGTGATTCCTTGGGCAGCGGTTTTTTTAAATTGAAAATGTGAAAAAATTTTCCGGAAAATATTTTTTTTCACAAAAAATGTATTACATTATTTATCGTGAAAAACTGGCTATAACTCGGAAAATTAGCAAGTTACAAAAAAAATCCAAGAGACAAAAAATGTTTAGAAGACCTCAATGCATACGTCTGAATTTTTTCAAATTTTTAAATTACATATTTTTAAAGCACTACAATTTCAAAGAAATTGGTAGTTTTTCATGTTTTTCTGGAAAAACTCGGTGAAAACGCACTGTACAGAAAAGTTGCTAGATCTAGAACTAGATTATATTTTCATCTTGTTCCGTCGAAGGGTTGGGGGGTAAATTGGGGTAAATTTGGGGTAAATGGGTAAATCAAGCAGGTAAGAGTCCATGAAATTGGTATTTAATATATACAAGAGAAGCTAAGGTCTCAAAAAAAATTTTGGCATTAGCCACCCCCATTACCACCCCCCCCACCTCCTTATTAAAGGGGATGAAAAAAAATTGTGATTTAGTATATGTACAGGAACCAGAAACCTCAAAATATTTTTTTTACTTCATCCACCCCCCCACTACCACCCCCCTATCACCACCCCCACCCCACTACCGATGTGGGGTATCGTTTTATGGGTTTTTGGGGTAGAGGATTTCAAATATTATATTATTAAAGTTCCATAAACAATTATTTCAACATACAAAGTTTTTTCGATGTGAGTGACTTGGATAGAGAATCTGGATGTGGAAGTAGTGATTCCTTGGGCAGCGGTTTTTTTTGTTGTTTTTATGGTCAAGTTGTCCAGTCAGAAAACTATGAAGAGGCTGAACGACAGAAAGAAACGACTAACTTTAACGAAGAAAGTGTTTGGATCGCACTTTGTAGTTTGTGGAAGCATTATCACTCAGTGGAATTTAATAATGTCCTTGGAACGTGTTGATGCTCTCACAATAGAGAATACTTTTACTAAATACTAGTCTTCGGCTAAGTTACTTTGGCATATTAAGTCACAATTTTGGCTCATTAAATATTAAATCACATTCCAAAGCGTATTTTCTGAATACTGTACTTGCACTTTCATAATCATGATGGACTTATAACGAATCCTCGATGGATTTTCAACAAAGGTTCAAGATAGTTGAAACCCCCTTAAACTCAGTAGAAATTCTCCATAGGTGACCCGATGTGTCACTAGGGACTTCACCCGCATTACCCACATCTGTCACGTTAATTCCAGTCTGTCATCCTGGCCATAAGGTGGTGTATAATGTATTTATAGAATTCGATTTGTCTGGGTAATTTGTAAGCCTATTTAACAAAAGTAAATTACACCAAGCAATGTTTTGAAAATTGTAATATAACCTTGGTTAAATATGGACGTATTAGGTTACAATGTGTACGTTTGCCAAAGATAACGATTTAAATAACTATTTCATCTTAAATAGGATGGTATTAAGGCCTTATTGAAGCCTCTATCTGTATACTAGAAAATTATTGACTGTTGATAAATTTGTTCTTTCTAAGTAGTCTTAAAATAAGAAAAGTACATCTAATACTAAAAACAGGCGATCCTCCGAATATAAATAATTACATGTCGACCACAGAGATTTCGAGATTCTCCAAAATGTTTGAGTGTGCTTACCTTAATAGACTTAATTCTTATTTGGAGGGAAGCAAAATTATTACTGATAATCAACATGGCTTCCAAAAAATAAAAATACTGATTCAGCACACTTCTTTTTCCGTAAAAATATTACTAACGAGATTGATTTTTTTGTGTTCCATCACCCCGTCGAAAAAAGACACTCAATTATGCGACACCTTGTATATTCTCAAACATTTATTTAAAATTCGTGGGAAAACCACGTGCATTTATTAAACACCACATACGGGTACCCATTACAATAATAATCATTATACAAATATCTTGTACTTGTATCATTAAAAAAACATATTTTATTTTCCTAGAGCTTAAAAAAAATTCATATAATCCCATCCTGTTATGATTTACCTGCCGGTTCCTGTTCAGGGGATTACCTCAGGTTAAGTGCTCTTATCTTTATGGTACCGTTTGTCCTCAATAAGTCTGCTACATATTTATTTGAATGGTTTCTACGAAAACAAGATGGATTTGAGATTTCTGGTAAACTGTTGGAACGAAAATTCCTCCTCCGGACGTTTTCCAGTGATGTCCGTTCTGTAACTTCAATCAGATCGTTTCCAAGTTAATTAAAGTTCCTTGTAAACATGCTACCGGCAATGTGACAGGTATAGTTCATTCCAGATTGTCTGGTATTGTCAGTGCCAAGATTTAATGCCAATTTCACTATATAGTGGAATACAGGCTTTTACGGCTATTGACCAGTGACGTCTTCAGGGTGTTGCCATGGTCGTTAAACTTGACTTACCTTTCCATTACTGCATAAATTGTATTTAGTAAATCCCTGTGTGAAAAATTCAAAATATTAGTCATTTAACTTATTTACCAATAGCAAATTTATTTGTAAAATTCATTTGATTTATATACTAAATAATTTCGTCTTTCCAAACGTTTAAAATAGAAAATCTGTGGGTGAATAAATATTATTTTTGGTCGTTTATATAAGCATTTTTTTAGTTAGTTGGCCTGAAGATGGGACTATATCAAAGTCATAAAACTCTTTGCGTAAAGTACAAGTTTTGAAATATTATTTCCACTCATTGATACTGTGGCCAAGGAAGGACCATTTTTTTGAGATCATTGCATCATTGAAATGTTATTAATTATTATATTATTATTATTAATAGTAAAACTGCTAGATCGACTTTTGATGTAATATCATTAGTGCTTAGAATTTTATCGGTAAATTTTTTTCAAAAATCTTTGTTACCTAACTGGTAATATAAAAAGTGTAAATCGACAGTTTATTATCTGATTAAATTCCAAGCTCTTTAGCGGGAGGGATTTAATCGTTGATAATAAACTGCTAATTCACACGAATTATATTACCTTTTGGCAACTTAGCTTGAGCAAAAATTTATAGATAAAATTTAAAAGCACGAATGGTATTTGGAGAGAATATTTCACGAATAAATAATTCATTAAGTACATATTCAATATTATGTTTTGTAATTAATTGCCTTCAGACGTTTTCTTCTCACTTTTGGAGTCATCTAATAAAAGACAAAGTAGTATAAATGATGTATTGACAATGACAATCAAAAAAAACAATATACTTTAAACCATAGGTATTGTAACTCATAGACTGGTCTTCACTGTAAAGAGTTCTCGGGCACGCTTCGACCAATCACACTACGAGTAAAGCCAGACAATATTGCATTTTACCATTCTCTCGCATTTACATTCTAAGGTTGCCGATATTAGATGGTACCGTCGGCTAGTAACGCTAACTTAGAATTAACTTAACTATGTATATAGTGAATTTTTCAAGAATTATTATATTAAAGTGTTTATTAATATATATTTATGTATTTAATCCTTATTTTTAATTTAAGAAGTTTATCGATTAAGGTTTGCTTGTTTAAGTAGAGGGAACGTTAAATACAACGAATTATAATGTATAGTGCTAGAGCAGAGTTTTGATTTCCCGAATAAGATGTTGTTACCTACTTTCTGATAGATTACCGTACGTAAGTACATTTGTATATTTAACATGAAATAATTGATTTGTCTGCTTCGTAGGCATTTGTCTTTAATTTTAGTTGTGAAAATTATTTTGTAATTACATTATTATAAGCCATTGAAAGCTGTGTTTAATACATTTAACTGAATTTGTGGTTGGTTCCTTCTGAAACATTTTATAAATAATTCTAATTACAAGAAAATTTGCTTTTTAATGTTTCAAAATAAGTATATTGATATACTCACTTAACTTGTCCCTAGCTTATATATTCCAGTCTTCCTTTGCTTTGAAATTAAGTTGTCAACTTATGTGGTGTGTTTATGTTATGTTTATATTATTATATTACTACGTATCTAATACAATACTACAATTTACAAGTTACGTTAACAATTAGCAATAAGCTAGAAAAGAAATTTATAGATAAAATTTAAAAACACGGGTGGTCCTATTTGCGGAAGACATTTCACGAAACAAAACATGACATATGTCAAAATATTACTGCCATAATATTTGTCGGTGCGTCGATACAAAAAAATTAGAGCGATCAATTTTTTGTGTTGATGCTGTCAAAAGCGTATCTAGATTAGTTTACCACTAATAATAAAGATATTTGATTGGTGCAATGTTGTCAAAAAACGGGCATTCATTGGCTATCACGTTAATGAGTAAAATAATCCTGTATATACTGTTTTATCGCTATGCAGTCATTGACATATATCATGTCCTATTTCGTGAAATATTTTTCCCTAATACCACGTGTGCTTTTAAATTTTATCGATAAATTTTATCTTGAGTTTGCTGCCAACTTAAATTATAGTAGTATGTAGTAAATATATTAACATTATATAGGCTGATCCTTGTCTATTTCAATTTCCCTACTTTTATACTCCGAATTGATAAATTGTTGGCTAGGTTTTTACAATTTAATCAGACAGAAGATCTTTCAGGCGAAAACTAACATGTAAAGTTGTAATACGGTTCATATAGCGACAAATTATATAAAGCTACGTACAGATCATGTAGACACTTATTAAGACACACTCACTCTGGGAAGATAAAAGTATACTTAGCTAAAATGGACTTACGATGATTCGTCACTAAGTCACAACTTTTAACTAATTTGGAAAATCAAAACAAAGCTCTGTACGATCTGCATTACAGTCCTTGGCACTTATTTAACCATTTTTCAGAGAGTACTTTCTGCTTAACTAAACTACTTTAATTCCTTTTTTAAACTGCCCTAATTAGAAATAAAAATTAAACGGGCAAATAGTAAGTTACAACTGATAGCTAATTCGGAAAATCAAAACGATGGACTGTACAATGTTTACATGTTTAATATTTCAGCTCTGCTTAACTAAACAGCTTTATCTTCATTTTCAAACTTCTCCAATTAAAAATAAAGATTTAATGAATTTAGAATGTACTAGTGCTCTCTCTGTCTCTCGTGCCATATGATTGGCCGAACCGTGCGCAAGTAACTCTTTGCAATGAGGACTCCACATTGTAATATCTATGGTTCTAACATGCTCTCTACTCTACTATACAATTTGTTTTGCCATAAAGGAAAATACATTTATTATTGTTAATATTATTTTGTTACTTGGTTTACTTAAAAACCATTACTTACTAAATTACATTAAAATATTACCACATAGGAACAGGTTGATTTTTCAGACCCATTTTACACTCTGCTTCGTCCCCAGAATGGCTAGAAGGGCAAGATGGTCCCTAGCTAAGGCTTTTCTTAGAACGTCATTATCATCGATATGAAACCACTGCGAGGGAGAGAGAGAGAGAGAGAGAGATACATACTCGTTGCACCCGTCCTATCATCGGGGGTTAACAAATAAGTATATATTTTACTAATTTCTTTCAATTTAATAGAGTTGATGACGCGTCTCGGAAATTTCTTTGCGGCTACTATGTTTATTAACACTATAGTTGTTATAAATTTGTTCTAGATTTAAATATAAACATAAAACCGATCTTTTTTGTGTACCGAACGCCAAAATAACGTGTGCCAATAATATTTACGAATAATTTTAATTTATAGGCTAATTAAATTTTTATTTAGGTGTATGAGTTATCCATCTTTCTCGCAATATTAAATAGTTGAAGTACGTCAGCAACATCTCTTCCAAGCCATTAACAAGTAGTAATACATATTTGAAAAGTTCCAACGATCAATGAGATTTGCCACGCAATTATTTTGCTTTAAGTAAAATGTATATTTCAAGTCGGTTGTTCACCCACGCCTATTTTAGATATACTGTTCGATGTGTGGGAAATTGAAGCCAAGGGCGGTTCTAGGCCAACACACTGGGGGTGGTAGTAACTGGCAGGGCCATGGAGAGAAAATATCGGGCCTTTTTTTAAAATTGATAAACGGTGGAGGGGGATCAGAAAAAAAAAAATGATGAGCTGGGGCAGAAATCACCCAAAAATTTTTTGTCGGGCGCGGACAGGCAGAAATAAAAAAAAAAAACAAATAAATAAATTATGGGCGAAGGGAGGCAATCCGAAAAATTTTAGTTTTTTTATGAGCGAGGGGAGAAATCAAAAAAAAATTTAATGAACGGAAGAGAGAAATCCAAAAAAATTTTTGGCCAGAAAAGAAAAATCAAAAAAAAATTAATGAGCGGAGGTGAGAAATACGAAAAACAAAATTTTTTTATGAGCGGGAGGCAGAAACCACACAAAAAATTTTTTGGCGAGCGGGGGGCTAAAAATCCAAGAACTTTTTTATGAGCGAAATTCTTTTTTTTTTAACTATTAAAACTTAAAAAAATAGTTATATATTGTTTTAAATTTATCTTTTTATGCAGAAAAGTGCCCGCAAATACGGGAGCAAAAATAATTGCACCCTGCGCGGCCGGAGGATTTCCTGGGGGGGGAGGTAATTACCACCATTACCCCCCCCCCCTCCCCCTAAAACCGCCCATGATTGAAGCTTGGCGATATGTAGTTTTATTGGCTCATTCGGGCTGTCAGATGTGAAATCCAACTAGATAATGAAACGGTGAGTTTGTAGAAGTTCTTGTCATTGTTCGTGTGAAGGACACAACGAAGGCTGTATATTGAAAGCGCATGCTGTGCCTCCTGCAGTGTTTGACGGCGTCTTTCTACTCTCAGAGGGTTGTTATAACTCTCAAGGGACAACTTAGGACTCACGTTCTGTGATAGACTAAAAAGATAAAAATTCTGTACCGATCGTTAATTGATGATTCAGTGCACTTTGTCTCATATTTTTCTTAATTCTAATCACTTTTGTAGCCTCGTCTCGCTCGTTTCCGTGCTGTGATCAATGTTCTGAAACAGACTTGAGGAACTCTGTTAAGTTCCTATAAATAAAATCAATAGTGGATCCAACACAAGTCAAAATTATAGTTAATTAATCAAGAAATAAGACAAGGTTTCAAATAACACAATGTACGTTGGGAATGGGAATGTAAATGCAATGTAAAAATTCGTAAAATGAGAGGTAAAATAAAATCTAATTCAAATCTGCGTACCAAACATGGCGAGTAGGGACACATCACGTAGATATGTTTAATCACAACTACATGCAATGGTGGGAATTAGGTATCAATCGACTAGCACCAAAGGATCCAAATAGTTCCTTAGAAAATATGTTCATCAATTACTTCCACATCCACTAGAAGTATAGTAACGCAAAAAGAATTTTTGAAAATTTTTATTGTTCAAATAGGCTTGGAATGTCATGAAACGTTGAGATTTTAAGTTTGAGAAAAAAAATTCTGTCTGTTTCTGTCGGTCTATGTGTCAGCCTGTAACTTTTTTGTGCGCATGATTACTCTGGAACCGTTTAAGATATTGACTTGAAATTTGGTACACGTATGTATTTTAACGAGATCTGGAACCAGGTTTTATGTTAATATTATTGTTAAATTGGGGTAAATGGGGGTAAATAGGTAAATCAAGCAAGTAATTAGTATTTAGTATACCCATTAAGAGATTTGTTTGACATTATCCACCCCCTATTACCACTTCCACTCCACTATTAAAGGGGGTGAAAAAAATAAAATTGTGATTTAGTGTGTGTGCAAGAACCAAAGGCCTTATTTTTTTTTACTTCATCCATTCCCACTATCACCCTCACCCCCACTGTGGCATATCGTTTTATGGATTTTTGGACGATTTCAAATATTATATTATTAAAGTTCCATAAATAATTATTTCCACATACAATTTTTTTTTTCGTTGTGAGAGACTTGGATGGAAAATCTGGATGTGGAAGTAGTGATTCCTTGGGCAGCTGTTGCTTGGTTTTGGGACTGAAAGATTTTGGTGCTGACTGTAATAATATGTATAATACTACAAGTTTTGGTTCGCTTGTGGCTACTCCCTATAGGCGATTATATAATTCGTTGGACCTGAACACTTTGAAATCTGTTTTACGGCAATATATTAATTATATGAGGGGTTTTACAGATTTTTGCAAAACGTACTGACGGTGTATAACCCAGTAATGATAAAATGATTTCGCTTCGCTTTCGAGCTACCCTTATGGAGATATCCGTGTACTCATTCATTGATGCGTTTTTCTATTTTCAATAATTTTGTTAAAAATTAATAACTGGCTATTCGGTATAAATAAAACTTTGCATAATCGCTATTCGTTGCCTCTGTTCAAAGCACTTGTCGCCGGAGGGAAATGTTAATAATGTTCAAATTCGACCTTTGCAAAAATTGCATTTTTTGTATAAAAAATCAGTTCTGATTGAACATTTATTTCGCATTTTAGCGTCTCAAAAACATCAATACGAGTGGATCAAAGGATTTACTGGTTGAAAAGACTTTTAATCAAAACTATTGTGTTATGTCACTCGAAAGAAGACATTCAATTGTAGGACATCCTGTGTATTGATAAACAAGTGTAACAGCGTGTATGAATGATAAGGGTTTTAGTTACAATTTTGGACAATAAGCAAAGAAGAATATTCTGAATCATGACAGCAAAATAATTCCATTGAATAATATTACTCGATGAGCGATTTGCTCACCATCTCGAGATGATACTGGTAATGTGATTTACATTTCGCGATTAAAAATGGGAAATTAATATTTGACAATAAAACTGATAGGCAATACTTTTTCAAATGTTTTATTTTTAGGTGAAAGAATCTTTTATTACATGATCAGTCCTATGCCAAAACTATTATAATTTACAAAATTATTAAGATTCTGTCAAAGCTTATCTAGGTTACTCAAGCTACTCGCATGCACGTATTTGTTTTAGAAACATACAGTTCAGCAGCTCTTGTCTCGAGTCTCGAAAACGATCGATGGCCCTATCTAATGGACTTACAAGCGTCTGGGTCTGCCTCTTGTCCCATCCTATCTAAGATATTTCATTTATTGAACGCTTTAATGAAACTTTGCGACGTTTTCACTTTCGTTCAAGATAAATAGCTATCTATTTATGATACTAGTGTGAAAATGCATGTTAATATATTAATAGCTATTTATCTAACCCCGTTATGAAATGTCAAATTTTAAATGCATTTTTGACGTTACGAAACGTCACATTTTTCATAACTGTCAGTTTCATGGCATAATTAGTTATGTCATTGTAATGAATTTTTACGTAACTGATTATTAATCAGTATATTATTATATGAGCGATTATGATAGCCATTATTCACGAAGATGATGTTTGAGCCCACGAGCCGTAGGCGAGTGGCTCAAATCATCTGAGTGAATAATGGTCATAATCTAGGGTGACCATACGTCCGGAATTTCGCTGGAAAGTCCAGCATTTTGGAGTACTGTCCAGCATTTACAAGTGTCCAGCATTGAGACCATACGTCCGGAATTTCGCTGGAAAGTCTTAAAAATGTCCAGCAAAAGTCTAGCAAAAGTCCAGCATTCAGGTTATAGTGAAGTTACAGCATTACGTTTTGCTTGGAAAAAAATTTTTTTCGCATACTTCCCCCCCGCTCATCAAAAAATTTTGTGATCAAAACATTTTTCCCCCGGTTATCAAAAAATGTTGGGATCAAGAAATTATTTTTCGGATTTCTGCTCTCCCCCCGCTCATCAATTTTTTTCCCAGCAGAAGTGTCCAGCATTCACTTAACAAAAATCTGGTCACCCTATCATAATCGCGAATGTAATACTATGCTTTTTCTATACTTATTAAACAAATAAATTAGACTGAAATTTGATAAAATTAATCGATACCTATTCGTAAGAAGTCGAAAACGTAAACAAACAATATGGCGGTACACTTGTCACTGTCACGCGAGTTGATTGTCAGCCGCAGCAGCAAGAGTTGATCGCGGTCGATTTAAAATATCATTGAATCAGCGAAACAGTGATTTTTGAATTTGTATTTGTGATTGGCCGGATGCAGTAAATTATGAATCGATAATTCACTACTTATAGGTACGATTTTTCACCAAAAGAATGCTAATAATTGTCATATAATTAAATAGGTGTAGAAAAAGATCTTAAAAATTAAGTAATCTTTTTCATAGTTACCTTTGCTGCTATCACACATTATAATCTTAATGTCAAAATTGACAGACGTTATTTAGCCAAATTACAATATTATTTGAAATCCTAATTTGATAGCATAAGGTAAATCGTATTAATGAAAAAGTTTTGTTAGCATATTTTGAAGGAAAGAAGAATTTAGAAGCTTCCACTTTATGGACTCTATTCCATTTTGTGTTGAATAAACATTGTTTCTTTTTATTTTGAGAGTTGTTTATCTTTCCTAATTGATGACAACCAACTTTTCCTCACCAGTTACGTAAAATTTTACTTTTCATAACTGGTTATGAAAAGTAGGGCATTTTGACACGTCAGTTTTGAAAAGTGTCACTTTATATGTCAAAATTATAAAAACATTGTTTGTTTTCTTTTTTGAGAGTTGTTTATCTTTCCTAATTGATGACATAACGAACCTTTCCTCATCAGTTACGTAAAATTTTACTTTTCATAACTGGTATGAAAAGTAGAAAGTTTTGACACTTACGTAAGTTTTGAAAAACGTCACTCTATATGTCAAAATTAAAAAAAAAATGTTCTACCTTCGAATACTAAAAAATCATAAATATTGTTTCTTTAAATAATTAATTCTATGAAATGTCAAATTACGGTAGATGCGAGGTTCATAATCAAGCAGTCTATGAAAATAAGGGCAACTAAGCTGTGTCTGGGGTAATCTTGTCTACAAGGAACTAAAATGTCAATAGAAAAGCATAACTTTTTGATCGTAAGGAAAATTTATTTTTATTCGAAATCAGATATATTTCCAACAATCCCTTTGTATCTCACGGCACATGTTAAGAGAACGTCGTACTCTAACATTTCCAATTTCTGCGCAGATGTTTTTTAAAATCATAAATAATTTGTTTAAAAGAAATGTTCCTGATAATTCCTTTATCTAATCATTTTTTTTATTTTCAGGTATGTGATCCCGGACATTAGCTGCATCGGGATGAAAGTTAAAAGTGAGTTTTGTTAAAAAGATGTAGATAATATTGGTATCTGACATATGATGTTACGACATCTTGTGACAAAAAATTGAAGGTGTCTGTGTTTTGAAGTGTATTCATGATCCAAACATACACGATCTGTCATTTACTTAAAACTCTTCAAATTGCGTGACGTCACAGAAAAGTTTGCTTATCGGGGATATTTCAAATATATCACCCGAATCCGCCTTTGCCCTTCAGTATCTACAAACTTAAGGTACGGTTGTAAGGACGTGACGTAAGAGTAAAGCTTCACGAAAGTGATGCATTCGCAATTTGTAGAGACAGACCTTGTAAGTTTGGATCATGGGTGTTTATTGTATTTTCCCAAAATCAAGTACCATGGAAACTGCATAGTTATTGAATTTATTATAAAATCCACGCTATATAAGATGTACGCGTCACTTTTACTACAGATACAGATTAGGAACTCTTAGCAATACACCTACTATATGCCTTAATTTTTCGTGAAAATCATTTCGTAATTTTTGTTAATTTCCTCATTAATTTTATGTTGAATTGTTTTTAAACCTTCTGTTGACAATTTCACTGTATCACTTGGCAGTCTTTGACAGTCTTAATATGTTGTGCGTTCACAATTCTTTCTCCTTTTATAAAACTGTAATGAGAAGTCTTACACTAATTTTAAAAGAGCCATATTGATTACGTCACTCATAAATACGTCTCTTCTACATATCAGATACCAATATCACTGCTTTAATTTTGATATACTATGATGAAGTGTACAACTACTTAAGTATTAAGATAAGAACCATTTAGCGTTGCATAATTTCAAGTAGGCAGAATAACAAATACAAATGCTGGAATATTTTTTATATCTAAACAAGAATGTTAATCCATTTCACTTAAAATTCTTGCATGATCTCTAACAAGCTTAGCTCTTACAAGTTCATTAACAGAGAATTCTTCCATTATCATCTCAGTTCGTTCAGTATATTCGGAATATAAGAGAAGAACTCTAGTTTAGTTAAATTTTGTTTTTTTGAAACTGTCATATTACTCTATGTTTTCTAATTCGGGTCGAGCACAGCTCTTTTGACCATATTCATGCCCGATACGAAAAGATAGTTAAAAAAAAAAGGTCGCGGTTAGCAGTGAGATGGATGCCTTACAGACAAACACATCTACCTAGCTCCACCTTCTCGTGTCTCTTATATCAACTTAAACATAGGAGCTATGCAATCTTAGGCGAGGATTGCGCAATATATACCATCCTTCGGATGGGATGAAAGCAGTCGGCCCACTTGTTTCTTTGTTAGATGTTAGGCAAGTAAAAATCCCTACTCTTTGAGAACAAAGACGTTGCTTTTGATCATAAATCTCCTCAATTATCTGTGTTGAGCTCGGTAATGAGCATTTTCCCTATTTCGATATTTCTCTTGTTAGTTAAATAACTTTTGACGCATATTTATTTACTTGTATGTAAAAAAAAGAGAACAGTCCATTAAAAGGATGTTTAATTTAGAAAAAATATATAAATTGACCGCGTACCATGAAAACCTTTATGTCTGTTCTTTTTTAATCCAGCTAGGCAACAAACGTTAAGACAGATTGAGGTATATTTTTTGTCTTAAATGCGTTAGAATAGACCGTATCGTAGCTTGACGGATTGACCCAGGTAACTCAGTCCAAACACGAATCCGGCATTCGAAGGTAATATTTTGAATAAATGGGCCCGGCCCGTTGGGCTCATTGGATTCGGAATGACGTCTAGAAAAAATTTCAAAATTTTCAAACCCGCATATAGACAATTGCAATAGATATAAACAAATGAAGATTGAAAAAATAAGGAGTTTTGTTTTTTGTAAATAACTCGAAAACTATTAGTATTTAACAGGGTTGGAAAAAAAACAGTTTTTTTTTTCATTTGAAACAAAAAAAACAGTTTTTTTTTGTTTTGAACAGTTTTTTTGTTTAAAACAGGTTTTTTGTAAGTTTTAAATTGTATGTTTAAAACATGTTTAAAATAGGTTTAAAACGTTTAAAATTATATTCAACTAAAATTAAATGGTGTCAGGCACACTATGTCTGCTACTACTAGTTGATGTTAGATGGCGCTCTTAAACGGATTTTACAGCGCTCTGCAAATAAAATGCTCAGTTATATCGGAATTATTTATCGGAATGGACCATCATCAGCACTTTTCTTGCTTTTCCAAAAACTCCAAAATAATATACGTTTATTTAAAACATCGCACTGTGTTTTAAACTATGTTTTAAACAGTTGTTTAAAACATAGTATTTTGTATTAAATATGTTTTAAACATTTGTTTGAAACACAGTGCGATGTTTTAAACATGTTTTAAACATGCCAACCCTGGTATTTAAGAAATTTTAAAGAATGATTCTTAAAGAGGAAGAAATTTCCAACCGACTCCCGAAACTATCTCTATTATTAATAATTTTATTTTAACGTTGAAAATAGAGCTCTGCGCGGCGAACACTAAGCCGTTACGATGCTCTGAAACCGGCCGTAATAAGTAAAAATATTTTTTTATGTTATTAAATATTTAAAAATTAAAAAAAATATGGTATTATTTAGATATATAAAGGAACAATATCCCGTTGTAAAGAAAAATTTTCATCGATTTTTCATAACATGAGCCTATTGATAATATTAACAAATTTTTTTAGAGTTTGCGTTTATATTTCAAGTCGGATAATTGTTAAACAAAAGCCACTAAAATTATTTCGCTTCATGGAGACCCTCTGTCAACTATACTTTATGGGATTATGACATTGCGACGTTTTTAATTATTATGGTCTATTAGTTATTAATTATTTAACCCAACAAAAAACTAAAAAATGAAAAAGTGAGGTTGAAAATTTTTTTTTATTAATTTTAATTATTACAGTTTTTATATTCAAAAGTACTATCAGATCACATAAACTTTAAATTTTCATTGCTAATTGTTTAAACAAATTTTGTAGACAAATAGATAAATTACGTATCTTTCAAAAAAAATTTTTTTTTGCCATTTTATTGGTTATAAAATATGATTAAAAAAAAATTTCTTAAAAAATTTTTTTAATTGTCTATAATCATCTTTCTTTTTACCAGCAATTGCAAATAATAAATTTTAAGTATAACATGTTTTCTTAATAAATTGTTTAAATTTTGAAAAAAGGAAAAAAAAATGATAGACAATTAAAAAATTTTTTTAAGAAAAATATTTTTTCTTTTAATCATAATATTATGAGCAATAAAATGGCAAAATTTTTTTTTTCAAAAATACGTAATTTATCTATTTGTTTATAAAATTTGTTTAAACAATTAGCAATGAAAATTTAAAGTTTATGTGATCTTATAGTACTTTTGAATATAAAAACAGTAATAATATTTAAAATTAATAAAAAAAAATTTTCAACCTCTCTTTTTCATTTTTTAATTTTTTGTTAGGTTAAATAATTAATGACTAATAGACTATAACAATTAAAAACATCGCAATGTCATAATCCCATAAAGTATAATTCACATAGGGTCTCCACGAAGCGAAATAATTTTAGTGGCTTTTGTTTAACAATTATCCGACTTGAAATATAAACGCAAACTCTAAAAAAAATTGTTAATTAATAGGCTCATTTTATGAAAAATTGAAAAAATTTTTTTACAGCGGTATATTTTTCCTTTAAGTGTATAAATAATACCATATTTTTTAAAAATTTTTAATTAATATTTAATAACAAAAAAAATATTTTTACGTATTACGGTCGGTTTCAGAGCATCGTAACGGCTTAGTGCACGCCGCGCGGAGCTCTAATTTCAACATTAAATTAAATTAATAATAGAGATAGTTTAGGGAGTCGGGACTTTTTTATTGGACATTTCTTCATCTTTAAGAATCTATCTTTAAAATTTCTTAAATACTAATAGTTTTCGAGTTAGTTACAAAAAACAAAACTCGTAATTTTTTCAATCTTCATTTGTTTATAACTTTTGCAATTGTCTATGTGCGGGTTTAAAAATTTTGAACATTTTTCTAGACGTCATTCCGAATCCAATGAGCCCTCACTCATATTTTTACGAGCTTTATCAAGAATTAACAGGGCTCTCAACTTGTGAACTAGTCTATATATCTATTATGCCAACTATACATAATAAGATTCCTAGCATTTTAAGGCAAAAAAATATAATGATTTAAGTATTTTCAATATATTTTTTTCCCTTAAAATGCTAGGAATCCTATCATGTAATTCAATACTTCATCAGTATTCGCTAGAGGAGTAGGTAATTTGATTGGTTCTCCAATAATGAGTGTTTTAAAGTATTTACGTAACTAGTATAGTGCCTAGATTAGGGCAACAATATACAGAAAGTAGACAATTTCATAATAAATAAAAAAAGTGTAAGTTGTGATTTGCTTAATACCTAAATAATATTCTCTAATCATGATGAATGAAAATAAATAAAAAATAATCAATTGTAGAAAGGTCTAAAAATTTTTTCTCTTATTGCACAATCTCTGTATATACATCGGCTTTCAGGTGGTGAATAATTATCTTTGTAGTTTTTGCCACCAGTCGATGACACCGAAATTATACGATTAATAAAGAAATAAAATTTGACAGCCTGGAAAGCATGAGAGTGAAAACTATATTATCATACTAGAACCTTATTTTTGTTAATTCGGTTCAACAATCACGACTAATTCTTTTGCACATTCTGACTCCATCACTAGAAATAATTTCTCGTTGTTTTATAGAAAAACACATTGTTTGCCCCAATCTCGAATACCTACCTGCGATTTCCACGCAACGGACGCTTATCTAACTTCTTTTGAATTGTGCCGTGGGGCATGCCTATTTCCACTTTAATTTCAGCCAATTCCGGCGGTGCAGTTTGATACTATAAATTAACCTCAAAACGGACATGTCTTCTGGTCCCGCAGGGGCTCAGGCGACCGCGGTTCTGGCCGGGATGGTTTTATCTCGTCAAGCCTGAGGCTGTTTTTATTCATTCACGTAATTTCTTAATTAGTGGCTTTAGAGGTAGTCGAACCTCGAAATATTTAATTACACGCGGAATATGTACTGCGGGCCTGTTTGTTCTGGTTACTTGCCGCATCGAGGTTTATAACGCATAACAAAATTAAAATGGTAAACTTTACTTTTGCAATATTTGGACTACATATTAACAAAAGTTGTCAGGAATGTTAAAAGGTTGATTCTTAACGACAGGTGTTTGTTAACTTCACATCTTAAAACATATGATGAAACACGATCTTTCATTTTTTAAGTTATTAAGTGATCGTTTTAAGTACAGACCGAAATAGAATCAAAACAAAATTCGGTATATTTTGAAGCTCCATTGGGGTATTTCGTAAAAAATCATAATTTACTTTACGCGAGTATAGAATATTTAATATAATATTCCCACGAGTATTTATTTTATTTTATTTTTTCGATACAATATTCAACAGGTAAAATTCAATTACAGAATACTAAATACAATCTAATTTAATCACTAAATCTGAATCTGAATTGAATTAATAAACAAAACTGAATTTATATAATGCATTTTTAATACACAAAACCGTGTATATATAGTACTGTAAAATGAGGCGAATAGTTCGTAAGTCAACAAAAAAGAACAACAAACAAATTTAGTTTGGGTACAAATTGTTTTATCTTTGCAAGACCGATAACGAGTATATCTTGTTGGTTGTTTCAAATTATTGTATATACTACATATTTACCAGATACAAGATTTTTTTAATATTTGATCTTGAAAATGGCAAGTAAAATAAATTGTTATGTATAGCCTTATATTTTGCTTCATTTTAAACACACCAGATATAAAGGTAATTTATCATACACCATGTATTAATATTATTTTGCAGTTCAAGGCAATTGTTTATACACGCAACATTACAAAATAGTTTGAAATCATCAATGTATAAAATAAAGACAGTTACTATGATTGTCTTTTATGTCGTTATAAACAAATTGAAAAAAAGTGGACCTAAATTTGAGCCTTGGGGGACGTAGCTAAGACTTCGATAGATAACACCATAGTATACAACATGATATACAACATACTGCTTTCTGTCAGTTAGATATGATTTCAAAAGTGCAGTAAGGTTATTCGAAAAGCCAAAAAATTTAAATTTGTCTAAGAGGATATCGTGGTTCAAACTGTATATATGATGTCTGTTTATACACTTTTATCAATAGAATCTCTGTAATATTAATTAACTTGATAATTGTTAAACGACCCTTGAAGAATCCGTGTTGAGTTGTTGATATTTGATACCTGAAAATGTAAGAAAATTTCAAATACTTCAGCAAAATTATTTATTATTACTATCGGCTGGTAGATCTATCAGAGGGGGTAGGGAGGGACAGAGAGAGAGCTCGAATCCTGTTGTGGCACTGGAAATTTTTCTCCGAAAAAGCAATAATCCCAGTATACTGGAAAATTGGGTGTCTGTCCATTGTCTAAATGTATGTACAGATTCCCTCGCACAAGTATCATCTGGGTTACATGTAGGCCGCGGGGTCATATTTATCTGTGGTGTTTAATTTTACATTAAATTTCAGTGTTACTCTAAGAATGTATTGTTTATACATTGTATTATGTACATTATACGAATCGCCCTTTTAATTCAGAAATATGGGTTCTTTAATAATTTCTCGGTCTGGTTATGATTATTTGACTCTTTCAACAAGTCTAAAAAGTGGTCTTTAACTTTGATAGTTAAAATTTCCAACAAGTCTGGCCCACAATTTGGCACAAATCCAAGGATTTCGCGAGTGGCACAGAGAAGGAAGTTTTTTAATATATTGATTGATTTAGCAACAAAAATTTTGAATCGAAATAAAACATCGAGACTCCGAGCCTAAAATAAATCTCATTATTTCTGTTTATAATATAATTTGGATTTTGGCATTCACAAATCTAAACACATCGCGCTATAAATATACCTGTTTATATTTCTCGACGTATCAAAATATTTTAATATTTTTCTTGGAACCTCGCATTATTATTAAGTACCAATACTTCAAGAATACGTTGTCCCACATCCGGTTTGACCTCATTCACTATTTGTATGTGTATTAGGATATAAATATTTAAACATATATACCTAAACATACAGAAAACCGATAAGTGGTGTAACAATGATTTCCAAATAGCCCGAATTCCAGTAAGTCTATGCATACCGAGTATCACTGAGGAATGATTCAACCTGTTTTATGTTTATTTCTTAATTTATAAAGATGACATCATACGAATAAATAAACGACCTGAAGATGGTGGGGGGAGGTTGGAACCCTTGCACAGTGGGCAATTTTTATTGTTCAAATAGGCTTAAAATGTCATGAAACGTCGAGATTTTAAGTTTGAGCGAAAAATAAATTTCTGTCTGTCTGTCTGTCGGTCTGTCTGTCTGTCGGTCTGTCTGGCTGTCGGTCTGTCTGTCTGTCGGTCTGTCTGTAACTTTTTTTTGTGCGCACGTTTACTCTGGAACCGTTTGAGATATTAACTTGAAATTTGGTACACATATGTACTTTAACGAGATCTAGAACTAGATTATATTTTCATCTTGTTCAGTCGAAGGATTGGGGGGTAAATTGGGGTAAATGGGTAAATCAAGCAGGTAAGAGTCCATAAAATTGGTATTTAGTATATATAAGAAAAGCTAAGGTCTCAAAAAAATTTTTGGTATTAGCCACCCACCCCCCATTACTAACCCCCATCCCCTTATTAAAGGGGATGAAAAAAAATTGTGATTTAGTGTATGTACAAGAACCAGAAACCTCAAAACATTTTTTTACTTCATCCACCCCCACTACCACCTCTATATCACAACCCCCATCCCACTACCGATGTGGGGTATCGTTTTATGGGTTTTTGGGGTAGAGGATTTCAAATATTATATTATTAAAGTTCCATAAACAATTATTTCCACATACCAAATTTTTTCGTTGTGAGTGACTTGGATAGAGAATTGGATAATAATAATAATAATAATATTTTTTTATTTCCACATTTAAAATGTAACTGTTACAACAAAATGTAGAATACGTCAGCTCTTAAAAATTAATGTATGCATGTAAATATAATAGTAACAAACAATAAAAAAAAAAACAACAATTATTGTCAACGAAGAAGATTAAAAACAAATAAATAACAAAAAGCATGTAAATGTAAAATGGCGAAATATCAGCATTAAACAAAAAATTCGTCTAGGGTATAGCAAACTTTATTTACTAGAAAATTTTTGAGTTTTGTTTTAAAAATCTGGACATTTGGAGATGATTTAATTTCATCTGTTAAAATGTTGAAACACTTACAGCCATTATATATAAAACTTTTTTGAAACATTGTTGTCCGAAAGGAATTGGTTTGAAGCTGCTCCCTATGCCGTGTTTCGTACCCATGGCCTCTTCGATTGTTTAAGAATATAGACTTGTTTTTATAAACATACAGATCTCCAATATATAAATACTCACTAAAGTCAAGATTCTAAGATTTTTAAAAGCATTTCTGCAAGTTTCCAAACATTTTATGCCTGCAATTATACGTACTGCATATTTTTGTAGAATGAAAACTCTGCTTACTTGTGAGCTATTTCCCCAATTAGCTATACCATATTTTAAGCTCGAATGAAAGTTAGCATAATAAAGAGTAAGTAGGATGTCAACACTACAATGATTGGACATAAATTTTAGCCCAAAACAAGTACTTCTTAATTTCCCACACAGCGTCTGTATATGCTGATTCCATTGTAGATGCATATCTACAGTAATGCCCAACATTTTAATGGATTCTGTTGGTAATATTTGAAAATTTTCAGAGAAATGCAATTTATCTGGATTTTTCTTTAAGCTAAACAGTACTGAAGTGGTCTTACTTTTGTTTAAATATAATTTATTTTTATCGGTCCATTTAGTTATTTCATTGTAAACTTTTTCAGTGGTAACTTTTAATCTATCTAAATTATCTTCTACTATAAGAACATTAGTGTCATCAGCATAACAAATTGTCAAAACGTTAGGTATTTTATTCAAGTACAGAATCAAATCGTTGGCAAAGAGTATAAAAAGGAGAGGCCCAAGTATAGATCCCTGCGGAACACCTTGTTTTACCTCTAAACTATTGCTAGATGCACCATTAGAAATTTGTACAATTTGTTTCCTTTCCTTTAGATATGAGGACAATAAATTTAAAGGAGTGCCTCTTACTCCATATCTACAAAGTTTAGCTTTTAATAGCTCATGGTCAACACAGTCGAAAGCTCGAGAGAAATCTATAAATAGCCCCAACACATACTTCTTGTTATCTAGTGCTTCGATTATGTTCTTATGAAAGACACATAATGCAGTCTCGGTGCTTCTGTTGCTAGTAAAGCCATGTTGTGAATTGCAGAGCAGGTCATTTCGATACAAAAAAGACGTGAGAGGTTCCTTTATAGCTAACTCAATAACTTTTGACATGCTAGAAAGAAGACTTATTGCTCTGTAATTTTCATACATATTTGCGTCTCCTTTTTTAAATAGTGGTTGAACTATTGCTAATTTTAGCATCGTCGGAAAAATTCCTTCCCTAAGACAGAAATTTATAATATGAGCTAACGGACTACAGAGCAAATATTTACTTTTTTTTAGAAGATTATTCGAAATATTATCAAAACCACTGGAGTTTGAGGATTTAAGTTTGTTAATCAGGGACACAACATCCTGTTCAGATACAGGAGGTAAAAAGCATGTTTTTGAGGAAAACGGTACATTTGACATAAGAAAATTATAGTCATTCAAGGAGTTATAGTTGTTGAGAAATGTAGTAAAATGCAAGTTGAAGCCGTTGGCTACTTCTTCATCCCGCATTTTTACCCCATCCACACTTGGATGTGGCAGTAGTGATTCCTTGGGCAGCGGTTATTTTTTTATGAGGCCTTTGGTTCTTGTATTCACAATTTTATTTTTTTCGCCCCCGTTAATAGTGGGGTGGAGGTGGTAATTTGGGTGGCTAATGCGAAACATTTTTTTGAGACCTTATCTTCTCTTGTATATACTAAATACCAATTTTATGGGCTCTTACTTGCTAGATTTTCCTATTTACCCCCATTTACACCAATATACCTCCCAAGCCTTCAACGGAATAAGATTAAAATATAATCTAATTCCAGATCTCGTTAAAATACATGCGTGTAGAAAATTTCAAGTCAGTATCTTAAAAGGTTCCAGAGTACCTGCGCACAAAAAAGTTACAGACCGACAGACAATTTTTTTTTGCTCCAACTTAAAATCTGATCTGAATGACATTCTAAGCCTATTTGAATAATACTTCCACTGGCTGTGGAAGTGGAAGTAATTGTATTTATGGGAGTAACTTTTTAACCTAAAAAAAAAGGGATTCGCAATGAGTATGGTACTCTAAAACAATTCCTTTTTGAATTGTGAAGACATAAATATGTTATATGCTTGACCTGTGGGCCATTCTTCTAGAATCGTCCCAGAAAATGAGTGGTTATCACTTTAACGTAATCTCTAATGCGTCTTTCTAGAGTTTCCCGCTTTTCCTCAATGGGTTTCACGTCTGGTGAACAAGGAGACTGAGTCATTTTTGCAATTCTGTTGTTGTAACGGGCGAGGCGTAATCTTGTATTGTCATCCATATAATGAAAATCAGGTTTTTGATTGAATAAAAAAAAACAACTGGTGATAGGACCGGTTAAATCCATTCTTAGTGTAGTGTATTCAGACTGCGTTTTAAACATCTTCTGATGCTGCCAACTTGGCTGACGAAAAGCGTGTCAATTGTTTTGATGTCTATGAAAACTATTTCAGTGTCGACGTCGCATCAAATATTCCAACCCCCTTCAAGATTCACAGTATTTTCGGTATTGACGGTTATTTGTTGAGAAGCATAATAAGCCATTTATTATTGTCGATGGTCTTGTTACATCCGAAGTTTGTAGGAATTTGTAAAAAAAATGTAAAGCTATTTATTATTGTCAGTGGTCGGCTTAGACCACCCAAGTATATTAATGGTAAATTGATACCAAGAGTTGTGCCTGCAGTGAGATTCGTGAGTCATGACAAATACACCGAGACCAATTTTAAGTATTCCGAGGGAGTCAATTTTAAATAATTAAAATCTTTTGTTGTGAACAGAACCTAGTTTGAATATTAATTAAAAGGACTTGGATTTGTTTAGGGTGTTACTTTCCTCAAGCGCGGTGAATAAGACATTTGAGTAACTATTTAATTTTATTGTGCCCCTTCAGTACCTACAGTATTTCTAAAGGCACTTGGAAAACTGTAAAAATACTCGACAAACTAATTTATCACTTATCAAATTTCAAAAAGCCGCCAAAAACTCATGTTAATATTACAGGAAATTTCCCAAAGATTAATAAAATTCGTCAAAACCTTAATCAATTTGCTAACCAAATTATTTTTGTATTCTGGTAGTATTTAGGGTTCGTAGTGAAATTAAAAAAAAGTTTTCAGGATAAAGTACCCACTCGTCATAATAATGGGATAAGAACCGTACGCCATTTTCGTAAATAACTCTTAAAATAATGTATCTTGGGTAACGCTTCTGACTCCCTGTTGCATTATCTGGGGACGACAGTTTTAACTGTTAAATTGCATTTGGCAAGAGTTTAAATGAGCTTTTGATGATACTAAATCCAATGGCATATATTGTTTTCCTTACAAATAATTTATAGCCTCAAAAACTTAAATTAAAAAATATATATTTTTATCCAAATTTGTAATAAACGATCATCCTTCAACAAACAAAATATTGCAAGTTTCTATTGTGAAATAAAGTTAATTCCGCTAAAAGCTATGAAAAAAAAGTTTTATAATTATTGTCAAAAAAAATGTTTCATGGCGTACAAAAGTTAATGTAGTTTATTTAAATATACTAGTACAGCTAAACGATCATGAAGGGATTTTCTTTTTACCATTTAGTGTTTTGCTACATATGTTAGAAAATACTTTTTGACTGAATTATCTTGATACCCTTCTTGGTACGTCTCGATCGGATGCCTCTAGATGAAATTACAACTGTTTCAAATTGGACAAACAGCGACATTTTTTTACAAAAAAAAATAGCCTATTTTTAACCATTAATATGCAGCGTGACCCACTTTTAATGACTCCTCTTCCATGCCTCAGATACTTAGTCATCGATTTCAACCTTTGGGCCTATAATAAAGACCTCTACTGTGTCTTTTTTGTTTTTTTGGAGAAAAAAAATTAGCCTGCAAAAGCGGTAGAAAACATTTATGATTATAGAAAAAAAGTTTTTAGATAAATCCATTCAGGCCCAATCGATTTCCTAATAACATGCTTTTTCGTCAAGTACATTCCATTATCTTGTCTTCTTCAATACATCCCATTTTTGACAGGTACCTACAGTACCCAACTCAGTAATTATTATTATTGGTTTTCCAAGTAAACTGTCATAACAAAATCATATTAATATTCTCTTCAACAGAAATCCGAGGCAGTGTACTAAACAATTGCCAAAAACCTAGCTTTCTCAGCAATGTTTATAATACCTTAATTCTGTTGAGCAAACAAAGAACAATAATATGGAGTTGGTATAGAGAAGTTGAAAACAGGCAGGGCTGGCTGTGGAACACACGATAATAACGCATTCTACAAACGCCTTTGTAGTGAATGCGTACAGAATAAATTCTTTATTAGAACTGCAGACTCGGGAACGAATCATGACACAGCTAGCGCCATCTCTCGTCGGCTATAAGTACTAGCAACACGTGTTTCTGCACTGTTTACGTTGTATTGGTGTTTCTGCCGAGATAACAAAGGAACACCTTTATGGGAGTCAGGTATTACACATACGCATTCGCGTATTGAACCGACCGACACAAAGGGAATTTCTAAATATGTGTGATGCGTTTTAATAATAAATCTAGTGGGTAAATGTTAACTGTAAAATATGAAATAGGTATATGGATTATAAACGGGCTTTTACGTTGCCTTGGTATTTAAGAAGCTTGCGGAAGCTTTTGTAGAAAAATAATTATATCGATATACAGGGTGTTCCACAGAACAATAGCCTTACGTAAAAATATTGTGATCAATTAAAAAAATATTTTGAGGTTTCTGGTTCTTGTACACACACTAAATCACAATTTTTTTCATCCCCTTTAATATTGGGGTGGGGGTGGTAATGGGGGTGGCTAATGCCAAAATTTTTTTTGAGACCTTAGCTTCTCTTGTCTATATTAAATACCAATTTTATGAACTCTTACCTGCTTGATTTACCTATTTACCCCAAATTTACCCCAATTTACCCCCCAACCCTTCGACGGAAGAAGATGAAAATACAATCTAGTTCTAGATCTCGTTAAAGTACATATGTGTACCAAATTTCAAGTCAATATCTCAAACGGTTCCAGAGTAAACGTGCGTACAAAAAAAGTTACAGACAGACCGACAGACAGAAATATTTTTTTTCATTCAAACTTAAAATCTCGACCTTCATGACATTCTAAGCCTATTTGAACAATAAAAATTTTTTTGTCGTTACTATACTTCCACTGGATGTGGAAGTAATACGTGTATCAACTTGGCTTCATTGACAACTACACTCGATGCTAGTTCAGATCATATAAAAAGAGTATATTTACAAGTACAGCTGTGGATGGAACATGATAAGTTGTCAAAAGAATGGGGATGGAAAAAAAGAGAGATAATTCACTAGTTACAATGAACCAACCACCTTCTGAGCGTCTGAAAATTTATTGAAAATGATTTTTTGTTCATGTAAAACTGGACGTGGCCCTGCTTGTGGATGTAGAAAAAGTGGCTTAAGTTGTTCTATATCATATTACTATGTAAAGGAGTTAGCTGCTTAAATGCTCCTACAATGATATTAATGAAAGACATCGAAAACGAAAACGTTGGAGACAATTAGTTTATATGATTATCCTTGTAATAAAAAATAATTAATTATTTATATCATTAAAATTTATAATAATTATTGTTTAGCATAAGTTGTTAATAATTTTCTATAAAAAATGGATGTATTTGTATTATTTAACATTGCTTTCATTTATTTCGCTTTTTGGAGCTTCTGCCATCTTCAAATTAATTTTAAAAATTTTCATTTTTTTACAAATTCTTTATAAACAACCTTGAAAACTATAACAAGCATTATTTTGTTGAAAGAAATATTTAAAAATTCCGATAATTGTGTTTTTCGTTGATTTCTAAAAATTTTAATTTTTTTTTAAATTTACGGATTTTCGAAATTGCGGTAATTAGTTCTATCCACATCCAGTGGTATAGTAACGACAAAATTTTTTTTTTTTTAATTTTATGGTTCAAATAGGCTTAGAATGTCATGAACCGTCGAGATTTTAAGTTTGAGCGAAAAGAAAATTTTCTGTCTGTCAGTCTGTCTGTAACTTTTTTTGTGCGCACGTTTACTCTGGAACCGTTTAAGATATTGATTTGAAATTTGGTACACGTGTACTTTAACGAGATCTGGAACTAGATTATATTTTATCTTGTTCCGTCGAAGGGTTGGAGGGTAAATTGGGGTAAATAGGTAAATCAAGCAGGTAAGAGTCCATAAAATTGGTATTTAGTATAGAGAAGCTAAGGTCTCAAAAAAATTTTTGGCATCAGCCACCCTCATTACCACCCTCATCCTATTATTAAAGGGGACGAAAAAAATTGTGATTTAGTGTGTGTACAAGAATCAGAAACCTCAAAATATTTTTTTACTTCATCCACCCCCACTACCACCCCCCTATCACCACCCCCACTACTGATGTGGGGTATCGTTTTATGGGTTTTTGGGGTAGAGGATTTCAAATATTAAATTATTAAAGTTCCATAAACAATTATTTCCAAATACAAAATTTTTTCGTTGTGGGTGACTTGGATAGAAAATCTGGATGTGGAAGTAGTGATTCCTTGGGTAGCGGTTTTTTCAATGGGTAAACTTTTTAGTTTATGGCATTAGAAATCCAACAAAAAAAATCATTCAAATCCATTCATTGCACTGGACTATATATAATGTTTCATAGCAGTAAGATTATTTTGACAGTTTGTCAGCTGCAATCCGCTGTCAATGGCCATTTAAGACGGTAATAGGAATACCACGAGTGAAACAGTAAGAAGGCATACAGGGCCTTTAATTTACCGAAGCGTAAGGCCTACTGATACTATGAATTCTGCTGTATTGTAAGTATTTTTTCATCAGTAAATTATATTATTTTGACAATTGACAGCTACCAAGTTCTGTCAGTCATTTATACTTTAATGATTTTTGTTAATATTATTGAAATAATAAAACTGCATGTTAGCAAATAGGTAATGCTGTACCTGCAATACTACAAAAAGAGGTTTACTAACAATTTCACTGTCCTTAGTTCGAATTCACAAACTATACATAGTCCTGAGTTATTTCCCACAAAAGTGCCCGATGACTGGTGTGTTAACAAACTAAGAAAGACACAGGCGCTCGCTCGATCTATACCAGTTGACAAAGACGAAGTAAAAATACTCGAAGAAAGATGTCTCATAATGTGCTGACGTGTTTCTTGATTTAAATAAATTCAGAGTCGCATAAAGGATATTCCATTAAAGTGAGTCATGCCCGGCGCTAATAAATCTGCAAATAATATGTTCGTCGTTCCCACATTAAAATGAAATATTTTAATCATCTCACACCGTCATATCATTACCGTTAAGAAAAATAACCCGCAAGGTTTATTGGCTTCATCTTTATACAGTTAATTACACAGAAAGTTTAGAATTTTCAACGATAAAATTTAATAATAATTTTATTCACCAGTGAGATACAGAAATGTACATATAATAATATGGCAAGTCAGTTTTGCAGTATAATATAAAATAAACAATTAAATAGATAATTACTACAATATAAAATTAAACAATAGTATGACCTAATTACTAGTCAAATTGTATAAAATCACATAAAACAAATAAGTGAAGAACACGACACTAATAATTACATTATAGACAAACAATTTTGATATTATCAAAGGTTAATTTCGGTCTCTAATTTTACCTATTCAAATATTCATTTGTGCTATAGTAACCAACCTCTTTTATTAACCCCCGACCCCAAAAGAGGGTATGACGCGTATGTTTGTATGTTTGTCTGTCTGTCTGTCTGTCTGTGGCTTCATATCTCTTTAACAGGTGATCCGATTTTGATGTAGTTTTTTTATTTGAAAGAGTATTTTGTCGAGAAGGTTATAGGCCATATTAGATTTTGATGTTTGGTCGCCATCTTGTGGTAGGTTATTAAACAATATTATACAGTTGTAATGTGGAGCGTGTTTAAGTGTTGTTGTCAAGTGATTTGGTATGCTCAACAAATCACCATGCCTTGTGTTATATGGACGATACAGGTTTCTTTTGACAAAAAGGTCCATATTTTTTTTTAAATATAACACAGGCAATTAAACATAAAAATCCATGGTACCGTGAGGATTTCTTTTGTTTTTGTTACTCTGCAACTGTCATCATTATAATCAATATTAAATATTAACCTTATGATCCTCTTTTGACAGATAAAGACTCTGTCCCAATTTTTAGCATTTCCCCAGTATATGTTGTAGGATATATGTGAATGGGCTAGTGTATAATAAATGTTTAAAAATCTGGTGTACTTTTCAGTTGGCGAAACAGGCTTTATTCAACTGGCTACGGACATGTTCAATATGTAAATCCCATGACAATTTACTATCTAGTTGAGTGCTGAGCAATTTAGTGCTGCTCGATATGCCTATGTGTTCAATAAATTGTATATTATTCGGCAACAGTCTTTGTAAATAGAAATTAATAAACACAGTGTTTCTATTATTAAATATCAGTTTATCTCTTTGGCACCATGAACTAACTTCTTCCAATGTAAGGTGAACTAAGTCTTGCAGTTTCTCAGGAGTTTCTGCTGATAAGGTTACCGTGAGGTCGTTAGCAAACATTATTAAATGACCTCTGGTGAAATGGTTAGGAAGATAGTTCACGTATAACAGAAATAGTATGGGCCTAAGAAAAGAGCCTTGGGGTACCCCCATTGCTATATCTAACTACTGACTCCACCCCACTAAATCTTACTTTAAATGTTCTGCCTTCCATATAACTTAATATCCAAACCAATATGGTACATTTTTTGTTTTAATATATTCTTGTCAACGGTATCAAATGCCTTCGATACGTCGGGTAGTACCGCCAAAAACATTGCGTTTTTTGGCGAGACCGAGAACGTAACTAAATTGAAGTTGCTAAACATTTGTTTCTTGGTCTTTTGCAAATCTCTCCAGTCGTATTGGTCGTACTACAAAAATAAAAAATGGAGATTGTTCGCAATAAAATTTCGAACAGATCTAGAGATACAAGATCTCTATTAAATATGTACTAAACCTTAAAAAATGAAAAAGCCAATATAGTACCTTTTTAAACAATTTAATATAGCTTTAGTAATATTGTATCGATTTGTATAAAATTTTGGAAAAATACGCTCTTTATGGATGTTAATAACTACTACATTAAAAAAACCTTGAATTAAATATAATTAAAAGCCCTTTCAAATTAGGTATACGCGCCCTCATTCTATTTAATAAATTAGTTGCAAAATACAAGTCTTAAATACATCTTAAAATATTTTTTTTCTATCAAAAATAATGGCGCCATCCGAAATTATGGGAAATTTCACATCGAAAATTGACTCCACTAATAAGTATACAAAAATCTAAGCAATCGAAAACCACGTTGTGAAGAAAAAAACAATATTTGTTCGTGTTTGAGGTAATTTGTGGACATAGGACAACCATTGATGAACCGGATTCTTCATTGACGCCGCGCAGTTACCTGTTTGCATTTTTAATTTTAATAATATCGCTACAATACTTGGGTCAAAAACCGCTCGAGGACGAGCTTGATTTAGAAATTCCTTATGACAAAATACATTCATCGCATTGAATCATCTTTATTTTATCGCTGGCTGAACAGCTTCGGTTCATTATATTTACTTTAGAACCTTCCGTAAATTCTGGCATTTTTTTAGCCCTGAACAAATATTTCTTATACATGTTACACCATAAGTTGTGTAAATATTGACATTTCCTGGGAATTTTTTCAATTTAAATCTCATATATCTGTTATGAACCGGATTATTATAGTCAAATAAGTTAGTTTAGGAAAATTAGACGCTTTTTGGCAAATTATCGTGGATAGTGATAAACTGTTCAGTAAATAATTACGTTTTGTTTAGTGAAAAATTATAAGCGAACGTATCTAACAAAATTTTGCAAAGTAAACAACTAGAAATTAATTATCATAAAAAAAAACTAAAAAAACACGCTTTTATAAATACTGCACTAAAAAGTAAAAAATAATCATCAAACCTGTTTTCTCTGTCTACCCCGTGAGAGCCATAGTGTAAGCCGTGTTTGTAGTTAAGTATAAAAGGACAGGGTAGATAAAGGCCTTTTTCCGCCCATCGGCCATGTTGTATGTCATAATATTTTCCGAGTAGTATATGTCTTGACGAGTAATAAAAAACTGTTCTTTGGAATAGTAGATTATTCAGTGAGCGTATAATGATGGCTATTACTCGCGGGGGTGATGTTTACGGCACGAGACGAAGGCGTGTCGTAAATCATCCGAGTGTGTAATAGCCATTATACACGAACTGAATACTATAATTTATCTACGACTATCGCATATTTTAACTGTTTTAATCGTTTAAAAGTGAAAAAATAAAGTTTATTTACAGTAAAACGTTGACGTGTTAAACGTCAAACACGAAAATATGCACGAAAACATGGAAAAATGGATTCGCCGTTTCCTTATGAAAATTGCTAGTTCCTGATTGGTCAAAGGTGCGTTAGAATGAAAACAACTAGTTCCTGTTTGGTTAAAATATGTGTTAGAATCAGATTATGTTCATTATACGTTTGGTTGGAATAATGACTATTATTATTTGGCAATTGTTAAATGTAGGATGCAATGATTATACGATGGTCGTGGATAAACATATTCTTATTCAATACATACCACAATATGTGGTTTTGAGCGCTAACACGTTTAAATTCGCACGCAACGTCGACACTACTACGACTCCCGCGGAAACGATTTTGTTTTTTATACATTGAAGCGCTTGATGAAACAATATAAATTAACCATTATTTAAAAGCTTAAATGCTCAACAATGAAATGAGGTATAGTTTATCTTGTTTCATCGAGCCCATCTGACTGAAGACATCATTAGATTGAATTAAAAATGCCCCACGCTTTTATACTCAAATATTTTACTTATTGAAAAAATAATCGAACTAGTGAGAAAGAGAATAGATACCAATATACGGTTATGGGATTTAAGAGATAATTTATTTGTGAAACAGCGTGCTTTGCCCACTTCTTTTGTAACTAGGTACCGAGATTCCACAAAAAATGTTTTGTATTTTTTTGATGCGCATTTTCTTGGTCACTGGTTTATTAAGAAAAATCCAATTTATCAAGTTTTCGCTTGGTCCGTTCCAATTGGCTAGCAGTTTAGTTTCGGAGATAAATCATTGTGACACATAGGCGGACGGACGGACAAACAAGTCATCTAATAAACTCTGTTTTTCACTTTTGAATACCGACCGAAAAATATCTCATTATTATAAGACTGATAGGACTGAGTATAAAAAATTATACATTCTGTACCTGTTTGATCTAATCGCCCTGTAGGCAGCATCTTGTACCATAAAACACCTCCATAGCTAGAAAGGAAAAACATTTTGTATAAATTACTGTACCTGTTACCTGGTGAGGTCTTTACCTATTTTCTTATTTATATTAAATATAACCCATGGTACCTGTGTCAGACAAGTTTTTTCACAACTTTATGTATTTATTTACTCAATTATAAAGTGTCATATCTTATATATCTTTATATTTTTATTTTATGTAAATATATAAATGTCGCCCAAGTTGTTGTTAGAGACTAGATCATAAATTTACCGATTATAAGGATTCGTTTTATTCTAAGATCATAGCGAAATTGCAGGTAGAATCAGAGGAAGGTAATGAAATACTTATAGAATACCATCAAAATGGGTTCTGTGTATAATTTTTCATGGATTTTCATTTTCCTATTTTTTTTATGTTTACCGATATTCACGTAAAGTAAACAATACACCAGAAGCTCGCAAAAAATGTTATCCAAGATTTTCCTTCAGTAACAATTAAAAATTTGCCCAAAATTTGGCTAACTTTAACATGCTGGTAAATTTGTAAATGTGAATATTTTTATTCCTAACTTTTTCTGCATTGAAGTACTACCTTGAACTAAAAGATAATGCATTTATAACTTATATTAAAGTCAGTTATATTTTTTGGGCCTGTGAATAGTTAGAGGCGCAAAAAAATAAGAGATAACTATATTATATTGTTATTTTTATATGCCCTTTAAAACCCATTTTGATTTTTATTCCTAGCTTGTATGGTTTTCGAACAATTCAATTTTTTCTATAGGACGCACGCAAAAATTTCAAATAAACGAAAATTCGCGCGCATTAAAAATACAAATTTTGGAATTTTTTTCAATATCGATTTTCTTGAAAACCATGGCATATACAACAAAATGACAATAGGACTTTCTTTTAGGAAATTAGTCAAGCTTTCTTTTTTATGATGAGCAATTTTCATCGGTTAACGAGTTATCAGTAAAATAAGGCTTATTTCACCGAAGGGGTAGTTTTTTGGGGGAGTTGCGGCGGCACCCCCCCCCAGAACGGATTTTTGTGGTTTTGTGATGTATAACCCCTCCACTAACAGTTACTGAAGGAAAATCTCATAACATTTTTTGTAATGGAAATTTTTATAATTATTGGACTATAACTAAATTTAAACTATTTAAATCAACTGATACAATTTAAAATATTTTTTTTAATTCCCAGGAAAAAGATAGCTACAGTTTAAGGTACAAAGTAAGAGATAAATAAGCATGAGGAGGGAGGGGGGGGGAGTTGAGATAAAAGTGAATTAGTTTAACAACCTGATATTTAATATTTTTTAATTCAGTGTAAACAGGTTTCTGCGGTTGAAGGAGGAAGGTAAAAGGAGGAGTGGGGGTAAACGTAAAAAAAAATAATAAAATGAAAATCCATGAAAAATTATACACAAAACACATGTTCTTTCACATCATTATCAGTTAAATCGAAAATAACGTCAAAAATCGAATTTCTGTATTTGAAATTCCCGCCGTTTAGAGTCAGCCATTTTGAATGTTCCAATTCGCGAAAATCACCCATATAATTGGCATTTGTGCCATTAGAAAAGCAGTTTAATACAGTGAAAGTTGTGTTTGGTACTGTTTATAACTTCCTAAAGCATTAAAAAATACGGATAATGACATTAGACTTTTCTGATCTAACAAAATATATCCTTCATTTTTTTTAAATCGATTTATTTTGGTATTTTAAAGAAAATATTAAAAATCGACAACGAGATCACTATGGCATAAAAAAATTATTCAAGGTTAAATTCACAAAAAACGTTTTTTTGCGAATATCACGCTTTCTGTGGCTTGAAGGCCAATTGAGATTATTATAAAAATGAAAGATAATGAAATTCTGCACAAAAATGATCTCTTCCATTTTTTTATGTACAACGAACGATTTAGGCGAAAATGTGCCTCGAAGTTTCCGCGCAAGGCATAATATGCTCCATTTCATATAGTCCATGCATAGAATAAGTGCTTGTTCTATATAGGTATAGGTATAGTATTAATTAGCTGATCGATATATAAAATAAAATAAATATATACAGTGTGTTTCACTTGAAATGGTAACACTCCAATAATTTTTTTATTTTTCTTCCGATTTGAATCAAATTTTACTTAAGTATAGAACAAATTAGGATCTACTTATGACCAGAAAAACAGTCGCCTGCTACAAATGCAAAGCCACCTGCGGTACCAAAATATGCGAAGAAAATCAAAAAATCACATTAGGCATTTTTTTATCGGAAAATTTTGTTAATAAAACTCGCTCAGAATTGTCCAAAAACCTAAGTCCAAAATTTGATCAAAATAAAAAATATTGAAATTTTGATTAAAATAATGTCAAGTCCGAAAATATCTTTGAAAAACTGCACTATGGCAATTTTGTTTAAAGTTAAACTCAACCTGCCAGGTAGTTGTCAAGCAATTTCCAGTTTTTTTAAAAATAGTTATGAAATGGAGCATATTATGCCTTGCACAGAAACTTCGAAGCACATTTTTGCCTAAACCGTTCGTTGTAGGTACATAAAAAATGGAAGAGATCATTTTTGCGTGGAATTTCATTATCTTTCATAATAACCTCAATTGGCCTCCGAGTCATAGAAAGCGCGATATTAGCAAAAAACCGTTTTTTGTGAACTTTGACCTTGAATAATTTTTTTATACCATAGTGATCTTGTTGTCGATTTTTAATATTTCCATTAAAACACCAAAATAAATTGATTAAAAAAAATGAAGGATATATTATATATTTGTTAGATCAGAAGCCATATTTTTGTCTAAAATAACTGGAGTAGGACAAGTATGAAAAAATGCCAAATATAATTTTATCAAGTGAATTTTCTGAGATTTGTTTTGACAGTTTCAGCAACAAAGTTAACCTCCATCAAATGTCAATAGAAAATGGATTTGTTGTTCACTATTGTACAAGCTATACCGCCAGAATGTAGATGTTGCCCACTCCGTGATTTTCGTGAATTTTTCCATCAAATTTGTAATCAGCGACCTTGAAAACCCCCGACTAAAAATTTTTTCCACGAAATTTTAAATATTCAACTTGTTCCCTATGAATGCATATTTTGCACTTATGCATGCAATTTTGGGCCCTAGAGGGCTCCTAAACGCTTATAAATGGCACTATATGGTAATAAAAGTTTAAATAATAATAAAGTTTAACTTTTTGGAACCGTATACATAACGAAAGAGAAGCAAAAATCACGAAAAATGCGTTTCTTTTGCATAAAAGTGCATATAAACCAGAATTTTATGCAAAAAATCTGGTGGAGAAAAGATTTCGGCTTTTTCGTATTCGGCAGGACTAATAGTAATTTTGAGTATTTTCATTATATATTTCTGCTACAGAGCATTTTTGTTTGTGTGGCTCGTGGCTGTGTTATTAATAAACAAAGAAATATTTAGAAAAAACGACTACAAAATAAACGCAACTAAATTTTTGGTCAAAGCAACATTATTTGCTAACGAAAAGGAATTATCAAATCATCACAACGCATTATACCTAATTGTTGATTAGTTATTGTTAATTAGATACTAATACAGTTATTATCAGTTAATGACCGGTTGGTGTCACAAAAAACTTGGTCTAAACGGCGGGATGTACAACTCTAACCGATTTCTGGAGAGCCCTCTATCTGTCTGTTAATTCTGGCGGCACTTTCGCTGGAATTTGGGCGCCAAAACAATCGGCGCCAAAAAAACAAGAAATCTTAACTTACTCGCATTAATGGCATTACCCTAAGCCTAAACTATCATCTTAAATTATTCGTCACTAGTTAACTATTAGATGGTCAGTCCGTTCATAGAAAACACACCCATATAGCCCCAAGTTCCATCATTTGGAAATGTAAAAAGGGTGCACAGGCCTAAGGGATGTGCGTAAGGGTGGAGGGGCGAGGGGCAGATCTCCCTTCCCGATCCCTAGTCTGACTAGTCCTTATTTTATTATAACATCTGCCGTTGATATAGGCGGGAGGTCTGAGCACTCTGAGCGTTACGGAAAGGTTGTTTGTGTTTAGTCAGTTATGTAAAGTCCTCGGGACGGATCGTAGTGAGCGTAGCAGCGTGGTTTGTTGAAGTTCATTTAGTACGTGATATTAAATAAAAACATTGTGGAATACTTGGTTTATTTTGTGCGCTTCCGTGTTGAAAAGATCATTTCTAGTGAATTTGTTGTCTTTGTGTGTTGTTTAATGTAAGTACTTGGTAAAAAGGATTCTTGAATCAAATGTGTAAACAATTCGCGAGTGCCATACAAAGGATTACACTTTAGAGAAACAATATCGACTGGATGACGGAAAAAAGTAATTAATTTTGATTTTCTTTGGGTTGTTGAACGTATCATTTGTCTTTGTCTGGTTTAACGATTCTCTGTTCGCAAGCTGATAATTTGATGAAATTTTGCCATCATCAACCGACTGAAACGATAATAATATTACCTAACTAAACCGTTTGCATTTACTTGCATTTTTAAGTGCACAGAATTCTCAAATCAATCTCCTTAAGCTTTACCACCACATGTTCAAGTTTATTTCGGTGATGGTGGCTCCCGAACAATTCATTTTAAAATAAAAATTCTTAACACCTCGTAGAAAAATTCAGTGACAGAGAAAGACAAGATACACATGGAAAAACACGACTTGAAATATGTGTGTACTTATCTGTGAATAAAACAATTGTTGTTTTTTCTTTTTCACTTTTATGGAAAAGATGAAAATATTAAGGACACCTCAACTTAAACTATTGTAGATATATTTTGGTTATATAAAGAAGCACAAAAGAATCTATTCTTTGAGGATATGATTTTGCAGAGTGAGAGGGAAATCTGCGTTTATTTTCGGTTTTTATAAATAATTAAAAAACCAAACATACTACAATCTTTAAAACTGTTTTAAATAATTGCTATTATTCTAACGAATACAACTATACCTATATATTTTTTATTGTAAATTTCTGTTGTACGTGAATATTGTAGTTTGTCAATGAAAATAGTTCCTAATTTCATTATTAGAATGAGGCATGTTGTATTCCTTAGAGCAATGGGAAGTACCTGAAACTATTTTAAAGATTATACCATTTATGATTTTCTAAATATTTATAATAAACCGAAAATAAACACATATTTCCTTCTCACTCTGCAAAATCCTGTCCTTAAAAACAAAATTAATCGAAATACCGAATACAAACGTTATATTAGTTATAATAATATTTAGAACCTTAATTTCAAATTCGCAAGAAAACAACTTGTATTAGACCTCAGCATATGTCGTTTCGAACTCATTTGTTCTTATCGGTAGGATATTGATTTAAAAAATTAAATTGACAAACTTCTCGAAGATAAAAAGCACATCAGAGCTATTTTTATAAGCTAGCATCCGTTATAGGCATTTTCTCAGAAAACTAAAAGCTATTCACAATTATTGATATGAACACATTTCAAAATATTTTCATATCGAACCTTAAATTCGTATTCACAACAAATCAACATGTATGTAATTTCGACCTCAGTGCATTTCGTCTCATACTATCCTTTGTTCTCATCAGTAGGATACTGATTTATAAAATTAAATTCATAAATTTCTCAGAACTTATTTTTCTCGAAAATTATTGATACGAAAATAAAAAACACTTTAAAGCTGTTTTGATAAGCCAACATCCGTTATAGGTATTGTCTCAGGAAAATTGCAAAATTATTAATAATTATTGAAATAAACACCGGTTATATTTATCTCGATATTTATAATATGATTTAGGCTAAAAATGAATTATTTGTTAACAAAAAGAATATTTTTTCTTGCTAAGAACGAGTTATAAAGAATGCTTGTTTCTTAAAATCTTGTTTTTTTTTTATACCTATATTTCCAAATACAGGTAAAATAAAATATACGTAATTTTATCAACTTTCAACTTTATACAAGTGATTTTCATTCATAAGGCAATTTTTCAAGATAATTGCCTAAGTAGTTAGAATATCGGTTACCTATTTATATTGATATTTATATAAAAGTTAATGTTAAGCGTCCAGTGAAGATGTTCAATTAAATAATACATCTGTTTGGTAAAAATCACGTTCAGTAGTAGTCGCACGTTCAGAAAAAAATTATATATTATGTTCAGTAAAAATAATAATTCTTCGGTTGAAACATTAATGTTCAGTGAACGGTAAAAAAATGATAAACGTCCTATAAAGCAAAGTATGTGTAATAAGTATTGTTCAGTAAATACAATGGGTAGACGTTCAGAAAAAAAATTGTAAGTGTTCAGTAAAAATAATAATTCTTCGGTTGAAACAATAATGTTCAGTGAACGTTAAAAAAAAACGATAAACTTCGGTAAAGCAAAATATGTTCTCTGCATAAATAAATGTTCAGTAAAAATAATAATTCTTCTGTTAAAGCAGTGGTGTTCAGTGAGTAAAAAAACGATAAACGTTCGATAAAGCAAAATGTGTTCTGTGTAAATAATTATTTTGTAAAAACAATTGGTAGACGTTCAGAAAAAAAATTATCAGTGTTCAGTAAAAATAATAATTCTTCGGTTGAAACAGTAATGTTCAGTGAATGGTAAAAAACGATAAACGTCCGATAGAGCAAAATATGTTCTGTATAAATAAATTGTTCAGTAAAAATAATGGGTAACAGACGTTCAGAAAAAAATTACTTATAAATGTTCAGTAAAAATAATAATTCTTCGGTTGAAACAGTAATGTTCAGGGAACGGTAAAAAAACGATAAACGTTCGATAAAGCAAAACATGTTCTGTATAAATAATTGTTTTGTAAAAACAATGGGTAGACGTTCAGAAAAGAAATTATAAATGTTCAGTAGAAATAATAATTCTTCGGTTGAAACAGTAATGTTCAGTGAACGGTAAAAAACGATAAACCTCGATAAAACAAAATATGTTCTGTATAAATAATTGTTCAGAAGAAACAATGAGTAGACGTTCTGTTACTGAACTTTTTATATAATTGTTACACGTTCTATAGGATACTCTTCGCAGTTTTTTTGTAAATAATGTTAGTTTTAGACAATTTTAATTTTATAGTACGAACTTCGTAAAAGACTCAGTATAAAATAAAGTAAAAATAAAAAAAATATACCAAACCCCATTTGGGTTTCGAACCCGGGACCCTTGGATTCCGAGTCAAAAACGTAAGAACTACTCCACCATCTTACACGTATAAAAATGTAAATTTTTACATTATAAGACACGAGCTAAAATCATATGTTCACGGTTGTATATTACATTTTGAAATGTATATTTGTAAAATTTATAAATATTTAGATATTAAAATGAAATATCTTTCCACCAGATTTCTATTCGATTACAAAAACAAAAAATTAATTTTTTTTTCAAATTTAAATCGTTAATAACACTTTTATTTACCGATCGATTTTGTTCAAAAATATTAGTGTTCTTCCTCTAGCTAACACTAACTTACTGTCCAAATTTCAGTACAATCGGATTTTTCTTTCTTGAGTTATTATGCTTACAAGAAACGTGACGGATCGACGGACAGACAGACGGATATTTTGAAAGTTGTTCAGAATTCGTTCACTAACACAATGATATGAAAATTTTTTGTCTGTGAGCGATATTTACGGTTTTAGAAATGTGCCGATCAAATGAAATATAGTCTTCGTTTTCGTATTTGCGAAGAGTATAATAATAGTGTTTACTGAACGTTTATTGGTTTTATTGGGTAAATTGGATGAAATTTAAAACGTGGTACCTATCCCATATTTATTGTTGATGTTGATACATAGGTATATTAATATTGATATTTTCATTGAAAAAAAATCAGAATACCTACTTACTGAACTTTTTATATAATTGTTACACTTTCTATAGGATACTCTTCGCAGTTTTCTTGGAAATAATGTTAGTTTTGTATATTCTAAATTTCGTGATACCAACTTTGTTAGTGAAACAAATATATATGTAAAAAAGACATTATGGGATTCGAACACACAACTGGATTGCAAGCAAAACTTTAACCACTGGACTATCATACATTACTACAAAAATTGAATTGTCTGTAATATATATCATTCCAGAATTATATTTTAACGATTGGATATATTATTCTGGAATATACAATGTGTTTCACTTAAAACTTTTTTATTTATTTTTTTTCCGTTTTGAATCAAATTTTACTTAAGTATTATGAAACAAATTAGGATCTACTTATGGCCAGAGAAACATTCGCCTCTTACAAATGCAAAGCTACCTGCGGTACCAAAATATGCGAAGAAAATAAAAAAAAAATCATATTAGGCATATTTTTATCGGAAAATTTTGTTAACGAAACTTGTTCAGAATTGTCCAAAAACCTTAAGTAAGTTCAAAATTTGTTCTATATTTAAGTACAATTTGATTCAAATCGGAAAAAAAATAAAAAAAGTGAAACACTGAAATTAGTAAAATATATAAACAAAAAAAAAACATAGGAAATAACATTACGCAAGATTTCTATTTAAGTTCAAGCGACAAAAATTAAGAAAATATATATTTTTTTAATTTTACTTAATTGATAATAACTTTCTTATTTACTGAATGTTTTTCTTCAAAAATAGGGGTTTTCCTTTAGCCAACACTGACTTAATGTCCAAATTTCAATACAACCGGACTTTTCTTTCTTAAGTTATCGTGCTTCATAAGAAACGTGACGGACATTTTGAAAGTTGTTCAGAATTCGTTCACTAACACCGAGACTAACACAATGTTATGAAAATTTTTTGTCTGCGAGCGATATTTGTTTTAGAAATCTCTTCGTTTTCGTATTTGTAAAGAGTAACATGGATAATGAACATTAACCAATAACTTTTTTTTAATTGGACTTTACCGAGGACTTTACAAGGGTATTTCGTCGTAAGACTAAACTTTTATTCTTTCCAATTGTAGTAATTGTTGATTTTTCATTGTTTCCACTTTGTTCTTCAGTGTTTAGGTACATCCAGATTTACAAGCTGCCATATTCACTGAAAATTTTCTAAAGCTTGGTCCAATTTTTCTTTGTTTCTTATGCGATTTCCCAAATAATAAACTGATCTTAAAGTGATATTCATCCCATCTTTTCCAGTAGTTTTTTTTATTGAACATGACAATTTTTAGGTCATCTAGTTCCTTCCAAATTTCTACGACAGCAGTGGTTGTATGTTGTATGGTCTCTTAGCATTATATTCATTACCACTGAGATACTGGGCATAAAGTCTATGACATTTATCATGAAACGACTTTATTTTTCTTCGTGTGGCAAGTGGCGTAGGAGGTATTTCTATTTGCTGCCTCGTGCAGAGCTGATGGCACGTTCATTACGAAAATATTTGATTATTTTCAAAATATGTAACCTACGTGCCCTGAACAACCAATTATTTCCGCGTTTAAAACATTTCCTGTGTTATACAACTTTTCACACCGATATTTACCCTAAGCAGATCAGCTCGGGTTTCAGTGTATACTAGGTATAGAGATAATATTTTTTTTTGAAAAAAATCGACAAAACAACGATGGAATATAATAATGTTATTTTATCCTTAATAATTATAAAACGTTTCACCTTTCTCTAACAAAATGAATCCAAAAATTCTAGTATTATACAGTTGGATCCTCTATTAAATAAGTACAAGATTTGTAGGAATAACTTTGTTAGAGAAAGGTCATATGTTTTATAATTAAATAAATATAAAATAAATATCGTAATATATAATAATATATCTAGAATAATACATCGTTACTTTATCGATTTTTTACAAAGAATGATTGAGATTGTCAAAAAAATTTAAAAAACTGATTTCGTATCCTATTTCAGGACCTCATATCTCTGGTTCATTAAACCTTACGTTAGTTACAGTTAAATAAGCTACTATTAATTACAAAGAATATATAGAAAAGTACATTATCTATTTACTAGCATATTTTAAGTCTATACGTATAACAATAACTATAAAATAATTACAAGTCTGTATCCTAACTCAGCATGACTAGGTAATCAGAATTCTTTTTTTAATAAAACTAATAGATAGTTTAGTGAAAACATTATATTTTTCAGTGTATTTTATTTCCTTTGGCAAAGCATTAAATGTTTGAATGCCTTTATAGAACAAAGATTTTGATTCCACTACCATATCATTTACACTACGACTGAAGTATGATGCAGTGTAACTTTGATTTACTTTCTTTATCTTAATTTCCCTCAGTTTGAAGTGCCAATATGTAAAACGTAGGTTTTTTGACATTTTTTGCACTTCTTTACTCTACGTCATAAACATCTTCTGCTGCTGAACCGAGTGTCGAAACACATTGAAAACCAATCTAAAATACCAGGATTTTCGTTGGCTTGAGTTTAAATTTCAAGAACTTCTTAGAACGTATTAAGAACACTTCACCTTTGTTTTAGATAAGATAAAAACGATCTTTATCTCAAACACTTCCTGGCGAGCGTAATTTTAATTGAGATTGATTCATTGTATCTCGTGGATGTCACAAACCCAACTTGTCTCTTTTATTTTTAAACGAAATTTATGCCGCCTAGTTCTTCCATGTTTTTTGAAAGCTAGAAAAAAGGATATGGAAAAATAATATTGCAGTTTTCGGTCTATAGTCAAACGAAGATAATCTATTAAACGATACATTTTCCCAACTCGAATTGATTTAAATGAAACACATGAATAATATATATTGTCCATTTATTTATTTTATTTTTAAATCATGATTTTTATCAACACTGATAGTGGGGGTGGCTGATACCAGAAAGATGTTGAGAGCAGGGTTGGCATGTTTAAAACAAAATCTTTTAAACAAAGTGTTTAAAACATGTTTAAAACAGCGCACTGTGTTTTAAACAAATGTTTAAAACATATTTAATACACAAGGCGATGTTTTAAACAACTGTTTAAAACACACTGCGATTTTTTAAATAAATGTATTGTTTTGGAGTTTATGGAAAAGCAGCAGTTTATGGAAACAGGAAAAACTGGTTTTTTGTTTAAAATGAAAAAAGAACTGTTTTTTTTCAACCCTGGTTGAGATGCTTCTCGTAACCTCTGCACTAAATCCCATTTTTATGAACTCTTGCTTGCTTCACTTATTTACCCCCATTTACTCCCCCCCCCCACCCCTTCAACGTAATAAGATCAAAATATAAGTTAGTTTCAGATCTCGTCATAATACATACGTGTAACATATTTCAACTCAGTATCATAAACCGTTCTTGAGTAATCGGGTGTACAAAAAAAAGTTACGGACAGACCAGACCGACAGACATATATTTTTTTGGTATCAAATTTAAAATTTCGACGTTTCATGACATTTTAAGACTATTTGAACAAAGAAATATATTTTTTTTACCGTTGCTATACTACCACGATATGAACGTAATATAAAAAATTGCTGGTTTTTAGCGAGCAACATTTAAATAGGTACTTGGGTGTTTTGCGGTTTTGGAATGCTGTTAAACAGCTCACTATTCACTATTTATTTGACGATGTTCTATAAACCACAAACATATACGCAAGTATATCTTTAGAAAGAAGTAATTATTTCTGTTGTCACATACACCTATGTCTGTAATTCCTGTCTAAATATGTCTGGATAATCATCAAACTCAAAAGTCGTTATCCGTTCTCTTATCTGTAAATGTGCTGATAGTAAAGTGTTGTATCAACACGACGACAATATATTAAATTAACGATTACCAATTCAAATAATTCTTACATTATCAGCGTTTACCAGAAAATATCTCGAGTCCTTCATGTGGCCTTGGGTGTCATTTAGTTTCATGTGAAAAATTTGAGTTACGTGTTTGAGACTTAAACAGACGACGAATCCAAATCTTTACTTACGTTTCTTTTCTTTTATGAATGGTACACAAAAACCACAAAGGGAATTATTGGGAACCATATGACGCAGTTTAAGTTATCGTGAGGGAACGCCTTTGGAATGTTTGCATGTTTTTATAAAAACATTTGAAAATTTGCCATAAAAATAAAGTTGATACATTGCGAAAATCCACAGTCCATATAATAGACCATGTGCCAGACCTCTTAAAGTCATTATAATTTGGGGGGACTGAATGAAACTTTTACCACCCGTTTCTGGGCTCATGTGGAGCAAAAAAATCGGGGGGGTCCATCATGGGGAGGTAGCTTTCAAATATGGCGGCCATTGAAAATGGCGGCCCGACTGCGAATCTTTAAATTCAATTATCTCGAGATCAGGTGAAGCAATCTTGAATTTCCTTTTTTCTAAATGTAGGTTAATGAATTGACTACATTTTTGTTCGTAATGTTTACCGCCAAAAAAACAGTATTTATCGGTCAAAATTCGAAAAAACTAAAAATTGGGTTTTTGAAATTTACGTTCTGCTGCTTATTGGACTAACGGTTGGGTATATCGAGAACGTGTTCTGAATAAGAGTTTTAGAGCAACATCTCACCTTTAAAACGCAAAAAAGAAATTGAAGATCGGATCAATAGAACCCGACATTTCGAGATTCAAAGTGGACGGGGCGGGGTTGAGCATTAATACTGTATTTTAAAATAATAGTGTTTATCTATCTGTCCTTATAATTTTGTAATCGAGCAATGTCGTCCTTTTGGATGAAATATATAGACCTAGTGGAGCAACTTCTCGCTTTTCTTCGGGATAATCGGGAAGGAAATTGGTTTCTGTTCTTAGCTGCCGTTGAAGAAATGGTGCCTTGGTGTTTTGCACTGGATAGGGTGAACTACTCACGCTATCTATCATACCACTTCATTGGATTAAAACTGGAAAAGGATACCCCTTTTGTTCACCAATACTTCGTAGATGGAGGTTTTTCAGTACAACTAAGAAGCAAAAACCCTTTTTCTAGAATTCCAGTAGACCAAGCTATCGAAGGCACCCAAACTGTTGGAGGTACTAAGGGTTTCAGTCTAAAAAAGTAGGCTGTAGCACGGTACTCTGTTAATGCTGAGCACAGAGCTTCTGCAGTAGGAAACCTCCGCAGCGTCCTATCATCCAGCGAAACAAATCACTGCCATCCTGACCTCCGAAGCCCACGGATAATTAGAGATGAGTAAGATGTGACACGTCTCACAGAACTTCTAGCCCACGAGTAGACGAACCCCTTTGATCCTAATCCTTCAGATATTGTACATTTATCTACTGGTATATGTGTTGATGAATCAACAGCTTCTGATCTCATTAATTTGGAAAACAAGGGGAAAATAGCGTATCAAGATTTCACGTTTCGCTTAGCCAAAGGAGAAGTGTTTCATAATCCTATTAAGAAAGTGGGTCTCAAGATAAGTAGACCAAAGACGAGCAAAACGACCAAGGTTGGAAACAAAGAAGTAATCCTCCGATGCGACCGAAATCTATTCAGCAAAATGATTTATATCGCAGAAAATAAAAAACTTGACATGAAGGAAGTGTTCAAATATCCTCTGGCGCCATTTCCATGAACTCTGGAAAATGTTGATGAGTCTTTGAAGAAAACCTGCAAATCAGTGTTTGCCCATCACTTACAAAAATACATCACCCCTGCCAGTGAATTTTCGTAACAGTTGGTGAAATCTGCTTCAGGATCACATCCAAGACCGGCTACATTAAAGACGGTCGTGTCACATCTACTGGGAGCGAAACTGTTCCTGAGCTGTTCTGCACTCAAGAAGAAGCTGATTCCAGAATGATGCTGCATGTAAGGAACGCGGCTGCATCATATGAATCAGTTCTTTGCTTTTCAAACGATACGGATGTATTAGTTTGGACCGTAGGTTTATGCAAAACCATAAAAAGCAAAAACTTATGTATTGTGAAGAGAAACAAAAGTGTTTTAACAGTTATTCAAGTTTCCCAGATAGTATCTGCCTTAGACGAACAACTTGTTACAGCTCACATCGGGTATTATTGCTGGTCTGGCTGTGACGCAGTCAGCGCTTTTACTGGCCAGGGAGCCATTTAAGCTTTTGTGCAAAAAGGAGCAAAGATTTATTGAAGCGTTCAGCAAGTTAGGCAGAGATTGGGTGCTGTCTAATGATGTTGATGACGCCATAGAGGAATTCGTGAGACAGCACAGTAATCGTGCCAACTATCAGGCCGGAATTTTGCTCAGAAGCCTGGAAATCAGACCAATAATTCCTTTGCTCATGGGTGGGAAAAGAACATTTCTGGTAACTTATGCGTCAAGTGGATGGAAGGCTTGCCAGCACCGGAGTGCGTACTTTCCTTTTTGCGGTGCCACTGCAAGAGGAACTGTGTATCAGAAACTTGCTCTTGCTTAACAACTCAAATCCAACGCACCGAGCGCTGTGGGTGCAAGGGACGTACCAAAGCAACAATAGATGAGGAAGAGTACAATTATAATAGCTGCAATAGTGACTCTAGTGAAGAAGAATAAATTCAAGTTTATTAATAATATTAATAAGGCATTTTTATTTCTTTTAGTTGTTCACATATCCCCCTGTTGCTTTCAAATTTGGCTCGCCGTCACGTCTCGCCTCACGGTGCTCAAAGCACCGAGCGCTTTGTCAATGCGCTCAACCCCGCCCCGTCTGCTTTGAATCTCGATATCTCGGGTTGTGTTCATCCGATCTTCAATTTCTTTTTTGCATTTTAAAGGTGAGATGTTTCTCTAAAATTCTTATTCAGAACATATTCTCAATATACCCAACCGTTACTCCAAAAAACAGCAAAACGCAAATTTAAAAAAACCTTATTTTTCGTTTTCTCGAGTTTTGACCCATAAATATTGTTTTTTCGGAAATAAACATTAAGAACAAAACTGTAGTCCGTTCATTCACCTACATTTAAAATAAAAGAAATTCAAGATTGCTCCATCCGATCTCGAGATAATTGAATTTAAGAATTCATAGTCGGGCCGCCATTTTGAACGGCCGCCATATTTGAAAGCTACCTCCCCATGATGGACCCCCCCGAATTTTTTGCTCCATATGACCCCAGAAACCCGTGGTAAAGGTTTCATTCAGTCCCCCCAAATTATAATGACTGGTAGATCTGGCACATGGTCTATAATAATAAAATATCATGTTTGTTGTGTTTTTTTTTTTTGCCGAGGTAAGAGAAAATGTGCCACGTGTTTGTATATAATGACAAGCTTATGATTTGGTTACGATAAATTTCACTATTCTGTAATGTTTGTGGAAATTAATTTTGTTTAGAATTCGAATTGCCAAATGTCACGACATATTTACGTTCTTATCTTCTTACTATGTTGTTTATCCAAGGTTAGTTTCCACTAACGTTTTTTGATCATTTCCCAAAAATTCGCGTTAAATACTTTAGTAAGTACGTTACGATTTTGTTGTTTCGTCTTCATTGTTATATTATTATACTCTTCGCAAATACGAAAAAGAAGGGCATATTGCATCATATCAGTGTAAATTCTAAACAACTTTCAATATGTCCATCTGTCCGTCCGTCACAGTGAGTAGGCGCTTTAGTGTGAGGTTTCCATTTTTCTGTGATGCTTTTCTTTCTTAGTAAATAAAAAAGTTGTTAATCGTTGTTAATCATTTACATAAAAAAATGCCTTAATTTTTGTGTTTTGTAATTGGATAGAAATCTTGTGCAATGTTATTTCTTATCATTAAACAGACATACAAAAAAATGTTTTCCAAAGATGAAAGACACCTATCCTTATGTTTTTTGAGTCGCTGATTCCAAATATCACGTCAAAAAAATATATTTCACTGCTCAATTCTTCGCAAATTGACATTTCATCCCTAAATTCGGGGTTAAATGGCTATTAAATCTAATAGAACGACACGCCTTGAAATGAAACTTCTGAATCGTTTAAAATGGCTCTAGTCACATACTCTCAACCTTCTATCGTCCCAAAAAAAAAACTAATATTACTCCTTGTTCTGATTTTTCCATAATAGACTGGCGGTACATGACCAGTCAGGTGCAACGTTTTTAAAATGCATGCCAATCATATATATGAATGAAATTACCATGAATATGCCAGAAATGCAAATTTTAGGCAGTCGTCGCGTGCACAAGGGGTTGCCAATCGGTTTTTTTTGTTTTTTTTTTGTTTTATTTATTTATTTTTTTTTAATGGATGCCAATAGTGCCAAACGAAAAGCCGTGAAAAAGAATCCAGCGGAAATTCATTGGCATGCAGTTTCCGCGCTCAAAACAACTGTGCACATTAAATCGTAAAATTTTTTGGTGTTCTTGATTTTGGATGATTTTGATTTTGGATTTTTTTTTAAGGCTTTTCGTTTGGCACTATTGGCATCTATTAAAAAAAAAAATAAATAAAACCCAAAAAAAAACAAAAAAAACCGATTTGCACCCCCTTGTGCACGCGACGACTGCCTAAAATTTGCATTTCTGGCATATTCATGGTAATTTCATTCATATATATGATTGGCATGCATTTTAAAAACGTTGCACCTGACTGGTCATGTACCGCCAGTCTATAATACGCTTGTGAGGTCTTGACAGATCGGGGTTAATACAGGGAATGTTGATAAGTCGAGTATCTTTGGACCAGGAGACGCAAAAACAACCCCCGGGGGTTGAAACCACCCCCTCCCTTAATGAAAATATTGCGAAAGGCCTGAAGAACGGTTTCCTCCAGTTTTCAAGGGCGAGTAACACGATAATTCTAATACTTTTTCCCACTCTTCTGAAAAAAGAACTACCCCTTGTTCTGATTTTTCCGTACTACGCTTGTGAGGGCTTGACAGATCGGAGTTATTACAGGGAATATTGATAAATCGAACATCTTTTGACCAGGAAACGCCAAAACAACCCCGGGGATTGTAACCACTCCCTCCTTGAATTACAAAACATTCCGAAAATACTGCGAAAGGGCTGAAGAACGGTTTCCCCTGGTTTTCGAGGGCGAGGTACACGATGTGGTTATTTATAGTAAATAAAAAAGTTGTTAATCGTTGCGGAAAAACTAACGTACATATCTTAGCTTCAAAGGAAGTAGAGCATTAATTTCTTTTTTAAGTTGGCTCTTTTAATCTACTCCCATTACACCTTCACCGTTTTTGATTTCATAAAAAAAAAACAGAGTTATTTGAATTTGTTTATAACTAACAATTTCGAAAATTATAAACAGCTGCAATAAAAAGGGTAAAAAGGGTTTAAATCTTGAAAAAAAAAATCTCTCTCCTTGATCTTAAAGTACTTATAAAAAGCTAAAATTTGAGCCATCGTACTCATTTCTTTGTTTTGATGTCAGGATTTCACAAGGGTGCAAAGTTTTAGCAACAATAGTCATTTTGATTTTAAATTTTAAGTGGTGATTGTACTTTATAAGAGCTATATTTTCCAAAATTTCATTGAATATTATCCATTATTTTCCATAGGACCCACAGATTTAGAGATATTCAACGAAAACCGATGGAAAACAGTGTCAAAAAAATTAAATTATTTAAATAAACAATACGTCGACCTTGCAGAAACTGCAAAACTGTGAACTTAAGTTGATTCCCTGAACACGTTAAAACAAAAAAAAAACTGCCCTGACCAGACAATTCACATTGCAAATTTTTTAGTCGTAATTTGGCTCCACTATATGTATTTTTTGTGGAGGGAATATAGATCATACCTAATTAAATATGAGAGTACATTGGAAACCTTATTTTATGAAAAGAAATTGAAAACTGGGTACCGACATTGGTAGATTAAATATTAAAGAATCGCGCTCCTTATTTTGTAAACAGAGTTCTAAGCATTCCATAAATTATTTCCTCATATTTCCTAAGTACGTCATGGCCGATTTCACCAACAATTCGGGCGCCAAGGTCTTATAAATTATAAGGTCGTTCCTTCTATACGTGATATTTCACGATTCCCAAAAATGGCTTAACATATTTTGATGAAATTTTGTATTTGTGTAGACTTAGAGAATAGGTTACTTTTGTGGAGGTGTTGAAGGTTAAGGAAGATGGTGGGGGAGAGGAATCTGGTGAGAAAGTGCCAGATTGACCACTTTCACTTAGCGAGACATCACAGAAAATTTCGCTCGTCTTCGGCTCAGAAAAGTTGTTAAAAGTTTCCATAGAAACGGCAGACAATTCTCAAGAATGTATCAGCTATTTGTGCAGTAACTCCTGAATATTAACATTTAATAGTCAAAAGTCGAACAACAATACAAACAACGGTTGATATAACATACACTACACACATTTATTTGATAAGCGACTAAGATCGGGACTAAGGTATTATGTAAGACGGTTTGCCCTAGCGCATTTAGTTGAGCTTGTCAAATAAGTTTCAGATTATAGATGAAAAAATTTCCAAGTCGTCAAAGTCCAAAAATAAATTTAGTATATTTATTTTGATATATCTTCGAAGTAGGACCTTGTAAGTGATGAAGTACAAGGCGGCATTTAAAAAAAAAACTAATTCATTTCAATGCTAGCAAACAAACCTATTATTTACCCGCCTCATTTGTTTACTACAGAATTAAAAAAGATAGGAATAAAAGCGGATGATAAGCAATTGTTTTATATGGTTATCTACTATCTAGTACCGGCGAGGTCGCTTGGCACGATTCAGTTTGAGGAAATCATTCATTGTTATCTTAAGTAATTGTTTTTCAAGATATTTATAGAAGGCACTGCCTGGCATGTTTCTTATCAAAAATAATATTTACAGCTTGTGAAGTTATGAATGATCTCTGAAGGCACGGTAACAACAAAGACAACGGCAGTAACTATAGTGTATGAAATGCTAAAACGCCTAATTTTAAGTTCAGAGGACTAGAAACACTGACAACATCAGTAAGCATATTCAGGATCTTGACTTGCTTTAAATATGAAACACACCCTAAAAGAATCTGAACAATTACAGCCAAGGCACCTATAGGTCTAACTACTTTGTACAGGGCCTTCATTAAAGGTCGAGAATTACCGAATTAATACACAATAAAATTGTGAAATTGTCAGTCAAATTAGAGGTCTCTTCCACCGCATAAAAAAGACAAGACTAACAAAAAGGTTAGAGACCGGTGGTTCATTCCCCATTCTTTAGAAAACCAGGACTTTAATCATTAAATTGATGAATATATTGTAAAGAAGTTATTTAGGTCGATTCAATTTTCCTATTATTTCGAAAATTGTTTCCCCCTTGTGAGAAGGTTCACTGACTTTTATATTAGAGTCACCTGAGGAGTCGCTATTATAATGCCATTAAAAAGAAAATATTTATATATCCGAGTGAAAGTTGCAGTCGGGCGTTGCCAACTGTGGTTATTAGTGTGTCAAAAATGACGTAGAGGATTAGAGTAATGTGGATGGAAATTTTTTAATTGTACAGAAATATGCCGTGTTGTAACAATTCAAATTGTGAGGTTCTCCACAAATGGAATCAGGCACACACTTTATTTTCAAAATGGAGGTTTTATGTTTTATTTGGTAATAAATCTAAAAAATTTGGTTTAAATAGATAAACACCTAACGACAATTGTGTAAATACATAAGCTTAAAGGGGTCTACAGACGATCCAACCACCCAACCAATCAACCTTTTCGGTACACTTTGAAAATTGCCATAACTCGTAAAAGTGAGCTGGTCAATCTTCAAAGTGTACCGAGAAGGTCGGTTGGTTGGATCGTCTGTAGATCCCTTAAAGACGATCCAACCACCCAACCATCTTGGTACGCTTTAAAAATTGCCATGACAACTCGTAAAATCAAGCTGGTCTGCTGGAATTCCAGCGTCTTCAAAGCGTACCGACAATGTTGGCTCCAGTAGACCAACTCACTTTTACGAGTTCACATGGTAATCTTCAAAGTGTACCGAAGAAGGTCAGTTAGTTGGTTGGATCTGATCTGTTGGATCTCAACAATAAAAACAAATCGAGAAAGAAATATTAATGACAACTTACCTAATAACAGATAAGGACCAAATAGTTATTGAGCAAAAGGGTCATAACAACTCAAGGGTTATTGAAATTGTCCAGATTTTACAATCAAGACATGCTACCACGTGGGAATTTGCACAAAAACAATCAGTAATTTCTCCTAGGAAGAAAGGTACACACAGATATATTATTCTGTTGGTGGAGGATTTATCAAATGGGACATCTTTGTGCGAAAATTCTTAACGGCAATAAACAATTCCGCTGACTCTCTCTTAAGGCAGTAAATCACATTAGTCCAATCAATGAATGTCCAAAAGGGATTGTAGATGATGTGGAGGGGGGGAAGAATTTTTCTCTTCAGGAATGTGTTGGGGGTAGTTAGGAGGTAAACATAGTAAAAGTCCCCTAGCCCTGTCGCTTCAGGGGAGGGGAGTGGAAAGGTCCCTCTTTTCTATGTATTCTTTTCTATAGTATTTTACGCAAAATTAAACATAATTAAATTTCCTACAAGAACGCCTATATTCATTTTCTTCCTATGTGTTATAGTTTCGGAGATATTCGCCAGCGAAAATCGATAATTAATAAATAAATCAATTAGGTATCTGACACTTCTCTAACAAAACGGTTTACCGTGGTCTGCTAATAAATCACAGTCACAAAATAATCTTTATTTTGCAACATTCGATGTATTTACTAACGTTATATTTTGTCGAAATGTATACATTTCCTTAAATATACAGTGACTCACTTAAAATGAAAACACCCTTATAATTTTTTCATTTTGTTTCTGATTTGAATCAAATTTTACTCAAGTATAGAACAAATTAGGATCTACGTATTACCAGAAAAACATTCGCCTGCTACAAAGGCAAAGCCACCTGCGGTATCAAAATATACGGGAAAAAATTAAAAATCATATTGGTGGGTCTTGACGAATTCACGTATCCACCACAAATTGCGGAAACTGAGGATCCCCTTTGCCAGATGAGCTTATGTATGAGAAATCCCCCATCAATAACCAAATCAAATTTTGGTGTATGTACGTACGTTTTTGGTGCCGCCACAGTAGCATGAATTTAGAATTTTTTTTAGAAGGCTAGGGGCGGGGACTTTTAGCATGTTTATCACCTAACTATCCCTAACACATTCCTGAAGAAGAAAATTCTCCCTCCTCCATGTCCTCTACCACTATTTCGTTGACTGGACTATATCTACCAGTGCATCTTTCGAAAAATTCATATTTTCAGATTTTATTTAATGTAAACTTCACTGACACATACCCTCTTAAATAGTGACAGAATATACTAAGGCTTAAAGTACATTAAATTACAAAATGTAATAGATGCAGACAAACTTGCTTGTCGCTTTGAGCGTTATATCGCTGCAATAGTAGTGCAGATATGGATGATCGTGTGCGTACCACGCCATTTATTTTGGTTCACATTTTATTTTGTTAATAACTCGACTAAAATATAAGATGGCAACGCCGCGCGCTGCAGTGTAAGTACCAACGGAATATATACCTGGATAGAGAATTAAGAGTCAAATATAAATATATAAAAAAATATTGGGTATTCCACTGAAAAAATCCTAGTATTAGCTTGCCACCACTATGTGAAACACCCTGTAGATTAGACCAACCCAAAAAAAAAAAATTTGTCATATTTTATGTCTCACCCTGTAAAAATGTTCCTTTTTATGTAAAAGAAAAAAATGCTCTTTTGATTAAAAAAAAAAAATGAATTTTAAAATGTGCTACCACGCTTTAAAGTACGCTATTTCAATAATTTTGCGTTATCTATAAAAAGTAGGCTGCGGGCTTCATCTAATATATGTTTTTTAGTGCCAAAGTGGTTTTTCACTTTAAATATTATATAAATAATTGGAAATTATCGAGTAAAATTTTTTTGTAAGAAACCCGATAAAAAAAATCTACTTTAAAATGCTAAAAAATGGACAAAAGGAAAATCTCAAATAAATCTGCTTTCGGCCTGCCGAAAATACTTTTTCAATATGTTCCAAAACATATCTAAACCAAAATTTACTATAATTACTTGCAAGCGAGCAGAAACTAGAGTGCGAAAATTAAAGTTTTCAGGGTGTATTTCACAATTTTACTAATAAAAGCACCAAAAATATATCATTAAAATTGTAAATAACTAATGAAGTTACTTAAATAATATTTTTTTCTTGGAAAATTATATTAATTATAGAAAATATTGTTTTTTGAGGCCCGGGTTGTTTAAGTTATTCACCAATGTAAATAATTATTATTAATAATAATTTTTTAATTTATTATATATATTTTTTTGTTTTTGTACATTTTTTTGTTTCTGCAATTTGTAAAGCTTGTTTTTGTTCTTCATCTATTGTAATAACATTATTAAATCGAGAAGTCAACGCAATTTGACATTCAGCAGAATCATTGACAACTTTAAAATTTATGCATACATTTTTTCCACACACATAATGATGGGCCTGATAAACAAATACCCGAATCATTTTTTTTTGGATCTACAAACCTCTAACATTACGTTGCGGCTCCCGTAAATTTTCTTTTTTTGAATTTTGTATCATTTTTATTTTTATTTCATGAGTCACTTTATCATCAAAAAATGCAAGGCACACGAGTTCCTCCGAAAGATACCAGAAGTGATTGGTGAATTTATTTTAAAATAATAATATTTCTTGTCCTCGTCATGAACTTATTAGAAGATTTATATGAATATGAAAAATAAATAAAAAATTGTCTAGAAGATTTATATGAATATGAAAAAATAAAAAAAAATTGTCTCAATTATTATTAAATAAATTCACCTCTGGTATCGGAGGAACTGGTAAGCCTTGCATTTTTTGATGATAAAGTGACTCATGAAATAAAAATAAAAATGATACAAAAAAGTTAAAAAAAAGAAAATTTACGGGAGCCGCAAAGTAATGTTAGAGGTTTTTGTAGATCCAAAAAAAAAAATGATTCGGGTATTTGTTTATCCGATTTTATATCAAAGAAAAGTTTAAATTTTTTTAAAATTACAAATATAAATGTTGACTCTTTAAAGAAAAATCCAGATCTATGGAATTCAGGCCATCATTATGTGTGTGGAAAAAATGTATGCATAAATCTTAAATAGGGATTGCAATTTACCGGAAGTTTTAATAACCGGTAAATCGGTAAATAAAAATGTAAATAACCGGTTAACCGGTATTTACCGGTAATTTTTAGAATGGATGATTAGGGTGGCGAAAATGGCAATTGGCTTTTTCCATGTACAAAATTATCTAAATTTACAAAAAACATTTTTTTATGCGTATATATAATATAATGAACAAATAAATGGTTTTTCATCAACAGTAAGATCACAAGAGCTTTTTTTTATCGGATAAATTTCACTTTGTAACGAAATAATTTTGCCAAATCAGTGATTTTATAAGAAAAACTGACATGAAAAAATCGCGAGACCAAAGGTCGAGCGAATTTGTCAAATGTCAGTTTTTCGAGCAAAATTACTGACTGGCAAAATTTTGAGTTAAAAAGAAAGGACCCCACACACCATATAGGGGAATTTCTGCCTCCAGTCAAATTTAATCTAACCCACGTAAAAATGTTCTTTTGAACCCCCTGAACAAATGTTCAAATGCAGCCAGGTCCGAAAAGGTCTTCGTTTCGAGATATGGAGCCCCAAGGATCGTTCCAAATCCAAAATCGCCCAAAGTTACCTTGTCTTAATGACTAAATTCTATTGCTGTTTCCATAGAAATCAATAGTAAAACAACGAAATATCAAGTTTTATTTCACACTTTTTTATTTCTTTTTCACTTGTTAATAATGACATTGTTTTGATTCATTGAATTTCCTACTATCCAAGAACGAGTGTGTTATTTTTTAAAAAATATCGGCATTTTTTGAGTACGTGGACACGAATTACTGATCGAAATTGTTTAGGTAAGATTACCACAGAAAATTCCATAATCATAGTTCAAATAAGAATCAGTGGACCTGATTAAATTGCCCATTTAATGGGCATTTAAAATAAAAAACATGATATACTCTGAAAGTTCAAATAAAAAAAGAACAATTCTAATCGTAGGAAGCTCGGAGAACAATAATTCATCATAAGATTTTGAGTCACAGAACTTAACAGAAGTTTTTTATTTAAAAAAAAAAGTATCACAACTTTATTCTTGAATTGAAAAAACTGCAGCGAAGCCTTTGAAGACCCACGGTGTCATCAACATGAGTAAGAAATATGGTGTTATTTAAGAATTAATTATGCAGTTCTGAATTTCCATAAAATCAAAGCCAACTTTAATTTAATTTCAATTTTAAAACGTATTTGGAACGATCTTTAGGGCTCCATATCTCGAAACGAAGACATTTTTGGACCTGGCTGCATTTGAACATTTGTTCAGGGGGTTCAAAAGAACATTTTTACGTGGGTTAGATTAAATTTGACTGGAGGCAGAAGTCCCCCTATTCGGTGTGCGGGGTCCTTTATCCATAAAAGAAAAGCTCGAGTGTTTTTTGGCAAGATAAATTAACGACAGAATATGTGAACGAACAAAAACAATAATTTATTAAAAATAATTATAATTTTCCCAAAACGACTCATATTGTACAGTATAGTTTCCATAATACTTAAAAATTATAGCTGACAGTACAGATTTCAAAGTGACGTGCGACTACTACATGTACTCTGCTTTTGAGGAACAGGCATTTTTATCGGTGATTAAAAACGATGCACCTTTTTTATCGCTGTCAAAGTGACAAAAATGTGACTGTCAAACAGACTTCTTTATATAAGAGTTAATTTATCAAAAGGAAAACATATAAATGAAACAAATTTAAATAAATAATTATTCTGTAAATAACAAAAATATCCACTTAAATAACAAAAATTATAAACATAAACTCAAATATGGCATTTACTGAATACCTAATCTAAAAATACAATATTTTTTTAAAAATAGCCTGTTAAAAGGATTAGTTTTTCAAAGCTATATCTGTTAGTCGTCTGATATTTGTGCATAGAATACCCCAGCTGAAGATGCCCTTCTTCAATTGATATTGGTGGGTCAATAAGTTAATAAGAATTGGTAATAACATAATTCTAAATGTATTCCAAGGATATTTGCGGCAGTGAAATATTCAATTTTCTGTCGTAAGATATTGTCAATGTCTCTCTTGTATTTCTTAGGGCCTGGTGTTTGGAGTTTACTTTTTATAATATTATTTATTAATTGTTAAAAGTGCTCGGTGTTGGGACAATCACTCTGTATTTAGTGAATACTAGTCAGTGACATAAATAGAAACGTTTAATACGTGACATATCGTAAGTTCAGAATTTACCGAAATAACCGGTAAAAAATTAAAATAACCGGTAATTATCGTCATGTGTTTTTTGTCCTAATAACCGGTTAACCGGTTAACCGGTTAACCGGTAATGCAATCCCTAATCTTAAAGTTGTCAGTGATTCTGCTGAATGTCAAATTGCGTTGACTTCTCGATTTAATAATGTTATTACAATAGATGAAGAACAAAAACAAGCTTTACTGATAACACAAAAGTGCAGAAACAAAGAAATGTACAAAAACAAAAAAATATATATAATAAATTAAAAAATTATTATTAATAATAATTATTTACAATGGTGAATAAGTTAAACAAATTCAAGCCTATTCTTAAAAACCCAGGGTATCAAAAAACAATATTTTCTATATTTAATATAATTTTCCAAGAAAACAAATATTATTTAAGTAACTTCATTAGTTATTTACAATTTTAATGATATATTTTTGGTGCTTTTATTAGTAAAATTGTGAAATACACCCTGAAAACTTTAATTTTCGCACTCTAGTTTCTGCTCGCTTGCAAGTAATTATAGTAAATTTTGGTTTAGATATGTTTTGGAATATATTGAAAAAGTATTTTCGGCAGGCCTAAAGCAGATTTATATGAGATTTTCCTTTTGTCCATTTTTTAACATTTTAAAGTAGTTTTTTTTTGTCGGGTTTCTTACAAAAAAATTTTACTCAATAATTTTCAATTATTTATATAACATTTAAAGTGAAAAACCACTTTGGCACTAAAAAACATATATTAGATGAAGCCCGCAGCCTAATTTTTGTAGATAACGCAAAATGATTGAAATATCGTACTTTAGAGCGTGGTAGCACATTTTAAAATTCATTATTTTTTTTTAATCAAAAGAGCATTTCTTCTTTTACATAAAAAGGAACATTTTTACAGGGTGAGACATAAAATATGACAAGATTTTTTTTTTTGGGTTGGTCTACTGTAGATACTAAAATAATTTTAGAATGTGCCACTCTTGATGTTCCACGATTTATATTTGAGACATGTTTTCAAAGAACAATGTTAAATAAAATTATATAAAAAAAATATTTTTAAGAAAAAGCCTTTATTTGAAAAAACTACTAAAAAATAAAAATAATTTTTTTAAAATTCATATACCTGGAAACCAAAAGCATTGGGGGCGGTCATATAGCGCTATTGCATAATTACTTTGCTCAATTGACCGCCCCCAGAGTTTTTGGTTTCCAGGTGTATGAATTTAAAAAAAATTATTTCTACTTTTTAGTAGTTTTTTCAAATAAAAGCTTTTTCTTAAAAATATTTTTTTTATATAATTTTATTTTTTTAGTCTACTTATTTTACAAACAGCCATCCACCCCTTCCCTCTCCCGTCTTCTCACTCCTCTAACACTACTTCCCACCCCTTCCCCTGCCCTTTCCCATCTCTCCCCACCTCTTTCCACCATATTCTCACTTCTTTCCACCCTATTCCCACCTATTCCCACCTATTTCCACCTATTTCCACCTCTTCCCACCCCTTCCCCATCTCTTCCCACCTTCTCCACCTCTTCCCACCCCTTCTCCACCTCTTCCCACCCCTTCCCCATCTCTTCCCACCCCTTCTCCATCTCTTCCCACCCCTTCTCCATCTCTTCCCACCCCTTCTCCATCTCTTCCCACCCCTTCTCCATCTTTTCCCACACCTTCCCCACCTCTCCCCTTTGACGAAAAATCTCGGGAACCCATTAAAAAACAACCCTTATTTGTGTGTCAGAAATTACTTATTTTTTATTTTAAAAAAATATTTAATTGTTTAAATGACTTGGTTGAGAAAATGAGAATGTTCACTTTATGGCACCCAAATAAGAGTTGTTTTTTAATGTGTTCCTAAGATTTTTCGCTAAAACGGCTGACGGAAAATTAGTAAAAATAGGTGGCTTCCATACTTTACCACGGATGGACGAAAAAGGCCCTTTTTTTAACATTGTTCTTTCAAACGGCTGAGGAGATATTGACCGCCCACGCACTGTTGGCTCACTCTATACAGAAACGAATACATTTGAAATTATAATCGATGGTCATGTCGAATATCCGCGGTGTCCGCGCAATTTAGGTTCACACCGGTCAGTTTCAAATGAAACGTTTGACATTCTCTTTTGTGTACATAATGTGATTGTTGCATCCTATGAGTTGTGTAAAACGATCGAAACACGTGAATTATAGCCCCGATATTTCTATAAAATAGAAACAATGGGCGCGCCTCCAGGCGCCGGTTAAAATAACGGCCGATGTCAAAGCGGAAAGACACACGTAATAAAAAATAACTTTGCGGAATTACCGCGGATTCAAATTCAATTGTCACTCTGTTTTATCCGACACTGTACCGTTACAAAAACTTAGAAAGTGTGAATTTGCTGATATTGGGTTTCATAATGACGCGTAATTTCTCGCAAACAGGATTGCATATACATATGTATACCCGGTATCCAGAGGTTTTGACCTCTCGCTAAAACCAGACAAGCAGAAATTTCACATGTTTTTTATTTAGATTAGTAGTGTAGTTTTTAGTACCTTAAATGAAATAAAAAAAAATTGCAATTGCAAATTTACTCCGTAAATACGAAGAATTCGCAAAATATTCATCAGACCAAGTACCTACAAAATACAGGTTTTCACTTAACTTTTACTGCCACATCCACGTAATGTTTTCATTAATGCGAAATGAAAAAAATGTAAACAATACATGCAATTGAAAGCGAAAGCCTTCCTCTTTAAAGTATTTTTTTATGATTCTGAACGATAATTTTCGTGAGTTACGAAACGTTTTGGGTATGAATATGGGATAAACAACAATGTTAAAAAATTGGCTTTTTTGATAGAGATGCCGCAAGACCAAGACAAAATAAGACTAAGCAAGTCTTGTCTTGGTCTTACGGCATCTCTATTTGTTGACCCATCCGTGGTAAAGTGTGGAAGCCATCTTTGGCGTAATGGTTTACAATAACCTTTATAACTTTCTTCGTGTAAAAGATATTCTTTTGCTTTTTGGCATGTAGAAAGAATACAAGGAGAGCTGCACTCTTCAATTGAATTACATTCAATAATAATATACCAAGTGTTCTATCTTTGACGTTACATTTTGTAAACTTCAAACTGCGAAAACTTGTTTAGGTCAAATGAATGAATATTTTTTTACATCAAGTTATGAAAATTAAGTTCTTTTTTTCTGATATAAGCATTGTTTAGGTTTAAGTTACAACTTTTTGAAATATTTGCGATTTTTTTTAGAAATTTAAGAAATGTTAGTTAACATTTTATCAAATTAGCCATGATTAGAAACAATCAGTAATGTCATCATTCTCTTATGTCAAGAAATGCCACCGCTCTTAAATTACACCCATACGAAGACTTTTTGAATTTGTTTATTATTTATGGAGAATGTGATAAAGTAATATCAAGAACTTGTAGTACATTTGCTACTCTATATCCACAAAAACGGAAACCGTCACCAAACACTGTAAAACGCATACTGGATAATTTTAAAAACTATTTTGACGAAAACGTAGAAATAGCAATTCTGGGATATTTTCATGCATTTCCAATGATGTCATTAAGACAAGCTGCTCTGGAATCGGGACTACGCAAGGATTCAGTTTCCAGAATCTTAATTAAACATAAATTTCACTCGTTTTCGTTCCAAATGGTTCAGCGATTAAAAGAAACAGATTTCCTAAGAAGAGAACATTTTTGTGAATTTATTCTAATAAGGTCTGGTCTGTCTGTAGGCGACGATTCTTATTTGGGAAATGATCAGATGAAGCTAAATTTACCAAAAACTGACTTTTTAATCGACACAATTCAGATTATTGGAGTGACTCGAATCCTCATGTGTTAGGGAGCGAAATTTTCAAGAAAGTTGGCAGTTTAATGTTTACTGCGCTATAAGAAACGATATAGTGGTGGCATTAGAATTCCATCAAGAAAATTTAAACAGTAAGTTAAAAAGATTTCTTCTTCTCCTAATATGTATAGTTAATTTTTTTGTTTTTGTTTTTTTTTTTTTTTTAGGTGAAAGATACTAAATATTTTACAAAATTTGAGTAACAACTATTTAGAAAATTCACCTCTCGCCGAACATAGAAACATTTTTTATCAGCACGACGGTGCTCCCCCACATAACGCGTATTTGATAAATATTTTTTTACAAGAAACTTTTTACGATCAATGGATCGCCAATAATGGACCTGTCCTATGGTCTCCTCGCTCGCCCGATTTATTAATTGTAGATTATTTTATTTGGGGAACTATTAAAAATAAAGTTTATGAGAGGTCATTAACAACTATTGAAGATTGTATGCAGAGAGTAAGAAGATTCAATTAGGAGACCATAATGAACTAATCCGAAGGTGCGAAAAATGTGTGGAGGTTCGAGGACGGAATTATGAACAATTATTAAATTAAAATGGAATCATGTTTTTAGTCGAGTTCATCTTAGCTATTTTAGTTTATGCAAACTGTCTTCAATCCATTTAATAAGCATGTTACAGTGTTTAGTGTTATTTTCCGTTTTTGTGGATTTTGACTAAATGTACTACACCAGTTCTTGATATTACTTCATCACATTCTCCATAAATAATAAACAAATTCAAAAAGTCTTTGTGCGTGTAATTTAAACGCGGTGGCATTTTTTGACATAAGAGAATGATGACATTACTGATTGTTTCTAATCATGGCTAATTTGATAAAATTTTTACTAACATTTCTTGAATTTCTAAGAAAATCGCAAATATTTCAAAAAGTTGTAATTTGAACCCCCACAATGCTTATGTCAGAAAAAAAAGAATTTAATTTTACATAACTTGTAAAAAAATATAGGGTGTAAAAAAATATTTTGAGGTTTCTGGTTCTTGTATACACACTAAATCACATTTTTTTTTTCATCCCCTTTAATAATGGGGTGTAGGTGGTAATGGGGGGTGGCTAATGCCAACAATTTTTTTGAGACCTTTGCTTCTCTTGTATGCACTAAATACCAATTTTAAGGACTCTTACCTGCTTGATTTACCCATTCACTCCAAATTTACCCCAATTTACCCCCAACCCTTCGACGGAACAAGATGAAAATATGATCTAGTTTCAGATCTCGTTAAAGTACATATGTGTACCTTCAGGTCAATGTCTTAAACGGTTCCAGAGTAAACGTGCGCACAAAAAAGTTACAGACGGACCGACAGACAGAATTTTTTTTCTCTCAAACTTAAAATCTCGACGTTTCATGACATTTTAAGCCTATTTGAACAATAAAAATTAAAAAAAAATTTTTTGTCGTTACTATACTTCCACTAGATGTGGAAGCAATTAGATGGAAATCTTCCATTTGTGTATTTTTTAATTTAGTCCAATGAATATTCTCCGTACCCTTCGTATTTGCGGAGTTGTTCGCAAAAAAACGATTTTTTTTAACATGTTTTTTTTTTGGATTCAAGTTCTTTACGTATCTTACTAGAAACTATTTGCACGTAAAATTTTAACTTGTGTGTGGTCTAATTCGACTTTGGACGTTGCACATTACCGTCATTCGACGAAAACGGGGCGGCGATTATTTACCTGAACATTTTCAAACGCTTGCTTCTTTCATACCAGTTTTTTTACCTGTGACCTGTAACTATTTCACCTCTTCAAAAGGCGAGTAGGATAAAAATAACGGTCGCCGACTCGGATATTTCTTTTGCTTTGCCACAAAGGAAAACTTCGAGGAAGCTGATGGATTAAACGTCTACAAAATGCCGGGCATTCCTTTAATATGTTTACACTATTCGTTCGTGAAAGCAGCACCTATCTGCAACGTGTGTCATAGGTACTTATCAATAAGACGGGTGATTCCTCGATTCATTCCACGAAAAAAAGTTGTGTCCATAAACGTACCACCGGTGAATATTGAAGGTATCTGCATTTTGAAAAATGAGAGTATTGATGTGCTCATATTAATATCAAATTCGGCACAGTAATTGAGTTTTGAATTAAAGTTATTTTGATCACTTCATCAAACGAAATAGCAGATATATTGAAACTAACTCTTCTCGCCTCAGGTCTTCTTACCGTATTACCTCGGATTGCCCCAGATCGCCCATGGATTGCCTCTGGTTAACTGGGATCTCCCCCTGTAGCCAGGGAGGTAGCGACAGTTTTCGTGAAATCATTTCTATATGCTAGATTTTTTTCTCAAGAAAGTTTAAATAGTATCTATGATGAAGGTGCAATTCTACTAGTAAGTGTTGCAAAAAGAGATATCGATTTTCTGAAATGTCACAAAATTATACTTTTGATTCGTTCATGCCGAGCCGAATTTTCGAATTTCGCCGTGCAATTTACGATCAGGTTTATCTGGAAGACTTCCTCTTTACGTCGCGACATCGTACGGCCGTCCCAATGGTGTTTTTCGAAAAATATGAACGTGTCAAGATTGCATGTTTTTGCAATTTTTTCGCCTCCGAAATGTAAGCTGTTTTTTGCTATTTTTCGCAGATATCTCCGAAACGGTGGCAGTTAGCTCGAAATAAAAAGCAAGGTCAAACGAGTATTTTCCACTTCGAATCTTTTTGCTACCAGCAGAATTTTGATTTTTTTTTCGTGTCAGAGATAACTACTGAAATGTCGGCCGTGTGCGGCAAAAAATCGCAAATTTTGAGCTTCTACAGTTGGCAACTTTTTAATCTTGGCTCCTACGTCAAAAGACTACTCTAGCTAATTTAAATAGAATTAAATTTGCTAAAACTCTTTCTTTTTATTTTCTGAATTCCGACAAAAATGAAGGAATTAGAGGGGGCGGGATTTGGGACATTTTTTTTTTTTTCGGTAAAATTTATCCATTTTGTCGTCGTAATTAAGTAATGGGAAATTAACTGAAATCGATCTCATATACGATGTTCCCTTAATATCATGTACTACTTTGACGCTCTTTGGGTTATGGGTTTTTTTAGGGAATTTTAAAAATGAAAATTTCGGCTGGAGAGATCTTTTCTAAAATCAATTCCAAGTATTAAAAAAAAAATATTTTTATTGGTCAAAAATCGCCATCGGAAAGTTGAAATGTCCAAAGAAGTCCACTTGGAACCACTGGGCGTCGGTTGCACAATATTTGCAATATGCTGCAATATTTTTTTTGTAATGCATACGTTTGACGCAGTGCGCATGCGTAAACCTAGCGCGTGTCTAGACTTGTTATTCATGCATTTATTCATTTAATATTGCGTCTCGATGTGAACTTTACCAGACGTCTTTTGTGAATTCATCGGAATCAACGTTGAAAGGTCCCATGATTCGATAGTTCTAAGTATAGGAGGTACGATACATTATATTGATGATTATTTTTGTTAACGCTCATTTCTTGAAGTTTTCCTATTTTCTATAGATAGCCACGAGCTCATGTACGAGCTTTATCATATAAAAATCAATATTAGTGAAATTATTCGGAAATTGAGTTACTGAGAAAAATATCAACTACATAAGATATTCGCTAATGGTTTTTCCATAACGATTTTTAAGTAGACCCTTGTGTTTATTGCTAGGTGAGATTGTATCATTTTGACAACTAAGCCAAATGTGAGAATTTTAATCATATGACTTCGATTAAAAATTTATCGTTTATTAAGGAAGATCTGCATAAATAAAAATGCCACCAATTATTCAAAGCAGTTGTTTCGTTGATATCCTAACTGAAAAACGTTTTATCTAATTCCATTTTTATTATAAAAATATGGCAGATGTTTCTAACAGCTGTTTATCGTTGCACCCTATTTAAACTAATAGTTTTTGTGTGTACCAGACACCCACATACAAACACACATGTTTGTATTAAAAATTACCCACCGAATTATGCGTAGTCTAAATTTACTGCCATATACGGAAACATATGTATCAGATGAATCAATAAATAACACATGTTTTACTTTCCTCGCTTGCCGAAAGGGGAAGTATTGTAATCTTTAAAAAATAACTTTTCGAGATTTTTTTTGGGTTTGCACGTTTCAGACTATGTTGATTACGAAAAGGTCTTTAAATTCCGTCAGTCAGTCTGTTGGCGCTATATTCACAAAAATATTTAACAAAAATAGTATAGTTGAAGCAATCGCATTTGAGAGCGACGTTGAGAGGCAAGGGATGCAGAACGCAGAGCCGGATCCAACTATATTGTTCGCTCGTTTATTACACTATAATGTTACACTTACAATGTCCCCTAAAGCTGCTGTGAATTGGTAACAAAACTTACTAAAATTGTTTTCAAAAACACATTACCAAACAAAGAAATATAAAGTAACTATCGAATTATATCTTCACCCCGACAGTATAAGCTCGATTGCGGTGTCTAACTGGAGTCCTGGGTTAAACATAATAGTCAAAAGTTTACGCCCACCCGCCACGTAAGATAACCGACATTGAATGGCCGGTATCTTCTCTCTCACTTAATGTAAAAGTGGAGTAAAGACGGGAGATCTAGTGGCCGCCTATTCATTCCTCTCGCCCCTCATAACGGCTCACTATTTAGATTACTTCATGGTTACTTGATGCTATGATATACTTTTAGTGCAAGGTATACACAATGGTCACCCTAAAAAAATTTGTGAAAAAATGTGACAGGACAATTATATTTGGCATGCAGTTAACAGAATTATCAACGAAGAAAGCTGGAAAATATGCAGGGTGGACAGCATTAAAAGAATGATTAACGAAAAGAGTGTGACGGAGGACAGTATAATATTTGGAATGTAGTTAACATAACTGTCAAGGAAAAAAATGTGCGATACTTTTAGCAAAAATATACAGAGTTACTCTTAAAAAATACGACATAGGAAAAGTATCGTCACTATTGCCAGGAAAAAACCTTATATAGCTTTTGCGTAAAGTTAATGGTCATATAGAATCTTGCACGTCAAAAGTGCCGTTATTTCAAGGAAAATCGCAATTTTTTAATAATCATGAATGCCTTCAATGCCTACAGTTTCTACTATAGTGCACGTCTAATTATTGAAAACATGATAAATTATGGTTATTTTCAATAATTAAGTAAAATTAGTGAGATCTGTACTATCTAGTTTTTTTCAAAATTATAATGCTGAATTTTGGGTAAGAAATAACATTCTGATAAACATTATATGCTCGATACGTATTATAACCAACGGATATACCTATATGCTGCGCCGTACCTAAGATGGGGTAGTCTTTTATTATCCTCATTATAAAGTTTTTGCCTTTGTAGCTACCTGGTAAGGTAAATTTTGCGATTTCTGTCAATCTTAACGTTATATATCTTTCTTTCAAAGGCAATAAAATTATGTTAAGGGTTAGGAACAGGGTGCTTTGTTTATTTATAGCAAACTAGCTGATGTACCCCGGCCTCGACTGGGTGAAGACAATAGAAGATATTTCGGTTTCAATAACTCAAAAACGGGCCACCTAAACATTGCAAATGGTGTTGTTTTTTCCTATAGTATTATAACGTACTGTATACAATACAATTTTTAATCTAAAATTGAGCAACATTTTAATTTATGGTTTTCGAATTACGGTCCCCTTAAAATTGCATTTTTTAAACATTAAATAATCAATAGCTTGGAAATTGTTTTTCGAAAAAAAGTCATTTTTCGTTTTATCTTTAAATTCACTTTTTCTACCACACCATGTCGATAGTTAAATTATGTTTTTGGGTCGCTGATTACGAATACAATAGAGATTCTGACCAAAATTGGACACATTTTGAGATATTAGCCATTTCTGGATATTTTTTGACGATTTTATCAAATTATTTCCGGATTTATAAGTTTTGTGTTTCGCTGCTTACTAATACAATAGACATCATGTCCTAATAATTTAATTGGATTTTGTAATAAAGATAATAATATGTTCTATTTGAAATAATTTGATAAAAACGTCAAAAAATACCGCTGCCCAAGGAATCACTACTTCCACATCCAGATTTTCCATCCAAGTCTCTCACAAAGAAAAAATTTTGTATGTGGAAATAATTGCTCATGGAACATTAATAATATAATAATCGAAATTATCTACCCCAAATACCCATGAAAGATATCCCACATAGGTAGTGGGGGCGGAGGTGGATGAAGTAAAAAAATATTTTGAGGTTTTTGGTTGTTGTACACACTAAATCACGTTTTTTTTTTTCATCCTCTTTAATGAGAGGTGGTAATGCGGGTGGCTAATGCCAAAAAAATCTTTTGAGACCTTATAGCTTCTCTTGTATATACTAAATACCAGTTTTATGGACGCATACCTGCTTGATTTATCTATTTACCCCCATTTACCTCAATTTACCCCCCAACCTTTAAATGAAATAGGATGAAAATATAATGTAGTTCCAGGTCACGTAAAAATACATACATGTACCAAATTCCAATATCATGAACGGTTCCAGAGTAATCGTGCGCAAAAAAAAAGAAAGTTACAGACCGACAGACAGACAGACAGGCAGAATTTGGTTTTTTTTGCTTAAACTTAAAATCTCGACGGTTCATGACATTCTAAACCTATTTGGACAATAAGAATTTTTTTAAATTTTTTTGTCGTTATATACTTCCACTGGATGTGGAAGTAATATCCAAAATTGACTAGATTGAAATGTTTAATAGAAATTGTTTTAAAGTTTTGCAGGTCAGATTTAATTTTGGTCACTTTGTAGCACACCATATTGTAGCGACAACCTTTCTATGTAATTTTTTAAAAAATGACTGATATATATTGTTTAAGTCGAGGCCCTGATGAAAAATATAAGATTTCGACCTTGGGGGCAGAGCTGGGCAAAGTACTCATTTAAAATACTTCAAGTACTTTACTTGAAGTAGTTTCACCATATACTTTGCACATAAAACTACTTCAAGTACTTGATACCCAAGCTCTGCTTGGGGGGAATTAAAGGTGCAAGAAATTGTTTTCAAAATAATTCGGCAGCGCTCGATCATACGAGAAAAATGTTTAAGACAAAGTTGAAGAGGACAAAATTTCCCACATTTTTTTGTTTATACATTTTTATTGTAATTGTAATGTTTAAAGAGATAAGCGTCAGAGAGATGGATTTACGAAAAAAAAAAATTTTTAGATAATATACGTTTACAACAACATATTTTATGTTATAATAAAGATCTATTTGTATTGAAACTAAAAAAATTTCAAATTGATGGGGATAATATTACAGTGGTTTACATCATACCTCGAAAATAGGAAACAAATTATTAAATTTAATGACAGTTATTCAGAAGATTGGGCTATAAAACATGGAATACCTCAAGGGTCCATGCATGTTTTACGGAAACTTTTAAAGCATCGCGATCTCTATCCCGATCTCTAGTCCTTCTACGTATGTACCTGATGAAGTTTCGAAAGTTCACATGAACGAATTTTAGATGAAAAAAAAAGTTAATAAAAACCGTAGGCGTAAACACTTCATTGCTCACAATAATATCCACAATACTTAAGTGTTTACACCTAAATCGAAGTGTAATTTTTATTAATTTATATGAAATTCGTTGAAGTGAACGTTCGAAACTTCAGGTACATCATTTTTGTGTTAAAAATTAAGAGATAATAGCTATTATTCATGTTGAAAGTTACCTTTTTGTAAGTAAGGACAGGATATGCCAATTTACTATTTTATTTTTTGGAGTTTGACGATTTTTTGAATTATTTTGAAAAAAATCAATTTTTTGCACCTTTCAATCAAGATGGCGCACCCCACCTCCCCCCCGCCATCAATGTCTAAAACTTGTATTTTTCATCAGAGCCTCGACTTAAACAACTTAAAAAACCGCTGCCCAAGGAATCACTACTTCCACACCCATATTTTCTATCCAAATCACTCACATCGAAAAAACTTTGTATGTGGAAATAATTGTTTATGGAACTTTAATAATATAATATTTGAAATCCTCTAGCCCAAAAACCCATAAAACGATACCCCACATCGGTAGTGGGGTGGGGGTGGTGATAGGGGGGTGGTAGTGGGGGTGGATGAAGTAAAAAATATTTTGAGGTTTCTGGTTCTTGTACACACACTAAATCACATTTTTTTTTCATCCCCTTTAATAATGGGGTGGGGGTGGTAATGGGGGTGGCTAATGCCAAAAATTTTTTTGAAACCTTAGCTTCTCTTGTATTTATTAAATACCAATTTTATGGACTCTCACGAGCTTGATTTACCTATTTATCCCAAATTTACCCCCCAACCCTTCGACGGAACAAAATTAAAATATAATCTAGTTCCAGATCTCATTAAAGTATATATGTGTACCAAATTTCAAGTCAATATCTTAAACGGTTCCAGAGTAAATGTGCGCACAAAAAAAAGTTACAGACAGACAGAAATTTTTTTTTCGCTCAAACTTAACATCTTGATGTTTCATGACATTCTAAGCCTATTTGGACAATAAAAATTTTTAAAAAATTTTTTGTCGTTACTATACTTCCTCTGGATGTGGAAGTAATTATTACTACTCCACTTTTTGTAAGGCAACCGCCTTCAAACAAAGGGTCACTAAAAATTGGGCGACGTTGAAATTTTATTTCATAATTTTTTTCAATTCAGTTAATTTTCTTTTTTTTTTTCAAGAATAAAAGATTCGTGTATATTGCATACATTTCAATTATAAAAAATTAAATGTATCAAAATGTTGGTTTTTACGAATTTTTGGATTAACGTATAGGTGTAGTACTTAGTTCACGTGACATCCTGTATGTTGCTAAATTATAAACGTCTCCAGAAATATCTTCTCGTTACATCTTTAATCGCTAAGAATTATAATTATAAAGTGCTGTTTTCCAACCCACGCTCAGCGCCAGGCAATAAAGTTAAAACATATTCCTTCATTTATTTATTTATTCTAACTTACATACATATAAAGACAGTAGTGGTCGTATTAGATCACTGTTTAACTCTCTCTTGTCCAACAAGTTAAAGAATGCCACTAATCTTGTTCACACATCATTTGCTCCATCTAGACTAGAGAATCGTGTACAAAGACCATAATAGTACGAGAACCAAGGACAGTAGTTGCTATATTCATTTAATTTTTGTTAAATTTTTTTTTTCGATTACGTTAAACACAAAAACACCTGCCACTTCGTTAGCATGACAATGCTTGGCGGCATTTCAATTATTTGAAAAAAAATGTCAGTGTTATACGCGTTTTTTATTGACATTACCGAGGACAGTATGATGGAAAATGATTTCTTGCCACCTTCATTATAGACCAGTGTGCTTCAGTCATTAACATAAATATGTAATAAAATAAAGTCAATTGACAGAAATGTTTAAAGCAATTTTTTTAACCAGTAGTTTATTACTTGAAATCATTAAAAAACTTATGCTGCCGGCCATTTTACGGAACATGGCTTTGGCAGGAACAAAAAAAAGTCCTGTCAAGTATTGCCTCGCTGGTGCGGCAGCAGAAGTCGATTTTGTGAAAACAGCCTAAATATAACACAAAAAATGAGAAATTACTTTTTAGCAGATCTTTCAAAAAGTTTGTGGCTGACTAACAAGTACGAACAGCTAAAAAGATAAAAGCTACAGACAAACAACACCGGACGTGGAACATAAACGAGAAAAGGAAGCATTGAAAGAAAAAAGAGAGGCGGAAAGAAACTCTGACGAGAGAACTGTGTAGTATTTTTTGAAAACATAGAGACACTTCGAAGAGGACGACTAAATCAAACCTTCAGACATCTGAAAAAATATAGAAGAAACAATAATACCCACAAGAGAAAATACATACCATTGTAACATTAGACCAAGAAGCTGAAGGAAGAAGGGAACGCAACGAAGGAACTAACAGAACTAATAAAAGAAACCACTGGCCCTTGGACAAGCCACCATCAAAGGACCAGCTGCTAATAATAATAGAGTTAGAAGAAATACCGCACCTGGAGTAAATAAAATAAAGAACGGGTTAAGGAAAGGTTAAAGAAGCAAACTTTAGACATTACCACCAGACCAATTAGAGAATTACATCGGAAGACCACCAGACTACTAGACGACATTCTTCAAAGATCAACGGATGATCATATGTACACCACCAGAAGAATCTTGAAAGAAAAATGGGAGAAGGGACAAAACTACACCTAGTGTCTATAGATCTCCAGAAGGCATTTGATACTCTCAGTCATGAGGCCATAGTCGTCAACACCCCACGTAACAACAAAGGAGTACCGCACTACCTAATAAACAAGATAAAGGCCTGCATTCACGATAGCACTACTATAATATATAATGGTTCGAACAAATGACGGAAACCAAACAAAAGAACATAGTAGTCAATCGAGGATGCCCCCTATCCCCCCGATTATTCACTACGGTTCTAGACCAAGTGATACAAAGTACAATAAAGAAAACACCAAATTTTAATGAAGACACAGAAACATCGATAACTTCAGTCTACTAGCATACGCCGATGATCTAATCACCAAGGATATTTTCAATTTCCTTGAAAGCATGAAACCTTATCTTGACACATCTGGACTGAAAATAAACTTCAAGAAAAGTCTAATAACGGTGCGAGAACCATTGACAAAAGAGAGTCAGATCAGCGGAGAAGAATACATTATGGGCGATTGATTACTCTTTAAGAACGTCGAAAAAATTGAAATACCTAGGAACCAGAGGCAAAGTACTCGTTTAAACTACTTCAAGTACTTGATACTTGAAGTAATTTAAATGAGTACTTTGCCCAGCTCTGCTAGGAACATATCTGACGAACTACTTGAGGAGAGAAACTGTAAAGAGGAGAGTTAAAACAGCATACAAAGTTCCAAGGGCAAGTATACCGTTCATCGAGAAAAATAAACCATCATGGGGTCTGATCAAGCGGTTGTACATGGCCATCATACTGCCAACGATGACAGAGTTCAAAACGCGACAACGACAAAAGCCAACAGAAGAAGCTTGAGAAGAGTTGAAAGGGACATCATCCAGCTACTCGCAAAAACAACAAGACGAAAGCAGCGACATAAAACGTTAACATTACTTGGAGGGAAAACAGTTACAAGAAGGATAGAAATGTATGTAATGAAGTACTGGGGACGTGTCCAAAAAAGGGACCCAACACTTCATATACTGAAGAAAGCGGTAATACTGAACAGCAAGAAACTAAATATAAGGAGACCACGCTACACGTGTAGTACAACAATCGAGAGGATCGTGAACAAACTAGAAGGAAAAAAAAAATGAATATCACAATCTTTCAAAAAAGAGTGTCGCTGGCTCCCATGCTATAAGCACATAGAGAACAATTTTAAAGGAATTATTAAATAAGTAGGGTCTATAAACCGACCATTTGAAAATTCTTCATATAAAAATGTTTCACCATTAATCTGTAATAAATTTTTACGACGAAAAAATAACTGCCACATAAATTATTAACGGCTTTAATGGTATGGCGGGGTTTGTTATAACTATCACATAATATCCGATAGTATATATTTAACCATAACTATAAAAGGCAATATAGAGATCCGAATACATATTTTTACGATCGACGAAATGGTTGCAATAAAAGGTTTGATTTTCTTCCCGCAAATAAAGACGTGCGGTGGCGGATTTGAGTTCGAAGCTTATCGAAAACTGGGTAATTACAGGGCGTTTTAGAAAACGACGCTGGTATAATGGTGTCGTTGACGCCATATAAATACAATATGTTTGCCTACCACAGATAATGTAAATATGCCATAGTTACAAGAGATATAAGTTGCTCATAACATTTCTTTATTGATTACCATCGACTACGAAACTTAAGACTGTCACTTACATTCATAGAAAAATAACATAATTAATAATAGGGATTAAACTAAAGTAATGGTTGACCGAGAATTCAGCCAATCAGATTATTCTTACCCTTCCCTAAGCTCTGTCTCGGCTCGACGAAAGCGTTCTATATGGAACAGAACCTTATTATTCATGCTATAAAGATGTCTGTGATTTATTACATTTCTAAGTAACCGTAAGTTATTGATAACTGTTGCGTGCGCAACCAAGAGAACCGGGTAATCAGAAGAAGGTATTTATTTAACAAAAATTTAACAGAATAGAGTTTACAATTGCACTAAGTTCGGGTGCGAGAGGTGAAGCCTTTGTGGGTTGAAATATAACTGCTGTCTCTGGCTATACAGTACACAGGTACAAGGGCAAAGTATTGAGCGGGATTTTTCTACTTTAATTAGGGTCGACTATTAAGGTCGTTTATGACCGTACATTGAATTGTCTGCTTTCTGGCTTAAACGTGTCAATATTGTAAATTATGCATTTAAAAACTCCATTTCTTCTACAATCCGTGTCAGTGGAGGGGATCAGTATTGCTATACAATACAGGGTATTTCATTAATTGGTCATACGCTAACTGAAGAATCCTTAGCCCAAAATATTTAGCCAAAAACACTTAGATAAAATGTGCCTCCTCACTGAGGTACAGGGTGTTGGAGTTAAAAATATATAGTGTATATAAATTGAAAAATTCAAATTGTGATGTTCATGAATTAAACACTAGAATTATTAAAGAAACTTTAGAGATTCTAGTTAATCCACTTACTATATTAATAAATCTTTGCTTATCTAAGGGTATCTTCCCAGAGATATTCAAAGTCTCAAAGTCAATATTTAAGAAAGGAGACCCAGATAGGGCCTGAAAACTATCGGGTATCTTCCCAGACATATTCAAACTCTCAAAGTCAATATTTAAGAAAGGAAACCCAGATAACTATCGCCCCATCTCAGTAGTCCCATTATTTGGTAAAATTATAGAAGTAATCTTAAAATGTCTGTTGCAAACTTTTTGGACAATTCTCAGTTTGGTTTTGATAGCAACTGCTCAACGGTACAAGCTGTTAGTAGGGTGATGGGAGGTCTAATGGAGGGCACTTGCACTGTGTAACTTCATCAGAGCTCTCGAGTGTGTCCCGCTTGACCTATTGACTATGGAGTCAGAGAATCCCTTTAAATTTTATTAAATCATACGTACATAATAGAACCCAACGAGTATCAGTACATTTCTTTGGTGTTTTATCTAATTTCTTAACTGTAAAATACGACATGCCACAAGGATCTGTTTTAGGGCCGCTTTTATTTTATAATTTGCCTCAACGATATTAAGTGAGGAAAATGCAGGGAGCAGTGGTAACAACCTCAAAATTAATAGAGAAAAAACTCAAAAAACAATTTTTTACTCTTTCATTAATGAAAATAACAATTCATAGTAATATATCTTAGATTTAAATTCAATGTTTCTGACATAAGAAAATTAGAATACAATAACTTTAAATTTAAAATAAAATGCTACCTCTTATCCTTTTGTTTTTCTCAGTCCCTAAATATTCGAGGCGCCGCACCGGTCACAGCTTTAGTTGATATGTAATGTGCTCACCTGTTCTTCATAGGGACCATTATTAAGGTTATCTACCCTTTCACGATAATCATCCTTATCTAAAATAACCGCCTTTATCACAATCAATTGGTAATTTTCTCTTTTTTTGGATATTGCTTTTTCCCTGTTATTAAAAATATTTGAAAAGGTTTGTCCCTCACAACGTCTGGTGGAAATTTGGGAAATCTTGGTAACTTTTTTCATAGACGTTTTAAAATGGTTCCTATTTTTTTAATCAGAAGTTCGAGCAAGGAAACCCCACAGGGCACAACGAAGTAGGTGTTTATGTGATTTGTTTTAGTTTCCAAGGAAACGAAACAATATCATACCTACCTACTTGATAATGTTTGTTTTCGATAACTGTTTCTTTAGCAACTAAAGTAAAGATAATTTGATATGGTGTAATTTTTATTTTTATACACTAGTATAATATTCGTTTAGGACTGTACTGAATTCCCCATCGATTATATTAAAACAAGGAATAATAATTTTGTTGGTTTTCCAATAAACACCAACCCGAGGTCTTAATTTGATTAAAATAGAAGGGGTTCAACATCCATTATGTATTTTTTCATAACTATTATTATACTGCCAGGCTGTTGAACCTCACGTAGCAGATTGATTAAATTTATGGCATTCAGTGTGATCGAAAACAATAGTTTGCTTTTGTCTCCATTAAACTCTGCCACACGCCACGGTTATGGATTAAATTTAAAACATTCATGGAATAAATGGATTTGTTTAATAATCTGATAGATTTGGAGTTGATATCCTTTTATATTTTTCATTACTTTATATTTTGTTGTTCGATATGTATTCGAAAGTACTTTATCTGTGTAAGAAAACGGTTTTTTCATCTTTAATTGCAAAAATAAGTAGATTAGATTAAGGGGTTTACAGACGATACAATTTGTAGGAGTCAATCTGGACGATGGTGCGTTGGACTGCGCTACACACGATCCAATAAGGCATCTGCCTGGAGGTAAACAAATAATACATCATAACCTCACTTTAACAATATCTGGATATATTGTCTTAGGAAAATGTTCTATATTACTGAGACCTTGTTTGATATCATACTAATTATGGCGATTATTTTTCTTTATCTAGTAGCACATTTAGCATCCAAGGTGTAATAATGAAAGTCAAATTTTCTTGGGGCACACGCAAAAAACAAATAATCCAGATAAATATGTTGTTCACAATAAAGCAAAGTATTACAATTTACATATCAGGCTCACTAAATGTTTTGAGGTTATGATTTTTGTTTTCTTTTATCTCCAAGCAGATGCTCTATTTGGCGATATGTTTACAAGTTTTGGCACTAACATACATTGTTCCTTTAAGCTCCGAAAGTTTAAAATTTGGGTTGGTCGATGCAAAAAAAATTTTGAGGCCTTTGGTCACACTAAATCACAGTTTACCCCCATAAGCCCCCAACCCTTCAACGGAATAAAATAAAAAAAATAATCTAGTTCCAGATCTCGTTAAAATAGGCACGCACAAAAAGTTACAGAAAGAACGACCGACCGTTACTGCGCTTCTGCTCCACTATTATATCTGGATGTGGAAGAAATAGAGGCATTCGCATCCTCATCGTAGGATTTATATTTCTCCAGCTATATTGCCATTACTTGATTACAAATGTTCCATAGACAGGCATATCTTTGTGTAATTCAAAAATTTCCATCCGCTAATAATTGCAGTCGCTTTGGAGAAGACAAACATGTTTCAGCTAGTAAGCACTTGCACTAGTGCAACCGCCTTATTATGTTTACTTATAATGTAAATAAAAATAATGCTTTATTCCGGCACGGTAGCTCAATCGGTTAAGGCGTATTGAGTGGCGAATATGCTGATCGACTGTCTATCGCGCTCTGGGTTCGACCCCCCCCAGCCCCGGTATTGACAACACCGGTGGGTGTGGATGTATGTCTGCGTTTTTCCAAATGTGTAACCCCCTTCCGCACAGCCTTGGCTTTGGATTTGGGAGTTGTCTACTATCTGTGATGTGTTTATGTTACACACTAAAAAAAATTTGTTTAGAGCAAACAAAAATTTTGTTGCGTATATACAAAGCAATTTCTTGGTTGATGTTAATAAATTTTTGTTGCTCCAAACAAAATTGTTTGAGGCAACAAAAATTTATTAACATCAACCAAAAAATTGCTTTGTATATACTCAACAAAATTTTTGTTTGCTCTAAACAAATTTTTTTTAGCGTGTATGTTTATTATATTATGACTAAAATGTTTATGTTGACAACAGAAAATAATATTGTGTATTTAAAAAAAAAATCACGAATAAAATGTATGTTACAGTCCACAAATATCTTTATTAGATCAAGAAGTGAATTTGATCCTTTGAGCCGCTTCAATGTTCATCGTTAGTTAACACTTCTTGAATTAAAAAATATAATAAATAAAATGTGTATTACAGTCCAGTTCAAAAACTGTTAACTAACAATGAATATTGGTCCTTCGAACCGGATCAATGTTAATCATTAGTTAACATTTCTTGAATTAATAAAAGGTATTTGTGGACTGTAACACACTTTTTATTTGTGACATTTTTTTAAGTACATGACATTATTTTCTGTTGTCAACATAAACAATTTTTTAAAGTCAACAACAAAGTTTACAACAACTTTACAACACACGGATTTAATTTGCTGAATGTCGGGAGATTGGAATATTGCCCTTCCAACTCATAAAAGTAATGAACCAATTATTTCAATCAGCCTACACATGAGCCAGTTGGCAGCAGATTGACTCCAGCCGATGGTATTGTGCGTAGGCCCTTATTTTTTAAAACATTGTAAAAGGGAAACTGTTCTTTAAGTAAGAGAGTTTAGGAACAAAATATATGATTGGATATAAATTTCTAACATGTTATATTTTTTTCGTTTAGTTATTCCAAATCCGAATTGATTTCGAATAAAAAATCCGTTTTTACCGTCCGTCGCTGCAGGCAATGCAGTCGGCGTCTGGTTCGATATCTTGGAGTGTACTGCGTCATTATATACCTGTTGCCAAGTCTTACGTTCGTAAATGAACGAGTCTTGAATGGACAGATCCTTTGAAAACTTACTAAATGCCAATCAGTCAATCGATTGCCTTGCTCTTTGGTCTTTCATATTTTCCAGTGTATTTTCGTGGTCGAGTCGTAAATACATGCTTAATTATTATTTCAAAACCCGCAATTGCATGGCATAGCCAAACATCCAAGGCTTCTCTTGATGTTTTTAAATAAGATTACATTCAGTTTGCTCGAAGTTAATGGCGTCGTTTTACGCTAATTAAAAGTATTATACACAGGGTGACGATAAGATTAACCCTAGATTCTTTTTAGGAATACAAATTTGTAACTTATTTTTTGTGATGCAAAAACCCAAATAACGAACACAAAATTTCTTTGTTAATTACCACTATATTTTACTTCCACTTCCAGTGGAAGTTTAGTAACGACAAAAAAATTTTTGAAAATTTTTAGTGTTCAAATAAGCTTAGAATGTCATGAAACGTCGAGATTTTAAAGGACCCCGCACAAAAGCAATGGAAACAGGGGAGTTTGGGGGGTGGATAAAGTAAAAAAATATTTTGAGGTTTCTGGTTCTTGTACACACACTAAATCACATTTTTTTTTCATCCCCTTTAATAATGGGGTGGGGGTGGTAATGGGGGTGGCTAATGCCAAAATATTTTTTGAGACCTTAGCTTCTCTTGTCTATATACTAAATATCAATTTTATGAACTCTTACCTGCTTGATTTACCTATTTACTCCAAATTTACCCCAATTAACCCCCCAACCCTTCGACGGAACAAGGTGAAAATATAATCTAGTTCTAAATCTCGTTAAAGTACATATGTGTACCAAATTTCAAGTCAATATCTCAAACGGTTCCAGAGTAAACGTGCGCACAAAAAAGTTACAGGCCGACAGACAGACAGACGACAGACAGAATTTTTTTTTTCGCTCAAACTTGAAATTTCGACGTTTCATGACATTCTAAGCCTATTTGAACAATAAAAATTTAAAAAAAAATTTTTGTCGTTACTATACTTCCACTGGATGTGGAAGTAATACATTTTTTTACATATAGTGGTGTAGTTCTTACGTTTTTGACTCGGAATCCAAGAGTCGCGGGTTTGAAACCCAAATGGAGTGCCGTATAGTTTTCTTTCTATTTTTACACTGAGTCTTTTACCAACTAAGTTCGTACTATAAAATTAAAAATGTCTAAAAGTAACATTATTTACAAAAAACTGCGAACAGTATCCTATAGAATGTGTAACAATTATATAAAAAGTTCAGTGAACAGGCGAGGAGTAGGTTTTTAGCTTGTTTTATATTATATTTTAACCGTAACCATCTTTGGTTCCTGTGGATAGGTCGACAAACTGACAGTTTTTGAGTTTAAGTTGCGACAAAACCTTTAGTTCTTTTAAATTAAATACATTCACATAACAAGCACCTTATTCGAAGGCCGATAAATAAATCATTTAGTACAAAAAACTCCGGATCGGGGTGAAAGGAAATTGAAATATTAAACGAAAAACACCCTAATAATGAAACAAAATTATTAATTTCCTCAAATTTTCCCACGATTTTTTTCTCTCATAACGAGTTATCGTTTGCATTAGCGAACCAATTTCATTTTGACCCACATCATACACATTTAAACTCGGCAGTTAATTATCAGTCTTTGTATAGGCGATGCCACATTTAGCGGCGGTCTTGACAGCGCGTCAAATCTTTGTGTTCGCCGAGAAATTAAACGACGGGGCCGTCACCCAAACAATCCGTGTATTTTGAATGTATTCCCGTAATTACTCGGTGTTTGCCTATCTAATTGCTAGACGTACCCTCTCTTTGTTCTGCGGCGCCGCCCCCGCCTCCGTCGCCAGAACTGTCCGGTTGCTTAACTTAATGCTAGCGAAAAGATAGGTGCAAAGGAAAACGTTTAGTAAGAGGTCTGTGTGAATGAAAATGTGCCTATTAACGATTTATAGAATTATGGAAAATTAATTATAGCTATCTTCGAACTATATTTTCTGGCTGAGAAACGGAAATACAAATTGTACCTATGTATTTCTTATATTATAAGCCAGTTAGATTAAAATAAACTATATTAATATACATAGTTATTTGGCTTGACAATGGTATTTCTCAGGGTTGGAAAAAAAACAGTTTTTTTTCATTTTAAACAAAAAAACAGTTTTTTTTCTTTTGAACAGTTTTTTTTGTTTAAAACGGGTTTTTTTAAGTTTTAAATGGTATGTTTAAAACATGTTTAAAACAGGTTAAAACCATGGAGGTAGAAGATAAATGAGGAGTAGCCATAAAGTTTATATCCTACAATGAGAAACGGCCGCAGAAGGCGTGGCTTGTGATCATACTGTCATGAACGGCTCGCCAGGTCCTGATTTAAAAAAAATATATACAGCATTTGAGGAGATACATGTTAGTTGACTTTACTCATTAACACTACCATATATCAAGCCAGTAGAGTAATGAATGAGATGACGGTTTCACATTTCAAGCAAATATAATATAATATAATCTAAAATACAATCTAAAATATATAGAAAACAGTTTCAACATATCTTTTGAGTACAGACCTGTTTTAACCTATGAAAGTGATTCCAAAACATTTCTTCTTATCGATGCTACTTTGATTTGTACAGCTACTTGGCAGACACGAAATCATATGTTATGGCGAAAAACACTATTATCTATCAAAAACATTTATTTTATAACAATATTAAACCAGGATACATGTCTCGTTTTGTTGACGTTTCGATCATACTAAAATGAGGAACGTGCTGCCACATTCTTCTTCTTATGGCGATTTATTTATTTAACCTCCTTGGTTAAAACTATATTCAACTAAAATTAAATGGTGCCAGGCACACTATGTCTGCTACTACTACTTGGTGTCAGATGGCGCTCTTAAACGGATTTTACAGCACTCTACAAATATAATGCTCAGTTTAGTGCACGTGACCACTTTATCGGAATTATTTATCAGAATGGACCATCTTCGGCACTTTTCCTGCTTTTCCACGAACTCCAAAATAATACATTTATTTAAAACATCACACTGTCTTTTAAACTGTGTTTTAAACAGTTGTTTAAAACATCACATTGTGTATTATAGTATATTAAAGTATAAGTGGATAATAGGGTGTTTAAAACACGCGCGATTTTTCGAGCACGACGGCGTAGCCGAGTGCTCTAAATAGAGCAAGTGTTTTAAAGACCAGTTATCCACGAATACTTTGAAATCATAAATACTGGTATTATTACTACAAAAAATGGAAACAAGAATTAAGAATGCAAATTGGTTGAATTTGTGATGTGACGTCAAGATACCTGTCAGTGTCATGAAAATGAGAAAAACAAAAATTAATTTGCAATCTATCACATATGATTAATTATTGTCAATACAGTTACTGATTGTACACTGCTTTAATATGAGTTCTAACATTGATTACTTAAATAGAAAAGCAGAATCGCGGTTAATACCGCAAAAATCGGAAGGCTTTTGAAACATTCGTTAGTAATATTTTATTTGAGTTACAGTATGTTATATCAACAATTAAAAAGTTGACATTTTGACTTCACGTTTCTTGGATCGTTGATGTTACCATGGTAACTTTAAAACACGCGCGTTTTTAAAACTTGGATTTAAACACTCTGAGGCGTACTTTAAATAAGCAAAATAGGGTACCAATAAAAAAAAATATGTTTTAAACATTTGTTTAAAACACTTTGTTTAAAACGTTTTGTTTTAAACATGCCAACCCTGGTATTTCTTATATCTAAATTGGAAGGTAAAAATATTTCGTTTATATAGATAGATATATTATACTTTTGTAGAGACTAGAGATTGATAATAATTCAAAAAATAGTTCGTTGTTAAAATGATATAACCTTCAGCACACATGTACAGGGTGGTCACACGAACATTAGAATCCCATTTAACTTTAGAAAAATAATCGAAAGTCACATATCGGAGATATGAACTCTACTTGAGTTGTTTGTAATGAAACACTTCGTATATTTTTACACTATCAGAAAGGCCATGAAAAATGCTTTTTAATGATATATAAAACATAGTAGACTTTTAATGAGGTTGTTTTATCATGCTTCTCCATGGCAAGCAGAGATGGACATTTTTACTTCTACATCCAGTGGAAGTATAGTAACGACAAAAAAATTTTTAAAAATTTTTATTGTTCAAATAGGCTTAGAATGTCACGAAACGTCGAGATTTTAAGTTTGAACGGAAAAAAAACTTTCTGTCTGTCTGTCTGTAACTTTTTTTGTGCGCACGTTTACTCTGGAACCGTTTGAGATATTGACTTGAAATTTGGTACACATATGTATTTTAACGAGATCTAGAACTAGATTATATTTTCATCTTGTTCCGTCGAAGGGTTGGGGGGTAAATTGGGGTAAATTTGGGGAAAATAGGTAAATCAAGCAGGTAAGAGTCCATAAAATTGGTATTTAGTATATACAAGAGAAGCTAAGGTCCCAAAAAATGTTTTGGCATTAGCCACCCCCATTATCACCCCCACCCAATTATTATTAAAGGGGATGAAAAAAAATTGTGATTTAGTGTGTGTACAAGAACCAGAAACCTCAAAATATTTTTTTTACTTCATCCACTCCCACTACCCCCCATCACCACCCCCACCCCGCTACCGATGTGGGGTATTGTTTTATGGGTTTTTGGGGTAGAGGATTTCAAATATTATATTATTAAAGTTCCATAAACAATTATTTCCACATATAAATTTTTTTCGTTGTGAGTGACTTGGAAAAAAAATTTGGATGTGGAAGTAGTGATTCCTTGGGCAGCGGTTTTTCGTCGACTAATTAGTCATAACTAACGAATAATCATTCAAATATTAGTCATGACTTAATGAATAGTTGGTTAGTCGTTAGTCGTGAATGTTTAGATTGACGATTGGTTAGTCATTAGTCAGATCAAAGATTGATTCGTTAGTCGTGACTAATATATGTAACGACTAATTTCCTACCCATGTAGTTTTAACCAGGAAAATATCTCAACAATTATTCGCAAGAAAAAGGTTGATTACTTCCACATTCTCGTGGTGGAGTGGAACTATAGTAACGGTAAAAAAATCGATTTTTCGATTACTCTAGAGCTGTTGACTTGAAATTTGGTACACGTATGTATGTATCATAACGAGTTCCGAAACTAAATTATATTTTGATCTTATTCCGTTGAAGGTTTGGCAGTAAGAATTCACAAAATTGGGATTTAGTGTGTGTACTAGAAGCTAAGGTCTTAAAAACATTTTGACATCTGCCACCCCCTATCACCCCCCACCCCGGTATAAAAGGAGATAAAGATATAAAATTGAGATTTACTGTGTGTACAAGAACCAATAGCCTCAAAAAAAAAAAATTGGTATCAGCCACCTCTTCTACCACCCCCCACTCCATTATTAAAGACGGTGAAAAATAAAATTGCGATTTTATATGTGTACGAGAATGAACCAAAGGCCTCAAGTTTGTTTTGGCATCAGCCAGCTCATTACAGTAATCGTTACTTTTCCATTTTGATTACCCTCCGACTTATATCCTGTAGTAATAAAAGCTCATAATTATTAAAAATAATGCTTGCGTATTTGACCTGCGGGAACAGGAACATAGAAGAAGATGGTGGTCTTCCATTTTATTCACGTCTTTGTATGCACGATAACTTAAGAACGAAACGTCCGATTGTATTCTTTGGACAGTAAATTAGTATTAGCTAAAGGAAGAAGAAGTCTTTTTGAACAAAATAGATCAGTAAATAAAAAGTTATTAATCATTTAAAATTAAAACAAAAAATGTCTTAATTTTTATCGCTTCTACTTGTATAGAAATCTTGTGCAATGTTATTTCCTATCATTATTTTTTGTTTAAATATTTTAGTAAGATACATTTCATACTGATAGGTATATCTAATCGTTGAAATATAAAAGTCGAATAATGTATATGACAGGCATTCAAGTCTTGCAGCAACGTATGATGGACCAGAGGTTAAAGTTTTGCAAAACCCTACGTTGTGCATATATTTTTGTCTACCATTCCTCCATATTTTTGCTTCATTGGTAATATTTGCCTATTCGAGACTTCTATAAAGTGCTTACAACAGATGCCGTTGGACATGGGCGCAGCCAGGGGGGGGAGCCATGCCCCTCCCCAAGCCGTCTTCCATGTGCCAAAAAATAAAGAAGCAGTACAAAGCAGTATCTAAATTATCCCCTGAAATAGATATTTTGTAATTAATGCCAATATTATCTAATAGAGGAATCTACATACACATCCGTTTTCAACCATTTTCTGAAAAATTTTCCTCATCCTCTGGGGAGGCCGGTTCTATTGCCCCCCCAGATGAATTTTCTGGCTGCGCCACTGCCGTTGGAAGGAACCACTCACACTATTTAAAAGTCACTGACTTTGCATTGCCCAACTTTATTAAAAGCAAAGGAGCCCGCAGCGTTGAAGGTGTCCGAGTGTGCTTTGTGCTGACGAGAGCCAAAAGCTCGAAACCGATCCGCAAGTGACACTTGGTCACCTGCGGAAGCGACGGGGCTCCTTTAATTTAACAGATTGCCCACATGTTTTGAGACACCTTGTATTTTATACTTGCCGAGATATAGTTAAGAAACGGCGTCGGGCACATAATTCTCCCATTATTTAGTGATTTTTAGGACAAGGCCGCGACTTTACCCCTTCAAACCTTTTTATCTTTTTCTATGTATAAAATACTACTTTTATGCACAAAATTTGCTTAGTTGGTTAATTATTTTTGGGGTAAAACGCGTTGGTAGAGCGGCAACCCAGAATGAAACGGCTATTAGTGAAACAATTTGGAATACTGATTTCTGTCATTAAAACGACTATTTTTCTGAGCAGCGTCAAATCAAAATGGTTTCCGGTTTCAAGATGGCGGCCGATTTAGAAAATTTAAAAGAACGAGTTTTCTATCTAAACTATTGATATTACAAAAAATGTTGTTAAGAAAAATTGTTCCAAATTACATTCTGAATAAAAAAGTTTTTCGACTACCCGCCTTACTCTGCTGGCCCTCCAAAATATCTCTGGCCGCAACCATATTTGTTTTATACAGTGCGTGAAATTGCCGATTAGGCATTACAGCTTTTTATCTAAAGCTAAAAATAAAGGCGCTTCATAGAAAAATAGAAACAAAATACTTTGTATTTATAATTTACAAGTTTTTCAACTAAATAATTACTTTTACAGAAAAAAATTGTTAAGAAAAATATTCTACATTAAAATGTGAATAAAAAAACTTTATACAATATGTTTACCCAACACTAAAAATAAAGCCGTCACACGGAGAAATACTAGAAAATGATTTTATGTATATTTTGCAATCTAAAGCAGTAATATTCTTGTTCAGTATTCCTTTACCAGAAACTGAAGACACATTATTTTTCAACTTAAAAATATTTTAATAAAAGTAGGTAAAGATTTTTTTAGTTAGACTTACATACCTTTTTTAAGTTAGTTGCATTATCCTTTACAATTTGTGCAAAGTAACGTGCATTGCAAGCCGGCTTTTTTACAACCACATGGTTTCAATGCATCCTTTTTTGCAACTACATTGAATTAATTGTCTAAGGGCTTTAGATACCTCCGGGAGTGTTGACCATTTTGGCATCCAAACATTTTCGGACAGGCACCATCCCCATTTTTTCAAGATTAGGCAAAATCAAATTTGATGTCAGAGACTGTCTCGAAATGTACCCACTTTGGAAGCTAGCCCGTAAAATGTGTTGCTCCAAAGCATCCTTTGAAGGGGGGATGTTACACGTTGTTCTGTTCTTGGAAGTAAACAGTTCCTTTCGTGCCTGATTTACATCAGTGTAAAATATCAGAAGAAACTGACTGTGAGATTTTACCCCGTAGAGTCTTCATTTTTAGTTTTAGAAGAAAACTTATAAGAACTTTCTTATTCAACATTTACTACATAGAAAATTGACTATTTCAAGCGAATTTTTAAAATAAAAGTTTTATAAATTTAATGCGGTAAATCAACAATAAACACTAAACTGAACGTGAAGAAATAATATTTTAACTTTAAGGCTGATTTATCTATCTGTTGATTAAATGAGAAAAGTAAACTTTTAATATCGTAATTCGAGTAAACGTATATTATATATATGGTACATAATTAAATCCAACCTCGTCGCTTTTTAATTCGACCTCATCACATTCTTGATTGCTTCAACTCATATTATACGAAAAGTAAATGTCGGTTATCATTAACAGAGCTGTAGCAACGTAATCGCGTTTTGAAAGAGCAAAGTTTTGCCCGCGTTGTACGTGCAGACTTGTTTTCCGAACGGAAACCTTGCGTCCATGTAGACATAAACACCGGCGCGCTTCCACCAAAATATTCCGGCGTAAAAACAAAACGCATCGTAGACATTAGTCTGGCTAGGCCAGCCACCTTGTTGCAGCAATAATTCAAGTGGGGTTGCAACCCTCACTCCGTTGCCTGGCAACAAGCATTCGTCCCCTCGTCGGTACATCGATCGTGCTCCCTTCTACCCCGCCAGACTCGTCTAAACATTCACCCCCTCACGAATTGACAGCCCCCACGGTGCATTCTCCGCCACCACCTCTGATTCATCGCTACCCCCGACTCCAGAAAGGAATTGTATGAATAACGGACTTAGCCCTTCAATCGTTCGATGCCCTTATTGATTTAGAACCGAATTTGTCACCGTATTTTATTTCTGAGGCCCTTATTTACGGCAATATTTTTCTTTGTGGGAGATATGCTAGATTATTTATTATTTTAGTTACTTACTTTTAGGAAACTAGTTGATATGTACGTGCTTGGACGTTGTTGGAGAAAATATTTGTAGCATATTAAGTACAGTAAAACTAGCTTCTTTGCAATATAAAGGAAAATATCAAGGGACAATGAAATTTTGCATAAATGTTTCACTTATTTTTTCAAGGGCTGACAAATCTATCTAATGATTGAGCAATTTTGTTTTAGAAGACCGGCAAGGGAATATTTATTTACGTAACAAACCCGGAAAGTGCTTCGGAACAAAAAGGTCCCAAAAATGATTAGGTTTTTAAGAAGTGCATGATCACGAAAATTAAATCTTTTAGTATATATATATTTCTTATGACTTTGGTATGTACTGTAACTATTGCTCCTCCACTCTGAAATCGTTGGCATTGGGAGTTAATATCCGCATAATTTGGAAAAACCGTTTTACATACTTGTTATAATCTAAATAACCACCGCTAGTTTTTACACGATCTAAACTTGTTGCATTTCAATGCGATATATTCATAGAAATTACTGAAATATTTTCAAAGAACACCGTTGCGAATTATGAAAAGAGAGGAATATATCTGCAAATATAAATTTTAGTATGTTTAATTATAATTTCCTTCCCGTTTATAACATTCTACTCATAACGAGATTCACGAGGGACTGTTGGTAACCCCATTCGGCCTTTAAAATTATATTTATCTCGTGATTTAAGAAACTTTCGTTGTTAGCCAACTTTAAACTGCAAATAATAATAAACCAGGCAAATTAATTCTTGTTTAAAGCTCTTTAGGGCCTCGTCTTTAGCGCCAAACTTCGCAAATTAGTGTTCCTCCCTTTTAATAACCACGATTGACATTGATTTTGACATTAATATCCCATCGTTTCCATGTTACAACGTTCTAAATTATTTCGTTTTTGTTTCAGGGATGACGGGTAACTGAAGATGGCATCACCGACACCTTCATTAGAATCTTTACCAAGAGCTAATTCGATTGGATCATTTGGTGATCAACACGACTATCTTTCCCTCTCGCCTTTGGCCGATTCTCCATTATCTGTTAGCGGCTCATCCCCACCGGTGAGCGATTCAGTTGATCGAGACAGCGACCCATCAGAACTCCACTGCCAACAGTGCAGAGAGCCAGTTTCCGACCCCAAGCTACTAGCCTGTTTTCACACCTTTTGCAACCCTTGCCTCGAGAAGAACAAGCTAATTTGCCCGCGGTGTAACTCTGAATCCATCGAGGGAATACTCAACAGTCTTCTGTTCAGTGCAGAATCCAACACAGACTCTTTCCATTCCTCAGCCGTGCGCTGCACCGGTTGTAAACATAAGAAACTTGACGCGGTTGCTCGCTGTGTAGACTGTGCCAATTACTTGTGCTCGAATTGCGTCATGGCGCATCAATTTATGCACTGCTTCGAAGGCCACAGGGTCGTCAACCTTGGCGAAATCAAGGACGAACCCAAAAACGGATTGATTCCCAACGGAAACATCAGCAATACCGAGAAGAGCATGATCTGCCCTAGACACAAGTCCGAATTGCTTAAATACTACTGTCGCACTTGCGCAGTGCCAATCTGCAAAGAATGCCTAAGCATGGACCACCCCGTTGGGCTGCACGAATACGAACACATTAGTGAGGCCGCCCCGAAGCAGATCGAGGCGATCCAGCACGCCGTGACAGAAGCCAAGAGCAAAGCCACCGACATCAGGAACATCCTGAAAAATGTAGAACACGTTTCCAGTCGCTTGCAAGTTCAATATCACAAAGCCCAGAACGAAATCAACGACACCTTCCTCTTCTACAGATCGATGTTGGAGGAAAGGAAACAAGAATTACTTAAGGAATTGGAGAGCGTGTTCAGCGCCAAGCAAATATCCCTAGGCGTGGCGACCCAAAAGGGCCAAGAGACAGTTGAACAGATTTACAAAACTTGCGAATTTGTAGAGAGACTGAATAAATGTGCTAACGTTGTTGAAATTTTAATGTTTAGGAAATTGTTAGATGCTAAATTGCAGGGTCTTTTGAACTACAACATCGACCAAAGCGTACAGTCCGCGTGCGAACTTGAGTTCGTGTCCAATTATCAGGCGATTCAAGTGGGCGTCCGAAATACCTTCGGCTACGTACGATCCAATTCGGAACCCGTGGTAGGTCCCAGCAAGCAGCCGCCGATCGCCAGACCTACGGGCGGCGGAGGTTCCAGCTCCAGCGGTAGCAGTGTCAACGGTAGTTCGGGAAGCTTGAACGGTGGAATTCACTGCCCTTTTACCATGTCCGGTTCGAGTCAATCTACTTCCCCGTTCGAATCGAACATAATCAGTAAACGATTCAGTAGTGCCAACAGCCTGGGTCCATTCTCTACGACGATGGGTGATTTGAATCTCAACGGCATCAACCCTTACGAAAAGTGGTCCAACGGAGGTACCACCGACAGTATTTTCCAGAACGGAACCCCCGACCCATATTCTTTGACCAATTCCGCTCACAGCGACCCCATGCTTGATTTAACTTCTAAACTTATGTCGACAGCGATCTTCCCACCGAAATCTCAGATTAAGAGACAAAAGATGATTTACCACTGCAAGTTTGGAGAGTTCGGGGTGATGGAGGGACAGTTCACCGAACCGAGCGGCGTGGCAGTTAACGCGCAGAACGACATAATCGTAGCCGATACGAACAATCATAGGATTCAGATTTTCGACAAGGAGGGCAGATTCAAATTCCAGTTCGGCGAGTGTGGCAAACGCGACGGACAGCTGCTGTACCCCAATCGCGTCGCAGTAGTTCGCACATCGGGGGACATTATCGTGACCGAGCGATCTCCGACGCACCAAATACAGATCTACAACCAGTACGGCCAGTTCGTCCGCAAATTCGGGGCCAACATCCTGCAGCATCCCCGTGGTGTTACTGTGGACAATAAGGGACGCATCGTCGTGGTAGAGTGCAAAGTGATGCGCGTCATAATCTTCGACCAGACCGGCGCGGTGCTCCAGAAGTTCGGCTGTTCCAAGCACCTGGAATTCCCCAACGGGGTCGTGGTCAATGACAAGCAGGAGATCTTCATCAGCGACAACCGAGCACACTGCGTCAAAGTGTTCAGCTACGAGGGAGTGTACTTGCGTCAGATCGGCGGCGAGGGCATCACCAATTACCCCATCGGCGTGGGAATCAACGCGAACGGCGAGATCTTGATCGCCGATAACCACAACAACTTCAACCTGACGATCTTCACGCAAGACGGGCAGCTGGTGTCCGCGTTGGAGAGCAAGGTGAAGCACGCGCAGTGCTTCGACGTCGCTTTGATGGATGACGGTTCAGTCGTTCTGGCGAGCAAAGACTACAGGCTCTACATTTACCGTTACGTGCAGGTGCCCCCTATCGGCCTGTAGATGAATTCAGGCAGGGTCTCCAGCCGCCATTCCCAACACTTTTTGTTGATGCATTTTTGAATGGAGTGGTCGGATGCTGGTCTGTTGATGTGTATTATTCTTTTAAAGTTGTCAAAATTGTCACGATGTTTATCGTCGTCATAGTTTTGTATTGTATTTCACATGTTGATATTTTTAATATTATGACGTTTGACGATGCGTAAGCTGGACAGCGCCTCCGCACGAGGGCGGCCTGTCGCCCATGTTGAATGACCAAATCTATCAATTTTTAAAACAGGGATATTATTATTATTATTCAGATTAGAAATGTTAACCAAGCATCGCGTGGTGCCTGGGCCATTGTTGTAATTTAAATTGAGCAGTTTCCGATGATAATGATCTATTTTAATATGCGTGTATGATGTTGTGTATGTTCTTAGAAATAGCGCCTTGTTGTTTGCGGGATGCCGCGTTGTTACGGACCCTAGTCAACCACGAACTGTACTTTGTATTAGCTATTTTTTATTATTGTTCTCTATTTTATACCTTACCTGTGGATGTTTATATTATAAATACGACCACGTGCCGTGCCCCTTTTCCAGCCGCTCGGGCGACCCCGTTGCCGGCATTGTTTATGTTTATTTTTAGTTTTGTTATCATTATTATTATTATTATTCACATTTAATTTTAGTAAATGCAAGTTTGGTGCATGCAATATCTCTTTTCACCAGCCCTTATTATTTTTTTAATTAGTTGTAGTCCTTTTTGTAGTAATATATTTGTTTGTTGATGCTGCCGAGTTTAAGATAGAGGGCGCGGGCGTGACGCATGCGCGCCCGCGTTCCCGGCGCCCACGAGCGCCATTCAAGACTATTTACTTAGTAGCTAGGTTTTCGTTTAATTATTATTATTATTTTTTGTTACCCTCGGGACAAAGTCGCGGGCCCGACGCATTATTATTAGGTGGAGAGCGAGACCGACGAAACATGCAAAATAAAAGTGGCCTATGCAACTGGCGAACCTGCAAAAACTGAAGCCATATTCTTATGTAATACGACCTTCCGAATTCGATTATGGAGGTGTCGCGATTCGATTCGGAATTGTGAAATCGGAAAAAGTTGCACTTTTCAACTTCTGGCGGTAGGCAGTATTTTACATTTTTCGTCCCATAACTTTGTTTCTAACTGTTGACTTGGCTTGAAAATTTAAGCACATGTACTCTGAAATATGATGAATCGATTGCCCTACGTAAAATTGTATCGGATAAAGTATCTGGTTCACAAAAAAAAATATTTTCATTCGAGATCACATGGATTTTTCAGTAGCGGGATTGAAAAGTCTGTATTGAGGAAACTGTGTTATTGAAGATAGAGTGCTATAGTGCAGGCGAAGGTAATGTAGTTCGAAGTTTAATTAATTTTTGAAAAACCAAAAATCGTTGTTTATAACAGTTTGGTGGTCATAGAAGTGCAATAAGTTTGAGCGCTGCAATAAATCCTGCAGCAGACCCTCACTTTAACCGCTCATATCTCAAAAACGAAGCGGTTGAAAGAATTGACAAATGTATGTGTTTATTATGTGTCTATTGTAAACCACTCGCTAACATACGTTGAACAGTTTTAGAGATCTGCTAAGTTGTATAGAAAAATATCCCACTTTTCAAAGGGATTTTAACCAACCGAATAAGCATGAAATAATGTTTTTGACTCCGAAATTTTAGAAAAAAAATCTTGAAAAAAAGTCACAGTACACAGTTTTATCGCTGTCTGAAGTAATATTCACATAGAATGCATATTTTTCGAGATATAACAGATTAAAAGCTGGTGTGGTCAAAATCAAAAACTGTAGCACATTTTATCATTATACCCTAGCAGGTCTTCAAAACTGTTCAAATTAAGTTATTCAAATTTTAGTGGTTGATTTACAATAGACACATGATGAAAGCATTTTTTTTTCAATTTCATCAAGTCCTCCGTTTTTGAGATATTCGTGGTTAAAGTGAAGGCCTAGTTCATTGAATTGTGTATAGGTTTAATATATTTGAATCTTATTTTGGGTAGAAAAAATTTGCAGAAGCACACAATAGATTTTTATAATTTGATATAAGTATACACACTTGCCTTCACATAAATAGCTTTTGGAACATGAAAATTTACTTTGCACAAAAAACATGCTGTGCTACAAATAAAGTATTTTGCATTTACATGGTGTATATTTGCAAAGGTTACAGTTATCGTTATGAATATTTTATAAATAAAAGCTCCAAATAAAAATTCTTCTTTCCATAAGATACAACTGACTCGTTTAGAGTATGCAGTTATTTTGAAAAATAAAAAAAGTTACCTCGATTCACACTTTCTCACTGTACATTACACAAAAATAGTATTTTTCGTAAAAAAATGAAAAATTGCAATTTCTTCCAATTTCCCAATTTCAAATCAAATTGCGAACTCAAAATATGTTTCGTGAGGTGGTTTTACGTAAGAATCAACTGTCTGTTTTTGTATGTTCGACAGTTGCATTGTGTCGAATTCAGAGGTCTCACTCTTCGACTATGCTCGCGAATTATGACTCGAGAGCCCAAGTCGTAAATTAACGTCCGATCAAAATGTATCTCTCTATCTATTCTTTAGGTTTTTGGTTTTCGAAAAAAAAAATTGAAAATTTTCGCATCGGATCTAGACGTTACGCGACGCGTGATTTTAAAGTGACTCTATTGACTGTTCAAGGCAATACCTCGAATCAATCGTTGTTTTTAAATATTTCTGATAATTTTATTTTTACATACGTAATTAGAATCCCTTGGTTTTTGTCCCGACGGAACACCGATTTTTTTTATAATAATTTATATCATTATTATTTATATTATATACTTGTTGTTTTTTGAGATCCGGAGGCGACGATCGCAACTTCGCGAGGGCTGAGCGATCTCAATCCCAAATACCAGCCCTCCACGTGAGTGCCGTGGGGCACCCCTCAACGTCCCCGACCGTCCGTCTCTCGATGCCCATCTGACAAGTGTTATATGTTGTTTTTAGTGTCTTGTTCAGAGTGCACTCTATTTTTTCTATTGTTCTTCGACGTCCTCGGATGGGCACCTCGAGACGCCGCGGTCGTCGCGACGCGGGTGCGCCACGGCGCTCGGTTTTTATTACTACATTTTTAAACTTTGTTGTTATTATTATATATTAATTTAATGGTAAAATTGTTCTTAAATTAAATGTACATTGTTTTGTTTTTTCTTTGATTTTTTGTTGTAAATGCTTTTTTAATTAATAATACCAGTTCTTGCAGTTTTCAATTAGTTTTTTTTATTTTGTTTGTGTTGTAAAATGTCCAGAATCAAATAAACTTTTCGGCCCAAAAAGATTAGCTGTATTTAAATGTATGCCAAAGAGCGTGTCCACTATTAAAATGGCTCTTTTAAAGAGAGGCGGTAACTACAGTGAGGTTGGAAAAAGACAATAACAAAATGCCCCTTTAGGTGTCGATCTATGACAAGTGATCTTTTTAGGGTTGTAAACTCCACGAATCCCACTTCTTAAATCCAGTTTTAAAATTAGGTATCTCGAAATAATAAAATCTTATTGCAGACGGGTATAATTTTTTTTCTCCAGACAGCTTGGGTTTTTGAAACAGTCCCTTTTAACTTAAAACATAAAGAGACCTTTTGCGCATATTTGCTAGAATACTGAAGAAAAATAAGTACAACTTTGACAGGAGTAGAATTTTATGAATATCCAAAGGGTCAGCCTCTGGCAAAAATTGTATATACATATTTCATACTTGACAACTTATATGACGTATATTACAGTAGATATAGGTGGTTATTTCCATGCTATTAATTCAGTGACAGTTTGCTATCATGCAGCGCGCCCTGTGTGTGTAGTAGGAACTAAACTGATGGCGGGAAATTTCGAAAATAACCAGTTATATAGTTAGTTATTTAAATTAATTGCAACTTAAAAATTACAGCCAGTGGCGCCGATTTCAATTTTCGTACTTCGATAGATCTTCAACAATGCATTACTTAATAACAGAAAAATGTCAAAAAATACCCAATGGTCCAAGGTTGCACCAAAGAATAAAAAAAAACTTTATTTCGATTTTTTTATTTGTTACTTAATACAAAGCCTAAAAATAAAACAGAAGGCCAACTTAAGTTTACACATGGGAATACTACACAAAACTGTCAAAGTAAAAAAAAAATCGTAAATCCCGCTAAAAGAATAGTTGAGAGTGTTCGCCGACTGAAGCGACAAGTGGGTGTAGTCAGTACTAAACTGTATTTGTCCTTCAATGTGTAAAATAAACATCTATATAAATAATATATATTTGTTTTCTATGCTTCATAATATGAAATATGATTAGGGATGATTCATTTTTACTCCACTACGAGCCAACGAAACGATATGAAATCGAAACTGTAATTGAGAAATAGCGACGCCAAGCTTTCTGAGTAAAAAAATTGGGCATTTCATAATGTGACTCATCTTTTTGACCTCGCGCTGAAAAATGGTGAATTTCTTTCTGGACATTTTACTGTGGTGATAGCCCCCACTCTCCTCCGAATCCCCCTCTCCCGAGTGATCACGGCAACGAGCACGGCACTGGCTGTTTTCTACAGCCCTCTCTTTCTATATTGTACTTTTGTACTTAGAACGTAAGTGTGATGATATTATTCCTGCGGGAAAGCTTGTGTAATGTTAAAATGAACTTTTTTGAACAATCCTCCTTGGGCCCAAATAAGCAAATCCTATATACCTAGTATAGGCATGTGTGATTTTTTTCGTATCATAGTCATTAGTATTAGTAGCGTAGTAGTATTGATAAATTAGGTAGGCAGTTCTCAGTAGGTCTGAGTTGAAGCATAAAACATTTTCGGTAAGACTGAATTAAACAACACATCTTTTCTGGTAACGAACTTCTTAGTGATAAAGCAAATGCAGAGGTCCGCCGAATTGAGACCAAGAGTGCTCTCTCGATTTTTTAACGAATTCCCTGCCGCGCCGTTTCAATAGTAGAACCACATGGTCGGGAGTCTGGCTGCTCAAAAGATGCTTCTAAAACGTGTGCACTCGAAGATATAGTTTTGGAAAATATGTACATTATCCGGAATCACCTCGTGGATCTAAATGTAGGATGTAAATGTAAATGTAAAAAGTGTAACAAAATCTTTACTTTTTGAATTACTGATTACTGAAAATTGATTAACTTTGGGTTTGCACAGCATTTACAAACTTAATTTTTAACATTTTGAAAGGAGTTTAAAACTGGTGGAAAGTTTATTCTGGCTTCAGGTGCTGCTCATATATTTTTGAACTTGTTGTTAACAAATGCTACAGAAATTGTTTAAACACCCACTGTTAATTTCAGCATCGAGAATATACAATGTACCCGAAATTTCCAACATTCGCTTGAACGAATTTCATATGAAAAGGAAAAATTAATAAAAACTACAAGTCAACTTAGGCTTACCATTTTTCTGGTAGAGGAGCGTTACTAAAGACCAGGTTTTCACAAAGATACAGGGGGACAGAAGAATAGAATAAACGATACAAAACTATAAGATAATGTAGTTTCACTGTGTTGTCCATTTTTAACCACTTCAATTCACTAAATTTCGCCGATACATGATCGTATTTTCGTAGGTTGAAAATGATACGGCAACATGTGTTTTGGACAATTTGTATACGATTTTTTGCAGTTTGGTCCAAACACGATTAGTATAGTATAATAAAAAATTCATTCTGCCATAAGTGTTTGCAACTTTACATGTTCTTTGAACCGTAAATTTTGACCTAAAAGAACACCGTGATCTGAAAATTTTATATTTACACCATCTACAACTGGGTTGAGTCGCGTTTTTAGAAATTGTTTTCTATTTTTCGAACTAAACAGAAGTCCAACATTTTTGTTTGTTTAAATTATGTTTCTTAGAATAACTGCAAATAAAATTTATCTTGTTATTCAACAAGGTGATGGATTAAAGACACGTAGAAGCTGAGTTTCAACAGCATATGACTGCAAGTGAGAATGATTAATTTGGTTAGAGATATGGACTGTATAGATTATAAACAGTGGTCCAAGAATAGATCCTTGCGGAACACCTGATAACATTTGTTGAGCAGATGATGCAAAACTATTACCAGGTACTGACTGACGATGTTGCATCAGTAAGATTTGAAAAATACAACGGCATTTACATTAGAAGAATAATTTTGCACATGAAATAGTGTCGAATGCCTTAGAGTAATCGAGTAATACTGAGATAATTTTATCTGCGTTGCTTTATTGTTATAAAAGATTAGATAATTTTGGTTCCGCTACCGTTTTAAGTTTATAATCGCGCTGTCTGGACAATCAGTGACTTGCACCACAATAGACTGATTGCAAATCATTTGCCAGAACGTTCTTTTTATGCTTATTACTTATATTAAAACAGAAATTTAAAAATGAATTCACTTGCGTACAAAAATTATTATATAGCATAAACTATAACTTAAAATATACATGAGATACAGAAAACAATGCAACTAAATGAACAAATTTATTTCTTGTACAAGAAAAATAATAATATAGTATGGATACACTTACGTACTGTAAATGATGGCTGACCATACAAAATTCTGATAAAATATCGAGCCAAATTTTTCAAAAGGTATTAGGGCAGTTCTACAAAGCATGGTCGATTCATGATATTAGTGACTTACTGATCAAAAATTGGTCTAAGCTACAACCCGTGTCCAATATTCGCTTAGATGAGTCTTACCGCACCTTTTTATAATAAAAAACTTGAGCTAAATTACGACAAAAATAAAATATTGGCTGTTTTTACTCCTAAAACTCAAGACCGTCACGCGTAACTCCATATAGATTGACACTTGTTTTGGCTGAAATTTTGTTACCAGAGAAATGGTTAGTGTCCATCTCTGCTATAATTATACAAAATATCCAAAATTTGTTGGTAAGATACAACTTTCATGTTTTAAAGTCTAGGATTTAATATATAAACTATTAAAGTCGCGTAACTTGGTTAATACTCATGACCGTCACAGCGCTCATTATTAGTTAATAAGTTGAATGCTAGGACTACCAGCGACTCAGAAACACATCGAAATTTAGTTTTCGTTGTGAAATCATGTGAGATACAATAACCAAGCGCTGTTTCCCAAAACATTTTGAGTTTCCAGTAATTTATATGGTAAGTCTAATATTTGGCCCTGTGCTCTCTGTCATGACCGTCACGTTGTGTATTTTAGCATTTATCAACTTATCAATATCCAAATACCTTTTTTATTTTGAGGTATCCAGTACACTGTCTTCTCCTAACCTTACTTTAATAATAGCTTAGGGTCAATATAATTCTTAGTCATTTTTGTCTAGTGGCCCTCACGACCGTGATGGTCTTGAGACTCTAGTGACGGCCATGAGAAATTTCATTGGCATTACTCTCCTTCACTCTTGTGTAACTTTTGAATGGTTGAATAGATTTTTTTCAAATTTGGTGTAGTGATATGGGATGAAATTTCCAATTATATGATGTAAAAAACCAACTTCTGACTTCCGGTTTCGAGGCAAATGACGTGAACATCAAATTTTTTAAATGGGACAACTTGTATATTTTTTCATATTTGGTTCCTACTAGCCAAAATACATATGATCTGACCCTCAAATATTATTTTTATTTTCAAAAATTTGGCACAACCTCAGCCAGCAATTACACGACCGTTTTACGAATCTCACAACCATCTCATGCCACTCACGACCGTCACGCGTAACTCACAGTACCTCATTCACAATGGTGTCATAAATATTATTTATCTCGTTAGGACCATTGCCCTTTAAATTATGAACAAAACTGGTTGTCGGTAACAAAATTTAGACACAAAAAGGTAATTTGAGTCAATACAGTTAACTGAATTTCGAAAGTATTAGGCTCAAATAAGAAAGAAACAGATACTTCCAGTTATATCACTTTTTATTTTATTCATGGGTATTATTACGACCAAAATTCTCTCTAATATCTTGTAGGACATTTTTCACTTCAAAGAATTAACTTTTTCATAATCCATTTAGCATATTTATATTAATACACAGCACAAATATAAATGTGACGGTCGTGCGTTTTGTTATACGTTTCACTAAGGAAAAACAGCTGTAACATTTTAGTCACGGGAAAAAAGCTGGTGCCACAAGGCATACCTGAAAAGTAGACACTTTAACCATTTCAAAAATGTATGCCATCAATAGATTCCTGACATTTTATTTTTTAACATTGTCAATGTGAAATCGACCATGCTTTGTAGAACTGCCTATTAAATCATTGATAGATGCAATTTTGACGGTGCTCCAGTAATGCTGTAAGCTCTTTATCTCCTGTATGTGATAAACATTTGAACGGATTTTTGTTTTTTAAATAGAAAACTAACTGTACCACAGCCAGTCAATGCACAAGTACTCAAAAATAAATTACCCAAATTCATTTGAGCACTTATTGTTTTCTTCTTAGTTAATTCTCGCATAGCATGATGAATCGTTATAAATACACCATATCTGCGAAACCATTATTCGTGGTTAATCTAGACACAAAATATAGAGATAATACCAAAATAGCTGTATGTCTGTATTCCAGGTTTGATAAATATTGGATAATGGCAAATATTCTACTGTCTGTTTCATAGAAGCAGATAATTCTTTCACCAAAAATTGTTCCATACCTTTTTGCAATTTCATATCATAGAAGTATGCATCTTTTTGCAATGGTTTAAAAAATGCCTTGATGCTGAAATTTACACTGCACCTTTCTAAGCTTTGTTTAAATAATTTCTGTATCATTTTTTAACAATTTCGAGAATAATTGGACAGCACCTGATTCTAGAAAGAATAAGCCTTCCTAGGTTTAAAAATCATTAAAAAATGTTAAAAAATAAGTTCATAAATGTGGTGTAAACAAAAAATTAATCAATTTTCGGAATACATTTTTTGCGCTTGTTTGCAATGGCGATCAGAGTGACGCCCGTCACATTTACATCCACAAGGGCATTCCAAATAATGTACCCATTTTTTCAAAACTATATCTTCGAGTGCACACCTATAATCGAATTTGTAGCGCCTGATTTCCGACTAACCACGAATAGGACTTGCCGTCGTTCGACTAGTGACGATTCCATTCCATTTTGGAACAAACGCACAATAACTCGCTCTTGGTCACAATTTGGGGTCTGTCACTTGAAAAATGTTACGTTTACCTTCATGTCAATTAATCTAGGGAACATAACTCTATTTGATTCAGGTGGAGCGTGTACATATGTAGTTTTCTCTGTTCACCACACACAAACACTCACTTGCGCACCTCCCCTAGCTTCGTTTGGTCATACAATAGGCCAGGATGATTCATCTGTTACGTAAATTTATTTCTGCGTTGATGTCGGAAACGCTGATTCGTAACTTTTCTACTTCCCCAATGCCGCAGCGATCACAAACAGAAATCTTTACAATATTATTAACCGTCTCAATTTTGTCAACCACCAAAATTTCAAAGGTGGCAAAAGTGGGTAAATATCTTTAAAACCAAATTTTAAGGAAAATATATCGGAAGCCAGAAGCATTGTGGCGCCCTCTTTCTGTAACTAAACTATGTCAAATTCTGTTGGCGTTGTGATTATTTTAGACTAGTACTGAACTTCTTTTGGGGTTGTCGGTACAATAAGTGTGCTCAGTTACTTATCCGTGCAAATCGAAATGTGCTTCGTCATATAAAAAATCATGGAGACCGGGAGTCTTTGACGAAAGTGTGCAAAGTAGACAAATTACACCTGCCAATTTTTAAATTGGCAGTTTTTGACTACGGAGTTAAGATTCAAATTGAATCATTTCGAGTTTTAGCTCTTTGTTGTATAAGAATTTGAACGTTGAAGTTTGTGGAAGCAAAGAAAACTGCACCCTTGATCTAAAAACAATTTTTAAGCGTATTAAAAGATAAGTAAATTTTATTGAAAATTGTAGAATTATTTAGAATTATTAGCAATTAAAACTTTAAATTGATTAATGTTCTTATACCTTAAAATTAGTTAACTTTTAAATAAACTAATCAAATCGATATACTTGTATAGTTAAGCTATGTATGATAGTATAGTTAAGTTATATAGAGAATTATTAATTTTTTAAAATATAATATAGAGGGAGTTCCCACGATCGTTAATTAGTTTTCAGAGAAATATGGTTGCCGTTACGGCCGCTATGGTGGAAAAATGGCAGTCGAAATAGGTTTTATCGATCATCTCTTTTTCTATTAAATTAAATCGGGTAACCGAATATTGTAGGGAGCAGGGAATAAAAAATAATAATTTTAATCACTAGTTCACAAGTTCAAAACCGTGTTAATTCTTGATAAAGCTCGTAAAAATATGAGTGAGGGCTCATTGGATTCGGAATGACGTCTAGAAAAATGTGCAAGTTTCAAACCCGCACATAAACAATTACAAAAGTTATAAACAAATGAAGATTGAAAAAATAACGAGTTTCGTTTTTTGCAAATAACTCGAAAACTAGTAATATTTAAGAAATTTCAAAGAAATATTCTTAAAGAGGAAGAAATTTACAAATTTCCCGACTCCCGAAACTCTGTCTGTATTATTATTAATGTTGAAAATAAAGCTCCGCGCGGCGAACACTAAGCCGTTACGATACTCTAAAACCGGCCGTACTAAGTAAAAATATTTTTTTATGCTATTAAATATTAATTTAAAAAAATTATGGTATTATTTAGACATTTAAAGAAACAATATCCCGTTGGAAAAAAATTTTTTCACCGATTTTTCATAAAATGAGCCTAGTGTTAATTAACAAATTTTTTTAGAGTTTGCGTTTATATTTCAAGGATAATTGTTAAACAAAAGCCACTAAAATTATTATTTTTTTATTAATTTTAATTATTATTACTGTTTTTATATTCAAAAGTACTATAAGATTACATAAACTTTAAATTTTCATTGCTATTTGTTTAAACTAATAGATAAATTACGTATTTTTAAAAAAAAAATTACCATTTTATGTGTTATAAAATATGATTTAAAAAAAAATGTCTTAAAAAAATTTTTTTTAATCGTCTATAATCATTTTTTCCCTTTTTCATTATTTAAACATATTATTAAGGAAAAAAATTATTCTTAAAATTTATTATTTGCAATTCTCTACAAGCTGGAAAAAATAAAAAAAAATTTTGTTAATTTATTTGTTTAGTTAATAAAAATTTGTTAATTAATAAGAGGCTCATTTTATGAAAAATCGGTAAAAAAAATTTTTTTCAACGGGATATTGTTCCTTTAAGTGTCTAAATAATACCTTAATTTTTTAAAAAATTTAAATTAATATTTAATAACATAAGAAAATATTTTTACTTATTACGGTCGGTTTCAGAGCATCGTAACGGCGTAGTGTTCGCCGCGCGGAGCTCTATTTTCAACATTAAATTAAAATTATTAATAATAGAGATAGAGTTTCGTTTCTTATTGGAAATTTCTTCCTCTTTAAGAGTCTTTCTTTAAAATTTCTCAAATATTAATAGTTTTCGAGTTATCTGCAAAAAACGAAACTCGTTATTTTTTCAATCTTCATTTGTTTATAACTTTTGCAATTGTTTATGTGCAGGTTTGAAGCTTTTGCACATTTTTCTAGACGTCATTCCGAATCCAATGATACCTCACTCATATTTTTACGAGCTTTATCAAGAATTAACACGGCTTTGAACTTGTGAACTAGTCTAACAGGAAAGGAGCTAGTCGAGAGAACCTATTTCGACCGCCATTTTTCCAACATGGCGGCCGGAGCGACATAATATTTTTGGGTACCCCCCCCCCCCCCCCTACATTAGAATATAAAAAAAATGTAGGAATTATTCACGGGTGAAATGAGAGATTGACCGTTAAATGGCGGTATACAATTTTCGTCGATTTTAAGAGATCTCGAAAGCTAAAATTGTGGCAAAATTTTATAATATTTAGGGATTAATTTTAAAAAGCTGCGTTTGTTGCCGCAATTAAGCTGCAATTCAGCTGCGTGCGCCGTTTAAAAAAAATGGCGCTGGATCATCGGAAGTTCAGAAATGGCTCATAAGTTTCATATTCTTCCACAATGAGAAAAGTTGTCTTCGTAGAGAATCAGCGGACAGTCGACAAAAGTAATCGAGGTGGAAAAGTTACGAACAAAGCGACCATTCCGGCTTTTTGTTAGCCTGTCAGGCCTATCCATTATTTTATAAAGGTTATTGTTGACACAACTAAAGAAACTTTAAGAAAACTCTAATTACTGTTACTTTGTATGAGAATTGCGATTTGTTTGTGGTTGATGAACGCGCCATTTTGTTCCCAAAATGATCCTGGCCTACCCTGAAGCCCCGTATTTGTGCGGCCGGCGCGATTTTTTATCTAGTCCTGTTTGTTGTTCTCCCCTGGATGGGGCCATACACTCACTCTCTCTGCACAATATCTGTTGTTAAACGCTGCATGAGTTGTTTCAGAAATAATTTTTATACATATTTGCTCATGTTGTAGATGATTGTTGTTGTGCACTGTTAATATGCGCCATGCCGCAATGTCCACTCTTATTCCCCCGTTTGCGCTCGACAGAACCTCTTTAACAGACTGTGATTATCGGAAATGCCTTCCCATACCCCGATGTTATCACTTTGCACCGATGGTGAATAGTTCTCGAACGGTTTCGACTCAATCCACATACTTTGCCGGTTGTTTTAGGCAAGCAGCAGAAACTACAACCTCTAAACAAACTAGAAGCTCCAGTTTCTTTCATGTTTGTGGCTTGTTGAAGCGAGCTTTGGGTATAACTTTGTTAAATGTGTCCTACCTAGAGTAGTAGGTTGAATCCGCACAATTTTTTAAATGTTCGTTTGTTAATGCTTTAGCAGATCAAGTCCAGTCGTTTTTAGATGGCGAAGTAGGCAATAAAACAAAGTAAGGCACGATATACCTGCTTCCGCTTGTGCCACTCCCCTAATTTATCAATAGGGGCGTATTCAATGGCTGATGATTATAGATATTTCCTGTCGTACTCTTATTTTACTCCCCAGTTCGCCATTCTAAGACAACTGAGCTTTAGTGGAGTCAAACTAAGCATAAAAAAACGTGAATAAGGAATTTGTCTTGCGGCGATTTTGTTGTTCTAATTTGTCTTAGGTGCGACAATGAGTGTAATTAGATGTTTTGGATTATATCTAAAATTTCGAACAAAGAGACCTACAAACAAATTTTCTGATAATTTGTTAACTTGAAAAAAAAAAACTTAAAAATGGCCCTTTTTGTATAATTTAAGAAATATAACAAGCTAAAAACGTACTCTTCGCCAATTTACTGAGCTTTTTATGTAATTGTTACACATTTTGTTGGATACTCTTCGCAGTTTTCTTGTAAATAACATCGGACATCCTAAATTTTGTGTGGACTGGACTATCACACATTACTACAAAAATTGAATATCTAATATATATCTTTCGAGTATCATATTTCAACGCATTAGATATATTATTATAAAATATATATTAGTAAAATGTATAAACAAAAAAAAATATATATTATAGAGATAACATTTCGCAAGATTTTTATTTAAGTACAAGCGACAAAAATTAGGAATTTTTTTTTTTTTTCTAATTAAATGATTAGTAATTTTCTTACGTACTGATTGATTTTCTTCCTCTAGCTAACACTAACATACTTTCCAAATTTTAATACAATCGGACTTTTCTTTCCTAAGTTATCGTGCTTACAAGAAACGTGACGGACAGACAGACGGGCGGACGGAGAGACAAACATTTTGAAAGTTGTTCAGAATTCGTTCACTAACACAAAAAAAAAATTGCAACATGAGTTTTACATGGAGCAATGGACATATTTAATTCAAAATTTCTCAATGCACTTGTCACCCCCAAAACAATAAAACCATAAAATCGCTTCAGCAAGACACTTCCATTTAAAACTTATTTTGACTCCACTAAGAGTACTTTTTAAACGTTTGAACCGAAAGATTTCAAGCCTGTTATTTCTCCGGCCCGGATGGCTCATGTTTTTAAAACTTGTCTCGGAAACTTGAATATCTGTGTTGTTTGTGGTGGTCTGATGTGTAGATATAAAAATAATTGTAGATGTACATTTGAAGGCGATGGTGGCATTTTGATTTTTTTAGTTTTAATAAACAACATTCCAACTGAAGTAGGCTGTGTAGGCCAGAGAAAGACATTACGTCCTAATTTTGGTCTGAGTTTTTTATTAATTTAAAAATGCCAAGTAATAAACAAGAATCACGGAATGTATGTAGTCCAGGAAAGAGAGGAGGATTTTCTATAGAAAGTTTACTGTAATTAGAGAGTGATGTGATGGAATTCAAAACTGAATATAGTAATTCAAAATAGATACGACTGACTTAGGAAGTAAGTATTGAAAAATAAAAACAAAAAGAGTAACACATACGTCAAAAATTTATGGAACTAAAGTTGTAGAGGATGAAATTTTCCGAAAAAAATCAAAGACAATATATTTATCTTTTATAGTTTTGTTTTGTTATTTAAATGCAATGTGACAAAGGAAACTCACCTAAATAGTCCTGAGGATGTCAATAAATTGTGACGAAACGTCGACTATTTAAAAAGTTCTTTTCCTAACATCTTCCTGGTCTACCCTTACCAGCATTCTTAATAATGTAATTCATAATTTACATTTAATACTTATTGAAAAAAAAAATAGTCTAAAAAATTAATGGGTCTTCTTTCGTAGAAACATTTTCTGTAAGGAAATCATTTAATGAGAAATCCGAAAAATATATGTATATATTATTATTTGTCATAAAAATGATACTTTCGTTATGTATTTCTGTATTTTTTTAAAGAATTTTATCCTTTACAACTTTGGTCCTATAGTTTTGACATCGTGGTGCACCTTTTTGTTGCTTTTACTTTTTTTATACCTCTGCCGAGTCTGAAACTCTGTTTTCGATTCTGAATAAGACCTTTTTTTTAAAATCACCTTCTAATTTTCATGGAGTGTCACCTCTTTTTCTTGAGCTAATGACGGAAAATAGCGTGCGAAATAGTGTAGTGTTTTTTTAATCTAAACAAGCCTTTGTGAATTGTAAAATCTTAATTGTTACAGTCATCGAGAGTATTATTGCAAAGTATTTGCGTGTATATCAGCGTTAATCGCTACAAAAGTGTAAGTGAGTTTGTTTAAATAATCAAAAAATCACTATGGTATTTACCGTACGGTATTTTTAATTATCCTGGTTTAAGAAAACGCAAGCAGTAAATTCCTTGTTCAAAAAAAAAGATAATCAACCTGTGTATCAATAAAAATACTCTAAAATATTTTAAAAGGAACACTCTTTATTTCATTTTGCTTTGTACATTACAAGATAATGATAAAGCAACATGTTTTCATTAATGTAGCTCCATCTATATATTTTCAATTATTCGACTCGAGATCTGTCCATCTCCGTAGGAATACATATATGGCGCCATCTCTTGATCGATTGTTGAACCAAGAATTTACTGGTACTACAAGCAATTTTTCTACTTTTATGCAACGAAATTTGTTAATAACTATTGTTGAATTATATGAGGATTGAGTTCGAACTTAAATAAGGTAGTAGTTGGTGTGTATAGAAACTGGCAATTTTTACTGTTTTATATTATTCCGATGCCGATATTGCAGGTATCACGGGTGACACAAATAAGAATCAAAAAACTCAAATCAAAATGTAACTTGCACAAATAAATATACTTTATTTTTTATAAAGACTAGTGTATTTAATTAAAAAACAGTAGACCAACTAATTGCTCAATCGCTTTGGTAAATACAAAATTAGGCGGTAGACATTTTGTTAGTCATTTTAAATGTAAGAGAAATAATTTTACAAACAAGTTTCGGGACATCTGAAATATCTATACCTATCATTCTGCGACAATTTGATGCTTGCAAATTAGTATCAAATGCCTCTTGGTTGCAAAAAGATCTGAAATATAGCCCCACAGACATAATTGGCACGATTCTTTAAATTGAGCATTGTCGTCCATATGAATAACGAAGCTAAGAGGGGGCGATAGGAGTAATAGTAAAAATATTTACCCAAATGAAAAATTCTACAAAGTAGATTTTCTTATCGGAAGACGAAATTTGCAACAAAACAAAAGTAGTCAGAAAATACAACAGTTATTGTTTGAAGGTTGTTCAGCAGATATATGAGCTCATTCTCGCTTTCTACAACTAAGGTGGAATCATCTGCAAGTCTTAAGTTGAAGTCTTTCAAATTATAATACATACAGATTGTATTTTGTTTGTCGAATCAAATAGACTCACAATAGGATCTGTATGTCGGTATGTCTAGAAATCCCTAAAACCTACAGCTTGGGAGTCTAGGTACAAAATTGTACCAATGGAGGTAAAAAATTCCTAAAGGACCACCTTTAGTTTACAATTTATGGTGATGGAACCTTTCTGTTTCTTTAATTATTTAATAATATAAAGTTCCATCTTTTGGGTGCTGCAGAACTGACCTTCTAATCTTCCTGGAACGGTTCCAAGTGCTTCCAAGATAGTGTGTTTCTTCAACAGCCCTTTCATTCGCATATGTTCTTATATACGGGTTGTTAAAAATCATTTTTTTCATTAGTTTTGCGTCTACGTGATATTTTGTGGAGCATTTACATTACAGCTTTATCTATGTAAACTCTTTCGTACTGTCTCAAAGTTTCGACCTTATATTGTACTTTTTCCATTGTTATTTACATAACTTTGGTATCCAACGTTGATGAGTCTTAACTCATTCAGGATCGAATTTGACGTTTGGAAATGATTAATGTCTCACTATGTAGAAAAAGAGCTATTAATATTTGCGATCCAATTTTTCATCATAAAACTACTGCTTGGTCAGCAGAAATTGTTGCTATCTATTGTTCCTTTAGAAAACCAAGGTCCCTTTTATCCTAATGGCCACTATTTAAGGAAGAAGCAATTTTTTATCATAACTCTTCCTCTACCTACTATTACTATTACCGCGGCAGGTCATTCTACTAGAGAAATTACTTCAAAAAGTCTTCCGATATCTTTAACAACCAAGGTATGGGTCCTTCGACAATCGATGATTTTTTAGTGTACCCTTGAAAAACGACTGTCAAAGATTTTTCTTCCGCTGGTCTGTTGCGGAGACAAATTGGAGACAAGGTTAATGGCATAAGAGTCCATCCTTTATCGTACTAGACGTCGGGACTTGCTAGATAAACCCCAAGCGATATATGACGCGTGGAATAATAGGTATAGCTGTTTTTAATTGCCCATACGAACCAGTAAAATTGAGCCAAAAATCGCCTATATCCGACAAAATTCATAAAGTTTTGAAACTTGGCAGAAATACACCAGAACCACAATAAAAAAGTTTCCTTTCTACTGTGATTGCATAATCCCTTAATATAGCTATATAACCATCCCCATATTCAAACTACTACTGAAATTTTAAATGGTGGGCTTTCGAAGCGTAGTGTAAAAGTTTTACAACCCCTTATCAGCATACGGTCCTTCGAGCCGGATGCCATTTTTTATTTTTTTTAGATATGTATTAATCGAAGCGTTCTAGTTGCACGTATCTTCGTGTCACATTTGCGAGAGTAAAAATTAGAACATTTTTTATGGGACATTTTTGTATAGAGGTTTTTTAAAGTGAACGGTTTGGCAGTTGAACGAGCTGAATCAAATATGGGGTGGTTAGCAATTCTAAGGGATGATGTACCTCGTAGGGGTGGAAACTTTTCTTTATTGTGATTCTGGTACATTTTCTAAAATGTCTGCCAAGTTTCAAAACTTTGAATTTTGTCGGAAACTTAATTTTACTCGATTGATAAGTATTGGTGATCTTACATATCGTTTGTCGATTTCGTAAAATTCTTTTTCTCCCGTTCCCACACTAGTTGAAACCGTAAAGATTGCCAGTTGGCATAGCAATGCTGCTCCCGGCACATCTCTTCGTGAAAGAAACACCAAAAATTAGATTATGTGTTGTACTATATATAAATATATAACTGTACTGACTTGTACTAATTACACCAATTTCCTTGCTTTGTTGGCTGGATCCTGCGGGCCGGCTCGTGAATGAAAAGGCCCGGCCCGCGCCACCGACCAAATAGCTGCTTACGTCGTATTCTAGTCGTTTTATATAAAATAATATATTGTATTTTTATGTGCTTTGTACGTCCCTTATGGTTGTAAAATTGCCCGGGAATTTAGATTCTAAGATGAAACACGTTAGTTTTTAGTCATGCGAGGACGGAAGCTGGTTTAATAGCTAGGTTTTGACACTAAGTAAGGTGGGTCGTCAATCTCAAGTTCATAAACGTCTCGTTTAAACAACGTTTCGTGTCACTTGAATTTTTTAATGTTAAAAGTGATTTGTCAGAAGTCAAACACTCTTAATTTGATTTTGCAAATAAGGTAACAACATCTGGTTTTTGTGCAATAACTCGATTTCTGTTCACCTTATGCTCAGTATGGTAAAGGATGAAATTGAAGCTAACTACATTTCCTATAAAAAAGGTTCTATGCATATTTTTCCTCGGATTAACATTTTTCCAGCAATTTAGCCAAATAAAGTAAAACATTTCTCGGCAGGGCCCGCAAGTAGAATCTTGCACTTATTAGGCTAACAAACACACAAATCGGTTTATTGTTGTTGCAATATATCATCAATGCTAGGTTGTCAATTGCATTACAAGTAGTAGTGGGCGAATATAAATAATAAATAAATATATGTATTGATCTTTTCGTCTATGTATATGTTTCACTAAAAGTATACAGTGTGTCCCCGGATGGAGTTGACAAGAGGAAAAACATATCTATTATTGATTTTACGACGAAAAGCCATTCTTTATAAAAAATTTTGCTTGTCGAAAAAATGAATTTACCATATAAAAATCTTAGATCAGATGTACCGGGTGTTAATAACATCAAAATGCCTCAATAGAGAAGTGTATTTATTATTTTGGACAAAATGTTTATAAAACAAAGTTGTTTATAATCCAAAATAAAGCCTAAATACAAATTATGAAGTCCGTATTTTGACTTTTATGTTTTTATTGTTTATCTTTTTACGTTGAATTTATTTATTAATATGAATAAGAATTCAAATTGAGAAACAGAGTGTGCTGTCGATAATATTGAACTGACAAACGTCATTGTGACATTGTGTAGAATATTACTATCTGCATTTATTAGTGTTCTGTTGATCATTTAAAAAATAAAGAATTTATTTGATTAAATGTTATGGGATTGGATACGTCTCTTATCGATATGCAATTAACCTTTTCCCAAAAGTTCCCTAACACAGCGGTATCCAAATCATTGCGAAAACTTGTAAAAAAAATCAATGACACTGGATTTATTAACATTCGGTACATCTGATCTAAGATTTTTATATAGTAAATTCATTTTTTCGACAAGCAGAATTTTTTATAAAGAAAGACTTTTCGTCGTAAAATCCAAAATAGAGATGTTTTTCCTCTTGTCAACTGCATCCGGGGACACACTGTATATCAGGTTTCATCCTCGGCAATAGTGTCAACTACATTCCATTTATTATTTCTATCATAATTTTTTTAATTAATTATTCCCCGACCCGACGAAAACCGCTTCATGTGTTTTTAGCTTTATTGTGACCTATGAGCAGTGAATTATACTACATAATGGATGACTGCGTCATCGTTGAAAAGAGATGGAGACGATAACGTCCTCAACTCGCATTCTTCCTCGGATTGTATTGCAATACGGGCCTTATCGTTTCCTTCTCCTTCTTAACCGGGTAGGTGTATGCAGTTATTCTATTATGTAGTACACTTCAATGACTTTGGGAAATAGCAACATGCTACCCAACAAGCAAAATTTAAACGTTATACAACTATTTTGTTTTATTGCAGTTTTATAAATGTAATAAAATAGCAATAAAACAATATTGTTGTAGAAATAACAATTATAAAACAAATTTGTTTATTGGGTAGCGCGAAAGGATTGTGTATCTATTCGGAAAGTGTTCGTTATGGGAAAAGCATGAATAGAAACTTTTTTATAAAGAATTTAGTTACCTTCAATTCTACTCACCACCATTTTGAGCGTATAGGGTGGGCAGAAAACGAGTCAACATGGTGGTCAATTGTATTTGTGTTCTGTATTTTTGTTTATACTAATATTGATTTTTGTACTATTATCAGTAGCAATTAGTCATTACATTTAAATGTTTTAGTATATTTATGAGTTGGCAATACTGCAGAACATACGTTACGATTGATTAAAATATTGTCCATAAGTTGCAAAATGTCTAATGAGACGTCGCACAGTGTAACAAAACAGTCAAAATTAGTTCTGAGAGTCAACTTTTGGGCTATCAACGTTTTTTTTATATATACTTGTTTTGGCGATTTTTATTTTTTTTACCCCCTTTAATAACGGTGTAGGGGTGGTAATGGGGGATAATAATGGGGGCGGTTGACGCGAGAGACCTTAGCTTCTCGTACGTGCCCTGAATCCCAATTTTATGGACTCAACGGAATTAGATCAAAATATGATCTAGTTCTAGACCTCGTTATAATACATACGTGTACCAAATTTCAAGTCAATATAATAAACGGTTCCAGAGTAAACGTGCGCACAAAAAAAGTTACACACACGCAGACAGATTTTTTTTTGCTTGGACTTGAAATCTCGACGTTTCATGACATTGTAAGCCTATTAAAAAAAAAAAACAATTGCGATACTCCTACTTCCACTTCACTGTGTGAATGTGGAGGTAAAATGCGTCAAAGCGGTAGTTACTCACTATCCCAGATTCCTCTACAAATATTAAAAAAAAAAACGTTGATAGCTCAAAAGTTGACTATCGGAGGGATTTTTGACCGTTTTGCCACACTGTGCGTCTGATGTATTAATAAGTGGGTATTGTATGAAAATTAAGATGAAAAATGTGTTCCTAAATTTATTTACAGACTTTTTAAATTTAACTGACATTGAAACAAAAAGTGCATGACAGTATTTATAGAATTTGTTTATCTAAATGGTGAGGTCAGGAATCCCGTTTCACCTTGCGTGGATGACCCTGTACGCGCAATACTTTGTAGCAACTTTTCCTTCATTATCTTTATTCTGGATTGTTGCTAATCGAGAAATACACAAAAAACATCTAACTATATGATACTGTTCTACTTTCATAATTTGGAGGCAAAAATACAAATTTCAAAAAAAGTACCAAAGAGTATAATTAAACTGCGATAGAAACAAGCAGTGCCAAATCAATGAAGAATGAAGAGGAGTAAGCACGCTAATTATGTCCAAAAAAGTGAAAAAAATATGTTGGAAGGCACTGTTGTTAAAGAGGCTGTGGGAAAATAATCAAGCTCAAGATCTTCCTCTATTCTTGGCAGCGCCAATTTGTTGTATGTTTTACGGAACAGTTTTCTTCAATATTGCCATAAACGTGTGTACTCCTTTCTTCATGGTCAAATCTGCTGCGGAATAATGATTGTTTTTATTCTTAACACGATTCACGGAAAAACATGGATTCTATTTTGATTAGTTACAACACAGTGTGATTTTCTGATGTCAATGTCAATGTCATCGACAAAACAAACAATCTGATTTTATTATGTAATTTCTAGTCTGACAACGGACAACACAGCAGGGAAAATAGGGCATTTAACCTACTACACTGTTTTTACTTTCGCGTTTACCTCCTCACGTCTTGTATACCAAAATTTTACCGCATTTTCAAATCTAAGAATTAAAACTGTCAGTCTAAATAACTGGTGACAACGAAATCATTAAACAAGCCATAGTTTCTAGTTTTCAAGATCAAGTCTTAAATTTGGCAAAAACGGCAAATTTTTCATAATTTGACACTTTTCCATCGCTTCCGGTTTCCCCGGAAATGACCTCAACTTTGACATTTTAAATGGAACGCCCTGTATATTTTTACATATTTGGATTCCGGAGACGATTTTAAGTACGACTGCATAGTTTTAAAAAATTGTTGGGACTAGTTGATTATTTTAAGGCTATTTTTATTTTTGTATCTAGAGTACAGTGAATGCATCAAATCAATCAAATGGACCAAAACAATAAGAGAAAAATGTAGACGTGAGATTTTTCGAATTGGTTTAGTAGCTACGACAAACCAAAATTTCCGAAATCACTAATTTGTAATGTCAACTTTTTCAAATGGCAACATCTTTTACCCAAGTAACAATTTAAGTTTTATCATAATCTACAAGATATATAAAACTGATCGTAAAACTGTTTATACTAGATAACCTCTTAAAAGCTACACTAAACCCAGCATAAAACCAAAAATGACTTTTATAAAGGTTATAAATATCTTCCTTAAAACTATCAATAAAACCAACAGTACTTTAGAACCCAAATCTGCAAGATCTTTTCAAGTCTACCATAAAACCTTTTATAAAATCTTCTTAAAACCGTTAGTACTTGCAATCAAATTTTCAGCCTGCTTTGAGAACATCATAAATAATTGAGTCTTTAATAATCCTTTGTCGAAAACTTGTTGCACTTAAACTGTCTAAATCAGAAAATGTCGCCAAGTGATAAAATATGTCTGCCTCGATTGATATTAATAAACAACCTAGTATCAAAAAATTGATAAAGTATATAAAAAACTTTTAAAAAAATCACGCGCCTTTTCATTTGTCAGCTTATTAATTATTATTTACAATTAATAAAAAAAAATAATGACCCTAGTTTTAGCTTACTCAGTATGATTTTCAGCTTTTTAGGGGTTTATATGACATATTAACACATTTTAGATAGTTGCAGGTTAAATGTAAACAGTAAGAATGAGAAAAATATAACTAACACTGTTGCCCCAACTTTGTTCAAACATGTCTGCCATAGTTAACAGAAGAAAACATGGCTGATAAATTAATAAAACCGTTTATTTTAATAGAATACCCTATTAAGAGTTTGTGGCTTTAGGAAATATTTTTATAAAACAAAAGGTTTTGTTAAATTCCAATTGCTCCACTTTATTACTATTTTAAAGCCTGTAATACTTTACCCAGCCTTACTACTCTTCTTTAAAACCCTTAAGATTTGTCTCTAACAATCTCTAATCCAAATGTACGTAGCTTAGATAACAACATAAGGGGCCATCCATAAATGACGTCACGCCAATTTCTGAGATTTTAGACCCCCTCCCCCACATTGTCACGTTTTTTCACGCTGAGTTAGACCCCCCCTAAAAAAAAATTACGTCACGCTTATAGAGACCCCCCCCGCATGTTTTTTTCGATTCCGTTATTTATTATTCACGATATTTTTCGCCTCATGGGGAGTTGGGTGCTAATAAAAATCCAAAAAAAATTTTACCGCCTCATGGAAGGGGGTAAAAGTCAAATTTTTTTTTTTATTTTCTTGATTCGTTCACCATTCGTTACGTCACACTGAGTCAGACCCCCTCCCTCCCCCTTATCACACTTAGTAACGTAATTACGAACCCCCTCCCCCCCCCTGGAGCGTGACGTCATTTATGGATGGTCTCTAACCTAAAACCCATAATCACGAAATGGCGTTTACTATGCGTTTACTCTCTTAAAGTTTAAAGGCGTAAGTGGGGGAACCAAGGGTTTTATAAGTGCTTTATAAAAACCAAAAAGTTTTAACGTAGCTTAATAAAGCTAGGTCCCAAAAAACTATTAGGTTTTAAGGAACCTTTACCAATTATCGTTAAAAGCAAGTAGTATTTATGATAACACATATTAAAGGTAAGACTAAGAGTGAATAGTTCTATTGCTTGATCATAAGGAAGGAGTACTTAAAGACCATATTTTAAAACTTCCGTAAAACCTAAAGATTTAAAGGCGTCTACCATAAAGCTTAAAATATTATAAATCCACTATAAAAATTAATGAGTTTATTGTGCTTTTGAATAATGCAGCAATTAAGTGGCTATAAAACCAATAGGTCTTAAAGAGCAAAGAGGTTTAACAAATTGCTTTAAAGATAACTTGAAGGCCTTTTTTATCTGCAGATGAATTGATATGCACAAAAGAAATAATAAAACCCAGTTCGGTTTATTTACCTTCTTAAATCTGTGATAAAACCCGATAAACACTTGTTGGCATTTAAATTGTTACTTGGTAAACATCCAGTCCAAATATTAATTTTCACGACAAATCCATTGATACCTTCAAATCGAAAATCGATTTGATATTAACCCAAATACATAAGTTCTTTGGTGGATAATAATCGAGAAAATACTCTTATCAAGTAAGTATGCCATGAAAATTGAATAAAACTAGATTCAAAGCATTCATTTTGTTAACAAAACAACGCCGCATCTTATTGTTTTAGTCCATTTGATTGATTTGAGTGCATTTACTGTATTCTAGATGCAAAAATACAAATAGCATTCTTCCTAATGTAATTTTTGCGTTCATCCAATCTTACACTGTATGGTCTGGATGACTCGTAAGATAATGTTTGTTACACCTACACTGTAAATGCAGTTTATTGAATTTTGCTCATGGTTTATAGTACAGTACCTAGAGGTAAAAAATATGTAAAATTTCGGAATAATTTCATATGTAATGATAATCCTTCTTTATGGGTTATTAATTATTATTATTCTTTATGGGTTATCAATAAAATGTCTTCATTACTTGCTAATTAACTTGATTGCACTTACACTCCTAAAAACAGTTTTATTAACCAATTATGTAGAAGGCAAACGACTGACAGTTGACTATGTCTATATTTGAACTGCTTGTATCGACGGCCATTTTGGGAAAATAGAGACACCATCACACGGCCGTGTCGGACGCAAATGATCAAATAATGACTCTCAATCCTCTTCAAGCCCTAACATTTTGGTACAAGGCGTTGAGGAAGTCTAAAGACTTGCATCATCAAGATACCGTTTGTTCTGTGATTGGTCAGTTTTTAATTTTTGATCAACGACCTCAAAAGTCAAGACCCCTCATTAAACCAGCACCGTCCTCGCGATTTTACGCAGGTTATACAGAAATGTGTTTTGAACTTCGGTATACTTATACTTTCGCCTAGACCCCGGGCGATCGGTTGTAAAGTAGTAGTGTTAGGTATTTGTTAGGGCTGGCAAATTTCGAGTTTATCAACATATTATATGATATATATTTAAGTGTTTTCTTGTTGTGAAGCCGCACATTAATGAACGACCCGTGTTGTTTTGGCTGTAGGGGCAGAGTCCGAGGGGCTTCGGGCCCCCACAGTCTCGCGGGTCCTCCCCGGACACGCCAAAATAGCATAGCTGCTTTGTCCGTAATTGTTCCTGCCAATGGTCGCGATAGCAATAGATTTTTGCGTGTTATCTGTGTATAGTATCCATGTTAAACGACCTTCTTAAGGGTGCGCTGTCGTAAAACCACTTCTAAATATAGCCCCAGACAATTAATGTGTTTAATCGCGTCGTATTATCAATTTGGTTGGGAGACGTAAAAGTAAAGGTGGCAGGAAATTTATAAGTGCCAAACCCATTAAGGAAACAATACAATGCCATTATTTGATCTTGGATCCTACTACAGGTATCGTTACACAAGTAGGCGATGAACGAGTCGCATCAGGAATATAAAGTTTATGCCGAGGTTCTGTTTTGCTGATAAATTAAAAAAAATAATAATAAACGTCTTTATTGTTGTTTAAAGTTTACAAATTTACAAATGACGAAGTTCAGAAACAGTTAATAATAATCCGAATTCTTAACATTCACGTTTAATTGGGAAATTGAACGTACTAGTCAACCATCCTAAGTTGGCAGGTAGCCGCGCAGAGAAAGAAGAAATATAGTCACTGTTGGACAGAGACGATATTTCTTCTTTCTCTGCGCGGCTACCTGCCAACTTAGGATGCTTGACTAGTAACCTTATCTATTAGTCCGGTGATATTAGGAAAAGGTTTCGGAAAGTTTTGGGACTAGCCAAAAATTAGTTTACCCCCTACAGAATTTCCTCAGGAATCCGAAAAAAATAGTATTGACCACTCAAAACGGCGGCTTTAATTGTTATTTAACTTTTTTTAAACAAAATGAATTTTGCAACTTAGTTTTTTGCTCATATCTTCGCCTCTAAAGGTCACAGACGTTCGGCCCGTCAATTTCTTCGTCATGAGCTCCCCTATAAGATAAGTATACACAAAGAACGAATCTTTGATTGTTAATAACATTTTATGGCGAAAAACTGAAAAAATTGGATTTTTCGATCCTCGAACTTTGAAGTACTGTAGAAACAAATATAAAATCTGTATGTTAACGACATTATGAGAAATAGTACATATTTCTACCCTCAATAAAATGCACTTTGTCCTGTTGCAAAATATTAATTATTTTTTTTTGAAATTAATTTATAAAAAGAAAATCAAACTTATATTAAAAGATCAATTAATATTTTACAGTTCTGTTTCGGTAAATACGTTGTATTTGACGTATATTTATACAGTCAAAAAGAATATTGTAAGAAATTTTAATTTGCGACTTTTTTACGCAAAAAATCAGTTTTGCAACTTAAACAAATGTAAGTATCTTAGTGGATTTTGCATAAAACTTATTGCAACCAACGACATTTCAATTGTCATAAAAAAACACGAATTTGAAAAAAAAAATTTGTGCTCCGATGCTTTGAAGCCGAGAATTCACGCTTTTCGCGATTACGGCGAAATTTGAAAATATTTTTACTTGAAAATTTAACTGAATATTCCGCAGAGTGTGTGTTATCATTTACAAAAAGTGCCATGTCTATACATATAAATGGGCCATGGAAAAAAAATCGAGAAAATTGTATCTTTGGCGTTCGCGCTGACACTAGATCCCCCCCTCCCCATTCACTGCGAGCGGAGTATTTGGACAGTTTCACAGCAGCGGCAGCTTTATTTCTCTTTTTCTCGGCTATAAGGACGTTTTTTTTAATTCAACTTATTTTTCTCAGCTTCCCGATTATCGATTATGTTTCAATCATTCAATTACATTGCTTCATAAAATAAATATTTAAAGATATTTGATAATACATTGATGAGTGAATAGTTTTTACTCTTATTGGGAGTAAAAAAAGATATACATTTTGTATTTAAAAATTAATTTATTGAATATACAAAATAAAGTTTATTTTTCTGTCCTCATTTCCTTTTTTTTTTAGGTTGATTTCCTGTGTCGGACTCGCTGTCCGTTTCGTTTGGCCCATTTATATATATATATATATATAGACATGACACTTTTTGTAAGTGATAACACACACTATGAGGAATATTCAGTTAAATTTTCAAGTAAAAATATTTTGCACTTTGTTAAGGCACTTTGACAGCTAATTGACAGCTGTTAAGTGTCAATTTGGACAATTTGACATCGGATTTGAATTCAGCAACCTCAAAAACATAAACCTAGACATTAAAATCAAAAAAATAAATTATTAAAAAATCTATAAAGACTGCACGAATAAATAAATCTGTGGTGGAGCTTTGGAGCTTTCAAGCTCCGTAGCAGCCAAAGTATTGATTTTCGAGCTGTGTGCCCATTGAGACTTTTGCTTGGGATGACGAAACCTAAAACACATCCAAAATTCAGACGATTTGACCGAAACCCAATTTCCATAAGATTATTGATATTTCGCCGTAATAGCAAAAAACGTGAATTCTTCATATCTCTGCTCCAAAGCATCGGAGCATATTTTTTTTTAAAATTCGTGTTTTTTATGACAATTAAAATGCCGTTGGTTGCATAAATTTTATGAAAAATCCACTGAGATATTTACATTTGTTTAAGTTGCAAAATAGATTTTTTGCTTAAAAAAATAGCAAATTAAATTTTTTTTGCAATATTCTTTTTGATTATATAAATGTATGTCAAATACAATGTATTTACCGAAACAAAACTGTAAAATATTAATTTGATCTCTTAATATAACAATTTTAATTTTTTTTATAAATTAATTGCAAAAAATAATTAATATTTTGCAACGGGACAAAGTGCATTTTATTAAGGGTAAAAATATGTACTATTTCTCATAATATCGTTAACATACAGATTTTATATTTGTTTCTACAGTACTTCAAAGTTCGAGGATCGAAAAATTCAATTTTTTCAGTTTTTTGCCGTAAAATGTTTAATAACAATAAAAAATTCGTTCTTTGCATATACCTATAGGGGAGCTCATGACGAATAAATTGACGAACTTTTTTCTACGACCTTTAGAAGCGAAGATATAAGCAAAAACTAAGTTGCAAAATTCATTTTAATAATTAAAGCCGCCGTTTTGAGTGGTCAACACTATTTTTTTCGGATTCCTGAGGCAATCCTGTAGGGGGCAGACTTATTTTTGGCGGGTCCCAAAACGTTCCGAAAGATCGTTATTTTTGAAGCTAAAATCACCGGATTATATGGAAGATCTAGCTTCTCAATAGACGCTTCTACAAAGTTAAACTCACGATTCGAAGTTTGAGAAAAAATATGTACATTATCTAAAACAACCAAAAAAACTACTTATTGAAAATTGATTAACTTTATATTTACGCCGTATTTACAAGCCTATTTTTTTAACATTTACAAAAGATTTTAAAACCAGTTTATTTTTTATAAGTTCCGGTGCTGCCAAATTATCCCCGAAATTATGATTAATAAATATTACATACATTGTTTAAACAAAGGTCAAAAAGTGCACTGTAAATTTCAGCATCGAGCATTCTTATTTGTTACAGATAGTTGCATACTTCTATGATGTGAAATCTGCAGAAAAGAACGGAGTAATTTTTGCAGTAATTATCTGCATTGCTCTTTATTGCTATAAAAATAATGATGATTATGTTTGTACAGAGCTTCGTTGTTTTTCGTTTTTCATTTTGAGTTTCTAAGTGCACGTCTCGCGTGCTCTTCCTGATTACTGACTTGCACCACAATATATTGTGATTGCAAAACATTTACAAAACATTATTATTATGCTTATTACTTATACGTACATATTATCATTTGTTATCATGAAAAGAAACAGGAATTTCAAGATTAATTTATTTGCGAACAAAAATTATTATATTATGAAGTTAGTACAGACAATCTGTCATTTGACCCACGAATAATTGCTACAAGAGATTTTCTTTTTTATGTTATAGAGGGGCATGCTCCAATCATTAATTGGCAGTAAAAAAAACGAATAGTTCAAATGATTACAGGTTCGTTAGGAATAATCAGATTTTTGCTAGGCAAAATATTTTCCAGCACTTCGATCTAACAGTTCTTCCGCCAACATCCGATGCCACTAAATATCATACTTATAGAGTGTATTGGCAAATTCATGTCTGGTTAGGCAACAATCTTAATCCAGATAACTGGGGTTGGAAAAACAGCGGTTATCTACAACCAATAAAAACAGTACAAAAGTGTGACCTTGATTTCATTTTAAATATTTTATTCTGTGGTTGCAAGAAAAATTGCAAACAATCTTGAAAAATCTAAAAAAATATAACCTTAAGTGCAGTACCAGCTGTGTAAATTGCATTGGATAGGACTGTAACAGTGCGTCAGAGGTGTTACTTTCTGAGAATGAGGCTAGTTTTTAGTTAAAGCTCGTATTTGAGAGTTTTTTATGCTTATTTAATTTATTCATGCTTTTTAAAGAGTTTATAGTTTATTTTTTCACTATTTATGAGTTCTGTTATTGTGTTTGTTGTTACGTTCTTTTGTTTTTAGAATGGATTTTAGTTTACGAATGTATTACTTTAATTAATTAGTATTACCAGTAATAATTGTTGTTGCCTTTTGTTGCATTTTATGGTATTAAAATACAAGAAGTATTCATTTTTTTTATACAAATCTGTCATTTTGACAACCGTAACTTTGCTAATATTTAACCGATTGCAAAAATATCACATTAAAACTTTCTCTCAAAATTTTGCCTCTTTACTTTTTTCCTAAAGTGTCATCCTTGCGGGCTATTACCGATTAAAAAAGGAAAAAAGTACCTAATTTCAATATGGCGGCGCATTCGTTCTTTATTTTTGCACTGCTGGACTTTTTTGGATTTTCAGTCAGACTTCTGGATAGCTATAGAATACAATCCTGAAGAAATCAGCTTGTTACAAATTTGTTCCGTGTCAACTTTTAATTTTACTGTACTAATATGACATCACCCAAAATACGCAGTGCTGTCCAAAAATAATCATATCTTTTACAATAATAAAGCAATGCAGATAATTTTTTCTCTAAAAATTCTTTTCTGTAGACTTTTGTGTAAATACTTTACTCGATATATCATATAATGTATATTAAAATTATATTATGTATTACTGTTAAGTTATGAATGACTTGCCATATATATACAATTATTGTATCTGAAATGGTCAATAAAAATATTATTATTATTATTATTATTATTTATATCGTAGAATTATGCATCTATCTGCAATAGTTTAAAAATGCCTCGAATACTGAAATTTAAAGGGTCTTCTCACGACTTAACATGCTGGAGCCAACATTGTCAGTACGTTTTGAAGATTGCTGGAATTCCAGCAGATCAGCTCACTTTTATGAATTGGCATGGTAATTTTCAAAGTGTGCCAAGAAGGTCGGTTGGTTAGATCGTTTAAACAATTTCTGTAGCATTTGTTAAATAAGCAGCACTTGATTACATAAATAATAAGCTTTCTATTGGTTTGAAAATCATTAAGAGATCTAAAACAAGAAGCCTTTGAATGCAGTGTATACATTAAACAATTAATCAATTTTCAGTAATACAAAACTATATCTTCAAATGCACACCTTCTGACTTTCTGACTATATGCATAAGTGCAAGAGTAGAAAAAGATCCTATTTTTAACATCTGATCATAATTTGGCGAAAAAAATAATTTAGTGTGCATAAGCTTTATATTTCTGACAAAGCACTCGCAGCAAGCTCAATATTTGCCGTCTAGCTCGTTCAAAAATAAAACGACGTAAAACCCCAATCCCCAGCAAATATTTTTTATATCTCAGAAGTAATCAGCTGTGAAGTTTTCAATCGCCCAGATAGAAAACCAGCGACATACGCAAATACCGTTGGCAGTTCAGTCCTTCGGAGGGATTTTAAGATGGATAAGTTTTAGTATGTGTTAGGTCATTTGACACATATTGACGCCATTTTTTAGGATGGCGTCTCGTCGTTCCCGATAATGTGCTTCTTTTCTTGCTTCCGCTGTCCTGCGTTGACGCAGGCCTTTAAGATCTACCCATGTGTCGTCTTGTCTGTTATTAGCGCGCTTTAGACAAATGTAGTTGTTATACTGCGTGCTTTGCGCCTAAGCTTAAGTCTGATGTGGAAATACAGAGCGCGGTGCAACATTGAGAGAAATGCCCAACGGTAACCGGACCAAAATTGTGATAATATTAGAAGTTTTCATGTTGATACAACTGTTTGATTGTATTTTCTAAAGTCTAGTTGTACGAGATTAAAATTAATACTTAGAGGAAAAACTGTGGTATGGCCTGTTCAGTTTAATGTTTCTAGTTGATCAAAGCAATAAAATTCTTGAGAGGAATTAATAAATATACGGACAAAATGCTTATGTGTCGTCATAAAAACTAGTTTTAGACGGGGGACTTTATTGCCACCCACAAAAATCAATGGCGATACTACCTTATTAAAAATGGCAGGGGAAATTAATGATTGAATAGAGCTGAATTAATGATAAATCGAACAACAGGCTTGGAACATACGCATAAGAGTATCTTAAAACAGTCATCTGAAATCTCTACCTTGTAGACGCCAATTAATTTGATTTTAATATAATGGAAGTCCATACCACAAAAAAGGGCATCGTACTCATCTTGAAAACCACATAGGCTGGTTATTTAAATATAGGAGGTCAAGAAAATCCAACTACCATACCCTGTATAAGCCTGTCCATTAAAGGTGTTAATAAATACTGGTGTATTTTAATATATCATTCGGTCTGGGAGTTGGCTTAAGGGCTGTAAAACAATGCGAAGATTATAGGAAACTAGGTGCCATACTATTACAGTGGATGGAAGTGTCCGCCTCACAGAGCCGAACATGTAATTTTGACGTTTACCCGCAATTTTATTTTTTTTAAGTATAGTTTGGGATGTCCACAAACATATGCCACCCTAGCAGGGTGAACGGCTGCTAGCATCCTTGATATGTGCGGTCACATTTAAATATACAAGTTTGTTTTAGAAATTGATGGCTTCGATGCATCGACTGTATGAAGGAAATCAATGGAATATAGCCCTTAAAAACTGAAATTAGCCGTTGGCCACAAGGGAATAAGATACACGTTTATTTACTTACAGTAAATGCAGGAAAATCAACGTATTCACTTATGATGTGTACAGAATCAAATTCTATAGCATAGTATCAGGTTTTCATCAGCCACGAAGTCAAATTACAACAACATTTGGCCAACTAAACACAGTGACCAAAATAACGTGTTTGGTCGTCGAAAACTTGTGCTGGAAATCAAATGCATTCACTATTTTATAACAAATTTTAACGGTAGTTATTCGGGTATTGATTTTCGAGAGCCAAATTCACTCTACGTTTTTATAAACTCCACATCTGTTAAGCTGAGACCGCCCAAAGCGGCCTCCTTGGCGGCTCGCCTCAAACTAACACATTCTTTATTTTCCCGTGCGAAGGCGATAGACGATCTCTAAGCGCCGAGGTAAAATTCTTTCGTACAGGTTCTACTACTACAGTGTCGGACTTTAAATATTTTTATGACGGAAAATATATAAACGGTAATAAATTTGGTAATTTAAACTAGTAATTTCTAGAGGTCAAAAATGAACCGTTATATTCGACATGTCCGCATCCTAACTCCTCCATTCACCTCAGCGATGTGACAGTCATACATTCGTATGTTTTACGGTAAAATTAAGTGATGCACAAAAAATACCCTGAATGCTAAGATGTTACTACCGCTTTGAAAATTACATGTGTGATTCTGTCGTCACTCAGCCACTTCCATCCACTGTAACAGTATGGTACCAAATTTCCGGTAACTTTCGCATGTTTCTCTAGCCCTTAAAGCAGCTCCCAGACTGAACGGTATAATCAAATGCACTAGCATTTATTAACACTTTCAGTGCTTTATCCTGAGGCCTCCACCCACGGTAAGGTACGGTAGTTGGATTTTCTTGACCTCCGACAAAATAGCAAACTGATGTGGTTTTCCAGATGAGTACGATAACATACTTTTTATGTTATCCCTCCCATTGTATGGGCTGACTAATGTTTTAACTGAAAAAGATAAATGGGAAAAAACACTCACACTGTATTTGGTACAAAAAAATATATTGGATTTTTCGTTCCCTTTTTTCTTACTGCTTCTGCCACGGGACACGTAGGAGTGGAGACAGATGTGACTGAAAAGTGTTTAGTTAGGTAGTATTTTATCAAGTCGGGGGTTAACGCCTCTCTTCCTATTCATCGGAACTTTTGTATGTTATATCACGTCCTAAAATTCTATAATGCGTCCTCAATAGCCCTGAAAATGACTCCTCCACCTGCGTCGATACATCAACAGGGCGTTATCGGAAGCTATTTCACTGGGTTCTGTATTAATTTTCGTTTTTTCTTCAAAAGCAAATCAAATAACAGTATATATCAGACTGTACATAAACCGAACAAGGAAATATTAGCATTTAAGAAGTACATGCTGTTCAAAACGAAACTTTGTAAGTTAATTATTTAGCAATTACAGCAGTAAACTAAGCCGTCCATATCTCCATTACAAAATAATTGATAAAATTACAATCTAACCTCACTTTGTTACTGTTATTAGATAGAAGAAAAATATAATGGAAAAATATAGAGGACAAGTAAGATTTAGGACGTGACGTTCGACGTTTACCTCAAATAGTGTTTTGAACCAATCCAAATGTGTATTTACAACTCTCCTGCACATTATTAATATTTTTCGAGTACTTTTAGTATTTTCAATCACGATAAATAGGGGCAAGCCTAGGAATCATTAAGGGGAGTGATTCACCCTGTGCATCTGTTGGTGTTGGCTGACAGATATACAGTGTCCGTCATAAAATCTGCACCATAAGGGAAACTATGTTATTGTATATATCTGTAAATATAATAAAAGGTAGTGCAAGGTCGCAGATGAAAAAGTTGCTAGACTTTGGGTTAGTCCGGGTACTTAAGCCGGAAATGAAATTTAAAATTGGCTTAAGGTAAACTGCCCTTTTTTTTAAGTAGTTGTTTATAATGGAAAGGTATCAAATCCATGTATCAAATTTTCTGCTCGATAAAAATAAATGAATTTTTGCACAATGGACTCATTAATAATTTTTTTTTATTGCATAATTTGAAAATGTGTTGCAATTAGTAGCTGTGCAAGAAATCAATTTTATCACCATGGTTTCTCACCCAAATTAATTAGCAAATGTAGCATGCCGGGAAACGGAGTACGGCCAAACATGACGTCACATCAGTCTATCCATAGATCGGTGCGCAGTAGTGAAGTTGCGTGTTGATTTTACGAATGGTAGCTTTATAGGACTTTGTAAAAAATGTGTAAACATGATTGATAAAAAAGGACGGTACAAATATTGTATTGTTCCTAAATGCGAAGATATTCAGTAACTACACCAGATAATCTTTTTTTCGCTACCAAATGACTTAGAGATATGAAGGTATAGAATAACTATTTAAATTTATTGAAAATTTTTCCCACTGTCGTGTGAGATATTATACATCAGGGTGCCTTCCATTGAAAATCATGGCAGTTACACTATTGGTACGCATTTTTCATGTGTTGGTACAATTTCAATTTTTTTTTGTTCATCAGTCAAGATAATTTCTGAAGCAATAATGAAAACAAATCTCTTTAATCTGTAATTGGCAACAATAAAAGTGGAAATATCTATCAAAGCATTCTTTTTTTTTTCAAAGTTTATTCGCCAATAATGCCGAAATATTCACTCTTCATATGCAATTGAAATGATATTTCATTTCATGTATCAAATAGAAACATTTGAATTTTTTCTTTTAATTTAACACATTGTTTTGAAAAAAATGTACGTTTGTGAAGTTTGTCATTTTTTGGTATACAGAAACTTCTTTGGCCTGTAATGAAAGGTTTTTTCTTCCTTTCAATAATGTTCCAGTTGAATGCAATTCTTCCTAAAACACTTGTGCAAAAATTTTCCGAAAAAGTTAAATTGGAACACACGGAAGAAACTTTGCACCGAGAAATGCAGAAGTAGAAAAAGAATTTCAGTTTCATAATTGATGAGCGGGGGGGCACAAGATGAAAAAAAATTTTTATAGTAAGCGGGGGGCGCCAAACAAAGCAGAGGCGCCACATCATGGGGGCGGGGGCACAATGCCCCCCCCCCCCCCCCCCCCTAGTTCCGCCACTAAAAATGAAATACAAAAATAGCGGGAAGGCTACTAACAGGCAGAATATTATATTTGGATATAGCTTTGTATTCTAAACAACTTCTTCAATTAACATTGTTTTATATATTTTGGTGCAGATTATATTGACACTGAAAACACATCCATAATGATGTTATAAAACTTCAGAAACAATTTTTGTGTAAATGAAATAGTATTGTGTTATTTAAAATGAAATAGTACTGATAATAAACTAACCTTAGAAAGCATATTTAGATCAATGTAAATGGATTGACAAAGAATTTTCATACGTTCCCAACCACAATTTTTTCTCTGAGCCAGCTTATTTATCAGTTATTTTATTACGCCAAGTTTATCTTCATTGTGTATCGATGAAACGCCAGATAGACTAAGCTGATTCCAAAAGGATCTTCCATAGATCCCTTACAAGCGAAGGATCTGGACACAGTGATACGTGAAAAATATCACGAACTCTATTTTTTTAACCGCTAGCAACATTAGATGGTAAAATGATGAAACGCATCGTGCCAAGTACCGCTGTATATGCATTTAGTACCTAATTTTTCTCAATACTTGCACCGACGTCTCACGTTTTCCATGCCACTTCTTCTCTCAAAGACTGATGCGTTAGTGTGTACTTATATTTGCAAAATTGAAGGCAATATATTGTGAGTAATGTAATATATTTTTGAGCTATATTTGTTAAAATACATAATCAACTCGATCGAGTGTTTAAGCAAGTGTTAACGTATTAGTATTTAGTGGCCTACTGGCCGCGCTGCTTGGCCTATTAGTGTCTCTGCGCATGCCCCGCACCCCCACCAAAAGTGCACGACACTTGTTTTCTTGCGACAGTGGACAATAATGCTGAACTCCACTCGTTAGCAACTAAACTATCCAAAGTATTTTCAAAGTTGTTAATCAAAATGTTATATAATTAGGTGTAACTCTTTCCCTAGGGCCTTTACACGCTATATGACGGCAGAGATCAGAAATGGCAGGCCTTTCCTTGGAGCCGAAAACCGTGCCCTGTGGTGTACTCAGGGCTTTGTTCGCGGTCACATGGAAGTCAGTTAGACAGACATTGTTGAGATCGCTGAATACGATATCTAGCAAATTCAAAATGGCGGAATCAACATTGATTCCACAATGGCCGATTTGTAAAAGTAAGTTTTGGAGTCGTTCTCAAATAAAGAAATAAATATTTTCGTTGAAAATTGTTAAGATACGTCGTTTTCGAAAACGCATACTCAATAAAATAGGCGAGTAAAACCGTCCCGTTTCAGGACCTTTCAGCTAAAGTATTGTACTTTAAGTTATCATGGGAGAAATATTAAAAGAAAAATCTGTAAATGGATATAGGGTGCGCCACCTAAAACTCCCCAGACTTGTAACTTTTTTATTTTTGAAGCGATGACCATGTTGGACACATCAAATTGTAGACATTTTTAAAGCCTTTAAACATATATACAGATACGTTTTTGTTTTTATTTAGTTATCTTTAAAATTTACCAATAATTTTGTACATTTAATTTACTTATTTGAGAATTTTTGTGAATAATAAATTTTATAATTACCCGTTTGACAAAAAGCAGCGGCAAAATACGTTTCTACGAAACTAATATACTTCCATAATAAAAAATATCTATCTCGGCCATTTTCTATTGAAGCAAACAAACGGAGAATCAAATGAAAGGTAATTTTATAAGCTTCAAAAAAGGTCCCGTTGTATTTTCAGTTAAAGGAATATTTTTTGAAAACTAAAAAAACCTGTTTTTTTTAAGTTTATTTGTTAAATAAACAAATGAAGCAAAGTGGCGAAGAAGGTAAACGTTCCACTAGTTAATTTCTTTAATCTTTAAAAACGTCCTCTCAAAATTTCAGTGGCGAGATTCTTCCGAATTTCTTCAAATTGCAATTCCCTAATTTTAATTTTGGTTATCACCAAACACGTGAACAAAGGGAACGTTGACCACATATCTAGCTACCTCTGGGTGGCAAATTTACCTCCCCCTCTCTGCGACACCCACAACATAATTTCCCGACTTCCATGTGACAAGATAGAGCATTCCGACCCTGTGTAGATTATAGGGTGCGGCTTTCGACCCCAAGAGAGGGACTATCGGTCTTTCGGACAAAAGGTGGCAAAACGTATTTTTAAAAATTGGCGCAGCTGTTGGCTCTATATAAGTATAAAGGCTCTCGGTAGTAGTTTTCTTTGGAGATCGAATTCCGAAAGATTTATTTTGTATATGATCGTTAATACTTAGTATGTGTCACTCGATTATTATGGAGCACATTATCTGGCTAAAATCTAAGCATTCCATGTATACACTGTTGGTCATGTTACAAGAATAATTTATATGTTGATGTAATAATATAAAGTATTTTTAAAAATCGAAAAAAAAAAATGAAACCGTTGTAAAGTTCGACCGTTAAGTCGGAAAAATTATTTGATTGATTTGACTGTTTCGTTTATTATCAAAAAAGTTTCTATTTTTCATAGGACAGTTTCTTGTTATATAAAATAAGTGTGCCTAGTCAATAGATTTCGGGTCAATTTTAAGAATTATTATAAAATGTTGTGCATCCAGAAATACTAATTAATATATTGATTGGTTTCCGATTTAGTCACATGGAGCTAGAGCATGGGGAACGTCTTCGCCTTCTTGGATGTTTTGCCAAAGTTTTTCAACCCAAGCCACGAGGCGCTTTCGTTCCCGCCTCAGCATGCTCTGCCCTCGTCGTTAAAATTGACTTTTATATTCTATTTATTTATTATTTATTTAAGTGTCTCTTTAAGTACAACTTTTGATGATTAAGTCATATCAGTTTGTTATAAAGCGTGTATTTATTGCAGTGGTGTATATCTAATAAAGCATTTCGTTTGCTTCAAATGTAACTTATTTAACTACCTGCCCACTAACAGATCCTTCCCCGCACTTTCCCTATCCTTTAGCTTACTAAAATAAAAAGGAATAGTTGTAATTTTGTTACTAATAACTAATAAATACTAATTATCTTTAGAGAAGATCGATTCAATATATCAAACGGTGCACGTCAATCTTAAACTGACGTAACAATTTTACTTTGTTTACACGTTATTCAATATAATCTCCATTTATAACACTTCCAATACATTCATATTGAAAAACACTAACTAAGCTTTGATTATTTCAACCAACAAACTAAGACAACATCGATTAAATGTACAATAAAATGACAAAACGATGCAAGTTGAGCAGCGATACTCGAAGCAGCGCGCGCCAACATACCATGTAAACATAATTGTAACGCAATACCAACAAATATTATGTGCATGTGTATAGAATTTGCAGGTTGATTTAATTTTTGGATTGGTACTTGATGACGTCAACATATCACTAGGGATGACGTGCACGGCTTTTGATATATTGGAATTACTTTATGTATTGACATAAGGGTAAGAGTAATTTTTGTATCTAGATCAGACAAATTCACGTTGTTGTAATGGTGGCAGGTTGAGTGACAAACCATGTTATGTTTTTGTTCCTAGATATACAAGGTAGAGCATTCCGACCCTGTGAAGATTATAGGGTGCGGCTTTCGACACCAAGAGGAACTATTGGTCTTTTGGACAAAAAGGTGGCAAAATGTATTTTTAAAAATTGGCGCAGCTGTTGGCTCCATATAAGTATAGAGGCTCTTGATAGTTGTTTTCTTTGGAGATCGAATTCCGAAAGATTTATTTTGTACAGGATTATTCATTATATTCAGGCCACCCTTTATTATCATTATTATTGGAGATAGAATAAAAAGTTTTGGACGAAAGTTGTAGGGCTGTAACTGAACCCCTTTAATAAGGTAATGGAAGCACAGTGGCGTGCAGAAATTGACAAGAAGCAATAACATTTTTTTAATGGAATGCCCTGTATATTGTCGAATTTTTGAATTGATCTCTTTTTTCTGATTTCAAAAATATGACATGATACTTCTATCTTTAACCGTCTTCAAGTTGTTGAACATTGAAAATCGTATTTAAGCTATTTATTATATGAAGGGAAATTACAATTACTGAAGTAGTCCTTGTAGTATTCTGTTATATGAAACGCTGACAGATTTAATAACAGAATACTTGTCATTTTCATAGACTACTTCAATAATTGTAATTTCCCTTCGTATAATAAATAGCTTAAATATGATTTTCAATGTTCAATAACTCGAAAACGGTTAAAGATAGGACTATCATATGTCATATTTTTGAAATCAGAAAAAAAACAATTCAAAAATTCAACAAAAAAATATTATTGCTTCTTCTTTCTCAATTTCTGCATGCCACTGTGCTTCTATTAACTTATTAAAGGGATTTAGTTGCAGCCCTACAACTTTCGTCCGAAACTTTTTATTCTATCTCCAATAATAACGATGATAAATGTAATGCCTAAATATAATGATCGTTAATATAAGAATGTAACACCCATATTTTTATTAGTTGTTCATTTGAACCAAATTTTCCCCAAATATAGAATCAGAGTTTATTATATCCAAAATACTATTCGCCCCCTTCAAATGTAAAGCTACCTGCGATATAAAAACAAATGAAAAAAATAAAAAGTCATATTTGGCATTTTTTTATCGGAAAATTTTACTAATAAAAGTTGCTCAGAATTGCTCAAAAAACCAATCCAAGGTTTTATCAAATTTACAGAATATTGAAATTTTATTTAAAAAATGTTCGAAAACATAATTTGAATGGGTTTTTGTGTTTCGAGAAACGTGCTGGAAACTCTTATTATTTCATCAAAAATAACTAAGAAATTAACTGAAACCAAAAACCCAATTAAAATGATATTTTCGGACTTTGGATTTAAGTTTTTTGAGCGATTGAACAATTTTTATCAATAAAATTTTCCGGTGAAAAAATTACTAACATGATTTTATTTTTTCGGTTTATTTTGATATCGTAAATGGCTTTGCATTTGAAAGGGGTGATTGTTTTTTTGACCATAAGTAGACCATAATATATTCTTTCTTTGAGGAAAAATTAGTTCAAGTCTAATAAAAACTAATAAAGTTATAAGGGTGTTACGCTCTTAAGTGGGACATCCTTGAGATTATCAAAATAATAGAAAACTTTCTAAGGGGATTAGAATTTACAGATAGAGGATAGAGAGAAAATGGAGGATAGAGAATAGAGGATTTTCTCTAGAAAATTTTCTATCACGTTGACGGAATCACAAGAATGCACGTCATTGCACGTTTTACATGCTCCTAATGACTAAAAGTCACATTTCTAAGCTTTCAAAATTCCATCAAATGTAACATTTAACAGCAACAAAGTATTTTACTATTTTTAAAATGCACCTCTTTCATTGTGCCTACTCCTTATTCAAAGAGTAATATTTCTAATGTCTGGAAAGATTTTAAATGAAATGTGCGTAAGTATTTTCTTAAATTATCAGAAGTTTCAACATTATATATCCTCATTATATACACTCTTGATATCAAAAGCCAAGATATCTCTTGAGTTTGAAAATTTTGTACCTCAAAAGCTAAATTTTTATTAGTACTTAGTACCTACTTAGCATCAGGAGAGCTGAAATTGTGCCTTCAAATTTATGGATTCCTGCAGCCAAAGGCAACATCACAGAAATTTCAGGTCTTGTCAGTATTATCAGAAACGTGAGGTGGTAGGTATTTACTAAATGAAAGTACACGTCTTCATGTTATACACTCTTGATACCTACCAAAAGCAATAGCATTTAATTATGAATGAAGATTAGATCAGGCGTCTGTGAAGACACCCAAGGAGGTATCAATTTATCAGGAAAACTGAAATTACATCTTTTCATTTATATGCCTTAATATTAAAGGCAAAATTTGTATTAGTAGTTGTATAAGGATAACAGAAGGTCATTCATTAAGTTATCAGAATATGAGAATAATCATTATCTACCACAGAAAGTTTCAGGATACAGGCAAGTAAGCATTTTATTAACTCATCAGAAGTTTTGAGATAACACATTTTCAATGCTATGTACTCCTGATACCAAAAGCAAATTTTCTGTCAGTAGCTTTAATTTTATTCGCTACTACAATCAAAGGTAATATCACAGATCACAGGAGTTTGAAAATTCTATTAGCAGTATCAGGATAGAGAAATGTAAGGAGGTAGGTATTTACCAAATGATCAGGAGTATAGACTACTCGCCTTATACTCTCTTGATGCCAAAAGCAATAACTGTACCTTCAATTTTACGTACTCCTGCAACCAAAGGCAACATCATAGACGTTTGAAAATTCTTCCAGTAATAAATATGAAGATGCAGAAACAGCTAGGAGAAGGTAGGTATTTACATTTAAAAAAAAAATTACCCATGAGTCTATGTACTAAAACAATAAGTGATTGGAATTTCGAAATCTTCTTTTGTTTTTAGCCGTTTAAATACATATATAATTAATTGAATTTTTCTGAAGTATATTGACGCGATGTAGCCAACTATGGACAAAAAAATTCAGTCGTGTCAGTTTTCATATGCCACCGCGTTTATCCCCTAAAAAAAGGGCAAACAAAGTTTAGGGGGGGTAGAGGGAAATTGACCCGATAGAAAAATGTTTTGTCCAAAATTGGCTTCAGTGTCAAGATACTTAAAAAAAGTTAGATATAACCTTAGGACAAGACCTTTTTCTTTACATGTTGCTTACAAGAAATGTGATTAAGTAAAGAGTAAGTAATATTTTGTCTAAATTACGGTATTATCGAGAATATTCATCACTTCTGGTTAAGTACACACAAAGCAGGTAGTTTATATTCGAGAACAGCAAACGAACCATGTAATATGCAGTGCATGTAGTTTACTCAGTTATATAATGCATATATTGTGTAGATTGTAAGAGGTAGGTAGCTATCAAGAAACTCAAAACTTTTACTGCACGCACCTCTGTTTAAAGGAAATGCAAAGTGCTGATTTAATGACAGCTCGCGCAATCTAAAATATGTATAACTAATACCTATACGATTCCAATGTATTGAGCCTTCAGTTTGACCGCGAATATTTCAAAAACGTTGGAGCAGAAAAAGTTGAAAAAGTACAAGTTCATTATTGTAAATCACTTATAGTACAGCAATAAGCGAAGCAGTAAAAATGGTAAAATTCCCGGCCCGAAAAGATTGAAGGAATTTACTTAATTTTTTTCGCAATATACTTTATAAAATACGTATATCATTAGCACTACTTGCTTTTTATTTTTAAGGGTAGAAACCACCTTTAAATACTGAAAAATTAATAACTCCTAATTTTTGCGAATAAATGAACGAAAATCTATTACTTCCACAACCAGTGGAAGTATAGTAACGACAAAAAAATTAAAAAAAAATTTTTATTCCTCAAATAGGCTTAAAATGCCATGAAACGCCGAGATTTTAAGTTTGAGCGAAAAAAAAATTTCTGTCTGTCGGTCTGCCTGTAACTTTTTTTGTGCGCACGTTTACTCTGGAACCGTTTAAGATATTGACTTGAAATTTGCATGGAGGTAGAATATTTATTCAACCTCCTTGGAAATTTGGTACACGTACGTACTTTAACGAGATCTGGAACTAGATTATATTTTCATCTTGTTCCGACAAAGGGGGTAAATTGAGGTAAATGAGGGTAAATAGGTAAGTCAAGCAGGTAACAGTCCATAAAATTGGTATTTAGTATATACAAGAGAAGCTTAGCCACCCCCACCCCATTATTAAAGGGGATGAAAAGAAAATGTGATTTAGTGTGTGTACAAGAACCAAAAACCTCAAAATATTTTTTTACTTCATCCACCCCCACTACCACCCCCCTATCACCACTCCCACCCCACTACCGATGTGGGGTATCGTTTTGTGGGTTTTTGGGGGAGGATTTCAAATATTACAAAATTTTTCGTTGTGAGAGACTTGGATAGAAAATCTGGATGTGGAAGTAGTGATTCCTTGGGCAGCGGTTTATTACTTATATTTTTGAGGTCGCTGAATATGACTATGAGGTCAAAACTTATGAGACGAAAATATTGAGGGTTGAAATTACCCTTATACTGAAAAATTAATAATTCTAATTTTACGAATAAAATCACGAAAATCCATGTACCTTAAAGTGAGTATATAAGTACTTATGGGACGATTTTTTTGATTTTAGTTTGATTTCTTTTTTACGCAAACGAATTTTTTAATTCCAAAGAATATACTATGTTTGGATTTGTCTGGAGTATCGTATTCAGTGGTCATATTGCAATCAGAACATTGCACGTTTTTTTTTATATTTTCTTGTCCCATATATATAACCCACTGTTATTTGGAGTTATTTGGGACGGTTGCTGATTTCAATGTAAAAAGCACTAGATGAATAATATTACAACCCAAATTAGGTATGAACATAGTTATATGGGACATTTTGAATGTTTTAAAAAATAATTTAACCGAAAAAATGTAAGGTTTTTATAGGTACCTAGCCAGAATTAAAATACTGTCCCATGTTAAACTTTTGTATTAACAATAAAAAAACTTCTCTACCAAAATAAATAGGAACTCCATCTTAGGCATACATGGTATAAAGAAAGTATCAATATAATACTTATGTACTTGCTAATTCGCAGTCTTCGTTGTCTTTGGCTTTTGAGCATAATTTCAAATTGGGAAAAGATCTGTGTAAATGTATGTACACTTGTACACCCCTCACAATACTGGGATATTGTAAAAGGAACACAATTTGTCTAATTTTTCTAGGCATTGTGTCTCATATAACCATGAAAATGCACTTTTTACAATGAATATTAAATATGAGGAAAACGTTCAATTGCAAACAAAAACGAATACATGGACCTTATTGTTATTGTGGCTATGTACTAGAGTATTCATTCCACAGAATTGAGCATACAGCTCCTGTATTTTGTAGTATACATGATACAGGTGAGACTCTTAGCAAGTTAAAAATGAAAGAAATTTCCAGCAAAATCAAGACTTTTCTAAAACTTACTTGGTATTTTAAACCGAAGAAACTCACTTTGTGTACATGCACTTTAAATCTGCAAATGTTGGGGACATTTTATTTTGGATGATTGGTACTTCTAAAACAGGGGCATTACATTTGACAGTAACCAGCTACGTTGCCACATTTCTAAAAAAGAATGTGAACTACTGCACTGTTTGAAAGATTTTAATATTAATTTTTAATAGTTTCAAATACCCAGCAAGTAAATATTTTATATATTTTTAAGAGTGATTGATAACTTGCTAATACAGAATTGTAATATTACAGAGAATTCTGTATAGCAGGGGTCCTATTCTCCAGTTTAGGAGAAGTGAATCGGGATATATTTTCTCTTTTTATATCATTGTTTCCTATTTCTTTCTCTTTCCTTCCCCCTGAAATGACCATTATCTTGACTGGAGAATAGAGGCACAGCATAGATAGAGAGACAGCAAAGAAACTCTCGTCAACTCCTTTGTGTTGTCGTGACTAAAATCATTCACCTTGAAGTCGCCATTTCGGCCTAAAAGTCAGAGTGGGATTCCAAACAATTTAAATGTTTCCGACAGGACCGTATTCTCCAATTTAAATTAAACAATATATTTTCATGCACAGTGTGTGTGACTGGAAACTACGAAACTGTAGTCATAAACTGAAAAAATATTGCGATATTTAACAAGAAAAATTTGTGTTCATTACCTGTTATAATGGAATATCACAAAGTAACAGACAACTCTATTAATTTCTTCAGATAAATAATAATTTTAGATAGCTAAAAAAGTCATATGTAACTTGTAAAAATGGGAAATAAAAGCATATGAAACAGAATTTTCTTTTAAATACATTGATATATTTTTTTTCAGTATTTTTTCAAATAAAAATAGAACAATAGTTTCTTCATAGTTTCACTTGGGTTTTTTTTATAACAGAAGGGCCTTCGTTACTTGAGTTAAGTGATGATATTTATATTATATCAAATAGTAGAATGCCCGTGTTCCACTACGGGTTCATTAATATAACTAAAAAATAATGAATAATATAACACCGTCCATCCAATTTTTATTATAAAAATCAGACTACTAAATAATAAGACAATCTATAAATTATCCAAAATAGGAAATTCCTAAAAAAGTTGACTCAAATTTAGGTCGCTATATTGGGCTGGCCATTTCGACTTCCCAATTTTATTAATTTTCTTGAGAGTTTAGTACATCTACTTGCAAAATTTCATGAGCTTAGCACGCCTGGAAACGCCCAAACAACAGATATAGCCGTTATATGACTTATTAACTGCGTCGAGGCATCTTGCGAACTAAACAGAGTAAAAAGTAAATAAACTAAGTACATAGAACAGAAGAGAATGGAATTAATGTAATAATTTATAATTAAGCAATTTTCTGTAAATAGGCTATTATTACTATGAGAAGATGCCAGGGCGGAGCCAAAATGCGCGAATATTTTTACCAGTGGCATAGCTTTATCTGGATTATAGGGATGTGTAATTGCAATAAAAGTTTTGCAGTCAAGGAACTGTGAAAATGAAGTAAATTAAAACTTGCCAACTGTTACAAGTAACCTTTGTTCAGGAGAAGTGTAAGAATAGTAAGTTCGACTAAACTTTGCCATAAGTGCCCCATAAGTATTAAAAAAGATACACACGTATGCACTCACCTTCTTTTTTGTAGAAAATTTAATTTTCTACGAGTATTTATTATTAAAAAGTTTCAGTTAATTTTACCTACCTATTATGATCAGTAGAAAAAACTTTTTGCACAAATAACGTTTGTTCTGGCAATATTTTGCAACACAAACAGAGCCCATACTTGAAAATAATAACAGAGAAATGTTAATATAAACAATAAATAACACAATAACACACTGCACTATGAACTAAATAAATTGTACCCAAATTGTATCTACGTCACCAGCACTGTTTTTCAAGGTTTTAAGTCCAAATGGTTCGTGCGCGACGATCTGCGCAAACCGTTCCCGCCGTTCAAGTTTGCCTGCTGTCTCTCTTTTTATGCTGTGATAGATGTCCAGTACGCGTATTGCGAAAAGCGTCCTCATTTCGTCCTTGCAGTGTTGCTGACACCGGGACGCATTACTATACTTTCAAAATGTGGCGTAAAAACGTATGCAGATCAGGGGCGGCTCATGGTAAATTTTCCACCTGGGCGGGAGCATTTTTTGGCGCCCCTCCCTGAGATATTACGGAATTTTTTCAGACGTACGACATACTAAAGTCCAAGGATATCCCTTCGGACCCCACGATCACTACTTTTTAAATTGACACAGGAATGTCTCTCGATATTTATGCGGCTGATAGTGCATCCAGAAATAAAGGTACCCTCAATAAATAATAAGGAAATTATACCTCTTTAAAAGGAGGAAACCACCCCTAATCAAAAATCAGGAAAAATGACAAAATAGATTCTTAAACATGTTGAAGAAAACAATATGGAAATTCATTCCATCGTTTTCGGAGTGGGATTTAAAAGCTTCACTTACTGTACTATTATCTGAAACAGTAGTTTGTCGAGAAGGTTTTCTAACAAAGTTTTGTCTCGGTAGACATTCAGAGAACTGCAAATCAGCAACAAAGATTTAATTTCTCACGTAGCTCTCTAATAATGTTTCAACCGATATTGAGGTAGTTCTCTTTATATGACTAATAATATATTACGAAATGATTACAGGACATGGTCGGGGGTTTTTAAAAATGTTCAATTTTACTTGTTAACGAGAATCCCTCAGATTTTTTCAGAAAAGAACGTAGTTTTCCATACTTTTTCAAATTTATGTCGTGTTTTATTTTCAAAACTTTTTAGCATGGAATAAAATGACCATAATGAAGATTTGTATCTGTCAGCTAAGTCAGCAAAATAGGCTAATAATACATTTACAGAAAGCGAGTTAGTTTTTTTTTCAGAATGCCAGTCCATGAAACTTTGGTACGCTTTATCATAAAAACTTTTTGATTTTTGTGGTAGTAAATTAGATGCTGTTGCTTCTGCTCTTTCATTATATCTGGTGGAGTATCTTCTGAATCTCTTTCCATTCTTTCAACCACAAAACTAACACAATCAAACACAATTCCACAAAACTCGTTTTTACTTTGATTGTTTACAACGTCTGTTTATTTTTTTTTCACAGTTACCGGTCTCTATGGCATTTTTAATGGTCGCAGATAGACTGATTCATGCATAATTTTCTGATTGGTACACGAGGGGGTATAATGACCAGAATTCCCTCACAATTCCCTATGGGATTAATTACTGGCATTCATTATATACCAAAAATCATCCATTTAATGTTCATATTATTTGTTAGTGGTATATAAATTATAAAATAAGCTTCTCTCAAGTTGTTACAGTTACAAATAGATATTCCTAAATTTAAGAAAAAAAACATTAAACACTGAAAATAAGATGGAAATGTGGTGTTTTTAAAAAAATAAATTGGTGTTTACCAGATAATTGAGGGGGAGAGGATATGATTACCACTATCTACAAATGTGTGTTTTTTTAAATATAAATCGATGTGTATCATTAAAAAGAATCGCTTATAAAAAAATATTTATTGTCATCATCTTTTAGCAACATTAATTGAATTTTTTGAATAGTTAGGCCAAATTAATTTTGCGAGGTACTCTAATCGCTCTTCTGCATACAACAAGTTTACCCACTCATTGAAATGGACAATGGAAACTCCATAGCCAAAAATTTCTAAATGCCTCTTCTTAAACTGATGTTTGCCTTTGAGATGAGTGTAAAAACGAGTGAAAGCATGCTGCTTTATTAGAAGAAGAGCCACCCTAAAAAAAAGAGAGAAAATAAATTACAGAATTAAGTATTGCATGATATTTAGTAAAATTATAAGACAGAAAATGAGGACCAATGAACCGACACATTTTTTTATCAGAAGGTACAACAATGAAATGTATCTATTGTACAGAGATCAGCATATTATTTCATTCATTAGGACCTGTTGGCTAAGATGAGTAAATCATGTTGCACGCATGGAAGAGTCAAAGCCTGCGAGGAAAATTTTTAATGCTATACCTAAGGGACATCGGATAGCACTCCGATTTAATTACTGTCCTTTTTATAGGTTTCCGTGATTAAACTATCTATTTCTTGCACACTTTTGCAAGATTTCTAGCACAGGCGAATTGTTTTACTCTGTTCTATTCAGCCAAACCAAAAGAGAGATGGTGACTGGATTCAATGGTTAGCGGATGGAGTACAAGTCACAGTCTTTGTTGATTATGGATCAACGGTCAACATGGCCAACCCATACAGCACACCAAATAACGATTACGATGTGTTCGCATTGTGACGATGTATCTAGATGCAGACACAAGGTTACACAATTCTACGATGTAAATGTGCTACGTTTACACATTGTAAATATACACGTATGCACAAAGGTTAAACGTCCGCCTCACAATGTAGCCACAGTATACCATTTACATATACACAAATAATTTGATTCACAGTGTGTTATCGGATGCACAGTGATTGACTTCCTAATGTCTCAGACGAATGACGTCTTATGCTAGTCGTTAATTTGAAGTCTTTTTCAGGTTATATTTGGTAATCCCCCCACAGGTTTTTAGCAATGTGAACATATAAAACTACATACTAGTTAGTAGTAGTTAGTAAGTCTACTTGATAAAAATAAAGTAATTAATGCATAAATACGTTTTGTCATATCTAATATTGTTTACCATCACTCCAATTTCTTCTCACAAGGGTTGCCTGCAAATCATAATGTTTATTAAGTTATTAAATTCATTTTTACTTACCTTTGCCAATTGCGGTGGGTAGGGGTCGAACCTACATGTCTCTGTTGTCCGTATTACAGCACTGACGCTTCTACCAACTGAGCTATCTTAGTGACCGTTATTTCGGATGCTAAAAGCAGTATTTACGGTGATGTGTATGAAGTCTTTATTTATTATGTGAAATTGAATTTCTAGCCTTATTTAAAATATACGAAAATCTTTCAAGTTCTCTTTTTTTTTTCTATTTTTTTACGTGTTCCCAAACCTGAATTTTTCGAGTTACTAGTATTTTTATTTATTTATAATTATTAAGAAGAACTTATTTAATTTAATTAAACTGTCACCAGTGTCAGCTGAGTTAAGAATTAAAGTTTTAAGTTGAAGTACTTATACAAACCTGGGAAACGTGTTGGAGAAAAAACGGTCAGGTATAATATATCATCTACAATATAAATAGAATATTTAATGGTCTAAAACAGACCTAAAATTGAAAAGAAGTATATTCGTACATCGGGTTTATAAGCAATTATTACCTTGAAAAAACAACTAAAAGTTTTTGTGCAATTATTTTAACAAAAAAAAAAAGACAGAGTGAGCACGGATCGAACCGCGTACCTCTTGACTCGCCGCTTAATGTTTAACTCACTCAACCACTGACTTCTGTTTGAATATCTGCTTAAAGACTTTATCGTAGAACATACAATGGCTAGATTTTGCTTTTTAATGCATTTTAATCTAATTTTATTATTAAAAGAACTCGATATCTTTAAAACTGCCGAATCTTTGCAAACTCTTTCGAATATAAATTATTTTGGATATTGTTAAAAAACAAAAATGCCTGCTATATGTGTGGCCATGACCACTCTTATAGAGGAAAGAGGACACATGAGATACACATGGCCGGTATGCTCACACTGACGCTTTGCGCGTGCACACTGTTCCATGCTCGAATAGTCGAATGTAGACACGACAAGACACAACTAAAAAGTATATATATAGTTATTTGTATCATGTGTATATATCGCACTTTTATGTGGTGTATGCAGTAGGCACAAGTATTATATAAAGCATTACACATACATATGACTTAAACCTTGTAGGCATCTTCTAAGGACGTCAAATTTCAACATTCTAATGATCCTTCTTTACGTGATATAAAAATGTTTAGAATCTTGCGTGCATACGGTATACAATTATTAAACATTGTTATCACATAATTCTGTCAATATAAACATAAGTATATCTCATATGTGTACGTCAGTACTAGTTTAACAATTAGATCCACCTTAACATATTTTGTTTCTCATGTGTGTATATCTTGTAGAGACGTAATTACAATTGGATGTGCAGTTTGGGAAAGGTCGAGATTAGGAACTAATTTCTGAGAATTAGTGGTCGTTAGCAATGTTACTGCATGGACCATGGATGTACTGAAGTCACATGCCTCTGGAAGTGCACTTGAAATCAATTACCTCCTGAAAGATGAAAACATAATCGTAGATAAAGAAGTAAGAGGTAAAGATAAAATGAGGAAACAAAAAGGAAAAGAATATGGAGCTAAGAAAGGGAAAGCCGCAGAAAATATGGAGATAAATTCTACGTAACAAATATAACAAGAAATAATAAATTAACCCCCAAATTTCGACAGCACTTCCCGCACTGTTATCAATACAAATAAGGGCGGCATCCATATTAGAAACAACCAAATGGGATAAGAAATTCGGAAAAATGTGGTCCACCTTAAAAAGATAGAAGGAGAGAGTGTAGTGTCCAGGACAGAGCTGAAGAAAACACCTTGACGAAGATGGAGAATAATATTATGAGGTTACAAATTATAAAATGAAATCACATTAGAATAGGCTTGTTTTATAAGTAGATTAGGAAAAAATACATAAAGTATATTTTCTGCAGATATTTAAAGTTGTATTATTTAAACTATTATACTTTGCTTCAATTTAAAAGAATTATGAGGAAAAAGAGATGTACCGTATTGGAATTATTTGTACCTAATGTTGATGAGTAGTAAAGTATCACCGAATACGAGGTGGTGCTGTGCAGCTGACGACCGGATGAGAAGGCAGTTATGTTGGACAGACAGCGGTTCGAGTAGGTTGGTGATGTGAAACTAAGTGAAGTGTTTTATTCTAACAGTATAAGCTAAATGAGACATAATCGGGCATATTACAAACATGAAACTTGCCAAAATGATATTCAATTTTGAACATAATGAATTTATTGAAACATATTTTTTTTTCAATCATTACCATTTCATATTATATTATCATACTTTTAGCATTAAATAAATTAAATAAACTTCAAAAATTAGGGTCAGAGTCACCATTTGGCCTTAAAAGGTTTTTGACAGCCTTTCTCATTAACTAATTGTAATAAAATTTTATAGAGGGTATTTCGTTCATCAAATAGAACCAAGACAGGAGGAACACCGAAATAAATTTAATTTTTTTTTCCACCTTTATAAATAAGGATCACCATATTGTTAAGAAATAAAAATATACATTACCTCCTGTTTATTTCAGTCGAGTCTGGGGCAACAACTTCCTCTTTATTATTTAAATTAACAACAAAATCTATGTGGTATCCATATGGTGTCAACACATTCTCTGAAATGTACTGTGATTTTCCTAGCACTTGAGTTAAGTAGTCTCTTACCCTTATTGGAAATTGATTTTCTGGCATTTTGATAACTAGAAATAAAAGGAAAGAGTGTGTTACATAATATTAATGATATTTATTTCCACATTTAAAATGTAAATAGATATACAACAAACTGTAAAATACGTCAGTCCTTGAAACTAATGTGTAAAGGTAAAAGTAAAAATAGCTATAAATGTTATCACTGTTAAAGAGTAAAAAAAAATACAAATAAATAAATAACATAAAGCATGTAAAAAGTAAAAAGATGTAATATCTGTATTAAGCAAGAAAATTCAATTAGGTCTTAGCAAACTTTATTTACCATAAAACGTTAAAGTTTTGCTCTAAAAACATATAAAACTTCTTTGACCAATGACTTATACTTGCCAATGACTGATATTTGCAAATTTTTTTTTTTTAACGGACGCCATTTTGAAAGTGCAGCCAATTTTTTTTTTTAGGACATGTCTTAAATTGTTCCTTAGGCTTTAATCTTTATGAAAATCATTGTCCTAAAGGATCGGGGGGGGGGGGGTGCACGGGCACTTAGGGTGGGCTCCCGTAGTAATAGACCTGCGTAATAATTACGTATTCATGATAAATGAATGGGTTTCAGGCTTTCTCGCTAGATATTGAAATTTTATTATCCAATTCAGCCATACTTGAGCTGTAGTATTATCTAGAACAACAATATACTGATGCTAGATGCTGAAAATATTTTGTTGTAAAAAAATTTATGAGAATTATTGGTGCCTGTCCTTGAGTTAGGGCATTGTAAACCTTTATTTATTCAATTTAAAACAATTCCAATTCCATCTCTGTATGTTTATTATGGTGTCTTGCATGTGTGGAGCAGTGAACTTTACGATGACATAATACTGATTTTGTATGCAGATGACATATTACTGATATCGGGAAATCTTAAATCAGTTGCGAAGAATGTTAGACATCACGCTTGAAGCCTCCAAAGGAATTTATATAAAAATGAAAGGAAGTAAACCTGAGGTTATTGTGCTTGGTTGGAGAATGACGATTTGGTATTGGCGTATAATGGATGAATAGGATGAAAGGTTGCCGATTCTTTTTTGTTTGTGATTAGTGTTAATAAAAAAGAGCTTAAGAGCGTTTTATATTCAATCTTTGATAATTTATTTATATGTTTATTTATAATTATGGGACAAGCCCTTTTATTTCTTCTTATTATTATTCACGTCTTGCCAGACCTTTTGTGATTCACGAAAATATTTTAGTATCATATTGGTGGTTATTCAACATTTTTGCATAGCAATAAATGAATAAACGTTTGTTTCGATTTTCTGCTAAAACTACTCTTGACATTTACAACGTTGTTTCAGCATATCATTCTTGAATTTTATTGGAGATCTCTTTCAAAAATTAGCCTGTATCACAATAAAATAATGTATCATAATAAAATAGTATGACACATGTCATAAGATAATAGTATTTTTTGTAACGCCATGTCCTAAAACGACATTTATTTGACAATTTCAATGAATCAAAACAATGCCATTATTGACAAGTGTAAAATAAAGGAAAAAGAGTGAAATAAAGGAATTTTATTTAAAAGTGTGAAATAAAACTTATTGGTTTCTATGGAAACAGCAAACAGAAAATCCTAGTTTTCTGAAGTCATTGGCAATAACGTTCTGTGACAAAGCCCGGGAGGTAGCTTTGCATTTTTGATGGTGATTTCACACCGCTTGATTTTGCGTGTAATCGATAGTCTAGATATGGCTAGTAATTGCTTTTCTTAATTTCGGCGTTTTTTTTTTTTTATAGAAATTTAAAACTGTAGCCCCCAGGGGCAAACTTCACCTAAACCTACAGGCTTCGAACCTCATATCGTTTCATTAGGAACCAAAAGGAATCAGAAAAATCCTAGGTAGCAAAAATTTTCAAAAAAAAAAAAAAATTTTTTTGAGACCCTACACATGTATGCTATGAAAACTAGATTAAAATCATAAATTCTAGTTTAAATTGATTTCAAGTCACTTGAAATTTCTAGAAATGACTATTTAAACAATATATTAAATGAAAATGTACATCAGCTATTGATATAAAGGGGGAAAGATCGTCAGTTAGATCATACATTGGATTGCACCATATTCAGATTAAAATCTCGCTAAGCACTTATAATCCCTCAGCTGAAGGTCTTACCACCTTTGAAAGAATAGCTGACGATTGTTTTAATCATTTTAGTAATATACAGAGTTAGCTGTATAAGTTTCATTGAACCTGAAATGATTTTACATCAATTGTTTTTTATACAGTTTATATAAGCGGCTGACGTATAACCCCCATTATCTACTCAGCTGACTTTTTTTAAAATTATTATTATCATGTAAACATTTGTTGTACAAATTTTCAAACGATCTGAAATCATTTTTGAATTTTTTTTTCTCTCATGATCAGGTCCACCACGATTCTGACAGCTGATGCTTGTTTCGATTACTAGCCATATCTAGACTATCGTTTACACACAAAATCAAGCGGCTTGAAATCACCATCAAAAATGCTATGCTGCCTCCCAGGCTATTAAGTAAAGCTTTTAACTGTGTCTCACATGAACTACTCTTAAAGAAGCTACGGTTATACAATTTTGACAAGTGTAGCTTACAAATCTTTAAATCTTATCTTGATGACAGGTACCAACAGGTGAAAGTAGAAAATAATGATAAAAAAAAAATAACTGTCGGAGTGCCACAGGGTTCTAGATTAGGCCCTCTGCTATTCCTTATTTTTATCAACGATCTCCCAATTGGCAACTACTTAACAAATTATTTACTATTTGCATCTATATTCTACGTTCTACGTTCATCTAGTACAAACCTACATACAGTACTTGAAAATCCATATGAGGCATTAGTCAAAGCTGGATAGTGAGTTAATGCAAATGAACTTTTTTTAAACAAAGATAAAACCCAAAATATGCTATTCACATTAAGAAATCATAAAGATATAATTAACTATTTATGTAGTGTAAAATTTCTGGGCAGACATAAAGACGGAACATTGAAATGGAATGAACATATAAATACTGTTTAAAAAAAAATTAGACCTAACATATTTGTACTGCGTAATTTAACAAACTCTATTTCTGCCAACACTCTACGGACTGCATATTTCGCTCTCTCTCACTCGCATATCTCTTATGCCATTGTAGCTTGGGGACATGCTGCAGATCAAGAACGAATTTTTAGGTTACAAATAAAGGCAGTAAGGATATTGGATGAGTTAAACTTTAAGAAAGACTGCAGAAGTTCTTTTTTAAAACACACAATTTTAACATTTCTATCCGTTTATATATTAGAGAATTTATTGCATATTAATAAAAATAATGGTACTTATGAAGTAAATCAGGACATCCGTGACCATGATACTAGGAGGAAAGAAAATTTAGTTGTAAAATACTGCCGCTTAAAAAGGATTCAAAATGGATCAGACTATTGGGTCATAAAATTTTACAATAAACTGCCTATATATATCAGAGAATTGTCGCTTAAACTTTTCAAGCATAGGATGAAAACATTTCTCATTGAAAATGCATTCTATAGTTATGAGGAATTTTTAAATTGCAATATTGACTCTCATTTCTATAAAAAAAAAGAATAATATATATATATGTATACATGCATTTATATCTAGTATGTCTGTCTAAAAACATTGTCTTTTATCAATTTTTATTTTAGAATTAGACTTAAATTTTTCTACCATGTGTTGACCTGTGTAAATATATTATTATATTGTATAAATAACACCAATAAATTATTTTTTATCACGGCATATCCCAAAGTGACATTTCTTTGACAGTTTCAATGAATCAAAACAATGTCATTATTCACAAGTGTAAAATAAAGAAAAAAGAGTGAAATAAAGAAATTTCATTTCACAGTGTGAAATTAAATATATTGGTCTCTATGGAAACAGCAATAGAATTTAGTCTATTTTTACAAAATTATATTGTTTTCTAATTTTGAATGGCGATACAAAAAATTTTGTATATAACTCGAGACTAAAATGGTGTTTTCTTTACTCGTGTGGTTTATAGCACTCGCACTCGCACTATAAATGCCCCACTTGTAAAATGGTGTTTTTTTTTTTACGAGTGGGGTATTTATAGTATGAGCCGAAGGCGAGTGCTATAAACCACATGAGTAAAAAAAACACATTTTAGTCTCGAGTTATACACAAAATTTTTTGTATCGCCATTCGAAATTAGAAAATAATATAATTTTGTAAAAACAGACTTAATTCTATTGCTGTTTCCATAGAAACAAATAAGTTTTATTTCACACTTTTAAATAAAATTCCTTTATTTCACTCTTCTTCCTTAATTTGACACTGGTCAATAATGGCATTGTTTTGATTCATTGAAATTGTCAAATAAATATCGTTTTAGGACATGGCGTTACAAAAAATATTATTATGACATATGTCATACTATTTTATTATGATATATTATTTTATTGTGATACAGAATACAGATACAAAAATGTTGAATAACCACCAATATGATACTAAAATATTTTCGTGAATCACAAAAAGTCTGGCAAGACGTGAATAATAATAAGAAGAAGTAAAAGGGCTTGTCCCATAATTATAAATAAACATATAAATAAATTATCAAAGATTGAATTATAAAACGCTCTTAAGCTCTTTTTTATTAACACTAATCACAAACAAAAAAGAATCGGCAATCTTTCATCCTATTCATCCATTATACCATTATACGCCAATACCAAATCGTCATTCTCCAACCAAGCACAATAACCTCAGGTTTACTTCCTTTCATTTTTATATAAATTCCTTTGGAGGCTTCAAGCGTGATGTCTAACATTCTTCGCAACTGATTTAAGATTTCCCGATATCAGTAATATGTCATCTGCATACAAAATCAGTATTATGTCATACTACAGTTCACTGCTCCACACATGCAAGACACCGTAATAAACATACAGAGATGGAATTGGAATTATTTTAAATTGAATAAATAAAGATCTACAATGCCCTAACTCAAGGACAGGCACCAATAATTCTCATAAATTTTTTTACAACAAAATATTTTCGCCATCTAGCATCAGTACATTGTTGTTCTAGATAATACTACAACTCAAGTATGGCTGAATTGGATAATAAAATTTCAATATCTAGCGAGAAAGCTTGAAACCCATTCATTTATCATGAATACGTAATTATTACGCAGGTCTATAGCTTAAATACTTTTCAAAATGGATTTAATTATGCTACTTCCGGTTTAGACTTCAGTTCTGTGTTATTGTGGTCCATATCTAATGAGGGGGTCTGAAATCCATTTATTTACCCTTTATATCAACTTAATGCGCAGGTCTATACTGAGACTAAAAAAGTTTTCACCCTTAAAAATGGACTTAATCATGTAACTTCCGGTTTACATTTCTGCGCTGTTATTGTGGTCCATATCTAGCATGGAAGCCTGAAACTCGTCCATTTACCCTGAATTGTAATTATTACGCAGGTCTATCTATACGCTGAAAATGGACTTAATTATGCAACTTCCGGTTCGGACTTCAGCCCTGTATTATTGTGGTCCATATCTAGCGAGGAGGCCTGAAGTCCATTTATTTAGCCTTTATACATACTTAATATGCAGGTCTATACTGAGACTGAAAAAGTTTTCACTCTAAAAAATGGACTTAATCATGCAACTTCCGGTTCGTATTGTGGTCCATATCTAGGGAGGAGGCTAATTAGTTTGTTGGATTTCTAATTTTGAAATTTCGTGTTAAACTCGAGCTGTTTTTCCGCCACATGATAATTCGTTTCAAATTTGATATACCACGGATAGACAACTTCAAAGCTCCATAACTTAAAAACTATTAATTTTTCGGCCTTGCTCCCATGGACTCTTTTATTCAGGATGATTTCATAAATAACATATTTCAATTCTAACCAAATTTACCGGGCATTATTTTACATAAGAAATGTGCGGGGTCCTTTATGACCATCTGTATTGTTCCTATTAGTTATGGGTTGCAAAAGTCGCATGACGTCACTTTGCAGATGACGATCATAAAATAAAATTGGTGGGGGAAATGATAAAAATAAATCATTAACAAATATAATGAAAATAGAGGCCCTAAAACAGATTCTTGGGGCTCTCTGTAATCTAAAGACTTATAACTGGTTAAATTATTGTAACATAAAGACACACTGTTTACATTTATTTAAATCAGGTTGCAACAGTTTAACAAGGAGTGCCTTTATTATAGAAAATTAATTTTTAATTGATATTTCCTTTTAATGTCACTAATAATAATAAGGAAACACAAAACGGAAAGACCCAAGTAAAGTAAAATAGGCCCGTTCAGCATTTTTTTTTTAAATTTTAGAAATCGAAAGTAGAACACTTTTTAAGGCAATTTCCAAATTTTTAGGTCTTTATTAAATAAATTACCAAAGTTGAACCGGGCGAAAACGGGGCGGAGCTTCGCGAGACGTCACTTTGCAGATGATGATCAGGCGACAGTCGAGATTTAATGTGACTTCACAGCTAACCTCAAAAATATATATTTCTTAAGATTTACAAGTATTACGTAGCCATTATTAAAATTTCTGCCTAGTTCCTGTACTTTCAACCAAAATCTAGTTCAATGTAATGTTTATGAAGTTTTAAATAGTTTGTCACAATAAAATAAGACACTTTTTGCAGGTTAGGAATCTAACCTATAATTAGTAGTCTATTTGTATCAATCAACAATATTGAAAAATTATTTGCGTGAATTTTTAAATATCTACTTGGAGCCAGTTTGGCTCCAAGCTAAAAATGAATATACAAACATTAAAAATGAAAATAAACCTAAAAAACATAACAATTGAGGTTATGTTAGTTATATGATGCACATGCCCCAAGCGTGTGGCGGGTGTTGTGTTTCTCTATGGAAACGGCGTTTGATTTTTAAAATATATCTATTTTATCTTCTTGCTGGTTTAAAATGAGTAGTGTTTATGCAGAATGACGTCACGAGTCGGCGAAGCGCTTTGTACTGGAACTCAATCTTTAACATTGAATATTTAATGATTGGATATACTTATGAAGCTGAAATTTTAACAGCTTATCTAGATGATCAAATTCTATTGAATGTCATAAAAAAATAACGAAAAAATAATTATCGGTAACAAGCAAATTGACAAATTCACAATTTAGTTTTTTCTTCTAAAACTATAAACTATAAAAAAAAAAATGAAAAACTGATGTTACTTAGATGTTACCAGAAATGAAACTATATCCTTTTATGACATTGTTATTTTATTTATACGTTAACTTAAAAAATAAACAAGGAACCACATGTCCGCGACTACCGATATATCCAATATATTTTCTTTGGACTTTGTTAGGTTGTGCAATTACTATGTTGTCTGATAATATTTAATTTCATGCAAATTATAAGCGAAATGCAAATGTGTATTGTTTTTCTATAATTATATTATTAATAAAGCTGATCATGTATTCACAGCATAACAACCATGACTTTTAAAATTTACAAACTTGTTGCGAAACGGTAATTAAAGATACGTTGAGATTTTTTTCACTTTGCTCTTCTTAATTTAATGAATAGATATAGAAACTTTTTATTTAAAAATTTTCAATAAATTGAAGATAAGTCGAACCCCTGAAAGGTTCATGCACATTCAATAGTCCTGGATTTTGGAGCTCGATAAGTCTTTTGAAAACAACGGTTTGGTTCTAATATTTTAAGTACGTTTTAGTTCTTTTTGTTTTAATATGCTATAAAATATGGTATAAACTTTTTTCATGTAATTCAATAATCGTTAGTGTTGACTAGAAGAGTAGCTGTTTTGATTGATTCTCCCATAAATTGTGTTTTAAAGTGTTGATTCAAATATCTATCTAATTTATCTAGATTATGGCAACAAGATACAAAAAACTTGGCAGTTTTTCTAATTTAAATTCTTGAATTTACCTATATTTTGGTAAAGTGAGGCAGATGCCCAACTCACTATCACGTGACAGTGTATCAATTCTTAAATCGAACATATCCTAATCGATGAATCGGAACTATTTTACCTAATTATCTCAGTAATAATTAGTACCAATATTATAGATCATAAAATTTCCTAAAACTTATGTCTAAACAATTTTTTTCTGTGATCAATTGTTAAAAAGTTACAGTAGCTCGAAGTCTGAAAAAGATTATTGAAATTCTGGAAAATGTCTGATCCGTTGTTTAGATATTTTTAATGCATATTATTAATTTTATGTAATAAAAGATGAGTTTTATTCGAATTCTTCGAGTTTTCACTGATCTGTCAACAAAAAAAATTTTCTTATTGCTAATACTTTATGATTTACACTCACCAATAAATGTGAAAATTTATGCTTCATTGTAGATTATTGCAATTATCTCTGTCCCCATTACTCCTGCATAGTGTTAGCTATTATCAATATTGTAGATTATAACATTTCCGAAATTTTTAACCAAACAGTGTTCTTGCACTATCCATTGTTTACAAGTTACAGCAGCTCAAAAGTTTCCTAATTATTTAAATTTAGAGCTGCTGTAATTTTAAAACAGTTCACCATGGGAGAAAATTGTTTAAACAAAAGTTTTGTGAAATTTTACAATCTAAAATATTGATAATAACTAGTTACTACATAGGAGGAACAAGGACAGAGATATTTGTAAAAATGTGCACCGAAGCACAAATTTTCGATATTCTGACAGATGTAAATCGTAAAATATTAACAATAGAGAGAAATAGTTTAAACAAATCTTGAAGCTTTTTTCATTTTCTATAATATTGTTAATAGCTAACTTTAGGATAGAACTAATAGCCCACGGAAATTAGTATTTGACCTGGACAAAATTAGTAAAAATCTGAATTTTTGTACAGACGTTCTTTGAGGTGTCCAAATCTAAATCCACGAAAATTACAAAAATCCCAACATGGCTACCCAAGATATTGAAGGTCAAAAGTTTTTTGCAAATATCTCGTGTCCTATGCATCGGATGCCCATGAGGTCAATGTAAAAGTTGTAGAGAAATAAATTATCTACGAGTTGTCTTTTTTTATTTTTTACCAAACCCCCTCAAGGTCAAGGTTTCAAAAACATGTTTTTTCGCGAATATCTCGCGCCAAAAAAATCGGGCAGCAAGAAAGTTAACACAAACGTAGAGAATTCAATTATCCACAAGATTGGTATTTTGCACTTTTTCCGAAAACCTCGCCATTTTCGAGATATTCAAGGTCGAAGTTTAAAAAAAACGGTTTTTGCATGTAGACTTCGTCGCGGTCCAATGATAGATAGATAGATAGATATGTCTTTATTAGTTCTTGTAAAAATAACAAAACCAAAAGGTTGTAGAACATGTCAAAAAAATACAGAATATAATATATAACTGGAACGTATACAATATAATAATACACAATAAATCACATCCAATTTGGATTGGTAACATACTAACATATAGTGTAAATACAAACTAAGACAATTATGAGAAAAATAAAGAAAAATAGATAAAAAAAGAAATTCTATTGGAGTGTATCATTGAAATATTCATCCATTGTATAATATGCTTTTTGTATAAGTAAAGCTTTCAACTTTATTTTTAGTTTTTTTAATGGGATGTTTTTAATTGTTTCTGGAAGTTTGTTGTATACTTTAATTAATGAGAAAGGTATGTTTTTCTGTATATAGGTATAACTAGTGTTGATATTTAGTAGATCTTTTTTATTTCTGGTGTCATATGAGTGATTTCTGTCATAATTCGAAAACAGAGAGATATTTCTGATTACAAATATCACACTTTCAAAAATATAGAGACTAATTAAGGTGAGTATGTTATTTTCTTTAAACACTGGCTTGCAGCTGTCAGTTTGTTTGATATTAAAGATGTTTCGTAGACACTTTTTTTGCAGTAAAAATATTTTATATATGTTACTCGTGCCGCCCCAGAGAATCATACCATATCTGAGTCTGCTCTCAACATAAGCATAGTAGGCAATAAGTGCAGCCGGTTTATTGATGTTTTGTGATATTACTTTCAGTGCATAGCAGTACCTAGCTATATTCCTTGTCAACTCATCAGTATTGGATTTCCAGTCAAGTCTATGATCAATTTCAATACCTAAAAATGTTATTTTTGGTAATGTTTCGATAATTGTGTCTCCGTCAGAAAATATTTTTTTATAGTTTATGTTACTACCCGTAAATAATATGGCTTGAGTCTTATCCATATTTAGTTGAAGACTAAGTGGTGTGAAGTATTCCTTTAGTTTATCTAATGCTAAAAATATCTTTGCTTCTAAGTCTGTATAGTCAGGTGATTTGATAATTAGCGAACAATCATCTGCATACTGTACTGTGTGTTCGCCAATTGACATTGGTAGATCATTAGTATATATAATATATAGTAATGGTCCAAGTACTGACCCTTGCAGGACACCTCTCTTTATAGTTAGTGGCCCAGATTTCAATAGTTCACCCTCTCTATCTTTCTCTACAACACATTGTATTCTGTTACTTAAATAAGATATAAATAATTCTAATGCAGTACCGCTGATCCCATAGCTTTCAAGTTTAACTATTAATATATTATGGTCCACGCTATCAAACGCTTTTGATAAGTCCAGGCCTATAGCAACCGTATGTTCTTTATTATTTAATGCAGCAATTATTTCGCACATCGTTTGGTAGTTTGCCCTAATTGTTGATTTGTTTTTCCGAAAACCGTTTTGGTAATCACTTAAAAGTTCGTGACTTTCAAGGTAATTCATTGTTCTACTATATATTACCTTTTCGAAGATTTTGCTTATATTTGAGAGTAGGGCAATGGGTCTATAGTTACTCAGTTTACTTGCGTCACCCTTTTTATAAGCCGGTTTGACAAGAGCAATCTTTAGATTTTCTGGATAGATGCCTGTGCTTAAGGTTAGATTTATTATATGACATAGGGGGCCTGATATTTCTGCAGCAACAGATTTTAATAGCTTGACCGGTATTTCGTCTTCACCTACGGATTTTGTATTTTTTAAACTTTTTATTATGTTAAGTACTTCCTCTCGATCAGTGGGTACAAAAAATATATTCGTCTCCGCAGACGGGATGCAATTTACATACTTAGTATTAGTGTTGATACAAGGACAATTATTTACAAAAAAATCATTAATATTATTTAATACTACACGTTTATTTTCGTTATGAGGACTTATATTGTTTAAAAGAGAGATTTCATTTTTAGTCTTGGAACCTGTATAATTTTTTACTAAGTCCCACACAGCTCTACTTTTATTGTTTGCTGTATTAATATATGCAATATTTGAGTTTCTCTTAGCCTCAGCTATAACATTTTTTAGTATTCTGCAGTAACACTTATACCTAGTATCAGATATTTCACCTTTTTGTTTCTGCTTATAGAGATATCTTTTCGTTTTGCATGAGATTTTTATGCTTCTCGTGATCCAAGTTTTGTTTTTATGTGCTCTATTCATTATTTTTTTTGCAAATGTGATATTTATTATTTCTATAATTTTATGTATAAATATTTGATAGGATACATTAACATCATTGGAGCAATAGATATCATTCCAAGTTGTATTCTGTATTTCTTTTTTAAAACTTTGCAGTTTTGCATCAGAAAACATTCTTTGCTTATTTCTATTTTTAGGGTTAGTTTTATTTTTTACAGGTAAGTCTATCATTAAGAATTGAGCTTCGTGATCAGATAAAGCTGATGTGATTACTTCACCGAGGTGATTACTTTCATAGTTAATGAAAATATTATCTAATAATGTAACCGAGGATTTAGTTATTCTAGTTGGTTCATTTATTTTTTGTGTCATATTATGCATTTGAAGTAAAGTCATAAATGTCAGATTATTTGCATTATTAGTATCAAGTAAGTTTAAGTTAAAATCACCACAGAGTATTATCTTATAATTTTTATACCTATTTTCAGCAATATCTAGTACTTCATTTAAAGTTGTAAAAAATAATTCTAAATTGCCTGTTGGAGGTCTATAGATACATATAACTATTGAATGTATTAGCTTACAAACAATGGACGAGCACTCCAAGACACCCTCCACACTCTTTAATTTTAGGTTTTCAAAATCTGTGCTCTCTATATCCTTTTGTACGAAAATGCAGGAACCACCGTGTATCATATCACTTCTGAAATAAGATGACTTCAAGTTGTAGCTCTCGAGTTCCATTGATGCAGTGTCTTTCGATGGAAACCAGTGCTCTGTGAAACATAGTATTGTCGGCTCGATTTTCATATCTTTTATAAATATCTCTACTTGCAGTAATTCGTTTCTTAAACACTGTATGTTTTGGGAATAAGAATAAGAATGCATAGGGAGCGAGATATTCGCGGAGTCTACATGCAAAAAACAGTTTTTTTAAACTTCGTCCTTGAATATCTCGAAAAGGGTGAAAATGCAAAATACCAATCTTGTAGATAATTGAATTCTCTTTTTGCAAAAAAATTTTGACCTTCAATATCTTGGGTAGCCATGTTGGGATTTTTGTGGATTTGGAACACCTCAAAGACCGTCTGTGCAAAAATTCAGATTTTTACTGATTTTGTCCAGGTTTCCTCATTTTTTTGTCTAATTTTCCTGCAGTATAACAGGAGAAGAGATAGTTGAGAAAAACCTATTATGACTGTCATTTTTCCAACATATTGTGATCGCTGCGGAGACAATATTTTTGTGGAAAACTTGAATTAACGATTGGGGCAGCAACCCCCTTTATAGTATGCAAACATAGAATTCCTTACAAAAATTATTCACGGGTACCTTTCGTTTTTTTTGCTCTACAGACTCTTTAAAATACAACCAATAAAAAACGTATTTAACAGGGCCCTGAGCCTCGAGGCTGCGGCCCCGCCTATCCCCTCCCCTGTACCTCCCTGTTCAGGGTTAGCATCGCTTTACTAAACAGCCTGTATCAAAAGTGTGAAATGTTTTGGATATGGAAGCCTGTCTCCTTACCCCATTGCAAAGAACAACATGGATCGTTCTTAATTACAAATACCTAAAATACTTACATTTTTTTTGGAATTCATCAACATATTTTTTGTGGAACCATGGAACGTTAGACTGTGGATACTCTAGACAAACTGCCCTATTCAGTTGCATCATTCTCTGCCGCACTCTTTGAGGATATTTATCCTAAAACAACAAAACGTAACATTTTTATAGCCAAAAACAAGTTTTCTCAATTGAAAATAACAACTGTAGATTTCAAATTGTTACTTGGATTTTACTAAAGGTTCCAAATCCTTGGCGTGATATTGATGATGGGGTAATTTCCACAAACAGCAAGACACTGAACCCTTCACTTGATTATACAAAGTGTTTGATGCATCGTTAGAAAGTTTTCACTGGGTGATAGTTGGGGTCGTTTGGAACTTATATGACCATATTTACCAATATGCAGTCTCACCATTTTTGAGATACCGGCATTTTTAGATATTTTTGCAAAATAGTTGAGTTGTTAATAATACATGCTATTTTTTATGACACTAAATACTTTCAGCTTTCTTAAATATATTTTTTAGATATTCTTAATATGTACTTTGTCGAAACAGCACAAAAAAAAATGCCGAAGTATTAGTATAAAAATTATGTAGGACAATTTATGTGTTGAAATACATTAGTTCGATTTTTTTTTCTATTTTAAGCAAAATTTTCTCAAAAGTGGCACTACTTCAAGAGATTCAAATAGTTTTAAAAACTTCTCTATTGCATACTCTTTCCAATGGTACACCACGAGACATATTTTTAATAAGGAAAGAATATTAAATAAAATCATAATAAATTCTTTCAGCCGCAAATCGATGATTTTATGTATTTTAACACATAAATTGTCCTACATAATTTTTATACCAATACTTCGACATTTATTTTTGTGCTGTTTCGACAAAGTGCATATTAAGAATATCTAAAAAAATATATTTAAGAAAGCTGAAAGTATTTAGTATCATAAAAAATAACACGTATGTAACAACATATAAAGATCACTATGCACAATATGCCATTGTAATAGGAGCAGTGTCAAATGTTGATGAAAGCATTAAATTTAACACGTTCGCTGCTGATGGGATGTTGGTTAGTATTGCCAGATGCTGAGTAGGTTTTTGACAATGGAATATACGTAGGATCAAATCGCCATATGGCGACACCAGCATTACGCAATATACTACTGCGTCGCCATATGGCGACATCAGCAGTGAACGTGTTAAACGTTTTTTTAGTGAAAACAACATCAACAATTTCTGTCATTTACTAAAGAATACTTGCTGGGCAGAGGTTTATGCAATCCCAAATTGCAATATAGCTTTCAAAACATTTATGGAGAATATTTCTTTTCACTTTGAAACGTGCTTTCCACCGAGAAAAATTACAAATAAACCAAATAAATCCTATTCAGTATTAATTTCTAATCCGAAAATAATTGAAGTTAAAAAACAAATACCACTTTTTGCAGACCTAAGTAGACAATACCCTCAGTTTAGAGACAGTTTGAAGACAGGAAATAACGAATACAGACATATTTTATCAGACTTTTTTAAAGACCGTAATGACAAGTTGGTTATGTCCTCAAAAAATAAGAGCAAGGCTATGTGGAACATACTAAATAATACTCTAGGAAAATCAAAAAAAAATAATAAAACCGGTATACAAATAAAAGAAAATGACAAGCTTTTAAATAATAGTGAAGTAACAGAAAAATCCAATACTTTTTTTATAAATGTAGAAATAACTATAAACAGGCATAAGTATTTTATATTCAGTCTTTATCACTCACCTAACTCTAACCACATAGATTTTGTGACCAAATTAGAAGAAATTTTAAGTGATTTTTCAACAAAAACTGGTACATTGATTGTAATAGGAGACTTCAACATAAATATTGCTACAAATTCTCACTATTCTCGAAATTTAATAAACACTGTACAAAATCTAGGATTATATCAAATAATGGATCAATTCACTCGCATTACGGAAAACAGTTCGACAATCATAGACCTAATAATTACCAATTCCAAATACATTAAATTCGAGGTTCTATCTACACCAAAAATCACAGACCACTCAATCATAACAGTACAATTAAATAATAATGCTATGGCAGAACCACAAAAAAAAGTAATCAGAGACTTCGATAACTTCAATGAAACACATTTTCAATTAGATTTAATGGACACACAATGGATACCAAATTGTAATGATGTAAACACATTAGCCGAAAAATTAGTAATTAATCTAACTCAAACATTAAACGAGCATGCGCCAGTAAAAGAGATAAGAATTACAAATAAAGAGGGAAATAAAAAGTGGTGGACGAATGAGGTAGGTCAAAAAATCAAAGAAAGAGATCATTTGTATAAAACAGCTATAAGAACAGGTAACGAGCAACACTGGAATGAATTTAAAGAAAAAAGAAACATGATAGTGACACTCATTAGACAACAAAAACAAATATATTATCAGAGAAAAATTGATGAAGTTAAAGGAAACTCAAATGAAATGTGGAAGACATTAAAACTACTTTTAAATGAAAAAAGAAATGACAACAATAATGGAATAATTTTTGACAACGAACTAACTACAGATAATAAAGTAATCGCTGAGAAATTTAACAAGTTCTTTCTGGAAAGTATAGAACAAATTACGGTACATTTGAATCCAAATAAACATTATGATACAATATTGAACAACATGGAGAAGACCAATTGTAAAATGGAAAAGTTCAAAGTACTGGAAATAAAAAATTTAAAAAACATTATAAATCAAATGAAAAATAAACCAAGTAGTGTAGACGGCATAAATGTACACATTTTAAAATTATCATTTGAAGCAATAGGCAATCAATTTTTACAAGTTATAAATACCAGTTTAGAAACAGGAATATTCCCAGACACTTGGAAGACGTCAACAGTAATACCTATTGAAAAGAAAAATAAAACAATTCGATGTGAGGAGCATAGACCCATAAATATGGTACCAGTCTATGAGAAATTACTGGAATTATCTGCTAATGAACAAATAATAGAATATATAGAAAACAACAACCTACTATCGAAATATCAAGCTGGATTTCGAAAACTAAATTCGTGCGACACTGCTTTACAAACAACGTTATCAAGCTGGAAAAACGCCTTAAATGAGAAACAAATCATAGTGGTAGTTTTTTTAGATTTCCGCAGAGCCTTTGAGACAATAGATAGACAATTATTACTGTTGAAGTTAAATAATTACGGATTTGGACATAACATTGTGAAATGGATGACCAGTTATTTAGAAAATAGAACACAAACTACCAAATATAAAAATGATACATCCTTACCAAAAGAGACAATATTCGGTGTACCACAAGGAACCGTTATGGGACCTAATCTGTTTGTTCTATACATAAATGATATTATGAAATACGTTAAAAAGTGCAACATACAACTATTTGCTGACGATACATTGATATACTTAGTTGGTGATAATGTAGATTCGACTATAAATATAATAAATAGTGAGCTTAGAGAAATAGAAAAATGGTTGGACATGAATAGCCTTAGCTTAAATACAGACAAAACTAAGTTTATGGTAATTAAAAGTAAATACAGCCGAGTAAACACAGTAAATAACCAAGGAGTAACCATAAATGGAACAAATATTGAGCAAGTTAATGAATTCAAGTATTTAGGTGTAATTATTGATGATCATTTAACGTTCTCCGGACATGCTCATTATATTACCAAAAAAATAGCTAAAAAAGTTAATTTGTTGGGACGTATAGGAAAAGATCTTAGTACATGGACGAAAATAACCATATATAAAACAATTATTTTACCTCATTTCAACTTCTGCTCAACAATACTTTTTCTACTTAGTAATGCTGAAATAAATATGCTACAGAAGAAGCAAAACCAAGCATTACGAATTATTCTAAACTGTAACAAATATACAAATATAAAATTAATGCTTGATGCTACGAAGTTACTGGGAGTGAAACAAATTATAACTTTAAATACAATGACTTTTATTTACAAAATATTACATGGATTAGTGCCAAAACATTTATCAGAACATTGTACCTTCGTGAGGAACATTCATGAACACGACACAAGATCAAGAGAAAATTTATATATTCCAACAGTACATACAAGATATAGCCAGGTTAACCTATTCCACAATGGATTTAAACAATATAATGAACTACCAATTTCTGTAAGAAACTGTGAAAGCCTCATGTTATTTAAAAATGTTTGTTTTAAATATGTTTTATCGAATGTCACTATTTAATATTTAAGTTTATACCACATGATTAGTTTCAAATTTCATTTATAGAATTAATTTCGTTGATATACAATAATGTAAAAATGTGAAATCTAGCTTATGCTATTAATAAAGTATTATTATTATTATTATTATTATTATTATAAATGCTCCCAAGTTTGTTACCTCTAGCTTACCTCCATATATTGACTTCCACTTTATAGATAAATGTTTGGAAGTTTCGAATCACTCATTATTTCTTCGGGCCCTTTCCGAGGAGGACACTTTCGATTTAATAAAAAAATTGAAAAACTCCAACTCTTTGGGACACGATGAAATATCAAATATATTATTAAAACGTATTGCTACATATGTCATTAAATCTTTAACCTATCTGAGCAGGGAATGTATCCATCGGATTTAAAATTGTCAAAAGTTATTCCGTTGTTTAAAAAAGGCGACCCAAACTTGTTTGAGAATTATAGGGGCATTAGCCTTTCTCCTAGTATGTCAAAAGTTTTTGAGTCTGCAGTAAATCCTCAGCTAATGTTTTTTAATGATGCATAATAAGCTTTCTCCCAGTCAACATGGTTTTACAAAAGAAAAAAGCATAGACACTGCTTTAAGTGATTTTGTAAATGGTATTGTAACGTCCAAGGACAAATAGCTCTGGGACTCTTTATAGATTTTTCAAGGGCTTTTGACTGTGTAGATCACTCTATATTATTGACAAAACTTGAGAAATATGGAGTCAGAGGTGTTGCTCATGATTGGTTTGCATCATATCTTGCAAATAGAAATCAGCAGGTCTGTATTGAGGATGTTGTATCTGACTCGCAGACTGTCAGCACCCACACTTTTTATTATTTATATCAATGACATGCTGAATTTTATTCAACATCCATCATGTTTGACAGTTTCGTATGCTGATGATATGAACATTTTAATAAAATCTAATACCCTAGCTGATGCTGAAGACTGTGCAAAAACTATATATGATAAAGTAATTTTGTGGACTGAAAATAATAAACTGTGTATTAACCAAAGTAAAACAACCTGTATTCTCTTTAGAACATTGCAGTCTAATATTGTCTTCTACACTAATATCCTTTTATCTCCTACTACAAGTGCGAAGTATGCCAATGAATTGAAAATGCTTGGTTTGAAAATTGACTGTAGCCTTAAATGGTCTAATCACATTCATGATATGTGTGGAAAACTGTCAAAGATCTGTTATGCATTGGCGATAACATCAAACACTGTAGCCTATCAATAGTAAGACAGTTGTATTTTGCTTCTTTTCATTCTTGCATAAAGTACGGTATAGTGCATTGGGGTTCCTCATCCGAGGCAAATAGTTTTTTTACTGCAAAAAAGGGCAATACGTATAATAGCCAATCTTGGATATAATACTTCCTGCAGGGAAGCCTTTAAAAACTTAAACATTCTTACCTTGAACTCTATTTACATTTATGAGTTGTCATGTTTTGTTTACAAAAACAGAATCAAATTTAACGAGATTAGAACTGATCATCCATATAGCACTAGGAAAAAAGATCTCCTTTTACCAAAAGAACACAGAACGGCTTTATACCAAAAAAGTCTTTTTTTCATGGGTTGTAAATTTTTTAACTGTTTGTCTGAGCATATTAAATCTATGACAACATTTTTTAAGTTTAAAAAGGCTTTAAAATCAAGTTTTTGGACATAAACAGTTATAATGTTGACGAATTTTTACAAAATGTGTGACTACTTTTCTCTAGTTTTTTTTTATTATTTGTGTATTATACCCTATAATATTTTCAATTGCTCACTGTTCACATGTTCTTTGTGTGTATATGTTTTTACAATGTTATTTGTGATATTTTTCTTTGTATTTCTACCGACAATATTTCTTAACTGCGCTTTGTACAGTTTCTGAAATTAATAAATATTATTATTATTATTATTAACTCAACTATTTCGTAAAAATATCTAAAAATGCGGAAGTCTCAAAAACTGAGATTTTACACAAGAGTAAACATGATCATATAGGTTCCAAATGACACCAACTATCACCCAGTGAAAACTTTCTATTGATGTACCAAACACCCCTGTATACTATACTCGACTTGCATTTCGCCAACCATGTTGGTATCATCAGCAAATGAATAAAGCTTCTAATCAGTGTGTTAATGTTTGTACAAATGATCTCATAGTCAGTTTACTCTAATTAACAATTTCTCTAACATCTTGATCTAAACTACAAGGTATTTAAAAGTCATAATTCCATCTTTGTCTTGGAAAGTAAAGAAAGGAGTAACGAGACTTTCTTACTGTGATTATTTTCTATATACGTCACCTTGGAGTAGCAGTTGGCCAATTCCACATCAAGTTTCTCCAAAAATTCAATGTTGAATATCTGTTTTATAAAAGAACTCGGTAACTTGTTGAAGAAACTTAGAGAAAGTGCACTTTGTACGAACGCCAGACCACTTAAGCGCTCCTGATCCCTAAAATAATAATAATAATAATAATACTAATGGTCTTTATTTTGCTGAAAAATATATTGTTATAGATCAAGAGTTCTATAATACTTGCATTCGAACAATGCAAAATACTTGCATTCGAACAATGCGAGTTTTTTCGAAATGTGCAGTGAGCAGTATTCACATGGTGTAGTATCCGTCACAGGATAAACATTTCTGCTAGGGCTTATTAACAATCAATTTGTTTTGTATTGTGTGATTTGAAATAACGTGGATTGTTCAAATGTATTTTGCAAAAATGCATCACTATTTACATGCTTTCTTAAGAACTATTAACAAACATACCTCGAGTATAAAGCATTGACAGTGAAGTAATGCAAGTTGGGATCTCAAAAGTGGAGCGGCACGTGCTTTCGGATGTATGGTAATATGCACGAAGACGTAGACTTTCTCAGAGAAAGTACATCCACTCGGAAACACTGCACCAATTACCTTACTTTTTTGTCAAGGAAATTACTAACACTCTGTATATGGTGATTTGGGACTGGAATGAGATAAAGCCTATTGAATTTAAACATGATGAATTGTTTTTTAAAACGTATACTGTCTATTTCATGTTCTCACAATACTTTAAGAACTAAATATTTGTTGATTACTAGCACTAATTAGTCGTTTAGATAACATTTGTAGATATCAATTTGCCGTGTTGCTTGTTTCGGATATTTCGAGTTGGTTTATTCTCCTAGAGACTTTGTCACAACTTGAGATGAGTTTTTGAACTGCCTGTGGCCGCGAAGTGCCTTTGTTGATATAGTAAATTTTGCGAGTTCTCGATTTCATCTAGAAGTTTCCAGAAATCGAAGATTCTGGTATCCTCGAAGTTTCGAAATTGCGTCTGTGCCCTGAACAGTGGTGTTTTGAAAAATGTTAAAAATTATTTAATTTTTAAGTATAAAAGGTTTAATAGTTTTTTCTCCCCGGAGCAACATAAGGATTTATTTACTAAGTTTTGAAAATAATTTGAATCGTTCAGAGTTGTTAAAAATAGGTACTTTCACATGCACAGATGTCAGGCGAGTGTGCCGCTACACTCTTGGCCACTCCAACTCGCAGTCTTTTACTCGCAATACTTTATGCTCGAGGTATAGTCCTTATTTAGTATTTTTATTATACCTATGAATGGGCAAAAATTTTTAATAATCATCTCAGAAAAAAAAAATGTTTGCACAGAAATTCATTTCGTAACAGCCTGAATTTAAATATCAAATAAAAAAATGTATGTATGTACATTTTTGTATGTGTGTGCGTAGACCGGCCATATTCCAGTGTGTAGGCATATTATTTTATAAATATTTCATGCTGTTGACATAATTACAACTTTATTATACTCTTCGCAAATACGATAACGAAGAATATATTGTATTTGATCGGCACATTTCTAAAACCGTAAATATTGCTCGCAGACAAAAAATTTTCATATCATTGTGTTAGTGAACGAATTCTGAACGACTTTCAAAATGTCCGTCTGTTCGTCCGTCCGTCACGTTTCTTGTAAGCACGATAACTCAAGAAAGAAAAATCCGATTGTATTGAAATTTGGACAGTAAGTTAGTGTTAGCTAGAGGAAGAACCCTATTATTTTTGAACAAAATTGATCGGTAAATAAAAATGTTATTAATGATTTAATTTTGGAAAAAATATTTTTTGATTTTTATGTTTTTGTAATTGAATAGAAATCTGGTGGAATGATATTTCATTTTAATGTCTAAATATTTATATATTTTACAAATATACATTTCCTAATGTAATATACAACCGTGAAAATATGATTTTAGCTCGTGTCTTATAATGTAAAAATTCACATTTTTTATGTGTAAGGTGGTGGTGTAGTTCTTATGCCTTTAATTGAAATTGACTCGGAGTCCAAGCCAAGGGTACCGGGTTCGAAACCCAAATGGGGTTTGGTGTGTTTTTTTTATTTTTACTTTATTTTACACTTTATTTTACAACTAAGTTCGTACTATAGAATTAAAAATGTCTAAAATCCACATTATTTACAAAAAACTGCGAAAAAAAGTTTTTAGTCATGCACACCTCTTGAAACGGCCAAAAACCACCTCTGTTTGCTTATTTCTCATATAACAGCTTGGTATCCACTATTTTTGCAGGGATTCTTTGTTTTTTCATGGAGATATAACAGATGGTGAAAGGTGATGTCAGGTAGTAGACCGCAACCACCCAAATTCATAGGGGTGGAATCTACCCTGTCAGGGGGTGTAAAATTGTTTTTTTTTCTTGTTTCCGTTTTGGAGGATGCTGATCAAGGACAATGGTAAGAGTGAATTGCAACAACCTCAGGGGGTTGGTTTCAGGGGGGGTGAAAAACATATTCCTTCACCCAGAGCACACAAGATTTACTCAGAAAACAGTAAAGGTGGCGAAAACAAATAAAATGATAGTACGAGTAACTAATATCAAACTATGCCTACGATGTACCTCCAGAGAAATTGATGGACTACGGATACCTCGAGGACACAAGATTTACCAAGAAAACAGTAAAGTTGGCAAAAACAAATAAAATGGTAGTACGATCCTATATCAGCCAAGTTGCTACCCATTATTATTATTATGAAAGAGGTAGTTTTAGACAGTTTAAGGGTGAGGGAAGGGCCGAACTAGCGTGAAACCATTTTTTTCTTGATCAGCATCCTTGAAAACGGGGGTAAACGTCTTTAACAAGAAAAAAAAAAACAATTTTACACCCCCTGATAGGGTAGATACTACCCTTAAGGGCAGTTGCAGTTTACTACCTGAGATTGTAGAAGAACGCACTACCGGGCGTCAAAATGACGCGACACCAATTTATTTCTCAGGGGGCGCCAGTCGCGTACTACCCCGTTCTTCTACCTGCCAGGCGGGTTCGAGATAAGATGTACTTCGGTAGCCGAGTAATGGACCAACCACTACCACAGATCGGAAATGACGCTCTCTCTGGACCTGAATTCCCTCGTTGGGGGTTTAGGCACCTCTTAATTTCCTGAATTTTTGCATAAAAAAAATCCCAACCGAAGAATTTCTCTGCGGAGGGATTAGATTTGGTACGCGGAAACCACGTTTTGGTCTATTAATGACGGAATCTATTTCTCAAAAAACGCATAAAAAATTCCCTATCAAACCTCCGTAAAGCAACCAGAAGGTCGAACGTTAATGCGAATTAACTCGACACATCCGGTTTTCTATACGAAAGTTCCAGGGATTATAGACCGTCAACAGGCCTCAAGATCAATTAAGAAACAATAGTTCAAAGAATCCGTTTATTTAACAGAATTGGTTATACAAAATTCTCAAGATAAGAATCGTGCCTTCCCCAATCAAGGAAATGACTTTCAGACCATACAAGCGAGAGCGCTCACGCTAACGATCGATTAGGTAGAAAAGATTCATACATACCTTCTCAGAATCAAAATGCGAGCTTTTTGAATCGTTTCAGACTCTGGGTAAATGAATAATTAAGGCTGACTGAAATTAACTTAAAAAAGTTTTACTGAATGAATTTAGTTTCGCTAGAGACTACTTAGCTTTAAAGTTCTTGTATCGTGGAGATTCACGTACTCAAACACATTCTGAGGACTTATTACTGCGTAAGTTGAATGGCGTTCGATCAGTCCATGACTTACTAACCCTTATCACAGTCGTTCAATATTATCGATATGGCAGCTACTCGACTTTTAGGCAAAATTGAATTTTTGGATTTTTATGCACAAGGCGTTTTCCTCTATAACTTTGTCATTTGAAAAGCCCTGTTATTGGCTTTTCTACCATTGCTTTGTCTGGACCACTCAACACGCTCGACCAAATTGCGAGCCGCTGAGTCAATTCAAACTCTTTCCATGCAAGAAACCGGCCTTGAACATGTGCATTGATTTTTATCAATTTTTGCTTATCGGCACTACGCCGGCTTTGTCAAAATCTTCTATTTTGCCTTTCGGATGCAGTGCATCGCTAAAATTTTATGCTCATACTTTAGAATTGGGCTTTCAATGACCGTACATCAAAGGTCAATGTCTTTGGTGGAGGAATAAAAAATAAAAAATATTTTAAAGTATATTTTCGTGGTACTTTTTAAATTGACTTTGTGGTACTTTTGAAAAATCTATTTTAAGACCAATTTTAGCGTACTTTTGAAAAATCGATTTTCGAGCCAAATTTCAAGGTACTTTTGAAAAACTAATCTGCAGGTGAAATTTTGGCGTACTTTTGAAAAATCGATTTTCAAGCCAAATTTCAAGCCAAATTTCAAGGTAGTTTTGAAAAATTAATCTGCGGGTGAAATTTCGGCGTACTTTTGAAAATTCGATTTTCAAGCCAAATTTCAAGGTAGTTTTGAAAAATTAATCTGCGGGTGAAATTTTGGCGTACTTTTGATAAATCGATTTTCAAGCCAAATTTCAACGCAGTTTTGAAAAATTAGTCTGCAAGTGAAATTTTGGCGTACTTTCGATAAATCGATTCTTGAGCCAGACTTTGACGCCCTTTCAAAAATGTTATTTTTCAAAGTCCAATTTGTGGTACCTTTGAAAAAGTATATTATTCATAAATCTTTGTCATTATATACTTCTGCTCTTATATCCTGAACCAAAAATATTTTTTTAAGTGAAAATTCGGTGTTTCTTCGAATTTTCACCTGGTCATTTCCAACGCCTTATAGAACCCAAAACGGTCCTTATGGACTGATCTGTGCCTCTGCAGACTCTTAAAAATGTCTTTAAATGAAATTTTTGCCTAAGTCGAATTTTGATTCTGTCTTCAACTTAGGACGATTTTGGAGAGTTCTACAACAAGATCACCTTTCACCATCTGTTATATCCCCATGAAAAAACAAAGAATCTCTGCAAAAATAGTCGATACCAAGCTGTCATATGAAAAATAAGCAAAAAAGGATGATTTTTGGCCATTTCAGGGGGTGTGCGTGACTTTTTTTATCTTGTTATTCATGTTCAGCACCATCGAAAACGGGGAGGGGATAGGTTTTATAACTTTAGCACGGTTTTGTTTTTTGCGGAAAAATCCCGACTCCTTACTTCCACTATTAAGACCTAGGTAGAGAAGATTGAAATGTCTTCTGAAATAAATTAATTGATGAGGAATAATTCGTAACTCTATGGGTAAATATAATCAGATGAGATTTATTTGGATTTGGAATAGTTTGCCATTTCTTCATTCAGAATACTGTATTGTCTGAAAGCTGTAGATTTTCAATGGTTTTTCTCAAAGATTTCCCATGTGGGACGAGGCAATATTGATTTTATATTATTATACTCTTCTCAAAAACGAAGAGTATATTGTATTTGATCGGCACATTTCTAAATCAGTAAATATCGCTCGTAGAGAAAAAAATTTTATATCGTTATGTTAGTGAACGAATTCTGAACAACTTTCAAAATGTCCGTCTGTCTGTCCGTCATGTTTCTTGTAAGCACGATAACTCAAGAAAGAAAAATCCGATTGTATTGAAATTTGGAGAGTAACTTAGTGTTAGCTAGAGGAAGAACCCTATTGTTTTTCAACAAAATAGATTGGTAAATAAAAAAGTTATTAGTAATTTAAAATTTAAAAAAATATTTTTTACATTTTTTTATGGTTTGTAATAAATAGAAACCTTGCGAAATGTTATTTCCTATTACTATTTTTTTTTAATACATTTTACTAATGTGTGTTTCCTAATAATCACAATAAATTTTCTAATGGTATATATTACACGCATTAACAATTTTAGCAATAAGAAATGGTGGTGTAGCGGCAAGAGCTTCGTCTCGTTTTTTTTTTTTTTATCATCCCTTTTGTTGTTTTTTGTAATTTTTTGTCCCTAAATCCCCTTCAGGCCGAAACTTATCCAAATCCTAATTTTTTAAATCACAGCTTTTATCTTTCCATCTTACCTTCCTTGTCGGCGATCAGACCGCAAGGCCGTCATTTGTTCGAACGGGTTTTTTCGTTCAGTTTTCCCGTGTCAATAACCAAAATTGTGTAGTGCGCGTTCGCCAATGTTTTTAGAGTTGTGTTTATTTTTAATTTACTTCTAGGTCCATGTGGACAATAAAATATTTTAAACTAGTTTTTAAGTCCACCTGCGGTGGACAGGAGCTTCTAGCCCCCCCTCTCGAACTATCTCTAAGCTGAGTCGGGCCCACCCCGCCCCGCCCCCCACCCACCTCGACGTCACCTGACCTGGTCGTGTGGCTGGCTCCGGGTTGGGCTCCGAGGAGGCACATATTGTACTATTAATACTGAATAAATACTATTGATTGATTGATTGATCGCAATCCAAGGGTCCCGGGTTCGATCCCTCACATCGTGATTTTTTTTTCATATATTTTTTTTTTCACAACAAAGTTGGTATCACAAAATTTAGAATGTCCAAAAACTAACATTATTTACAAGAAAAATGCGAAGAGTATCCTATAGAATGTGTAACAATTATATAAAAAGCTCAGTAAATCGGCGAAGAGTATAATGCTTCCTCTAGTTTTAAAATTATGAAACTTAATCAACCTACCTAATAATGATGTCAATTACAACCTCGAAGAACTTGTCCGCATTTATCGGATAATACGCCAAATAATAACATAAATAGAGTATTTTCTCAGCATTAAAACCAAGTATATTATTTCTATTTTTGATAACATACTCTGTACACTTGTTGATGACTTCTGGTATTAAAGAATCAGTCACCAAGAAGGTGTAATAAATATTTTCCATCATTTTCGATGACATATAATCCATTTCTTTATATTTGAACAACAAGTTCTCGATCATGACGTTATTAAAGTCATTCCTTAAAATTGAGCTTTTCAATAAAACACTGTTGGCTGAAAAATCATTTTCGTCTACCTCTAGTAAATTTTGTGCACATTCATTAAGCAGTTTCTTCATAGTTTTAATTTGTTTTGTGGAAATACAATTGTCTTTAATGTCTCCTAAAAGCGAAATGCTATGTGATAGTTTCAAGCAATCGCCTACGTTAAATTGGGACAGATTTTCTGCAAATTTGTTCATCAACAACTCCAACAGCCTTCCATCTTTTCCATAAACCATCACAAAGCTTAAATACCCACAAATTGTTTTTGGGAATAATACCGTGTTTTTCTGAACTCCTTCTTCGATAAGTGTCATTATCCTCCTTTCAAATTTATGATGGCGATAGCTGTCGATATCGGCATTGAAATACAGGTAATTTTGACACAGTTTAAGAATGTTTTGTGTACTTTCATCCCTGCTCAGTATTTTTATGCACAAGTTCCAATAATCTGCACAAAGCTTAGGATTGGAAACTTTTATGTAAGAAAAAATTCTTCTAAGTTGGAATATGCCGCCGTAGCTACTACAATTCTTTAAATATTTATCGATGTCCTTAATGAACTGTTGCCTGTGCGTGGGAGAGGCAAAATATATCAGAGATGAGAATAATTTTAGTTTTATATCGTTTTGTGAGGATTCGGTCTCTTCCAGTTGTTGGAGAAATTTGGCTGAACATCTCTGAATGCTGTTTAGAATATCACCAGGTTCTTGGTTTTTGAAAAATACCTAAAACAAATTTTTTTTTTAGCAACATCTCATTTATTTAACAATAGTTATTTGTGTACCAAGGTCATAAGTGCACTTTTTTCGAGAATACAGTTTGCAAGCCGAGATCCACAGGGCCGAGGTCCACAGGGCCGAGGTTTGCAAGTATTCGAGACCAAAAAATCGCACTGTTCGACTCGCAGTGTATATTATATTTTTCGTCATACTCATGTAAGTAAGTAAGTAAGTAAGTAAGTAAGTAAGTATTTATTGGTGTCACAAATTACAAAATTTTTATACAGGTCAAAAAAATAGAAATTAACAAAATACATAGTTTTGTTGTTACAAATCGTATGACAAACTATTAAAAATAGTTATAGTAGGTATTACACATTAGCTTTATCACAAAATGACATTTAAAATAAGCTATTGATAAAAAAAATAAAAGAAACAGTCAGTCAATCACTTACATTTTACAAATACAAACACGTTAAAATTAATTGAAACAAGATGAGGCTGTATTAGCACACAATATTTTTTATATTATCATGAATTTCCTGAGTTGAAAAAAATCCATTTTCTACAAGAAAGTTTTTAATTATAGATCTGAATCTGACCGGTGGCAGCGCCTTAACACTTTTAGGTAATAAATTGTATAGCTTTATGCCATAAAATCTGGTGCCAGTTTGTCTTCTGGTGAGTCGTGTAAATTCTGTGCAGATATTTTCTCTATATCTAGTTTCATGTTCATGCACATTTGTGTGAGAATGAAATTTCTTCAGATTACCATGAATATATGTTATACATTGCAGTGCATATATGCTAGATACTGTAGGTATTTTAAGTGTTATGAAAATATTTTTTGTCTCGTCTCGATATCCTACGCCACCAGTTATTCTGATTGCCCTCCTCTGTAAACGAAATATTCGATTCGTACCAGCTGAATGCCCCCAGACGAGGATAGCATAAGATATACGGGAATGAATTAAAGCGAAATAAGCAGTTTTTAAAATATCTGGTGAAACTGAGTTGGACAATTGTCTAAGACAGTAAATATTTTTGGTAATCTGATCTGCCAGATAGTTTATATGACTGTCCCACTTTAGAGAAGGATCAATAGAAACTCCCAGAAATTTATAGCTGGCAGGATTGTCTGGTATATTATTTATAACACGTGTACTTGTGACCATTTTTACAGTTTTTGTCTCGTTTAGTGCAAGAGTGAACCATTCTTTAGCTTTTGACAGCGTGTCATCACACTTTAAGAATAGAGATTCTAAACTCTCATCAGTCATTAGGAAAGTAGAATCATCCTCATAAAAAATACAAGTGACATTTTCCAGGGCGTTTGGTAAATCGTTTATATAAATGAGGAATAACACCGGACCCAGGATTGAACCCTTTGGTACTCCTGATCTAATATCCAACTGATCCGATATTTTTCCATTTAGTCTTACTGACTGTTTACGATTTTCAAGGTAAGATTTAATAAGAGCAATACTTGAATGGCTAAAATTATATTTTGACAGTTTTCCAATTAATAAAGTGTGTGATACACAGTCAAATGCCTTGCTTAAGTCACAGAACACAGTGGCAGTGTACTGACCTCTTTCAAAACAACCTAAGGTATGTTCGGTGAACTTTAAGATAGCATCTGTTGTTGACAATTTTTCGCGGAATCCATACTTCGTTATTTGAATTTTCATTGCCCTTTCAAAAATTTTTGAAATAATTGGGAGTATTGAAATGGGTCTATAGTTACTTACGTCATCTGGGTCACCTTTTTTAAAAATTGGAACAACAGAGGCTATCTTCAATTCATCTGGAAATGTACCTGTCCTAAAACATTCATTTATAAATTTGGTAAGTGGTATTAATATATGGTTTTTAATAAGGTAGTGTTTAGGCCATAAACATCTTTACTATCCGTATTTTTTTAATGAATTTATGATATATCTGACTTCATTATATGTGATCTCACGAAATGTAAAAGGTTCTCTGGTATGAGTTTGTTCTACGTAAGACAAAGGGTCGATGTCTAACTTGGGGAGTTTACTGACGACTTCTTCACCACACACAACAAAAAAGTTGTTAAAATTATTTGGATCAATACAGGAAGTTTTCCCATGTTCATTTTTATTTCTATGTGAGTTAATTATGTTCCATGCAGTTTTTGCAGGGTTACTGGAATTTTTCACGTTGTTGTCATTCGACTTTATTTTTTCAAGTTTAAGTGCTTTTCTGCAATTAAATCTATACTCATTTCTTATCCTATTATTATTTGGAGTGTTATGCATTTTACAAACATTATTTAGGAAGTGTAAATGTTCACGCATTTGACGTAGATTTTCTGTATACCAAGAAACATTAGACGAATTATTTTTGGCATATATCTCTTTTTCTGTGAAAGAAATATAGTAAGCCTACAATAAAATATTTAAAAACACCTGAAACTTTTTGGTAGTATCAAGGTTAGGGTCATCAATAAACTCCCATTGACAATTAGATATTTTTACAAAACAATTTTGTTTACCATGGGTCTAATTATTTTTTGATAATATTTATTTTTATGCTCATACATAGGTATCTCAAGAACCTGACTATTATGATCCGATAACAGTGGCTCGATGCTGTAAGCATTATAATCTTCTAATGAAAAGTTTATAAAGATGTTATCGATGCAGTTTGACAACCTGGTATTTTGATAAATCGTCTGTACATAACCAAATGTTTTGAGTTAATCAGTTAACATGATTGTAGCTGGATTATTAGATGTATTAAAATGGACATTGAAATCTCCACAAATTATTACCTTATGTTTTTTATCTGTTCTGTTTAGTATGTTTTCTAGTATTTCAACAAACTTAATGAAATTTCCATTAGGAGAACGATAAATACTGATTATAACAATATTCATATTTTTAATTGTCACAGCAGCTACCTCAGTGTTTCTCCTCAGAGAGGTCATTTAAATGCGTTAAAATTTGACAATCTAAAGTGTTTTTAACAAATATTAAGGCACCGCCATGGCCAGATCCATCTCTACAAAAAATACTTTTTAAACAATAATTTTTTACTCTTATAAAATCAATTTCGTTTTTCATTAGCCAATGTTCGCTGACACACAGAATGTCTGTTGAGATTTCATTAAGGAATACTTCCAACTTGTTTATTTTGTTTCTAATACTCTGGATGTTAATATGTACAAGCCTTAGTACGTTCCTTGCTACCTGTTTTTCTTGTACATCAGTATTTATATATTCTGGATTATTTATGTTTTGTTCATGTGTATCCTGTAGCTGGAAAATTTTGTTCCTGCTCCCTGCTCTCTCTTTTTCTTGAAGTAAATTTGTCCACTATTATGCCTTTGGGCCAGAAACCCAATGATCTAGTCTGACGTTCCATTTGTAATGGAACTCCTAACTTGAAGGAAATTAATCTAGGATTTTGCCTTTTTGTTATTAGCTGGCACAGGTATTTATCCACATATTTCTGGTCTAAACAGTTCATTATATCTTGAGCTGTTGTGTCAGGGCTGAAGCCAGATAGGTATATCCAGCCTAGTCACGTAATAACCTTTAAATTTGCCATTGGATTGCCAGCAGTAGATGCATCCGGGGCAATTTTATTTTGCAGTTTATTCGATTTATACTTTTTTTTTTTCAATAGTTCTCCAGGATGCATTTTCGGCTGTGGTTACGTTGGAGCTGTCATTTTCATTTTGCTTATCAATCATGAATCATTAAACCACGAAAAAACTTGAGAAAACTATAATGATTTGAGTCAGGTTTCATATTTGCTAAGCAAATAGTAAAGGTAGCGGTGCTTGGAATATCCGTGGCAACCGTCAATAAAATAAATTTAGGACGCGGCTTCTATTCAAATGATAACTACTGTCAAGACAAATTAAATCATATCATTATAATAGCTTTGAACATTTTTGAAAATAATGTCAGATATAGAAGATATAGCAAGGCTTGTCTGGATTTACTTCCAAAAAAGTTAACACATTTAGTACTTGTTATATAAAAGAGAAAATTTTCCCAAATTGACTTCATTTCCCTAGGGATGTTATGAAAAATAATGGCCTGTTGCCAATGGCAACAAGTATTTGGTATATAAAGCGTCATTTACTATCGACAAAACAATGGAATTAGAGCATATAATCCGGTAAACTCCAAGGCGGCGTATGTATGAGTTGGTAACACGACGTACGATTTGATATATGCGATGCGCATAAAGCTATCGCAGTGACATAAAGATGAACTAGTTGCGTATGTCTTATTCTCTTAGTTTATATGATGAAGCGACCTTTGGACGTGCCAGCTTAGAGTTTACTCAACTATACTTACAAGAGAGGTATGACGAAAAATAAATTTGTGGTAATTCCGTTTTTAGACTAGAACACAGTCCTCATGCAACAGATGTATGTACATGGGAATACTTTTAGTAGCCCAATTAAATAAGACACTATAAAGGAAAAAGTGGGGATCATTGATTTGGGTCACATTTTTAAAGCTTATGAAATATTTGGCTTTTTGGAATAATTTGCAGTTTTGTCATTGTTGGCGCTCCTTTCAGATCACTACGATTTACTCGAAAATGGTGGATAGAATGGAATAGAATTTATTGGTATGTATGAATAAATAATCATTACACAAATTAAAATCCTTAAAATATTATAAACTTGGGTATTAAACACATAATAAAATTTAAAAGACACTTAAAAGGAAGTATAATTATTATAAAAATAAAATGGACCATAAACTATGTCACAATTGTCGACTGCATAGAAATAATCTAACATTTAAAAATCACTTTCTAAGAATTCATTAAAGGTATAAAATGCAGACGCTACTGTAATACAGCGGTGAGAACATAAATCATGGGGTTAAGTGCAAATGTGTGCGGAAGTTTTGAAACTTTGGGAATTTGTAGATTTCGATGCTCTGAATGAATAGTTCAGTAAAATAAGAGTATTGTAAGGGTATTGTAATATATCGGACAAAATTCAGAAAGTTTTGAAAATTGGTGGAAATGTTAAGAATAGCATAAGAATTAGTAAAACGAAAAGTTCCCACCCCTAAATAGTGTGCATCGTCCCCTAGGAGGTTGTTTCCACACCCATTTTGAGGTTTTCTAGATTATCTCGGGAAAGGTGTACTTTTTGATAAAAATACCTATATACAAAATTATTCCTTATAAAATTCTCTATCAAAAAGGTGTCTACACTTTTTTTCCTAAAATTAATAGTACCGTGGGAAATAAGGCGCAGTTAACACAATAAATTGTAATCTTTGCTATAATCTACTTTAAAGTTCGATGCTTAACGCAAAAGCAGTACAGTACAGCCTCGCTAATCCGGACACTCTCTAACTCGGACACTCCAGTAATTCGGATCCTTCTATTTACCGGACACTTTAAAAATTTTACCTCTGTAGTCCAGACAAAGACATAAGTTTTTTTATGCTAAAATCATAACCTATTTCCTGATAAAGTGAATTATATACCAATGTAAACAGTGCTTCAGTCTACACTTAAGGGTAGGATTTTGCAGAGTGAGAGGGAATATACGTTTATTTTCGGTTTATTATAAATATTTAAAAAATCATAAATGGTATAATGTTTAAAATAGTTTCAGATACTTGCTCTATACATTGCTCTAAGGAATACAACCATACACAGTTTTTATCATAAATTTTGTATATAGTTAAATGCCATATTCAAATAATGAGATTAGGAACTATTTTGATTGACAAATTACGATATTCAAGCACAACAGAAATTTACAATAAAAAATATGTATGGTTGTACTCGTTAGAAGCAATTATTTAAAATAGTTTTAAAGATTATACTATGTTTGATTTTTTAAATATTTACAATAAACTGAAAATAAACGCATATCTCCCTCTCACTCTGCAAAATCCTATCCTTAAAGGAAAGAAAGAAGTTGTAGTGGACTTAACGGAAGAAGAACTGATTAATGAAGCTGTAGGAAATGCAAACGAAGAGAACAAGGAATCTTGATATGGATGATGAAATTATTATGTCTAAAGTAAAACATTTCGATGCCATAAAGTCGTTTTCTTTATGTATTCATTGGGCTGAAGAAAATGATTTCCCAACGCAAGATGTACACTTCTGTGCAATAAAATCCCGTACCCCTATTTTTCACTATGTTAAATCATTCTTTATTTATTCTAATTCTCTTTAAAATTGAAGAGGTATGGTCTATCAGAGCAGTTGCTAACCATTATCACTTAAATAAAAGTACCGAAGAAAAGGTGGGAGGAGGAAGGTATCATAAAGAGAAGACTGTTCAGGCCAGGCCGACCGAGAAGTTCAAATCTCGCTCAAGATGAAGCGCTTCCTTGGCTATTTGAGGGAAAATTCGTTTCAAACAGCAGTAGACGCTGTGTCTATGACAAATTTTCCAGCATCGAGGTCAACAGCTAGCCGAAGGATAGGAAAATCGGAATTAAAAAACTGTACAAGTGCCAAGAAGACCATATTAACAATGTTGTGTTTACCGATGAAAAAGTTTTTCAGTCTTGTAATGACGGACATATTCGGGTGTACCGTCCTGCAAATACCAAGTTTCACGAATGCTACGTGTCTCCGCGGAACAGGCCCGGGCAGACACGTGCAGAACAGCCATGCAGAAAACCGCTTTTTAATGTTTTGAGCTTTCAGAATCTGGCCTTATCTCGGACACAATTTTTCAACGTCAATTTTTACATCTGTTATAAATCGAAATCATTAAATCATTAACATTTTTCCAAATATCTTACTTATGACATTTCACAATCAATGTCACTTTTTTATAACCTATATGATAATAAAAAATCTAAATTCCAAAAAGACTGATTCACATCACTTAATATTAGTAAAAACTGGATTACTTGATTTTTCAAGTGTACAGGATTTTAGTGCATAGAAGTGTACTACTCTTAAAAAAAACTAAAAGAAAGTGCTTCTGAAGTGCTTAAAAGCAAAGTGATGCAAACAAAATTAAATGCCTCTTTTAAGAAAGCATGAAATTAGATGTATGTACATATGTAAATGTACGTAGCCATCTATTAAGTTTTTATTGAATATACTTATGTAATATGTGTGTACGTACATATTTCAATTTGAATAAAATATTTTTAATTCCTGTTAAATATTTTAAGTTGTTTTTATTATTCAAGCTTATTTTTAGTTGCTATGGCAGTTGCTGGAACCATATGTGTCCGGATTAGCGAGGCTGTACTGTACCTACTAAACCCACTTAAAATTATAATAAATGTAGCGCTTCCACCCTCTCACCCCTAAAAAATATCGCAATTTTAAAAAAATTATATGCACATTTCATTCGAGTCTGGGGTTAAAAACGTGCTTTAGTTTTGAACTGGCTTCGTTACCTCTTTCCCTTTTCAATGACAAAAGCCTAATGAGAAAAAGTAACATGGCACCTTGATACCAAATTATTAATACTGTTCTAGAACGAGACCATATTTTCGAAATTATTGAGTAGGTATGTGATTAACGCAGGATACTTGCTTTGCCACGTAATATGGCCAAAAAAAGGAGAATTTAATTAACCTCTACAACGCTTACGTTAGTTATATAAGAAAACATTATGGTAATAAAGTAACTGTCGTGTTTGATGGTTATTTGGATAATGCAAGCAGCACGAAGAGCTTAAAACAACAAAGGCAGGTACTGCGAAAACCTCTCATGAAATTATATTTGATGAAAACACTGTTGTTTCTGAAACTCAGCAAGATATTGACCTGCTAGTCCTTTTTATTGCTCTTTCTCCCTCCGACAAAGACATTACATTTTTAAAAGAAAAACAAGGTAATACCAGCAAATGGATTTACAGTTCAAGAGATTTACAATCCTCAACTTTTTTAAAAAACTGTAAAGAAACAATATTATTTGCACACGCTATTAGCGGTTGCGACACAACCTCAGCGTTTTTTTCCAGAGGAAAGGTTAATGCAATCAATGTGCTTAATAAAACCTACAAGGCATCGTGCAAACATTTAATAATGAAAAAGCTAGTCATGAAGAAATTGTAGACGTAGGAGAGGGATTTGTTCTAGCTTTATACCTGCGCAGAAAAAAGTCTAGATGTATACAGATTTATGTCTTTTAACAAACTTGTTGGTAAAGCAAACAATACTGTAATGTTATCAAAACTACCACCAACTTCTGCTGCTGCTCGGCTGCACTTATATCGCGTTTTTTACCAAATTCAAATATGGAAAAATGTTACGCTAGAAGTTACTGATTGGGGATGGAAAAAAGTCGGTGGTATATTAACCCCAACTATGACAACTAAAGAACCAGCTCCCGAATCTGTTTTGAAATTAATTTCTTGTTCATACAAATTAGGGTGTAGTTGCAGAAGAGCAGGCTTACGTTGCTCCACAATATGTTACCACTGCCACGGACAAGCATGCATGAATGTCGAATCTATGGAAGACGACGAAGATTAATTAAGGTAACCCGATAGTTAGTGGATTAGGTATACACATAAAAAAACCACGCCAATTACTTTACCTCTGTGGTGGCGTGGCAATAAGTACAATACACAATATTCTCGCTTCTTTAAAAATTGCGATATTTTTTAGGGGTGAGAGGTGGTGTAGCTACCCAAGCAGCATTCAAAGTGATGGGAACTGGCATCTGAGGCATCGGAACTTTAATATAGTAGGAATAACATAACTGTTACTAATTTTGCGACTTCAGGGTAATATTCACTTTGTGGTATGCATTTGTAGTGACAATCAAGTAGATTCTACTGAATTTAGACACTGTATAGTTATAACACTTTCAAGTAACTGCTGGAGAATCTACAACGTCGCGGATACTACTCTGCATTACTTAGAAGCATCCGCAACTGCAAAGTGAAAATTGGTAGTAATGCCGACTGCACAGCTTTACCAAAGGACCACTTGAAAGTAGTCTAACTTATTAGTGACATCTCGAGTAAAAATGAGGTTATTTCTACGAACATAGGGGCTTTGAAGTTATCTTTACTACTCCCCACTAATTGAAAATGACTTAAAAGTTACATATACCTTGAAAATCTACTATAGAGTAATATTAACTTTTAAGACAATTTATATAATTATTGGCATTGAATAAAATGGCGGCATCTGAAATGCTCAGTGAAAGCAAAATAAAGTTTATCAGCACTCATCCACGTTTTATAGAAAACTGAAGAAACAGTTAAACAGTAGTAGAGAAATAGTGATTCTTCAGAATATGATGCAAACATAGATTATTTCCCCACATCAAAACCATCATCTTTATCAACAAGTGCAAAAGTGCTCCCATCAACACAAGAAGAGTAATCGAAAACAGTTGTAGTGATTAATGATACTGTGTACTGCTCGAAAATTACAACTTGTCTTTAACACACATAGTTCAGTTAGTGATCCACTGAGCATATTAAATGAATTTGCCGATTAAAAACTCCAAATTTAATAAATATTGTGTCGATGGGGAACGGACAATGTCGGTATAACGGCATAAGACATTATTTATGTACAATAAATTGAATTGAATGAAATTAAATGTAAACTGATCACTAAATAAATATGAAAACTGTTATGTATTTTTTCCATTATTACACACCTTACGTTAATAAATATATTTATCCAACACTTTCATATAAAGTGATCTTTATTGATAAGACTTTGAAGGTATAAAGTGACCCATAAGTCACTAGTGAGATAAAGTAGTAAGCTAAAGTGAGGTAAAGTGATTTAGTCACTAAAGAGTAATTTTAATATAAAATAAAGTCCAAGGAATTTATTTATTGTCTCCATTATATGGAAAATTAACAAAACAAAGAATCCATGCACTAACACTCATATTCGATTTTTCACAAAGAAAACTGCTCTTCTGTACACAATTTTTCTCTATACTAGTAACGACGTCTGTATTGCCTGACTCGTTGTGCTGCTCTCCCTGAATTTTTTTAGCAATAACAATCTTGTTGAGACTGAATCTTCCAAATAACCCTCCGCCACGGTGGATAATTTCCACACACCGTGACGTTTAAGGGTGGTAATGTCACCCCCAGCATTGGCCAAGAGTTGATGAGGAACGGCGCATGCTATGGCCAGTATACAAATCTGCATCAGGCAATTGCAAATAATCAGCTACAATTCTTGGAATTTTTGAGAGCTTATTTAATCCAACGCATTGGACAGTGCACTTTCCCTTTTGAAAATTTACGAAAAATCTTTTGTGGGACACATTTTGCGGTCTTAAAGGCATATTTCCTAATCGAATCAAGTGGGTTCACCGAAAATCCTTCATTTAAAACTGTGAAACTTCTTGATTTATTCGTCTTGGTATCTGGTATGGATATATATAGATATTATTCTTTATCTCATATCTTCGAAGCTTAAGAAGGTCAGTTCACCGAACGGCAGGCACTGCAAACTCCCAATATCAATGCAACCTAAAAAACCCAAACATTTAAATAGGTATATAAAAGCAAGATCATAAAAAACACCTACCTCTGACATAAGATGCTCACCGTCAGGGGCATCCATCAAATATTGTTCGATATGTGCTCTTTCCAAATAATATCAGATAATAAAAAGTACTTAAAAAGTATAATAATTGTTATTTTTAATAATCCACATATTCCCATCGCACACAGTGACAGTGACACTTTAACAGTTATTACTTCGTTGCCAATTAAAAAAAAAAAATTACCTATATCGATTCTGCCAATTCTACCAACATGAAAATAAGTTGGTAGCAACAATTACTAAGATCTTATAGCGTCATTGGTCCCATTTGCTACATCTAGGTAAATATAACTACACAGTGAAATTGTTGCAGTTGCCGTCACCACTTTTAAAGTAACAACAACTATAACGTTGGTGGTATCTGCTACTTTATAGTAAATGTAACTTGTAGGGAAATAATTTTGGTTTTTTCAACCTCTAAGTTACTGCAATTAAAATCGTCATTTTTCTGTTGTTGAATGAAGACGCCATATTGACACGGATAAAAATATAATTCAATAAAAAATTTCTTTTTATTATAGTCATTTACAAATATGTTTTCTAAATAGATTATTACTTTATAATATATAAAATTTAAAAAAAAACGTTTTCCATAAAAAATTTTGCAGTTTTGCTTGTACACATAATTTTTGCAAAAAATTTTTTTTCCGAAAAAACCATTTTCTCGAGGGGGCGTCTTTTTTATCGAAGCATCATGATAACATTTTACAGAAAACAAGTGGTGGTTTTAATATCCACACCCATGGTAAATGCAAAACATCATGATTTATAATATACGCTTATGCATGTTGTATATAATCACCTTAACTTGGACCTTGGACATATCATGTGCTTAAACTCAGTAAGTCATTAATTTGCTATTCGAATAACAGAGAGCCAAATATATAGTTTGCGCTCTCATTTCGGTCAGCTGAGCTGTTCCAAAAGTTAGTAATTTCTACTACTTGGTTACGTCCCGTTTAAGTAATAACCTAGTCTTCAACACGGTAATGGTAGAAGTACCGGAATAGTAATTTGCTACGTAATTATTATTCCCCATTTTGGTGAATACTTGGTAGAAGGATGGTTCCCATTACGTAACAGTCCTTAGTTGCGGAAACCTTTAAAGTTCCCCTAATGGCAACTATTACGTAGAAACTACTAAAATTGCTGCTTGGGTACATTTATTATAATTTTAAGTGAAGTTTAGTAGCTACTGCTTTTGCGTTAACCATTGAACTTTAAAGTAGATTACAGTAAAGATTACAATTTATTGTGTTTACTGGAACCTTAATGCGTGCGCCTTATTTCCCACGGTACTATTAATTTTAGGAAAAAAAGTGTAGATATGTTTTTGATAGAGAATTTTATAAGGAATAATTTTGTATATAGGTATTTTATCAAAAAGTGCACCGTTCCCGAGATAATCTAGAAAACCTCAAAATGCACTTTTCGGTTTACTAATTCTTATGCTATCCTTAAAATTTCCACCAATTTTCAAAACTTTATGAATTTTGTCCGATATAAATCGTTATATTACTGAACTACTAAGCCAGTTGTTAAAATCCGGTATGCGGATACGTGTATATGTATTTGTAGAATGTATATATTTTCTTATTTGTACAGGCTTATTTTTGACTGCTATTTCCTTTAGTGTTGTTTGTACAACTTTACTTTGCGATAAAGAATATTCGATTCGATTATTTTTCAAGGCATTTCAAGGATTTCAAAAAAGAAAGTAAAAGTGAACACCTTTGCCTATTTTCGTTAATCCCCAGTTTTTCCTTCATACAGAAAATTTATTGCACTGTAGGGCTTTAAACTCACTTTACCTCGTACAAAATTATAAGTTCATTGACAGTAAAGGAGTTAATTTCAGTTTTCAATAGCAAGATGCAATCCGAGGTCAGTAGGACGTTCTCATTCCTCCACTCTGGATAATTTAAAAACATGATGATGTTCAATAATGTAGGGTAATCTGTGGCCTTGATTTCTTCATTTCTTAGGAACTCCTCTATCTTTTCTTTATATTTCGTTAATAATTTACGAGTAACGACATTGTGCAGTTTGTTTAAACAAACTGTCAAAGTGTCCAAGTCTTCTACAGAATTACATTTTTCTAGAAATAAACAACCTAGGTATCGTTAAAGTGCAACGCTTTCCCAAAATATTTAAAACACTTACCTATCTGACTAGTAACCAAGGGTATGATATTAAGTGACATGTAATAAGGTCTTACACTATTCTCGGTAAAAATAACTTTCAGGAGCCTCGAGCATCTATCCAAGGAAAAATCCTCTAGCAAATGATCTCGAACTCGCAACGAAATCGACTGCATTAATCGGTCCTCTATAGAAATTCCCAATTTATTTAAGTAAAGTAATATGTAACTTAAGTACTCTGGCTCAAAACTGTTTATTTTCTTATCAATAAACGATAACAAACTATTAAATTCTTCATTTCTATACAAATTTTCTATAAACTTATTCGACTTAGATTCACTCAAACTATTGTAATGGTCAAACATATTCTGCAGATCTCTTAGTACAAAGATGGTCTGTGTTACGTGTTTATCCTCATAAATATTTATATATTTTCTAACTAAATTTAAAACGTCCGTAACAGAAGCACATTCTCGTAGTTCATTTATAATCTTATCATTGGAGTTTATAAATAAGCTATATCTAGTAGTTTCATGCCGCTCAAATGGCTCAGCCTTCAAAATTGGTAAATCTTCTAGTAATTCCTCGTTATCATCATTTTCTGTATGTACTAATTGTGTATTTGGTTGAATTGTTGCTAAAAGTTGCTTACTTAAAATACATTTGGGCTTAAAATAATAATTAATGGGATTGCTTGTTAAAATACTGAAACATCGCTTGTCAAAACTTTTTCTCCTTATAAAACTACAACATATTTTTACAAATCTCATGTTTGTTTTGCATTTTTAAGGTTAACTCAAGAATTTTAGGAGGTTATGTTTACACTTTTTGACAGAACTACCAACATTAAAAAAATACGAGAACACCATCAGCACTACCATCATAAACAGGCCCTCCGAAGAATGGTATAAAAATATGGTTTTTCTTAATTATTTTAAAAACTAGGTACTACTACTAGAGGGATGAAATCTCGTACAAAGATTTCTCGTAGATGTGGTAGTTTTATCATGAGAAATCGTTTGGTGCTGATGAAAACAGGGGACAACGACCAGTGGCGTACGAAATGGGGGGATCCTGATTAAAATGCCCATAATTTTTTGCTTTGACATTTTTTTAATTTTTGACTTTAAATATGATTTCTCATACTAATTTTTAAAGAAATTGGTGAAAATTTATAGAACGTATCTTTTTCCTTTAAAACCCGATTGAAAAGTTTGATGTAAAAAGGACGATTGATCAATTGCGCCTTCAAAAAATCAAAGTTGGCTTATTTCAACCAGATAGAAATGTCATTAAATGTACATACAGTATCGGAAAGTGTTGGTTTTGGGATGGCAATAAGAGCAAGCGAGAGCGAAGAATGCAATCGTGTACATACTTCTCTTGATGAGCGTGTCACTGTTTACCTCTGCTAGAGTACTGATAGACGTCTTTATTGTGGGCGGTCGGTTAAATCGTTGAAACTAGTGCAATATACCAAAATTAATAAACGCTTTCAGATTCTGTATATATAAATAAAGTGAACTGAATCCTTATCACATGTTTATTATTTATCATCATTACAAAAGGTGTTCCAAACGCCTGTCCAAAGGAGACTATTTGCGACTAAAGTATATATCTCATTTATAGGTCTATAGCAATTTTTTTATAGCTTTTTTAGTTTAAATAGACTACTTTTACGCACTAGATGTTTTTTAACATCAGTGAATAGTGAAATGAACAGAGTTGTATGTGCAAAAATGAATTTTGAGATATTGGTATAGGCTTATTTTCTGTATAGAAACTTGTAATTTGGTACTGAACTCTAAGACGGGTGGCATTAATGAAAAATATATACATCTTACCTAAAGCTAGGTACTATAGATTGTGCTGATTGCACTAGTAGTTTCTATACAGAAAAGCCTAAAAGGATCACAATTCATTTTTGCACATAATTACAACTGTGTTCATTTCACTATTTACTGATGTTAAGAAACATCTAGTACACAAAAGTAGTCTATTTAAACTAAAAAAGCTATAAAAAAATTGCTATAGACCTACAAATGAGATATATCGGATATATGCTTTAGTCCCAAATAATCACCTTTGGACGTCAATTACATCATGAAAATCGTATTTCTGAGAGTCGTGCCCATGACTTACATCTTCCGTGAATTTCAAAAAAATTCACCGAAACCCCATTTCCATAAGAAAGTTGTCAACTTTGATTTTCTGAAGGTGCAAAATTGATCAATCGTCCTTTTTACATCGAACTTTTCAAACGATACGTTCTACGAATTTTCTCCAATAGTATAGTTTCTTTAAAAATTCGTCTGAGAAATCATATTTAGAGCCAAAAATAAAAAAAAGACAAAGCAAAATAATTATGGGTATTTTAATCAGACCCCCCCCCATTTCGTACGTCTCTGGACGTTGCCCCCCGTTTTCATCAGCACCAAACAATTTCTCATGATAAAATTACCACATGTACGAGGTTTCATTCCTCTAGTAGCAGTAGTTTTTAAAATAATTAAGAAAAACCATATTTTTATACCATCTCCGGATGGGCATAGTTCCGTTAGGAAAAATTTCCGGACCCATGTTCATATGAACTTTTCTTCATATTTTTGGGTGTAGAACCACCTACCGACCTTATTTGCAAAGCTGAAATCGACTACAATGCTGATTTCTTTATAGACTACAAGCCCATCGTAATTTTTAAGAGGTCAAGTGACCCAGCATGAATTATATTCAGTACGATGTTGATATATGAAACCATAACTTTAGGTGTTACACCGTCATTTTTGGGTGGTACAGGTAAATTGAATTTTCCATCCGAAAATGCGCTCTTCAGACAAAATTTTCTTATACGGCATTCGTCATGTTGATAGTTCATAAAAAAAAATCACCTAGAACCTACTGCCGTACAAAAATAATGGGACCGGAAGCCAGAAGAATTTTTGATTTTCCGAAAATTTTTCCAGGCATATAGGTAATTTAATACTGTACGGCGTTTGTACAATTTGATTTGTATGCTTTTATTGATTCATTATTCAGCAACGCCGTACATATTTGGTGGTTACAGGGTGAGAAATCCTGGGCGCAACCTCTTCCCTAGACCCGTACGGTGCAAGATGATTGCAAAATGTACGGCATCGATTCTAAAATATTATTCAACACCTACAATAATTTTTAGCAATTGTGCCGTCTAAAAATTATGGTAACTATAAATATAAATAAAGAATTACCTGCGTTTGTGGTTGAATTTCTTTTTTTGACAATTAGATCATAAATTCCTGTATGGCAACCGATTTTTTGACATGATGAACCAAATGAAAATATGACTTAAAAAAACAAATAAAATTTTCAAAATTTAAAAGATTTTCAAAATGCGCTGTGTATTAATAAAAGGAGTATAATATTTCTAAAATTATTGCTATTTTGAATTTGATGAAAATATAAAGAAAAATAGATGCCGTACATTTTCGCTTTTAGGATTTTCCATAACTTTTTCACCGGCCTTTAGGGTCATTAATTACTATACGGCATTTACAAAATGTTATCGACTATATCAAATAGTAATTGAAAATTGTGATGCCATTCATATATTAGCCCATTCAATGTGGCAGCCATATTGACTTATTGTTAGCTTGCATGGGGCAATTATATATTAATCATTGAATGTGACGGACAGTTGATCTTTCATAAACAGAGCTTGAGAATTTTATCTCGGTGACGTGAAGTCAGTTGGCTCTACCAGCGCGGAAAGATTTTTATGCAAGTATGACAAAATATATCTTACCTTGTACTTTTTATAGGGAATTCCGTGATATCCAAAGTTAATATGATCAGTTTTATTATAAAGACTCACTCGAAGAGGAGATATTGGGGGATGTAACATTGAACTAACATTATCGACCATGGTATGTTACATCCCACATATCACTTCCACTAAATCTAAATTAAAATTACATTGACTGTCATTATCAGTAGAGCCACTAGCACTCAAATTTTTTTTTTTTGGGGTGGCAAAATACTCTTCCAGCCATCTGGAACCATTCTTTTGTACAGCATTTAGTTTTTATTGATTATTGTTTTAAGTATTAACAAACTATGCTAATTCCGTAAACAAATTTTTCATCCTAAAATTGCTCTTCTCAGAGGGAAATAAATTTTCCTGACGCAGCCACGTGTTCCATGAAAAATGTACGGCATGGCAAAAAATGTCTTCATTTCATGAAGAAGCATTAAGATCTTGAATTTGATGTTGGTTTAAATCACCACCACTATACTAGTTAGAGGTAGGGGGGCGCCTGGGGTTTCTCAACCTGTAACCACCAAATAAGTACGGCGTAGCTGAATAATGAATTTACGAAAGCATACAAATCTAATTGTGCAAACGCCGTACAGTTTTAAATTACCTATAATCCTGGAAACATTTTCGGAAAATCAAAAATTCTTCTGGCTTCCCATTATTTTTGTACAGCAGTAGGTTCTAGATAATTATTTTTTTATGAACTATCAACATGAGGAATGCCATACAAGAATATTTTGTCTGAAGAGTGCATTTTCGGATGAAAAATTCAATTAAAAAGTGACGGTATAGTGCCTAAAATTATGGTCGCATATACCAGCATCGTACTGAATATAATTCATGCTGAGTCACTTGACCCCTTCAAAATTACGATGGGCTATGGTCTATTATGCAGAGGGTGCGTCAATAGTAATGCTCAATTTTTTTTAGTAAATCCTGTTTATTTTAGCAATAACTTGAATTTATATTGCATAAATGAAATTATCATAAGTTCTTGAATACTCATTTATATATATTCCATGGATATTATTGATTTCAATAGTTGAATTTATATATATGTGAAAAATTATATATGCGTATATAAGATAATTAGAATACTTTTATAGTAGAGTGGCAACCCAGAAAGAAACGGCTAAGTGAAACAATCTTGTAATTTGGTATACTGAATTTTGTCATTAAATGATTATTTTTCTGAGCTGCGCCAAATCAAAATGGTTTCCGGTTTCAAGATGCCGGCCAGTTTAGAAAATTTAAAAGAACAAGTTTACTATCTAAAAAAAAGTTGTAAAGAAAAATTTTTCCAAATTAAATTCTGAATAAAAAAGTTTAATACAGCTTTTTACCTAAAGCTAAAAATAAAGGCGTTACATAGAAAAATATAAAAAAGTTACTTTTTATTTATAATTTAAAAGTTTACAAGTTTTCCAACCAAATAATTACTGTTACAGAAAAAAAATGTTAAGAAAAATATTCCACATTAAAATTTAAACAAAAAATTTTTATACAGTATATTTACCTAATACTAAAAACAAAGTCGCTACACGGAGAAAACTAGTAAATGATTTTGTGTATATTTTACAGTCTAAAGCAATAATTATAATATTCTTGTTGAGTATTCGTATATTCATTTACGAGAAACTGAAGACACATTATTTCTCAACCTAAAAATAATTTTATAAAAATAGGTATAGATTTTTTTAGTTAGCCTTAACATATCTTTTTTAAGTTAGTTGCATTTCTCTTTACAATTTATGCAAAGTAACGTGCAATACAAGTCGGATTTTTTACAACCACATTTGATTTCAATGCCTCCTTTTTTGCAACTACTTTGAATTAATTGTCTAAGGGCTTTAGATACCTCCAGAAGTGTTGACCATTTTGGCACCCAAACATTTTCGGACAGGCACCATCCTCATTTTCCAAGATTAGGCAAAATCAAATTTGATGTCGGAGTGGACTAAAGTGGAGCCGTCGTAAATTAGGCAGCCATATCTATTTCTATTCTATTCTATTCATAATTACTTTCCAGTGTAAAATTTGTCTCATTTTCAGTTAATAATGGTATATTTTGTCTATGCGATTCGCTTATAGCAGAATGCTCGGCGCCCAGATATACGCATAAAAGTAAGTTCTATGGGGGTTTCGTTGTTACAAGCTGATTTTTATATAAAATCAATGATTATATAAGTACTGAGGTTTCAAAATCCCAAAGCCGTCAAAAAAAGTCATCTTCAAAAGGGCATTAAAGTTAAAAAACGAGGGAAGCATAATATGGTGAGAGGAGAAAAATTGTGATTTTTTTTGTATATTTTCCAGGTTTTGTACAGGAAATATTTTATAATAATTTTCAAATATTATGTTATACATTGGATCTTACGGGAGAACGACACATAAAACCGCAATATCTCGGTTTGAAATGTCTCAAAATTTAGTTGAATTATGAGTGAAAAAATATTTTACCTTTTTTACAACCACAAGAAGTTAAAACCATAAGTTTTTCTGGGAATGAAGTCAGTGTCATCATAATAGGTAAAACATCTCCTTTTTTGTTCAAGTACCAACCAAAATCTTCAATTCAAGGTAAATGTGGACAAGGAACCATGGCATTCAACCACACATTAGTTTGACAATGTAGTCTTAAGTAGTGTTGTTTAAGAGCACTCATCGTTGGTGGTAACTGATGTCGAGGCTTCCACATATTCACGCAAGACATTAATTGACGTAATATCCGGATGTCTTGAATATAGTTTTAATACAAAATTGTGCATATTACTGAATAATTCTTCAGAAAAATCATGCACACCAACACCATCTAAATAGTGATAGTACTCTCTAGGTAAATTTCCCAACATGATTTTTTTCCAAGTCCTCCAAGTTGGCTAGTGGTGTCACAACCTGTGACCGCGTGGAAAGCCGGTAAATTCTTGGAAAGGTTTTCACTTAAGTTTATTTCGTGACTAGGAATGCCCTTCCTACTTTCATCCATACCTCCGAAGTAAGTTATTTCTTAAAATGAACTAAAAGTACTAACACATCAGTATCACAGCATTCAATAATACATCTGGAATAGCCAGCCATTTTTGCAGATAACACGTGTAAAAAAATTCTAGTGTCAGCTTCTTTGTGGTTGGCTTTTAGTATGGCAGCTTGTCTAATTGAAAATTTGTTTTAAAATCTGTTACATTTGTAAAACCCCACTGGTAGCAAACTGAATATTTAATCTAAACGAATTTTCAAGTAATTGGGATAAAAAAATTTGTCACCTGTTTTTTGTTTTGAAGAGAACGAATAAATAAATGCCATTGTTGTGTAGTTTTTATTACTCTTAAGAATATCAGTTTGTTTATTTCCGGTACAAAACCTTTTATGAAAACTATTTCAAAAAATCGCAATTTATCTCTTCTTTGCGCCATATACTTAACTCATTTTTTGATTATAATGCCCTTTTGAACATGACATTTTTCGGCGGCTCCGAGATTTTGAAACATTAGTATATCGTCAATAATTCACAGAAGTCACAATAAGCGTATTAATGCACTCTTACTATTATAGGACCAAGATTTAAAATGTTATGCCTCCTAGTCTTTCAATTTATTCTATAATTCAACTCTGTTACTTTAGGGTCAAAGGATAATTATTATGACAAGTATAGAACATTACTTTGCATATTTTGTACAATATCAGAAGAAACTGTCTTTGTGATATTTTACCACGTAGTCTTGATTTTTAGTTTTAGAAAAAACCTTATAGGAACTTTCTTATTCAAAATTTAACGCGGAACAATTTTTCTTAATAATTTTTTTTCATAAAATCAATAGTTTAGCTAGAAACGCCGATCTTTTAAATTTTCTAGAACAGCCGCCATCTTGAAACCGGAAGCCATTTTGATTTGGCGCTGCTCGGAAAAATAGTCGTTTTAATGATAGAAATCAGTAGATATACCAAATTACAAAACTGTTTCACTAAGAGTCGTTTTCTAAGGGTTATAGCAAATAAAAAATGTTTTTTCACAAAAACAACAAAACAAAAATAATTAAAAAAATGACACAGGCACAAGCATTTTGGAATTTGCACATTTAGGTCCAATCTTAATATTTTTTATCAGGCTGCAGAAATTATTAAAATACTCGATTTTGGAGCACCCTCTAATTAATTCTGTTCAGCTCATTTTCATCCACTCAAAATAAAAAAATAATAGTATAAAACTTTATCAATGGAAGGAAATTTGTGTTGTGTAGACGTAATTTCACAGACACATTTATAGGGTATACCATTTTTTCTTAATAAAACTCCTATTAAAAATAAACTGAAGATAGATCACTTTTATGACATGAAATCAGCAAATGCTTACTAATTATATCAACTCAACTGTAAACTAAATATGTTTAATAATTCAAAATACATTTTACAAATAACAATATATTTATAACAATGTACATTTTACAAACAGTCATATCAGTATCTACGTACAGGGTTGAAACAACAAAATGAAATGATGTTCAGTTTACAGCCAAAAATGATCCTAACGAATGGGCAAACTGATATTAAATACAAAATATATAAAAATAAACGGCAGTCTGTAGCAGATCATTTAGAAATCATTTTTATGATATAAGAACAGAAACTCTCAATTTCACACCCACATATTTCAGCTACCTATTTCTCAGCACAATTTAGTAAAAATTGTAACTATTCAGCATGATTTTTATTTCTGTCAAATACGATAATGGAACTTTTCAACAGACACTGTCCAAAAAACCACACCAAAAGTTATTCACTGCATAGAGTTTGTGTCTTCGTGAAATTGGTATATTCTCAAGTTTCCATTTACATCATACCGCCCATTCCTCCCATGCCACCCATTCCACCCATGCCACCAGCTGGAACTGCAGGTTCGTCCTTTGGAATTTCTGTAATTACTGCTTCGGCAGTCGTTAAGAGAGATGCAACACCAGACGCATCGACAATTGCAGTTCTAACAACCTTGGTTGGATCAATTATGCCTCTTTCGAACATATTCACGTATTCATTGTTAAGGGCATCATAACCATAATCACCTTCTTGTTGTTCTACTTTTGCAACAACTGTGGGACCATCGACACCAGCATTCCTAGCAATAGTCATACATGGAACTTTTAGGGCTCTTTTTACAATCTCAATTCCGATAACTTGGTCATTATTATCAGGTTTAATGGAATCCAAGCTCTTGCTGCATCTTAAAAGAGCAGTGCCGCCTCCGGGGACTATTCCTTCTTCAACAGCAGCACGGGTAGCATTTAAAGCATCATTAACACGGTCCTTTTTTTCATTCACCTCAACCTCACTACTTCCACCTACTTTCAACAAGGCAACACCGGAGGCCAATCGTGCCAGTCTCTCCTGCAACTTTTCCTTTTCATATTCAGATGTGGTGGTCTCAATTTGATCCCTTATTTGATCGGCTCGTCTGTCAATGTCAATTTTCTTTCCTTTGCCTTTCAGGAGCAAAGTATCATCTTTGGTAATTACTATCTCACCAACTTGGCCCAGGTCTGATAATTTGATGTCCTCAAGTTTAACAATGTTAGCATCATCGCCGAAGACGATTCCTCCAGTGGCGATGGCCATGTCTGTTAAAGTAGATTTTCTATTGTCTCCAAATCCAGGGGCCTTTACTGCAGCAACTTGAAGCCCAATTCGTAGCCTATTGACTACAAGGGTGGTTAGGGCTTCTCCATCAACATCTTCGGCAATAATTATGAGAGGTTTTCTTTGAGCATTAGCTAACTCCAAGGCCGGCACAATGGATTGAACTGAGGAAATTTTCTTTTCGCTAAAGAGCACCAAGGCGTCTTGATATTCGACTTTGGCACCTTTGGTGGTGTTTACAAAATATGGAGATATATATCCTCGGTCAAATTTCATACCCTCAATAATTTCCAATTCATCATTCAGGGTTTTGCCGTCTTTAACAGTTATAACACCATCTTTTCCTACTTTCTTCATGGCATCAGCGATGAGATTACCAACAGAACTATCTCCATTGGCAGAAATAGTGGCCACCTGGCAGATTTCTTCAGGTGTAGTGACGGGTTTGGACAATGTTTTCAGGGCCTCTATTATTTTGTCGACCGCCATCATGATACCTTTACGAATTTCCACAGGATTAGCACCTTTACCTAGATTTTCAAAACCTTCTTTAGCAATAGAACGGGCAAGCACTGTCGCTGTAGTGGTACCATCTCCAGCCTCTTCATTGGTATTATTGGCAACATCTTGTACTAATCGTGCTCCTATATTTTGGAATTTATCCTTTAGTTCTACTCCTTTGGCAACAGTAACACCATCCTTGGTTATTTTAGGAGATCCCCATGATTGTTCAATAATCACATTGCGACCCTTTGGACCCATTGTGACAGCTACGGCATCAGCAAGAATGTCAACTCCTTGCAGCATGAGAGCGCGGACTTCCGGTCCAAACCTAACGTCTTTTGCATACCATCTTTCCACTTGTCTCATATATTGGACTTTGTGGATTGCTACAGAGCGGACAGTTGTCGGTAAACGGTACATCTTAATAAAATTATTTTACAAAATTTTTTACACTCAATAGACAAATGCCGGTCGTAATCACGTTTCACGTTTCACTCGGGCAACGAGACGAGTCAGATAAACATACCAGTGCTGCCAATGGTTAAGAACCAGCGTTGCCACAGTTTTTCGTGCGAACTACTAATTTTTCTGTTTGAATCTACTAGAGCAATTTTGAAGAAGTTGTTATTGAATTTTTCTATGTAATGTCTGAATTAATTAACATAATTATTGCCTATGTATGTATCTTAAAACTAGCACAGAAAAAAAAAACAGAACCGATTCTGATATTAAAAACTTAATCATTAATAACATTTTTAACAAAAAAAACATATGTAAATGCTAAGCAAAATTCTTAACCATAATAATATACCAAAAAGGAGGGGGGTACACTTTCTATAGAAGAACGGCCCAATTATGAGCAAAAGCTAGAAGCAATTTAGTTTTGCGATATTTTGTGAATTTTACTTTCTAAGACAATAATAACATAATAAAAAAGTGCTACTATCCTTCGCCGTATATAAAAATCATAAAAATATATTGAGAAATGAGCGAAAATCGCACATTTTTTAATCATTATTTTATGATTTTTATATACGGCGAAGGATAGTAGCACTTTTTTATTATGTTATTATTGTATTAGAAAGTAAAATTCACAAAATAACGCAAAACTAAATTGCTTCTTGTACCCGCTCCTTTAGCAGAAATCTGCCAGCAAATTTTTACCTACCCTACCAACCTTCATAAAAAAAATCCTTAAAACTCTACTAAAATAGAAATCTAGCAAATGTGGCAACGCTGTTAGGAACAAAATTTGCATGCCTCGGCCATGATTATGCGATTTTGTGCAACATTGCGTGATTTATTAAAAAAAAACTATAAAAACTGTTATTTATTTACTAAGCACGCGTAATGAGCGAGTGTATTCGTCTTTATTAAACTATAAAAAAGATGACATAGGATGCCTTAATTTTGCACCAGTCTTACCAATAGAAAGCGCCATGTTCTAGCTTTCTTCGTCAGATAGCGTATTATCTGGCGCGGTTTTTAAATCACTCGATTAAGCACTTAAGCAGAGTGAGCTTATCAAGAAATCTGCAAGAAACCCAGGTTGAAAACAAAGATAGAGGAGCTAAGCATGTTATAAGTAGATGTCTATGGAACGCCGTTTTAATATTTAGGTATTCACTATTTATCAATATGTACTTTGAATTAGAGATTTGAAATGAATTTCAGATATCTATAATTAAATTAAAAATATCTACTAGATATTTCTAATTCTATTATAAATATCTACTGGATATATTTATTTCAATTAAAAATATCAAATCGATATTATTAAATCATTTAAAAATATGTACACTAGATATTTTTATTCAAATAAAAATATGGAGTAGATATTTTTTAATTCTTTAGAGATATCAGAATATGGCGTGTCATCTCTGTACGAAGAAGTAAAACATAGAATTTAATAGTGATAGTGAGTTTGTCTAGAACGATCTATTCTTATGTAATTTGTTTCCTTCAACCTGCGTTTGCATGGGCATGTAACTACTTTTTTGTGATGATACTTCGACGTTCTCTGTTATATATGGACAAGTCGTCGGATGAATCTAAATTTATTTTATTTGAAAAAGCGGCTTTGGCAATTTTCGCTTTAAGAATAACCAGACGGTGGAATAATCAAATGTCATTTCCCGAAGATGAAGAAGAGTTTTTTTTTCTTATGATGTTTGGATGTTTATATATCAAAGATGTTTATTAACCTAAGTTCCTGAGTATTTTTACTACTAAAACGCTTAAATAATTATTTAATTACAATCAGTTAGAATAATAATGAGGAATATAGAAGTGAAAGCACGTGTGAGAAATTTAAGTGCCTTGGTGGCGAAGGCGAAATCTCTTAGTAAAGAAACTGTTCAAATAATAAAACAGCATGATACATTTTTTAATGTTCCGCAGGGCCGGCTAAAATTAAGAAGATTTGAGGTTATTAACAATGTTTTTATATAACTGTTTTAACAAACGACCTATTTGATTATAGGATGGAAGTGGTGAATTAATTTACTATGATCGACCAGATGTAGAAGGTCCGAAGCTATCTTCTTTTGAAAAAGCAAACGTGACATCTGAAAATGCTCAAAATCTTCTTTCCGTTTTAGATAAAGCTTTAGGAACAGGAGGTATAGTGGAAAAAGTTCGTCACTTATTTTTAGTTGGCCAGACCAGAGTCCACGTAGATTCTGTAAAAGGTTTAGGAGATTTTATGGAATTAGAGGTAAAAAAAAAACAATAATCTGATGTATCTATTTATATCACAAAATTATAACCACGCCTATGAATTCTCATAGGTTTGTATTGTATAATTTCCATATTTGTAGAAATTATTATAACCAGTAACCGTCATCAAATACAGAAATAAAATCACTTGTTTTATGAATCGAAATCTTAAATCGTGTTTGTATTTTATAGCCATTCAAATTTTGTTTTAGGTCGTTTTGAGAGACGATCAAAGCCCTGAAGACGGACAAAAAATTGCATTCGATCTGATGGATAAATTAGAAATAAATAAAGAAGATTTATTATCTGGAGCGTATACAGATTTGTTAAAAAAATAATTTTTTGTGTATAAATATAATGGCTATCAATGCATTTATAGGTATAATTAAGTATAACAGTAAATAATAAAAACTACATTACTATTTTTTTTTAATTCTGAGGTGCTAAAGAATGTTTTGGGTATTTTTAATTTTTTTTTTTTTGGAGCAAAGAAAAATTTGTTTCAATATTTTAGATTATTTATCTCGGGAATTATAAATTTAAGTAAACGAAAAGTTCAGTTTTTTACCTTTAGGAGAGGAGATACTGGGCTGTACAGGATATCTTTTTTGTTTACATAAACCTTGGAGGAAGGTTGGAAATCTGGCTCAAATATGGAGCCAGTAAATTTCAATTATGTTGGATAAAATGAGGAAAACATTGCGGTTACTTACGTTATGTGTTCGATTTCCTTAATTTTATGAGCATTTTCTAATTAAGGAAGTCGAGTGGTTTTTTGAAGTGAGAAATGTAACCTAACTAATATCCTCACTTCACTATTTCCTATTTATAGTTAAAGCAGTCTTAATAGTGTGAAGGGTGAGGGGTTATGACGGGAGAGGAATGAATAGACCTGACAAGTAGATCCCCCGTCTTTACTTCACTTACATTAATATGAGAGAGATGATATCGATGTCGGCATCTGACGAGGCGTGTAGGCGTAAACCGTTAGACTGTTAGTTTTAATTCAAGACCGCACTCAGAGATACCGTAGTCGAGCTTATACTGTTGGGGTGAAGATATAATTCGATAATTACTTTATATTTCTTTGTTTGGTAATGTGTTTTTGAAAATAATTTTAGTAAGTTTTTTTACCGTGCTTTGTGAAACTGGCTGTTAGAATACAAAAGTTGTAGTTAGTTTTGTAGTAGAAGAAGAAGTGCTACGTACAGTAGGTCAAATAGCATCAAATCCAGTACTATGAGCCTACAATCGTATGTCTTGTAATTCGTCTTAATTTAATTAAGATCAAGATTAGAACCTAAGATATTGAATATGTAAATATAACAAAGTTTAATGTCTGATAATTTCGTGTAAATTATTTATAATGCCGAATACTGTTGGGCGAAGGAAGACACATTACATTGAAATCATTTGTTGTGTACTTTTACTGTTTTTCGTTGTCCCAATAAGAATAGGGAATCAAGATGAAGACGAAGTACAATTTAAAAAATACTTACAAGAATTCAACAAGTCGTACGACAACTCAACACTTTACCAGCTAAGATTGGAAGCATTTAAAGTAAGTGTTTTAATGAATTCTGAAATATTATTTACCTACCATGTGTTTTAGAGTTCTTTGAAAGATATCAGCATCTTAAATTCAAACAATACAAATGAGACTGCTCAATATGGGCTCACAAAGTTCTCCGATATGCTACCCGAAGAGTTCCTAAGGTCCAATTTATTACCCGACTTATCTAGTCAATTAAAGCGCCTTTTACTGCTGCCTTATGTTAACGTAGATTTAAACGAAAACAGCATAGAGAAAGTGAAACAGGCTGTGAGCCAATTTAATATACCTCAGAAACTAGACTGGAGAGAAAAAAATGTAGTAACAAAAGTACAAAATCAAGACTTGTGTAGCGCCTGTTGGGCGTTTGCAGCCATAGGGGTAATTGAGTCGATGCATGCAATCAAGACTGGTAGAGTAGAGAAGCTTAGTATTCAAGAAATGATAGACTGTGCCAAAGGTAACGATGGTTGTGACGGAGGCAACATTTGTTCGATGCTAAATTGGATGAAGACTGAACAGGTGAAAGTGGTTAAGGAAGCTGAATATCCTTTAACTTACTCAAGTGGGAAATGTAGAAATGTTTCTTCCAGTGGAGTTCAGATAGGGGATTATGCATGTAATAAGTAAGTTAAAATAGTTATTTTTATACCAAGGCTGCGAAATTCCTTTTTGCATAGTGAGAGAAAAATTATCACCGAGGCTGAGGCAAGATAATCTCGAGGGCGTTAAAAAATTTGGTATAAACCAACGGTGTATTAAATAGGTGGTCCGACGTACGGTACTTTCCTATGATAATAATGGCTTCATAAGTGCATGGTTTCTATTTACTCTAGTAGATGGCGCGAGCAATAAGGTCCTACAATTACCTGGGCATGTGCATCGTATAACTAACATAACCTCAAATTTTGAGGTTTTTTCGTTTATTCTCATTTTTAATGTTTGTATAGGCATTTTTAGCTCGAAACCATACTGGCTCCAAGCAAATATTCAAAAATTCACGCGAATAATTTTTCAATATTGTTGATTAATAAAAATAGATTGCAAATTATAGGTTAGATTCCTAACCTGCAAAAAGTGTCTTATTTTATTGTGACAAACTATTTAAAACTTCATACACATTATGTTGAACTTGATTTTGGTTGAAAGTACAGGAACCAGGCCGAAATTTTAATAATAGCTACGTAATACTTGTAAATCTTAAGAAATATATATTTTTGAGGTTAGCTGTGGCCAGGGTGTATTAAATAGGTGGTGCGACAAGGACCCGTTGAGTGGCTTCATAAGTGCTTACTTTGTACATAATGTAATAGATGGCAGGAGCAATAGCGTCTGTCGTTATTTACGCATATAAAGATAATTTTGCAGGTTCTGTACACACGTGCATACAGTGTTGCATACATTCCCGGCCTTTCGTTTTTAGTGAAAAATCTTGTAGTCAAACAAAATATCAGTGACATTTGACATCAAATTCCTCGAAGAAATACATTCAATACGCTAGCGCTAAATATAAAAAAGTCAGCTATATTTTCATAAGACATGGTTAGAAAATATGGAGTGCCTATTTGTGTACTTATGCTTATGACTGTAAAGACCAAAAATTATCACTTAGTGCCAAAAAATACTGAAGAAATGTGAAGTTTACAAAGTACCTACTTGAAATAAAAAGCTACATATTTGTGAAAAACATTTTTGATCCAGCAGTATAAAAAGTGGTTTTACTTCACAGTCTGAAAATGGAGTTGTTATATACACTGTAAGTTTTAAATTTACATAGATATTTGTAACATAACCTATAGGTATAAAAACGTCTTTTTAAATATATTTTAAGCTTTTAGCGGCAGTTTTAAAGAAAAAGATTGAAGAAAGGTGCACTTCCAAGCAAATTAGATGCTCGTTCTTCAAAAAATGTAGCTAAGAAAATTAAGAAGTTATTAAATATGAGTGATGTTCACGATAGTATAATTTATCCTTATTTCTGAGAGTTTGTATTTACACTTACTAGAAAAAATTTTGTCTGAAGAATGTGACGTCAAATTACCAAATAAGAATTGGGGTATTCATAAATGTATTGAAAGTAGAAGCTTAGTGTTTACATAAGGCAGAACAGCATGAAAAATTAATTACATGTTTTAAGACGGTAAGTGCTTTTTAGATAGTATTTGTTTGCAAATGATAATTTAGTTTTTCAAGTAGGTAATTATTTGTATAATTTCTATTTTCAGGTTGGGTTTGGTCCTACAATAGAGGTTATTTTTTGCATAAGGATATTACGTTAACATCAATCAGTGAACCGATCACTGTAGAAGAATTTGCAGCATATTTTTCTGAAAATTGAATCTACAACGCTTGCTTAGGTGGACCAAGTACAAATATTATTATCAAAGTGTTCATTCTGATGTGCAATTGAAGTCAACTTATGTTGGAGGCATAGAGAATGCTGAGTAATTTTGGAGAAAGGAACTATTTGTAAACATATTATGTAAATCTTGTTCTTATAATATTGCAACCCATTATGCCCAGTACTGTTGTTACAAATAAATTTGTATATTTTACATGTTTTATTTTCTTACCATACCTATATAAATTTGAAACTGGTCAATATTTGTTTCTTTACATAACTGAAATTGCTGTTCAGTTCTGAATATATGCAACCCTATATGCAGTAAAGCAAATTCATGTACCTATATACAGGTTTTTGTAGGACGCTAAAGCTCGCGCCATCTACTAAATTAAATAGGAAGCATGCACTTATGAAGCCATTATTATCATAGGAAAGTGCCTTAGTCGGACCACCTATTTAATACACCCTGGCTGTGGCGACACGTGCAATGCTGCATGTAGTGTTGCATATATTCTTTCAATGTTTTAATTTAGCTAGTTAATGTCAGATGTCACTGGACTCTTGTTTCACTAAACAAAAAACAAAAGGCCAGGAATGTACGTAACACTGTATGCACATATGCACAGAACCTGTAAAATTATCTATCTATGCATAAGTAATGAGAGAACTTATTGGTCATGCCATCTATTATATTATGTACAAAGTAAGCACTTATGAAGCCACTGTGAGGGTTGTCGTCGCATCACCTATTTACACCCTGGTATAAACACTATTTTTTGTGCAACCGTAAATTATAGTTAGATGGTGAAAATGACACCACCGTTTATGTGGCCTTAATGTCACAGTTTCTATGTAAATGGTATATTCTGTATGTATACAAAACATTTTGACAGTTCTTGTAAAATCGTAAAAATGTCTGACAGCGATAATAATATTTCAAGTTCTTGCACTCCTCCAGAGCTAAAAAGTATCGTAAATTCAGCACTTTCTAATTTAATACCTCAAAAATCTAAACGGCAATATGAAAAATGTTACAGCGACTTTAAAGATTGGTACGAGAAACAAAATGTTAAGATAGTATCTGGAAATATTTTATTGGCTTACAAATAAGCTCTCTATCAAAATAGAGAAATCAAGTTATAAAAGTGACTTTTAGTTTGGCGGTCATTACTAAGGGTAGCAGCTGCAAAATTGAATTTCGCGGACTGTTTTGAGAATACAAAATACTCACGTCGCGTACGGCTGTACAAAAAAATGTTTTAGATAGGTATTGGTTTTGTTTTAAGTTATGTTTATTCCTCCATGGTTAACTGTTACCATTTTATGATCAGTTTGTAGCTGTTAACTTCCTCTTGGTACACACTGATTACGATCGCAAGACTTCGGGATCACTTTTACATGATCCCAGGGTTTTACGATTTATGATTAGAAATTTAATAAAATACAGTAGGTAGTGTGTAGTGTAGGCATTTTCTAAGTATGATATTCACCATTTTAGAATATTGCCACGTATTCCCATTGCTTGTAGCTTAGTTTTCAGAAGGGACCCCGCACATTTCTTAGAGAAAATGGTTTTCTGTCGAATTGTCTGAAACTTTGCAACGTGTTAGTTGACATCAAAAGTTGTTAAAGGCATATATCGATTCTATGTGCTGTTTTTGCTGTAAAAGGCCTTAAAATCAGATTCTTGATCCTTAAGTCATATAATAATCCAAACCACGTGACTGTCAACATGGCGTCGAGGGCAAACATTCGTTTTCATTCGTTAAATGTGTTTTTCTGTTGGCTTGGCTATGTTTTTATGGAATTTAACAAAAAGCGTTTAATAAATGTTTGCCCTCGATGCCATATTGCCAAAAACTTTTGACAGGTTGTTGGATTCCCTAATAGGATAGGTAGTTGTTTGTAGGTTATATTGAACCAAGTTGAAGTTTGCGTTGAATTGAGTGCAACATTCTTCGAAGTATAGCAATATATTCGGTGTATTGTAGAAGAACTCACTACCGTGCATCTAGGTGATGTGACACCAGTTTATTTTTAGAAGGGCACCAGTTTATTTTTAGAAGGGCACCAGCCGCGTTCTGCCTCATTCTTCCACTCCCAAGCGGGTTCAAGATAAGATATACGTCGATAGACAAGTAATGGGTCAAGACTGCACTACCTCAGATCATTAACGATCTTCTCTTAAGACATGGTTTCATTTATTCACTGACAACAAGGGTTTTTACGTCTTTGGATTTTTGCGATTTTTGCATAAAAAAAATCTCTATCGAAGATTTCTTTCCGAAGGGATTAAAATTTGACGTGATTGGTATCTGTTTACCTATCAATAATGGATTCTACACCAAGATGCTTTCTGTAGGTTAAAAGTCCAACCTATAATTAGCAGCTCATTTTTATTAATCAACAGTATTGGGACATCATCTGCGTGAATGTGAATGTTTAAATGTACTTAAATTAATGATATATATATGACATATTTACAAAACTTCGTTTTGTTCCAGTTTTGTGGGCTCGGAGGAAGTAATCCTAGCCTTAATAGCAAAGAATGGACCAGTAGCTGTGGCTGTAAATGCTCTGCCTTGGCAACACTACATCGGTGGGACGATCCAGTTCCACTGCGATGCAGATCCGTTGAAGCTTAACCATGCCGTTCAAATAGTTGGATACGATTTGACAAGTGATGTTCCGCATTATATAGTCAGAAATTCGTGGGGCGAGGACTTTGGTGATAATGGGTACTTACATTTAGCCATAGGGAAGAACATGTGCGGTCTCGCACATGAAGTGTCTGTACTTACATTGCTGTGATTTAAAAAACATTTGTTAACATTTTGATATTAACTACGTTTTTAAGGACTAAAAATATTTCCAGCATCAAATGTTATCATATCTCTTTGAATTAGCAACATGCTCATGCTCTGCTATGGGAATTGTTAAAATTTACAAGTTGACACAAAGGACCCCGCACAAAAGCAATGGAAAACGACTACCCGTCGATTTGACTGAAACTTTTAGAAAATGTTCTTGTCCGCATCCCGAACAAAAGTCTCCATGGGCACAACAAAATTCTATGATTAGTTTTCGAGTTATAGGACGTTGAAGTCCCAGATTTTATGGGATCCTAGGAGTGCAAGTAGCATAGGGTAGGTATAATACTGCTGATAATTGAGTTATTATTAATTCCAAACGCAATGATATTGCAAGACTTTTCACTGAAAACCAAGCTTGAAAAAGTCGGAAAATGTTGGGAAACCCTGGAAAATTCATGCGAAATCCACGATTTTAAATACATTACGTTGAAACAAGTATCTAAGGCTTAATCTCTCATTTTCCGATAACATTTCCAGGATTTTCCAAGGTTTTCCACATCGCTAAATCTGAGTTACAAGTGAAAAATCTTGTGATACATTGAGTCTTAGATACTTGTACGCGTTTCAACGTAATGTATTTAAAATCGTGGATTTCGCATGAATTTTCTGGGGTTTTCCAACATTTTCCGACTTTTTCAAGCTTGGTTTTTAGTGAAAAGTCTTGCAATATCAAGAGATATAACTTTCATTGCGTTTGGAATTAATAATAACTCAATTATCAGCAGTATTATACCTACCCTATGCTACTTGCACTCCTAGGATCCCGTAAAACCTGGGACTTCAACGTCCCATAACTCGAAAACTAATCATAGAATTTTGTTGTGCCCATGGAGACTTTTGTTCGGGATGCCAAGAAGAACATTTTCTAAAAGTTTCAGTCAAATCGACGGGTAGTCGTTTTCCATTGCTTTTGTGCGGGGTCCTTTAGGCGCTATATTAGACCCGCCATTTTGAATTTGCCAACTTTCTTGAACAATCTGTTTCTGAGTTTTCCTTACCACCAAAAAATTATGATTTGATTCAAATAAGTAGTAGAATTTTTAAACAATTCTTTAAAAAAAATTACATAAAACATCCCTTTCCCTTTTTGTTTAGAGTGACCATCCTGCAACTGTTTGATGAATTGTTTGGGTACTTTCTGATGAACTAGGAACTTGAAATTTGGCACGAAGGTAAAGAGTATCTTTCCAACTCCCAGAAAATTCAAAAATGTGTAAAATTTAAAATGGCGACCAATCTACATACAGTGTGTCCCATTTTGCTTGGAACCCCCCACCCCATAAAAAGTTTATTAAAGGTTCCATTTAGATCGTTTTTTTATAATATAGATCTTTGGAAAGTGCATTCTTGCGGTGGATTTTTTTTATAAAACGTAATCTTATCAGCAATTTTTAATTTCAAATGAGTTTTTTTACTCACAACTATTAAATGAACGTTCAATTGTCAATATGTATAGGTTTTGCCTATTTAAATTCTGCTTGTAATGAATATGGCTGCGTAAAGGTTGAGTTGTGAAGAAAAACTAGATATTATTGAAATTGTTGGTGATATGTTAGATCATCAAGAGGAGCTGTTCGCACATTTAATGTAATAAATACAAATTCTCCGTTGCTTAACGACATTGCCCTTAGAAAAATAGTTTTAGGCTGAAACAAAAAATTTGCAGGAGAAGAGGAGCTGTATTTCAACTAGATGAATGCACTCTGCATCATGCAATAATTGTAAGGGAATTTTCCCCGTATGTGGATTAGATGTAGTAGTCTGTTGATAGCCTGGCCGCCAAGATCGCCGGATTTAATACCCCTTGATCTTTATCTGTGGGGTATTCTTAAAAATAAGGTATACAAATCTCAATCTCAAAATAGGCAGCAACTCCATGACACAATCAGACAAGCTTGTCAAGAAATCGCCAACCTAAAAATTTAGTTCGTAACATTTGAGAAGATAGATAAATGTATAGCGATTGAAGGCAACTTAGTAAAGAGAACCTACATTTAATTGTGTGTAATATTTGTTTTGTAAGTGTACTTAGTCTTCTACATATTTTAAAATTTACGTATTAGTGACACAATGCCAAACTTTGTTTTACTTTTTTATTATTTTGGTAATTATTAAAAATTCGTAAATTGAATATTAGTGTGTTTATCTACTCTTATTACGTTATACAGTAATTAATGAACTGCTTTTGAACGATTAATAGTATCCATAAAAAAATAGCGTGGGTTATAATAAGTGAGTTATTATAAATTACTAGGTACAGAGCCAATCACCTTTATCTTCATGCCTAGTCTGTCCAATCAACGTAACGCACGACAGGAAGTAATAATCATGCCAAAAATGATGAATTCGGTTAGTGAAGATGAACTAATATGTACACCACCAGAAGGAAGACAAGTAGCTAATGATATGATACATAATTTATTACCCGAAAAAATAGCAGAACAAATATAAAAGTGTGTACAAAAATTAAATTTTACAGTCAATTTTATTAATACACAAACTGAGTAATGTAAACAAAATTTTCTCAATTTAATATTTATTGTTATAATCATAGATAAAGTATAGTATTCAACTTGTGGTAATGGTAATAACTCACTTGATGAATTACAGCACTCGCCTTCGGCTCGTGCTGTAAACTTCATCTGCGTGAGTTATTACCTACATTACCGCTCGTTGAATAATATACTATTTTCTTTTGAAATGTAATATAGTGAGTGAATTTTCATTGACACTTTCAGAATTTTTATTTCTCAGGAAAAATCCGAAAATAGAAATTTTTTCACGAAATATACTATTATCAGCTTATTGAAGGTGTTGCCAAATCCACTGGTGTCCTCAGATTTGTAATAAAGATTACACCATTTTCTGCTAAAAAAACGCAATATGATGACTTTTATCTACTATAAAATTTAGTGTACCAGAAGGATGCACTTTTCAAAAATGTATATTATAAAAAGAAATAGATTTAAAACGCATCTAAAATAAACTTTCAACGGGGGTGGTACCAAGCAAAATGGGACAGGTGTAAAACAGAGTGTAACAATGTTACCTATATGTATTTGTCTGGTGAATTATTTGAGTATTTACCGATGAGTTAGGAACTTGAAATTATGGACCCAAAATAGCTGCTCCAATATGATGGCCAGTCTATATTTATGTAGAAGGTAATAAAATGAAGATGCCGCCAAAATGGTAAACACTACGAAAAAAACTATAGCAGGGTTCATAGAGATTTGGAAAACCTGTAAAATCAGGGAATTTGGAAAATTTATTAAAAAATCAAGGGATTTTAGTATTTTCATAAAAAATCAAGGAATGTGAAACATAGAATTACGAATTATACGTTTCAGCATTTAGTAAAACAGTGTCCCTTTATTAGACCTAGAAAAAAGTTCCAAAAATCCTGGATAACCTGAAAAAGTCATGGAATTTATGTTTGAAAAATTGTTATGAACTTTGTACAGGAATTAGGTTGTCTTTTATTGTTTTGGAAATACAGTGTGTCCCAGGATAGATGTAACAAGAGGTGTAATGGACCAAAAATTTTGGAATTTTGGAACGGTATTTGGGGATTGAGTGCTGCTTGTTGTAAAACTAAAGTATACCAAAAATAACTTGATTTGGTGTTCTACAGGGAGTTTTATAAGCAAAGTTGTAAAAATCACCACTAAGAAAAGTTATTTAGAATGCAATTCTATACCTCTATACCAAATTTCAGGAATATAAAATTATTTTTTTGAAACTTGCTATTTTTTGCGAATTAAGAGTTGAATTCATATTTAAAGTTGTGTAGGAGCAAATGTTAATCATCCAATGCTTTTCTCATAGCCTACTTTTAGCTTCTACATAACTTTAAATATTAATTCACAAAAAATAATTTCTATGCAGTTTTAATTGAATGGTTCAAAATAAAATAGGTACTAATTTATTGAAAAAATGGGAAGTTTCAAAAAAATAATTTTATATTCCTGAAATTTGGTATAGAGGTATGAAATTGCATTTTAAATAACTTTTCTTAGTGGAATTTTTCATATTTTGAAAAATAAAGGTACTTTATAAGTGGTGATTTTTACAACTTTGCTTATAAAACACCCTGTAGAACACCAAATCAAGTCATTTTTGGTATACTTTAGTTTTACAATAAGCAGGACTCAGTCCCCAAATACCATTCCAAAATTCCAGAATTTTTGGTCCATTACACCTTTTCTTACATCTATCCTGGGACACACTGTATATGCGTTTAAATCCAATGAATCTGCATAATGCACTTTGCACATATAGTGCAGTCATTGAAGCGTAAAATAGGGTTTAACCTCCTAAATATTTTACTATGAATCGATCTACATGAAATTTTGGAATTAGGCTTATCTTACTCTTAACTTCAAAAGTGATATTGACCCGACCTCCGTTTTTATTTTTAAGGGGTGAAAACAACCCCTTAATGAAAAAATTGACATTGAGCCTTTTTATCGCTAGAAAACGTGTTTAATAATACGGAGTGACATTTTATAGTATTCTCTAACACAATTACCTCATGTTTAATCCATTTTCAACCCCTGAAAAACTTTACAACCCCTGCAAACGACCCCCAAATTGAAAAAAATCACAAAAAATTACTTTTATATAACTTAAAAAGATTTAAATATAGAGTAAATATTGTTTTACGTTGTCTACCTTATTTGTCATAATTTAACCCCTTTTCAACCCTTAAAAACAACCCCTCTATAAAAAATTGTATAAAAAATTTTTTTTTGGTGAACTGAAAAGGATTTAAAGGTTGTTCCACGTTCTCGAAAATGACTTTCATATGTTTAAGCTTTTCAACCCTTAAAGCTGAATTAAAACATTGAAAATATAAGTTTATACAATTAAAAATAATTTGATTATAAAGTAAAAAATCACTTTTTATTGAATAAAATATAAACTTATAAGTTATCTGTAAATATACTAGATCAAATTAGTAATTAATTATACAAAATTTTGCATTACAATACATAAAAAAAAGACATTACAAACAAGAGCATTACAATACATAAAAAATTATCCTCTATAAAAATAATTATTCATGACTGCTTACATTATTTTATTAAACAAAATGTTGAAATTGGGCGTCTAGTTAAAATAGTATATTATAAACACGTGCTCATTCCTTTGCAGGCGGAAATATACTGGTCACATTATATAGCATACATATTTAAGAAATTCGTAACGAAGAAACGGAGCACGCACAGCAGATCACCTGGCTTTTTCGTGGTCGACCCATCGAGCAATACACATACTTACACTCATTCAAATGTGTTATATATACATATATGAACGTTGGTATGTATTCATGCCTATGTTTCCGATATATATATATGCCATATATGTATATATATACATAAGACAATAGTTTTGGGTCCATATTATTGTGTACTTTCACTTTGCTCCAAATATTCATGCTCCGAAATTTTTAGTTTACTAAATAGAAAAAAACACGATTAGTTTTTGGACCGTAACTCCTACAATTTTGAAGCTATCACAACTCATAAAAAACCATTTTAAAGGTAATTGAAAGAGCTACAACTTTTTTCATTATGATATGTAGTGAAAAACCTTTTATTTTGAAACGGTGAAGGGTCAAAAGGCTCGAGAGAGACTGCGATTGCGCTACCGCGCGCTCTTTAAACAATCATATCTCCGTCAATTTTGGTGTGACAAAAAAAAAAAAAAAACCAAATTTTTGTCAAAAAAAGACCTACATTTTTTATTATCACAGTTTTTTACGTATCTTTCGTTATTTTTGAAATATTATGAAAAAAAGGTTTTTTTAAAAAATGTAAAAAAATTTTTTTTCTCAAAATCGTGATTTTTTTGAAAAATATGTATTCCAAAGCAGTCAAACCGCTGGAATCCAATAAACTCTTCATATTAAAGTTAATTCTAGACGGAATACGATTAATTTTAATTTTGGTGGAAATGGCACTTATGAAACACATCGATTTTTAAAAAAAAACATTAGATGTCCCTCTTTTTTTCATTACAACTCACTCACTTTACGCGCAAAAGACTTTTAACACTGCTCATTTTAAAGATTATTTTAAGCACTATAAAAAAGTTTCTTATTGTCATATGGATAAAATGTATCCGTTGTCCGCTAGATGGCATTGAATACATCGATTAAATTTCAGACAAAAAAAAAACGGCTTTGATCTTCAATATCTCGCTTAATATTGCACTTAGAACACTTTATAAAAAACCAATTTGTTTATTTTTTCACTTGCTATAATTTTGTTCATTATAAAATTATCGTTAAAATGCATATTTTTGAGATATTTGCAAAAAACCGTTGAAAAACGTGGGAAAATTCCGAATTTTCAATCGCCAATAACTTGAAAATTATTGAGTTTTTGAAAAAACTTTACAGAACATTTTTTGCTTAGAATTAGGTCTTTTATCGATATCCGAGGTTATTTAAAAAAAAAACATTTCCACCACCGAGAAGGAGTGGCAACCACCCCCAGGGTGAGAACGGAGGTCGAGTCAATATCACTTTTGAAGTTGAGGGTGAGATAAGCCTAATTCCAAAATTTCATGTAAATCGGTTCATAGTAAAAAATTTAGAAGGTAAAAAGCTTCAATGACTGCACTAATACTATAAAAGATAGACATATGAGTACACTAGATGCAAAACTCGGTTTTTGCAAAAATTTAAAAACGCAGGTTTTGTTATTCAAATATAAGAATGTATTGTTCACAAGACTATTTAACCAATAAGATGAGTAAGTCAGTATTTTGCTGATAAAGTAAGTGTTAAAATCTAACTCAGCTGCGTATTTGTTTGCCACTATGAGATGCATAACTACGTATTTGCTATTAACCAATCATTGTGCAGTTTTATATACCACATGGGCCAGCAATTTTGCCACCAGAACCGACGTTAGTCTCTCATAAAAAGAGGTCTTAATAAATTTGAGCATTTTTGTTATATTTTTAGAAGTTGTTTCTATTTTTCAATCTTTCAATTAGTGTTATTAAGTTATACATCTACTAGACATTGTTTGAAGTGGAGAAAATCTTCAATCTCCGATCTTTCGGAAAAGCACAAGATTTTTGATTATGCAGAAGAACCCAGTGCTTAGAATATTAGTGATGTTAAGGATTTTGACGAGGGTTTTTCTAAGATGTCATTAAAAGTATGTCTTTTTTTATAAATTTGTTTTTTAATAAATAAGATGTTTTTAAATAACTAGTAAATATCTTTATTAGGTATACCGCTTTTTGAATAACAACTTTATAAATTACGTGATTTTTAATGTATAATGCTGCTATTTTCCAAGTGTATTACAAAGTACCAAAAGTGTGCTACAATAAATTATAAGGGTTTTAGGCAGATTGCTTCATCTTTTTTTAAATAACCAATAGACTAATTAAAATTGTTTACTACTTTATTGCTGTTTGCACATTCCATTTGCAAAACTTGGTTTTTGCATAAGGCAGATGTGAAACTCGGTTTTTGAAACCTTTAACTGCAATTATTTATGGATAATGTGCAATTTCAAGGAAAATTAAGCCTTTTTTCAAATAGTGATTAGGTATCTCAGCTTTAGTTGTCTGCAAAGTTTCTAAGGATTTACAAAAAAATAAACGAGCGATTTTGCGTTTTTCTCAAAATCATTTAACCTGCAAAAATCGAGTTTTGCATCTAGTGTACTCATATGCCCTCTATGACTTTTTTGTAGAAAATTCAATTTTCTGTTCTACAATTTTTGTCATATCTCTTACCATTTTGGCAGTCTTCATTTTAATGTATTATCTTCTCTATACAGGGTCGTAATTTCTCGTGATTTTACATAAAAAAAAATATGAAAAAAAGTTCATATAGACATGAGTCCAAAAATCCCTCCTAAGGGCGCTGCGGGCCTCTGAAGGGGGCTCCCAAAATTAACATTTTATTTTATTTATTTATTTTTTTTTTATTGCCTCATTGGAATATGAATCCTCGGCTATAAATACACAAAAAAAGGTTATCTTGTTATAACGCTGTACGACCAACCGGTTTCGGGAAATTTAAACCTAAAGAAATGATGAATTCATTGAAAAAATTCTGTTTACGCAAGAAAACTGGAAAAATTTCTTTAGGTTCAAATTTCTCGAAACCGGTTCGTCGTACGGCATTACAAGAAGATAACCTTTTTTGTGCATTTATAGCCAAGGAATCATAGTCCGATGAGACAATCACAGAAAATTCACATTAAAAAATTTTCCTTTCCAATTTTGTGCACCCCCCCGATTGAATTTACCGTTGGTGGATAACATCAGATAATTACCTTGGTTGATATCGAATCATGTGCAAAAACTAGTCACTGTAGCTAAAAGGGTTCCTTGAGATATTAAATAAAACGTTAATTTTGGGTGCCCCCTTCAGGGGCTCGCAGCGCCCTTAGGAGGGATTTGTGGACCCATGTTTATATGAACTTTTTCATATTTTTTGATGTAGAATCACCATTAGAAATTAATAACCGCATACCTGATGTATATAGATTGGCCGGCATCTTGAACTTTGCAAATTCTGAATCGAAAAGTTATTCCCTACCTCCATGTCAACTGTCAAGTTCCTAGCTTATTGGGAAGTATTCAAACATTCTTTACAGCAGATTATCTTCAATTTAATATCCAGTATTTATATGTCTTGAAACAAGGTCAATTATTGAACGTTCGGAAACAATTTGTTTTTGAATATTAAACACCAATCATTAAGTTAATTTTGCTATGATTGTAGGCAATCGAAAAAACGTTGTTATGTATTAAAACTTATGAAATATTGGATGAAAGTAAACAGTTGTCGCTAGAGGTGATTAAATCATGAACTGAGATAAGAAACAACGTGATAGCATAATTGTTATTATTACACATCTTAAAACTAATTAGTTTAGGAACTTTCTACGTTATCTATATTTCTGTAAATGTCGTTGTAAATTATGTATAAAAATATAATAAGCCTTTATATATTTGTTATTTAAGACTAAAAACCTGTATTTTATATATCGTTATTGCTCTTATAATATAAGTGATAGTGAGACATGTATTTTTCAAATTGCAAATATTTTAGACAAGGTGGTGATGGATATTTAAAACTTCTATGTTTTAAATTAGTGTTGGAAAATATTTAATGTGTAAAATGAACAAATTATAACTGAGGTCGCATGTTAATAAAAATTATACTGTTAACCTGCCTTTATTATAATTTTATCCTGTCAAATCACAATAGCAGCTAATATAGTGAAAATAGTAAAAAAAATCGCCAAATGGAGAACAAAATCCTTAACTGATTTTTTTTCTATTGTTTTCAGTATGAAAAGCTTGTTTAATTTTTCTAATTTGTTTTTACGATATAAAACTAAAAGTTTGTTTAATATTCAATATCCAGGAACGAATTTCATTAAATTTCAAATGCTTTTGCTTTGTGCATTTACTTATTAGATGTAATCGTCTCCCGATGATGCCAATTTGCTTGGCAAAATGCTTAAAATTTTATGAGGAAATATGTTTGGCGCCATTATTTACCCAAGTATATTTTATTGAAATATTATAACATTGTTAAGTCATTATTTACACTTTGTTTATTACAACATGCAGATAACTGTCTGCCATGCACATGACTTAAGCATGTACATCTTTTATAGCGCTAATATAATAACTATTTATAGGATTATTTTAAACAAAATTATTCATTTATTTTATAAACAAAGTTTCAGTGATAATTTCCAATGGTGTGACTCTTGTGTCATATAGATTTCTTTAAATTCAGAAATAAATAGTAAAGAAAACAGAATATCATTGTGCAACTTCATATAAAACCACGACATTTTCATCTGAGGAATGTTTCAAAAGTTTGTTTTTTCCTGCTCTCATGCGTGATGATCAATTAATGTTTTCGACAGGTTTTGTTTGGAGATTCAATGCTTCATTCATTTTTAAAACTTTCATTTTTGAATTTCTAACACTACCCTAAGCCAAATCAGTATACTTTTGTACTCGGGTGATGTGTACGAGAGTTTGGTATATATTATGGCTCCCAAAATTTGAGTCAACCTATGACTTTTAATGATCCTCGTAGCGGAGCATGGGCATCTTAATAGTCCCACTTAAAGAATAAAAAATAATAACAAATATAGGCTTCGAAAAAGGAGACCTTCATATATAAGATTCTGGTATAGAAAAAATTTTAATTTGTTTTTTGTACAGCTGTTGAAAAATTGGTACAGGAGGAGGGTCTCTAAGACCGGTTTTCGGCCTAATTTATTTCTTGAGGAAAAAATTTGAAAAATATTGTTTTAGTATCTACTAACAATATTTATTGATTCCACCCCAACTTTCCCCCATCCTCCCTTTTTACCCCCTGTCACCCCCTTCTCCCCCCTCCCACCACTTCCGAAACAACGAAAATACAGGTACAAAATCAAAAATATCCTTATTCAGCAACAATCATGAAAATGTTTCAATGGCCTCCAAAAAAAATCAACTGAATGCTGATTATTTAATAGTTTAGGGGGGTATAAATAAGGGAGGTGAGTGCGGGAAAGTTTCGTTTTGGGTGGAATCGATTAAATATTGTTAGTAGATACTAAAAAAATGTTTTTCAAATTTTTTTCTCAAGAAATAAATTAGGCCGAAAACCGGCCTTAGAGACATTGATTTTTGATTTCAACTTTTATCTTTAATTTCGAAAACAATATGTAAATTATCATTATTATAAAAAACCCGACACAACATCTGAAAGACATTATTCGAGCCTTAATATCAACTCTACAAAATGATATCTTATTGTTTTGCGATTTGAGCAAAGCTTTCGACTGCATTTCGCATGAGCTACTCTTAAATAAACTTACCCAATACAATTTTGTAAAGGAGAGCATTGAATTGATGGATGCTTACTTGAAAGACAGGCAACAAAGTTGCTTCTATAATCAGACATATTCTGAGAGGCAAACTGTAAAACATGGTGTCCAGCAAGGTTCAGTTCTGGGACCTATACTGTTTCTTATATATATAAACGATCTCCTCACTGCAATTCCCAGTACTGAATTTGTGCTTTTTGCAGATGATACAACCACCACAAATGTAAATAATAAGTTAACTTCTCTGCTTACCAATATGGCTGAAAATAAGCATCTTGCAATTCAGTGGTTCTCCACAAATCAATTGTTATTAAATGATGCAAAGACCAACACAATGGTATTTACTAATAGAAATCTAAATGGGTATCAGAATTTAGAGTATGTAAAATTACTAGTAGGAGTCTGTTTAGACTAAAAATTTTAGATATAAAAAAATTCAAATCCATTATAAAAAAATTTCTAACCAGGAAAGCATTTTATAGTTTTAGTGAATATCTTGACACTGACTTTGAAGAAATTGACAACTGATACAAAATATATTGTCTCATTATGTGTGCATTCTAATCTAGTAAATTCTACATTTTAGTTTGTTAATATTTAATGTCTTTTATTATGTATATATGTATGTATATATGACCAGGTACATGTTATTACTTTATGTTTTTTTTGACACATATGTGTGTTATCTTGTTTTATTATTACATTGTTTGACATGGTTACAACAATTTTATTGTTTACAACCGAATAAAGATCTAGTCTATTATTCATTAATTATGTTAACGCCATTTGAAGTTTAATATATATGAGGCAGAAATGAATTTTTTAAAAATTTGTCTCACAAAATAATATAAAATTTTTTTTTTGACATTGTAATTTAGTGTTCTCGGAGTAAGATCCTATAATATGAAGTCGTTCCCTCCCTTTTTTACCTTCTCCCACTCCCTCTTCTGAAACAACAAAAATACACGTACAAAATCAAAAATATCCCTATTCAGCAACAATCATGTTAAAATGTTTCAATGATCTGCAAAAAAATCAACTGAATGCTGGTTATTTAATAGTTTAGGGGGTACAAAAAGGGGAGGTGAGTGTGGGAAAGTTTCGTTTAGGGTAGAATCGATTCGATACTGATAGTAGATAATAAAAAATGTTGTTCAGTTTTTTTTTATCAAAAATAAATTAGGCCGAAAACTGATCTTATAGACCCTCCTTCTTTCATATCGCATAACTTTACCTATTAATAGTTAATAATTCAAAAATGCTTCACCAATTACACTAATTCAATAACGGGGTACTTTATAGTTACTTTAAACGAGGTAGTAGATTTTTTTTTTAATCTTGTATATGTTGTAGAGAGTATGTAGAATCCAAGTTTTAGACCTCCAAATCCTTGGCAAATTTTTGTGTGGACGAAAGAACCACGAATTTTTGGCACTTTTTTCAGTTTGTGGCCTATAACTTAAAAACAATGCATCCAATTGAAAAGTCATCTATTATCAAAATTAAAGAGTATCTCAAAGTTGAAATTTCATCAAGAGGTATGGGCGTATTTTTTTTATTTTTTTAATTTATTTATATTGATCAAAATTGGAAAATCAGGTAAACTATGAACTTGAAATTACATGCTCTACAACTTTCATTCTATGGATTTTTTCATTTAGATTAGCCGTTTCAGAGCTGAAGACGTTTAAAAAGTTACCCAGTGTGAATTTTTTACAAGTTGGTAAAAATTGTTGTTATTCGACTGCCAATTACGCCCATACCTTTTGATGAAATTTCAACTTTGAGGTACTCATTCGAAGCGAAATTTAATGCTCTTTAATTTTGATAATAGAGAGAATAAATATTTTTTTTTATTTGAAGGGGGCAGCAAAATCAGCTGATTTTTTTCCTAAGATGCATTTAAATTACATGTACATCGTCTATTTTTTTCATAATAATTGACGCACAACTTCCAGAGATAAAAAATGAAAACGAAATGTCATGTTTATTAGGGTGGTGACGGGGGGGCTAAAACTCGAGGAAAACATTTCTTTTCCTATTGCCGATCTACTGACACCGAATGAGGCCCAAACGCTTCTGGGGCCATTTTACCATGCTTGTTTCGGCTACACCCTTTTCGTGGTTTTTATTTTTTTGCAAAAACACAAAATGGCTGATAGGATTTAGACCTATGTGGTTTTATTCATATTTGTTTACAAACATTTTGATTTTTAGGATTGGCCTAATCCGATGAAAAGAATCCGAGATAGTTAAAAAAAAAGATGTTTTTCAAAATTAGACAAAACTTCACTGTACCGTCCTTATAACATAAATGACTTGATGAGTATTTTGAATTGTTCTGGTCTGAGTTTGTGGATGCCTTTGAAAGAGCGTTTCCAAATAGACAAAAAAACATACAGAAAACAAATGCAAACCAAAAATCAATTTATATTTTCTCCAGAGCTTCATAAGGAATTAGAAAACCTTAGAGAACTAAACAATTTACGAAAAACGCTGAATAATGACATTATAAATAAACAATATTACATAAAAAAGAAGCAATATAGGAGAAACGTTATCAAAGAGAGGCAAATACAAAATATTTAAAAAGTTGAAACTTCTAAAAATAAAACAAAAGCGTTATGGCAAATTGTGAATTCAAATTATAACAATACCAAAACATCCTGTAAAATAGCTTTGAATCAAAATAATAAAATAATAGAAAACAACAAGGAGATGGCTGATCTATTTGGTGCTCATTTTTCAAATATGCTGAAAGATAAATTAGCAAATCATTTTACAGAAATGTCGAAGGAGTGCACGAGCCCAGAGTTGAATGATACTAAAAATTTTCAGTTCAGTAAAAATAGAAGAGATAAGATGCTATTTTGCAATTATCTGATAAAAGATCAACTTTCAACAAGGTTCCTGTCAAAGTAGTAAGACTGTGTACACGAATTTGCATTATGTTTTACCTACATCATTAACAAGTCAATTTTGACGGGTAAATTCCCAAATAGGCTAAAAATGGCATTAATTATACCTGCAGGCCCGTAGCTAGAAAGTGCTTTCAGGTCCGGCAAATAATTTTTCAGGGGGGACTGAGCCAAAAATTTTTTGATGAGCGGAAGCAAGATTCTAAAAAAAAATTTTCACGAAGATAATTAAAATTGCCCCCCTTGCAATCGCCGTAGGTCGGGCGAAAATTATTCCAGGATGGGCTTAGCCCGTCCTGGCCCCCCCCTAGCGGCCTGTATACCTGTGTTTAAAAAGGGAAATGAAGACTAAATTAACAATTATAGACCCATCTCACTTTTAAGTGTTTTTTGCAAAAGTAATCACAAATAGAATTGTTTCATTTCTAAATGAAAAGAATCTATTAACATCGTCTCAACATGGCTTTAAAAGTAAATTTTCTACAGAAACTGCTACAAATGAATTAATTCAAAATGTATATGAAGAACTAGATGCCAAAAATTATGTAATGGGAGTTTTCTTTGACCTCTCAAATGCTTTTGACACTTTAGATTTGTCTTTTGTTTCACACAAATTAAATATGCTAGGTATTAGAGACAACCTAAATAAGTGGATTGTATCATACCTCACCGATAGAAAAATCAGAGTGTAAAAATAGAAAATTCTCTTTAATGTGAACTAAACATTGGAACACTCCAGGGTAGTGTGCTGGGTCCTCTGATATTCTTGCTATATGATCTACCACACTATATGAACTCTGCAAATGTTTACATGTATGCGGATGACACATCTTTTATAGTTATGGCAAAAACTCCTGAACTAGAGGAAAATGTGAACAATCTTTTACATTTGTTCAGTGAATGGTGCTTTAGAAATAGGCTTATAATAAATTATGGTAAAACAGTTTGCATTCATTTTACTACAAAACAAAAAGAACGCAGTACAATTTTAATATAAATTTGCATAGTCATTCTGTATCGCTTCAACCAGAAATAAAGTTTCTGGGAACTATAATTGATGCAAATCTCAGTTTTACAAGTCAAGTGAAACATTTATGTAAAAAATTGGGACAATCCTGTTTCGCTATCACAAATTTAAAAAATAGTTCGGACAAAAAATCATTCCTAAATGTCTATTATGCCCTAGTATACTCTCAAATTTCCTATAACATATTTTCATATGGAAACAGTACAGACATGCAAAGAGTATTTATAATGCAAAAAAAAATCATAAGATTAATATTTAATTTAGGTTATATCTTTTTTTTTTTAATCTATTTATTTAACGTCGGCCCATTTCCGCTACCAGGGACTATCATCGACGCCAGGAGGCGAGCTACCCCTAAATTGGAAATTTTGCTGAACCTCTTCTCTTTAGAAGAGTAGGGATCTTTTACTTGCCTAACATTTAATAGACAAGGGACCGCCTGCTTTACATCCCCTCCGAAGGATGGTATATCTACTACGTAATCCTCTTCTTGAAATTACATAGCTTCCGCGTATATGCTGATATACAAGCCGCTAGAAGGTGGGACGAGATCGCTGTGTTTCCCAAGATGGTCACCCATCCAAGTACTAACCGCGCTGCATGTTGCTTCGCTGGAGTATCGAGATACATACACAGTGAAGGCGTATCTATGCTCGCCCCATAATTTAGGTTATATAGAATCATGTAGGAATACTTTTAAAAGAGAAAATGTTGATATGGCATCTATATATCTCTATAAGTTGTGAATTTACATATACAGAAATAAAAATAAATTAAAAACTTATAATCACCGTTATCAAACTCGCAACAAAGACGAGATATATATATAAGTAGTATAACCTGTCTTTATATAAGAAGTTGCCATTATGTGCAGGTAGTTATTTGTTCAATAAATTGCCCTCATTTATAAAAAATTGCATGCCAATAAAAAAGTTCAAACAAAAATTAAGAACGTTTCTGGTCGATAATTGCTTTTATTCTGTGGAAGAGTTTTTGGAACTCTAAATTAATTGTTTTTATATATTTTTACCTGAAATGTGTTGTGATGTTTTTATTTGAAATTTTAATGCATTAAATTAATTAAAGTTAGGTAGTTTAAATTATATTTGTCCATATTTATATGTTATCTTGTTTTTAGAATAATTAACACCATGACAATATCTATACTTATGTAAATAGGTCACAGAAATAAATATCTATCTATCTATCATACAGATTGCATTTCCAAAAAAAAAAAAAAAAATTTCCCCCCAAACAATATTTGAAAAAACTTAGTTTTATTTGACTAATATATTAAGTAATTGTTTTTCTTATAAAAATTTTAAAATTTAACAGTTTTAGGAACTTTTTTTTATATAAGGAGGAATTTTAAAAATAATGACGATGTTTTATTATAAATATAAATTTATTTCAGTAGAAAATACAAATACAAAAATATATACAAATTCAATATGAATAAAATAAACTCATTTAACATCGTAAAAATATTAATTTTAACAGACTGTTAACCTCCACGTATCAATAAATAATTTCCATTCAAGGAAGATGAATTTACCGTGCGATTTCGTGAATTCTTAGTTTGACATTATTTTTCACTTCCTTAATGGCAATTTGTATCTCCGTTTCTTTATCATTTTGCAGCCTAGACACAATTTCGGAAAATATGGTGAATATGTACTTTTCCTTAGAACCGATGATGAAAGGAAATCCAAATTTCTCCTTGTATCGATTGTTCAACTCCCTCAGTTTTCTTTTCTCCTCGACGCTGAGGTGATCGGTACCGGTTATCTCGTTTTCCAAAGGCAACTGACTCAGGTAACTCAATTTGTTCAGGAAGTCTGGATAGAGCTGGAGGATCTTTTCTTTCTCTATAATTAAAAATTACGTATTAGTCTTTGCATAACTCAGAAAAGTAAACACTTTATAACTTACCAAGTATCTTTAGCGAATCTAGGTAATCGAAAACTGCATGAATGATATCGTTCACATTGGAGAATGGCCTGTTCTTCAGTATTCCTATGGCGGCAGCTGGATAATGTTCCACTATGTTCCCAAAGATCCTTATAAAATTTTCACTCAACAAATTGTTTATTTCTTGGACGGTAAACGGATGTGTAAGCAACATGTTTCTATATACTTGTGTATTCACATTCACAACTGTTGTAAGAGTGCTGTAAACAACGTGAGTACATTTCTTATATCTTGGCCTGTCCCCCACTTCCAGGCCGGATAACATTTGACCTTAGCATTTTATTTATTTTTTATAAATAAAGATAACTTCCTCTATCATGCTGTTTTATTGTGTGACAGGATAATCTATTATCGGTTTTCCGTTGTGAGGGAAACGCCCCTTTGCCTAAATGAGACAAAAAAGTTTAGTGCGCAAAAATTGTCCCAGTCCGGGAATATTCCATATAATTGTAAATAATTTTGTTTCAAAACACAGCTATCGTAAATATTTTTAAAATGGTCGTAAAAAATATATTACATATTCAAAAACAAAAACAAGTTGCTGAATTCGAAACGATTTTTTCATTCACATTCAAATCAAATCAAAATTTATTTTATCAGGGTTCAGACTGTATATGGCTAGAAAAATTCCCTGAATTTTCCAGGTTTTCCAAGGGAAAAAAGTTTTTCAATGATACATTACAATAATCATTATTAGATAACCAAAGGACCCCTCACAAATCTTATGGGAAATTGGTAACGGTGAAATTGGCCCTAATTTTGATATGTTCTACTAATCCATTAGATCAAAAGTCTCAATGGGCACGTGTCCCAAAAACACACCCTTTTCCACCCCTTCCAGGGGGTGAAAATCACGGCTGCACAGCGGTATGTTTGTTCCAAAAAAATATGAAACTGCTCTGTTGAACACAGGACCTTAAAATACGGTGCAAAAATCACTTTGAAGTACCCCCTAACGCTTTTCCACCCCTTCCGGGGGGTGAAAACGGCTTTCACCTCTGCTCGGCGGTATCTTTCTGGCAAAAGAGTTATGGAACCACTCAGATGAGTACTACATCTCAAAAAAGGTGTAGCAATTACTCTGCCCCTAACCATTTTCCCTTGCGGAGGTAAAAGTATACCACTATGCAGCAGTGAAAGTGATTTTCAGCTCTCGGAGGAGTTGGAAAATGGTTACAGATTGGCTCAGAGTCATTGCAGTATCTCTTTTGAGATGTGTTATCGCTGTGCAGCCGCTTTATTGAGAATCACCCCCCGGAAGGGGTGGAAAAGCGTTAGGGAGAAGAAAGGTGGTGGTATTTTTGACTAGAAAATTTTATGCAGACGTCATTTCTATGTAAAAAAGGTACACTTTATAATTCCAACCGTTTTTAAGTTTTTATACCTGCCAAAAGCCTTGTCTTATTATCTTTTTGTATAAATAATTAATAATTGTCCAGTGTTTTATTTTTGTTGTGCTTTAAAATAGTATGAATACTATTGTGTAATTCAAAGAATTGTTTTTCATAATGTGAATGCTGGTGTGATTAAATATTTTTCCTAATTTCATTTGAGATTTTTTTCATTAGAATTGAATAAGTGAATAAAATTTACAAAATGGGAGATTACAACAATGTTATTGAGTCTAAAAAAACACCTCAAAAAAAAAAAGTTTTCCAATAAGAGCTTTTGCGGTTAACATGGTACGATATACTAATATTAATCTTTGCCACATGTAATCTTATATATAAAAAATCAATTCACACTAGGCATTTGTGAGAGTAAAGTACAAGAAAATTCCAAATTTTTTTTGTGGGTTAACAGAAAAGTCCTTTTTTTGTCTATATCGTAATTCAATTAAATAAACAAGTTAATTATTTAAGAAGATAATTTGGTGATTGTAAAGCAGCAGATTCGAATTCATAATTAAAAATAGAAATTGTTGTCATTAAAACTATATATCAATACTAAGACGGAAATTTATCAGTTTTTTTATGTGTGTATACATATTCATTTTTTTTATCACATATTTTGATTTAAAAATGACTGAATCATTATTCTTGTATCGCTATGCTTTTACAGTTATTTCGCAATATGATGTTTTCTTTCTAAAAGTCTGACCAGCGCAAATTTTTTATGCCATGAGATAAATATGATAGTTTGTCAACAACTTTGATTTAGTGTCATAATGTACACTATACAGTTAATACAAAATATAGTAAATATACAAACATAAAAAAACTGTCACTGATAAATTATAAAAAATGTATAATTTTAATAGCAATGAACTTATTCCATTTAGCATGTGAGGTGCCAAGCAGATTTGCTAGATAACATTTTAATAACTAATTATAATGCAACAAAATTATACAAAACATATTTGTAAATGTTATCGGGCAAATCTGGTCAGTATCTCACATGCTAATGAAATATTTTCATTGCTATTAAAATGATACTATTAAAATTTGTCGGTACTAGTTTCTTTATGTAACAAAATTAATTCAAGGCAACATTTAAGGACTATTCCTAGCTTTAAGCCATAGAAACAAACTGGAACTGAGGAAATTCATTAGAGTTTTATAATCCATTCTAAAGATTTCTTTACATCCAAGAAGCATGTTTTCAATATGGGAATATTTGTTTTAGAATTCTAACAAATTATTAATGAAACAATGATAAAGATTATTCCCTAGCTCTTCTGATGGTCGATCATTATATCACACTTCTCGAAAGCATTAATACACCACCTGTCTGCATCCCTACCTGTCCATGTATTAGAGGCGTAAAAAAAGACGGGGAAAATTAGAGCGTTAGCCAGTCTGCACCTACGGCAACAAAAAAGCTGATGAACTTGCTATAATTCACACTGGGCATCACTAAAGGCTCAATCAGAAGGGTGATCAAGGACTGGGTCAAGAATAAACATAACCATCACTGGAGAGAGTCCAGGAAATTAATATGACGACAAAGCACTTATTAACCTTTTAATGACTGTCGCCGTTGTTTTATGTTTTCCATTCTCTACATTGATACTCGTACTTTTTTCGTGCCCTTGGGCTTCGGTATGTGGAATAGGAGCAAAAAAATGTCTTTGTGTAAGCCGTGTGAGGTTATCAACCACCAATCGGTGGTCTTGGAATTGTTTGGAGATCCTTAGCATATTGTTCAATAATTTGTGATACAACATTTAGACGGAAATCATTAAACGAAGGATATTTCCCTGTTTTAATTTGATACATTATGTATAAATTGTAGAGCACTAAGTCCATGAGGTTAAAGAACACGTCCTTGTACCACTTGATTGATTTTCTTGAGCATCCTACAAAACTGACTTGGATGTCTGCTCTATCAATAGCTCCCATTTTGTTGTTATATTCGATTATGCATTCCGGTTTTTTTATTGACTCGCCAGTTTTGAAATGGGTATTTCCAGTATCTCTCTGATTTGCAGTAAATACTGTTGTAAGCATGTGAACGTACTTTTTTTTGCTCCACTTCAAAGCTAACAGATTCTTATTGTGAGTTACTAAAACCTGTACCTGTTCAACTTGCCCAAAAACAGGCATGGCAACTAGAGAGATATGGTTTTTGAGGGTCTAGTTATGGACTCTTAAAGTCATATCTCACCGACAGGAGACTGTGTATTCGGGTTCCAGATGAATGCAGTGGAGGGTTCAAAATGTCCCAGTATGAGTACCTAAAAAGAAGTCCCTCAGGGTAGCACACTGGGCCCTTTAATTTTCTTATTATATATAAATGATTTACCCGATAATATTTTATATTATGTGGTCATGTTTGTGGATGACAATACATTGTCTATTAAAGGGAAAAATTTGATAGAATTGCGGCAAGAAATTATAAATGGCATGTCTTTAGTGAAGGCATATTACTCCCATAACAAACTAAAATCAAATATTAATAAAACAAAAATCATTAAATTTTCCGCACACAATGAAGATAACATTGAAATAATGGTTGGTAGAGAGAAACTTACTTCGTCCTCAGACACAAAGTTCTTGGGAGTTATAATAGACAAGCAACTCAACTGGAAGGCCCATATTAGTTATTAAATGCCGAAAATCAGTAGCTTCTGTTACGCACTAAGAGTGTTGTCTCAGTCAGTCGGTGAATCGACAAGTTTATCTGCATACATCCATTCTATTATACGATATGGAATAATTTTCTGGAGAAATTCTACAGACATCCATTGAGTATTTTTATTGCAAAAAAGATGCTTGAGAAGTATCTACAATATGAAACCAACAGACACCTGCAAACACATCTTTAATGAAAAGAGGATACTTACCTTCACCTGCATCTACATTCTGGAAAGTGCCAGTTATGTAAAAGAGCACTGCACTATGTTTATAAAACATGAACATGCTCATGATTACGACACGTGTAATAAAGAAAAATTACGTCCTATAAAAATTTACAACCATCTACCCAACTATATTAAAAGTTTAAAAAATGTTAAGTTAATGAAATTAAAATTAAAAGATCTGCTAATAAAAAAGCTTACTATTCATTGGACGAATATTACGTTGATACTTTTTAACCAAGTGAATTTATGTTTTGTTAGTTTGTTTTTATATATACCAACTAAATGTTTTTATAACTAGTCTATATACAAGACTATTCTACTGTATTTTTTTTTGACTGGTTCTACACCGCAAGGTATCATTGGATAATAGTATATTATTATATGAGCGAATATGATGGCCATTATTCACGAAGATGACGTTTGAGTCTACGAGCCGTAAGCGAGTGGCGCCAATCATCTGAGTGAATAATGGCCATAATCGCGAATGTAATACTATGCTTTTTCTACACCTATTAAACAAATAAATTAGACTGAAAATTGATAGCATTAATCGTAATAAGTCGAAAACGTAAACAAACAATATAGCGGTACACTTGTCACTGTCACGCGAGTTGATTGTCAGCCGTAGCAGCAAGAGTTGATCGCGGTCGATTTCAAATATCACTGAATCAGCGAAACAATGATTTTTGAATTTGTGTTTATGATTGGCCGGATGCAGTGAATTATGAATCAATAATTCAGTACAGTGAATTATGTGTACGATTTTTCACCAAAAAAATGCTAATAATTGTCATATAATTAAATAGATGTAGAAAAAGATCTTTTATTATTATTATCATACCTAACCTGTTCGGCTTTACCGTCCCTTGCTCTCGGAGATGCTTGAATAATATTCGGCTGGTGTACCAATTATCAATGTACAGGATATGGTTTTTGTTTGTTTAGGTAGTCTTTCATTAGCGTTAGGACGATATCACCCGGATACACCAAATTCTTCTGTTCTTTCGATGTTGATTGATGCCCCGGTGTAAATAATTAAACCCAGATTTTTCTCAGTGAATCTGTCTTGTGTATTGTTTGATTGTCAGCAAAATGCAAAGTGCATAGTGTTTGCAAAAATATATCCTGTGAACGGACTTCGCGAAAAAATGGAATATTCGTTGACCAATAATCCTTACGATCGCGTGAATAATTTCTAGCACATTTTTCTATTAATTATTAAAATACAAAGTGCCAAAAATTGATACATTTCTGATACTCTATCTACTTAACAAGAAAACGATCGTCTATCAGTGATTTTGCATATTTGTTTCCTCGCTTATAGCAGAAAGTAAACTTTTATCAAAGAATATTTTCAAATCATCCAATTCAATAGAATTTTCATCCAGTTGGAGATGATCAGCGATCCCGGAGTTGGAATGATCAAAATCCATATTTTAGGAACGAAATTGTTACCAAATTCTCAAGAAATATTTATTTTCTGTTTACTGGGTTTTTTGTTTTGAAGTTCCCAGTTGATCAGTAAAATTTCCTGGTTGGATGGACTCTGGTAGATTATCATTGTCCTGGTCATTAGGTTCAACTAAATTTATAATTTCATGCTCAGATTCACTGGAATATTCGTCTGTTTCATTATACATAACACATAATTACACATACATTGGTACATAATCACTGCCACTTTCATATAGTCCAGGGAAATGAGTAATAAAAGTACCATGTTCGGGACTGTGACTCATCCAGGCAGAGACCACGATTTTTAGGTAGTATAGGTGTCAATAAATGAAACCTATATAAAATCTGCGGTCGATTTTCTGCATATGTTTATTTACAGCCATTTTAATGCAAAAAAAATGGAAAAAAACGTGTTTTTTTCACACTTTTTCACCTGCCAGTAAAAAGTAAACTATCTTACAGAAAAATCAAATGAATCACCTTGTAGGAAATTAAAAAAGCTTTAAAATGGCGGTTGTTTAATGTCGATATAGTTAATTGTTGCTAAGATAATTGCAAAATGCGGAATTTTATTCAATAAACAATATCTTGTGTAAAAAACAATCTACTGTTTTGTCCTTGCGTAAATAGTTGACTCTCATAATGCTTAATATCTGGTAAAAATTTCAAATCGATTCGTCAAATAGTTTTTGCAAAATTGCATTAATTTATCCCAGAGACCTTTTTTTTGCAACCCCACCACGTCCAGAAAAATCAAAATACAATGATTCTACGGCCTCCACCTGAAAGGGAAAGACTTGATTTACCAAAATGCTTTGTTAGATATCGAAAAAATTAATTTTCAGACCTGCAAAATGACGTTGCAAAAGAACTCAGATTTTTACCTTATAAACAAATAGAATAATTTTTTAACAATTCATTGTAGAGCATCAGTTTTTCGATATTTGAAAAGCTGATATTTTTACACGAATTTTGAAAAAAAAAAGAAGGTCCTAGGTCAATTTGGGGCAAAGTTAGCAATTTTTTTTTCAAAAATTCATAGCTCCTTTGTTTATAATAATTAAGAAACGTAACAAGCGCCATTTTAAAGGGGAAGAGTTCAACTTTTAGTGTAAAAAATTTGAAAATGATTGCACTTTCTCAAAACTGTTGGCAAAGATTCTAAAATGAGGCTCGAATCAACTTAGCTCGGAGGTTGTGGAGGGGGAACCCTCAAATCCGCGCATTCAAAAATTGAAACAGCAACTTCAAACTGACCACATGTCATAACTTTGGTGTTTGTTAACCGATTTTGGTGTTTCTTTTTTCAATTTGGGGTACCTTTTTGCGTACGTTAATAATATTCAATCTACGTTACGTTTCTTAATTATTATAAACAAAGGAGCTATGAATTTTTGAAAAAAAATTGCTAACTTTGCCCCAAATTGACCTAGGACCTTCTTTTTTTTTTCAAAATTCGTGTAAAAATATCAGCTTTTCAAATATTGAAAAACCGATGGTCTACAATCAATTGTTAAAAAATTATTCTATTTGTTTATAAGGTAAAAATCTGAGTTCTTTTGCAACGTCATTTTGCAGGTCTGAAAATTAATTTTTTCGATATCTAACAAAGCATTTTGGTAAATCAAGTCTTTCCCTTTCAGGTGGAGGCCGTAGAATCATTGTATTTTGATTTCTCTGGACGTGGTGGGGTTGCAAAAAAAAGGTCTCTGGGATAAATTAATGCCATTTTGCAAAAACTATTTGACGAATCGATTTGAAAATTTTACCAGATATTAAGCACTATGAGAGTCAACTATTTACGCAAGGACAAAACAGTAGATTGTTTTTTACACAAGATATTGTTTATTGAATAAAATTCCGCATTTTGCAATTATCTTAGCAACAATTAACTATATCGACATTTAACAACCGCCATTTTAAAGCTTTCTTAATTTCCTACAAGGTGATTCATTTGATTTATCTGTAAGATAGTTTACTTTTTACTGGCAGGTGAAAAAGTGTGAAAAAACACGTTTTTTCCATTTTTTTGCATTAAAATGGCTGTAAATAAACATATGCAGAAAATCGACCGCAGATTTTATATAGGTTTCATTTATTGACACCTATACTACCTAAAAATCGTGGTCTCTGCCTGGATGAGTCACAGTCCCGGCCAAAACCTCATTTCCCTGGATTAATAAAGCAACTGCTCAATTTCCTCGTCAGTAAGTAAATTTTCAAACATTATGCACAATTTTTTTATTTAACTGACAGGAAAATATAGCATTAATATAACTTAGTACAAATTATTTCGTTTATTTCGAATTAAATCGTTTAAAAAATTTAGATTTTGGTTATTAGTCAATTGCTGTTTGTTCAAATATACCATTTTCTAATATTTTAAATTGAGATACATAACTGAAATAATTCTTCGGGAAACGGACTCCGACGAAATTTCTCGGCCTTTATCTAAAAAAAAGTTTGAAACAACTTACCTCGATTCAGACCACTGTGCGATGGTATCAAAAGCTTTATTTAAGTCACAACATATTATTTCAACTTCTTCGTGACTATCAAATGCTTTTGTTGTATATTGCATTTGATCGGCACATTTCAAAAAACGGTAAATGTCGCTCATACTGAGAAAAAATTCACGTGTTAGTGAAAGAATTCTGACCAACTTTAAAAATGTTCGTCTGTCCGTTCGTCTCACATTCTTTGTAGGCACAATAACTTAAGAAAGAAAAGTCCAATTGTATTATAAGTTAGTGTTAGCTAGAGGAACAATCCTATTGTTTTTTAACAAAATGAATCAGTAGATAAAAAAAGTTATTAATCATTTAACCCTTTCACTGCTCAAAGCGTGTATATGCGCGAAAAATAAATGGGCCCACTGTGCTCCAAGCGCGTTAACTCGCCTGTCGTTTTTAAATTGGTTCAGACTGCTCAAAGCGATTTAACATACGTATATGTACTATTAATACATTTTTATATTTACACAAGTTTCTGTTGTACCTTAATGTTTTTGATAAGAATGTTGTTTTGTTTTTATGTTTATGTTTACTTGCACTGTTTTTAACCATTTTTAAAAAATAAATTATTATTATTGAAACTAGAGCACTTGGTTTTTGTTTTTCTTTCAATTTTATATATAACTAGAGGAAGCATTATGCTCTTCGCCGATTTACTGAGCTTTTTATATAATTGTTACACATTCTATAGGATACTGTTCGCATTTTTCTTGTAAATAATGTTAATTTTTGGACATTCTAAATTTTGTGATACCAACTTTGTTGTGAAAAAAAAATATATGAAAAGAAAAATGACGATGTGAGGGATCAAACCCGGGAGCCTTGGATTGCGAGACGAAACTCTTGCCGCTACACCACCATTTCTTATTACTAAAATTGTTAATGAGAGTAATACATACCATTATAAAATTTATTGTGATTATTAGGAAACACACATTAGTAAAATGTATTAAAAAAAAAATAGTGATAGAAAATAACATTTCGCAAGGTTTCTATTTGTTACAAACCATAAAAAAATGTAAAAAATATTTTTTTAAATTTTAAATTACTAATAACTTTTTTATTTACCAATCTATTTTGTTAAAAAACAATAGGGTTCTTCCTCTAGCTAACACCAAGTTACTCTCCAAATTTCAATACAATCGGATTTTTCTTTCTTGAGTTATCGTGCTTACAAGAAACGTGACGGACGGACAGACGGACATTTTGAAAGTTGTTCAGAATTCGTTCACTAACATAACGATATAAAAATTTTTTCTCTACGAGCGATATTTACTGATTTAGAAATGTGCCGATCAAATACAATATACTCTTCGTTTTTGCGAAGAGTATAATAATAGACTATGCATACAATAAGCCAAATCAAATAGTAACGTAATATCGGATCTGCGTGCTCCAAGGGCGTATACTCGCAAGCGGTCAATTTATTGCGCACTACACGAGAATTACGTGAAACCGCGCTGCGCAGCGAAAGGGTCGTACCAAATGCATGGGTAATTTGTTGTCGACGGAATTGTTGCAAATTCAAGGCATAGAATCCTTAGGTCATTCTCAATGAAAACTGTTATGGATAAAGTTTCAAAATGTCTTTACTTTAAAAATACAGTAGGTCGAATCTCCAAAATTCAAAATTTTAAAAACGCGATTTTACGTATTTTTTTTCGAAATGGTAAATAATTTTAATATTTAATTTGCTTTAAGAATTTAATACTGATGTACAGTGTAACATAGGAAAATACATTATTCTAATATTCATATAAACAAATAAAAGATTCTTACGCAAATAAGAAGAATCCTATTTTTATTCTAATGGAAATCAGCAAAACAAACAAAATACAAATGAGATCGTATGATTCCTTTTCCTGATAATATATTTATAAAAATTACTAAAAATTAAAAAAGTTTGTGTGCATAATAGAAAAAAGTGTATTTTTGTTGGACCTCGGAAAATAAATATACCTTTTTCCTTCTGTTTTAATGATTCTAGGCCACAAAAGCTCTTTAGGGTAAAAAATGTGATTTCGGCATTTTAAGGTAAAATTGACATTTTTATTGCATAATATTTAAAAAACACAGGACAAATTCACATCACGTTGCTATAGTAATAAATAAGGGAAAAAATAATTATATATTTATTTACATAAGTGCACAATATATTATTCATGTAACTGCTTCATATAAATCAATATATAAGTCCTTTTCGATAAAAAATACGTAAATCGCTTTTTTAAAATTTTTAATTTTGGAGCTTCGACCTGCTGTATTTTTAAAATAAAGACATTTTGGAACTTTATCCATAACAGTTTTCATTGAGAATGACCTAAGGATTCTATGCCTTGAATTTGCAACGATTACGTCGACAACAAATTACCCATGCATTTGGTGCAGGGTCCTTTAACAAAAGTTGTCTTCATTTTCATATTTCGTAATTGAATAGAAATCTTGTGAAATGCTATTTCCTATCACTATGTATATAAACATTTTACTAATATATATTTAGACACATTACGACTTTAACATTTATTAAAGTAAGGACTGATTATCTGTGGTGTGTTATTATTATTATTTTTATTAATTCGTGTTTTAATGATGCAGTTTCGTTATAAGACAACCTGCCATATGTTTCTAAAACGTGTTTTGTATAATCCACATTTAAATAACGTGTATAAGAACATAAATATCCTGTTTTGTTTATAAAAGAGTATTATGCTTCATTAAATAATTGTTTTTTTTCCTCAATTCCAGTCAGTTTTTAATTTAATCCAGTCATTATCATTTTTAATAAAATTTAAATTTATTTTCAAACGATCAATCATTTATGATCGCGTGAATAATTTCTAGCACATTTAACTCTTAATCATGTACTAATTTTGCGTTATTTAGACTTTCCTAATTAATTAGTTTATTTATGTTCTTCTTTCCTGATAATATGATTATTTCAATAAATAAATTTGCCAAAATTGCATGACCCACTTTTGGCAACGTAAATTTTCCACTCTTCCACGTGTACTTTAATAACAATTTACTACTGTTCCACAAATTTGGATATAATTATGATTACTATAACATTATAATTTGATAGTTATTGTTTATATTGTGGTGTTTTTTGTTTTCTTCACGAGATAAATTAGACATTCCCCATTCCTAAGGCTAGAGGTGTCTGGGGAAAAACGAGGATAACATGATAACAACTATTTCGTCCTCTGACACTACTATCTGCCCGAGCTGAAATTTGAAGCATAGTCTGAGCATAAAATGTGGACAGTAGAGCAAAAAATGTATTTTAATCAAAAGAGTAGAAGTGGTGGTTTCATTAATCGTTTTTTAATTAATAATAATAATAATAATATTTATTAATTTCAGAAACTGTACAAAGCGCAGTTAAGAAATATTGTCGGTAGAAATACAAAGAAAAATATCACAAATAACATTGTAAAAACATATACACACAAAAAACATGTGAACAGTGAGCAATTGAAAATATTATATAATAAAAAAACTAGAGAAAAGTGGTCACACATTTTGTAAAAATTCGTCAACATTATAGCTGTTTATGCCCAACAAAAGTGATTTTAAAGCCTTTTTAAATTTAAAAAAATGTCATAGATTTAATATGCTCAGGCAAACAGTTAAAAAATTTACAGCCCATGAAAAAAAGACTTTTTTGGTATATAGCCGTTCTGTGTTCTTTTGGTAAAAGGAGATCTTTTTTCCTAGTGCTATATCATTTCTAATCTCGTTAAATTTGATTCTGTTTTTGTAAACAAAACGTGACAACTCATAAATGTAAATAGAGTTCAAGGTAAGAATGTTTAAGCTTTTAAAGGCTTTCCTGCAGGAAGTATTATATCCAAGATTGGCTATTATACGTATTGCCCTTTTTTGCAGTAAAAAAACTCTATTTGCCTCGGATGAGGAACCCCAATGCACTATACCGTACTTTATGCAAGAACGAAAAGAAGCAAAATACAACTGTCTTACTATTGATAGGCTACATTGTTTAGATGTTATTGCCAAGTCATAACATCTTTGACAGTTTTCCACACATATCATGAATGTGATTAGACCATTTAAGGCCACAGTCAATTTTCAAACCAAGCATTTTCGATTCATTGGCATACTTCACGCTTGTAGTAGGAGATAAAAGGATATTAGTGTTGAAGACAATATTAGACTGCAATGTTCTAAAGAGAATACATGTTGTTTTACTTTGGTTAATACACAGTTTATTATTTTCAGTCCACAAAATTACTTTATCATATATAGTTTTTGCACAGTCTTCAGCATCAGCTAGGGTATTAGATTTTATTAAAATGTTCGTATCATCAGCATACGAAACTGTCAAACATGATGGATGTTGAATAAAATTCAGCAGATCATTGATATAAATAATAAAAAAGTGTGGGCCCCAATATAGACCCTTGAGGTACTCCAACGCTGACAATCTGTGAGTCAGATACAACATCCTCAATACAGACCTGCTGATTTCTATTTGCAAGATATGACGCAAACTAATCATGAACAACACCTCTGACTCCATATATCTCAAGTTTTGTCAGTAATATAGAGTGATCTACACACTCAAAAGCCCTTGAAAAATCTATAAAGAGTCCCAGAGCTATTTGTCCTTTGTCCATGGACGTTACAATACCATTTACAAAATCACTTAAAGCAGTGTCTATGCTTTTTTCTTTTGTAAAACCATGTTGACTGGGAGAAAGCTTATTATGCATCATTAAAAAACTTATTAGCTGAGAGTTTACTGCAGACTCAAAAACTTTTGACATACCAGGAGAAAGGCTAATGCCCCTATAATTCTCAAACAAGTTTGGGTCACCTTTTTTAAACAATGGAATAACTTTTGACAATTTTGAATCCGATGGATACATTCCCTGCTCAAGAGACAGATTTATCAGATAAGTTAAAGGTTTAATGATATATGTATATAATTACCTTGTCGTCTTTGAACAAATACATGGACCCGCGACATGGGCGGGTAACATAGCGAGTATTTTTCCGATCAAAATAAAGCAACAATTCTGTAGGAAAAAATCTAGTTCCAGATCTCGTTAAAATACATAGGTACGTGTACCAAATTTCAAGTCAATATCTTAAACGGTTCCAGAGTAATCATGTGCACAAAAAAAGTTACAGACTGACAAGGCAGAAATTCTTTTTTCGCACATTTAATTTTATAAATATATTGTATGATATTTTTTTAAAGGTTTTATGTTTTGTAAGGTGTTTATTACTGCTTATATATATGTGACAGTACATTGTACGATAAGCTGAATAAAGTATTGTTATAGTCACACGATTTTTTTTTTGCAATTGCAGCACAGCATATATCATATTTATGTAAAATGAAATTATTTTTTTGACTAGAGGAATTTCTAACAATTCTAAATAGCGGCTTGTATATCAGTATATACGTTGAAGCTATGTAATTTGAGATGAGGACAGGGTCGTTTCGTTGAACAAAATTTACAAAATATTGTTATATGATCAAAAAGTATAATTAAATATATATTGTATAATTATATCAGTGGCGGCTGGTGACATTTCAATATTTTTTTTCTCGTCTGTGGCGCATGAGACCCGTACGAAACATGGGAAATAACATCTAGAGAAGCACTTCTCTAAAAAATTTTGAAAAAGCAGTTTACAAAACATTTTTGAAAATTTGGTAGCCCCTGGGTCTAGGGACTCCTGTTTATTTTTTATTTTTTTTTGTCATATGCATTTGACTTTTCATAAAAATACAACAATACGTTCTGGAGTTTATGAAAATATTTTCATTATTAACTGATTTATCTCAGTTAGTAATGAAAATATTTTCATAAACTCTCAAAACTTATTGTTGTATTTTTATGAAAAGTCAAATGCATATGACAAAAAAAAATAAATACTAAACAGGAGTCTCTAGATCCAGGGGAGGCTACCGAATTTTCAAAAATTTTTTCGCAAACTGCTTTTTCAAAATTTTTTAGGGGTTATTAGAGAAGTGCTTCTCTAGATGTTATTTCCCATATTTCGTACAGGTCCCATGCGCCACAGACGAGAAAAAAAATATTGAAATGTCACCAGCCGCCATTGGTATATATCATATTAAAAAAAGTTCTAATCATCACATGCAACAACAAATTGGTTTTGAAAATAAAAAGGCGGTTTCAACCCCCCCCCCCCCCCCCCATTGACCGGACTATTCGATTATTCCTTTATCTAACAGCGCATGGTCACACATCTGACGTGGCGATGGGCGCGAATTCAAAATTTCTTAATTCAAATAATTAATTTCACTATTAAAATGACTTTAGATTGTAAAATAAAAAAATACGGGTTAAATAAAATTTAATAAAGTACTTGAATATAAAATTTTGAAAAAATGCTCAACGACCCTGTTACGTAGTGGATATACCATCCTTTGCAGGGGATGTAAGGCAGTTGGTCCCTTGTTTATAAAATGTTAGGAAAATACCTACTCTTTGACAGAGAAGAGGTTTGGCAAAATATCCAGGTTGGGGGTAGCTTGTCTCCTGGCATCGCTGATAGGCAATAGGCCGATAAATAAATAGATAAAAAAATAAAAATAATTGGTTGAAACAGAAAATATACCGGAAAATGGTATGTACTCTATGGTTGTTCACTTGTGTATCAGGTTAAAAAACATAATAAAGGTACCAACAGTTAGCCCCAGGTATGGACAAGAGAATAACCCTATAGGGGTTTGGTTTTTTACTTTTGAATAGGGAACCCTAAAAAGTCTGATTTGTTTTAAATAAAAATCATAACTTTTGCCAAAATATATCTATCTAAACATGACTAGAATAACTTATGTTTAGATAGACATGTTTTGCAAAAATAATCAGGAATGTGAATCAATATTTCTGGTATTTCAAAGTTCAAATTATCACGATGCAAATAATTATTTACAATCCATGTTGGTAATCATTTGTAATTATGTAAACAAACATAATATCTAATTAATTGTACATCGTAGAAATTGTTTACTTACAGGTTTTGTTATGTCTATATATATTCTGGTAATTTTGGTGTAATTTTAACGCTTCAAGGAAATTCACTTTCACTTACCTTTACCCAGTTAAATTTACAGAAAAAAAAAACTGCCATAATTTTTTTTTAACATCAATATATAACAAAATTAAGCGTCACAACATTATCCAGCAAAATATACAAACACTCTATTCATTCTTCCTTCGTTAAAAATAAATTGGGGTAAAATCGTAAGCCTTCTATAGAATCGTCTCGGCAACATTTTCCATATTTCTCGGTTGTTAGTAATCTCTCCTTGGCCAGCGTCACAGAAATGCCGAGCTTCTGAGACAGCTCTTCAGCTGACAGAGAATTGTGATCTTCTATCTAAAAAAGATAGTTAATTGTACTAACAGAAAACTTGTATTAGTCTGAGCGACACAACAGCAAATGCACACAAATAATTAAAATGTTTAGATAGATAGATATTTATTGGTCACTAAAAAATAATACATGATTTTGTACGTGTGACAAGTCAAATATGTTGTTAATATACACAGAAGCATAATATACAACAAAGATAAATAATCTACAGAAAATGTATAAAACGACAAAGACGAAAAATAACTATCTAAATAATCCTTTACAGAATAGTAAACATTGTCAATTAAGAAATCTTTAGTTACTCTCTTAAATTTATTTTCATTTTGGTTGTTTGTTATATGGTTTGGTAACTTATTGTACATAGTAATACATCTATGGAATGGAGAATGTTTAAAAGAAGTGGTTGTGTGACTTAGAATGTACCAGGGTGTATTAAATAGGTGATGCGACGACAACCCTCACAGTGGCTTCATAAGTGCTTACTTTGTACATAATGTAATAGATGGCAGGACCAACAAGTGCTCTCATTACTTACGCATAGATAGATAATTTTACAGGTTCTGTGCATACGTGCATACTAGAGTTGGGCGATTCGACTCTTTTTAAGGATTCGTACCAAATGAATCCGTATCAAGAAAAGATTCGTATCGAGAGATTCGTACGATTCGTATCACTGATTCCATGATACTAAATAGTATCATGTACCGATTCGTACCATTCGTACTATTCGTATGTTTCGTACCACTGATTCCATGATACGAAACAGTATCACATACTGATTCGTACCAGTACCCACACTTCCACTCCACAGTGTTCCGCATAGATTATAGAATATTATATGTGGTGTTAGTTGGGGCCAGAGTATTATAATGTTATATTAACCGTACAGTTTAAATTTTTAGGACTTCGAGCACCTTTTATTACATTAATAATTTCGTCGTCGTCATTAGACATCAGTAAAAAGATAGATAGATAGCGTTTATTTAACCATATTATATACATATTTCTACATTTGTAGAAAGTCAACTAAACAAAAAACAATAACAAAAAAGTAAAAAAATGGTAATATATCACAGATTGTGTAATCAATACGTTGCGTATAAAATGAATGCTATCTTGCAGTAGGTACATTGATAATAATCAAATATTTCGAATATATCCATCATATTACATATAAAAACAGGGAATTTTTTCAATTATGAGATTATGAGTATTTTAAAATCTGAAATCTCCAGTTTAAACGCGCGGTCTCCATTTGAAGTTTAAACCTTATACAGCTGACCGAGTATTGCATCGCAATACCGGTACCGAAATTCCATATTCGTACCAATCGTATCGGTGAAACGAAATGTATCAATCGTATCGGCGATACGAAATGTACGAATCTTTTATTTTTGTGGGATTCGTACCATTCGTACCACTGCAAGGATTCGTACCAATGATACGAATCATACGAGTACTACCCACCTCTAGTGCATACAGTGTTGCATACATTCCCGGCCTTTTGTTTTTGTTTAGTGAAACAAGAGTCCAGTGACATCTGACATTAAGTGTCGCCACAGCTAACCTCAAAAATATATATTTCTTAAGATTTACAAGTATTACGTAGCTATTATTAAAATTTCTGCCTAGTTCCTGTACTTTCAACTAAAATTAAGTTCAACGTAATGTGTATGAAGTTTTAAATAGTTTGTCACAATAAAATAAGACACTTTTTGCAGGTTAGGAATCTAACCTATAATTAGCAGTCTATTTTTATTAATCAACAATATTGAAAAATTATTTGCGTGAATTTTTACATATTTGCTTGGAGCCAGTATGGCTCCAAGCTAAAAATGCCTATACGAACATTAAAAATGAGAACAAACGAAAAAAACCTTAAAATTTAAGGTTATGTTAGTGATACGATGCACATGCTCAGGTAATTGTAGGACCTTATTGCTCGCGCCATCTACTAAAGTAAATAGAAAACATGCACTTATGAAGCCATTATTATAATAGAAAAGTGCAGTACGTCGGACCACCTATTTAATACACCTTGGAATGTACAGAGTATTACCACAGGAACTACCAGAAGCGGCACTCTTAGCACCACCTTTGATGTTTTTTTGTGACCTTCGCCATTTTTTTGTTGGTAATAGACCGAATGCATGTAGGCGGCGTCAGAGTTGCGTTTGGGTACTGCAACATAACCTCATTTTCTGTGCATCTTTGTTTACTACTTCTTTAAAAATACCAAGCAATTGTGTGCCTCAATGCACTTTCTATTATAGAAAAAATAAAAATTTAAAGTTTCACCAGTTTCCAGTATGCAGCAGTTTTAGAAAAAAGTGGATAGTTGCTTTCAAATTACAAAAAAGCCCATCTAGTGTGTTCAAAACATTTCACAGACCGAATGCATGTAGGCGGCGTAAGAGTCGCGTTTGGGTACTGCAACATAACCTCATTTTCTGTGCATCTTTGTTTACTATTTCTTTAAAAATGCCAAGCTTTTCTTTTAGTTCAACTAAACTATCCATTTTCTGTAGGTTTCAAACAAACAAACTTATTTCAACACATCAAAACTACAAAGCACAGAACACAATGAATAGAGTACCCAAAGGCAATCGGTTAGTGATGGGCTGCTAAATAGCAGTCTGCTATTTTTTAACTGCTATTTGCTTCATAGCAGTAGCAACTGTTACGAGCTCTGATAAATAGCTGCTATTTTTTAGCAGGTTGAAATCACTAGCTGAGTGCCAACGCGCCTTTGCAGCAACACAAGCAGGCTGCGTCGGCCCAATAGCAGTGATAGCACAAGCAGTGCATGCACATTCGTTCCGCTACAGCGAGCAGCCGCCAAGCGGGTCCACAGTGTAGCACTTAGGAAGGGAATATGTAATTCATGTAAAACTATTTTATTTTAACAATATTTAACACATGATTATGTTCGTCTGCTCAAATATTTTAGAGGAATATAAAAAATAAACTAATAAATGTTATACAAATAATTTATATTTCTTTTGAAACTAATCATATTTAACTATCCATACAGCGATTGCGTTTTTTTTAAATTTAATAAATAATTTTAATTTTTTGTTATCTGTTAATACGCGCCATTTAGCCAAAACAACTAATGCTGTGAAATAGCTGCTATTAAAATAGCAGCTATTTTTAACTGCTAAATGAAAATAGCAGTAGCAGAAGTAGCTGCTACACAAAAATAGCTGGTTCGACCCATCATTACGATCGGTAACCGCCTGACGGCGAAATATTTTACTAAACCTATGCATTCCTCCTATTTTGGCGGGAAATTTAAACAGTATGTTTATAAACAACCTTTACACAGGCTGAATACAATTACGTTATTCGAAGAATTCTATTTATAATGGGTATTAAAACTATTAAAGTAAACTGAATCAAATTATCTCTACGAACAATTGTATTCTTAATATGAAGTCACAAAATGTATTGAAATCAATACAATGTCTCGCCTGAGAAAATCTAAGTTCTTTTACTTGCCAAATCCCCACGACTGCATGCTTCCAACCACAATATGGACTTTAAAAGAAGAAAGGTTTACAATTACTTGGAAATATCTTATAATTTACATCAATAATAAAATACCTTTGGGGATCCTTAGGAAACCTAAATAAACTAATGTCTTTTCCTGTCATATTACTTGGACATTCCTTAACAGCACAAACGGTTCTACCTCGTTTACTCATATCGCTAATAAAAATGACTACTAACAACACTTTCCCGCTATGATCTTTTACGTATTCACAGCACAATAAAATTAAAACCTTTTAAGAATTTATTTCGATATTATGTCAAAGACTGTCATTTACAGCACTTTTCTAAAATCACCGTTGGGCGGTGGATGAAATACGAAGCTGATTGGCTATGTTTTTCAAAATAGCCAATCATATAATATTATTGTTTACCCGTGCGCTCCGCCGGTGAATTTAGAAGTCTGCGGTTATTGCTACTGCTGCTAGTGTTAAAACAATAAATGAACTGACGGATGTACCAACAACAAAATGGCGGCAATGGAATTTTGGCGGGAAACCCAAGGGTCGTTTCTGGTAGTTCTCTTTTTTGTGGTATTACCATATCGAGTATTGTGAGAATGATTATTAAGTGTTTCAAAATCATTTTCATTTTTATAAACGTGCATTATGCACTTCAATATGAATCTTGATGGAACTGTCAATATTTTTTATCTTTAAACACTTTTCAATAGATCTCTGAAGGGCTGAAGTTAAAAAATTAATCTAATGAATCTTTTTTGAGCAATGAATACCCTAAGCAAGTCATTGCCTCCGCACCCAAGAAACAATATTATTTGCTATATGACTGTAGGCCAAAGCGTAATAGATGTTTAATACTCCTTCAGTGTTTACGCAAGATTTCAATTGCATTATAGCATAGAATGTTGAATTTAATTTAGAACAAACATGTTCAATGTGCCTATTCCAGTTCAGTTTATCATCTAGCCATAAACCTAGGAATTCTGATGTCTGCGAGAGCGTTAGATTATTTTCGGATATAAAGGTTTGTGGTAAAGGGGATCTTAGATGAAAATTCATATATACGGTCTCTTTCTTATTTAAGATTAAATGATTGCGCTGACACCAAGCCTCTAATTCATCACAAGTGACTGCAATATATTCTTCTGGTTGTTTTGCAGATAACGTAATTGTGATATCATCTGCATACATTATAACCATACCATTTGTAATATGTTGGTAAATCATTACGTATAACACAAATAAGAGTGGCCCCAAAACTGATCCTTGGGGGACACCCATTTCAACTTTTCTTGTATCAGATACCGCTTCACTGCAATTAACCAACATCCTCCAACATGTATGACATAATCCAATTTAGTAAGTTTCCACGAATGTCCATGGCATATAGCTTGGTCTCCATATAAATCTGATATCAACTGTGTTGAAAGCCGGAGAAAAGTCAAACATGAGCGATATTACTGATTTTCTTTTATCTAATTCTTTATAAACAAAATTTAGTAAATGGTAGGCTACCACCTCTTTTCTCTGAACCCATGCTGATAAGGTGCAAATACCTTTTGCTTATATAAATAATTTATAACATATAATTAATAACATTACAAACAGGTTTTTCTGCAAACTTTGATAGACGTGAGATTTGTCTGTAGTTTTCAATATCACGTGGGTTTTCTTTTTTATAAATCAGTAAAAATCGATAAAATTAGATTCTCTCTGTTATAACAGTTTTGATTATTAATCTCATCCTGGTTAAGGGGTGGAGTAGCATTAGCTAAACTTCGCCAGGACGTTAAAATAAATAAGGCAATTAAAATTAAAATAAAATATGTTGTTTGACATAAAATTGAATTTGAAAAATACTGCAACTTTACATAGACAGGGGAAAACGAGTCTGACACAGACGATCACGATTAGTAGTGATGAGATGTAGTGACCTCAGACAATTTAATTACTTCAATTAATGTTTTCAGTGTTTATACATTTGTAAATTTGTCCTACCTTTTGATTTGATAAAACTGTAATTAAATATTCTAAATATTGCTTGGTGCCAAAATGTGAATCAATGTCCAATTTTATTAAACTCCTGTCAAAAATAAATAAATAATCTGACATCACTACATGTTGTCACTGCATATAATGACATCAGACTTGTTTGACCGCATAGGTAGAATTGCAGTGTTTCAAATTTAAGTTTATGTAAAAAGTAACACATTTCAATTAAATTAATAGTTAAAACTGTGTTATATTTTAGAATAGGCTAGAACATTACCGTAATTATGTCAAGTATTTTGCATCAGCAGATATTCTCAGGTAGTGTTAGTTACCTAATTAAAATATGGGGCTGGAACACTCATGCATCCAGAAATAAGTGCGTCAGAAAAAAATGTTTTGGTGCCCAAAATTTTCATTAAGAATAGCAGTTTCAAAAGCAAAAATTCAATATGACTGCTAAAATCAGGACCATTAAAAAATATATAAACATCAATTATAAAGCAACTTTATTCACGAAAAATCTGAAACTGGGCCTAGAATGACTTCTAAAAATCTAACAACTTCAAATTTTTCACAAAAGTAGTACTATCGTGTCTTGATGAGGATGCCATTATGACTGTTTAATTTTTATTCAAAGTTAATAAGTTTGATGAAAATCATATTTTGATAATTAATTATGCACCACTGAGTCTTCTAGTTAATTTATGAGCATCTATATTTTGTATCATTTATATAAAATAATCATATAATTGACGTAGATTAAAAATATGACAGGATATACAACACTGGGGTACTCTTATTTTGATACTTAGCATTTATAAATTCTGATTATTAAAGCCTGACTATGTGTGTATGTCAATAGTAAGAGCCGTAAACAGAGGGAGGATAGCTAGTTCCCTATGCTGCAACTTTCGCCACTTGCCGGCAAAGCTGTGAGTCACAACGAGACCTAAATCTGTTGTTTACGTTTCTGACGTGTGTTTAGTGGTGTGATTATTAAGTTTTGTCTACTTATTTACTGGTTTTTCTTTGTAAATCTCGTATGTACATTTTTGTGTGAGTTTTATACGTTTCTTTGAGTTATAAAAACATTCTTGATTAGTGAAATTGTATGTAGAAACAGGGACATACTATGGCTTGCACTATTTTGGACCTTTATGGGATTTAAAAGACAATTATTATTAGTGTTCTATGGTGATTGTGTATATATTATACAAGGTAAAAGAATGCATTAGATTTATATATTGTTATTATTCAGATAGAAGTGAAGAAAAATGCCGGGAACAAAGTGTGCAGTGTATGATTGTAATGACACGTTTTGTACAAAGTAATCTACTGATCAAAATATTATTTTCCATGTTCTTCCAAAACCCAAAAATCCAGTGAATGAATAAACAGGTGCAAAAGGCAGGATAAATTGAACCCAGAAGTTGGATTTGTTCCATTTATTTTATGGAGACTGACTATGAACGAGACTTGCAATATGAATTACTAGGTAAAAATGTGTTTTTTTTACATTACTTTTCTAAGATGTTTTGTTATACTGGGTATTAATTTTTATAATACATATTTTTCATAATAATTTACTATTTTGTTTACATCATTTATCAGATTTTTTTGTGAATATCAGGAATTTAAAAGCAAATCAGGTTAAAGCAATGAAGAGGAAAAAATACAGATTCTAATTCAAGCAGAAAAAAAAATTGGAAAATTAAGTACAATAAACCAAATAATCAACAATATATTATAATTTGAAATTGATAGGAAAGGAAAAAATTTCTACATTCTTGACATTTTCCACACACGATTAGTTCACAATATTTATATACAAAGAATACTGAAAATGTTGTATGCCTCAATTATTTCAATAAATTGTGCGTGTGCGCTAATATTATTAAAAGAATATGCATTTTAAACGGCAGCACGCAGGAATAGGGCACGTGGCTAGAAAAAGGATCTAATGAGAGCAAGCGAGAGCGAAGCAACTAGGCTATTTTTTTTATCGTATAACACATCCTACTCGTGCCACCTGCTTTCCCCACCACATGTGCGTGGGCAGCTACTGCGGGAAATGTAAAGAATTATTTGACTCGCTTTGAAAGTAAAATGGGTTAAATAATTTCAGTTATTAAAGCACGTAATAATATTACCTATACTGAACAGAGCCAACTACATCCTTCCTTTGAATAAATGGTACTGAAATTTTTAATAGCAATGATGTATGTGTTTTCTTGATAGCGCGTCATTATTTGCTCCCTCTACTAGAGCACTGGTACACGCTTTTATTGTAGGCGGTCTGTCAAGCCGTTGAAACTATGCCTGTCACCCAAATCCAAAATCTTCCGATACTGTATTTCATTGCTAACCGTATATAAGTTTTTTTTCTTTTTAAATAAATATATCGGTTTTGTGCAGAGATGGGTCAAGGAAACTTTCCAGGAAATTTTGGGAAGTTTCCGGAACGGAGTTTTGATCAAAATGAAAGTTTCTTTTAAAATATTTGAATATTCCGAAAGTTTCCAAAACTCCGGGAAAGTTTCCAAATTTTTCACGAATATTTACAGTTGTTCTCATAAATTTGAAATTGTTGTTGATATTCTTTCGAAATTATCAAAAATTAATCGGATGTTTGATGACGTGGGGTTTCATATGGTCACCGCTCGGATTATTACTATTGGCATTGGCACAGAATTTCTCTAATTTCGTGCTATTGGTTATGATCAAGGATGAGTTGACAGACATATGATAAGGTACGTTTATTTGTTTACCCGCACTATCGCTTCTCGATGAATAATATCTAGCATTTTTTTTGTTACATTAAAAACGAAAATGAGTAAAAAGAAATATACTTTTATTTTTTTACAAATTATAAGATATTTAATAGTTTTAGTGTTATTTTAATAAAATTATAATGAATGTTATGTTGTATTATAGTGGATGGTTTAATTTATTTTGATATTATTTTCTTGTTATTATTTTTTTAAGTGTTAAAATTTAAAATTAAATAAACATTTATTTATTATTTTATTTATTTGTTTTACACTTTTAATTCAATATAACTATAATATGAGATTTAGATGTTATTTCTGTCTTGCCTTCTACATTTCCGTTTCTGCACAAAATAGGAGTTACGACTTACATATGACATTTACATATATTTTTAATTTTATAATCCACATATTTATCACATTCTATATATTATCTTATTTATATTTAATTATTTAATAATTCAAACAAAACAAATTACTGGGTAACCACCCAATTGCTCCATATTCTTCATATAGCACAGGGCACATATAGCGGGTGTCATATAATATCAGTTATTTGGTAAAAGTCTGTAAAAGTAATGTAAATAATATATTTATATGCACTTATTTGGTATCAAAATGGAGCTTAAATCATTACGAATCAGATTTCACTATAAAATAGACTCTGAATATTCCCAATGGAAAGTTTCCAGGAAAGCTTCTTGGAAACTTTCGGAGTAATCAAAACTCCGGGAGTTTACCCATCTCTGGTTTTGTGTACATTTTTGTGATTTTTCTTTACATGCTCTCAACATCAATCCACCTAAATTTTACAAAAATCTTATAAAATATTTGAAAAGGCTAGCCAAAAAACATTCATATTTTGTTTGATTGCAAGTTATAACGAAACTAACAAAACCATTTGCGAAAGGCAATTTTTAGTCATTGACACCTCCATCAAGAAACATAAAGTGCTACCATCTCAACAATTTTTTTACTCTTTTTACAAATACTTCACTGAGTAATTAAACTACAATATGTCTTTACATTTTTTGCCGTGTACCTTGAATTCTTATATCTCTCTGTTTTGTTTATTTATTTTAATTACTTAGTTTATAAGATTTTAAATTTAGAATGTTTATTATTATTATGCTTGTCTATTAATTAGTGCTAACTTTCTATGTTGTCAACTAGTTTACCTAAACGATGACGTCAATATCTTTATATGATATGTCAAGCAAGTTATTATTATTATTATATACATGTGGTTATAGAAATAAATGATGCACATTTTATTTATACATATCTGCTAATTAAAATGTCTTATCAAATCTAAAATGTCTTATCAAATGACCAAAATATTAACTCCAACACGAGCTTAGATAAGAACAAACGAAGAAATTATTGAAAATGCATTACAAGTAAATAGGTAAAAGTTATCAACAACAAAGATAGGCAACAATGTATAACTATGTTAAATTTGAAAATAAATTCATATTTTCTGTTAACACAGTTCAAATTTAAAAGGCTTTAGCTTGTTTTTATTTTGTAGCTTTTCATAGAGAAAAAAATGTGTCATCCACTTCTATACCAATAGGGCCTAGAGTTTACTAAATTGAAACAAAGAGTGTCAAGTGATTCATAATCACGGAAACAGCTTAGGTCGCATTTGTAAACACATGCAAATGCAAATATAATATGGCAAAATATTCTACATAAAATACTGTCTATAGATGGTAAAAAGAATAATATCAACATTGTCTTCATCACATAATAGGCTGGCGGTACATGATCAGTCAGGTGCAACGTTTTTAAAATGCATGCCAATCATATATATGAATGAAATTACCATGAATATGCCAGAAATGCAAATTTTAGGCAGTCGTCGCGTGCACAAGGGGGTGCAAATCGTTTTTTTTTTGTTTCTTTTTTTTGGGTTTTATTTATTTATTTTTTTTAATGCATGCCAATAGTGCCAAACGAAAAGCCGTGAAAAAGAATCCAACGGAAATTCATTGGCATGCAGTTTCCCCGCTCAAAACAACTGTTAATGTGCACATTAAATCGTAAAATTTTTTGGTGTTCTTGATTTTGGATTTTTTTTTCAAGGCTTTTCGTTTGGCACTATTGGCATCCATTAAAAACAATAAATAAATAAAACCCAAAAAAAAGAAACAAAAAAAACCGATTTGCACCTCTTTGTGCACGCGACGACTGCCTAAAATTTGCATTTCTGGCATATTCATGGTAATTTCATTCATATATATGATTGGCATGCATTTTAAAAACGTTGCACCTGACTGGTCATGTACCGCCAGTCTATAAGAAAAAATAACTCTATAAGTATATCATTTTCATGTATGGTTTGATTCACGTAATTTAATTATGGATAATAGATGATAGGCAGATTTATAAATTACATAGTACAGTACGTCATGTCATAAATTAATTAACATCTAGCCTCCTAATAGCCGTCACTTTATACATGAACCTAAGATCCGACCTAAAATTTTCCAATGAGATTCTCTTTATTTTGGCGTAAAAAATAAGTTCTCAAAAGCCCATAAAGCCAACTGGATGGCTACAAAAGTTACAGGTCAAAGGTCACTAAAATCAGTTTTTTCAAATATCTCGTAAATTATCAGTTTTATGTTAATTTTGGCTAATATAAAATTTGTTTGTGAGATAAATCGTCGTCTATCTCACGAAGTGTAGTATCTCAAAAAAATCGAAATTTGATATAGGTCGGCAAATATACTTCATTTGACATGTTCTTGCATCTCACAAACTCTCGTCAGTCAAGCGCATATACTATGCGAGAATGGGTACATGTAGACGTTGGTGCATCTCAATTTAGTTACAATTAATTCCTCACGAACTGACGCATCTTGACTTAGGTTATATCGTGAGTTTCATTTTATCCATTCTAGCTCTCAACATTATAGTACCTAGTCAAAAATAAGCCAACGCAAATATTTTTTAAATCGAGTCATATTCATAGTGAATACAGTTCTATAACACTGAAACGAAAGTTAGATAACTTAAAAAACATGCAACTGTCAATTTTAAATTCTGAACCCATAAAGATTTCCAAGGACAAGTATAACGATTTCATGGCGCTTTGTAACGGTGCCACACCTGTAATTAGAATCTTAGAACATGCACAATTTTATAAAAATCTGCCACGTCACGATGGGTACATGAATAACTTGTAGCTACTTATTTCTGAAGTATGTAACAGTTGAGTTTGTTTTTAATACAGAACTATTTTATTGTAGAGTTTTTAATAATTTTGTATCGGATTTTTTTTACTTTTTTATGCACAATGATAGACGATAGATACTAAAATGCTATTATTTCGTTCAAAACTCATAATTTTTGTTTTTTTACGAATGAAATGTTAATTGTGTTGTATATTTACGAATGTATCTTTATTTTCAGCAATAAAATGCTAATCACATAAGTTGACGTAACTCACTGTATTTAGAAAGTTTCATTTTTTATCTCTCATGTAATGCCGTATCTCGCTTCCAAATTTTTTCTGAAAATTTGGAAATACGCACTCTTAATATAGACCTCATGCCAGTAATAACATATTCCAGTACACAACATAAGCAAAAAAAAACAAAAAAAGGCAAATTTTATACGTTTATTATTCATTTTAAAAACCACCAAAACTTAAAACAGCTCTAGCGCTAAATCACGAAAACTGAGATACGACACTTCGTGAGATAGACGACGAAATCTGCATAAAAAAGGTTCTATACAAAATTTACATAGAACCAATTGTCTTTTTTACATGTTGTCCCCTGTAAGACTAATTCATGGGTTACAAGTTATATTATAATTTTGTTGATTAATGTTCGTCTTTGATGACTTCTTATTCTTCATATCCGTCTGTCTCTTCTATTTCTCGGCCCAATGTCTCAAAAATTATTGGTTCTACGCAAATTTTGTATATATATGCACATTTATCTCACGAATAAATTTTATAATAGCCAAAATTAATGTAAAACCGATAATTTACGAGATATTTGAGAAAAACTGATTTTCGTGACCTTTGACCTTCTGTAACTCTTGTAGCCTCCAGTTGGCTTTATGGACTTTTGAGAAATTATTTATGAAGCCAAAATAAGGAGAATCCCGCTGGAAAATCTGCGGTTGGATTTTTTTAGACGTTTAGAGTTTTTTTTTGTATAAAGTGACTAGGCTATAAGTATATCGCAAACATATAAAGCTACACACACTAACAATACAATATAAAAAATAATAAATCGAAATCAAAATGATTCAATGATTTGAAAACACACTAGCTCTTAGTTCTCTGGTATCAGAGATATCTTTGATGATTTTTTTGAATTCAACAATATTGTTTATGGTTCTTATTTCTTCTGGAGCATTCGATACAATTTTATGCTCTGATAATAACATCTCTTTTCCAATAATGACGAACTGTGGAGAGGAATAGCAAAATTGGTTCTTTGCCGTGTATGTCTATGGTCATTTAATGCGCTTGAAAATAAACTTCGATTACTCTGAACAAAACACAAATCATTCCTTTATGTAGCCACAATAGACACATGATAAAGTTAATAGATTCAGCTGAAAAACCTTTGACAAGATTGGCTATACCTTCGATCAGCTATTACTCTTATTGCCCTTTTTCATATAACAAAAATGGACTGAATTTGTAAGATGCTCCAAGAAATTATACCATATTTCATTATTGAATAAAAATTTCCATAATAAGCATCATATAGAGTATTCTTGCTTATTATTATCTTTTTTTAGTTCCTTGAATGCATAGCAAGACTTAATTATCACCTAGTTCTTGAATATAGCTCTGTCAATTGAGATGTTCATCAATGATAATACCTAGCTCAATATTTTCACTATCCAGTTTCAATAGTTGGATAATTATTACTATTTCTAGAGTGTCTAAATGTAAGACAGTTAATTTTAGATGTATTTAAAATAATGGAATTATTTTCAAACCATTTAGAAACTTTTGTAAAATTCATTTCACTAGTCTTATCACACCTTCTAAATATATGACAGTTATTAAAATAAGTATCATTTGCGTCATTGGCTAAAAAAGTACCTCACAATCTACTATAATATTTGCCGGTTCATTTAGAAAGAAGAAAGTAAAAACCCTAACATAGTGCTTTGTGGTACACCCAACGTAATGGGTTTTGATGATGATTTGTATTTAAACTCCTGATATGAAATGGACACTTTTTGTTATATATACAGTAAATATGATTGGAACCAGTTATGTTCTATACCGTGTATTCCATAATTTGTGGTTGCAAAGGTTTTTAAATGAATCTAAGTACTTACTAAAAGAGCCGTGGCTTCTGCGATAGTTTCACCATCCAACGAACTCAACTGTAGCACCATAACTCCAGAATTAAACTGATACAACTTTAAGGGCAAGCCCAATGATTCCATAACACGACACGCATTAAGTATATCTTCGGGAGATAACAGTTCTAAACTCCTTGCTCTATTTACTCGACAAAAGACGTCAGTTAGGGCCATCATTCCACCCATTTCCTCCACATGGCTCAATAGGAAGTCGGCGATCTGCGTAGCTAAGCTTCTGTAATATTGGTTGTCAGATTTGTAGGAGTCTCTAGTCACAGGATCGTCGATACCCAGGCTTAACAGGTAGGATTTGAATCGTACAGTTTCGTCTTCCGTTATGTCACCCTGTTTCTCCTAAAACATCAATACCTACAATGAACTAGAGATAAGACATGCCAGGGGCTTGCATTTACACTAAAAACACACAAGATTTGTTTGTCAGAAGAATACAAATTTGAAGTAAAATTGCTCAATTAAAATCTATGTTCATACCTTAATTTTTGTAGATATAGTCCGAGATAGTCTCACCATGTCCTTAGCCATCTCCATGAGTTTGCTAAGATCTTGAAAAGCCACCGTGATGCTCTCATCAGTCGCCTTTTGCTTCTCTTGTAAACTCCTTTCGATGCCAACTATTCCCGTCCGTAATTTTATAGTAGGCAACTGAGGCTTGATAGGTGATTCAGGACTCGGTGGTTCCCAAAGCTTTTTTTGTAAAAGATCATTCAAAACACCAACGACGTTGCTAGTATAGCCATCTCGGAAAGATAACTTTATGAAACTGTAGTAGCTTGTCATCTGGGGTCCTTCTACTTGTTCTAAAATTAAAGTAATAAAAATGCTGCTAATTATTTGTTGAGTTATTTTTCACACATTATTATTACAAATTATTTACCAAAAGTTTCTGATAAATGCAGTACCAGCTTCCGTGATCGACTGAAACTAAAAGCACTAGGTGATTCCTCCTCCACAAATAATACCAGATCGAGGTTCAGAGCTAAGCATGTTTGTCCTCGGGCTATAGCCCCTGGTCGGCCCCATAATGCCCTGTGTGTGGTAATGATTAATTCACCACCCTCAAACGATGTCTGAAATTGAACATTTCACTTCCATGGGAATTGAGTATTAAAAACATACGTACTTTTTGATGGCCATCATATATCCTAACATTATTTTCAACAGCTATTGTAGATTCACCATCTAACAAAATCGGACTAGTATATTTAAGACGATTCATAATTTAAAATCAATTATCAATAAAATAAACACGACATAATTGACATCTGTCAAAATACACGTAACCTCTAAATTCTTCTTCTTCTTACTTCTACGACCTCATGCCACTGATGACAGATAATAATTAGCACACTCGAATAGACAGTCAATCAGAAAAGAGAAACTTCCGTGCACTATTTCATCCTTTTTTTCGCCTGTGTAGATACGGTTCGCGTTTCCTTCAGCCAATCAGATATCGTCAGGACAAGGACATCGTAGTGTACATAAGTTTCTCTTTCCGTAAAGACATGTTATAGTGGTTTCGAACCTAAAGCGTGAGTGCGCCTTCCAGTTTTTTATTAATTTCGATGCCCAATTTGTTTACATGAATCTGTGAATTTGCTATTGGCATGTGTCAATTCTTAACACGAAGAAGAAGATTACGTGCAACCAAAAATTTACCGACGTGTAGGTGTTTACTTAAAAGAGTTAAAAGTACAGGAGAAAGATATTTCGGTAATAAGGAAATGTAAGTCTAAAAACTTAAGCTTTTGAGAACGAGCCTTATTTTATTTTTCTTTCTAGGTAGGAGAAACCCCAGTTGTAAACACTGAATTATTTTATCAAACATCTATAACTTGTTTTTAGTAGGTAGTTATATATGTTAAAGGATTTTCTGCATCACATATTCTTGGAAAAATGTCTTGTTCGGCGATCTATATACTCGACGTGAAAGGTAAAGTTTTGATATCACGTAACTATCGTGGTGACATAGACCTTGGCGTAATAGAAAAGTTTATGCCACTTTTAATGGAAAAAGAGGAGGAAGGTCTTCTCACTCCTATTCTACAAACGACTGACTGTACTTTTGCATATATAAAAACAAATAATCTGTATATTGTTAGTACGACGAAGAAAAATGCTAATATAGCTTTAGTATTTGTCTTTCTCCATAAAATCGTGCAAGTTATGACAGAGTACTTTAAAGAACTAGAAGAAGAGAGCATAAGAGACAATTTTGTTGTTATTTATGAGCTATTGGACGAGTTATTAGATTTTGGCTACCCACAAACTACGGACAGTAAAATTCTTCAGGAGTACATTACACAGGAGGGACATAAGCTGGAGATACAGCCACGAATACCCGTTGCAGTTACCAATGCAGTATCATGGCGCTCTGAAGGAATCAAATATAGGAAAAACGAAGTATTTTTAGATGTGATAGAATCAGTAAATCTCCTCGCTAATGCAAATGGTAACGTTTTAAGAAGTGAAATCGTAGGAGCAATCAAAATGAGAGTTTACTTGTCTGGAATGCCTGAATTGAGGTTGGGGTTGAATGATAAGGTGTTGTTTGAAAGTACGGGTAGAGGAAAGTCCAAGTCTGTAGAGCTCGAGGATGTCAAGTTTCACCAATGTGTGAGGTTATCGAGGTTTGAAATAGACAGAACGATATCGTTTATCCCCCCGGATGGTGAATTTGAACTAATGTCTTACCGATTAAACACCCACGTTAAGCCTTTAATCTGGATCGAGTCGGTGATAGAACGACATGCTCATAGCAGAGTGGAATATATGATAAAAGCCAAGTCGCAGTTTAAGAGACGCTCCACTGCTAACAATGTTGAAATAGTCATTCCGGTGCCGCATGACGCTGATTCTCCTAAATTTAAAACGACCATAGGCAGCGTCAAATACGCACCTGAGCAAAACGCTATTACTTGGACAATAAAATCATTCCCGGGTGGCAAAGAATATCTTATGAGGGCACACTTTGGCCTCCCCAGCGTTGAATGTGAAGATACCGAAGGGAAACCACCCATTCAAGTGAAATTTGAGATTCCTTATTTCACCACTTCCGGCATTCAAGTGAGATATTTGAAGATTATAGAGAAAAGTGGGTATCAAGCCTTACCCTGGGTGCGTTACATTACTCAGAATGGTGACTATCAGCTCCGCACCAATTGATTGTTGACCTTTCATCTGCTTTTTATTTCTGTTGTCTATTGCATTATAGTCTCTTTTAAGTCAACCGTTTCTATTTCTATTGATAGCACTGTTATATTATGAGTATTGTAATTTTATGAGCATTCTTGTAATTAATATTATGAATTTTAATAAAACGTATTTAACCAACAACAAAATAGCCACTTTTAAGTTTCTTTTATTATATGTCATGAAAGATGAAACTGGTAGTTGGAAAAGAATGTAGATTTTTCTCGATAAATGTCAACATGTGATGTTAATAGACTATTAAATATTACACTTCGTTGTCCTTTGTTGGCAAAAAATGTGCCTCCTTAATCTAAAATCTCGGATTTCTATTGATATAATTATTATGATTAAGTGTAATGGAATCCATACAATTTTGCAATAGGCAGGTTTGACTTTGTTTTGATTGAAATCACCAGTATTTGCAATAAAAAAACAGCTGAGCCAAAGGGTCTCGCCGGTTAAGTATATGGAATTGGGCCCAGCGGCTTATTGGGTTATTCATTCACATTAATGTTGCTTATGACTAGGAATGCTCAATAAAATATATAATAAACCTCAATCCCCTATATTAACAGAGTTATGGGAGTAACTTTAAAATTAATTTTTTTTCAAAACTATTGAAGATAATTAAATGAAATTAATAGATGTTGATATAAAATGCTTTATATTTTATATATTTTTTTACATTCCTATTACGTCATTTAGTTTATTAAAAAAATAATTTAATTTTTGAGGGTGCTGTTTTTATATCAGCCCCTTGAGTGACACTTACCAAAAAAATGTATATTATTTAACACTGACAATTATCGTGTGTAAACATTACTGCAAGGTCAGATTGGTGGAAGGTGCTTAAAATTATATAAACCCAGAGAGCGAAGTCATTGAGGCTACAGAGAAATTGAAAAACTCATGCTGCACAGATATTTATGGCATGAATAGCAAAATCATCAAAGATACTTTAGATGTCATTGTTCGTCCTCTAACGTGCTTACTTAATACTTGTATATGTGAAGGTAATTATCCTGATGCCTTCAAAATTACAAAAGTGATACCAATCTTTAAAAAAGGTGATATTTCGATAATAGAGAACTACCGCCCCATATCCATCATCCCCATTATCTCTAAGATTTTTGAAATAATTTTGAAAACACGGCTGATGCTTTTTTTTGAATCTAATAATGTCCTAAACTGTTGTCAGTTTGGCTTCAGAAGTAAGTGTAGCACATCCCAAGCAGTTTTCAAAGTTGTGAGCGACATAGTCAATGGTCTTGAGAGTGGAAAATTTGTTTCAATCACACTATGTGATCTCTCAAGGGCGTTTGACTGTGTTTCTCACGATATCTTGTTAAAGAAGTTGTACTGTTATGGAATTAGAGGTTTAGCCCAAACATTTTTTAGGTCATATTTAGAAAACAGAAAACAAACTGTATGTATAAAAAATAATTTTTCTGATTTTAATCCAGTTATACATGGAGTACCTCAAGGTTCAGTTTTGGGGCCTCTGTTATTTATTATATATATCAACGACCTATTCCATAACATGTTTCCCAACGTCTGTGTAGCATTTGCAGACGACACAACGATAATAAATTCAGGTTCAGACATGGATGACCTCATGCTGAAAACTACCGACACTGTTTCTGAAGCCAAACAATGGTTTACATCTAGTAAGTTAAAACTAAATGAGGAAAAAACGCAAAATCTAATATTTTCTACAAGTCGAACAGTCACTAAAGGTAATAGCGCAAAACTGCTCGGCATCACCATTGACGACAGACTAAATTGGTCTTCACACATCGCACAGTTGAGTCGCAAACTATCAAGCTCTGTATTTGTATTACGGAATCTAACGAAATCGTTATCTATGGAGACTCTGAGAATGAGCTATTTTGCGCTATTCCATTCTCATATAAGTTATGGCACACTGCTGTGGGGTAATTCTTGTTACGCAGACAAAATTTTCCGGCTTCAAAAACAAGCTGTTAGAATAGTGGCTGGTGCAGGCTTCAGAGACCACTGCAAGCCAATTTTTAAAATCCTGAATATAATGCCTTTGCCGTGTTTATATATATATGTCTCGTTATTAGAAATTTATAAAAATAAAAATCAGTTTGCAACAAATTCTGAAGTTCACAACTATCACACTAGATCTGGAGGTGATCTCCGAACACCACGCTATCGACTTTCGAAGTCAACTAAAAATTCTTTGGATATTAAATTGTTTAATCGCCTACCTAATCACTTAAAAAATTTGAATAACCCTAATAAATTTAAAATGATAATGAAAAAGCATTTCCTTACACACTGTTTTTATTCAGTTGAGGAATATATTCAAACCCCCCTTTGACATGTAGTTTACAGTAATATACAATGCATTACTTAATGAAAACGCTTACCGTCATCACCATTACATAAGATATTGTATGTTTTTTGTCATGTTTTTATATAAATATTCTTGTTTTTATATAAGTATTTTTGTGTTAGTTATCTTTTTTTAATTTTTAATATGTGACTGCATGCATCTCAATGCATTTAAAGACTGTATTAGAGTAATTTTTTCCTTGACTTGCCAAAAGTATTGTATTATATAACTTGGTCCAATAAATTTCTATTTCTATTTCTTAGATAATGAACAATAACACAGGCACACAGGGCCGGATTATCCATAAGGCTAAATAGGCTATAGCCTAGGGGCGCCAAAACGTGAGGGGGCGCTTCGGCAATTCAAAAAAACTAAATTTATCTCCCGACGGCCGACGGATAACATTTACTGTTTACCATTGACCTTTGGAAAATAAAATGTATTGTACCGTCGTATAATGCATAAGGGCTGGCGAAAAAACAGCCATAAAATCGAGTTGAGATAATGAGCGTAAAAAAATTGTTTGTTTAAGGAAAGACGAGCATAAAAAACTTTTGTACTCCGCCGTCTTATCTGGGCCGAAATTAATAAATTTGTATAAGCCTATAATGGAGACTTTAATGTCTGTTTTAATAAACAAGACAATAAAACTATAAAATTAATTGACTTAATGTCAACTTATGGACTAAAACCCACCATAACTGCAAACACCCGCCTAAACAACTGTATAGATAATATTTTCACTAATGCTCACATTGATGCCTTTGAAACCTCTAGTTACGATCCACATTTATCAGACCACCATGCTATAACAATAACCTTACGCAATCACACTACCTCTACACCTAAATATATAAAAATAAGACCAATAACTACGGCAGGACTGCAATTACTTAAAAACTTTATCACTAATATTAACTTGGATTTTATTTATGATAGGAAAGTCGGGGTAAACAATAAATTCGATAAACTGATAAATATTCTGGTAACAGGAATGAACACAGCATTTGCTGAAAAAACAGTAGAGGCTACAGCTGATAATACACCTAAAGTTAACTGGTTTACTAATGAACTTAAGATAATGAGACAAAATCTTAATTTTATTATCGAAGCTGCAAAACATACTAATAGCAACGCGTGTAGGGATATCCTTAGACGATATCGGATGCAATACAAACTTGCAATTAAAAGAGCAAAGTGCAGGGCCTATGAAGCTTACATTTGTGAATCAGGAAATGTGCAAAAAGCAACTTGGAATGTGATTAATAGTAACAGGCTCACCAAAAATACTCACAATCACACAACGCTTTCACCTGATGAACTAAATAATTACTTTATTAATGTTGCAAGGCAGGTAATAGATGAGTTGCCGACTCCTATGTATTCTAACTCAGAATATATGGAACGCTCTGATATTGAAAAAACCCAAACTCAATTTCAATTCGAGAATATCACTTATGATGAAATCTATGACATTATCTCCTCGCTCAAAAATACAAACAGTAAGGACATCTTTGGAATAAATACGACAATCATCAAAAACATTGCTGACTACTTAGTAGTACCACTAACTGATCTATTTAACATGTGCCTGCAAAGTAATACATTTCCTGATATTCTAAAAATCTCAAAAGTTATACCTGTTCACAAAAAAGGCTCCCTAAATGAGCCAGCCAACTTTCGGCCAATATCTATAATTCCGCTTATTGGAAACATTTTTGAAAAAGCCCTTAAATCCAGGATTAATAAATACTTTCATATTAATAACTTATTTAATAAAGCACAGTTTGGTTTTCGTACGAACCACTCGACTACAATGGCTATAAATAAACTAACTGAAATAATATCAGCTAGTTATGATAAAGGCGAATTTGTTGGAGCTCTATGCTGTGATTTAACTAAAGCCTTTGACTGTATATCTGTTGAAATACTCATAGAAAAGCTGCATTACTATGGGTTTCACAATAATTCACTACAACTTATAAACTCTTATCTCTCCAATAGGAAACAACAAGTAATTGTTAATGACATACATTCCAATGTTGATATCATCGAACATGGTGTTCCTCAGGTGTTCGGTGTTGGATCCTATCCTGTTTATAATATACTTCAACGATATAACATCAAGCGTACCCAACAATGACCTTATACTATTCGCGGATGATACCACTGTAGTATCCAGAAATAAACAGCTTTCCTTACTGCTTAAAAATATGGAAGACGCACAGTCGAAGGTGACAAACTGGTTTGCAACTAATAAACTCAGTCTCAACAGCAGTAAATCTGAGACCATTATCTTTACACTTCGAGAGGCTAAGGAATGGAATAATCCTGTCAGTTCGCTTTTTGGGTGTACACTTAGATCCTAAACTTACATGGGAGGCACATGTGAATCATGTAGCAAAAAGCCTGACAACTAATATCTTTGTCATAAGAAACTTGATAGGAATTGTAGCCCAGCCAGTACTTAAAACTGTCTACCATGCACTAATCCAAACTAAGCTAAGTTACGCAATTTTAGCCTGGGGCCATGCACCTTCGGCCTCAAGATTATTCAGTCTTCAACGCAGAGCTGTACGTTTAATTGATGGGCTAGGATATAGGGAAGTCTGTAAAAAGAGTTTCATTGAGTTAAAGATTCTGTCCTTTCCATGTTTATTTATACTTGAATGCCTTATGTACGTAAAAAATAACAGTGAGCGGTATCTAATGCATAACGATGTACATAATTATGAAACTAGAAATAATTCCAGTATTTACTTAGATTATCATAGAGTATATAAATCACGTGCAAGCATTTCCTATTTTGGACCTAAATTTTTCAATCTCCCCCCAAGTAATATCAAAAACCTACAACCAAGATTATTTAAAAATAAAATCAAGGAGTATTTGCTCAATAAATGTTTTTATCCACTAAATGAATTTTGTAATAACAATTTTTCAGATTTTGTAATAGGAACTTAAAAGATATAACTATTTCCATTTTATATTTTACATTAATTGTTTATTGTTAGTTTGTTCACATCATCGTTATTGTAGTTTATTACTATTATTGCTTTACTTACTAATTTGACATGTGTAAACAGTTTATTGTATTAACACGAATAAAGAATTGAATTGAATTGAATTGAATATATACCCATTCTACGGTTAACTCTTTTGGTTACATTTTATAATTATATCCGTATTAAGAATTATAAATACCAAAATATCTAACTATTCATTTACTTATATTTAATTTTCAGATATCAGGATCTGAGAGAGAAGTGAATAATATGAAATAGAAAATGCGATATGATGCTAAGTAGAGTCCTGTTCATACATTTAAGTAATTAACCATATCTGAAGTTTTTATTGCCGCAATCCTTCCGGTTATAACCAGAGGCCTTCCTATATTTACGTCGGTATTTTTTTTGTACAAGAAAATTATTTATTTGTTATTTGATTATTTTATTTTGATAAAATTGTCGAATTTATTATTTCTGTATTGTATACTTCAGCGAAGAGATGTTTACCTAAACCCGTGGATAGTACAAAAAAACACCCGACCTGCGCTGCACTTAAATATGGGTCTACAGATGATCCAATCTATCAACCGACACAATTTGAATGTTGTTATGCGAACCTATAAAAGTGAGCTGGTCTGCTGGAACCAACATTGTCGGTACGCTTTGAAGACGCTGGAATTTCAGCAGACCAGCTCACTTTTACGAGTTGTCATGACAATTTTCAAAGTGTACCGAGAAGGTTGGGTTGGGTAGTTGGATCGTCTGTTGTACACCTCTTTATACTTTCAGCGCCGGTCTCATTGTTCGTCCAAAGTGCGAAAGCAAAAAACGCTACAATTTGACTGGCATGCGCCAGCTCAACTTTTTGTGCCAATTAAGGAAATGTATACGTCTCTTATATGTTCCTTTCCAATATATCAACATTTTACAGGATTATTTATAGGAAAATAGGAACGGAAAGAGATAGATATTATATCTTTCCGCTTCCTTTATTGTAGCCGCTGGCCACCAGGGTCGGACTATTCATAAGGCTAATTAGGTTATAGCTTAGGGGCGACAATACGTAAAATGAGGGTTGTCGCGAGTTCTTTGCGCTCTCTGCTTATTAAAAAAAATTATTTTGTCCCCCCTCTAATCAATTTTCGTTTTTGAAAAAAACATTTTTTTTCCATTTCCTTCTTCCTAGTTATCAGTGTTGGTTAAAATTTTTTTTTTTTAGATTTCTCGCCCCCGCTCGTCAATTAATAATTGTTTTTTTCAGATTTCACCTCCCCGCTTATTAATGTTCTTCCATTATGAATAAGAGGGCGCAAATACATGATTAGCCTAGGGGCGCGCCAATCCTTAATCCGGCCCTGCAGGCACACAAAAAAAATTTAAGCATGACGACCTAGACCACTGAATTCCTATACTCATTTGGATGCTAGTAATCAAAAAAATATACTACTACTTTTAGCTTGGCTCTCAATTTTGTTTTTGCTTAACAAGTATTGATTTTTTTAGACAGTATGGTTAGGCCATTTTAATCAATCCACAGTAATATCTCCTCAGGAACGAACACTAGCGAAAAATGTTTCAGACAAAAGTTGTTCGGTTCAGAGGGAGACATCTTGTCGGTAGAACAGTTTTCCACACCCCACCCCTGAAGAGCGAGGGGTGGGGCTAACTTTTGAATTTTTAATGGCACCTTATGGTTTTTATCGTGTATTCTGATTCTACGTAAGAAATTAGATAACTTTGTTGTTTAGTTCAGAGAGGTATATACATCTTTTGTTTGGAACATTTTTCCTAAAAATGCCCTAGTTCAGAGATGTTCGCCTGCAGGTTTTTGAAAATTCGAAAGTTACACCTCCATTCCGCATCTGTGTGAAGGGGAGAAAAAAAATGTTTGGTACAAAAGTTTTTTTCGTAGAATCAGAATACGTGATCAAAAATGGAGAGTGCCATTAAAAATTCAAAAGTTAGCCCCACTCCCCGCTCATCAGGGGTGGGAGGTGGAAAATTGTTCTGCCTTCTGAACGGAATTTTGTCTGAAACATTTTTCGCTAGTGTCCCTTCCTGAGGAAATATTGTGGATTAATTAAAATGGCCTAACCATATTGTCTAATAAAATCACTATTTCTTAAATAAAAAAAAAAAATTATTGAGAGCCAAGCTAAAAGTAGTATATTTCTTTCATTATTAGTTTCGAAGTGAGTAGGAATTAAGTGGTCTAGATCTTCACACTTCTTCTTTTTTAAGTGCCTGTATTCATTACCTAGATTTATAAGCATCTTCCACCAATCTGACCTTGAAGTAATTTCTACACACGATAATTATGTTAGTGTTAAATAATATAGATTTATTTGATAGGTGTCACTCAAGGGGTTGATACAAAAACAGCACCCTCAAAAATTAAATTATTTTTTATTAATATACTAAATGACTAGGGTTTGCAATCCCGGAGTCATAATATAATCCCGGGATTTCGGGATAGGGATTAGTAATTAAAAAAATAATAGCATAAGAAGTGCAATGAATATAAAACTAATAATTAAGACGTAATTAAAAATTTTAAAATAAAATTATATGTAAAAAAAAACCTTTTAAAAACAAGCTCTTATTATTATTTAGGTGTACTAAAACAAAAAAAATAAAATAAATTGTTTTAAAAGCTGGTCGTGTGAATTGGAAAAAAAAATACTTACTTGGTACTTACAATCTCTGACAAACAAAATGAATGCCTATATGAACTTCTCGCGTGACAAGTTTTTAAGGCAGTTAATTTTACTTTTTTTGTTTTAGTACACCTAAATAATAATAAAAGTTTGTTTTTAAAAAGTTTTTTTCACATATAATTTTTTTCAGGTTCTACATTAGTTGGCGGTATCGTTCTCAGATGATCATATATGCCAGCTGAAGGTACATATCCGTGTTGCCTTCATTTTCTAAAAGTGTTCAGTGCTTTTTTTTTAATTTGATGATATCAAATCGGTTTCAGGGCGTATTCGAATTGATTATTGCGTTTTCTAACATTTTGTTGAAAATGTTTTCCAATGATTTTTCTCTGAGGAGAATATTAATAAAAATAGAAATAGAAATAGATCTTTATTCGGTTGTAAACAATAAAATTGTTGTAACCATGTCAAACAATGTAGTAATCTCAGATAAACAAAGAATCTGAGGTAGTAATAAAACAAGATAACACACATATCTGTCAAAAAAACATGTACCTGGTCATTATATACATACATATATACATAAATAAAAGACATTAAATAATAAATTAAAATGTAGAATTTACTAGATTAGAATGCACAGTGAGACAATATATTTTGTATCAGTTATCAATTTCTTCAAAGTTAGTGTCAAGATATTCCAAAACTATAAAATGCTTTCCTGGTTAGAAAATTTCTTATAATGGATTTGAATTTTTTCATACCAAAAATTTGTATATGTTGGGGAAGCTTGTAGAACAGTGGGCCATAATAATTGTAAGCATTTCGACTGTGCATCTTGTGAAATTGATTTGTATGTTGCTACCTTGTCTAGTAGGGTAGTTGTGAATTACAGCTTGAATGGTATATGTATTTATATTACTTTTTATATGGACTAAGCACTCCAGTATGTCTATGCACGGTAGAGTAAGTATATACTCTGATCAATATATTTTAATCTCACGTCCTCTCTATAATTTAGTCCAGACAGTGCCCCTAAATTGCTTGCCTTTGACTTCTAAAGATTCTATTACTGTGAGGTGAGTGTCCCCAGGATAATACGATAATATACCATATTTTAGCACCGAGTGGAAGACAGAAAAATAGTATGTTTTCATTGCATTCGGAGGCAGTAAAAAGTATAGTTTCTGTTTAATTTTTTACTTACGAAATTTACATATCTTCTTGATATCAAATTGGTTTCAGGGCGTATTCAAATTGATTATTGCGTTTTCTAACATTTTGTTAAAAATGTTTTCCAATGATTTTTCTGCTCTGAGGAGAATATTATCTTCTTCATAGTCAACTTCATCAATTACCTCTGGAATTTTTTGGAAACGTTTTATAAGATTCTCTAATATTTCCCTATAATGACATTTTTTAGGAACCTAGAATAGTGCGTTTAATTTTTGCTCATTGGAATTGTGCAAGTAGGTTATAACTTGTATAATTTGCTTTAACATGAAATTTAAAGAAACATCTGATAAATAAATTCGCATCATGTCAGCACAGTGCCTTCACTGTGACTTTAAGTGGTTCCAATAGTTTAACCGAATCACCAAAGTTTATATTCCGAATCCAGTATCAAAGTGGCATTTTTAAGCCGATCATTTCCTTTTGAACGTAATTCCGAAGGTAACTAAATGTTGTAGAATTGAAAGACTGTTCCATCATCCCAAAAATCCCGGATCCAATCGCCTACGATCCCGGGATTTATGGTATCTAAATATTGCCGGGATCCCGGGATTTTCGGTTTCGGGATTGCAAATCCTATAAATGACGTAATAGGAATGTAAAATGTAAAGCTATTTTATATCAACGTCTCCTATTAATTTCTATTAATTATCTTCAATAGTTTTGAAAAAAATTAATTTTAAAGTTGAGGTATCCATTCTTATCTTACCGTGCATCTGCTTGGAAGGGCTGCATATATACTTAGACTTGCAAGATACTTTAAAAATGCCTTGTTTCTCAAAAATTCTTCGCTTTAACAAACTGTAAATCGGGGAAGTCTTTTAAGATCACCCTGTATAGTGCAACGCTGGTTCATGCAACACATATTGAACTGTGAAATATCTGGTTGCCTGCCCGGCTTTCTTTATGATTTTGACAACTGTTGTGTTCTGGTTTTTTTGAGGTTATAGTAAAATATTTTTTCAAGAATTCGAGATGTCATCGGTGTTATTTTCTCTTCCAGAAATCTACAATTCCTATAAAAGTTGGGTTAGTAAAAACCCCCAATCCGTAGGCGACTGGGAAACCTCGGCAAAATGGATTTCTTATTTCATAGCAGGTACTTGGTCTCTAACCTTAGATTTAGTACAAAGATCAACCATATTTTTTTGATTTTAGGAAGGATAAACAATTCTCATGTCGTGTCCGAGCTGGTTTATTGCCTATCCAACCTTCTGGTTATGTTTAATGATCGAATTATTAAAAAAAATTATAAAATTGATTCTTCCACGCCAGCAGACAAAATAAAATTGTGGCTCACGGTCGTTGAATATGCTGAAGTCTTCTGCGAACTGTCTGCGAGAAGACTTGGGGGGACTGCCGGAAAATGGATAGTTATAATTTCAATACAATTGTTCAAGTAACTTGATACCTAATTTAACTTTCCAGTTTTTTACTTCTAATTATTTTAGATGCATAGCAAGGCTAATGCTTATTTATCGACACAAAGAAAGTATAGTGCAGAACCCTCCCATTCCAGTCCTAGATAGGAAAAATATAAGAGCTAATCCAAACTACACGACTGTCGCAGATGTGGCCCAGGCTCAATTTGATTCGGCGTCGTTCACGTTGAAAAGATCTGGTCGTGTCGTAAGAAAAATAGATGCGTCACCCCCTATGGGACTGAGGACTTGGAAACCATTACAGAGTACAAAAAGTTACAATTGCGAAAACGAACAGACCATCGAGCAAGCTTTGGCTGGAAGGCAGCTTATTGCTGAAACAATATATATAGCCAAACCAGTGGTACATTTGGCTTCTATGGCATGCTTTGGTACTAGGACGTGGAAACCGTGGATGATTTCATTAGTATTAGATATGTCCAGGTACGTGGTGAGAGGGATCGTGTTTATTTATTCTGTGACATAGTACTAGTTTGTGTTCGCAATTTTAGAGAAATCGTTGTAGGCTAGAGAAAAAAAAATCAGCTATGAATTTTATTAAAATAAAATCGTACTGTACTCCACAAATAACCAAAAATAAGAGGCCCATTTTTTTTTTCAGTTTACATCTATACAGATCGTGCAAGAACAAGAAAATCAGCTCCTTGACGCCACAACAACGTCTGCAAATGTCCAGAAGAACTGTAGCGTTAATATTGTACCTAATTCGATCTCCGTTTTATGAAAAACAAAGTAGAGACAAAATCACTGCCCTCTTGAATGCTCTGAGTAATCACCTTCCATTGGCCAGTTTTATTTGTAATCCCTTAGCCCAGTATCTGCCATTCTGGCAGAGCACTTACTTTTACATGTGGTCCACCTAAGTAAGCTGCTACGGTCTTGTACGATTAAGATTAACGACTCCTGTAAACTGTAAAGTGGTGTGTTGTGATGTAGAGGGGTTATTGAGGTATTACAAATGTTTTGTTAGAATATACAGATATACGATAGGTTAAGGATAAAATAGTTAACATTTAATTTACGATTTGTTTCTATTCACTTTGGTACGAGCCAGAGGCGTATTAAGGGCTAAATCAGGTAAAAGGCTAAATATTAGTACTCACAAGGGAGTTGGTATGGTTGTAGTACTAAGCTTTCTAAAGAACATATTAAAAGTTCCTTAAGATTAACTGTGTGCTGTACCTGTCATCTTGAGCAATGGCGGCCGACTTTCGATTTTTGGCATAATACCCTTGAACCATTGCAAATAGCAAATAAGAATTTTAAAACATGGAACGACACACATATTGGTGTATAGAATGTGTATGTTGCTTAAGAGATGTTGTAATGTTTTAATACTGAGAGTTTAGTGTAGTGACTGAAAAGTGTATGAATGTATAGGATTTGGAACAATACGCTTGTGAAATAGCATATAATATGAATAATTTAATTTGTGGGTTTAAATAGTTCTGGGAAAAACTTGAGAGCATATTGCCAGTCATATATTGAAATTGTTATACTTTCCATCAGTCATTACCGCTAAACGGTCAATCAGCATCTGTTCCAGCTACACAATAAAAATATTTTTTGGTACCAATATACTTTGTACATCAGGGCCGGATTATCCATAAGGGTAACTAGGCTATAGCCTAGGGGCAGGCCCCCCTTAGAGGGAGGTCTATTGGGTACTGAGTTTAGGGGCCCGGGTTTTCGAGGGGCCCGTAGAGGAGGCCCGCCAGAGATTTTGGCAAATTTTTTTTTCAAATTTCTCCTCCCCCGTTCATCTATTATTAAGCGTGGGGGCCCGTTGACTTCTAAGGGGCTCTTACTGGAGCCCGCCAGAGATTTTGGCAAAAAAATATTTTATTAAGCGCGAGGGCTTATTGGCTTTTGAGGGGCCTGCCAGAGATTTTGGCAATTTTTTTTTCAAATTCTGCCCCCGCTCATCATTTATTAAGCGCGGGGGCCCGTAGTGAGGACTCACCAGAGATTTTGATTAAAAAAAATGTTTCCGCTCATCAATTATTAAGCAAAGGGGCCCGCCAGTGAATTTGGTAACGGGGCCCATGATTTGATGCCAGGGGGGCCTGCCTAGGGCGACAATGCGCGAAGGGGCGCTCTCTCCTTATAAAAAATTATTTTGTCATTTCTTTTCTAATATTTCTATTACTTTTCATTGAGTTTTCAACGTTTTATTGTTTTATGTTCGTTATTTCGTTTGTCAAATCATAATCGGTGTTGTCTTGTGAAAGTTTTGTCTTGTTTTTGATGGTTTTCATTAAATTTGTGACATTTAGGTTTTTGTCAAGGTTTGTTAATCATAACATTATTTTAATTCACAGTTCTTACGGAAAACTTTGAAAGTGTGATGGTAAGTAAACAAGCAATTTGTGAAAATATATTTTGAAACTTTCATAGCCTCAAAACTTAAAAAGTTGTAGAAAATATAATTGATAGTCAAGAATAGTTTTATTTACGTTAATTGAATATGTGAAATGTACAATTTTTATAGGAGAGGTTAATGGAAGATGCTATTGCCATGGATCGATTCAGATGAAGACATAATTAATTTTATCAGAATGATACCTCATCTGAGAAACCAGTTAGCACTGCGAAACTTCTTAAAGGAAAGAGACTGTAGCGGAGATGGATTCGAAAAAGATATTGAGGATGATGCAAGAGAAATTGTCATCGTTATGCCTGACACATTTTATAAAGAAATAAAAGATGTTTTATGTCGCTGCTTTCGTCTCATTATTTTTGCGAGTAGTTGATTGAATGTCCCTTTCAGCTCTTTTCAGGCTTCCGGTGACTTTTGTCATTTCCACATTTTTAACTCCATATGTCTTCGTTGGCGGTATGATGGCTGTGTATGACCTCTTGATATTATACGGTATTTACACAAGTCAGTATAAGAATTACTTACTACGACTGGGTAAAACAATAAATACATTAATAAGAACTGAGAACACGATTACAATTTACAAGATTAAGGATTAAGTCCACGTTTAAGTATACATTTATACTACAACATACATTGTCTAATAAAAATGACTCAGTTGTTGCTTTAAAATTATTATAGCCCCGATTTCTAACCTCTGCTCTGACTTAATTGCACAATAGCTAATTCCATTTAGAGCCGTGAATAGTCGAAATTAATATTATCATTATTTCTAGTGTAGTAGTATTTGTGAGTGTGAGGTGTAAAGGTTGATATTGGTTTTTATCTACAGGGTTATGAAGTATATAGATACATGGCAATGTTAACACTCTTAGTTTTTTAAAATTTACTCGTGCTACAGTCCTTATTGCTTTCCTGTGTATGCTAAAGACAGATGTACTGTGAGCAGTGTGCCCCCAAGTTAAGAAGGCATAAAAAATTCTGGAACATGTAAGTCAAAAATAGGCTGTAATTAAAGTTGTTTGTGATACCTGATTTACCAGATTACGTAACAAGTATATATTCCCGGAAGCATTCCCGCAAACGAAGTTTATGTGGTGTTCCAGTTCAAGTTAATTTGTTATCCAAATAAACTCCTATGAACTTTACACAATGAATATGATCATTTTTTATGTCATCATTGACTTAAAGGAGTGACAAACTAAATTATTCGTTTTAGATATATTTAAGGTCAACTTATTTGTTAAAAACCACTTTTGGTTTAACAACTGTGTGTCATGAGCATCTGCTAACAGATTATTTATATGTTTATTCTTTGATATAGATTAGATTTGAAAAAGGAGCTGACTGATTAGCCTTGACCACCACGCTGTGGATCTACTTAGATCTCCTTATCCAGATTTGTCTTTAGTATCGGACTCCATAGCCTTGATAAGAGCTCCTTGGTATAGCTATCTGCCTTTGGTTTCTCTTCGCCAAGTAGTTGGAACCTCAGTTTGGCTAGGCCTTCGCAATGGCACAGCACATGTACTGAGGTTTCCTCTTCCTCTTGACAGAATCTGCATGATGCAACCTCTGCCAGGCTCATTAGACTCATATGTCTATTAAGCCTACAATGTCCAGTTAGAAGACCTACCATTATCCTAAAGCCTTTCAATTTTGGCGTAGTAAGTGTTCCGTGAATTTGGCTGATCGTTCTTTAATAAACTTTTTGGCCTATCTCTGTCGTGAGATATTCTTCCACCACTCTAGAGATTTATTTTGTACCTAATATTTAATGGATGTTCGTATGCGTGGCTTAGGCACGCTGCAAAAGGGTTCGTGTCCTACTAGGGCCTTAGATGCACCTTCCCGAGCCAGTTCATCAGCCTTCTCATTTCCCCTGTATCCCTCGTATCCTGGTACCCATGCCACGGTCACTTTGTTCTGACTTCCCTGGTCCCATATTAGTCTTGAATTGACCTGCATGGAATCGAGTGCCTTTAGTGCTGCTTGGCTGTCAGAAAAAATGGCAATTGACTGTTTTGCAGTTCCTTTGCACACCACTGTATAGCGGCCATTTCAGCTTGAAATATTGTGGCTTGTATTCCTAGACTTATCAGGATTTTCATTTTCGACCTTATCCCATAGATCCCAGCTCCGACTCCCTGTTCTGTCTTGGAGCCGTCCTCTCTGTCTGGTATTTTGATTTGAAAATTTTTATAGAAGTTATACTTTGGGACGATAGTGTCCTTGGGCATTCCCAAAAATGAGATCTGCCTTCAGGTCTGAGTATAACGCTTGGTGCTCTGTTCCGTGTTATTGCCTTATGAACGTTGTGCCTTGTATTACCTTGTGTCCACTGAACGAGCTTCTCCTTTAATACAACAGTAGTGACACCAGAAAGTAGGACAAAACAGCACTAGAGGTGATACTGAGCTAGTGAGCTAGTCGTTTACATAAATAAGGAAAAGTATTGGTCCCACTATCGAACCTTGAGGGACTCCATCCGTAATATTATGAAGCTCTGATTTATTGGTACCTATTGAAACAAACTGAAAACAATTAGTAAGGTAGGATTTAATAGAGGCTCTATACTACTGTTATTAATTTATGAAAAACAAACTTTTCTAAGAAAATTTCATGTGACACGTACATTCTATATACCAAAATGTCTAAATGTCTCTAAAATTCTTATGCTCCTAACATTTCCGAAACTTGACATATAATAGGAATGGGATTAACGTAGAAACAGCAAGTAAAATATACAAGCTTATCTGTCGACCAATGATTGAATATGGACACGTTTTGTATTTAAATAGTAAAAATTATGCAATAGAAAAACTAAAGGTGGCAGAAACATCATCAATAAGGACAATCACGAAGATTCAACATCCTCTCAACCCGTTACACAACCCACCCAACCCTCTTTTATACCAGCAGGCTAATATAATGCCTGTAGAAGACCGTCTAACCTATTTATCAAGAAGATTTTCCCAGAGACCACAAAATTTAGAGATAATTGAGAAATGTTGCATGAGAAGAGACCCAGGAATAAGAAGCATACATAAGCACCCAGAACAAACCTGACTGGAAAAACTACAAAGATTAGCCAACAATAACTAATTACACTGCAATTATTGATATTATCATTACAACTATAGCACCTATATACTGTTAATTATAATTCATTATAGTATATTAAAACTGTAAAATATATATGTTTATACATATATGTTATATAAAATTATACGCTTATTACCAAGACTTAGCCATAACAAACCTTCACAGGTATATCATATTACATGATAACGACTTCTCTTATTAATCGCTTATCTTAGAGATATTATGTTTCACCTTTGTTTCTCACATTTTATGATGACTGTCGAATTGCATTTCCTTTGTTCTATATTTTGCTTACTCAGGTTCTGAATGTTATAAATACGACTAGACATGCTTTGTAAAGTCAGTTATTAAACTCAGTTAGAATGCAACACTTCTAATTTATTATTATATTCCTTCTCCAAGAGCCAACGTTGGCTCCATGTAACTAAATAAAAGTTTTTAAAAAGTCATTCATGTGAACCGTGATCTAACATTGGCGCAGTCGGTAGGATCCGTAAACATCATCAGAACAAGAAGCCTAACTGGTAGTGAAGCGTAAGAGAACAAGGAGAACATCTGCAGAAGGTGCCTAACTAATACGTGTACATCTGCGAGAACAAGGAGACCTTCCTCACTGGTGGTGGCGGATCCCAATCCCTTGACGGACGAAGAACCTACTCATGGAGATGAAATTAACATAAGTCATTTAAGAATCATCTCGTACCATTTTTATTATTTTATTATTTTTCGCAACTTATTTTATTAAAAGTGTATTATACTGCTAATACACTCGGCGCACAAAGCCAGTTCTATTGTCAAAGTGAAATCCATTCCTTTACAAACGCAACGAAACAAGTTCATTTAATTTTAAGTTTATTTATTTTCGTATTATACTGCTAATACGAAACATTGTGTATTATACAGCTAATATACAATCCATTTACGCACGCAACGTAACAAGCTAATTTTAATTTAATTTAAGATCGTATCATACTGCTGATACGCAACCAATTTTTGTCCAAATAATATTTAAATACAAAAAGCAAAATGCCAGATAGAGCTCAACCAGTGCCACCGGCACCAACCGAACAACAACTACAACAGCAACAACTACAACAACAACAACAACAACCTCAACCAGAGCAAATTGAGCCTTACAAGCTCTCTGAGATATTTTCTCTAATACCTGAATTCGATGGCAATGCCATTAATTTACAAACATTCCTCAACTCCTGTCATTGCGCCCAAAGCATGGCAATTGGAGATCAAAAAATTCTTTTGACCGTCCACATAAAAAATAAATTGAAAGGCAAAGCTGCCGAATTAATAAATTCTCGCAACCCTGGCACCTGGCCAGAAATCAAAGCATTATTGGAAACCCACTTTGGAGATTCCAGAGATCTAACGGCCCTAATTCAGGACCTACAACGAATTCACCAATTGCCCGGTGAATCCGCTCTAACATTTATTTCGCGTTTACAAACGCACAATGCTAAAATGCACGCCGCAGTGCAAAAGCAAAATTTAACCACAACGCAAAGAGCTGCACAATCAGATCTCATCGAAACGATGACCTTAAACAATTTATTAACAGGCTTAGAACCGAATTTAGGCCGCATCATACGTGCTAGCAATCCTCCTAGCATACTGAAAGCCGTAAGCAGAATTCGTAGAGAGCTACAACTCTCTTATTTCGAGCAACAAAAATTTCCCAAAAATAGTCCGGTCAAAAATCCTATTATGCAACAAAAACGACCAACTTCAAATTTTCAGCAGAAATTCTGCTCGTTTTGTAAACGAAACGGACATGTCATAAATGAATGCCGTACAAGGCAACAAACACAAACAATGCCGTCAACCTCACAAAATTTTCAACGACCAAATTACCCAGGAAATTCAAGTTTCCAAAACTTTTCACAAAATAATCAATTTAGTCAGAGGACATTCCCTCAAAACCAACCTAATCAACCTCAAAATAGGCCCTCAGCCATAAGGCCGAACCCTAACTTTACGCAACAACGACCATCCGCTATTCAACCTAACCCGAATTTTAACCGCTTTAACCAGCAAAAAGCTCATCATTTAAATTACGAACCTTACGATAATTATGCCGATCAATTTAATCAATACAATGACTATTCACCCGATTATCAAAATGTAAGTGACAGTTATGAAAATTACGATTTAGAAAACGCTCAAAGCTTTTCAGAGAATTATACAGCTAATTCCCAATATGAACAGTACGAGAATTATACTGCTAATTCTCAAACGCCACAGGAGGATTATACTGTTAATCCTCAGGATTTTCGCTTAGATCCGGAGTACCCCACGGATACTCCAACACAGCAAACAGACCAATTCGACCAAATAACAAATCAAATACGAACGATGAATCTCAACGACAGTTTCGACCCGTCGCTGAACTTCCCGGAACAAGGGTTCATGTAGAAACGCTATCACACTCATTGTTGACCGTAAATTCAAAAAATCTATACTACATTAAAGACATCACAAACAAATTCAAAATTCTAATCGATACTGGCGCAGGTATCTCTATCTTTAAACCAAAAACAGCAGAAAATTACAGACGGAGATTTTCAGAAAATGTAATTATACAAGGCATAACCGATCAGAAAATTACTATTAGTGAATCTGTTCTTATACCCTTTACGGATAACGACCCACATAAAGTTTACATCTACGACCTAGATATCAGTTTTGATGGACTGATAGGAGCTGACTTCCTAGAACACTATCATTGTATCGTCGACATAAGAAATAAACGATTAATAACCAATTTTAAAACAGTTCCACTTTTCAAAGTAACCGACGATTCGTCGAAACCCGAATGCGACAAAATCCAATCAAACCACAACCCTCAATCTCACCTTGGTCCTCTCCTGTCTGGGTAGTTCCCAAAAAATTGGACGCTTCTGGTAAACAGAAATGGCGCGTTGTAGTCGACTACCGCAAACTCAACGAGGTTACAATCGGTGACAAATATCCTCTGCCCAACATTTCCGATCTTTTAGACCAACTTGGCAAATGCCAATATTTCACAACCTTAGACTTGGCGTCTGGTTTCCACCAAATCGAAATTAATCCCGCAGATATTCAAAAGACTGCTTTCACAGTCGAGAACGGTCATTATGAATTCGTGCGAATGCCATTTGGACTCAAAAACGCTCCATCAACTTTTCAAAGAGTTATGGATAACATCCTGTTAGGTATTCAAAATGAACGATGTCTCGTCTACATGGACGATATCATTATTTACTCTCCTACAATTCACGAACACATTTCCCGTCTAACTGAAGTCTTTAAACGCCTTCAAAAAGCCAACCTCAAAATTCAACCAGACAAATGCGAGTTTCTCCGCAAGGAAGTCGCTTATTTAGGACATCTCATTACAAAAGACGGCGTAAAACCAAACCCTTCGAAAGTTGACGCTATTCTAAATTTTCCTCAACCGAAAAATCCAAAAGAAATTAAATCATTTCTAGGTTTAGCCGGATATTATAGGCGCTTTATCTCTAATTTCTCCAAGATAACCAAGCCCCTAACAAAACTCCTACAGAAAGATATACCATTTCTCTTTGACAATGATTGTACAAATTCTTTTCAAAATTTGAAACAAACATTAACAACAACTCCGATATTAATCTATCCTAATTTTGATGAACCATTCATTCTAACCACTGATGCGAGCGCATTTGCCGTCGGCTCAGTGCTGAGCCAGGGGCCTATTGGCAAAGATTTACCCATTGCCTATGCTTCTAGAACCTTGTGCAGCGCAGAAACTAAGTATTCAACGATTGAACGCGAGCTTTTATCGATAGTATGGAGTGTAAAGCACTTTAGACCATATCTGTACGGTAGAAAGTTTAAGCTTGTAACCGACCATAGACCACTCACCTGGCTATTCTCTATAAAAGATCCAGGAAGTAGACTTGCCCGTTGGCGACTCAAATTAGAAGAGTACGACTACGAGATAATTTATAAACCAGGCAAAATCAATAAGAACGCGGACGCACTTTCCAGAATCAAAATTAATCATTTTTCCGAATGTTCCAAATTCTATTCAAAGGTCCTAGCCGCGAATGACGAAGAGTCAGACGACGACGAAAACACAGACGATAACAACGAAATCACTAACGAACAAATTTCCCGAGAATTTGAAACTTTCACCAACCTATATAAAGCAACATCTTTAATAGACTATTCAAAAATCAAAGCCTCAAACAAACAACTCTTATACCGAGAACATAAAGATATTATAACCTTCTTCCAACAAAATAACTTACAAGACCTACATCACAAAATTATTGAGGACATATTCGAAGAAAACCCCGAATTTCTTAACGATAAAATCAATATTGTATCGAGCAAAACAGTCAGACATAGGAGATATTTTATCATTCCTCTACCTTTTGATATCGAATCTGTAATTGAACATCTATTTTTGGTATTATTTAAAAATCAAGATGTTTTAGACCTTTCTAAGACATACTTTGTCGAAAATAACCTAGACCTCCCCATACTCGAAATTCTATCATTCATTTTTGCAGAAAAAGATTTAAAAGTAGTAATTTGTCAAGATATCGTCAGAACTGCCGACGAAGATGAAATCCCAATTATATTGGAGCAAAATCATTTTGGTAAAAATAATCTACACCGCGGAATAAATGAAACGATTCGAAGAATTAGAGAAAAATACACTTGGCAAGGTCTAACTAAAGACGTTGAAAATTTTATAAAAAATTGCGAAACTTGCCAAAAGACTAAAGTATGCCGGAAAAACCTTAATAACCCTCTAGTAGTCACAGAAACCCCAAGAACACCATTCGAAAGAATCAATATCGATCTATTTGAATTCCCCACTCGAAATTACGCTTTAACCATTCGCGACGAATTAACCAAATTCACGCAAGCATATGCAGTCCCGGATAAATCCGCAAAATCTGTCGTAAACACTTTGTTGTTATATTTTCAACATTATGGTACCCCATTAAGAATCCATTGCGATTACGGTGGCGAATTCGACAACCGTTTGCTAAAAGATCTCTGCACCCTATACGACATAAAATTAACTTATTCAAGCGTAGGACATCCCCAATCGAACGGATCAATAGAAAGATTTCATGCTACCTTAGCTGAAATGATAAGAATTCATAAAACTGAAAACCCGAATGAACATCCGTTCACGATTTTACCATACGCAGTAATATGTTATAACAATTCGGTAAATAAAACACACGGTTTCACCCCATATGAACTTATCTTTGGTCATACGTCTAACAGACCACCTGAAACTTTATATAACCAAAAAGATTTAATAACCAAATACGTTAGAGATTTAAACAACAGAATATCCCACTACTATAAAATAGCCCGTAGTCGAACACAATCTCAAAAAGAGAAAGCAAAAGTTCGCTTCGACAGAAATGTTCCCCAAAAACGACCTGAATACAAAATAGGTGACTTAGTTTATGTAAAAGAATCACAAATTAAGAACAAACTACAAAACAAATTTAACGGTCCCTTTAAAATAAAAGAAATTTCTCAAAATTCTGCTACCTTACTAAATCTCGAAACAAAACAAGAAACTAAAGTAAATTTTGATAGAATGAAACCATATACTGAAAATTAAATTTATTTTCAGGTTTCTCCTGCTGTTCGGATCAGCACTCTGTCAATATAAAATTACCCCGATCAATAACACTGTTGGTGTATACTACCACCAAGACACGGACATCGTGGTGACAAATGACAAATGGACTCTGCTAGTGCATAAAAACATTTCATCCCTCAAAATAGCTTTTGACAAAAATCAAAATATCTTAGACAGAATCTTGTACACTCTCAATAATGGTGATCACAAGTCAATTATTTTTACGAGTGAAATTAAAACAGACTTTAACCTTTTGACGCAAATATCCAACTCTATAAAAACAAAATTTGACGAAATCTTTTCAGACACAAAAAGATATAAACGAGGAATACTTAACGGTATCGGTACAATATTCAAATCCATAACTGGAAACTTAGATGCTGAAGATGGCCAGTACTATACTAATTGTATAAATAAACTAAATAACGACGAACATCAATTGGAAAACTTAATCAAAAATCAAATTTCAGTTACAACTTCTGTTATTAAAAACTTCAACTCGACTATACAAAAATTACAAATTGACGAGGAAACGTTTAACAAAGATCTCGAAGAAATCGAACACACAATTCAAACCATGACTCAAGCTATCGAGGCTGCTCACATAAAACTAAAATTCATATACATTTCTGAACAACTAATGGCAAGCTATTTGTATATCGAAGATAATTTGAACGACATTTTGAATTCAATAACATTTGCCAGATTAGGAATCATTCACACTTCAATCATAACCCCTAATCATTTGGTAACAGCATTACAAGAAATTTCACAGAGCTTACGTAGGAACAATTTGCCTCTCCCCATTAAATTATCGGCAGTTGCTAAGTATTTGGATATTATTGAATTACAAGCGTTTCAAATGGATTCTAACTTAGTATTTGTTTTAACAATACCACTTGTTGAACCTCAAAATTATAACACCTATCGCCTATATCCTATCCCGATACTTGATAACAGAACTGGTCTGCATCACATTTTATCTATTTCACAAAAGTATATCGCGAGAGACGATGATTCTTTAATGTACATACCTATACAAAATTTGAAAGAATGCAAACCTCTTTATTTTGGAACCAAACTATGTTCGAACCTGTTTGCCTATCCTATCGACCAAAATGCCATATGTGAAGCCAGAATACTAAAACCGTTGCCGAAACTTCCAGAGAACTGTCAAACTTCCTTCATTATTAGTCAGGGATACAACGTCCAAGAACTCGAAGACAACACATGGCTAGTAATTAATTCCGAACCACTTCACATCACCATCAACTGTCCAAAGAGAGAATCCACGACAGAATTGATCAACAAAAATTCCATCATCAAACTACAACCAGGATGTTACGCCTATGCAGGCATTACTCGAATACAAGCCAGTACCAAAGACTTCTCCGAACTTAAGGACAATTCACATCCTATCCAAATTCCTTTTGAATGCTGTAATCACATGCCCGACAAAATCGAAATTCCAAAATTAAAGCCACTCAAATTAAACAATCTCGACGTAGAAGATCTAGATATTGCAAAAACCAAATTGGACCAATATTCCAAAGACCTGGATGACCTCATAAACGAGCCTTTTGTGACCAAACACGTATCTTGGTTCACGTATTTCATAATCACTCTCATCATTCTATTAGTCCTACTTTACATAACCTGTAAATGCAGAAGAAGAAGATGTGGAGCATTGCGAATCCAACCCTCAACGGACAACCCTCCTTCACCTCCTTCAGAGCGAAGCAGAGTTTTTACCAAATTTCCTAGACTGATCCCTCCAAGAAAGCGACCCGGTATTAAACCTCAAGAAGAAGAGGACATCGAGTTAACATAGACTTTCATATGTGGAGTTTTACCCTTGTCTATTAATTTAGACCATTATATTTTATTCTTATCACATTTATGTAATGTACTACTCGCTTATTATTATTATCATTTACCAATTTTAACTTTTATGTATTTTATTATTTTGCTTTGTATTCATTCAACATTGTTTCAATTTATTTTGCATTATATTCATTTAACGTTTCTAACAATTTTCAAAAGTTGCTGCATAACATCAACTTTTTTATTAAGGGGGAAGTTGTTATATAAAATTATACGCTTATTACCAAGACTTAGCCATAACAAACCTTCACAGGTATATCATATTACATGATAACGACTTCTCTTATTAATCGCTTATCTTAGAGATATTATGTTTCACCTTTGTTTCTCACATTTTATGATGACTGTCGAATTGCATTTCCTTTGTTCTATATTTTGCTTACTCAGGTTCTGAATGTTATAAATACGACTAGACATGCTTTGTAAAGTCAGTTATTAAACTCAGTTAGAATGCAACACTTCTAATTTATTATTATATTCCTTCTCCAAGAGCCAACGTTGGCTCCATGTAACTAAATAAAAGTTTTTAAAAAGTCATTCATGTGAACCGTGATCTAACATATATATTATTGTAACAATAGGCCGAAGGACCTTGGTCAATAGCCTATTGAATCATTTTATGATATATGATCTTACGCTCCTAGGACTTTTGGTATGTTCATTAGAAGGTGTAGTACTACAACTAGCTTATACTCTTTTTTTTGCCTTTTATTTCGTAAAATGACTGCTTTAACTGTACCAGTTAGACTGTGTGCTGCTGTTTTATGCAGGGACCAAAAATATTTTCAGAACAAAAACGGATTGTTTCCAGTTTCATTCCCAAGAACAAAACTTAGAACAGAATGAAATATATGAAAACATCTTCCGAGAACAAGATATGTGAAAAAGTTTCTCACAAAAACGAAAGTGGGAACAAAATGCATAGTAATGTTACTCCCAATTACAAAACGCAAGATACATTGAAACAATTAATTGTATTTATAACTAGTGCCATACAAAGAGTGCTTAATAATCCTATGCTCAACTGTTAGTAGGTAGTTTAGATCTCATGAACAAATTTATTTCCTTTTGCTCCTTGTCTTTCTCGGGAGTAATGTTACCAGGCATATTTCATTCTCACTTTCTATTCTGGGAGAAGCATTTCATGTATTTCTTTCTTACCATTTGTTCTTCACTCTATATTTCGTTTCTCTCCCCATTTTGTTCATTTTTGTTCCTTGGGGGAGAACAAAAATGGAAGTCTATTCCCGGTCCCTGGTTTTATGCTCTGTCCAGCAACATGTACGCCCTTGGTGCATATTGTATTGTTTTATTGGTTGTTGGGTTTCTCATAAAAAACTATTATGCCTTTTCAAGTGATAGTGATGTTAATTTCATTCCATGTTGTATACTTTGATTCTATTTAATTATTTACAAAATTAAATATGAAAGCTATTATTTATTAATGTTATTATTTCTTAAGGGAGGTTGGACGTGACACTGATACTGAAGTAGTTTTCATAAACAGTGAAAAATTACATTTGATAGCGTTTCGCCAACCAAATTGGCTTCACCTGGGTATGATTAACACTTATCTTTTTTTTTTAATCACCTTATTTATATTATCCTGGCGAAGTTTAGCCGAAGACTATTCTACCACTCGACCAGAATGGACACACACACATAGACAACATCGCAGCACCCATTCCCTACGACATTGCCATCTGCCGCAGCTGAGACTCGAAATCAGGAGATGAGAGCGATCGTGTTTTGTCTCTCACACAACCGCAGTCTAGCTCACTGCTACTATCTCGGCAACACGTGAAAAATGCCACTACACATCCGTACCCTAGCCAGGAATCGAACCCGGAACCCTGTGGTCGCAATCCTAACACCTTAAGCACTGCACCACTGAGCCTAGATAATGCCAATATGGTTGGCGAAATGCTCCTCAAATGTAATGTTCAGTGTATTGCTATTTCAAAGTGGGACCAATCTGTAAACCTAGCCAAAGTTTTGAAACTTGCACATGACCTGTAAATAGACAATTATGGAAAAATATTTTAAAAATCAAATTATAAAAAGGAACATCTCTTTTCCCTAGGGATGAGAAAAATTACTTTAATAAAATATTCTTAAGGCTTGGGGTTTTTGTGAAATCAGTGAAGATGATTAGAAAAGCGTTGAAGTAATTTTTAAACATAGAGGGACACAAAAAATTATTCATGGAGAACTTCAAAACTTCTATTTTTGTTAAATTTGTAATGATAATGGTCATAAAAATACTTAAAATACTTCAGTTCATAGAGGGTAGCTGGTGAATAATTTTAAAAATATTTGTGAAAATATTTCAGTATCAACGTTATTGGTGTGTGAGCCACCTTAAAGATAAGTCAGCAAGTTGACTGTGCTATTCGTTTTGACTAGGGTGCTGTACATAAATTATATTAGGGAAAATGTTATCAAACTATTTTAATATGTAATTAAAAAATATTTTTATAAACATGTTATGATTTCGATCAGAAAAATAAAAAAAAATTAAGGCTAGTCAACAAACTTGACAACCGAATTTTATTTTTTAACATTGGAAATGTTTATGTTTGTATATGGAGTCAAGTATGAGTTTTCGTTCAAGGTCAAAAGACAACGGTGTCTATTAGAAGTGAGTAGGTGAGGTGCATATAGATTAGAGGTGGGTAGTACTTGTATACCATGACCCATTTAAAACACCTTTCCCAGCAAACATAAATATATAGCATATACGTAAATGCTACGTAAACTAAGTTTCGCAGAAGTAACGTGCTATGTAAAATGTGACGCATAATCATATGTGCATACTCTGCGAAATGTCAGCAACATGTGCATATGATTTTTACATAGTAAAGAGGTAACACTGTGACCTCACGGTATAGAACAAATGACGTAGCGTATATGTATATTCAACCACTTGCTATGTAAAGCATACGTAACTAATTTTATCTCTTTATAATGTAGCATATACACTGAAAAAAAAAATGGTTTGATTCAAGAATATATTGGTTTATATATACGCAAATAAATATATTCTTCATATAAAACAAGTACATTTATTTCAAGAATAATTAATTTACTACCAGCTTTTGATTACTTGCCACAAATGTATTTGTTTTATATGAAGAATACATTTATTTGCGTATATATAAACCAATATATGCTTGAATCAAACCATTTTTTTTTTCAGTGTATGTATATTCAACCACTTGATAGTGACCTTACGGTATGTAACTTATATACTTTTTATCTCTTTATGATGTAGCATGTATATGTTTTATCTACCAACCTATATTCAAAATAGCATATCCCAGCACGTTTTAAATATTGATACTACACAATTGGATTTTTAAAGTTAGATATATGAATAAAGTTCCTTATAAGTTATAAAGAAAAATATATTTCTTTAGAAAATTACCGAAGTTGACACCAAGTTTTATTTTTAAGTTGGATACCTTATTTAGAGAGCCTAGTAGTTTTATATTTTGAATGAAATTTTTTTTGTAAAAAATGGTTATATTTAAAATATAAAATTATCTAACTTTCTAAAAATTTTCAGAGGTATTCTACTTAAAAATAAAAGTTGATGTCTTCTCCAGTTATTTCCTAAAGAATATCATTTTTTCTGGACAATTCATGAGGAATTTATATTTATATATTTAACTCCAAGAATCCAGTTCTCTAGTATCAATATTTAAAAAGTACTATAGGGTGTTAGTTTGAACATTATGGTAGGTATATAAAACAAATACATGCTACATCAAAAAGTATATAATGCAAGATATAGTTGTCTGATTTGTCAACATATATTACCTTAGGAAAGATTCTAGAGTTGAATGACAGTTTAAACTAAGTTAATTAGTATCAACAAAGTTTCAATTCCATCTTAATCTCTGCATATCCCAGTAGGTAAACCAGGCATTAGGCTTTGTCCTTGACGTTGTCATCTACATGTTCTTTAGAAAGCAGCTATATTTTTTCTTCTCCAATGATGTATACCCACCTACCTACCTTGCCTTGCATTCCTAGCAAAGCTCAAATTTCATTTAATTTATTTTATTAACTGTTGATTTAGGAGAGATTAATACTAGTGTCTTTTGTGTAACTATTCTATATTCAAGTTAACTAAGTATCTACAAGAAGTGTTAAGCATTTCTCGGGTCGTTTCTGATTGTACTCGTTCTTTGGTCAGCCTTCGTCACTCTGACATTTGCTACTTGAACATCAGTTACACAACCTGTGAAAATAATTGAAATATTAGTCTATTTCATATACGGGGTGCACCATTTAAAACTCTCCAGGCTTGTAATTTTCTTATTTTTTAAGGCACATCAAATTGTAGATATTTTTAAAGCATTTAAAAAAAAATTTTTTTTCAAAAATTGTTAAGAAAGAAATCTTAATTTCCTTGAATATTTTTTTACGTCACCCTGTGCATGAACTGCGTTAATGTTTTCTTTTAAAGGTTTTAATTAGCTTCAATTTATATTATTACGTCATATTCGAAATTCTTTTTGGTTTTAGAGAAAGGAATTAAAAACAGTCCAAACTGATTTTTTTTTTAAATTACTTTGAAAGGAATGTAAATAATAATTTTATGCATTATCTGTAAAAGACATATCACAAACAATATTCAGCGTAATAAAACAGTAACAAAAAAAAAATATATTTTTAAAAACTAACTTATATTAAAATGTACCTACTAAGTAGGAAATTACAAATTTTTTATTTCTTAAGTTTTTTTATTTTAATAACATAAATTGAAGCTAATTAAAACGTTTATAAGAAAACAATAACACAGTCCATGTACAGGGTGAGGTAAAAAATATTCAAAGAAATTAAGTTTCCTTTCTTAACCATTCAAAAAAAAAAAATTAATCACTCTGTATGGATATTTAAAGGCTTTAAAAATGTTTACAAGTTGATGTGCCCAACATGGTCATCGCTTCGAAAATAAAAATGTTACAAGTCTGGGGAGTTTTAAGTGGCGCACCCTGTACAGTGTAGTAAATCTGGTTATATAGCTTGTATCCCTTTACTAAATTGTGAAGAAAACTAGATGCAAACTATTTTGATCAATTTGTTAAGTTATTAAACAATTTATGATAGCTTAAATAATAATGTATATATTTTAACAAAACTTTACGAAAACACGCTTCCAATGGAATGGAAAATTTGAGGTCGATCAGATAAGTTATATAAGTATACTGCTTTAAACATGAACCGATGTGCTCAAAGTGCTGTCATTCAATCCGAAAGTCTGCCTCAAAGTTGAGTTTACACTGTTAAAACCCAGCTATTTAAAATCAGATTTGTCTAATCTGCCAGAGATGGTGATTTGGGAACTATTGGAGTATTTCAACATAAGAGTATGCAGCATATAACTGCCAAAAAAAAGGGGAATGAAAATGCAACTAGGAGTGAATGACTTCACACAGCTTCTATATTCTTGATTAATTTTAAAGCCTCAGAGATCTTAGAATATCCTGGTTTTTTGAATTTCGCTCTAAAATTAAGAGATTTTTTTACAAAATGTAATAAAAAAATATGCTAAATAAGCCCATTAAATCATCACACCAAATTTCAAGTGGAAATGTTTATAACAACGCCAAAAAAACAATAAGACAGTCGAAAATTGAACCATTGACTGTTTAAGTGCATCAAGTCATAGAACAATTTGTTTTAGAATGTAGATTTTTCTCCTACTCTTCAGTGGTCTTAACAAATTTTTTTTAAACTGTTTAAAATCATTTTAAATTTTTTATAAGAACGATTTTTCTCAAAATTAAACAATTAAAAATTATTAGAATGCTTCAAAAGATCACAAAAAAAGAAACAATTTAAAAAAACGGGGTTTTCTACGCCAATTGGGAGCCGTGAAGCATGAAAAAAATGCATTTGTTAAATAATTGCCAAAAAATTGTTTTAAATAATTTTAAAATACCTACTTATTTATGCAACAAGTGTATAAAGCAGTACTTTTTTTATGCATAAGTTGTAGACGAGTGCATCAATCTTGTGAGAATCCCATGATAAAAGTAGTTTCTTTAACAGTCATATAAACAAATTGTTAATTAACGCCACTGAAAAGTAAACAATCAACGATTCAATTTTCGAACTTGTTACTGTTTCTTAAGCGTTTTTTGTATAAATATTAAATTATATTATACTATTACATTCACCGAGAGCCATTTGATATAAGAAAATGTGCGGGGACCTTTACCAAGATGATTTAATTCTACCAGAAGCATATTTTTAATAATGACAAATCTTAATTGTCTTAATTTATTGCGACAAAATTAACCATAAAGTTTCAACAATTCTAGTTTTCTTCGTAGTTTTATAATGATCAAATTAATTTTTTTAATGGCGATACAAGCAATATCATTAATCACAAGACAACAATTAAATGGGGCTGCGCTTTTGATCAGAACCATCTAATCCTGTTTTTTAACATGTTGAAACCGATTCTGATATTAAAAAAAAAATTATCAGTTTTTGGTTACCTCCCCTTTTATCCCCTAAAAAGGGGCAATGGTTTTGTCCTAAGGTTATGATCTAATTTTTCTGAAGTATTTAATAAAATATTAGCCTATTTTACACATACAAAACCTTGAAATATATGTACAATACAATAACGACACAAAGTAGGTGCTATAAGATGTCGGTAAACAATAACCATACCTATGCATAGTACTTACTTCGCAAAAGCTTGTGATCTGGGTTTCCTTGAATTACAACTTCTTACGCTGGATTCAGTTGAACTTAATAATGTGGGAGCAGCACCAACATACAGCTTTTGTGTAACAAAATCCATGTAATGATATAATTGTCTGTCGAGAATAGCGATTGCCCGTGAAATAATTCTAACCTATAAAAAGATTACGTTTCATTTAAATAAATATCTTTATAACAATGGTACAACACAAACTTACTTTTGGGTCATTCACTGGAAAATGGTGCTGCACCTTCAATATAGGTATGTACACCAAATTCGCAAACAAGAGGGCATGTTTATGTTTGCACCTAACCTCTACACTAATAAAACGTCCAAACAAAATAATATTTAAAGAAGGCACGTCGCTTTATGGTTCACAGTTCTGCATCAATGTTATTAAAAGACATCATCCACAATTTTTCACAAAAATGATCAAAAAACACAAACGTTAGATTTTACATCATTTTACACTGGCGTGCTGCGTGAGGATGACCCTGACGCGTTCCATAAGTTCGATGTCGTAAAATGAAGTAGGTAAACATTTTTAAGTAAAATTATGTAGCAAATATGTAAACTTGTGTATAAGTAATTAAGTTAATATGTTGACTCAAATATGGTATTATTTTACGTATATGCTATGTAAAATTATGTAAAATATTTTATATAAAAATGTTCTATTAATCTTACCTCTCAGAGAGGTAAAGTTACATTAATGTTTACTGGGTTATAACTTTTTTATTATTTTTTGTCCGACTTGAACCAAATTATAGGACCTACTTATGGCCAAAAAAACATTGGCTTCCTACAAATGCAAAGCCAACTGCGGTGCCAAAATTAATTGAAAAAACCGCTGCCCAAGGAATCACTACTTCCACATCCAGATTTTGTACCAAAAGCTCTCATAACGAAAAAATTTTGAATGTGGAAATAATTGTTTATAGAATTTTAATATGATATTTGAAATCGTCTACCCTAAAAACCCATAAAACGATATCTCATATGGTAGAGGGAGTGGATGAAGTAAAAAAAATATTTTGTGGCTTTTGGTTCTTGTACACACATTAAATCACATTTTTTTTCATCCCCTTTAATAATGGGGTAGGGTAATGCCAAAAAATTTTTTGAAACCTTAGCTTCTCTTGTATACACTAAATACCAATTTTATGGACTCTTGCCTGCTTGATTTACCTATTTACCCCCCAATCCTTCGACGGAATAAGATGAAAATATGATCTAGTTCCAGATCCCGTTAAAGTACATACGTGTACTAATTTTCAAGTTAATATCTTAAACGGTTCCAGAGTAAAAGTGCGCACAAAAAAAAGTTACAGACCGACAGACAGAATTTTTTTTTCGCTGAAATTTAAAATCTCGACGTTTCATGACATTCTAAGCCTATTTGAACAATAAAAATTTTCAAAAATTTTTTTGTCGTTATTATACGGCCACTAGATGTGGAAGTAAAATAAAGAAATCATCTTAGGCATTTATTTTTCGGAAAACTGTATTAATGAAAGTTGTTCAGAATAGGGCATGTGCATGTGACGTCACAGCTAACCTTAAAAATATATACTTAAGATTTATGAGTATTTCGTAGCTGTTATTAAAATTTCAGCTTGGTTTCCATACTTTCAACTAAAATCTAATTCAGTGTATTGTTTATGAAGTTCTAAATCATTTCTCCTAATAAAATAGGACTGGAAATCTAACCTGTAATTAGCAGTCTATTTTTATTGGAAGTGAGTAGGCACACGCCGCGGCGTGTACGGAAATCCGAAATTAAAGACCCGTCTGACGTGTTTTATTGACAATAACTACGTGCGTGCACGCCGCGGTGTGTACGGAAATTGAAATTAAAGACCCGTCCGACGTGCGCATGCACACCCTGTATAATGAATTGTACTGTTATTTCTGACGAATTTAGACTATTTTGAATGTTACTATATTAGGAACTTTAGGATAATTTTTTAGCGCTACAAATTATTCCTATTTTCCTGAGTGACAGAAACTATTTGTTTCGTGTTGTTTCTCATTGATAAATAGAAATGTCTTCATAGAATTCTTATTCGAGTAACACAGTAACATAAAAACTGTCCTATTTTTTTTTTTACTTTTGAGTGACGCTGAGGGTCTCCAGTGGTATAAAACACTCTCAAAATAGCTGTCGTGGACTCTGCAATTTTATGCCATCACTTGAATGAAAAATAAAAATGCAAACTGTAAACTGTAATACATTTAATCAACTGTCTAATAGTCTATAAAATTATCTAATACATTTATTGTACTACATAAAAATACATATATTAAAATCACAGATAAATACAGTGCAGTCTAAGTTACAATTTCAACACCTACATATATATTTGTCTAACTACAGCAATTCTACACCAATAAATTAGAGTAATAAATAAGGAAGACTATTCTTTAATATGAGCATTTCTTGATGAGAAAGTCCAACTGTTGTACTCGGTACTACTGGCTTGTATAACAATTTTTTGGCGACTATAGTAATTGAACCATTTGGTTACATCGGAGCTTCTATATGCTGCATCCAAGTGATTTTGAGGTATGTGTCAAAAATATTTTTGCAGATGTACTGCTTTCTATGTACGGTATTCAGGATAAAGTCTAAATTAATCGTACCTATTGTAGATTAACTTTACAAAGTGAAGATTAGAGATTGAAACGACATGCCCTAAATCTACATACACAGACAGAATATTATAACAGTAATCATCTAAAATAATGAAATACTTAATATTTAACTATAGGAAGACATTAATGCTAATAATTTTGAACACAATAAGAAAGACCAAAACTTATAGCTATATATGAATTCTGTAATTGTTGAGTAATGCAATTTCTTTTCTACCCGTCTTTGTTTTTGTCCATAGCGGATCATTCGATCGATGCTATAAATACCCATTCTCCACAAACTAGTATAGTATAATATCGTCTGTATTAAAAAGTGGGCTGTATCACTACTCATGGTCAAAATTCAATACGATAAATTGAATGATTATTTAAATTAGACTGTGTTTTAAAACATCACATGTTCAAAGTTAAAACTTTGGCAGTTCTTATAGCATTACTTGAAATGTATGTGTTTGTCACAAAAAAAATCAACCAATAGATAGCAAGAAACAACAACCATAGTACATTCGTCACTTCGTCAACATAGAGAGTGCAAGGAAATAATTTGCTTAATTTTTTTTTAATCCTTTATTTTGTGATCTGAAAGAATATCCTGAATTTGTGAATTCTAACTTAATCAGGAGGTGAGAAATTTCCAGATCCTGCGAATAAGTAGGAAACAGGTCAGAATCATGGCAGGTCTTTTGACTGGACACAGCTCTTTCAGAAAACAGCTGCACACTATTTATAGGGGTGGTGGACAACCCCGACTGCAGGTTCTGCGGAGACGGGGAGGAAACTTTCATCCACGTGCTAACTTCCTGCCCTAGTCTTATGAACTTGAGGCACAAACACTTCGACATTGGTTTTCCGGTGCTGGAGAAAAAAAAGGAATGCCCCATAGGAAGGATTTTGGCCTTTGAGTTACAATCCGGCCTGAATGGGGGAATTCACTAATTTCATAGCCCAATGGGCCTCAAGGCCTGGGTGCGGCGACCTTTCGTCGCCCCGCTAAAAGAAGAAGAAGAACATATGGAGACTGGCTTAAGTAATGAACTAGAACATTATTCTTTTTGTTTTACTCATAATTTTATCGGCTTTTTTTCTCTTAGAACTAGTGTGTAGGACATGTACAGGATTTTTCAAAAAAATGTTCTTGGTTCACAACCAAGTTAGAATTCACAAATTCAGTGTTTTTTTGGACACCCAAATAGTTGTTTTCCTGCAAAAGCGTGTCATGACTGAAGTATCACTGCAAAATTATTGGCAGAATAAAAATATGACTAATTGTCTAATATTTGTTCCCAATATCTCAGTAGACTACAAAGTTTTAATAAGTCTAAGTTCATGTTCTAGATATATGAAAAGTATATAAAATTATAAAATACATATAAAAAAACACAATAAAAATTGTCACTCCAAAAAATTTTTGTTAATATAATCACGGTTTCAATTAGTTGCAACAAAGAAAACACTGAAGAAAATGATTGATTGTGATTTGAACTAGATTACGAAAGCGCAAAGTGCTCCCTGTAATTTCCTCTGTCGACAGTCGACCTTGTTAGAAGACTGATGTTGTTCTGAATGGATAATAGAGGAAATATAATGTGTCCCAAAAAAGTGCTGGGACAAAAATGGTAGAAAGGACATTACATTTCATCGACAAAAAAAACCTAAATTTGTCAGGGTCAGAACGGCTTAGTTTTTTATTTGGCGGGTCTTTTCTTCCCATGGAAATTCCCGTTAATTCAAAATTGGGTCTTTGTTCTTAAAGTTTTTTTTTAATTTTTATTTTAATAGCCTTATTTATTTATTTATCAGAACGGCTTAGTTTTTTATTTGGCGGGTCTTTTCTTCCCATGAAAATTCCCGTTAATTCAAAATTGTTCTTAAAGTTTTTCTTTTAATTTTTATTTTAATAGCCTTATTTATGTTAACGTCCTGGCGAAGTTTAGCTAATGCTACTCTACCAGTTAACCAGGACGGTGAGATAAGATATGGTCACCCATTCAATACGGTCACCCGGCGTGGACAGCTTATATAAAAAAAATGTTTTGCAAAGGTAATTTGATATAAGGTTATAACGCCCTCGTCAATAAATTATTTTGATTGATAGGGTATTCTAAAAATTCGAAAATGTGAAATCGACTTTAAGCAAACTAACTTTTTTTTTACATTTTAAGTAAAAAAAGATTCGTTGTCCTATGTCATTAAAACAGATGTCACTTTTTGTAAATATATTATATCTATGTGTATATTTATATATAACACAAATATTATTCTATTCTGTTTAGTCTATGAGCAGCGACGTTACGAAAAATACCCTGCACGCAAGTGAATTGGCATAGCAGGTCACGTAAGGATCTTTTGTTTAAATCAAAAAAACATTAATTAGCCTTGCAAAAAACTTTTTCTATGTAACTTGACCGAATAGTTTAAGAACCATGCATGACTCAATTTTAAATTAACGATTTCCTATGAGAAAAAAATTCAAAGGCTCATTAAAGAGACTCATTCCGACCCTGACAATATAATTTACTAGTGAAATATTGCAATTGAAATATTTTTGTCCAACTCTTCTATACGTTTCCTTAAATATATAAGGAATAAAAAACCAGACTGCAACTAACAGCTATTCTTTGGACTAATGCCCCGCCCAGCGCTGAATTACGAATTACATGTCTGGCCGCATTAAGTGGAATAACTATGTATTGCCACAAATTGCTAAAGATTCGATTGCAACAGACACCAACCGAAAGACTTATTCCTACTCAAAGGACAATAAGGACAAGGGCAATATAAGTTTCTTTACCTATGAAATGTCATGTCCTTTCCATCATTTTCGTCTGAGCACTTTTTTTAACATATATAATTTACATTCAGCGGTGGGAATGACTTCTTCAGTTTTCGAAAAATATATGTTGCTTTTATCATCTTTAATGACTTTGGATACTGCACCTCAAAGTAAGTCAATCATCTATGATCATTTTTTATTCACGATGAAAATAATATGACCCAACAAACTTCTAAACTGCCTATATGTGTTGTTTAAATTTTCTTACTGAACAATATAGCAAGTGGTATTTATATAAGTACCTACCAATACAACAAGATTTTTTTTAAACTTGACACTATTCGGTAATAACCCGCCTGAACCCAAAATCTACGTGATATATATTTTATTTTGTTTTGTCACGGTTCCTAAGATCCATTTGTTTTTTTTTTATCTTTATAAACCGATAAGATACATTTTGGCTTCTTACTTAAATTGAGCTAAATACTTGTACATATTTGCTTTCAATTACTTCCGTTTATTTTCATTTACGCTTAAAGTTGCCTTGGCGTCCACAACGCTGAGTGCTATTCCGACTTGAGCTGCGTAGTAACTTGACATTATTAGAACCTAAAAAAAAATAATTTACGATGCATTTATTCACAAATCGAAAATAAGAAACAGATTGTTAAAAAAATAACTTATAATAGTTACCCTGTAAACTTCTCACCTGTCTGAAATATCAAAAACTTTAAATATCAAATTTGTATGACTGTTTTCTCATGTGCATTTCATATTTTTCTCTGACTTTGGCAATGTACAGTCCATATAAATTACCTATTTTTGAGAGATTCACACGCAAAGGCGTGAAAATCAGATAAATATCTCGGAAACTAACAATTAAAAAAAAAAAAAACGAACTTAAATTTAAAGCCTAACATATTTTCGGTTATTTGAGATAAGCTACATCCCATTTGGAAAAAAGTTGAGCGAAATATAATTTTTTTAAATATGTCGAGGGGTGACGAACCTCAGTCTCGTGATAAAAAATAATTTTTTACTGGTTAATTCTACAAGGAATTGATTTTAATTACACATCTATTTTAAATTTTCTACAGGTATATATTCGTGTATTTATTAAATGAAGAGCTAAGTGGATAAAGGTGTTATGTCACAAAAACACGTTATTGAGTAATTTAACTCGAAAGTTTTTAGGCGAGAACTTTTTTGTTATAACGACTATATAGCTTGCATTTTGCGATGATATTGACATTTGATGTACTTTTCAGAGACAGACTAAACTAAAGTTGTGAGTTGTCATTATTTTCGAAAATTTAAAAAAATTAATGTACATGTAACACCTTTATCCGTTCATAAGTTTCTCTGAAATGAATAAGGAATTAGTAAATAAAAGTGTTAAGAAATTAAACATATTTTATTATTATTAAAACATTGTACAATTTTTAGGTAGTCGGACAGTTCTACGGTTTTGAGCCACAGTTTGGTCATTTCCAAGTATGTTGTGATAATACGGCCTGTATTTTTCATTTATGAATGGTAATTGTTCTTTAAGATTGGCCAGTTTTCCTACACTTAGGCTGCCCTTGTTTTCATTAAACACCGTTAGAGCAATACTGTCGGAATTTATCTTATGCATATTCCTTTTCTTTAAAATATCGACTTTGTAAAATGGAGTCATTTCATCTAGTGATGTAATAGTAGCACCCATAGATGCCATTTTATACCGTCGCGAAAATAAACCTTTTCATTGTTCAAGTTTTTCTTTCTGTTGTACAGATTGAGTATTGAGGCAATTCCATCAATATCCTTGAAATGATTCTTCATATCTATGACAATGGCGTCTTTGGGAGTTTTTAAAATTTCTCGATACTGGTCCGGAACGTAGATGTTTTGATGTTCCCTTAAAATTTTCTCGATTCTGCCAAAGTCTCTGTCTGAATCTAAATATGAATGTCCCACCTCCGAAAATTTATGGTCGATAACTTTAAATTCTCTCTTTAAAATCAACAACTGGTAAAGTGTAATGATATTGAAGTTTTTATTTGTCCACCACAGGAGTCGGGCCATATTATAATGTGATCGATCTTTTCTTGGAAATATTCATTGTAAATTTGTGAAAAGGTGTGTAAGCAACTAGCAATTTCTAGGCTTTCACGGCTGGCCATATCTTCAGTCCATGTGAAAAAGAACGGTTTTTTTTTTCAGTATTCCTCAATGTATGTATGTCAAGGTTGTAAAACCACATTTAACGAAGGTAAAATGCTTTCAATGTACTTAATTTTGGCAGCGGCATGGTTTGCTGAAGATCCAAAGTAAGAAAGCAAATCGTTCTATCTTCTGTAACTTTTGCTCCGTCACGCTTTTGTTGTTCGAAAGATAGTTTGTAATTTTCTCCGTATTCTTTAGTATTATTTCCAGCATCACATTTGGGAAAGAATGTGAGTCATTTCATGATCTCAATTAAACAATTTTAAATTCCATGGACGTAATTTCAGCATTTTTATTGGGTAGGCAGGGATTTTTCACACATAACCCAATAGATGTAAGCATAGCGAACCCTGTAATTCTTAAACGATAACCTTATAAACCCAAATGACTTTTGGGTTTATAAGGTTGGTGGTCCAGCCCTCTTCTACTTGTCAGCATAAAAATGTTTGTACAAAAATCAACACCGCAAAGCGTCATTTTCCAGTATTTCTGATTTACAGACTAATTTGCTAGAATACTTAAATAAATAATTCGTATTTTATTATTGCATTTTATATTGATGTTTTGTTTTTAAAACATTATTAAAACTTGCCTGGGAAGAAATTGGCACTATGTGATTGATTTTTGCTGAATTGCCAAAAGGTATAAATGTGTTTACAGCAATTAGATACTCAAGTACCATCTCGACTCTTGTATCTCATACCATTTCGAAATTGAACGAAATGAATATATGGATTAAAACAATATAAGCACTATTTCCAAATATCAGCCAATTTATAAACATTTTACATGATTCATGAAATCGTTTATTCATTGCCATTTGTAATATCAATTTACTACGACTGGCCATTTTCACTATAATAGTAAGAAACACTTAACACAACTTGTCACATTAATGTCATTATAACATAACTTTAAAAGCAGTGTTTTGGATTAAAACAATTTAATATCGCACAGTAATGGATAAAGGTGGTATGTGATCATGACACCTTTATCCATAAATTATATAAAAACCGTATGTACATAACACCTTTTTCAAACATTAAAACGCATTTAGGAAAGGTTTATTATCCCAAAACCTTATTGAAATGATAGATTATAAGTTAAAATAGTTGTCTGTGCAGAAATCTCAAAATTTTCAAAAATGTCACATAACACCTTTATCCATTTAGCTCTTCAAATAATGTTTTCATTAGCGCAGTTAAAATTTGCAGAACATGCCAAACACTCTGGTATTTAAGGAATTTGATATCTACAATTACATAGGTATGCATTATTGTTTATGCAATTTTTCGCTCTTAATTTATCCAATTCAATGCACACTTACCTGAGAATACTCAATGCTATATTTAAACCTATCGATACCAATAATCAAGTCTGAGAGTGCAAATAGCACTCCACCGGCACAAGTACATAATTTGCTCCAAGTCCATAAGTCCTAAAAATGATTTATTACATTTTTCGTATATACAGTGCAATACAAAATTATCACAATCAAGAATATTTACTTTACTAAAATGAAAATAAAATATTCTTATACATTCGTGATTAAGTTCTTTTGCTTTTCTTTGGCATTCGAAGGAAGGTTGTAGGTTTGGGGTAAAAAAACACATCAACTTACCTCAAAAAATTGCACCCGTGCTATCGCCCTCCATAACATGGTCGTAATAACTAGAATGTAGATTGGCACGCCGACGACAAAAATGCCATGTAAATCAGGCAGTAGATACAGCACAACTAAAAAGAGACCATTATTAGATAGTGAAAAATCTAAAATTTAACTATTGAAATTAACATACTGGGAATAGAAGTAATTTAAGAAATAGATTGTTAAAATCGGTCAAGAAATGAAACATTTTTTATGATTCACTTGCATTCATTTTGGACTGGTTATTTTTCAATGCTAATTTTTCAATATTATATTTTTGAAAACAATCCAGAACAATAATTGTCAAAAGGTAGTGTATAAAAGTCCGAAAGTCGAATCTTTAGCGATTACGTTAGACATCTGAAAAATATCAAATCGGAAGGTATTACACTTTGTAATACATATTGTAATATTGCCAGCGTAATTGGAGTATGTGAAGTACATATACTAACTACCTATGCGGACAGATATCGATAATCATTCGATTTAAAAATAAATGCCCCCCCTTCCCTATCCCCCCACCATACCAAAAAGTTCCAGAGAGAAAAAAAAATTGCACTTATATGGTCTCTTCGATTACCGACTGGCAGACGGTAACCACTCGTCGTCGAATTTGCACGCTATTTCCTAGACTATAAGTATTTTAATAAATTTCAATTTCAAAATTATAGAAACTAAAAAAAAAAAAAATGACCCATAAATTTTTAAATGCGCTACTTTTTTTGTTTGTATTTTTTTTAATTTTCATTATAAAAGGTCGTAATACGTCTCAATCGAAAGAAAATTTCAATACCTTTAATTTTTACAATTTTACAATTTTTCTCGTAGTGTAGATTTTGAGTAATTTTAGATTTTAACGTTGTATATTTTTTCTATTATTTCCAATACTAAGAGAAAAAATCAGAGAAAAAAAAGAAAAAGCCATTCGATTTCTTTTCGTAAAAGCTTTAATTTTGTATCCTTGCATTTTTTATTAAAGTCCACATTTTTCAAGTAATTTAGAAAAAACATCTAGGGGGTAAAAATTGCAATTTTCAGTTCGAAATATCTTGAAAAATATGCATTTTAGCAAAAAAGTGTATAAAACCTTTCTTTCTTATAATTTGATTTTCTATCAGATTATTTATGTATAATTTTTGTTTTTTTTTTGCGACAACCCCCTAACCAAAAAGCAGAAAAAATGGCAATATAGATTCTTATGTACATAGTATACATACTTTATGAAGCACGTTGAAGAAAAAAAATTGGAAATTCATTACATCGTTTTCGGGCTGGGGCTGGGATTTAAAGTCTTCACTTACTGTACTAATTTGGCAGGAAGGTTTAGCTCAATAAAAGTAGTGGCGTAACTAGGGGGGGGGGGGGGGTACTGTGCCCCCCCTCCTCCTGATGTGACGTCCTTACTGTAGGGTTCATATTGATAGAGCAGTGAATTTTAGTCATTTTTATAAAAAGTCGGGGAATGTGAAATTTTTTTTATTCCAGTAGGCGCCTCTCTCCCGCTCATTCAAAAATGTTTTGTTCTATTCTACGCCCCTTTCATTTTCCACCCCCGCTCATAAAAAAAAATCCCTACCGCCTATTACACGAATTGACCCCCCCCCCTCCCGGCCCAAAATCTGGGTACGCCACTAAAGAAAGGGCATTATTGACAAGTACCTCTAATTTTATTCGAACTGTAATTGCGAACCATTTGGTATTTTTATTTTTATTTCATACTGTCCGGTAAATGACTATTTCCCTGACTCATTTGCGGCCGGTAAATCGAACATTACAGTATCTGATACCGTAATGTGTTACTTGCGAACATTACGGTATCTGATACTGTAATGTGTTACCTAGCAACACTATTATATTATTGTTTTTAGTAAGCAAGTTTTGACTTTTGACTTTTTCACCTAAAAGTATAAGAAATAAAATATTTAAATACACAGTTTTAGCAATTATTTATTAACACTATTTTCGAATGCTTTTCAAATTCTTTCAGAATTTCTCTCCTTAATGGTGAATATGTGGAATGAAAATCGTAGACGATCAAATGTTTATGTTTCATATAATATAATACCTTGAGACAATTCGATTTTTCGTCTTGTTTGACAGAAGGCTCTAAAAGAGCCTCTTGAATTTTCCGGAACAACATTTTATCATCCGCTTCTAAAGTACAATTACGAAGTAAGTCAGTTAAGTACGTTAAATGATGATGACGATTAATATCACGAAATTCTACAAAAACTGAGTACACCTTTTTGCCATTTTGTTGAAAAACGAGGATATAATAATATCTATTAGGTTATTCAATATCTATAACAAAAACAACTGTCATAATTCAAAGAAACACACGAGAATGGAGTCATAGCCAACTATAAAAATGCGTCCCGAGAAGTATTTTATTGAAGAAAATCATTCACCGCTATATAGCGTTTTTTTACTGTAAAATATAATTTCTACCAACTTTAGTAAATGAAGAATGTTATATAACTATAGATTAGGCTTCTACTTACAAAATTTATAATATTTTGCTTAACTAAAGTTGGTAATTTTTATTTTATTTGAACTTATATTAATTCATATTGATACTATTGTGAAGTAAGCACTTTGGCCCCTACCACTACCTATGAAAATACTTTTCTACCAATTTTAGTAAATGAAGAATGTTAGATAACTACAAATTAGGCTTCTACTTACAAAATTGTTAATATTTTGCTTAACTAAAATTAGTAATTTTTATTTTATTTTGATTAAATAAAGCTCTCTAGTTCTAAAGTTCTTTATTTTATTTGGAGCCAATATACAGATTATTTAATTTAAACTAAATATGATGATTTTTTTAAGTCTCCTCCGAAATCTCCATAATACAAAACAATGCAAAAAATATGGTTTTATTTAGTTGACAAGCTAGAGACAACCATAATTAGCTATGGAAAACAATGGCTATAACATCGTTACGGGCAGTTAGCGGGAGATTTACAAGAAATCCCCATCGAAACTAAGTCGTATAACGGTTCCTATGCCAATGCTAAATTCTGCCACATGAATAAAACAAATAAATTGTCTTATAATTTCAGAATACTGCACTTGAACATACAAAGCATTCGTAACAAAACTAGTGAATTGGAGTTATTTCTAAACAAGCATAAATATAACTTTTTATTAATCAACGAACACTGGTGTAATAACGATGATCTGAATTATGTACGTATTGGCAATTATTCCCTTATCTCAAATTACTGTAGAACTAGCACAGTCCATGGTGGGGTGGCTGTATATGCATTTAAGGACCTCAATAACTGTATACATTTGGAAGATGTAAATAAATTTTCTGTTGAATCGCATTGCGAGATTGCTGCTATGGAATCTGGTAATATAAGATTGATGACTATTTACAGACCTCCAAATGGTAATTATGACTTATTCTTAGAGACACTGACTCTTGCCCTCGATACCTTTTCCAAATGTGACAAAATAATGTTTGTATCTGGTGACTTTAATGTCTATTTTCATAAACTAAATGATCAGCACACAACACTAATCTTAAATACATTTAAATCATTTGGGTTTTCTCATACCTTCACAGGATTTACCAGAATAAATCACTGTCTGGATAATATTTTTACGAACATTAATATTAGCAACTTACGTACCCAGTCAATAGATACCAAGCTGTCTGATCATTTGGGCATACATCTTGAAACAAATATTGAGTTTAAAATTCCCACTAGGAGAATATCGTATAGACCCATTCATGATCACGGGCTATCAGTACTAAATAATTATCTGGACACACTTAACTGGAATTTTATTTTCGATTCCAATGTAAACATTAATAATCGTTTTATGCAATTTATCAGTGCAATTACAGATGCTATAGATACCATATTTCCATTAAAGTCCCGTGTTGTGAATAGCCCCAATGAATTAAACATTACTTGGTTTAATGATGACCTTAAGCGTATGCGTGAACACTTAAATTTTTTATACGAATTTTACAAAAGAAGTCCTACCGATAATAACAAGGCTATCTTAAACAATTTCAGGCTCAACTACCGTCGTGAAATAAATAAAGCTAAAAAGTCATCCCACGACAACTTTATAAAAAATCACAATAACCCACAACAAGCAATATGGAAAATTGTTAACAGCTACAGAAAAACATCTAGTACTCGGCCAAATAATATTTCTAGTGATCAGTTTAACAACTATTTTACGAATGTAACTGATACTATCATAAACGAACTACCTCCTTGTAATTCTCACTATACCGATTATTTACATGACTTTACCCTGTCCAATCAATTTTACTTTAATCAAGTAACTTATTTTGAAGTATCCGAGATAATTAACAATCTCAAAAATAAAAAAAGCAAAGATGCTTATGGTATATCTGTTGGAATCATTAAGGGTATCACACAATCCATTTTAATTCCTCTTACTCATTTAATTAATGCATGTATATATAATAATATATTTCCAGAATGTTTGAAAATCTCAAAACTAGTACCAGTCTATAAGAAAAATAATTTCGATGACCCTTCTAATCACAGACCAATATCTGTAATACCATGTCTCGCCAAAATTTATGAAGTGATATTAAAAAATCAATTGACATTATATTTAGAACATAATAAGCTTCTCAGTCCTTATCAGTACGGTTTCCGAAACAAATTATCAACAACTCTTGCCATTGATAAATTAACTGATTTAATAAACGCTGGTTTTGAAGATGGCAAATATGTATGCTCTCTGTTCCTAGATCTCACTAAGGCATTTGATTGCGTGTCCCACGAAATACTTATCAATAAATTAAGTTTCTACGGCTTTACTGAAGAAAGCAAATCACTTTTACAGTCATATCTGACTGACAGACAGCAATTTGTTCTCAATAATGGCCTCATATCGAGTACTTTGAAACTACGGCATGGCATACCACAAGGGTCCGTACTGGGTCCTATACTTTTTTTACTTTATATCAATGACTTTCCTCAGTCAATTAAAGATAATGTTAGTGCCATATTATTTGCCGATGATACAAACTTGACAATGTCTAATGGTAACCTCGATCTGTTGCTAAACGAGGTTCCGCATACTGAGTTAAATTCACAGAACTGGTTTTTATCTAACAAGCTAAGTCTAAATGTGTCTAAGACAGAAACAATGATATTTAGTTTGCGCAGTTTGGAAGAGGTTAATAATCCAGAGACTGTTAAATTCCTAGGAGTCAACTTAGACTCCAAGTTATCCTGGGAAAGTCATACCATCTGCATCTGCAGCAAAATCTCCAAATATACTTACCTGCTACGAAACCTTGTTGATAAAGTCTCACTGAATACTCTAACCATGACTTACCATAGTCTCATCCACTCCACTTTATCATATGCGATTTTAGTCTGGGGACATGCCCCATCTTGTGCTACTGTATTCTCTGCTCAGCGTAAAGCAATACGAGTCATTTCTGGATTAAAATTTAGAGATGATTGCAGACAACACTTTATTACTTTGAAAATTATGACTGTGCCTTGTACCTATATCTACCAGTGCCTTACTTATGTAAAGAGAAATGTGGAATCATTCAAAACCAGAAGCCAAGTACATTATCATAAAACCAGAAATAACAATAAGCTAAATATAAATTTCCATAGATTAAATAAAACCAGGGATGGCACTGGATACTTGGGTTTGCAGTTTTATAATGTTCTACCACCAGAAATAAAATCGTTAAATGAAACCCAGTTCAAAAATAAGATAAAAACATATTTACTTAATAATGCTTTTTATAGTACTAACGAATTTTTAGCCAGTAACTTTGCCTCGATTAAAATCTAATGTGTGTATCATTGTGCAGTGTTCTGTAAATAAGCAATAACAAATCACCATACCATACCGACTATATATTTATTGCTTATAAATTTTTTTTTTCTTTTAGTTTGTCATTTGTATTCTGTGCCGTTAGTCTTATACCTTATATCTATATTTTATACATTTAATATCATGTACTTTGTATTTTATCTTTCTTATTGTATGTTGACGTGTGTAAACACTCTGTGTATTTTACCACCAATAAAGAATTGAATTGAATTGAATTGAGTTACGGTGATGCGATTGTCAGATTACGAACTAATATTTCTCAAATTTCAATAATTATAACTTTTTATTCATTTTAAAAAGGATTTACTGGACAGTATGAAATAAAATATTATACGATACACGTCCGGTAGGTTTCATTACAGTACTCGTTTATATTCCGGACTCGGCTCCTGCGTCGCCTCGTCCGTAAAACAACTCGTACTGTAATAAGTCACCTACCGGACTTATAACGTAAATTACTATTGCAACACAAATTGTTTAAATTTTATATGAAGTAATGTACAGATTTGAGTAGAGTTCACTGGCCACCCTAAAACAAAATAAAACCATACAATCCCTGCAGCAAAACAATCCATTCAAAAGTTATAGTTACAGGTATTTCGACTTGACTATTATTATAATAAAGTATTCCTTTGTCCTTCCAGCGCACTCTACGCTATTATAGCATTACTGCGCTATAAACTCTGCCACAAACCATGATACTATGTAATATATCTATTTCTTAGTATTATGGCCACAAACGATATGTTAGATCAGATTTAAGCTAGCGGCGAAAAAAATATATGACAAAAAATATAGGTAGGTAGATATATGTCTAAAATCCAATAGAATAAAATTGCAACACTCTCTTAGTGTCCTATTGTGTTTTATGAAGATATCCATGGGCTAACACTTGACAACAATCAAATATTGCCTGTGATTTTCTTTTGTTTTGTCTAGTTTCGTTAGTTTTATGATTTAATACCTAGCGTTCTGCTCGTATTCTGTAACTTTTGACGTGGGTTTTCCGTAATAACACCTGTCCTATTTAAAAACTTTTAAATTATGTGACTGTGCATCAATTTGTGAACATTTTGGATCAAACTTTATAGGTATGTAATGATATCAGATGTTTTTGTACACATTCAGGTATATATTTTGGTGAACTTAATCTAGATTTTCAATTTTAAAGTGTTATTGTACTTATAAATCTATTTTAATAGTAGTAAAGTAACATATTATAACAATTAATTGTGGTCAAATGTCTCAACACTTTTTAAAACTCGGATTATCTTAATAAATTCTCTATACTTATTTATGTTTTGTCCAAATATTAAATAAATCCAACGGATATCTGCGGATAATGTGCTTCACAAACCGTCATCATAGAAAATGAAATTGTTAGGTACTTATTGTGAAATAGGTATGAAGTCTCTTTTTTACCAGATAAAAAAGTTACTAACAATAACAGAAATAAAATAAGGGGAATTTTTTCGTCAATATCTTGAAAACTAAGTTGTAAGTACGTACTTTTTTGCTAAAGCATAAAATTCTCTAAGATAATGGTGATTACAAAATAAACTGTATAATATTTGATTGTGAAGTCTGTTGTACCGGCCACCAAAGTATCAAAAATAGGTTCCGAAGCGCTTGTTTTTTTGTCATTTTTGATAGCACATACGATTTTTATCGGTCATTTAAAATGCAATTAACATCTGAAAAAAATCACACGTCATCTGAGGACTAGAAAAAAACACTGTTCATGATACAAGATTCTTTTAGACCTTTTTTTGTTTATGTTGTTTGTTTCCTTTACATTATGGTTGTTCTATATAAATAAAAAAAAATAGTTTTTTGTATTGTCATAGCTTTTTGCGGTTTGCGGTATATCCTGAAATATTTAGTGGTAACGAAAATTAATTTAACTCCCCATTAATGCCGTTTTGAAATCTTGTAGGCTGGGGGTGCGATCCCGAATGTGTATGCAAACCTGAAGGTTTTATTTTTGGTGTGTCTATTTCTTTTATGAGGCGCATTTAGGTATAGTAAATTAAAAAATGTCAGCTGGTTATAAAAAATTACTAAGGAGCCAAGTATATCTTTCGTATCGGACTCAAGAACCAGAAAAATATTAATGCATACAAGTAAAGTCACAGATTCTACTTACCCATCGAGCCTAAAGAATATAAAATTAGTCCTAGGGGCAAATTCAAAGGTTTAAATCCAAAAGCTAGGATGTAATACACATGGCCTATAATAAATGCCAACATTCCTACATCGAAATATTGATGCCATATTAAGAATGCATCACCAATACAACAAAATATCAGTCCCGTTAATATCCTTCTTGAATATTTATACCTGAAACATAAATGTAATTTTCATTTAAATTGGATAGAAGTAGTTCTTTTTCCAGTACTCTATAAATCGTAGAATACATACGATGTGGACGATGTATTCGTCTAGTTTCTATAGCTCTAGAGTCGTAAATGTGTGTAGTGTTAAGAAAGCTAATGCCCGCTTTTATGAAGACTACACTGTAAAAAATGAAGGTAAATTTACCGTCGTTGCGTATAAAATTTTAATGTAACTTTACGCGCAAAGAGAGGCTAAAATTCCATTTACCAGGGAGGATTATCCATAATATAAGGTAAATAGAAATTTTACACTCTTTTTGCGGGTAAAATTAAACCTAATCGTAATGTATTTTTACCCACAAAAAGAGTGGAAAATTTCTATTTAACTTATCACTATAAAAAATGTTGCATATTGCGTGTAAAATTACACTCAATTTTAATATAACTTTACCCGCAAAAGAGTGTAAAATTTTGTTTACCGGGATTACCCAAAATAGAGGGTAAATAAAAATGTTACACCCTTTTTGCAGGTAAAGTTACATTAAAATTGAGTGTAATTTTACACGCAACGACGGTAAATTTACCCTCATTTTTTACAGCGTATTTTAGATAATCCTTTCTGGTAAATGGAATTATTTTACATTTCCTTTGCGTGTAAAGTTGCATTAAAATTTTACACGCAACGACGGTAAATTTACACTCATTTTTTATAGTGTACATAGAGGTACTTCCATAGCCCCCCCCCCAAATCTACAGAACATCAGAACATGGAAATGGGACTTGTAATCTCAGGCCTCTTCTAAAAATAAAATCCCAAGTAATCTTCAAAATAGAATACCGTGCGTGTAGCGGAGCGCTAGGCATAGGGAGTAAAATTACAACATCGCGCGTGCCAGCTGGCTGAAATGAAATAACAGAGCTGGGATGCTCCGCCCGACGGAGGAATTTACGGCAGCTGTGTTGTCAGATCTCTCGCGCTACGTGAATGTACATGCCTAATGGGAAATTACACGCACGGTATATGGTAATATTCTGGGTAATTCCATTTTTTTTGTAGATATGTGGGTTTAATTTTTAAATGAGCCCTTTTGGGTTAAATACGCAATTATGCCCCCCCCCCCCCGCACTTTAAAATCTCACATCCAATTTTTGTGGCTAAATGGCCAGTCAAATTTTTTTAACTTTAAAACTTCTGAAAGTGGCTTTTAAAATAAAAGAATATTCTTCAATACATGCATGCACAGAAGTCAATCTGTTTTATGAAATAGAATTTTATACTTTAATGACCAAAACACCTGCAAGTCATCCGTTTTTAATAATAATAATAAACGTCTTTTATTTAGAACAAAATAAATTATCCACAATATAGGGCGAAGTTTAGATAACAATCTATTCTTACACTTTTCTTGCTCTTTCTTGAAATATTGTAAGTATTGATAACACAGGAACAAAAATTTTGTTGCATTTATTACCGCACTCATTCTTAACTAATTTGAAGGTGCTTGGTTGAAATCTGTAGGTAGTTTTGCTCTGTGAGCTCTAGATTTTTTGCAATTCGGCATTTTCATTTTCTCGAAATATGACTTCATATAATGAGATTATGGCAAATTGACCTTAGTTCAAGATGGCACCAATAAATTATGATTTATGGGTACATCTTGAACTAAAGTAAATTTTATGACCCTTTTTAAAATCCAGTCCTAACTTAGGCACACTTACTATTTATTTTTATTTTATGAAATTAAGAAAAAAGTTGAGCTACTAATTTGGAGCTCCAGGAGTCTGGCGTTCTGAGGTGGTCGCCTCGACGCCATCTGGTTATGCAAGTCACAAAGAGCTTAAAATAAATTTATGTACAAAAAAAAATAAACAACGGCGAAAAATGTTTCAAGGTATAAGTGAGTGGAAGAAGTGAGTGATTTTTGTACGTCAGAAAAGTATCTTTCGGAAATAAATTCATTTTAGAACTTTTTGGTGCCTTGCATAACCAGTGTTAATTGCTTTTCTTTATAATTTAACAAAAGGAATCGGAATTTTTAGTATTTATATTGATCAGTTTTTATCATGATCAGAGCTCTGGGGGGGCATGACCCCCTTAGGACCGCCAGTGACCTCACCTCCCCTTTTAAAGGGTCAATTCCCTCCTCGCTCACTCCCTTTTACGCTTTCTCCCCATTGGTTTGACAATAGCACAAAGCACAAAATCATAAGTACTAGCAACAGTGGTTTTGAATAAATTAAAGACCAGATCGATATATAATATTGTTTATTTTATCATATGAGAACGGGAACAAAATAAAATTTGAAATAAACTTTGGTATTTAAAATGTTATTCATTTAGACATAGACCAAACAGGCCTAGGTCAGATAGGCTTATCAGCAGTCAGCAAAACAACTCCTACTAATTTAAGTTCTATAACAGATATTGAGAAAATTCTATGTACAGGGTGGTCGCGCGAACGTTAGAACCTCATTTAACTTCATTATTCTTGGAGTTACGTAAAAAAGTACCAAAATAATTAAAGTTATAGACAATCACATGCATTTTCCAAAAATTATTTCAGAATAGCAATTGAAAGTTGCATTTCGGAGATATGAACTTTACTTTGTTTTTTTTTTAATGGAACACTCCATATCTATTTACACTATTTGAAAGGCCATAAAAAAGCTTTTTAATTATATATAATACATGGTATTTATCTTTAAAAAAATTGTCTAATTTACTATAACAACTTATCAAATTTGCCATGGAAAATAAAAGTATGTGAATTAAAATAAACAATATGTTAGTTCTGTCAAAATACCTGTTAGTATCTAATTTCACTTTATTTTAAATAAAATGAAGAATTTCAATAATTGATATATATTTTTCGGACTACCATGACTTAATGTAACAAAATATAAAACTTAATATCTACTGTAGTTTTTAAGAAAAATACTATGTGTCATAACATCATTGGAAAGGTTTTTCTATGGCCTTTCAAATGGTGTAAAAATATGTGTTCCGTTTAAAAAACCAAAGTAAAGCTCAAATCTCCGAAATTCGACTTTTAATTGTTTTTCTGAAATGATTTTTGGAAAATATAATAATGCGTATTTTATACAGAATCAAACTGTTTTTATCCAGCTTTCAAATAGCATTATATTTGCACGAAAGATTTTAAAGATTACATACTACGTTTAGTGTAGTGCGCTAGTGAATTTCATTAAAATTGCTAAAATTGGTAGTTAGATATTTTGGGAGTATCTGATACCGAATCTGATATCAAAATTTAAAAATTCTAAATAACGAATCCAATATGGCTGCCACATTTGCAATGTTTTTGCAAATTTACATGAAATTCGATGCATAGAGATTTCAGGATTCCTTGACGTTAAGACTTACGTTAGCTAACGTTAAGCTTAAGACTTCAATGTCGATATTAGGTAATAAGGCTCAATTAAATAATTTTTACCGACCCTTGTTGAAGGCGGTTCATTTTTTTCAAATATTACCTAGTAGAACTAACAGTATTAGAATTCATTGGTTTTAAAAAAGTTACTAAAAGGACACTCTCAAACTAAGCATTTAGAGCAAACACTTGGATTCGACTATAGGTAAATATTACTAAAGAAGTAATAATGTAGAGGAATGGGAGATAGAATATGAAATGTGCAATTTTGCAAGCATACTGCGTTTCTGGTGATGACATATCATTCAGAATGCACATCCTAATCGTAGAATTAGGAAACCAAGGGGAATACGACAAAATTGCATATATTTTATCTACCACTCCTCTACAATATTACTTCTTTAGTATGTATAATATAGTAATAAAAATTATCTATTCAAATAAAAAAAAAATAAAGAGTAAAGCACTAACTACTGATGCACATTTTTACGTAGATTGTCCGGCCATAAAAAACACATAAGGTAATTAGTAATATTAACAACTTAACGTGCCATTTCACTATCGTGAATCAAGTACCTGATAATTTCAACAATATGTAACAAATAACACTTAACTTATCATTTCGAACATGCAATCACAAATTAATAATTACCTAAGTATGTATTTTATGTAATATGTAATACATGGAATTATAGCATATATTCATTTAATTAAACTTTTTACAAAGTTAGCGTTGATTTTCAGAATTCTCTTAAGTGTATAATGCTATATAGGGTGTTCTAAAATTACACACCCTAGAACCAATACAGATAGATATAATACCGGGTGTCTACGTCCACATTATTGGCATTATTGTTACTGTTATTAGAGAAACCATTCTAAAATTAATAAATTTAAAATTTCTAAAATTTACGAGGTAACATCATTATATGAAATATGGCAAAAAGTTCAAGATTGGATACGTTTTCCTCTGAAGTGACCCAAACTTTAGAATTTTAAGTGGGACACTCTGTATGTTTCACTTTGTTCAAAAAAAAAATGCATCTAGAGTGCACTGAACGCACTCAAATCAATCTAATGGACTAGAGAAAATGTAGGCGTGAGATTTTTCGATTTAGTTTAGTACCTTCGGCTATCTCAAATTTTTGAAATCACTCATTTTTAAACAACTATCCCAAATGTTCCAAATATTTTGCGTGGACGTAGATGACGCCCCGGTATATCCTGGGAGTAGCAGCGATGCCTACCGCACGCTGATAAATCAATCAATCAATCAGTCAGCTATCCCAAATTTCTGAAATCACTTATTTTTTCAATAATTTTTTCAAATAGCAACTTTCTTAGACAACCAGTAGTTAATTACTAATTTTCACGACAAATTCATTTATACCTTCGTGGTATTTCTCGATTATTTGTAGCAATCAATAACATGTCAACTTTTTAACCTCTTGTATATAATTTTAAGTACACAATTTATCAATAAAGAGCAAACTGTAAGTACTTATTAAATTAATATTGCACACAGGTTTCTAGTATTTGTCAATATTCTTTTTCTTTCCACAACACACTTTTTATTGCTGCGTTTTAAAATAAATGTTTTAAACGTAGTCTTTATTCAATTCTGCGTCTATGACACAACTGATAAAGGTAATTTAACGATATTTCACTTATTATTCACCATATGTATCTGGGTTAACCGATTTTCAATTTGAAGTTATCAATGAATTTGTCATGAGAATGATATTTGACTACTGATGAGAGCGTTCACTCGCCCATTGCACTCTAGATACAAATAAAAATACTAAAAAAACCGCGGACCGAGCTAAGGACTCACTACTTCTGCATTCAGATTTCCTAAGTTTCTTACAAAAAAAGAATGTACACTCCATGATGTGGTAATAATTGTTCATAGAATTTAATAATATAATATTTGAAATCGTCTGCCCCAAAAAACATGAGGCTTTTTTTCTCATGTACACACATTAGAACGCAGTTTTATAGACTTTTATTTGCTTGCCTTGCCTATTTACCTCCAACCCTTCGACGGGATAAGATCAAAATATAATCTAGTTTAATTTCTCGTTATAATCAAGGCTCGGGAGATTTGTCTCTGTGACGGTTAAATCAGGGTTGGATCTAGGTCAACGTGGAATGATTTGTATGCAAGTATGACACAATATATCTTACCTTGTACTTTTTTTAGAGAATTCTGTAATATCCAAAGTTAATATGGTCATAAACATTACGATATTATGAAATTCACTAAAAAATGTACAAGATAAGATATATTGTGTCATACTTGCATATAAATCTTTCCGCGCTAACCTAGAGCCAACCCTGGTCTTTGTCGTCACAGAGATAAATCTCCCGAGCCTTGGTTATAATACGTCAAACTGACAAAAAATTTTTTTGCTGAAACTTAAAAATTTCGACCCATACAGCACACCAAATAACGATTACGATGTGTTCGCATTGTGACGATGTATCTAGATGCAGACACAATGTTACACAATTTGTGTAACCTTGTGTCTGCATCTAGATACATCGTCACAATGCGAACACATCGTAATCGTTATTTGGTGTGCTGTATGGGGACATTTCATGATATTCTAAACCTATTTGAACAAAAAAAAAAAAAAAAAATCAAAATTTTTACATAGATGTAGAAGTAAAATCAAGTAGACTTAAATTTTTTTAAGATGAAGTTGTATTTAGAATCGCTTCCGAAATTAAAAAATCCAAAAGTATACACCGGCACGGCAGCTCAGTAAGTTAAGGCGTATTGAGTGGCGAATATGCTGACCCACCGTCTATCACGTTCTGGGCTCGAGCACCAGCCCTGGTACTGACAAACCCGGTGTATGTCTGCGTTTTTCCAAATATGTAACCCCCTTCCGAACAGCCTTGGCTTTGGATTTGGGGGTTGTCTACTACATGTGGTGTGTTTATATACTGCATGTTCCTCTTAAAATTTTAAAGTTGGAGTCAATTCCGCGGAAACCGGAAGTGATGGAAGAGTGCCAAATATTGAGAAATTGTATATTTACCGCATATATTTTCCCTCACAAATTATATTTGAAAATTCTGGAAGCTTTGTCTAAGAATCCGATTGACACCCGACACCCTGTAAAATAACGCTTTGCTATGAAGTATGTTCAAAAGAAAATGTTGAGTTGTTGATATATTCTTATATTTAGTAACGCGTTTTACAGACATTCACATTTTTATAATGTAACTAATATTTCTAAAAACAAGTTTTATTGTTAAAGTTTCAATAATTAATTGTTTTTATCAAAATACACGTGTTGCGAAAATATCGATAAAGTCGCTTAACAAATTCCATTTGCTCTGTTATTTATGGAAATTAGTAATAATAATGAGCCCCTATGGTCGCCATACTAAAAATACTTGTTTTGCTACGAGTTATAATAGTAGTAGGTAGTAGTATTCGTTTTTTTATAAATTACTTTAAAATTCTCGCATTATGGGTGTGTATGGAAATAAATATTGTAATTCACTGAGGTCAATTTAAATATTAACTTATCAAGTAAACAAATTTGTTTTTTATGTTTGCGAGCCGTATTAGCCGAGATAACAAAATTTCGACATTCCCCACTCGTTAGGTACATTTTATCAGACAATACGTATTTTATCTATGAATTGGAATTAAAAAAAATCTGTTTGGAGGCAATGGAAGAAGGATAATTTGGTTTCTAAAACAACACAGGTCTACAAAAAAGTCTTGTCCTAAGGTTCCGGAGACTTGGTTGGTCATTTAAGGATTTTTAACTTGAATTCATGACCAAACCCACTGACTCAATGCCAATCAAGCACGACTTTGATTGCCCGTTTGATGTGCTGATTGAGAGCTGCCAGGCGAGGAGGGTCGAAGTACTGCGGTTGGAGAAAGAGTCACTCATCTGGATCACAGGTGGATCTAAGATGGTGGGCCTAAATTGAGGCTATCTAAAGCCTTTGGTAACACCCCAACCATCTTACAGGCAGAAATCTATGCTACAGATCTCTGTGCCCAAGAATGCCTAACGAGGCACTCGAAGGGCAAAGATCTATATACTTTCAGATAGCCAGGCAGCACTAAAGGCTCTCAGGTCTTATATCTTTGAGTCTAAAATTGCCTGGGAATGCAGACAATCCTTGAAGCAACTGGAAAAAAACAACGTTACTTTGATGTGGGTGCCAGGACATGAGGGAATAGAAGACAATGAATTAGCTGACTGCCGCGCAAGAAAACCCGAACCCGAACTGTTTTTGGCAAAAATGGGAAAAGTAACAAAAGAAGTTCTACTGGAGAAATACTTCAGGACAAATAGAAGCGAGAAGGTTTATAACCCATTCGACAAAGAATGCCACAAGACTTCTCGAACTCGAAAAGTTCAACCCGAAATTTCAGCTTAATTGAACGTCGTACACATATTGTTGGGTTCTATAATATTGTACCATGATACCATAATATTGTACTGTCATCGGCACCACACGTGTATACAAAATTTCAGCTCGATTGGACGTCATTAAGTGGTTCAAAATTGACTTGCAAGAGTCTGCCCTAACCAATAACCAACTAATTAACTAATATACAAGGCAAGTTAAATAAAAGCTTGTAAAAAAAGATACGTACAATTTTTAATAGTTTTATGGTTATCTGAAAATTAATTCTTTATCTTATGTTGTCGGTTTCACTCTATTAAGTGGTGTGTATTTTATTCTGCTGAAGTTTAAATTGATATAAATACGAGAAATTAATCAATCTATTGGCCTAAACATCTACATACTACGCACAACCAGATAAGTGCTTGTAATTTTTATCAAATCAGATGTTTTTAATACGAGTTTTTATCACAGTAGAGAAAACAACCTGCTGTGTTTTTATATTTAGGATTCCAACACTCGCTTTAGTTTGTGACTATATTTGAATCTTGCTAATGCGGTACATAATGGAAAAAACTTCCAAGTTTCAAAATTAATGAGCGAGGGGGGGAAATAATTGATGACCGGGAAGGTGAAATATGAAAAAAAATGGCTAACGGGGGGTAGAAATTTAAAATAAACACGCGATTTTTTGCGCGAAAGATAACATCCCACGGGGAGATTTCAAGATTACATGCACATGCCTGTAAAAACACATTTATGATGCGATTTCGATTAACTATGAATTTTTTAAGACATTAGATTGTTCTACTAAGAGTACTAAGTTTATAAGTTATTTATAACTGTAATTAAGATTACCTAAAACCTACGCAATAATTTAATAATCTCGTAAATTTACATACTCATACAATACTCATGGTTAAAAGAACTTTTAAAAAATTTTAGAGCTTATAGAAAACAGATTAAGTTAGCAAAAAGTAACTAAGTATTACAAAAAACTTATTCATCAAAATCGGACCACCTCAAAAATATATTGGGATAAAAATAGGCAAAATAAAAACAAATCTTTTTCGCTCGATTTAAGTGCAAGAGACAAACAAATATTTTATAAACATACAATACAATATCACAAACATCAAATAATAGTCTGGTAGAAAACGCAAACTGCAGTTACCCTAAATTTAATTTTGAAAATATCGGGCATAATACAGTAAGGGAAGTTATATATAAATTAAAAAAACAGAATTCTACAGATTATGACACAACAAAATTGTTTGAGGCAACAAAAATTTATTAGAATCAACCAAAAAATTGCTTTGTATATACGCAACAAAATTTTTGTTTGCTCTAAACAAATTTTTTTTACCATGTAGGTAGTGGCGGCTGGTGAAATTTCAATATTTTTTTTCTCGTCTGTGGCGCAAGGGACCACTATGAAATTTGGGAAATAACATCTAGAGAGGCACTTCTCTAATGACCCTTAAAAAATTTTGAAAAAGCAGTTTGCGAAAAAATTTTTGAAAATTCGTTAGCCTCCCCTGGGTCTAGGGACTCCTGTTTATTTTTATTTTTTTTTATCATATGCATTTGACTTTTCATAAAAATACAACAGATTTTGGAGTTTATGAAAATATATTCATTACTAACTGAGATAAAACGAATTGAAATATTGTAATTTGTTAAATTGTAAATTACAAAATTTCAGTTCATTGTATTTCAGTTAGTAATGAAAATATTTTCACAAACTCCAAAATCTATTGTTGTGAAAGTAAATTGTTCAACGGGCACGTTTCTCTATAAAAGTTTCAGTTCATACTGTTGTAGAAAACATTCTTCAGCTGATTAGCCCAAGGCTCTCTTTCGCTGCGAAATGCTATATGTCATAATAGGAAGTTATAATAATGCCCTGTTGTGTGAAAAATTATTATTATTATTATTATTAATCGAGAACTAAGTTTTTAATTGATATCACCGGTGACTCGGCCAAATCTTCGAATATGCTTGTAATGTGAAAAATTGTTTCCAATTCTTGTTCACCTAAATATAGCTTGACAAAAGTGTGCGACCACCGCCGGACCGTAGCCTACAGTTTGCAACAGGTTCGACAGAAATCACTTAAGTTACGCTATAGCTCTCTTACTTTAGGATATCATTTTAATATATAACACAAACATACTTACTCATCCCCCAGACTCATCCCATGGAGTACGACAAACAACATCAAACTTAGGATAGGCAAACATTTCAGTGCCGTGCTGAAAATGGATGGTTTATCTTGAGGAATAAAAATAACAAAATATATGGCGACTGTTTTGAAAAACGGGACTAGTTTTGGACCAACACTTTTGACCTGAAATTGAAGACAATGTTAAAGTTCGACTTTAGATCAGCTGTTTGTTGTATTCTTAAAATGAGTATTCTTCAAAATATTTACTAAGAAATGGGAATTTTGTGAAATCGCTCAAATTAAAAAAAAAACGCGTGTAGCAAGAAACTGAACAGTAAAATTAAAATTCCTCCCTGATCGTTTAGCTACAGTAACATACTTAAAGAAACTACATTAACTTTTTTGTGCAACGCCTTAAACAAATTTTTTTAGCTAATTATAGTGTGAGCTTGATGATCAGGGCTCGGGAATTTTATCTCGGCGCCAGAGATGGCTTTTATAAAGATATAATATTATATTGCAAACACCTACTGAAACATTCAGAAAAACAACGAAATGGTGAAATATTCATCATTGCCAGCTATAATGTATTTTTGGTAATAAATTTAACCTAAAAACGGTAATGGTTCTTACAAAAACATGTAATATATATCTGGCAAATAAAAAACAATTTTGAATCGGGCACATACTTTTCTGTGCTGTTTAATATGTGTGGCGTGGTTATTATGTTTAGTTTATAATAATTAAATATAGAAGCAAAGCTGTTGGCAACATCAAACATTTATTTCCCAATAAAATAAACCATTTTTGTATAATACTAAATCATACATAACAAACATAGTTAAGGATTAATGACATAAAATTGTCATGTACACAACGTGATAAAGTGGATTTTGTTTTATTTTAAAATGTTAATACGTAACCTACTTTTATCGGAAATCTACTAGATTTGTGAAACGTACTGACAATTACCTAAAGACGTAGTTGGTACTTTTACAATTGCAGTGTTGTATTTATACACTTGTATAATAAGATACTATGATTCAGTCATTCACATGTTTATAAATTCTCTAAAATCCCCTCCTTCCCTCTTAAAAAACCTCTAGCTACGCCTCTGCCTAGAGCACTCCGCACAAAAAGTGTAAAAGATATTCGTTTAAATATGTAATGATATTTCACCAGCATCTTTGGTGTTTGTTTTGTGTTCAATTAATAGGACAATATTTTCGTCAAATAAAGGTCAAATCAATTAAATTTTAAATTGTTAAGTATGTTAAATATGATAATAATAAATCACGAATAAAAATCAATGTGTATATTTTTGCACACATTTTTTAAAAGGATTTTTGGAATATAAGTGGATTTATGGAAATATTCACTCTTTCATTATAATTATAATAACCATGGAATGATTAAATAACCCGTTATTTAAATATTCTGAGTATGGCCATGGTCCTCGTCATGGTCACTCATCGACCTAACAAGTTTACTGCCCATCAAGGATATTATGTTGTGATTATTATTTTTTTATAAAACGAAAAAGAATGATTTACCTCAAAACTTATTTCTTTAATTATACATAGTGGTCCAAAATTGTCTACCGATAGTTCTGTAGCTGATTAGTAAATCTAAAAATAATTGGATTCATTGGATTCGGAACGACGTCTATAAAAGTATGCAAAAGTTTCAAACCTGCGCATAAACAATTGCAAAAGTTATAAACACATTAAGATTGAAAAAAATAACGAGTTTCGTTTTTTGCAAATAACTCGAAAACTATTAATATTTAAGAAATTTTAAGGAAGGATTCTTAAAGAGGAAGAAAAAGTTCTGACTCCCGAAACTCTATCTCTATTATTAATAATTTTAATTTAATGTTGAAAATAGAACTCCGCGCGGCGAAATTAAGCCGTTACGATGCTCTGAAACCGTTACAAGTAAAAACATTTTTTTATGTTATTAAATATTAATTTAGAAATTAAAAAAAATATATGGTATTATTTAGACACTTAAAGGAACAATGTCCCATTGGAAAAAAATGTTTTCACCGATTTTTCATAAAATGAGCCTATTGTTAATTAACAATTTTTTTTAGAATTTGCGTTATATTTCAAGTCGGATAATTGTTAAACAAAAACCACTAAAATTATTTCGCTTCGTGGAGACCCTATGTCAACTATACTTTATGGGATTATGACATTGCGATGTTTTTAATTGTATTGTCTATTAGTTATTAATTATTTAAGCTAACAAAAAAACTAAAAAATGTAGTTTTTTGTTAGCTTAAATAATTAATAACTGATAGACTATAACATCAAATCAGCAAACCTGACAGGCCACCAATTTACCTACAAAACGTGCGGTGTCCTTTGTTAATTAACAATGGGATCATTTTATGAAAAATCGGTGAAAACATTTTCTTCTAACAGGATATTGTTCCTTTACGTGTCTAAATATCATAATTTTTAAATTAATATTTAATAACATTAAAAAATGTTTTTACTTGTAACAGCCGGTTTCAGAGCATCGTAAGGGCTTAGTGTTCGCCGCGCGGAGCTCTACTTTCAACATTAAATTAAAACTATTAATAATAGAGATACAGTTTCGGGAGTTGGGAGTTTTTTATTGGAAATTTCTTCCTCTTTACGAATCCGTCTTTAAAATTTCTTAAATATTTTTTCGAGTTATTTGCAAAAAACGAAATTCGTTATTTTTTCATTTTTAATTTGTTTATAACTTTTGCAATTTTTTATGTGCGGGTTTGAAACTTTTGCACATTTTTCTAGACGTCATTCCGAATCCAATGAGTCCTCACTCATGGTTTTACGAGCATTATCAAGAATTAACACGGCTTTGAAATTGTGAACTAGTCTAATATTATGAATTGGCTTATAGTCCAATGCAAATTCTCTGAACTCGCTGAATATTTGAGAGGATATTTTCAAAAATGGTAGAAATGATAATCCGAAAAGTTTACAAAGTTAACCCTAGTGCAATTTTTTTTATTTGACAAATTAGGTGCACAAATATGGATTTCTATAAATAATTTTGTTAATTTAATTTTTTTCGAAAAATTACGAGGACAAAAGGAAAGTGTAGAAAATTTTAAACAGAAAAATTGGCAGCTACTGGAAGCGGCTGGAACCTCGCCATTCGTTGGATCTTTGAAGCCGAAAAGAGCACTAAAAAATATGAACGATCTCATTTAATTAGATTTATTAAGTCGGTTTGATACTGTTTCTCTTTAGGGTTTTCTTCATGATAGTGTGTCTATTGAGGCTGACGCAGGAATCGTCGCTATCGGTCCCCGAATTCTTGGTGGGTGGTAGAGATAGCCATCCCCGGGAAAAACCACATAATTCTTTGTGGGCAGCTTCTCTGCCAGCAGCTGTGGCCGGTGAAGTGCTCATAGTGGATCGTTTCAATTTGTGCTGATAAATATTGATTTTATCTTCTGGCCTCGACCGATTTTCCACTAAATCGGTCGGCGAAGGTTGTTGTTTGGTTCCTTGTCATTAATGTCAAACTGACAGACGCCAAACGGTCTCAGGATAAGAAGATTTTTTGATAGGTGTCAAACTGACAGCTGTCAAATTTTTTGTCGCTAAACTTCGTTAGTTCTAAATCTGTCAAACTGACAGCTGTCAAAAATTCTGGTTCTAAACTTTGTGGGGATTTTATTTTTTGACAGTTGTCGAAAATTTTTAGGTTGGTGTTGCACTTGGTTTGGTTTTTAGGTTATGCTAATGTTTTTTAGGTTGTGATTGCCAGAACATTTTCCGGCGTTATGCCGGAAATGGATTCAAGTTTCTTAGGATTTTAATGTCACTGTCACTTTTAATAGTTTTGGGCAAAGAACTTACTTTGGGCACAGTTAAGCACCGTCCGTAACCACACGGGTTCCTCATGGGCTGTGTAAGCCTTACACAGCTATCACTAACTTTAACTGCACTTTTTTCGCGAAATATCACAACTAGTATGATATCTTCAGAGAAAACACGTGTATAGTCTGCTTTAACACGCTAGTCTACCGAACGTTAGGTTAGACTATAAAATATATCTATAGATTGTTATTTTGTTTTTTAATTTTTTTCACGGAAACCAAATAGAAAAGGTGTAAGTGTGATATATCGTTGAAATCGGAATTTTTACTGCTTTTCAATGGTTCGATTACAAATTGTAAGTGATCATAAAATAAACAACTTGCTGTGCCAAAACTACACTAAACGTAATCCGATCTCAACCAAAACCTTTTCAGATCTTCTGGAGCACTAAAGAAACCCTCATGCAAAGTTTCATCCAAATCCGTTCAGTAGTTTCGCCGCTATCGTGCTAACACACATACACACAGACATTTTTCAAACACCACTTTTTGGGTTCCTGAGACCTCAAAACGTAAATATTTGATGTTATCTCAATTTTCTATTTTGTACCAATTTTAGTAACCTCCCACAATTTTATTGTGGGGATGTTAAAAATTAAGGGTAAAGTACTGACAGCTATACCTCATTAGCAGAAAATAGGGTTTGACACTACTATATACAGGATGCGTCACTTAAAACTCCCCAGACTTGTAACTTTCTTATTTTTGAAGCGATGGCCATGTTGGGCACATCAAATTGTTAATGCATGTCTGTATGCATTTTTAAAGACTTTAAACATGCATAGTGATTAAAAAAAAAATTAAAAAATTGTTTAGAGAGGAAACTTAATTCCTTTGAATATTTTTTCTCACCCTGTACATGAACTGTGTTAATGTTTTCTTATAAAGGTTTTAATTAGCTTCAATTTATGTTATTAAAATAAAAAAATTGAATATTGTTTGTGATGTGATGTTTGAAATGTGTCTTTTACAGATAAAGCATAAAATTATTATTCATTTCAAAGTTATTTTAAAAAAAATCAGTTTGGAATGGGAAGTGTTTTTAATTTTTTTCTCTAAAACCAAAAAGAATATCGACTTAATAACACTTTTAAAACGTTTGTAAGAAAACATTAACGCAGTTCATGTACAGGATGAGGTAAAAAAATATTCAAGGAAATTAAGTTTTCTTTCTTAAAAATTTTTTCAAAACAAAATTTTTTTAAATCCCTCTGTACACATGTTTAAATGCCTTAAAAATATCTACAATTTGATGTAGTCGTCGCTTAAAAAAAAACCGCTGCCCAAGGAATCACTACTTCCACATCCAGATTCTCTATCCAAGTCACTCACAACGAAAAAACTTTGTATGTGAAAATAATTGTTTATGAAACTTTAATAATATAATATTTGAAATCCTCTACCCCAAAAACCCATAAAACGATACCCCACATCGTTAGTGGGGTGGGGGTGGTGATAGGGGGGGGTGGATGAAGTAAAAAAATATTTTGAGGTCATCCCCTTTAATAAGGAGGTGGGGGTGGTAATGGGGGTGGCTAATGCCAAAAATTTTTTTGAGACCTCAGCTTCTCTTGTATATACTAAATACCAATTTCATGGACTCTTATGCTTGATTTACCCATTTACCCCAAATTTACCCCAATTTATCCCCCAACCCTTCGACGGAACAAGATGAATATATAATCTAGTTCTAGATCTCGTTAAAGTACATATGTGTACCAAATTTCAAGTCAATATCTCAAACGGTTCCAGAGTAAACGTGCGCACAAAAAAAGTTACAGACAGACAGACCGACAGACAGAAATTTTTTTTTCGCTCAAACTTAAAATTTCGACGTTTCATGACATTTTAAGCCTATTTGGACAATAAAAATTTTTAAAATTTTTTTTGTCGTTACTATACTTCCACTGGACGTGGAAGTAATAAGAAAGTTACAAGCCTGGGGAGTTTTAAGTGGCGCACCTTGTATACTCGTGTCCAGACGAGCTATAGGATCTAAAGTTAAAACATGAATTTTATATTTTAAGGAAGATATTGCAGAAATACTGATATTTTTATCTCCCTTTAAAGGGACAAAACACCCTTTATTATCCATTTTCGGAAAAATTTTATATAAAAGGGTACCTCCTCTATTTTAGGACGTATTATCAGCCACAGACCATTTTGGACCACCGTGTATATTTCCCACGAAACAAGTAAAAAACCGCTTATTAAAAAGGGATGAAATTTACGCCACAGGGCGTTTAAATATTAATATATTCTTATTTATAACCTCCCTCGCACGTTAAGCACGGAACAAATAATAGAAAAATCAATGTAATTTCAATGTATTAAAATTAATCTCCCGATAAAAACCAATCTGCACGCGCAGTAAACCTATTCTCAGGCTACATTATCACACAAAAAAGCGGGATGAGAAAAATCCTTTGTGATGCTCACTTACCACTTGTCCCACTGAAGTCATCGTATTGTTTTTCGGGCTTTGATTCAAGGTTAAGGTCAACAATTTAGAAACCACTACAATGAAATTAGACACAAACTTGCTATGCACATTCAAAAACGCCGAGAATCGTACCTCAATGCTATATTCTGTCAAAATCAGCTGTGTGTGTAGTTGCGAACTGTTTACAGCTGGGTTTTCTGTTGACAATGGATTTATTAGAAGCACATCGCAGGAGATGTTTCGCACGCATGCCCCGGTTCTAATCTACAATCAACTCGTTATTATTGCGATTAATGCCATTGTTGGATTGTTTCTCTGGTAATAATTTCTTTTTTTATTGAGGAAATCATAATTGCACTGAGTTTATGCATAGCTGTACTGAGTGTTTTATCATTGTCATTACCGTATGAAATTGTTAGGTATAATAGTTTGATGGTTGCATAAATATATTCTTATACTCGGGAAAGAGCGTAGATGTTTATATTTCGTTCTAAATTTATAATTCGGGAAGCCTACTTATGTTTATACAGTTATCGTTTATTTTGTTAGTATAGTAAGATATTTTTTATCTTCATATGTAATCTGGACGGCCCCCAGAGAAATTAATCCAGAATCTGAGCATTTTAATTTATATACAGTGTGTGCTATTTAAGACCGCATCACCCCTAGTGAAGTAAAAAAACAGGGGAAAAGTCGCTTCCTTCTTGAGTTTTTTTCTAATCTTAGAACAAACTGAGACATATACCATTTCGTTAAGTCGGTCGATGTTCATTAGAAATCATGAAATACGACATTTTTTAGTGGTCACGGACATTGTTATTTTTAAAAAGGTGTGAAATTTTGTTTTTTTATCATGTTTTTTTGAACATCTAATGCCATATCTCAAAAACGAATGGAGATATCCACATGAACTTTTTCTTGTTATAAAACACACACTTAAGCGCTTCTATCTGTGTATAGTATTGTTATTTAAAACATTTTTAAGCATGTTAAAAAGTTAGATAACCTTGAAAGTTCAGAAAATACGCAGTCAAATTTTCACTAAGCTACAAACTTTTTTTGTTTTTGGAAATTTTGTATAACATGCTGCGAAGAAAATAAAGCCAAAAGACCAAAAAAGTTTTTGATAGCATAATTCTTATTGTCTTTGATAGTTTAAGAACATTGATTTTTTTGGAGTCGAACGTCAAATTATAAAACCGCTGCCCAAGGAACCACTACTTCCACATTCAGATCTTCTATCCAAGTCTCTCGCAACAAAAAAAATTTGAATGTGGAAATAATTATTTATGGAACTTTAATAATAAAATATTTGAAATCGTCTACCCCAAAAACCTGTAAAACGATATGCCACATCGGTGGTGGGGCTGAGGGTGGTGGAAGGGGGGTGGTAGTAGTGGTGGATAAAATAAAAAAAAATTGAGTCCTTTGGTTCTTGTACACACACTAAATGACAATTTTATTTTTTTTCGCCCCCTTGAATAATGGGTGGGAGTTGGTAATGGGGGTGGTTAATGCCAAAAAAATTTTGAGGCCTTAGCTTCTCTGTACTATATACTAAATACCAATTTTATGGACTCTTACTTGCTTGATTTGCCTATATATTTACCCCCATTTACCCCCCAACATCTAGTTCCAGATCTCGTTAAAATACATAGGTACGTGTACCAAATTTCAAGTCAATATCTTAAACGGTTCCGGAGTAATCGTGCGCACAAAAAAGTTACAGACAGACCGACAGACAGAATTTTTTTTTTTGCTCAAACTTAAAATCTCGACGTTTCACGACATTCTAAGCCCATTTGGACAATAAAAATTTTCAAAAATATTTTTGTCGATACTATACTTACACTGGATGTGGAAGTACAATGTGTAACGATATTCTTTCCCTTATTACCATTTGTATTGTAGAACGTATGGCCATTGTGCGAATTGTGTGTGGATTATCTGCTAAAAAAATATTTAAGATAAAAAAGCAATCTAAGTTTCATTGTAAAATGGAGTGGATTTTATGTGGCGTAGTAATAGAGGAGAACGATAAACTTGTGCACAAGCCATGGGAACAGGGTTTCTATAATTAGGGCTGCGGAAATTAAAAGAGACTTAATTTAGGATATTTTTTTCTTTTTTGTCACCTAATTTAGGCGAAAATAACACGTTTACTCAATTATTGTGTGGATCTAGGGTAAAAATGCATGGGAATTTCGGATAGGGATTCTGACATAGGAAATGTCGGATACAAATATTAAGATTACCACGTTCAAAAAAAAGTGCTTTAAGAAACTGTCTTTTCTATTTAGCTCCAATAATAACGCAAAAAAAGGAAAACTCGATAGTTTACTTTTTATCAAAACACTCCAAAATTATTACTTTTCCTAAACTTCTGTTTATGGAATTTTATTAGCCGCCTAGTTGCGCAACTTTTTTTTCCATTTACTATAATATTATTTTTTACCGTTTCCGAGATCCTAATGCAATGCATTTTTATCCCAGATACTCTATTTAAGATTTTTAATTACTTTTTGCCTTCAACCTTAGTCCTTAATGCGCCACTGGAAAAAATAAGTTATCCTTTCAGATCCTAAAACGTGATAAAACAGTCCTAAACATAAAAAAATAGTAATGAAAAGTTCCGTTATACGCAATACATAATCATTATTATTCTTACACTCAAAGAAAATGATAGGTAAATTCTACCAAAAAGAGCATATGAAATCGCACCTATCTAGTTTCATAGTTAAATCAATCAGAAAAGAATAGTCATACAACTTTATTTGTTTTCGTAAACAAATAGTAGTTTAATAATCATATCTTCTTGTAACAAATTAAATAGTACAATGACATTTTTTTATGTTCACTAACCATTTTCAATTTGGTCTACAATTAAATAGTATAACGACTTTGTTTTTTGTTCACCAACTAATTTTTAGGTTGATCTAACACTTTATTGTATGGTGAAGTTTTTTTTGGTTAGTCAAAATCTCAGTATTGAGACATCAGACCACCCAAACCAAAGATTAGAGATCGATGATCCCTGAGAGAATTTGAACATTACAATCATGTTATTAATTTTCTATAAATTCATAAGAGTATAAGATAATGCATGATTGATTATTGTCAGTGGTTTGTATGTGGCGTCATCTGGGAATAATTTCTGTAATAGACTACGTGGTAAGCAAGCAAATTTTATGGTAATTCTTTTAGAACTTCTAGAAGACGGCAATAATATTGGTTTGTCGACCAAGTACAATAATACAGCGAACTAATACTGCATGGGTTAGAATTACAATTCGATAATAGTTAAAAATAAAATATACTATTATCTAGTTTAATTTGACAGAATTCAACAAAATAATAGTCAGACGAACAAAATAATAGTCTTATTCATCTATTTTTTAAGTTAATGTTTATTTTGTTGTACGACAACTTTTTATTAATTAAAATAACAATCACCTCTTGTTTAAAAATACCATCAATATATTTTGGTTTAACAAAATTAACGATATTGTTAGTTAACAATTTTTTTTTGTTGAATTTACCCATACTATTTCTTTGAGTGTAAGTGCCGCGCGCGTACGCTTCGACAATTCCTCCATACTAAAAAATTCGTAAGTAGCAAACTATTGCTAATAATGAAAATATTTTTTTTCTAAACACTTTTTTAGTCTATTGACTTCATTTTCTTCATAGCATGTTACACAAAATTTTCAAAAACAAAAAAGTTCCTCGCTTAGTGAAAATTTGATGGCGTATTCTCTAAACTTTCAGGGTCATCTACGTTTTTGGCATGTTCACATTTTTTTCAGAGCAGCGTTAATTTGGTTTTCGGTTTCGGTTTTGATTTTTAAAGCAGCGACAATTCGGTTTTCGGTTACGGTTTCGGTTTTCCCGAATCTCTTATTTTGGTTTCGGTAACGGTTAGGAAAAATTCGTAATTACGGTGCGGTTTTCGGTTAAGGTTTCGGTTAAACTTAAATTAATGCTTGCAGGGACCGAAAAAGAAATTTATTTCGGCTCCAATATAATAATTAAATACCACACACCAGAGCTGGGCAAAGTACTCATTAAAACTACTTCAAGTATCAAGTACAAAATAGTTAGTTAGGGTACTTAGTGCATCAATTACTTTTCAAAAAGCAGAATACTTCAAGTATCAAGTACTTCGAGGTAGTACTTGCAATTTTGGTTGTAAGTACTACTTGTACTACTTCAATCAGTCATTTAATTCTAACAAGTACGTTTAAATACTTCAAGTATTTTCTTGTTGTATCAAATATCAAGTACTGTTTAAAGTAAAACACTTCACAAGTATATTCAACTACGTCAAGTACTTTAATTTTTTTATTTTTATCTAAACCAATCTTTATGTGTACATATTTCCATACATTGACATATTTTTTATATTTAGGGTATATTTAAATAATGATACAGTTTTTTTGAAGTTGTTTTATTTATTTACTAAATGAGCAAATTTTGCTCCTGAAAAACATAACATTCCATTTCATTAATGTATTCTAAAATAACTAAAAGTAAAAATTTTAAAATTATTTTTCAGATTTGACAAAATTTCTTGATTATAGTCTAGGAGATAGCTCGATATATGGGGCCTGGGATATACATGTTGGCATTGCTGTTATGTTTTAGCAAATATTTTTCTGAGTATTTTATTTTATGTGAGTCAGACCTCCCCCCCTGCCCGTTTTGGCGTTAGCCACCCCAGAAAATATTCAATTGTGAAACAGAGAATAACACTTTGCTTGGTGCTAGTTGAAGAGGGTCTATTGCCTATCAACATTCGATATATGCCAACATTTTTTCTCCTTGCAATTGGCAGCACCGGCGACATCAATTATGGCCAAAATTAGAACATAGTAATAGTTAGGGATCTTCGATACTTGGTAAAGTATCGATACTACGTATCGATGCGGATCGAAAAGTTTAGTATCGATACGTCAAAATATCGTTACCCAAAGTATCGATACTCAATATATCGATACAAAATATCTGAAAATTCAAGCAAACTGCAAAAGTGCAAAATGAGGAGCGTGTTCACTGGGTAGAAATAATTTGTGTAAATCAAAACATTTATTAATTATTAGTAATAATTATAATAATAATAAATAACAAATAGAAATAAATAATACACATGTATTCTATAGATATATACTATGTATTTTACATGTGCCAATCTGCCATTTCAAGTGAATTAAGGAATAATAATTTTAATAACCACTTACTGTCTAGTCGGGTTCTAGTTTCAGTTATATTTCCAGCTTTGCAGAATATTTGTTCACAAAGGCACAGATGTATCGACGACTGATAAATATTTTACAGTTAACTTATCAATATTGCTATTGGTATTAAAAATCAGCCAATATTGAAGCGGGTACTCAGATAGTTGCAGTAATGGTTCATGCAAATATAATTTTAATTCATACGTTAACTGGACCCGTTTCACTCATCTTTTAGTACTTTTAGTTACCGTCAGGGACCGTAACATTTGAAATTAATTTACAAATTGTAGCAAAACTAACAATGTTGCATAACTATTGAGTTAAATATTTTCGATACGATATTACATTAGTCGTATCGATACACAGTATCAATACCGGCTCGAATATCGATACAAAATATCGAATATCGACACCAAAAGTATCGATACTCTAAAGTATCGATACTCTAAAGTATCGATATGTATCGAACATCCCTAGTAATAATATAACACTTTCTTAACCTTCTCAAACTTGTAGTGTCGGTACCAAAAAGAATACCTGAACACATTAACACATAATATGAACACTCTCAATATAGGACTACATGTTTATTACCTTCACACTATGACTGTCTAATACAAACTAAAGGCAAATGCTCTTTTTAGCAATAACGAATAACTGCTCTTACCAGTCTCTGCATGTTTCGACTAAATTGTAAACTTACTTGCAGTGCCTGAGGTACTTGAAGTAGTGATCAAGTACTTTAAATACTTGAAGTAATTGTAACGTACTTTAAGTACTGTAATTTCGTTTAACAAGTACTAAGTACTATTCTGAAATATCGGCAAGTATCAAGTTCCAAGTACTCATTTCTTCGGGTATTTGAAGTAAAATACCTACTTCAAGTAATAAAAGTAATTTTATTGAAGTACAATTTATACTACTTTTACTTGAAGTAGTGCCCAGCTCTGCCACACACTGTATATACTGTATATAAACTTCTATTTTACTTCCACATCCAGTGGAAGTATAGTAACGGCAAAAAAAAATTAAAAAATTTTTATTGTTCAAATAGGCTCAAAATGTCATGAAACGTCGAGATTTTAAGTTTGAGAGGAAAAAATTCTGTCTGCCTGTCGGTCTGTCGGTCTGTCGGTCTGTCGGTCTGTCTGTCGGTCTGTAACTTTTTTTGTACGCACGTTTACTCTGGAACCGTTTAAGATATTGACTTGAAATTTGGTACACATATGTACTTTAACAAGATCAACATTATAGAAGTCCTACATTTTATCGACAAAAGGTGTAAAACTTGATTTATTAGAAGCCCTAGAAATTTATAAGCATAACCAGTATTCATTTTAATTTGGTAAATGATCAATTAGATGTAATGTTCGCCCCTCTTTGTCGCTGCCAAACAAAAGTAACCTTCCTCAAAGAAACCACCCCATTTGGGGAATTCCCACAATCCTTAAATATCTCAAGCTGTTAAGTATGGCTGGGTGGTGGTCTCATAATACTTTTGTCAAACTTTTAGTCGAGAAATTTGAGAATATGTCGGATGCGCCAGTGATAAGAAAAATGTTAATTTGGCGATAAAAAATTAAAATTTCGTCAGAATTTTATTGAAATTTTCATCGAAACAAAATGAAATATAGTATATTAGTTTTATTACCATATGCCATAATTTCACCAGATTCCTCATCGATAGCCGATTCATCAATGGTGGAAGAAGCATTGGCACAATTATTTCCTTTATAATAGACATAAAATAGAACATTATATATTCAGTTTTCTACAGCTATACACTGATTATTTTTAGTGTTTTTTACATTTACAAAAAATATCACGCGGCGTTCCTCCTCGGCATGAAAAAGACGATTTCCACACGTCGGACTGGAAAATCGGCAAATATATTTTGTCCGACAATTCGAATATTGGATTCTACATATTTTTATTAAGCAATCTTGAAAAAATCAGCTGGTTATCAATAAATGTTTTAAAGTTATGTTATGTTATGGGCAGTTCCGGTTTTATTTTTTATTTATTTATTATGACAAGTCTACAGCTTTCGCAAGCCAATTACAGACTGTACATATATATTTAACCTAACCTAACCTAACCTAACCTAACTTAAACTAAATGAAAATTCCTAAAATAAGACAGATACCATGAGCAAGAGAATAAAATAAAGACATAAAATGCTTACAAAATTTCTATTTCATTCTGTATATTAAGTAGTCTATTTTTTAATTTATTTGTGAATGTTCCATATGTATCTCTGAATATATTTAGATATCGTTGTAATGAATTATAGCTCTTTGCCATTCTCACAGGAGGTGACTTTAGTTCGTAGTTTCTAGTTTATAATGTATGAAAAAGTTCTTTGAAAACGTGTTCTTTCATCTGGCACATTGATTATTATTTTATTTAAGGTAGTTACGTCATACGAAAGATTATGTAGAAGTTTATACAAATAAACAATGTCAAAGTAAGTTCTTCTACTATTTAGTGACATTAAATTATACTTAGTAAGTTGATCTAAATACGAAGAGTTACTAGTATATCTCTTATTCAAAATGAAATTAATATGTTTTATAAATTTTTTCTGTACATTTTCTAACATTTGTATGTATCTGGTATAGAAAGGATTCCAAACCGTGGAGCAGTAATCTAGTTTCGATCTTACAAAGGAGGAATATAACATTAAAATAGTTTTTTCGCACTTAAATGATTTGCAATTGCGTAAGATAAAACCTAAATTTTTATAGCACTTATTTGAAATATTTATCACATGGTTATTAAACGTCAGTTTCGAGTCGAATATCACACCCAGATCAGTTTTTGTATAAACTCTTTCCAAATTTTCGTTTCCAATTTCGTAATTATAATCAAGCATATTTTTGCATAACGTGAAAGTCATTACCTTGCATTTATTAATATTAAAGGGCAGCTGATTCTGAACAGACCAGTTATATATTTCACTTATGTCATCTTGTAAAAGCAAACAATCCTGATAATCACCTATTTGTTTAAATATTTTCATATCATCAGCGAAGAGGCTAACTGATGAATGTTTAACAGAATCTACAATATCATTAATGAAAATTAAAAATAAAAGTGGGCCTAGATTTGAGCCCTGCGGAACTCCTGAATTTGATATGTAGTAATTCGACTCAAAATTATTGATAATGACATATTGCCGTCGATTTATAAGATAAGTAGACAAAAATGTTATTAAATCACCAGAGATGGAGAATTTTCTAAGCTTATTTAGTAATATGCCATGGTCAACTTTGTCAAATGCCTTAGCAAAGTCGGTATAGATCACATCCATTTGTTTATTGTTTGTCAAGGCATCCGTCGTAGAGGTCACAAAATCCACTAGATTTCCATTTACTGATCTTTTCTTTTGAAACCCATATTGAAAGTTAGAAATTTTCTTTTTAGCATGTTCATATAGGTAGTTATATATAATGGTCTCGAATATCTTAGATAAATTTGATAATATAGCAATAGGACGATAATTTATAATTTCTCTTCGATCTCCGCTTTTAAAAACGGGAGTAATTCGTGCTATTTTCAGTTTATCAGGAAATTTTTGATTTCTAAGAGCCATATTAAATATGATTACTAGTGGCTTAACAAATGCTTCCTTACAACCCTTTATGACATAACTTTTAGATATAAATCGCCCCTAGGCTCAGGTCAATTTTGCGCCCCCTTTCCGCTTGCTATTGATTTATGGGCAGGGGACAAAAACTATTTTTTTAGTCAGGAAAAATTTTGAAGAGCGGGGGGGAGAAATCCAAAAAATTCAAGAAAAAAATTTTTTTGAAAAGCGGTAGTGCCCGGCCCTGGTTTAGGGTGGTAGACACCCTTAACGTTCCAAAATTATTGTCGGACAGTTTGTAGAAATATATAGAATATATATGTAGAATCCAATTCTCAAATTGTCCGACAAAATATATTTGCCGATTTTCCAGTCCGACGCGTGGAAATCGTCTTTTTCATGCCGAGGAGGAACGCCACGTTTACGAAAATTTTCGCAGAGGAAAACAGTGATAGACTAGGAGCAATTATGCCGTACAAGAAGTTATACGAGGATATGTATAAAATGCATTTATGTACGCGGGCACCTAGACTAATAGACTCATCTTGTAACTTTACTGGTGACATAGGAACTTGATACTATTCGGTCAAAAATTTTGTTTCCACAACACTGACATTGACATCGGTTAAAGTAAAATTGACACAATAGAAATCAAATAAACTTACATATTGCATATTCACCATGTTTTCTATAAATAAAAATTCATACCTCCAATCGAAATATGAGGAAATCAACCCCAGACTAATAAATCGATGCGTTCAAAGAGGTACTACTCATCAGTCATCACTCATCACTCAAACAAAAAGGGTGCTATATAATTATTTTTTTTTAATATAGCCAGAGACTTCCTCGGTAATGATGTACACGACTTGGAGCCCCCATTTAATCGTTTGACATCGGAGCAACCGTCCATACCCGTTCAACATGTAGATGTTACAAGGCGACCTATTGGATATGGAAGACTAGCGATGCCCATATTGGTAAGTGTCATAAGAGTAAAGTGATCATTCGTCCCGATGCAGACGGAACAGTTCTTGCTTTTGAAAGCCTACATCACTTTTTATATTGTCCCGAAAATGTTACACTTTGTTTGATTTTGTCTGGAATAGTACCACATTCACAAGGTAATGAAAATAAATTTGACTCTGTGCCGTTTTTAGGGCTTGAAAGAGTGTCTGTCCCGAGTGTATAATGAGATTTCGTACTCATCTGACGTGAACTATCTGAGGAAACTCTTTATTATACAGTTACATGTGACATAAACCAAACTGACAAAGTTAACTATCAAAAACTAATCTAACTAGAGAGCGATAGATAAGTTCATTAGTAGCCTCGCTGAAACGTCACGGTTCACGTGACCGTGACGTTATGATAACTCCTACATAATATATAACATATAACACAAGAATTTTATACATGGTGCCTGTATATATATATATATATATATATATATATATATATATATATATATATATATATATATATATATATATATATGTTCAAAGTATGCTTCTAGAGGGCAGAGTATTTACTAAACGTAATTTCTCTCTGAAGCAACCCTCTATACATCCTTATTTCAAAAATAAGGAAATTGACCAGACTACAACAAATTGCAAGTCTGGCACGTTAAGTGTAATAATCACATATTACTACGAAACGCTGTAATTCGATTTTAGAGAACACCGACCGAAAGATTTATTCCTAATTAAAGGAACTCTCGTGTCAGCCACTACACACCACTTGCAGACTGCAGTTTCGAGCTGTTGGCTCTCATCAGTGCAAGGTAGGCATGCAGTGACTGGCAACGAGATTTCCGATGTATAGGTACATGTTCGTAGTCTTAAGACTGGCAACATGCAAAATAAATCGAAGGCGCCATCTAGCGGTCGCTGTTCACTTCGATTTATTTCACTTCGATTTATTTTGCATGTTGCCAGTCTTAAGACTACGAACATGTACCTATACATCGGAAATCTCGTTGCCAGTCACTGCATGCCTACCTTGCACTGATGAGAGCCAACAGCTCGAAACTGCAGTCTGCAAGTGGTGTGTAGTGGCTGACACGAGAGTTCCTTTAATTAGGAATAAATCTTTCGGTCGGTGTTCTCTAAAATCGAATTACAGCGTTTCGTAGTAATATGTGATTATTACACTTAACGTGCCAGACTTGCAATTTGTTGTAGTCTGGTCAATTTCCTTATTTTTGAAATAAGGATGTATAGAGGGTTGCTTCAGAGAGAAATTACGTTTAGTAAATACTCTGCCCTCTAGAAGCATACTTTGAACATTTGCTGCCCATCTCAGGCTAACCAATTCGATTGTAGTGAACAGCGACCGCTAGATGGCGCCTTCGATTTATTTTGCATGTTGCCAGTCTTAAGACTACGAACATGTACCTATACATCGGAAATCTCGTTGCCAGTCACTGCATGCCTACCTTGCACTGATAAGAGCCAACAGCTCGAAACTGCAGTCTGCAAGTGGTGTGTAGTGGCTGACACGAGAGTTCCTTTAATTAGGAATAAATCTTTCGGTCGGTGTTCTCTAAAATCGAATTACAGCGTTTCGTAGTAATATGTGATTATTACACTTAACGTGCCAGACTTGCAATTTGTTGTAGTCTGGTCAATTTCCTTATTTTTGAAATAAGGATGTATAGAGGGTTGCTTCAGAGAGAAATTACGTTTAGTAAATATATATATATATATATATATATATATATATATAGACTTGCAATTTGTTGTAGTCTGGTCAATTTCCTTATTTTTAAAATAAGGATGTATAGAGGGTTGCTTCAGAGAGAAATTACGTTTAGTAAGTACTCTGCCTTCTAGAAGCATATTTTTGAACATATATATATATATATATATATATATATATATATATACACCTACATCTACTATTTCAGGTATTTTGCGACTTCAACATTCTGATGCCGCTGCATTGAAAGTGAGGTGAGGTACGGTACCGGTTTTAGTGGCGAGACCTCGATCGGCGAAATTAAGGCACGCCGGGCGAGTCGGGCACTTGGATGGGTGACCGGTATCTCACTCATCTCGCCGTCCCGGTTAACTGGTGGAGTAGCATTAGCTTCTAATAAATAAACTTCGTCAGGACGTTAATATGAATATAAAAAAAGTCTTTCTGGTGTATACACCTGCACTCGGTACGAATTATTATTTTGTTTAACTTACTTGATATTTTGCTAGAACAATCACTTGAAATAGGAATTCAAAGAATGAGACTGGCGAGATAAAATTAAAAATGCGTGTGGCGCGAAAATGGGACTGGCGTTGTTTTGGCGCCACTAAATCCATGCATGTATAAACCCGCTATAAGGCAATTTAAAAAATGCCTATGAAGAACATATGTTCCAGAGTATCTGTTTTGGAACTCTTCAAGCCCAACGGTGAATTTTAAACTACGGATATATACGTTTTGCTTTATTTATAATTCTTCCACAACTGTTTCCTCATATAGCAGCTGGAATATCAAACGATTTTTTACTTTCAATCCCTTCATCATCGGCTATAATAGGATATAGGTTGGGTTGTGTTAGTTGTGTGCAAATCACTGCTGGTTGTACTTTAAGTGCCCAAAAATTAAAAATAATAACAGTGAATCCTCACAGGGTTATTAAAATTTTCATAATTTACAAAAATAAGGGAATTTTGTTTTTTATTCAAATATCATCATCATCGTCAATTCAATAATACGTAGGAAATGAACCCTTTTGTCATATATTACGTACAATGCACTAGAACTTTTATTCGCTCACTTTACATACATTACATACACGTGTGGCAATTCAAGAGAAAATCAATACAATCTGTAGTATATAAAATATTTAAAGCTATAATAACATATAAAATACAAAGCAGAGAGACAATTTAGAGTTTACCTGAATACCTGATAGTAGTATCCACAGTTAAAATTTCCGCAGAATATTTTTAAAAATATTGGGACCGGTCGTCGTTATTAAGGGCATCCGTAAATTCTACAACTGATTAAAAATACAAAATACTTTTATTACGCTTGTAGCAAACAGAAAATAACAATACACATTTTATTATAGATTATTAAATACGCGTGTACACACTGTACCTTGGCTTGGCATCTACGAAATTTAACAAAAAATTAAATACTGTTATATTACTTACTTAGATAAAGTTGATATGTTATATAACAAACATAGAGGTTTGTAAATATAAAAGTAATAACATTTTAAAAAACCGCTGCCCAAGGAATCACTACTTCCACATCCGGATTTTCTATCCAAGTCACACAACGAAAAAATTTTGTATCTGGAAATAATTGTTTATGGAACTTTAATAATATAATATTTGAAATCCTCTACCCCAAAAACCCATAAAAAAATACCCCACATCGGTAGTGGGGTGGGGGTGGTAACAGGGGGTGGGAGTGGGGGGTGCATAAAGTAAAAAAATATTTTGAGGTTTCTGGTTCTTGTACACACACTAAATCACATTTTTTTCATCCCCTTTAATAATGGGGTGGGGGTGGTAATGGGGGTGGCTAATGTCAAATTTTTTTTTGAGACCTTAGCTTCTCTTGTCTACTTGCTTCGAGGAATATAAAGTGAAGGAAGTGGTATAATACTCAATTATTTGAATAATGGTTTAGAATGGTCTGTGGATCCTGCACCAGATTGTCTTTTTGCAATTTAAATGTTTCTTTCTATGACCATTGAATAATTTATTAATTTATCAATACGTTTTTGAACATGTAATAGGGCTCATTACTCACGGCCCTGGGTAATGATTCAGTACTCGATGGGCTAGGGGCAATTACACGAGGGCAAAATCCTCCACTGATTGGCCTATTAGAAGATCATAGATATAATTGTATGTTGTAGAGAAGAGAACTCCACGACAAAAATTTGAAGATGATCCTGGCCTCTATCCAGAGTATCTGCGATTTAGCCCACGATCCAGAGAGAGGCTTCGAGGCAGTCAATCTTAGAATTGTTGATAGGTAGGTATTTTCATACGGTATGATAGAATGAAATAAGCGCTTCAGCTTCCCAAGCGCCATTTTTGAAAAATGGCGGTGATAATATTCTTTTCGCGACATATCAAAAAAGTCACGATACAAAAAAATAAAGCTTATAAAATTACCTGTAATGTTCTGTGCTATAAATATTCACGCATCTTATGAGAAATAATCAAAAATATATGGTGTTTTAATAAAATATTTTCGTAAGTTTGCCTTCTTCTAACTGAAGTCCATTCTATTAGAATCCCCATTTACTAACCCTTTACTAATTCTTATTTTCAATTACAACATTAAAAAAGATCCTCTAGCTTTTGACATGACTCTCGTGCCTATAGCAATTTTAAGTGAACTTATAGACCAGTCAACGAAAGAGTTGTAGAGAACATTGAGGAGGGAGAATTTTTCTCTTCAGGAATGTGTTGGGGCTAGTTAGGAGGTAAAAATACTAAAAGTTCCCGCCCCTAGCCTAGCCGCTTCAGGGGGAGAGTGGGTTGGAAAGGTTCCTTTTTTCGATTGTTCGCTTATAACTCGGAAACGATGCGTCGCACAGTGGGGCAGGAATTCGAAAACGTGGCAATAATTCTAATTTCCGGAATAATCACTAAAAAATCATTTATACGAGTTTTTGAGGCTGTACATTATAAATTTGACGCTGAAATGTAAAAATATAGACCTGTCCGATATGTAAAGGTCAATCTGCCATCTTGGAAAAATAGAAAACACAAAAAATGGCCGAAAAAATCAAAATAGAATATCTTTTCGATATGAAGAAGAAATTTCACCAAAGTTGGCAAAAATAAAACTCATCTATGGTCAAATATTATGCACTAAACCTGGACGCTGTAAGTCAAAGAGAACAACGGTCAAAGATGGCGGACGAAATAAAATTGTTTAATTCTTCGTCAAGTATCAGGGAGGTGTTGTGCGCTATTTTTTGTTTTTTTGTATTGTAGGTTTTTTTAGGTACATAAAGGGGAGAAAGTTAATTTTTTTTATTTTCAAAAAAATGCTTTTTTTACAAATTTCAAAAATGCATTTTCCCTGACCTTTCTTTTTTTACCCAATTTCCATCGAAACAAAATGAAATATACTATAGAAAGTCTCGTATAACTTCAAAAATTTAATACAAAATGAAACTCCATTAATTTGATAACGAAATTTATTAAGCATACGCATTGTAATAATAATAATAATATATGAAAAAAAGGAAGGTCAAAGAAAATGCATTTTTAAAAATTGTAAAAAATGCACTTTTATTGAAAATTTAAAAAAAATTGAACTTCATCCCCTTCAAGTACCTAAAAGAACCTACAATCGAAAAAAAAGTTACGTACAAAGCCTCCTTGGTACTTGACGAAGAATTAAAAAAAATTATTTCGTCCGCCATCTTTGAGCGTTCTATTTAACTTAGAGCGTCCTGGTTTGGTGCATTATATTTGACCATAGATGAGTTTTGTTTTTGCCAACTTTGGTGAAATTACCCCTTCTTATCGAAAAAATATTCAATTTTGATTTTTTCGGACATTTTTGGTGTTTTATATTTTTTCCAAGATGGCGGATTGACCCATACGTATCGGATAGGTCTATAATTCTTAAGAATTTTATTTCGAATAAGTCAGTATTTTCAAAATTCGATTACTAGTACAAGATATATTAAGCAGATAAATATAAAATCCGCGATAGTGCGTCAAAAAGTGCGTATAACTTTTGATGCATCAGGAATTTTTGGGCGCAAATATTTTTTCGTAATCAGGAGATCATAATACATAAGAATCAACAATAAAATTTCTAGTGAAATGTTGTCGCTGAAAGAAATTGAATTAAATCAATTCGAATGTACTACACGTTTCAAAAATATACATGAAATACATTTTCAGAAATTCAATTTAAATTTTAAGGAGTACCTATGAGTACTAGTTTTACTTTAATTTTTAAACTAGAATAGTTTACCTATAATAATACATCAAACTCACAATGTGGATGTGTGTGAAAGTAAACTTTTCCTATAGTTACAAAATATATTGTAGTTTATTGATATATTTGCATAGGCTTGTTTTTGAAGTCATAATTACTATATAACTTAAACAATTATAGTAAAATGACTATATTGGATCCACAGTTAATTACATAAAAAATTATGAGCTTATCCACTTAAAAGTTCTATCAAATTTAGCGCATCGAGCATACGCAAATACTACTTAAAAACAACAGTTTCATGGAGGTGGTGGTAGGCCAGGTGAAATTGAATGAAGTTAGATAGTGGCGAAGTGATATGTTCTCTTGCCATATGTCAACAACATATAGTTCTTTAGCTCGTTTCATTTTACGAAGAAATGTCACGTTTTCGAATTCCTGCCTCATTGTGCGTCGTAAGGAAAACTGTAAATTATGCAAAATTAAACATAATTAAATTTCTTACAAGAATGTCTATATTCAGTTTCTTCCTATGTGTTAGAGTTTACGAGATATTCGCCAGCGAAAATCGATAATTAATAACAAAAATCAATTATGTACCTTAAATATTTCTATCAAAGCGTGGTCTGCTAATAAATCACAGTCACAAAACAATCTTTATTTTACAACACTCGACGTATTTACTAACGTAATATTTTGTCGAAATCTATACATTTCCTTAAATATACAGTGTGACTCACTTAAAATGAAGATACCCTTAAAACGTTTTCATTTTGTTCCCGATTTGACTCAAATTTCACTCAAGTATAGAACAAATTAGGATCTACTTTTGACCAGAAAATCATTCACCTAATATAAAGGCAAAGCCACCTGCGGTACCAAAATATGCGGAAAAAATTAAAAATCATATTGATGGGTCTTGACGAATTTCATGTAGCAACCACAAATTGCGGAAACTGGGGATCCCCTTTGCCAGATGAGCTTATATATGAGAAATCTCCATCAATAACCAAATCAAATTTTGGTGTATGTACGTTTGTGGCGCCGCGCCGATCGGATGCATTTTTTAGAATTTTTAGCATTCAAAATGTTTTTATTTTTTTCAGCATATTTTGGTACCGCAGGTGGCTTCGCCTTTGTAGCAGCTGAATGTTTTTCTGGTCATAAGTAGATCCTAATTTGTTCTATACTTTAGTAAAATTTGATTCAAATCGGGAACAAAATAAAAAAGTTATAAAGGTATCTTCATTTTAAGTGAGTCACACTGTATATATTTAAGGAAATGTATGGATTTCGACAAAATATAACGTTAGTAAATACGTCGAGTGTTGTAAAATAAAGATTGTTTTGTGACTGTGATTTATTATAGCAGACCACGGTAAACCACTTTGTTAGAAATATTCAAGGTACATAATTGATTTTTTAAATTAATTATCGAGTTTCGCTGGCGAATATCTCGAAAACTATAACACATAGGAAGAAAATGAATATAAGCATTATTGTAGGAAATTTATGTTTAATTTTGAGTAGATTACTTTTTTCCGTACGACGCATTGTTTCCGAGTTATAAGCGAAGAATCGAAAAAACTAACCTTCTCACCCCCTCCCCCCCCTGAAGCAGCTCCTCAATGTTCTCTACAATCCCCTTTTGGGCATTCATTGATTGGACTATTAGTAATCCTCCGGTATTAGGATTGTGCTTTTGACTATAAGTTGTTGGTTCCTTGGATTTATCTCTCTGATGGTCATGCATATTTTTAATTATTTAGTCTACGTTTTTGTGTCTGAGTTTTATTAAAGTAATTTAATTGTTTTATGTCATCTAGAATGGTTGATTTAATAGTGCACGAGCAACCGGCTGTTCGTGAGAAAACTGCAAACGCCCTGGGAGTAATTGCTAGATTAGCCGAAGGAAAAGAGGCTATTGTGGCCAATAAAGGCATGCTAGAAAATTTAACGATCTGCGTTGACGACGAGTATACGGAAATCAGAATACACGTGGCGACTCTGCTAGAAATGATCGCCAGATTTTGGAAAAGTAGGTATACGTTGAACCACTAGTAGAATTAGTATACGGAAAATATATAATCCAGGAACTTTAGACGAAAAATGCGCTCATCTTCGGAAAAATTTATAGTGAGCTATAAATTGGTGTACACGTACCTTTCAGTACATGTAAAAAACCACGATTCTTATACGTTCTTGGGGTTGCTGAATGCTAATCTGGAGTCTGTTCGACCCCATCAGGTCAAGGTCATTTCAAGGTCAACTTTTGTTTATCAAATGGAAACGCGTTTTTGACCACAGATTCTGAAAGAGCGGGATATTTTACGTTCACATATGGTTTGACCTATGATCAAAGTGACCTTTGGTCATCACAAGGTCGAATCACTCTCTCAAATTAATTTATCTAAGATCAAAGATGATTCGTATTGAGAAATCTGAATTACAAAGCTTTATCAAGCATGGTTTAGCCTCGTGATATTTCTCCGAGAGGGATTGTAGAACCAAGACAGCAGACAACCTATATCCACTCGCAACCAACGAGTGGCGCCTTCCAATCCTCTGAGAAAAACGAAACGTCTATGTCATATAATGACTGCCCAAACATCTCGGTAATAGGGACTGATGAAGAAGGGCAGTACGCCTTTACTAGCTTCATTACCTCGAAGAATCGGAAAATGAATCATTCTACACACCCTCGATGAAGGCAGTTGTCACCATTTCCAGCATCCTCTGAGAAGCAGGATTTTTAAATTTAATAACAAGATCAGAGGATTTCCACAGAAATTAAACGTATCGCTCGGATACTGATGTTGGCCTCATCAGTGATGCTCTAGCAACTTCATCAGTCCCTATTACCGAGATGTTTAGGCAGTCAGTATATGACATAGACGTTTCGTTTTCCTAAGGGCCGGTTTTATAGGTTCCGTTTAACTTAGATCTGATAGTTAATTCTAAGTTTTGTCAAAAAGTACGTTTTATATCTGCCAGTAACTACCAATCTTAAGTTTAAACGTCAAACTTAGGTTTATGCACGCTTACGTTGATTAATTAGCAATATTTTGAAGGATGTTGTTACACTCAATGCAAACTTCAAACTTCAACTTAACCTACAAATAATTACCTATTATGTATTCTGTAAAGAAAACGTTATAGAAAATGGACATTTTAGATATTTTTGAGGACATTCTATCAAGTGATGAAGATGGTGTTATAAGTATAATAGACGCACCTCGTCGTGCCCAAAAATTCCGAGAGAGACCAAGATACGGAATAACAAAGAATTTATAGATCGATTTCGAATATCTAAAGAATGTATGCATATAGTATTAGAGGATATTAGTCCACATTTAACTCGACTAACATTTGCTTTATCCTTCCAAGTAACCGAATCACTTTTCTTGCATTCGAGTACATCTTTACGCTTTTTATAAATAATTCAGTCAATAGTTTGATTTCACTGACGTTGAAATTTAAAGATCCTTCACCTATCGCGAAAAGTCAAAGTACCAGTAATGATAATGACACCAATCGCCAATTTATGACTATGCTACCAACTAACAAAATAGCGATAGAACTGATGATCTTAACAAGCACCTATAAAAAGGTATTTTAGGGAAAACTAAAATCTTAAGTTTAAACCACCAGTAAAACTTCAGTTTAAACTTCTAGTTAAATTTTGGTTTAATCTGTACCTATAAAACCGGCCATTAAACACTTAAATGGCTCAATTTCCAGCTATAATTTTATAACTTCCCGGCCGGTGGTCCATATGAAGAATGACTAAAAAAACAATAAGTTATAATTTTACTTCCACATCCAGTGGAAGTATAGTAACGACAAAAAAATTTAAAAAAACTTTTATTGTCCAAATAGGCTTAAAATGTCATGAAATGTCGAGATTTTAAGTTTGAGCGAAAAAAAAATTTTCTGTCTGTCTGTCGGTCTGTCTGTCTGTCTGTCTGTCTGTCTTTTTTGTGCGCACGTTTACTCTGGAACCGTTTAAGATATTGACTTGAAATTTGGTACACGTATGTACTTTAACGAGATCTGGAACTAGATTATATTTTCATGTTGTTCCGACGAAGGGTTGGGGGGTAAATTTGGGGTAAAGGGGCAAATCAAGCAGGTAAGGGTCGATAAAATTGGTATTTAGTATATAAAAGAGAAGCTAAGGTCTCAAAAAAATTTTTGGCATTAACCACCCCCATTACCACCCCCACCCCTTATTAAAGGGGATGAAAAAAAATTGTGATTTAGTGTATGTACAAGAACCAGAAACCTCAAAATATTTTTTTACTTCATCCACCCCCACTACCACCCCCACCCCACTACCGATGTGAGTGTTTTTCGTTGTGAGTGACTTGGATAGAGAATCTGGATGTGGAAGTAGTGATTCCTTGGGCAGCGGTTTTATATTCACGTCTAGCGCACTACTTTCGAGGGGCTGTAACAAAGGGCAACGCAGGCATCATGTCATATCTGTACGTGCCATTGGAGGAATAGTTCCCCTGGCGGCTATTTTACCCGCTTATTTTATGGAATTTCTAGAATGCTAACTAATAAAAATATAGAATAATGTAATTCAACGGATTTTAATAAAGTTGACCGTTACAATAATAGTACATAATCATAATAGCTGATTTTACTTTCAGCTGCTGATGTGCTGGTGTCCTTTGGCTTTGTGCCCATCCTCTTGGGCACTTTGTTGGAAGAAGAAACGATAATTGTTGAAAAACATTTGGTAACGTTAAAATCGCTAATGTACGGCTGCGGAAAAAACGTAGCCCTAGAACACGATGCATTCTACATTTTTGTAAGTCATGCTCCGTCATATAACGAAAATTAAAAATTTCCACCATTTTCACCTACCTAGTTGTTTTATAATAGTACGGGAGACAGCGCTGCATATTTTCGAGGAATTTTATACCGAATAAATTTCATTTTTATCAGTTGATTAATATTCAATAATCATCAAAATGAGCGTCAGTCGCCGCACCCGCGGTGGAGCTAGAGGTGACATGTTAAAGTTGAAAAAAAAATTGTGCTACGAGTATTTTCATACTCGAAAAACCAACCTAACTTGAATAACTACCCTTATGTTCATATATACAGCTTTGTAAAACTTTTAATATCACTGACACAATAAAAAAAATATTTCGCGAGCAGAATTTGAACCCGAGACATCCGTACCCTGAATAAAATGTGCCAGTTCCCTTGTTGCCCACTCCGCTATCTAACAACTGAGGCCAGGTTTGTAAGAACATAATATGACATGTAGACCACTGAACTCTACTATATAAATGGAAGGCCAGTATAGGTATATGCGCGTGAACAAAATGCGGCAATTACGCCACAGATTAAAGTGGTAACGAATTCAAAAACTATAAGCCATGCGTCGACGCAGTAGAGAAATTAATGTCTGTGCTTGAACCAAACGGCTGTCTACGGGAGTTACGCGCCGACGCCAGGCTGACGCAATTCTGTATTTTATTTCTTTTCGATAGGTTCTGTAGCGTAAGTCTTGGATTAGATGCAATTTCCAGAGTCGGTGTCACCATTTTATTCTTTGTTTATTCTGTCGTTTGTGTAAAGTTGTTATAAACTGATTATTTTGTGTAATATTTTGTGACTGTTATAAACAAAGTTAATTAAGACAATATGGTGCAATCTTGTATGGTACTGTGTTGCAAGAATCGGGGCAAAGTCCCGGGTTTTAAACAGTTGCAGTAACAATAAGACCGGCTCTGACGTATTTTGTAGTGCGATTGCGCTCCGCTTTAAGGTCGCCATACTTGCGCGAGGTTCAATTTGGCGTAAAAATTCTTATGGATATTGACCTTCCATTTATATAGTAGAGTTCAGTGATGTAGACTTACTTGGTAATTTATTTATTTAATTTTTTTAAATAATAATAACAATTGGAATGAATTATAGTTTATGTACTCTTTATGGTAGAGCTCATAACGCTCATAACTCCTTCCTTTTTGTTGTTTTCCATAGAACTTATAGATTTCGAGATATTCAAAGAAACCGATGGAAAACGATTTTTTAACAACTTTAACATGCTCTCACCATTAGCTCCACCGCTACCAGAGTAGCTGACGGTCAGATTGCTGATGTATTAGAGGAAAACTATTATTGTTATGATTTTCAGTCGGAATGAAATGACTTGTTCAAATGCAGCCCTCTCCCGTACTATAATGTTTTTGACATTGTTTCTTCACTACCATATAACGACATAATAGTGGTGTCGATTAGAGCTGTATATCAAGATTACCGTTACTTAGCGGATAAAAGCACCAAATTTGGTATGAAGGTACCTAAGGGTATACAAATAAAAAATGTTAGCCTAAGAGCCCTCTGGAATTTCTAAAAATTTTTATGTACAACATAGACCGTGGGATAGTGACAGATTTTTTTAAACGTTTGGTTCCTATCTGGCCTTTTGGGAGCCTTTTGTGCCTGATTTGTACTAACCATTTTCGTGTTTATCAAACGGTTATCCAGGGCCCCTCAGCGGAAAACAAAAAAGAAAATTTCATGAAAATGAGCAATTTCAAACGTTTTGTTCCTATCTGGCGTCAAGTTAGACTTACGTTTTAAAGAAAAACATCCGACGGAAGCTTATCGCCAGACAAATTCCGTGGGCCGGAAGGCCCGAAATTTCAATCCGAAGTTGTAAGAAAAAATGGTCAAAATCAAACGATTTGGTTCCTATCTGGGAATTGTATATATAGGTAAATAGATTATAATTATCGCGATATAACAAACGCCAGACAAATTCCGAGGGCCCAACAGTGAAAAAATTATTGTTCAAGTTGTCAACTATTCCGCGAAAATCAAACGATTGGTTCTCATATGAAATGATTTTTTCTGTAAAAATTAACCAAAACGAAAATGTATTGTATCATTCACAGACATTTTTAGTGGGCCAAACATATTTTAAATCTTAAAAGAAGTGCACGAAAAAAAACCATTTTTTCAAACGATTTATTCCTGTCTGGCATTTGGATTTTAAAAAGATATGGTAATAAATAAACCATATTTCAAGTCCCAGACAAAAAGCGTGGGCCAAACATATTTTAAATCTTAAAAGAAGTGCACGAAAAAAAAAACATTTTTTCAAACGATTTATTCCTGTCTGGCATTTGGATTTTAAAAAGATATGGTAATAAATAAACCATATTTCAGGTCCCAGACAAAAAGTGTGGGCCAAACATATTTTAAATCTTAAAAGAAGTGCACGAAAAAAAGCTATTTTTTCAAACGATTTATTCCTCTCTGGCATTTGGATTTTAAAAAGATATGGTAATAAATAAACCATATTTCAAGTCCCAGACAAAAAGCTTAGGCCCAGCCGTAGATATGTTGAGTGAAAGTATCGAAAAATCAAAAAACAGTCGTGTAAAAATCGATGCATTTTCAAACGATTCACACTCGTCTGGCATTTCATTAGCTTGTCATTGTAAAACAGTATTATACACATTTAAACAAATTTGTTTCGCGTCACTACTTAAATGCCGCAAGCACGGATTTATGGGGGGTAACAGGGTAACAAGATTCCGTAAACAATCAACTTTCATTTTAAAATTTCATAATTTTTATTATTTTATTTTATATTTTTGAATATATTTAGTTGTGTTTATAATTTTTTTTGAGATTTTTTCCCGAGGAAAAACATTTTTGTTATTTTCAACACGCGGCTACGTTACCCCCAAGCTCAAGATCCAGATCCGCCCTTGAAATGCCGTTTTTTTTCTCACTTAAAACTCATTTGGAATTTGATTTTCTTTATCACTGGAATCAATATAACTGTCACTTTTACATTCATAATCCCTCGATCGAATAATATTTACAATAAATAAGTTACATACTAGCAAAAGGACAAATATAAATTATTACATATTAATATATAATTTACAACTCTGCACTACACCATAGAAACTGAGAGTCCTCGTAAGTCCGTACCTGTTTCATTCTCCCTTGGCGTAGGTAGTCAACCACACGAAAGTGATTTCTTCTCTCATTTTAATGCACGCGACATAAGACACGTAAGATGTGATGTGGTAGAAACATATATGGTATGCATTGTTTTCGAGCGACGCTGCTTTTTATGCTCCCCGCTCGTCCCGGGGTGATTTTTATTTATCGTTTGCTAATGGGGAACTTGCTCATTTTTTTCGTATTTCATTAAAGTGTGTGTTTATGTATAAAAACACGCCACATCGAATATCAGCTCTTAAATCGCAGTACTTACTTTGCAATAAATAATTAAAGTTGAAATCCTCGCTACTCCTCACGAAAAGCACTGTGACGTCAGATTGAGAAACTAGTCTCCCGTGGGGACCCACAGATGGTGTACTTTAGCCGAGCGGTATGTCTTTACCCTAATTAATAGACTGGGTGGCGGTTGGCTTTGAGACGTCTGCATATTTGGTCTTTTGCTCTTTATGTTAGAGAAAAAATAAAAAAAAGTGTCGGAAAGCTCAATCAATTCTCTTTACATAAGCTATCTACAAATTTTTCGAAAAAAACAATAATTATCGAGATATTCGAGGAAATGTAGGAAATTACACGATTTCCTATAATGTATGTAAATCTAAAAAAAATATTTTTTCTCAGAAACCTCGTTTCGAAGGACCGAGATTAACAGAGCGTCAAAGTAGTACATGATATTAAGTGAACATCATATATGAGATCGATTTCAATTAATTACCGATTAATTACGGTGACAAAATGGAGAAATTTTACCGAAAAAAAAAGGCCCAAATCCCGCCCCCCTCTAATTCCTTCCTTTTTGTCGGAATTAAAAAAATTAAAAAAAGAGTTTTAGCAAATTTTATTCTATTTAAATTAGCTAGTCTTTTGGCGTAGGAGCCAGGATTAAAAAGTTGCCAACTGTAGAACCTCAAAATTTGCGATATATCTACAGCTGCGCCCCAGATTTTTGTCTGGCACTTGAAATATGGTTTGTTTATTAACATGTCTTTTTAAAAAAATAAATCCCAGACGAGTGTAAATCGTTTGAAAATGCATCGATTTTTGCACGACTGTTTTTTGATTTTTTGATACTTTCGCTCAACATATCTACGTCTGGGCCCAAGCTTTTTATCTGGGACTAGCAAATATGGCTTATTTATTAACATATCTTTTTAAAATCCAAACGCCAGACAGGAATAAATCGTTTGAAAAATGGCATTTTTTTCGCGCTTTTCTTTTTGTCTGGCTATCCAGGGGACCCAGCCAATTCGTCTGGGAATCTTAAATTGAAACTACTTATTGCCTAATATTAACAAAAAAACCAATGCCAGACGAATGTAAATCGTTTGATTTTCGCGGAATAGTTGACAACTTGACCAATAATTTTTTCACTGTTGGGCCCTCGGAATTTGTCTGGCGTTTGTTATATCGCGATAATTATAATCTATTTACCTATATATACAATTCCCAGATAAGAACCAAATCGTTTGATTTTGACCATTTTTTCTTACAACTTCGGATTGAAATTTCGGCCCTTCCGGCCCACGGAATTTGTCTGGCGATAAGCTTCCGTCGGATGTTTTTCTTTAAAACGTAAGTCTAACTTGACGCCAGATAGGAACAAAACGTTTGAAATTGCTCATTTTCATGAAATTTTCTTTTTTGTTTTCCGCTGAGGGGCCCTGGATAACCGTTTGATAAACACGAAAATGGTTAGTACAAATCAGGCACAAAAGGCTCCCAAAAGGCCAGATAGGAACCAAACGTTTAAAAAAATCTGTCACTATCCCACGGTCTAACAGTAAAATGTAAAATATTAAAAAATATACAGGGTGTTTCAGCTAAAAGTCCCCGGGTCATTATCTCGTAAAATAATAAAGATACTTAAAATTTGTAAATCGCGGATAATTGACACCAAAAAAGGTCGTAAATAACTGCAGTTAGAATTGTTCCTTCGCAGTGCACAAAGATGGCGCTGCGGTGAGAAATTATTTTTCGATGGCTGGAACCTTGAAACACGATTCATGAATAAATTGTGAATAATTTTGACTATGTAAAAAATTTTGTAAATACCAGCCGTTTTGGAGCTATATGAATTTTTTTTCTCCATTTTTTTGTCTCTGTAAATTTTGAAAACTTCTGTAACTTTTCTGTTTATCATTTTAGAACACCAATTATTTAGAACTTTTATCTTATTATATTCCATACTTCTTATATTATTACATATTTTGAACATTTTTATAATTTTTCAGAATTTTTCAAATGCAACTAATTTTTAAAATTTGAAATTTGAATTTTTGAAATTTTGACAGCACTAGAACGGAAAATTATGAACAAAATATACATGGAAACATCTGAAATATGAACAGATATGCTTCTCCGAAGCTTTTGTGATCATTTCGACCCAAATCGGATCAGTACCAACATTTCTGCTGCACTGTATAGCCAGCTCTGCAATTTCTGCGACTTAGGCCCTTGTTGCTCCGCAAAAACAGGGAAGCCGACAGGGGAGAGTAGGGGACTTTTTGGTACGTGTTATCCTGAACCAAAACTATAATCCTAAAAATTTCAGCTTTACAATAATTAATTCTGGGTCAAAAACTAAAATTTCTGAGCTACACGTAATATTTTGTCTTATTTGTCGGCCATTTTGGATTTTAGTGCTGTACATGAAAATTTTTAGAAATTCCAGAGGGCTCTAGGCTAATACGTATTAGGATACCCTAAGGTACCTTCATACCAAATTTGGTGCTTTTATCCGCCAGGTAACGGTAATTTCAATAAGCCACCTCACTATATATAAGTCTAAGGTAAAAGAATATATTTTTTTGTTTTTTGTTTAAGCTGAAATTATTACATAGATCACACCATCCAATACTTGTATCGAGAGCTTGTGATTGTTTAACCATATTGACGTCTACACGAGCTGGTGAGAAATTAGCTCAAGCAGTTGACTTACTGTTAGTTTTGAATAAGCTGCTGCATGATGAGGTAAATGTCTGACTAGTAAACAATTATTCTTATGTGAGTATCAATCACGATTAGAAAAATATTATTTAGGCATGGAGTACTTTCTTTAGACTATTTCCTAGTCACTTTCACAGTTTTTAAATTTATCGTGGTACCTATCTAGATTTGCTTTGTATACATATACAGTGCGTGTAATTGCCGATTAGGCATGTACATTCACGTAGCGCAAGATATATGACAACCTAGCAACAACAAACTCGCCCGTCGGCGGCATAGATTAAAGAGTCGGCGCTAGACCACTGAAGCAACCCAGCTCTCAGTTATTTCATTTCAGCAAGCTGGCACACGCGATGTTGCTCTCTTACTCCCTATGTCTAGCCCGCCACTACATACACTGTATATGACTCAGTTTAGACCAGGCGCGGATTTAGGGGGAGGGGGGCGCAGGGGGCGCGTAACTGTAGTATTTTTACACAAGAATACAAGTATTATGTACAGTCGTTGTTGTCAGCCGCCGATGTGTGAATCGACTGATGTGACGTCATGTGGCCACACGTTTCATGGCGCGCTACTTTCAGTAATTGATTTAAATTAGAAACCATTGTGAAAAATCTCTGATTTTTGGTAGTTGGTAATTTATTCAATAGTAGCGTATTTTTTGGTGTTTTCGGGGATAATCTACATGACTAAAGTACCTAAATGTGTATATCAATGTCAATATTGAATAGTATTACTGCCTTTCACAACCCGACTATCGTCTTGCCAATGATGATCCCAACTTGGTTGGTGAAACGCGCGTAGAATGTAGTTTCAGTGTTTCTATCCCAAGGAACAATTTTGGTTTCTTAAATATATACAAGGGTGCTATAAAACTATTTATAAAATGCCTTGAAAATCTATTTTGCTGTAACAATATCCTTAATACCATCATAAAGCAACTTGTAGACTATAAGAGCCCACCGTTAAGAAGGTGTTGTTAAGGCCTTTTTAAATTCCATCATAAAACTCCTTAATGAGGCATAGTGCCGCTCAGTGGCGGTCTGGCTAGGTCGGCTAGTCGGCAAATGCCGACTGGGCCCTAGGGTCGCGGCTAATGAGGGGCCATACTAAGCCCGAGACACCCAGACCGCCACTGGTGCCGCTATTGAAAACCTTGTTCGGGCCATTTTAAAACTTTTATTAAAACCTATTTTAAAGCTGTCGGAAGCTTTCTTATTAGATTCCTGCATTTCTAGAAAATACCTAGAAGGCTACCTTAAAACTGGTTTTTAAAACTCTTATTAGAACTGAGAAGCCATAAGAATGTCCATGAAGGAATCCAAATAATTTTTTATTGTATTTATTTTTTCTAAACTGATTTAAGCAAACACACCATCAGACTTACTGAAGATAAAATACAATTTGAAACTTATAAAGCGTAGAGTGGCACTATAACCTCTCTAAGGCCGATTTAAAAGGTAATAAAAAGACATCAGGTATGACAAAAAAATTAAAACCAACGGCAGTTTATCGTTAAAACTACAAAAGAAAGGCCCAATAAACAAGGGCGCCTCAGAAATAATAATGATTTTAATATCCATACAAAATATGCATAGACGCGTAATCAGCAAATTTAAAAAAGTAGGCTGCTTCTCGGTTTCCACGGTAATTTTCAGTCGTTTCTTGTAATTCTACCTTAATTTGATAAAGAAAAAGTGATAATTATTAATAATTATATTTGTGAGATTGACCTTGAATATTTTTATATAACAAGAAAAACATGGCCGGCCAACTAAAAACCTAATTGTCATTTTACAGTCCTCTCATTAAACTATATATTCTAATAATGGTAATGACCTAGAACATTTACTCTAAATGAAGTCCTATTAGTCTTTTTGTATACTATCACATATAATCCCTTCCTTACATAAATGCAAATGCACTTGGCGAAGATCACATGGACTTGATAAAAGCTGTAATAAAATGTTTGGGATTTAAAAAACGAACCGCATTGACATTTGATACAAAAAACTTAAAACTTAACCTCAAAATATTTTGACAGTGTGACGCGCGCGTATGTGTTCTAAATATACGTGTACACACATGCATCAACGACACTTCTGGCAGACATATTGTTTATTATTTTTGTGTTTTTTATTTAAATGTTTTATTCAGGTTTTAGAAAGTGTTCTATGGAATTAAAATATGCCTTTTAGATTTATAGAGGCCTTTTTTTCTTCATAACGGTTTCATCACAACATTTGTCAAGGATGTTTTAAGAGTCTAGTTTTGTAATGGCCTTTAATAAGTACTAATAAGCATTGAAAATGTCTAGTTTTAAAAAGGATTTAAACCGCATTTATTGCAAATATGTTAAAACCATAAAGAATAATTTAAAGCCTCTTTAAATCTAAATGGAATTTAAGACGTTAATAAAACTAATTAGCTTTATGGAGAGTTTTATGTAGGTATGATAAACCCATTACAAATACATATTATCCTAGAAGCAAATTAGCTTTATAATTGGGTCTTACAGAATGCTTTAAAACTTACCATATAAGAGCAAGTATACTTGAAGCCTAAAAGGCCTTAACTACTACTACATCAATAAAGCACAAGACTATTTCCTAACCCCGTCAAACCTTTCTTAAAACCTCCTCAAGTCCAAATGACTTTTAAATTGTTCCTTGGGATGTTAAGGTAATTGGTTGATTATATTAAAGCAATAAACTTTTTCATTATTGTGCAAATGGAAATAAATACAGCTATTTTCTGTAGGTATTATTTTGTTAACTTAAAATAGCTATTTTAAAGAGGGTGGTACCTGGTTCTATTTTACCATGTTATGTACCAACTGAAAATTATCATACCGGAAGTTCGCCGATCGATGGCCATGCCAACCAGCAAGGACCTTGCGATGAAAGATAAAAAAAACACACTATATACAAATAATAATAAATGATACGATCGCTAAATGTGTTTATTTATGTCACGTAACAATATGATTTATTTTCAGTATTTTAGTCATAATACTTTGGGGGAAAAATTACAAAAAAATTCAGAGGTGCTAATCTGGTGTAAGTTGAAATTCAGATCGATTCAAGAATTATAAATAAGAAATATAATAAAATATACAGGGTGTTTCATAATTGAATGCTAATCCTAAAGGGCGATAATCCTTGGATGATTTTAAGAAAAATTCTTTATATTCCTGAGATACAGGGTGTTGAAATTTAACAAAAAAATCAGTTTTTCCCCAATATCTCCAAAACGGTTTTATTTTTTTTTCAATTTTGGTACATGCAAAGTATGCATAAAAATACATTTTTTCCAGGATAAATGTTTTTTAAATTTTCATCAGTGGTGTCCCTGTCAACATGCCCTGCAATATTTTTAATAAAAAAAATGATACGCCACTTTCTTTTTTCTAAATAAATATTATTTTCATATTTGCGGTTTATCTTGTCATAAAAATGGTCCCTTGACTTTTTTCGTCCGGCGGACGGTTCTCGATTAAAAAAATAAAATGCGTTCATTTGCTTGTCCCTATACGATTTTTTTCTCTTAGTCTCAATTAAATAATTTGTGCTAACCAAAGCATCTAGGCAAGATTTTTATAATTTTATTAGTAACTATTATTTAATTTTAGTAATAAGTATGCATAAAAAGGATTTTTTTTAATTTCAAAAAATGATAACTATTTTGAACAAAAAATACCCTGTATCTCAGAAATAAATCGGTTGCGGACTTATGTTCATATAAAGAATTTTTCTTAAAATGACCCAAGGATTATCAGCATTCAATTATGAAATACCCTGTATAAATATATGAATCTTTTGCTACTGGTCGATTTATTAAAAATCTCAAAATCTATACTTATATATAAAAACAATGGAGAATGGAGGCATGTAATTACAGAAATATTAGTGTACAGAATCAACTAGCAGAAGTCTTTGAACTCTGTTTTAATAATAGATTACTTAATAAACTACATATTTGGAATATCATAAATTGTTAATCTCAAATCAATACGGATTTAGGAAAATTAAATCAATAATAACTGCTATTGAAAAATTCCGTGATTATATTTATAATGCACTAAATAATAAAGAACAACCAATAGCTTTATTTTTTTTACCTTAGTAGAGCTTTTGACACAGTCGACCACGATTTGCTCTTGGAAAAACTTTTTAGATTGGGAATACGTGGACTAGCTCATCAGTGGATCAGCTCTTATCTGAATAACAGAAGGCAAACTGTTGTAATTCATTCGTATAAATCAGATTTTAGGCGAGTGATAACTGGTGTGCCTCAGGGCTCTATTCTCGGTCTATTGCTCTTTTTAATATTTGTGAATGATAAGCTTCGTTTTTGCTTAACACCTAACGCAGCAATCATCTATGCTGACTATACAAACTTTTTAATTTCCAGCAGCTCGTTAGAGACCACAGTCACTAAAGCTAATACATCAGTAGATGAGTTTTCTAAATGATGCTAAAGCAATGGCCTGGTGCTAAATGCTGGTAAAACAGTTTTTGTAATTCTTGCCAAAGAATGTTGCCCATAACTCAAGTATTTCAATTAAGATTGAACATCAGTCAATCGTTCGTGCAGATAAGACAAAATTCCTGGGAGTAAAGATAGCAAAATGATATGGGAAAGTCACATCGAAAATATACTGAACAAGCTAAGAAAGTCATGTTTTATCTTTCGGTAATAATAATAATAATAATAATAAACTTTATTTTCCTTTTATGACAATATGATACATTATTGTATAGGAATAGTCAGTCTTAATATCTAAAAGAGAGAAGAAGAAGAAAGAAAAAAAGAAGTAAATCACAGAGCACTTTACATATTAAAATATTCTTCTAGTTTGTAGAAGGTTTTGCTAATTAAAAATATTTTAAGTTTCTTTCTAAATAATTCAAGTTTATTGCAATGTTTTATTTCCACAGGGAGGTGATTAAAAACCCTAGGTCCTAGACAAGTGGGTGAATTTACAGAGACATTTAATTTACTGAAGGGCACATAAAGATCGTGTTTTTGCCTGGTATTTACATTATGTAGATGATTGTTAGAAACAAATTTACTCTTGTTTTTAAAGACGAATAAACATAGTTCAAAAATGAAAATTGACGGAAGTGTCAAGATATTATAGTCCTTAAATATATTTTTACAGGTCTCTCTTGTGGATAAGCCTACCATACATCTTTTCACACGCTTTTGGGCTAAAAATACATTATTTGATAGGGTGGAAATCCCCCAAAAACAAACACCATATCTTAACCGAGAATCAACCTCGGCAAAATATAAATTCCTTAGTTGAGCCATGTTTAGAACATTTTTTACATTTTTGAACTGATAAACTACAGAATGTAATTTGGCTATCAGTAATTCACAATGGCTTTTCCAGTTCAAGCAACTGTCAATATTTATACCTAAAAATTTTACATTGGACGTCCTTGTTGATATTGACGTATTATCAAGTTGAATATTTGGATAATCACATTTCTTTTGTCTATTGTGAAACACTAATGCCTGTGTTTTCTCAACATTAAAATAAAGAGAATTTTCACTAAACCAATTACTAAGGTTTTCCAATAAAACATCACATTTCATCTCTAAAATATCAACATTTTTATCTGATAGTATAATGGATGTGTCATCTGCATAAAAAGTAAAATCTGCTAAAGCACTCAAACCATCCAGATCATTAATATATAATAAAAATAATATGGGACCTAATACCGACCCTTGTGGCACGCCCATATTAATTTTTACAGATGCCGAGTTAACAGAATCAATTGTATTGTGCGTAATATTGGTAACTGACACATACTGTTTGCGACATGACAAATAACTTTCAACCCAGTCTAAGGCTAGGCCCCTTACCCCGTACTTAGAAAGTTTGGAGATAAGTTTTTTATGATTAACGCAGTCAAATGCCCTGCTTAAATCGCAAAAGATACCAACAGGACATTCACCTGCTTCGACATACGTTATTATCTTTTCATAAAACGATTGCATTGCACTATGAGTTGATTTATTATTTAAGAATCCGTGCTGGTTATGTGAAAGTGTATTATTTTTATTCAAAAAAATCAGTAATCGGTTTAAAAAGCAATATTCAATAACTTTTGAAAACCCTGAAGGTATGGTAACTGGTCTGTAATTTTGTAACTCTTGTATATTATTTTTTTTATGAACAGGAATAACTTTCCCAATTTTTAAAATTTCTGGAAAAGCTCCAGCAGAAAATGATAGGTTTACAATATAAACTAAGGGTTTGATTATTTCCATCATTACTCTTTTAATGAGAAATGAGGGTACATCGTCATGTCCTGATGAGTGTTTATTTTTTAGTTTATATCTTATTATATTACACATTTCTGGTTCTGAATATGGTTCTAAAAATATTGTGCTATGCTGATTATTTATATTATTACTAAAGCAAGCATTTTCATTATCCTTATGTGGTATTTTGTTGATAATATCAAGTGGAGCGTTTTTGAAGAAAATGTTAAATGCGTTAGCAACATCAGATTGATTATCGACTATTTCACTATTTTCTTTAATTATAATGTTCTTGTTTTGTTTAAATTTATTAGACAATTCAGAAACAATATTCCACGCCGCTTTTGTGGGGTTGTCAGAGTTATCAATTTTACTTTGATAATATCTTTTTTTTGTATTTTTAACTAAAGTATTGTGTTTTTTCTTTTCTTTTTTGTAAAAAGAAGTCAATTCGGGGTATACATTTTTTAAAACGTACAAGTCCTTCAGTTTGAGGCTCGAAATCTGAACTTCGTTATCAACCCATTTTTTATTTTTGCTTTTATTCACATAATACTTACGTTTAGGAAAATGTTTATTGAAATAAAACAGAAATATATTTAGAAAATAATCAAACGCCAAGTTTACATCGTTAATGTGATAAATTTCATACCACTTCTCTTTTTGAATATCAGACTGAAAGTTACATAGACTATTATCATTAAAAGATCTTTTTACATAACACATATTAGAATTTTCACTAGGTTTATCTAGACCGAAGTCAAACAAAATTGTTCTGTGATCAGAAATGTTATTATCCACAACACAAGATGTACCATTATCAGTAAAGTTACTAAATATATGGTCGATTCCGGATAGACTGGTATCTGTTACTCTAGTAGGCCACCCTACCATACTATTAAGGTTAAAACATTGCAACAAATTACACATTTTTTTAAAATCATTTGAGCTATTGTATGAATCAAGATTAAAATCGCCACAAAGTAAGATATTTGTATTTGGTTTATAAATAAAGTTCAAGACACTCATAAGTCCTTCCAAAAACATATTGATATCTCCAGAAGGAGACCTATAACATGTTAAAATTACAACCGTTTTACCTATCTTATTTATTTTACAAGATACAGCACATATTTCTATATGTTTGTCTAGGCAATAATTTTTTAAATCAATTTCCCAAAAGTCTAAATCACGTTTTACTAATATGGCGACGCCTCCACCCTTGAACATATTTCTGCAATAACTGCTTCCTAACACAAAATCAGTCAAATTAAAAGTATTTATTGAAACTGGATTAGCCCAAGTTTCACTCAAGCATATAAAATTTAAGTCATAATTACAGCTATCCATATACAAATTATTTAGTTTTTCAATATTTAAACACTGCACATTTAAAAGAAGCACACCAGGATTAAAAATCAGTTCATTACTTCGGTCAATTTCTTCCGAAATTCTAAAAAACGACTAATACACGCCCCATAGGGCCATAATGTAGGATTCATTGCTTTCTTGAAATTATCCTCGAGAATTGTTACCTTGAATGAAGAATAAAGCTCCGGATGTTTTGGGTTTATTGACTCACATTTCACCTCCGGAAAATTATTTTTTAAAAGTGCTGCAAGATCCTCAACTGATGTATTTTTGTCCACCCTGTAGACGTGCAATACGGCTAATTTTGGAACACCTCTAACAGAGTTTGAGTCTTTATTATTACCAACTATAACATGTCTATTTCTTTTCCTTCGAACTACTTCTTTCCAATCAGTCTTAACCGACTCATTGCATTGGGATTTAGAAGGTTGTGTAATATTATCTTTTGTTAAATTTATATATTTATTTAACTTATTCTCCGTTTCCACCCTCATAAGACTTAGAGACACGTCAGTTTTAGTTAATTTGGAATCTCCTTTTTTTTTCGTTTGGATTAGTCACCGTATTTACCATCTTTATTTGTAAGTTTTTATCTTCATTTTTACTTGGCTCATTTTTTGTGTCCTTATCATTTACAGTATTATCTGGTTTTTGTTCTTGTTGATTTGATTTATGTTCATTTATTATTTTAGAACTTTGAGATAAATTAATTTGGATATTTAACAAATCAATCTTATCACGCAATTCCTGGATTATTAAGTCTTTTTGCTTAATAACGTAATTAAAAATATGTATGTCGATCTTTTTATTTATACCTGACAGTTCCTCCACAGCATCGAAAAATGCATTGTCACTTTCGCAGGACACTATCACATTTTCACAACAGTTTATTTCATTATTATTGATGAAATTTACGTTACTGCATAATTTGGCACAACTAACATGAAACATCTGTCTCGTTAAATGTTAAATTACCATACATTGGTTTAGTTCATTCTAGTCTGTCTTATGGTTTGATTTTTTGGGGAAATTCGCCTCACATTACCAAATTGTTTATAGTTCAAAAGAGAATCATTCGTTGTATGGCTGGTCTATCGTCTATCTATGCAAGCACACTGTAAAGAGGCATTTATAGTCCTGTCCATCTTAATAACTGTACCATCGCTTTATATATTTCTAATTGTAACTAATATAAAGACAAAAAAGTTTGTTATTAAAAAATAGGAATATTCACCATTACCATACACGCAGCCTTAACGAGCTTCAGACCCCACTTTATAGACTGCCAAAATTCCCATATTTCAAGGGAATCAACTATTTTAATAAATTCACCCGTCACTTTGGTCATTTTGGCAATTTTAACTCGTAAAAATGCTTTGTTGAAGTACTTGATTAGTAATGCTTATTACTCTGTAGATGAGTATTTACAATCGTAGGTTTTATTATTATTATTTTATCTTATTAGTACTTGTTGGTATTATTGTTATGTGTTTTTATTATTTTAATATGACTTATAATATATTGTATTTTTTTCTGTACTGACTAGTTTCATACTATGGTATGACTTAATATGATGAATAAAGAACTTACTTACTTACTATAAAAATTCAAAGATACCGTCAGTAGTAGGGGAAGAGAGTGAGGCAACATGCTTTCCTTCACTATTAATATTATACTCCGTGGAAGTTTAAGTGGAATAAACTCTGACTCGGACTATACAGCATTTCTGCAAAAAATACTAAAACACGTCAATTTTACTTCTACAGTAGTAATGTTCCTAGTTTATCTTCACTCGGAGAGTTTTTCGTGTGCGTGTTCGTATTTTTGTTTGCTTAGTCCAAAACTTTTGTAACATTTTCCTCTAAAATGATCATAAGCCAGTTTATACATAACTTTACTACACGCCTCTGGTGATCACCATGTGACAGATATGGATTCATTTCAATAGGCAGTATTCTACCATGGTATTTTATATACTGTGCTGGCCAGGTCATCATTACAAAGATGGTCTTATTACGAAAAAAGAAATGAGTTAATGCCAAAGTGACGACGTGACGTGGCATCGCTTCGATTGTAAAGTGCCATCTGCGGAGATATTACTTATCTATCTAATATGTTTAAAAAATTATATAAAAAAAATATTTTTAAGAAAAAGCTTTTATTTGAAAAAACTACTAAAAAACAAAAACAATTTTTTTAAAATTCATACACCTGGAAACCAAAAGCTTTGAGGCGGTCATATAGCGCTATTGCATAGTTAATTTCCTCAGTTGACCGCCCCCAAAGCTTTTGGTTTCCAGGTGTATGAATTTAAAAAAAAATATTTTTACTTTTTAGTAGTTTTCTCAAATGAAAGTTTTTTCTTAAAAATATTTTTTTATATAATTTTATTTTTTACTTTTTAGTCTACTTATTTTACAGACAAAACCCTTTCATTTGCCACCGCCATCCACCCCTTCCCTCTCCTGTCTTCTCACCTATCTAACACTACTTCCCACCCCTTCCCCTGCCTTTTCCCATCTCTCCCCACCTTTTTCCACCCCATTTCCACCTCTTTCCACCTCTACCCACCCCTTCCCACCTCTTCCCATCCCTTCCCAACCCTTCCCCACCTCTTTCCACCTCTCCCACGTCCGCCATATTGAATTTAGAATGACGTCACATACTTTATCGTATTTTACTCGTCAACCCTTTTATTTGATATCCATATCAAGGGGGTTGTGACTAAAAAGCCGATCCGCCATCTTGGGACGTCCGCCATATTGGATTTAGACCGATAATGGCTATAATATGTTGCATTGTCACCGGACTTATACACGTGTGCCAAATTTCAAAGCTCTAGCTTAATTAGAACTAGTCGAAATTAAGCTTGCAAGATTTGACCTAAACTAACAACAAACAAACATACAAATAAACACACATGCAAACAAACATTGCAAGTTAAATAAAAGCTTTTAAAAATAGCTTTAATCCTGTCTTACCCATTAGAAGTAGGTACTTCTGAAATTTCAGACTGACCAGATCTGTATACAACAAGTTTAAGTCTAATGGAAGTTATCGTATTTACCAAAAATGGCCTACACATACGTTCATACGCACGCCTACATGAAATGGGGTTCTACACATTTTTTTTCTACAACAATTATTAAAAATTTGTCCACCTAAACTATGACATCAAATTAAATTCAAGTGCAATAAGGCGGCATATAAAATGCAAAAAGGTAAAGAAAAAAGGCAACTAAATAAACCAGAAACGAAAGAGGAGAATAAAGATGATAAATATTATATATGAGAAAATGGAGAAAAAATTCATTATTTCTAAAAAGAATGATTGTTTTTTAATTTTTTGAGAGTTTTCAAATAGGTATATTAATTGTTGGACAAACTAAGTTTACAGTGTTGTACATTCTTACAATGGGGGAGTTTTCTCTAAGTTTTGTTCTATACTTATAACCAGAATAAAATATTTCTGGGCCTTACTCTCTGCGGATTATAATAATTTAGTCATAATGAAATTTCGAGAGAGCATGTACGTCCAGTTACTATATTAGAAATAATTGAGATACTAGATATCTTCCTCCTTACTGATAGTTTAAAAATATTAAATTCTGTTTTTATTAAGTAATATTCATTATAATATATATGGATATCTTTTATATATTCTGTAGTAGTATAGATATGACATATGCCTCTCGACAGTCCCAGGGTTCCAAATTTGTGATGCAAATTCTAACTTAGACATAACAATAGAAAAAAAGAGCAATTTTGTAGTTTTGTATGCCCTCTAACGTAAGAAACCACTTATCTTGTTTCACTTTGGATTAAATTCGTTGCTTTAACAATGATATCTACATTATAGGAACAACTATTCATGCTGTTCAGATTACACATAGTAGATGGCGGTGGCTCACAGTTTACAGTTGAATTTTATCATACCTATGAGACCGGGAGGCAGCGACACATTTTTAGGTCTCATACTGTTAAGGCCAAAGATGTGTAGTTAAAGATCTTTGGTTAAGGCTGATTTGTGTATACATACACGAAACGGCGCGGCGGTCATTTGGCGCACCCGCGGTGGGGAAAGCTGCTATTCGAGTAAATGAAAAAACTTTCAGGTTTTCCTATAAAATGCGTGTAAATCTTAAAAAAACATTCTTTTTCAGAAACCTTTGTTTTGAAGGGCCGAGATTAATGGAACATTTAGGTAATACATGGTATTAAGTGAACTTCGTATATGAGATCAATTTCGTTTAAATACCGATTAATTACGGCGAAATTCGAAAATTCGGTTCGGCACGAACGAACCAAAAGTATAGTCCAATCAATGAATGCCTAAAAGGGCATTGTAGAGAACATTTTGGAGGGGAGAATTTTTCTCTTCAGGGATGTGTTGGGGGTAGTCAGGAGGTAAACATACTAAAAGTCCCCGTCCCTAGCCCCGCCGCTTCAGGGGGGAGGGGGGTGGAAAGGTTCCTTTTTTCGATTCTTCGCTTATAACTCGGAAACGATGCGTCGTATGGGAAAAGGTAATCTATGCAAAATTAAACGTAATTAAATTTCCCACAAGAGTGTTTATATTCATTTTCTTCCTATGTGTTATATTTTACGAGATATTCGCCAACGAAAATCGATAATTAATAAAAAAAAATCAATTGTGTACCTTGAATATTTCTATTAAAGCGGTTTATCGTGGTCTGCTAATAAATCACAGTCACAAAACAATCTTTATTTTACAACACTCGACGTATTTACTAACGTAATATTTTGTCGAAGTCTAGACATTTCCTTAAATATACAGTGTGACTCACTTAAAATGAAGATACCCTTATAACTTTTTCATTTTGTTTCCGATTTGAATCAAATCAGATGAATGATTTTCTGGTCATAAGTAGATCCTAATTTGTTCTATACTTGAGTAAAATTTGATTCAAATCGGAAACAAAATGAAAAAGTTATAAGGGTATCTTCATTTTAAGTGAGTCACACTGTATATTTAAGGAAATGTCTAGACTTCGACAAAATATTACGTTAGTAAATACGTCGAGTGTTGTAAAATAAAGATTGTTTTGTGGCTGTGATTTATTAGCAGACCACGGTAAACCGTTTTGATAGAAATATTCAAGGTACACAATTGATTTTTTTTTATTAATTATCGATTTTCGCTGACGAATATCTCGTAAAATATAATACATAGGAAGAAAATGAATATAAACATTCTTGTGGGAAATTTAATTACGTTTAATTTTTCATAGATTACCTTTTTTCGTACGATGCATCGTTTCCGAGTTATAAGCGAAGAATCGAAAAAAGGAACCTTTCCACCCCCCTCTCCTACTGAAGCGGCGGGGCTAGGGGTGGGGACTTTTAGTATGTTTACCTCCTGACTACCCCCAACACATTCCAGAAGAGACAAATTCTCCCCTCCAAAATGTTCTCTACAACTCTTTCATTGACTGGACTAGTAGCATTTTGTGACGTTTCAGAAAATCGATATCTCTCTACAAATTCAACTATGACGTATGCATATTCGGGAAAGAAGAAAGTCTCCATTTTAACCGCTCCTAGCTCATTAATTTCTGGAATATAACAAAAATTAAAAAGAAAAAGTCTTAGATAATTCAATTCTCTACAAATGCATTAGGGCGTAGTTTCTTGTCTAGGAACCACCGTTTAGAAGTTGTGTAGGTTTTAATCAAAAAATGTCTAATTTTCCGCCGTACATCGCCACATTTTCAAGTTAATATCTCTGAAACGAAACAATTTAAGAAAATTCTGATGGAATCGGACGATTCTTCATGAAAAGAACTTGTCCTTTGGGAGTTTTTATTATTAAGCTAATTCCAACCTTTTCCGAGATATAGGCGAAACACCGTAATACAAAAACATTCCGAATAAAGTGCAAAAATATGCAATCTTAAAATATTTATATTTTTCGAAATGCACCAGAGGGACGGCCGTATGATGTCGCGATAGAAAGAGGAAGAGTTCTAGTAGGTCCGCATCGAAAATTGCACGGGGCAAATCGGAAATTCGGCTGATCAGGAATGAATCAAAACTGGCATTTTTTGACATTTCAACAAAATATGGGCTCGAATTAGCTGACTCAATTTGAACTTTGATGAAATTACTAAAATTTAAACTTTTAATCAACATGTTTATATGAGAAGCGGACGTATTATCCACCGCCATTTTAACATCTGACTATGATTTTTTATTACTTTTTAAAATTATTAAACAAAATACAAAATTTCAACTTTGATCTATTTCAATAATTTTTTTACGCGTGGGAGGCGTTCTAGCACCTACCTCCACCGTTACTTGAGCAGCTGACCGCCATTTCATGTATGTGTACGTAATAAACTATTATACAAATGAAAACCAGCCCTAATGAAATTACTAGATCCAAAAGGTCGCTGCCTGCCGGGCTAATTTGAATTAATTTAATTCGCCTATATCTCGGTCTACAACAGACGATCCAACTTACTGGAGCCAACATTGTCGGTATGCTTTGAAGATTGTCATACCAACTCGTAAAAGCAAGTTAAACTGCTGGAAGACAGTTCATTAAAAAGAATAACCTTTTTAGTGACAAAAGTTTGAGAGCTCCTGACAAGGGTACACTTAAAACTTTCCTCTGCACATGCTTTTAGGTTTTAGTTTGAATTGAAGTCGAATAGTGTTTACGTTGTTTTCTAAAGAATGGCGGAGGGTGATTTCCCAAACACTATTTAAATTTTATCGCTCCTTCCTCTGTATCCCTCTACTTTGTAATTGTGGTGATATACCTACTACTTTTCCCAGCCGATGCCCGTCAGTAGCGGTTGTTGTCGATTTATTTTTTCTTAATCCATTTTGACATGCGGTTAAAAAATTGTGACGTGTTATAAAACTTAAAGCGGATTTAAAACATTTTTCAAACTGATTCTGGATTCAAACACACGTCTATAATTACATGCTTCTATTCTAAATCCATTGTCTTTAATTTTAGTTTTTTACTTTAAATGCTAAATGCCTATCATTTAATTCAGCACTTCTCAGAATTATCTAGAAGAGCAGTTGTGTTTATTGATTCTCCAAAGTTCATATTTAATAAAAAAAAAGTATAAAAGGCTTTCATTTGCTTCATACTTAAATAGTACATTTCTAACCATGCCTTTTATTTCAGCGACCGAAGGTACATACCAGCGCTGCATCAGCAATAATGTACTGCACGGTGAAGACCAAGGCCAAAATAACGGCTAGCAAAATCAAAAATTTGCCGAAACGCCTTGTTAGCTTATGTCAAAACAATCTGAAACCCAGAACGCAAATTTTTGCTATAAAGGTAAAAACAATTTTATTTTGCTAAATAGTGGAGTCAATAGAGGTTTGAAAATACATCTCTGAACATGTCAGGAACAACTTGTCAAAAGTTACCAACAATAGTCCCTGAATGTAATTTGTTATTAAACAAATTAGTTGCAAAATACCAGTTTCTGTCAAATATATTTTAAAATATTTTTTTCTTTCAAAAACTAATTACGCCATTTGAAAGTACGGAAAATTTCATATCAAAAATCTATATGAAGTTTTTTTATATGATCAAAAATGTAGGCTCCAGTTTTTTTTTTGTTTAACGCACGAAAATGGAACGCGGCGACATGTAAGTACGCCGCGCGGCCTCGGGCGCGCCACACTAAATTTGTTATAACTTTTGAACTAATTAATGAAATTGACCTCACAAAAGCTTAAATGAAAGAAGTAACATGTAGCTATTCGATTTTCAAATATAAAAATGAATCTATGTAGGAATAGTACATATATGAAGTCGGAACATAAAGCTCTCCCATTTCTAAAATGTTTAAGATAAAAACCCGGCTCTCACATTTTACTCTTGAAGTAAAGTATACAAAGATCCGATGAGTGAAAAAAATTTCAAAAATTTATTTTTGAAGATGTACACTTCCAAAATTTCAAAATTTTGAAAGTGATAAAATTTGATATACCTATATAACTAAGTTTAACCACTTATTACTCTGGTTTAAATCGCGTTATTAGATCTCTGTAGAAAGATTTTCAAAGCTCGAAATGTATACTTTAAAGAGGATTTACCTTAAAAATGAAATTAAGGCCCTTTTTCTATGAAAATTAATTTTTGCTTGAAAATTAGTGAAATTATCGGTAAAATAAATGTCAATAACTTTTATAAAAAAAAAAAATTGTCTACCTATCCAGCATACGTTTATAGTAGGACCTCAAAATCTGATATACATTTTTTGGAATATATATAAACCTATACTTTTCACGAAATTTTGAAAAAATCAAGTTTTTCGGTAAATCGACTCAATGTTGATTGTTTCTAAAATTGTTATCCTGATTAAAATATCGAAAACATATTAAAAACACTTACGTGGTACAGGGCTATTTGTGCCGGATCTGATTGCACAAACCGTCAGATATTTTTGGAACAAGAGCAGGAACAAGAAGAGCAGATCGAACTTCCATTAACTGAAAAAATCGATATTTAAAAATGAATTTATATCGTTCAGTATAATTTGAATATTTATTATGTTTACCTAAAAAAAATCTTTTATTTTGCGTAACTATTTTTACTTTTTTTATCGGGATATATTATTTTTTTGAGACCTCACCAATACCATATTGAATACCTATGTAAATCCGAGCGAAATTTTTTGAAATTCATCGAGTTACGTCATTTTTAATGAAATTTTTACCAAAAAATCGGCCATATTGGATCAGCCATTTTGTATTATTATTTTTTGACATCATCTATTTCAGCGACCTAAAAAAACCCCACAGTGTCAGTCCATGTGAAATTTGTTTGAAATTTATCGACTTAGTGATTTTTAATAAAATTTTCATCGAAAAGTCTGCCATATTGGATCAGACATATTGAATTAAGTTTTTTTGACGTCATAATCTGTTTCAGCGACCTTGAAAATCCATTATGTGTCAATTCGAATTAAATTGTTTTAAAATGTCTCTACTTATAATAATTTTGTTAAAAAAAGTTCTTTTTTAAGCTATGTAAAAGTGATATCAAAAAGTTTTAGAAAAACCGAAGCTTCCCGTAATTATTCCGAAATAATGCATATTTTTAGCCTCTATTGACTTCACTAAAAGCCACATCGAAAAAAGAGTGGAAGATTGATTGTAGTACAGTGAATGAAGGTAAAAATCAACTATTACCTCTGATTTCGGTGAACCTCCATCGATTTGCATGAAAATTTGGGATTGGGTATATTTTACCCCCAACTTCAAAAGTGACATATGCTCGACTTGCGCTTTTTGCATTTTAGGGGTGAAATCCACCTCTCTTGTTAAAAATGGGAAAAAATGCAGATTTAAGCATTCTGGCGTAAGTAATCTCGTTTAATTAGATAAAATAAATATTTTTCAACACTTATATGCATGATTTATGATTTTAATTAATTTTTTAGCAACCTTAAATCGAAAATCATGAAAAAATCATTTTTTGTATTTCTGAAATATGAAATCGCATATTAACATTACACAAACGGTTTGTTTAATGTTTATGATATAATTTTTGGTTGACTGTGAAATTTCAACCCTTGAAAACCACCCCCTTAATGCAGAATCATTGAAAAAATTGGTTTCAAGAAACTTTAATCATTTGAATAATACATTACTGAATTGAAATCTCATTTACTGAGTATTGAAGTAATTATTTATTTATTGTGAAATTTTCCACCCTTAAAAACTACCACTTGTCATAAAAATAATGGAATTTTTTTTTTATCAGCTTTAATAGCTTTAATTATTTAGAATCTTTTTTATTACTTATGATAAACTTTATTAATATATTTCAAACTTTATTAATATTATTCTTTCCACATTCCCCAAACTACCCTTCGTGCACAAATTGATGAAAAAGCATAATTTAACGTTGGAAACAATTTTTTCAGTGCTTTTGTGACTTATAAAAATTTAATTTATTAATTAAGAGGAAAATGTATTAAAATAAATATTAAAATATATGAAAAGTTTATTCATTTTTTATTTAAATAATATTCAATAGACACACAGCATACTAGAAAGCCCCACTATGTTTTCGAGCAGATGTTCAGAGTTCCTTTCACTTTTTCTATATTCAAATGAAACATACACACACTCACACATGTATATTTTGTGAGCATGTACCTATCGACACGTCTACTTCTTACTATCTATCTTTTTTCCTATATATGCATACAAAATCTCTGCTCAAAAAATTTTTCCAAAAAAATGTTATTGGTTTTTTACAATAACTCCGTTAATTTTTATATCAGGTTCATCCAAGAACCATTTGAAAGGTAATTTCAAGGGCTATAAGATCGTATTAAATTTAATCTTTTAAAATCCTTATTTTTTAAAAGATAAAAGGTTAAAGGGCCCCGGTTACATGGTTCTCGCAGTAAAATTTAGGCTTTAATCGTTTCTATCTCGGTTATTTTTTATCCTACAAAAATAAAAAAAAACTAAAATCTTTGTTAAAAAAAAACTCAAATTTCGTTCTCTATTATTTTTTACATATATCGAGTATTTTTGGAGTTATTATCAAAAGAAAATGAAATTTACGAAAATTTGAAAAATTCTGATTTTTTTAAATCATATTTTCTTTCAAAAATATGCATTCTAAACCGGTCAAAATTTTTAAAGTCATTACTTATGCTAAAATAAAGAAAGTCTTATAGGGATTACTATAAATTTTAATTTTTGTGGAAATGGCGTAGGTTTTATTTTTCACTTTCCTAAAAAATTCGAAAGGGTCCTCTTATTTTCATCATAACTTGCTTAATTTTGATGCTATCAACTTCTTCTACAGCTCATTTGATAGGTATTTCTGAGTACTTTGAAAAGTGTTCAGTAGGTATATTTTATAAAATGCATCGTTTTCCCGTTATTTAAGCTTGAATACTTAGATTTGAGTACTCGCCGAAAAAAAATATACATTCAATTACCTATAGCTCACTTTGAATTAATATTAAAAGGTTTTTTAAGGAATGAATTTATTCGTTTTTTTATTAGCTTCAATTTTGATAATGACAACTTTTTTGTAAAAACTTATAGTTTTTGAGTTATTTATGAAAAACCGCTTTAAAACATGCATTTTTTTCACGAAAAATCAAAATCTTTGATCTTTAATAACTCAAAAAGTATTGATTTATTTTAATAACTTTATATAACAAATTTTGCTTAGAATTGGTCCCTCTATCGATTCCTGGGGTTATTTTTCATAAAATAATTTCCACCCCCGAGAAGGGGTGGCATCCACCCCCAGGGTAAAAGCGCAAGTTGGCACTATGTCACTTTTGTTTCTTGAGGTATCCTCTAACTACTCACAAATTTTCATGAAAATCGATGGAGGTTCAACGAAATCGGAGGTGAAAACCTCAGTGACTGTACTTCCAGTCTGTCTACATCGGAATGGTCGTAGGTACGAAGTAAATAATAATGACCGGCCAAATGCGAGTCGAACTTGTACGTCAGTAGATTTGTACTAAATACTATCTTCTTCTCTTCTTTACACCGTCTTGCCATACTTTTGCGATTCATGAAAATTATTTTGATTGGACTCCACTTGCTGCATAACACGTCTGGTGGCATCACGCCATGTATCGAGGTTGCCTGTTAGGCGTACAGCCCCATTAAAATTCTTTTTTCTTCAAGCGTATTAAAATGTTTAAATTATGTCACCAAAAACAGAAGTAGAAGTAGGACATTGTTTTACTAGTAACAAAATGTTAGTACCGAACGCCACCGTAGTGGACATTGTTTTACTAGTAACATAATGTTAGTTCCGAAAGCGCCGCCGTAGTGGGTATTGTTTTACTAGTAACATAATGTTAATACCGAAAGCCACCGGTGGCGCAATATCCACTAGCCACTTGTCATATTGTGTCAACATGTAAGATTGTAGTTTGAATATTTGTACATGTATGATAAATAAATGAATTTTTGCATTTTAATACGCTTGAAGAAAAAATAGTATATATTACACGGAGTAGAACGCCTTTTTTTGTGTTTCGCCCAGTTTGCAAATCCTGGACTCAACACAAAAAAAGAGTGCGTTCTACTCCTAGTAATATAATATACTATTCCATCCGCTCTTGATGTGGCCAAAAAAATAAAGAAATTCGAGAGAATCTGATGCTGAGGAGTCGGTTTTGTGGACGTATTTCTTGGAAAATCGAGAGTGTTAGTGCGATGGGTTTTCACGAAAGCATTAATACGCCGGCTGATTGCTTTCCTAACTCTCCATGTCTCAGAGGTGTAAAGAAAGATGAAGAAGGCCATTTTTGCCATCTATATTCTTCGCCGAATCTCATATTCGCAGTCGCTAGTATTGTCCGCAAGAGCTGCAAGGTATACCATATTGTTTACTACCTCACAGTCATCTATCCTTAATATGTTCTTAGAAATAACCTCTTTTTTACTCAAGATGTCACTAATAAGTTAGGCAACAATGAGGTTCCAGAAAATTTCCCAACAACGTATCAGGGACTTAAAATTGAACACTTGAAGTTATCGTTACTTTGAAGTGGTCCTTTGGTAACGCTGTGCTGTCGGCATTACTACCAATTTTCACTTTGTAGTTGAGGATGCTTCAAAGTAATGCAGAGTAGTATCTGCGACGTTGCAGATTCTGCGGCAGTTACTTGAAAGTGTTATAACTATACAATGCCTGAATTCGGTAGAATCTACATAATTGTTACTACAAATGCATACCACAAAGTGAATATTACCTTAAAGCCGCAAATTTAGTAACAGTTATATCATTCCTACTGTATTAAAGTTCCGATGCTTCAGATGCCAGTTCCCATCACTTTGAATACTGCTTGGGTAAGGCCTTGAAAATATGAAAATTACAAAATTTTCAAAACAGTCAAATAAAGCTCATCGAGCACTATATCTCAAAAAAAAAATGAAATCGGTCAACGTGTTCCAAAATAATGGGGTGATGCGGTCTTAAATCGCACACACTGTATATACAGGGTGTTTCGAAAAGATTGGGACAACGCTTAGCCGTAGATTTTTGACATCAAAACAAGTCGATGTAGTGGTCTAACTCTTTTCGTTTTCAAGATATAGGGTGGTGAAGTAAAATAATTTTATTCGTAATTTGTCTATCTTGGAGACTATTAGATGTATCTACTTCAAAGTTGGTAACGCCATGTTTTTCAGGTCGCTAATTACAATGGTGATATTGCCGATGTCATATTTTGTAGATGGCGCCAGTTACAGGACTTTTACGTGACATTTTAAGCCATAACTTTTTGAGGTTAGGTTTTGGTCATCGTCTTCTATGATAATCGAAACACAATTTGGTTTCCTAAAGAAAAGGTGTACTTGTTTAAACGCGATAAAATGCATGCTTTCAGAGAAATACGCGATTTACAACTTTATCACGCACCAGTTCGAAGAAATTCAATTTTACCTAAAAACGGTTTCTTATCTAGTAGGTGTACATCAGGTTTAATGTCTTGAAATCGTCAATAATGCTTGTTGTAGATACGTAAAATATTCTCCAATATAGAGACAAAATACGAATACAATTTTTTTACTATACCACTTTGTATCTTGAAAACGAAAAGAGTTAGACCGCTACTTTTTGGATTAAATCGACTTGTTTTGATGTCTAAAGTCTACGCTAAGCGTTGTCCCAAACTTTTCAACACACCCGAGGTGTGTTTGTTTGAACTGGGGTGTGACAAAGTTGTAAATCGCGTATTTCTCTGAAAGGGTGCATTTTATCGCGTTTAAACAAGTACACATTTTCTTTAAGAAACTAAATTGCGTTTCGATTATAATAGAAGACGATGTCCAAAACCTAACCTCAAAAAAGTTATGGTTTAAAGTGTCACATAAAACTACTGTAACTAGCGCCATCTATAAAATACGACATCGGCAATATTACCATTATAATTAGCGACCTGAAAAACATGTCGTTACCAACTTTGAAGTAGATACGTATTCTAGTCTCCAAGCTAGAGACAAATTACGAATACAATTTTTTTACTTTACCACCCTCTATCTTGGAAACGAAAAGAGTTGGACCACTACTTTTTGAGTTAAATCGACTTGTTTTGACGTCAAATATCTACGGCTGAGCGTTGTCCCAATCTTGTCGAAACACCCTGTATATATATTTCTCAGAAATCACCCTTTCTTATGACTGCGGGTTGTGACAGTTTTCTTTCTAATGTAAAAACCTTCAGTTTGGTATAGGTCACATTGCTGCACTAAAAATATCGTATATTTTGTATAATCCGTCGGACTATTATTATAAGTAGGTGTTATACTCGAATAAACCTTTAAGAGTATATTTCTGTAGGCTCTGACGAACATCTGTGAACATCCTGATATAAGGAAACTAATGAAGGAAAATTACTACAGAGAAATCCAGAATATTCAACTCGGAGCAGAGCCACGCTTGAAACACTATAAAGAGGTCTTATTGACTGTAGTCGATTGGACACCTGCAAGTTCTATGTAACTTTCTATACATGTGCATTGTATCTTGTACCTATACATAAATAAAGACATCTGCTATACAAACAGTAATCGTAAAGCGATTTTCAATATTATTTTTATAAATGAGTGTGTTTGGTTCTCCGATTAAAGAACTTATATCTAGATACATAATGGCATTGATTTATTTGTTGCTGCCATCAGTGGCGCAGCCAGAAAATTCATCGGGGGGGCAATAGAACCGGCCTCCCCAGAGGATGAGTAGTAGATTCCTCTACTAGATAATATTGGCATTAATTACAAAATATTTATTTCAAGGGATAATTTGGATACTGCTTTGTACTGATAGAGATTATGCTTCTTTATTTTTTGGCTCATGGAAGACGGCTGGGGGGGGGGGCATGGCTCCCCCCCTGGCTGCGCCCATGGCTGCCATTAATGTCAATAAATGTTTTTCGTGTTCTCCGACCAAAAAGTGATGAAAAAGTAATTTTATTTTAAGTTGTGATTTGCTTAATACCTAAGTAATATTCTCTATTCATATTTACACAGTTTAGTGAAATTTTAATGCTACATGTTGAAGTGCTGTGCCGTTTGCAGAAGGCAGTTTAGAAAAGAAGAAAATCGGTCGTTTCATAAGTAAGTAGGTCATAGTCGTAACATGATGGCGTTCAGTTTACAGTTGTAATAATAATATTATAAATAATATCCTTTCAATACATATTTCCCTTGAATAAAACATCTCTACCTATTATATTTTTTAAATCTGCGGTTATGTTCCTAGGCATTAACCAACAATTATTACATAAAATATGTACAATATTGTACAGTTTCCCTTCTACATATACCCGCCACTGTTGCCTATGGGATGTGATGTTCATCTATCCATTTTAATGGACATATAATGTGACTATGTTAGGAGCAAATAAGGTATATGTAGAAAAGATAGCCATTATGTATCTAGATATAAGTTCTTTAATCGGAAGTTCGGTTTGACAATTTAGTCCCTTCAAATTAGGAAACATTAAAGAAAATTTTTCCACAGTTATGAGACCTGTAAAAAGTGAAATAGTTGGGTTTTCTAAACATGATTTTCACCCCCTCCCCATACAGCCATGGCATATTCCTTACGTAAAAATATTGCTATTTAACCAAACTTACCCTAGTCCAAAAGTTGATATTAACAGAGATACAGGGGGTCAAAGTAAAATTTTTGTTTTGGTTTTTTTTAAATAATTTCTTTAAAAATTGAAATATTTTAACAAAATTTGGTGATTGGGAATTTTTTGAGACAAGGGATTCAAATGTATTCATACTTTTGCTATTATTTGTAGAGGGCGCCACCTACGGTAGTTTGCGTATCATTTATATGTCATATATTTTTGGCGAATTTTTTAAATTTTTTTAAAATAAAAATTCATATATTTCTGTCTTTTTTACGTGAAAAAGATATACCTTCTAAATGTCGCTACGAGTAACCTTTTTCAAGATATTTGGTTTTAAAATATTCAATACAACGAGTAAAAAACTGTTTCTCAAATTTTAGTTTATTTATTTGAAAGTCATTGTTCTTCGTACTTTTTGTTGCTAGTTTTGGAATGTAATCAATTTGGAAAATCTGAAAAAACAGAATTTAATTTTATACTGTTCGCTTCACTATCAATTATTCTGTAAATCAAACAATAATATATTTTATTTCATTTAAATTGGTTGCACTGAATATTTTAAAATCAAATATCTCGAAAACGGTTACTCGTGACGACATTTAGAAGGTATACCTTTTTTACGTAAAAAAGACAGAAAAATATGAATTTTTATTTAAAAAAAAAATTAAAAAATTCGCCAAAAATATATGACATAAACGACACGCAAACTACCGTAGGTGGCGCCCTCTACAAATAACAGCAAAAGTATGAACAGATTTGAATCCCTCACCTCAAAAAATCCCCAATTACCAAATTTTGTTAAAATATTTTAACTTTTAAAGAAATTATTTAAAAAAAACCAAAACAAAAATTTTACTTTGACACCCTGCATCTCTGTTAATATCAACTTTTGGACTAAGGTAAGTTTGGTTAAATCGTAATATTTTTACGTAAGGAATCTGCCATTGCTCTATGTACCATTACTTATGGGACACCCTGTATATATTTCTCAAAAACCACCATTTTTTAGAACTGCGGGGGGTGAAAATCATGTTTAGACAACCCGAATACTTCACTTCTTACAGGTCTCATAACTGTGGGAAGATTTTCCATAAAACAGCGATTTTTAGACTAATTTGAAGGGACTAATTGATAAACTGCAAGTTGTCTATTCATGTTAGTCCAGTCAACGAATGAGTTGCAGAGGACATGGAGGGGGGCAGAATTTTTCTCTTCAGGAATGTGTTGGGAGGTAGTTAGGAGATAAATATACTAAAAGTCCCCGCCCTAGCCCTGCCGCTTCAGGGAGGAGGGGGGTGGAAAGGTCCTTTTTTTCGATTATTCGCCTCGGAAATGATGCGTCGTGCGCGAAAAATTCTTCTATGCAAAATTAAATTATATTAAATTTCCTACAAGAACGTTTATATTTATTTTCTTCTTATGTATTATAGTTTCCGAGATATTCGTCAGCGAAATCGATAATTAATAAATAAATGAATATGTATCTGAAATATTTCTATCAAAACGGTTTACCGTGGTCTACTAATAATTTACAATCACAAAACAATCTTTATTTTACAACACTCGACATATTTACTAACGTAATATTTTGTCGAAATCCATGCATTTCCTTAAATATACAGTATGACTCACTTAAAATGAAGACATCATATAACTTTTTTTATTTTGTTTCCCATTTGAATCTAATTTTACTCAAGTAAAGAACAAATTAGGATCTACTTATGACCAGAAAAACATTCGCTTGCTACAAATGCAAAGTCACCTGATGTAAAGTTTTATAAAACCAAGTTTACTCTTCTGGAATGTTGCGGATGTTGAATAGCAGCCAGTAAAAGCATGCAGGAGCAGAATTTATTTCAGTCCTAGCTGCTGAATTTGGTGGGTAGAGTAAACATTGGTTTGAACTTTTCCTCTCCCAGGTTTTATGAATAAAATATTGCAGTAAACATCACTGCGATAAGAAAATCCCAAGGAACAATTTTAGTTTCTTAAATATATACAAAGGTGCTATAAAACTATTTATAAAATGCCTTGAAAAATCTATTTTGCTGTAACAATATCCTTAATACCATCATAAAGCGACTTGTAGGCTAAAAGCGGCCCACCATCATAAGACTCCTTGGTGAGGCATAGTGCTGCTCTTGAAAACCTTGTTCGGGCCGTTTTAAAACCTTTCTTAAAACCTATTTTAAAGCTGTCAGAAGCTTTTCTATTAGCTTCCTGCATTTCTAGAAAACACCTAGAAGGCTACCCTAAAACTGATTTTTAAAACTCTTATAAGTCCATATTAGAACTGAGAAGCTATAAAAATGTCCACGAAGGAATCCAAATAATTTTATTATTGCATTTATTTTTTATAAACTGATTTAAGCAAACACACCATCAGACTTATTGAAGATAAAATGGAATTTGAAATTTATAAAGCATAGAGTGGCACTATAACCTCTCTAAGGCCGATTAACGGCAGTTTATCGTTAAAACTACATAAGAAAGGCCCAAAAAACAAGGGCCCCTCAGAAATAATAATGATTTTAATATCCATACACAATTTGCATAGACACGTAATAAGCAAATTTAAAAAAGTGGGCTGCTTCTCGATTCCCACGGTAATTTTCAGTCATTTCTTGTAATTCTACCTTAATTTGCTAAAGAAAAAGTGATAATTATTGATAATTATAATTGTGAGATTGACCTTGAATATTTTTATATAACAAGAAAAACATGGCCGGCCAACTAAAAACCTAATTGTCCTTTTACAGTCCTCTCATTAATCTATATATTCTAATAATGGTAATGACCTAGAACATTTACTCTAAATGAAGTCCTTTTAGTCTTTTTGTATACTATCACAAATAATCCCTTCCTTACAAAAATGCAATTGCACTTGGCGAAGATCACATGGACTTGATAAAAGCTGTAATAAAACGTTTGGGACGTTGATATTTGATACAAAAAACTTAAAACTTAACCTCAAAATAATTTGTATGTGTGTGTGTTTTAACAGTCCTTTTAAAATGGCCACTCTTTTTTATTTTCTTCCACCTTTCCAAAAAAGACTTAATTACACATCAGTAAGTCGTGAAATGCTTTTAATTAACACACACACACACACACACACATGCATCAACGACACTTCAGGCAGACATATTGTTTATTATTTTTAAAATAAATGTTTTATTGAGGTTTTGGAAAGTGTTTTATGGAATTTAAATTTGCCTTTTAGATTTATAGAGACCTTTTTTTCTTCATAACGGTTTCATCACAACATTTATCAATGATGTTTTAAGAGTCTAGTTTTGTAATGGCCTTTAATAAGTACTAATAGGCATTGAAAATGTCTAGTTTTAAAAAGGATTCAAGATGCATTTATTGCAAATATGTTAAAACCATAAAGAATAATTTAAAGCCTCTTTAAATCTAAATGGAATTTAAGACGTTCATAAAACTAATTAGCTTTATGGAAAGTTTTATGTAGGTATGATAAACCCATTACAAATAATACATATTATCCTAGAAACAAATTAGAATTTATAATTAGGTCTTACAGAATGCTTTAAAACTTACCATATAAGAGTAAGTATACTTGAAGCCTAAAAGGCCTTAACTACAACATCAATAACAAGACTATTTCCTAACCCTGACAAACCTTTCTTAAAACCTCCTCCAGTCCAAATGACTTTTAAATTGTTCTTTGGGAATGCTTGATTTAATTTTTTATTTTTTTCCGCATATTTTCGTGGCTTTGCGTTTATAACAGGCGAATGTTTTTCTGGTCATAAGTAGATCCTAATTTGTTCTATAATTGAGTAAAAATTTGATTCAAATCGGAAACAAAATAAAAGAGTTATAAGGGTGTCTTCATTTTAAGTGAGTCACACTGTGTATTTAAGGAAATGTATAGATTTCTATTCGACAAAATAGTCCAGTCAATGAAAGAGTTGTAGAGAACATTTTGTAGGGGAGAATTTTTCTCTTCAGGAAAGGGTTGGGGGTAGTCAGGAGGTTAACATACTAAAAGTCCCCGTCCCAAGCCCCGCCGCTTCAGTAGGAGAGGGGGGTGGAAAGGTTCCTTTTTTCGATTCTTCGCTTATAACTCGGAAACGATGCGTCGTACGGAAAAAGGTAATCTATACAAAATTAAACGTAATGAAATTTCCCACAAGAATGTTTATATTCATTTTCTTCCTATGTGTTATATTTTACGAGATATTCGCCAACGAAAATCGATAATTAATTAAAAAAAAAATCAATTGTGTACCTTGAATATTTCTATCAGAGCGGTTTACCGTGGTCTGCTAATAAATCACATTTACAAAACAATCTTTATTTTACAACATTCGACGTATTTACTAACGTAATATTTTGTGGAGGTCTAGACATTTCTTTAAATATACAGTGTGACTCACTTAAAATGAAGATACCCTTATAACTTTTTCATTTTGTTTCCGATTTGAATCAAATTTTACTGAAGTATAGGACAAATTAGGATCTACTTATTACCAGAAAATCATTCACCTGCTATAAAGGCAAAGCCACCTGCGGTACCAAAATATGAGAAAACAGATTAAAAACAATATTGATTTTTAATCTTACGAACGATGAATTTTACGTAGCCACCACAAATTGCGGAAACTGAGGACCCCCTTTGCCAGGTGAGCTTATGTATGAGATATACCCCATCAATAATCAAATCAAATTTTGGTGTATGTACGTTTGTGGCGCCGATTGGATGCATTTTTTAGAATTTCTAACATTCAAAATGTTTTATTTTTTTCGGCATATTTTGGTACCGCAGGTGGCTTTGCCTTTATAGCAGGTGAATGATTTTCTGGTCATAAGTAGATCCTAATTTGTTCTATACTTGAGTAAAATTTGATTCAAATCGGAAACAAAATGAAAAAGATATAAGGGTATCTTCATTTTAAGTGAGTCACACTGTATATTTAAGGAAATGTCTAGACTTCGACAAATTATTACGTTAGTAAATACGTCGAGTGTTGTAAAATAAAGATTGTTTTATGACTTGATTTATTAGCAGACCACGGTAAACCGCTTTAATAGAAATATTCAAGGTACACAATTGATTTTTTTGTTATTAATTATCGATTTTCGCTGGCGAATATCTCGTAAAGTATAACACATAGGAAGAAAATGAATATAAACATTCTTGTAGGAAATTTAATACGTTTAATTTTGCATAAATTAACTTTTTCCATACGACGCATCGTTTCTGAGTTATAAGCGAAGAATCGAAAAAAGGAACCTTTCCACCCCCTGAAGCGGCGGGGCTAGGGGCGAGGGGCGGGGACTTTTAGTATCTTTACCACCTGATTACCCCCAACACATCGCTGAAGAGAAAAATTCTCCCCTCCAAAATGTTCTCTACAATCCCATTTTGGGCATTCATTGATTGGACTAAAATATTACGTTAGTAAATACGTCGAGTGTTGTAAAATAAAGATTATTTTGTGACTGTAATTTATTAGTAGACCACGGTAAACCTTCCTGAACCTTCCTGAAGAGGAAAATTCTGCCCCCCGCCATGTCCTCCATACTCATTCGTTGACTGGACTCTGTACAAATTACATGATATAATTTGATTATTTAATGAAAAAACAAAGCATGCCTTTATTCTTCTCACCCGTAGGACAGAAAAGATAAACTATACTCCTAGTAGAAGACCGTAATAATGGAGTCAAAAAGGTGAATACGAAATATTTTTGCTGTAGCGATTTTAATATTTTAATTTGTTCTAGGTGTAACAAGTGAGAAGCTTTGGAATCAATCTGTCCATTTCTTCATATAAACTTTAAACAATTTATGTCGAGGAACTAAAATTTTCCGCTATTTCTCTTATTATTTCCGGTTCTACTAATCGTACCGTAAAAATAAAAATTCCAAATTGTTCACGATAAAATTCCTGTAAAACTAGAACTCTAAATAAATTTTCTGATAATGTATTAACCTGCAAAAAATAAGAAGCATTAAAAATTTCCCTTTTTGAATAATTTAAGAAATAAAATATAATGATGCATAAATCTTAACGGAATGTAAAACTAAAGTATGACGATTCTATCAGCTCCTTCTGACGACCGGCATGACAAAAAAATTTACCTAGTATGGACCACTGTGAGTGTGAATTACATTACTCATGTAAGACTGGAGATTTTCATTTTGTTAAATTCCGCAAGGTCGAAAAAATTAAAACCCTATACAATTTTTAATTTTTCTTCAACTCATTTTCAATGTTTTTATTTGCTTTCCCTACATTTATCTAATCCATTTATTTTGTTGTCTTATTCAGATAAATATTAATGTGTTAAGTGTGCACTTATTACTAATCATTGAGGAAATAATTCTAGTAAAAAAAGTTACGAAATAATGTTGAAAAATATATAAATCACCACGGATAAAAACTAATAAACATTTCTGTATTATTTACGTCATCCTGTAGTATTTGTAGTTTTATCATATATAAGATATTTTTGCGTGTATATCCGTATATGTATGTACAAAATTTAGGTCACTAGGTGACTTACATAATAGTAATAATAAAACGATGGTGTGATAATTTTATCATTCAGTGGCGAGATCTTTTTCTAAAAAAAACTTATTCAAATACAGATATCATTTTTTTTAAACACAAATCTGTATATCAACTAAATTATTTGATAAACTGAATTTACTCAGTTTGCAATATGTAATGAAGTTTTTTATGGATGATCGTAAATGTTATTCCCGTCGCCGTCAATTTTTGTACCAGTAGCTGATGTATTTTCGTTCCTACTTTCTGTAGTGGATACGTTATTTTTGCGTTTTCTAGAGAGTTATTTCTTGCTTATTACACTCTTCGCAAAAACAAAGAGTTATTGTATTTGATCAGCACATTTCTAAAATCGTAAATATCGCTCGTAGATAAAAAATGTTCATATCATTTGTTAGTGAACGATTTCTGAACAACTTTCAAAATGTCCGTCTGTCCGTCCGTCGCGTTTCTTGTAAGCACGATAACTCAAGAAAGAAAAATCCGATTGTACTGAAATTTGAACACTAAGTTAGTGTTAGCTAGGAGAAGAACTCTGTTGTTTTTTAATAAAATCGATCAGTAAATAAAAATGTTATTAATGATTTAAATTTGAGAATTTTTTTTTTAGATTTTTGTGTTTTTGTAAAAATTTACATTTTTTACATTTTTTCACATGTTAGGTGGTTCTTACGCTTTTGACACGGAATCCAAGGGTCCCAGGTTCGAAACCCACATGGGGTATGGTATGTTTTTTTTATTTTTACTTTATTTTACACTGTCTTTCACCAACTAAGTTCGTACTATAAAATTAAAAATGTTTAAAACTAATATTATTTACAAAAAACTGCGAAGAGTATCCTATAGAATGTGTAACAATTATATAAAAATTTAGTAAACCGACGAAGAGTACGTTTTTAGCTTGTTTTTTACTTGTTATTATTACGGTTCTAAAACTTTTTAATAAAATTCCTTAGCCTTATCAAGTACATAAGGCGTAAATAATTTCAGTGGTAAAAATTGGGGACATCCTGTTTTTCACTTCTTTGCAGTGAGAGATTTAATCACCCGTGTTAATTAAATATTAGCTAGATCACTTAATTCTTGTTATGCTAATATGTACCACTCTATGTAGAATTTTTCACTTCTTTGCACTGGGAGATTTAATCCCATATTAACTGAATATTAGCTATATCACTTAATTGTTGTTATGCTAATATGTACCACTCTATGTAGAATTTTTCACTTAACAACGAGCTTAATTTTGGCCTGAAAAACCTCATTTAACAATTTACCTAAGAAAATATTATAACCATACTTTAAGAGTAATGCATTTGATTATTAAGGGTGTTATGCTAGTATGTACCACTTTATGTAGAATTGTTTAATTAACAACCGTAAAAAAATCACTATTCGAGCTTTTTTTGGATTAATACGTTTCAGGATCTATAAATTACGAAAATTAATGTCTTTATATTTTGTCAATCTGTCTGTTGACGCTATATCTATAGGTGCGTGCTGGCCCACCGGAAATTTTTCCGGCGTTGTGCCAAAAATGGATTCAAGTTTCTCAGACTTTTAATGTCACTGTCACTTTTAATAGTTTTGGACAAAAAAAACTTACTTTGGGCCCAGTTAAGGACCGTCCATAATAACACGGGCTCCTTGGTTGTGTAGGCCTTACACACACTGCACTTTTTTCGCGAAATATCACAACTAGTATGACGTCTTCAGAGAAAACACGTATACTTAAAACTTCCCAGGCTTGTAACTTTCTTATTTTTTAAGCGACGACCATGTTGGGTACATTAAATTGTAGATATTTTTAAGGCATTTAAACATGTGTACAGAGTGATTTAATTTTTTTTTTAATTGTTAAGAAAGAAAACTTAATTTCCTTGAATATTTTTTTACCTCACCCTGTACATGAACTGCGTTAGTTTTTTCTTATAAAGATTTTAATTAGCTTCAGTTTATATTATTACGTCATATTCGAAATTCTTTTTTAGAGAAAGAAATTAAAAACTGATTCCAAATTGATTTTTTTTTAAATAACTTTGAAAAGAATGTAAATAATAATTTTATGCTTTATTTGTAAAAAACATATCACAAACAATATTCAACGTAATAAAACAGCAACAAGAAACAAAATAAATAAATATTTTTAAAAACAAACTTATATTAAAATGTACTAAATAGGAAATTGCAAAATTTTTATTTAATTTTTTTTTTAATAACATAAACAAAGAAATTAATTTCCTTCCTTAACATTTTTTTAAATCACTCTGTTTAAAGACTTTAAAAATGTCTACAATTTGATGAGTCTGGGGAGTTTTAAACGGCGCACCCTGTATAGTCTGCACGCTTTAACACACTAGTTTATCGAACGTTAGGTTAGACTATAAAATATGTCTTACACAAGAAGCGTGACTCTATAGATTATTATTTTGTTTTTACATTTTTTTCGCGGAAACCAAATCGAAAGGGTGCAAGTGTGATATATCGTTGAAATTGGAGTTTTTTTGCTTTTCAATGGTTCGATTGCAAATTGTAAGTACCTAATCATAAAATAAACAACTCGTTGTGCCAAAACGGCACTAAACGTAATCCGATCTCAGCTAAAACCATTTAGTAGTTTCGCCGCTATCGTGTTAAGATACATACCCACAGACATTTTTCAAAAAACACTTTTTTGGGTTCCTGGAACCTCAGAACGTAAAGATATGTTATTTCAATTTTCGATTTTGGACTAATTTTAGTAACCTTCACAATTTTATTGTGGGGAGGTTAATATAGTTTATAAGTTTATATCATATAATATGACAATTTGCACGTCTCTGGTGATCACCCTGTATAACAGATATGGCTCAATTTTAATAAAAAGTATTTATGCAACAAATTTGAAATAAAAATTGTAAGTCTAACAGAAGTTATCGTGTTTACAAGAGACGGTCTATACTGATAAACAGACATACATACATTATTCATCCTATATTTGAGTTTAGCGTGTTATGAAATGGATTTTATTATTGAAATTTTGTAAAAATGTGTCTTGGTGTTTGTCAAGGGGACTACCCCCTTTAGGAGTCAGTTATAGCTACGTTCATTATATTTTTTAACACCTTTATACCAGATAAACGAAAATAGTGCTTGAAGATGTTAATATTATTTTCCTCATACATCCCTCGTAAGTATACTGTAATTCTATTGTTTTGTCGATCGTAAATGATGCTTTATGTACCAAATATTTGTTTTTTTCAATCGTCTTATTTATATTAATGTCCTGGCAGAGTTTAACCTTAGGCTATTCTACCACTCAACCAGGACAGCCAGACAGACAGACAGACAGGCAGGCAGACAGACAGGCAGACATGCAGACAGACACAGACACACACACACACAAATATGGAAAATAACATCTAGAGAAGTGCTTCTCTAACGACCCCAAAAAAATTTTAAAAAGCTGTTTGCGAAAAAATTTTTCAAAATTCGGTTGCTCCCCCTGGTCTAGGGGCTTCTGTTTAAAATTATTTTTTTTGTCATATACATTTTACTTTTCATAAAAATACAACAATAGGTTTTGGAGTTTATGGAAATATTTTCATTGCTAACTGAGATACAACGAATTGAAATATGTATTGTAATTTGTTAAATTGTAAATTACAAAATTTCAGTTCATTGTATTTCAGTTAATAATGAAAATATTTTCATAAACTCCAAAACGGGTTGTTGTATTTTTATGAAATGTCAAATGTATATGACAAAAAACAATAATTTTAAACAGAAGCCCCTGGACCAGGGGGAGCAACCGAATTTTGAAAAATTTATTCTCAAGCTGCTTTTTCAAAATTTTTTAGGGAAGCGTTAGAGAAGCGCTTCTCTAGGTGTTATTTCCCATATTTGGTATGCGTCCCATGAGCCACAGACGAGAAAAAAACTATTGAAATTTCACCAGGCGCCACTGTCGGCAACACGTGACAAACGCCACTACACTAGCCAGGATTTGAACCCGCGACCCCGTGGTCGCAAGCTTAACATTAAATCTCTGTTCGGTTTTAAGATAGATTTGTAATTGTATATTTGATTATATTCTGTCAATTTTCCGAGCCGGTAGCTATTAGCAACGGGTCGTTATTTTTTTATAAGTAAATAAAGTAAATTTGGGAATATTTTCTCTTTTATATAACAAGTATTAAATTAAATAACTTTTTACTATTTGCTTAGCAAATTTGAAAATTATAGTTTTCCCACTAGTTTTTCTCTAGTTTTTTTCTGGTTTAATGACTTATGGGTATGGCGAAAAATATAATATGCACCGCAGGTAGTACAGTGCGATTTTTTGGTCTCGAATACTTGCAAACCCTGGCCCTGCGGGCCTCGAATTGCAAACTGTATTCTGGACCAAAAAAAGTGCACTTACGACCCTCTTGGTACATAAATAACTATTATTGTTGAATATTTTAATGAGACCCAATACTTAAAATCGATTTTTCTAAGTAAAAACCTTTCTATTTCTAAGAAATTTAAATCTTGTGACTTCTAAGAAGCAAAAAGAAAGTGCAATTTCAACCGCGAAAATTTTCAAAGACATCTTACAAATTATTTATAACGCATCAAGATGTACAGTTTCTGTATATGTAGTCTAATAATAAATATATATTATTATACACATGTCACAGGGGGGTCAAGATATCATTCACGTCATTACTATGGGTCATTTAATAATGTTATTTATCCATGGCCATCTCATATACGTTTATCTAACAACAATAATAAATATGAATAAATACATAGCTTTTAAAATAACAATTAGTTTTTGGGACGCATTAATATTTTCAAAGGAATAAGATTAGGTCAAATTTGTAAATATTTAATGGTAATATCCTCGGATCTAAATAATAACAACAATTATACTTAAACAAGTAAACAGCTAATGGGAAGTTTGTGATATTGCGAAAAAATGCATGAATTAATAATATGATTTTTTTAGAGATATCTACAATATTTTAATAAAGAATCATTTTAACCTCCCCACAATAAAATTGTGGGAGGTTACTACATTTAGTCCAAAATCGAAAATTGAGATATTATCAAATCTTTACGTTTTGAGGTCCAAGGAACCCCAAAAAAGGCTTTTTGTGTGTGTATGTGTGTGTGTAAGTTAGCACGATAGCGGCGAAGCTACTAAACGGATTTGGATGAAACTTTCCATGAGGGTTTCTTTAGTGCTCCAGAAGATCTGAAAAAGTTTTGGTTGAGATTGGATTACGTTTGGTGCCGTTTTGGCACAACAAGTTGTTTATTTTATGATTACTTACAATTTATAATCGAACCATTGAAAAGCAGTAAAAATTCCAATTTCAACGATATATCACACTTACACCCATTCTATTTCGTTTCCGTTAAAAAAAATTTAAAAGAATTCGTTATATGTGCACACATGACGGCATCCAAAAAATATTATTGGTATTATTGTTAGGGGAAAATGTATTTTGCGATCTGTCAAAAATATTTGGGTTGGTAACCTTTGTGAATGTTGATTTATAGGTTATGGTACGTGACGTCTCAACTAACCTGAAAAATATATATTTCTTAAGATTTAACAATATTACGCAGCTATTATTAAAATTTCTGCTTGGTTCCCGTACTTTCAACTAAAATCTAGTAAGTGTAATGTTTATGAAGTTCTAAATACTTTGTCCTAATAAAATAGGACTCTTTTTGTAGGTTGGAAATCTAACTTGTAATTAGCAGTCCATTTTTATTAATCCAAACCACGTGACTTCCAACTTGGCGTGGCGGTCAAACATTTGTTGACAGTCGTTAAACGTTTGTCAAAACAGTTTGTGTTTTTCCGTTGGCTTGGCTAAGTATCTTGAAATTTTAACAATATAGTGTTTTTTTATGGATTGTGGCAAGGCGTTTTTGATTGTTTTCAAGTAATAAACTTTACTTAATTATGCAGAGTGAGTATTTCAAGAAGTTGATGTTGAAAAATCGAGATGTAAAAACGATGGAAGGTGTTAGATCATCCCTTTTAATAGCGGCTGTCTATCTTTTTTACTTTCAGTTAGATGCATGTATATAGAAGTTCAACATAATCGACTATATCAATTTACTGCTAACGATAATAGGACTGATAAATAAAATTTATAATAAAATATATTACGTCTGATTGATGGAACGCATCACAATCGTTCATTTAATGCAAATCGAACTAACCGAGCTAAATCTGAAACGTTCGAATATTACAAAATAAAGGCCTCGGACGAAGCTCGACTTGCTCGGACCTTTTTGATCGAGCAGGAAGATTTTAATTTGACGCATGCGTAGTCTGCTTGAATTGTCCATAATGTTATTGACTTGTTAGAGTGTCATTTGGTCTAAATTCCGTGTTATTATTTTTCTTCGCTATCCAATGTTCTACAAAATCTTCGAAAAGTTATCTGTTAATACCCTTCTGATATCCGGCAATTGATTAACATGCAACATAAACAAACATGAGAGGTATTGTTTTAACAGATTGCTTGTAGTCCACTTCAGTTCGTTCGATATTTGTTCATGAAATAAATGGCTCCAAAGTCACGTGTAATTTATCTGTTTGCTCAGTGCTCTGATTTCCGATGTAATATTCAAACATAGCTTATAAAGATCCACCGTGTGGGGAGGTTCCAGTCGCTTCCAGTAGCTGCCGATTTTTTTATTCAAAAACTAGCCTACATCGGCGGTTAGCATCGCGTAGGTCCCCTACCTGTTCATCACCGCCCCTCAACTCCATTAACTCACTATCACCACCATCATTTTCCCATCTTCCCCCGAGATTCTATCACTTAGCCATCATCTTCCCTCACATTTCCATGACTTTTCCATTTTTTTCTTCATATTTCGACGACTCTCTCTGACCTTCCCTCTCCTCTGATATTTTTTTACCAAAAAAGTGGTACGCCACTGACATTTTTCCATGTGGATATTTTTTCTGATTCGCCTTGTCAACTCTATATGAAAACGGTCTCTTGCGTTTTTCTCGTCAGATGCACAGATCTTAATTAAAACAAATAAATATAAATTGCTTCGTTTAGCAGTATTGACTAATAATTTTTGAATAGATAAATCTAGTTATTCTGGAATAAATGACGTTTTTACAAACATTATTATCAAAACAATATTTGTTGACAGAAATTTGTTGGTGTTAAAACCATCTCATCGTATTATTTCTTCGATTTTTAGTGTTTCATTGAATTTATTATATTTATCTACTCTTATTAGGTTATATACTAATTAATGAACTGCTTTTGAACAATTATTAATAGTATACATAAACAAACAGCGTGAATTATAATGCGTGAGTTATTATAACTCACGCTAGGTACAGAGCCAATCACCTTTATCTTCATGCGTAGCCTTCCAATCGACGTAACGCGCGACACACGAAGGTGGAGCCAGGAAGGTAGTGACAGATTATATGTCTATAAAGATTTTCTGAAATGTCACAAAATGCTACTTTTGATTCGTTCCTGCTGAGCCGAATTTTCGAATTTCGCCGTGCAATTTACGATCAGGTTTATCTAAGAGGCTTCCTCTTTACGACGCGACATCGTACGGCCGTCCCAATGGTGTTTTTCGAAAAATATGAACGTGTCAAGATTGCATGTTTTTGCAATTTTTTCGACTCCGAAATGTAAGCCGTTTTTTGTTATTTTTCGAAGATATCTCCGAAACGGTGAGAGTTAGCTCGAAATAAAAAACAAGGTCAAACGAGTATTTTCCATTACGAATCTATTCCTACTATCAGAATTTTGATTTTTTTTTTCGTTTCGGAGATAACTACTGAAATGTTGTCCAAGTACGGCAAAAAATCGCAAATTTTGAGCTTCTACAGTTGGCAACTTTTTAATCTTAGCTCCTACGCCAAAAGACTACTCTAGTTAATTTATATAGACTTAAATTTGCTAAAACTCTTTTTTTTATTTTTTGAATTCCGACAAAAATGAAGAAATTAGAGTGGGCGGGATTTGGAACTTTTCTTTTTTCAGTAGAATTTCACTGTTTTGTCACCGTAATTAATCGGTAATTAACTGAAATCGATTTCATATACGATGTTCACTTAATATCATGTACTACTTTGACGCTCCGTTAATGTTGGCCCTTCGAAACAAAGGTTTCTGAGAAAAATCATTTTTTTAAAATTTACATACACTAAAGGAAAACGTGTAATTTCTTACATTTCCTCGAATATCTCGATTATTATCGTTTTTTTCGAAAAATTTGTAGACAGCTTATGTAAAGAGAATTGAATGAGCTTTCCGACGCTTTTTAAATTTTTTCTCTAACATAAAAAACAAAGACAACAAATATAAAAGGGTGAACAAAAATGAAATTTTACAGTTAATTTTATTAATAAACAAACTGAGTAATTTAAACAAAATTTTCTCAATTTAATATTCATTGTTATAATCGTAGATAAAGTATAGTATTCAACTTGCGGTAATGGTAATAACTCATTTGATGAATTACAGCACTCGCCTACGGCTCGAGCTGCAAACTTTCATCTGCGTGAGTTATTACCTACATTACCGTTCGTTGAATAATATACTATTTTTCGATGTTTTTATTCGAATATCTCAGTAAATATGATGAATTATACGAATTCGCAAATGGTGACAATGCATTACGTATATAATCTCGCAGATGGCAATGCAACAAAAGTCAAAAGCATCTATCAGGAAAAATATCCTAATCGTGCCTTGCCAGATAGCCGATTCTTTTCGACTATCCATCGCCTTCTTTGTAAAACTAGTATTTTCCAAAAAGGTACTTCGGAAGGTAGACCTCGAACTGTCAGAACACCCGAAATTGAGAAAGCGGTGCTGCAGGAAATTGACGAACATCTTGAGACGATTACGAGGACGCCAATATTCTTGGCTAAAGATGTCGGTCTCGGATGACTGGGGCCGGGCAGGACTATTGCCCTTTACCCCAATACATCGCTGTAGACCGGGGACCAGCCTCGTGCAGGGCGGGCGAGCTTACTTTACGTCGGCCCCACTCACAAATGTGAGCGGTGCAGACGATTTCGGCCCACCTCCCTGGGTCCTGGCTCGTTGGACCTTGCTGACTAAGGCCTCTTCTGGCGTTCTTCTGTCTTCGTCTTCTTTTCTTCGCCAGCTTGTTTGCCCCCCGGGGGGTAGTCATCGGTCTGTTGGGTGTTTTTGGGTTTGTGGCGGGAGTGACTGCCGGTACACAAGATGCCAAGAGGCATCCTGTCGTCCGGATCATCGGTAGGGTAAGGATGAGCTGTGTAGCTCGAGGAAGGGCAGACCTAACTGCTTTGGTAGCATTTTTGGTCTGCCCGGAGCTAGGGGGACTACAGGTACTGGACGGTTGTTTGTCCGGTACCCGCAGGGTCTTGGGTGGGTGGTTGGGTGATCGTCATGTCTCTTCCGTGGGGGTGGAACATCGGGCGGTGGTATGCTTCTCATACTCACCCGTTATCCAGGAGCTGCACCTTCGGCCGCTTGTGCCTCGGAGCATCCGCTGGGTCATAGTCAGTTGCCTCCCTGACTAGTGGGTTCCCATGCTCCTCGGCAAGGGCGTACATCTTTCTGGCTCTCTGCTTGATGATCTCAGTGACCGGGGTGTAGTCCAGGTCCCTGTAGATGTCCTCGTTGCGGATGAACCAGGGTGCGTCGACTGCCGTTCTGAGGGCGACGTTCTCCACTCTCTGGATCTGATGGAGGTAGCTCTTTGCTTGGTAGCCCCAAGCTACCGAAGCGTACGTCAGCTGGGGCCGGATGAGGGACCTGATAAGCGTGAGCTTGTTCGTCAGGTTGAGTCTGCTCTGTCTACCCGTCATCGGGTAGATTAGGGCTCTCGTCCTCCTGGCCTTCTTGACGATGGCCTCCGTGTTCCGTCTCCATGTTAGGCCTTTGTCCATGACCACGCCAAGGTAGTTGGCGGTGTCGTGCCATTGGATGTCCTCACCAAACATGGAAACGTGACCTGTGGGGTTTTGTTTTCTTACCTTCTTGAAGAGTACCGCCTTGCTCTTCTCGGCGTTGACAGCTACCTTCCATCTGTTGCACCAGTCCTCTAGGAGGGTGGCCGCCTCCTGGAGGTTTCTGGTGGCTAGCCTGGCACTCCAGGATCTGGCAGTCAGGGCTGTGTCATCGGCGTAGAGGGCCATGGAGGTCCTCTCCGTCCGGGGTAGATCGGATGGATTACGAGGAAGATTGCTAAAGCTCTGAATATTTGTCATCAAATTGTTTGGCGAATTTTGGTTGTTTTTTTTGTTGTATCCATACCATATTCTAGTTTGTTTATTTATAGTTTGCTCAATGTGTGATCTAAAATGTGTTTTGCTATATATTTCTTACATATTACAGCAATTTGATATGTAGAAAAGGAAGAAATATTATTTATAGTCGGCACAGTCTGTTTCTGTGACATTGGCACCTTCGCCAGATCTTTAAATGTTTTAAAATCATTCAGCCGATAGTCCAGTCTTGCGGAAAGATATTTGGTAACTAGGGGTTTACTTGCATTTTCGGCGTGTTTCGACGTAAATAAAGTATTCCTAGATTTGCAGAAACCAATTTGAAGTGATAAGCAATTAATAATAGCAAAACAAGTAATTTTTATCACATTTTATGTTGTAACTCGATAACAATGTAATATTTTGTAAAAAGTGTAGCTAACATATTTTTTCTCTATTACTTCCACATCCAGTGGAAGTATAGTAACGACAAAAAAATTTTTATTGTTCAAATAGGCTTAGAATGTCATGAAACGTCGAGATTTCAAGTTTGAGTGAAAAAAAATTTCTGTCTGTCGGTCTGTCTGTCTGTCGGTCTGTAACGTTTGAGATATTGACTTGAAATTTGGTACACATATGTACTTTAACGAGATCTAGAACTAGATTATATTTTCATCTTGTTCCGTCGAAGGGTTGGGGGGTAAACTGTGGTAAGTTTAGAGTAAATAGGTAAATCAAGCAGGTAAGAGTTCATAAAATTGATATTTAGTACAGACAAGAGAAGGGTCTCAAAAAAAATTTTGGCATTAGACACCCCCATTACTACCCCCACCCCATTATTAAAGGGGATGAAAAAAAATGTGATTTAGTGTGTGTACAAGACCCAGAAACCTCAAAATATTTTTTTACTGAACACGAATCATGTGTCTGTTTAGCTCTATTGGCCACCATTTTTTTGAAAATGCTAGATGGAGCCTTCCATTTTTGTTGCATGTCGTGGTTTTATAAATCTCGTCATGTACCAAGAGTGAACAAATGCCTCGTTCCAGCTCTCTCAGACCTACCTTGCACTGACGAGAGCCAATAGCTCGAAACTGCAGTCTGCAAGTGGTATGAGATGGCTGGCACCAGAGCTCCTTTAAGTAGGAATAAGTCTTTCGGCTGGTGTCTATTAAAATGGAAACTTTAGCGTTTTGTGGCAATACATAGTTATTGCACTAACGCGGCCAGGCTTGTAATACGTAATTTAGCGCTCGGCGGGGCATTAGTCCGGGGAGTAGCTGTTGGTTGCAGTCTGGTTTTTATTCCTTATATATTTAAGGAAATGTATAGAGGAGTTCGACAAAATATTTCACTAGTAAATATTCTGCCCTCTAAAAGCATACCTTCTAATTTTTTTTAGAGTTTGCGTTTATATTTCAAGTCGGATAATTGTTAAACAAAAGCCACTAAAATTTTTTCTCTTCGTGGAGACCTTATGTCAACTATGCTTAATGAGATGATGACATTGCGATTTTTTTTGAATTGAAAAAATGAAACAGAGAGGTTGAAAATTTGTTTTTATTAATTTTAATTATTATTACTGTTTTTATATTCAAAAATACTATAAGATTACATAAACTTTTAATTTTTATTGCTATTTGTTTAAACAAATTTTATAAACAATTAGATAAATTACGTATTTTTTAAAAAAAATTTTTGCCATTACATTATAAAATATAAAAAAAAATTTTTTTCTTAAGAAACATTTTTTGAATTGTTTATAATCATTTTTTTCCTTTTTTCATTATTTAAACAAATTATTAAGAAAAAATGTTATTCTTAAAATTTATTATTTGCAATTCTCTACAAGGTGGAAAAAAGAAAAAAATCTGTTGTTAATTTATTTGTTTATTTAATAAATAATTTGTTATTAACCATCACCGAATGTGTTTATATTTTTTTTAGATAAAAAAAAATAACAACAACAACCGTATACATAAACATGTAATTAAATTTAAAATTCTATAAAAAATATTAAAAATTTTTTTTTGACATGTTTATGTATGCGGTTGTTTTCGTTATTTTTTTTTTTTTCTATTTAGAAAAAAATATAAAAACATTAGGCGATTTTTTAATAACAAATTATTTATTAAATAAACAAATAAATTAACAACAAAAAAAATTTTCTTTTTTCCACCTTGTAGAGAATTGCAAATAATAAATTTTTGGAATACATTTTTTTCTTAATAGGTAATTTGTTTAAATAATGAAAAAAAGGAAAAAAAATGATTATAAACAATTAAAAAAAAAATTAAGAAAATAATTTTTTTTAATCATAATATTTTATAACAAATAAAATGGCAAAACAATTTTTTTCAAAAATACGTTATTTATCCATTTGTTTATAAAATGTATTTAAACAAATAGCTACAAAAATTTAAAGTTTATGTAATCTCATAGTATTTTTCAATATAAAAACAATACCTAATAATAATTAAAATTAATAAAAACAAATTTTCATTTTTTAGTTTTTCGTTAGGTTAAATAATTAATAACTAATAGTCTATAATAATTAAAAACATCGCAATGTCATAATCCCATAAAGTATAGTTGACATAAGGTCTCCACGAAGCGAAATAATTTTAGTGACTTTTGTTTAACAATTATCCGACTTGAAATATAAACGCAAACTCTAAAAAAAATTTGTTAATTAACAATAGGCTCATTTTATGAAAAATCGGTGAAAATTTTTTTCCCAACGGGATATTGTTTCTTTAAGTGTCTAAATAATACCATAATTTAAAAAAAAAATTAAATTCATATTTAATAACATAAAAAAATATTTGTACTTATTACGGCCGGTTTCAGAGCATCGTAACGGCTTAGTGTTCGCCGCGCGGAGCTCTATTTTCAACATTAAATTAAAATTATTAATAACAGAGAGAGTTTCGGGAGTTGGGACTTTTTTATTGGAGATTTCTTTCTCTTTACGAATCATTCTTTAAAATTTCTTAAATATTAATAGTTTTCGAGTTATTTGCAAAAAACGAAACTCGTTATTTTTTCAATCTTCATTTGTTTATAAGTTTATGAGCGGATTTGAAACTTTGGCACATTTTTCTAGACGTCATTCCGAATCCAATGAGCTCTCACTCACATTTTTACGAGTTTTATCAAGCATTACCACGGCTTCGAACTTGTGAACTAGTCTATATATGAAATACACAATTATAAACAATGCTGTTACATTTAGATTCTTCTTCATGGTTTACCAATTTTAAGTTATTAACAGAATTATTTGTAATTTCGCTTGTAGGATTTCTTAAATTCCAAATTAACGTTGAATGATGGTCCTTATCTGGCTGAAGATATGGGTTTATTTATTTTGGTATTTGCATCACCAGTTGTTTTGATTAATGTCAGATTTTAATAATTTCAATGATTTTTTTAGTTTGACACATGGCTACTACGAAAAAAGTAACATATATACATTTTTCTCGATTTTTTCCACTTATCGATAGCCGTTTTTCTCACTTTAAAAAAATCCTGTTGGTCGATTTTTTTGAAAATGGTTAATAAAGTTCTTACTTTATTAACCAATACATTCTTATGTATTAATCGAGTTTATTCACAACTTTACGAAAGCACTCTAGGATATGAAATCGTTCTGTTCGCCGAACATGCTACGTCACATCACACAAAGAAAATGTAATTGTAATTATCTACTATCTACAACCACAATCAAGTAATTAATCAACACGGCTGACAGCTCTTCTCTCCATCTCTTTCTGGAACAATAGGGAACAGGTAAAGGAATTATTTAGAAAGCACTGGACTATTAAAAGCCCTCAGGACAGGTACCCTACATTAGGTACCAGGACCACACCACTAAATTCGACCAATCACGTGAGACTACGTCACACCGTACTCCTACCACAATATTATCCACGTGCTGTTTTCCGTCTCTTTCTTACCCACCGCGTCTGTGACCGCGTATTCAAATGACCGCGGAATACGGTTTGTTGAGTTGTTCAGTGGCAGTTTTATTTTCGTTCTGTCAGTCGAGATTAAACAGTATATCGAACGAGTTGTGCTAAATATACTTTGAAATAAAATAACGAGATACGAAAGCATTTTAACTTCTCTATTTGTGTTTAACTACTACATATAAAAGAGTGATATATATTCGTTTGTGATAAATAATATTTACTAATAATAATCAAGATGAATCTGTCATTTGCTGGTTGTGGATTTCTGGGAATATACCATGTCGGAGTAGCCTGTTGTTTTCGCAAATACGCGCCCCATTTGTTGTTGCATAAAATATCAGGTGCTTCCGCGGGTGCCATTGCAGCGTGCTGCCTCATTTGTGATCTGCCCATAGGTAAGGAGCAAGCCATTACTTAATAAATTTTCATATTATGTTGATGTCTAGCCCACATAATTACTAAATTACTGTTAGATTTGAAATTAACTTCTGGATAAATGGTTATGACATTCCTCATTAGCATTGATAGTGCTCTATAACTTGATGGACATCTTTCAACAACCTCTATTTCCCTATATAGGTCCCTGATTTTCACATTTACGTAAGAATTTAGGTACCTATATTTAAATTAATTAATTTTCTCCATCGTTGCAGGCTGGATATTCCGATCACATTGCAATTAGGACTATATTTTGTTAAATAGCAAGTCTATTAAACGCGTAGCTGTAGCTTTATTATATAAATGTAAATGATGAAGTGCCGTAAAGTAAATAACTTCTAAACTATTCTCGGTAATATAAATTATTTCCTACTGTACCCATCTGTTTTGAAAACAAGCGATGATATTGTTTATTTTAAAACGTCACACCTTCCCTCCAAAACGTTGCGTGTGCAATTACGTAAACAATCCCAGTTGAGGTTGTTATCGGGCGTTACTGAGTACGGATAACTTGGTAATTTTATTAACAGTTAATTTGGATACTTTACAGTTCCAGTGGCGGCTGGTGAAATTTCAATATTTTTTTTCTCATCTGTGGCGCATTTGGGACCCATACGAAATATGGGAAATAACGTCTAGAGAAGCACTTATCTAACGACCTCTCAAAAATTTTGAAATAGTAGTTTGCGGAAAAAAATTTTAAAATTATTTTTAAAATTCGGTTGTCTAGGGACTCCTTCGGGGTCTAGGGACTCCTGTTTAATTTATTTTTTTTGTCATATACACTTGACTTTTCTTAAAAATACAATGGATTTTGGAGTTATGAAAATATTTTCATTATTAACTGAAATAATTCATAATAACTAAAATTTTATAATTTACAATTTAATTTAACAAATTACAACATTTCAATTCAAAATGTAGAAAGTATTTGAATGTTTAATAAATGTTTGTCATCGAATAATATCATTAATAATTTACAAAAAAGGTTAAAATTGAATGATTAATGACAAATTACAAATTAATATAAAAAATAAACTACAAATTTTACAGGAATAACGGTCAGATATAAACAAAAACATTGTAAAATTGAAAAACCAGTTTTGTTAACGTTTTTTTGTTTTTATATTAATAGACGTCCTGCTGCTGTCTATATAGGGACCTAAAATGTGTATAGGTACTTGCCGAACATAAGAACGTCCGTTGCGGCACATATGCTGGACGTTCAGTGTGGTATTCGCTGGTATGTATACTTGTATACATCCTCGGGAACGTGTTGGAGAGAAAGCGGTATGGAGATATTATCATTTATTACAAAAATATAATATTTAAATCAACGGACACGAAATGGACGTCCATCTCCTGTCCCTATATGGACATAAAATGCACCTCGAAATGCACATACTTCCCGTACATAAAATGGACATTCAGAGGACGGCTATTCCGTAGAGTTTCAAAGTAAATTCGATGATAAACGTCCGGTGGACGTCCAATTTATGTCTATGGACGTTAGTAGATTAAATGGACATAAAACGGACGTCTGGCGTACATCGTGTGCTAATAGCATACGATTTTCTAGAAAATGGTGGAAGATTCGGTGATATTCATATATTACACAGACACAGACATACAAAAAAAAAGGTCTATTCTGGGACTCCATCGGCCCGTGTATTTCGACATGCTGAATACGAATCGTGTTGCGCGCCGAAATACATACCCAATCGAGTATCCAATGGAGTACCAGAAAAAGTCCACTTTTTTATTTTGTATGCGTGTCAGATCTTTCATTTCTTTCAACAAAAACCGACACAACTTTTTCCTAATATCTAGTTGTTTTCCTCAATTTGTCTTCTCGATTGACTTCACACGGTTCTTGATGATCAATAACAATTGCATTTAGATCACATATATTTCCCGGCATAGGAAATTCATTATCATAAAACCGAGGATAAAACTGCTGATAACACTGCCTGTCGAAACTTGTTAACTGCTTTGTGAATGGCAATTTCACTTTATAGACATTTTGACCTGAGAATTTAATCTTTGCCTACCTGTTTTCACATCAATATTTTCATTACCTCCGCGGCAAGCTTTTTAAGTTTAAAACTCTTTGTAAAATAACCAATATTTCCACCTTTTATACCTTTTGGACAATGGAACGTTTGCAACTTTCTGTATTTAGGTACACCTACTTAAAATTTATAATGTGTACCTTGATGCGTGAAGTCTTCTAAGAATTAAAATTTTTAATTAGCTATGATGTTATTAATGTCTTATTGACAGTAGATAGTTGGTATAGTTGAGGAAATCCTTAAGTAGAACAAAAAATCGAAGATGTCGGTCGCTTTTATTGGCTTTGGCTACTTTTCGATGAACCGCCTTACCTCGCTGCCCTTCCAATATTTCTTCCCACTACTATAATATCTCATTTTTCTGCCATATCGTCCATAATGTTTTGAAAAACGTGTGTTTAAATTTACTATAGCTACCTACATAGTAGTTCTTAAGGGTCTACACACGATCCAGCGGCAGGGAGCCAGCCATGTAGGCATGCTTTGAACTCATTCGTAAAAGTGAACAGGTCCGCTGGAATTCCAATTATCTTCAAACCGACAATGTCGGGTCCCTGCCGCTGGATCGTTTGTAGACCCCTTTACTGTCTTCTACACCATCTAGGTATTTGTTTGCCACCTAAAAAATTTCAACTTGCGCTAAAGACTTGATGTTTTCAAAGTTTTAACTTCGGAATAATCTCATATTGAACGGATTTCGTTCATTTTTGGCAGTATTATAGTAAATGCTTTACAGAAAAGTTTCTATATTTTACGGGGGATTGCTAATTTATGGGGGATGGATGCCACCCGGTTCTCAGGGGGTGGCACTTAAAAAATATATATATTTAGTGGAGTTGAAAAAGAATCATATTTTAAGAAGAAAAGGTTCTATGCAATTTTTCACATAAATTGATAGTTTTTAAGTCTTAACGACTTCAAAATTGCGATTTTAGCTTTAAAAAAAGGTATTTCCAAGCGGCTTTCGTCAAGTATCTCGAAAAGTATTACTTTATCGAAAAAATGCTACAGATCAATTACAGAAAGTACAAACTGAGAATTAATTATATTTTTTGTTCACTGATGTAGGATTAATAATTTCGGAGATATTTAAGTTTATATTTTGCATCCAAGTGTTTCGAAATTACCTTTAAAGTTTAAAATGCATTTTTTTTAAAGCAAGTGCTTTAAATGAGCAAAAGAATTGGAGCATCTAGGTAATGCTACATTTTAACGAAAAACTGTATTTGAGATTAATTTTTTAAATTACTAGCTAATTAGAGTAACAAAATGGCGACCTTTTTATATAAAAAAATATAAATACGCACATTTTTCCGTCATAACTTCTTTATATCTTATGCTACCATAACAAGTAATACTTTTCGAGACACTCGACGAAAGCCGTTTGGAAATACCTTTTCTTTTAGCTAAAATCGCAATTTCGAAGTCGTTATAACTTAAAAACCGAGGGGTAACTCACGCGAAAACTGCGGGACGAAATATCGCCTCTATGGTCAATATCGCCCCGGATCGCCTCTAGATTACCCCAGATCGCCTAGGATCGCCTGTGTATTACCTCAGATCGCCCGTGGATTACCTCGGATCGCCCCCAGATCGCCTCAGATTGCCCCTGGATTACCTTGGATCGCCCATGGATCACCCCGAATCGACCTTTATTACATTATACCTATTATAATTTGTACCATCGCTATTTCACCTGTTATATAGGAGTTCAACTGCGCCGACATTTGATCTTTACCGAATTCATTGTCGGCACGTTTGAAACACCATCTGTAAATTGGAAATATAGGTAAGACGAATTATGCAGCCCATATTTTACATTTACCTCAAGTTGAAGTATAGAAAGGCAAAAAAAATGGAAAATTATTGTTCAAATAGACTTAGAACTCGGCTTAGAATGTCATGAAACGTCGAGATTTTAAGTTTGAGCAAAAACTTTTTTTGTGTTCACGATTACTCTGGAACCGTTTAATATTTATTGACTTCAAATTTGTTACAAGTATGTATTTTAAAGAGATCTGGAACAAGATTATATTTTGATCTTATTCCGTTGAAGGGTTGGGGAGTAAATTGGCGTAAATGGGTAAATCAAGCAAGTAAGAGTCCATAAAATTGGTATTTAGTATAACAAGGGAAGCTAAGGTCTCCAAAATTTTTTTGGCATTAACCACCCCCATTATTAAGGGGGGTGAAAAAATGAAATCGTGATTTAGTGTGTAAAAGAACCAAAGGTCTTAATAATATTTTTTTTACTTAACACCCACCCCCCACTACTGATGTCGATATCGTTTTATAAGTTTTTGGGGTCGACCATTTGAAATATTATATTATTAAAGTTCCAAAAACAATTATTTTCACATACTTAATGGAGCGCAAATCTAGATTGTATCAATTTTTTTTTTTCATTGTGAAATACTTGGATAGAAAGTCTGGATGTGGTAAGTAGTGGATTCCTTTTTAATTCCAATACAGAACATTTAAATCTGACTTAAAGATGGACCACTGTGCAGCAAATCATTTCCGAAATGTAAATCCATAGGCAAGCAACCTATGCGAGTTCGACCAATATTTGAGATTAGAATTGCTTGAAAAATTTAACCACGATTTAACTATTTTGCATACTGATTTCCTACTCACTACAAAACTTAAAAAAAACAAGCCTCTCACAACGAAAAAATTTTGTATGTGGAAATGGACTCTTACCTGCTTGATTTACCTATTTACCTCCCAACCCTTCAACGGAATAAGATAAAAATATAATCTAGTTCCAGATCACGTTAAAATACATATGTGTACCAAATTTCAAGTCAATATCATAAACGGTTCCAGAGTAATCGTGCGCTAAAAAAAAAAAAGTTAGACAGACCGACAGACAGACAGAACGACATATAGAAATTTTTTTGCTTAAACTTAAAATCTCTACGTTTCATGACATTCTAAGCCTAACTGAACAAAAAAAATTTTTTTGTCGCACTATACTTCCACTGGATGTGGAAGTAAAAGTAATACTTACCGCCTCCACAAAATATTTCATGCCACTGAAGTTTCGATCGATCAAGCTTGATCGAATCCGTGAAAAAATAAATAAATTGTAATTTGCAAAAAACCGTTTAAATGGACCTAATCCATGGTCGAACATGCTTCTTACAACTTCCTCTATACATCCCCTCTAGCTGGAACCACCCTCGGTAGCTGAGACAACCCCCAAACGAAAAAAATTTGTTAAACTCCAAATTTCATTTAGGGTAACCCAATTTTTGACCGAACATGTCTCTGACAACGTCCTCTATGCAACCCCCTTAGTCCCGTCCATCCCCGGGGTGCGGAACCCATATTTTTAGTCTTGCTACCAAACAAAAAAAAATTCGCCAAAGCCGAAATTCAATTTAGGGTAATCCAATTTTCGACAGAACGTGTCTCTGACAACGTCCTCTATGCAACCCCCTTAGTCCCATCCACCCCCGGGGTGCGGAACCCATATTTTTAGTCTTGCTACCAAACAAAAAAAAATTCGCCAAAGCCGAAATTCAATTTAGGGTAATCCAATTCTCGACAGAACGTGTCTCTGACAACGTCCTCTATGCAACCCCCTTAGTCCCGTCCATCCTCGGGGTGCGGAACCCATATTTTTAGTCTTGCTACCAAACAAAAAAAAATTCGCCAAAGCCGAAATTTAATTTAGGGTAACCCAATTTTCGACAGAACGTGTCTCTGACAACGTCCTCTATGCAACCCCTTAGTCCCATCCACCCCCGGGGTGCGGAACCCATATTTTCAGTCTTACCACCAAACAAAAAAAAATTCGCCAAAGCCGAAATTCAATTTAGGGTAATCCAATTTTCGACAGAACGTGTCTCTGATAACGTCCTCTATGCAACCCCCTTAGTCCCATCCACCCCCGGGGTGCGGAACCCATTTTTACTCTTGCCACCAAACAAAAAAAAATTCGCCAAAGCCGAAATTCAATTTAGGGTAATCCAATTTTCGACATAACATGTCTCTGACAACGTCCTCTATGCAACCCCCTTAGTACCATCCACCCCCGGGGTGCGGAACCCATATTTTTAGTCTTGCTACCAAACAAAAAAAATTCCCCAAAGCCGAAATTTAATTTAGGGTAATCCAATTTTCGACAGAACGTGTCTCTGACAACGTACTCTATGCAACCCCCTTCGTCCCATCCATCCCCGGGGTGCGGAACCCATATTTTCAGTCTTGCTACCAAACAAAAAAAAATTCGCCAAAGCCGAAATTTAATTTAGGGTAACTCATATTTCGACTGAACGTGTCTCTGACAACGTCCTCTATGCAATCCCCTTAGTCCCATCAATCCCCGGGGTGCGGAACCCACATTTTCAGTCTTGCTACCAAACAAAAAAAATTCGCCAAAGCCGAAATTTAATTTAGGGTAACCCAATTTTCGACTGAACGTGTCTCTGACAACGTCCTCTGCGCAACCCCCTTAGTCCCATCCACCCCCGGGGTGCGGAACCCACATTTTCAGTCTTGCTACCAAACAAAAAAAATTCGCCAAAGCCGAAATTTAATTTAGGGTAATCCAATTTTCGACCGAACGTGTCTCTTACAACGTCCTCTATGCAACCCCCTTAGTCCCGTGCATCCCCGGGGTGCGGAACCCACATTTTTAGTCTTGCTACTAAACAAAAAAAAATTCGCCAAAGCCGAAATTTAATTTAGGGTAACCCAATTTTCGACTGAACGTGTCTCTGACAACGTCCTCTGCGCAACCCCCTTAGTCCCATCCACCCCCGGGGTGCGGAACCCACATTTTCAGTCTTGCTACCAAACAAAAAAAATTCGCCAAAGCCGAAATTCAATTTAGGGTAATCCAATTTTCGACAGAACGTGTCTCTTACAACGTCCTCTATGCAACCCCCTTAGTCCCGTGCATCCCCGGGGTGCGGAACCCACATTTTTAGTCTTGCTACTAAACAAAAAAAAATTCGCCAAAGCCGAAATTTAATTTAGGGTAACCCAATTTTCGACTGAACGTGTCTCTGACAACGTCCTCTGCGCAACCCCCTTAGTCCCATCCACCCCCGGGGTGCGGAACCCACATTTTCAGTCTTGCTACCAAACAAAAAAAATTCGCCAAAGCCGAAATTTAATTTAGGGTAATCCAATTTTCGACCGAACGTGTCTCTTACAACGTCCTCTATGCAACCCCCTTAGTCCCGTGCATCCCCGGGGTGCGGAACCCACATTTTTAGTCTTGCTACTAAACAAAAAAAAATTCGCCAAAGCCGAAATTTAATTTAGGGTAACCCAATTTTCGACTGAACGTGTCTCTGACAACGTCCTCTGCGCAACCCCCTTAGTCCCATCCACCCCCGGGGTGCGGAACCCACATTTTCAGTCTTGCTACCAAACAAAAAAAATTCGCCAAAGCCGAAATTCAATTTAGGGTAATCCAATTTTCGACAGAACGTGTCTCTTACAACGTCCTCTATGCAACCCCCTTAGTCCCGTGCATCCCCGGGGTGCGGAACCCACATTTTTAGTCTTGCTACTAAACAAAAAAAAATTCGCCAAAGCCGAAATTTAATTTAGGGTAACCCAATTTTCGACTGAACGTGTCTCTGACAACGTCCTCTGCGCAACCCCCTTAGTCCCATCCACCCCCGGGGTGCGGAACCCACATTTTCAGTCTTGCTACCAAACAAAAAAAATTCGCCAAAGCCGAAATTTAATTTAGGGTAATCCAATTTTCGACCGAACGTGTCTCTTACAACGTCCTCTATGCAACCCCCTTAGTCCCGTGCATCCCCGGGGTGCGGAACCCACATTTTTAGTCTTGCTACTAAACAAAAAAAAATTCGCCAAAGCCGAAATTTAATTTAGGGTAACCCAATTTTCGACTGAACGTGTCTCTGACAACGTCCTCTGCGCAACCCCCTTAGTCCCATCCACCCCCGGGGTGCGGAACCCACATTTTCAGTCTTGCTACCAAACAAAAAAAATTCGCCAAAGCCGAAATTCAATTTAGGGTAATCCAATTTTCGACAGAACGTGTCTCTGACAACGTCCTCTATGCAACCCCCTTAGTCCCATCCACCCCCGGGGTGCGGAACCCATATTTTTAGTCTTGCTACCAAACAAAAAAAAATCGCCAAAGCCAAAATTTAATTTAGGGTAATCCAATTTTCGACCGAACGTGTCTCTTACAACGTCCTCTATGCAACCCCCTTAGTCCCGTGCATCCCCGGGGTGCGGAACCCACATTTTTAGTCTTGCTACCAAACAAAAAAAAATTCGCCAAAGCCGAAATTTAATTTAGGCTAACACAATTTTCGACCGAACGTGTCTCTGACAACGTCCTTAGTCCCATCCATCCCCGGGTCCAATTTTGTACATGTATTATAACGAGATCTGGAACTGGATTGTTTTTTGAACTTATTCGGTGAAGGGTTCGGGGGTAAATAGACGAAAATAAGTAAAGCAAACAGGTAAGAGTACAAAAATTTGGAATTCGGTGTATATCCATTATTAAAAGGGTTGATAAAATAAAATTTAGATATTTACTTGAAATTTGGTACATGTATGTATTATAACAATATCTGTAATTGGATTATATTTTGAGATGTTTCCGTTGAAGTGTTGGGGGTTAAATAGGGGAAAATAAGTAAAGCAAGCTGGTAAGAGTACAGAAACGTGGATTTGGTGTATATACTAGAAGTCAAGGCCTCACATTTTTTTATAACATTTTTCAGCCCCTCCATTATTAAAGGGCTGATAAAATTAAATTGAGATATTCACCTGAAATTTAATACACGTATGTATTATAACGACATCTGGAACTAGATTATATTTTGAGATAATTCCGTTGAAGGGGTGGGTGGTCGCTCAGCCGATAGGGACACTCTTCTATCTTTTGAATGGGCGAATGGATTTTTCTCAAATTTGGTATCATAACATGGGATGAAATTTCCATTTAGGTATATGATGTAAAGATCCAAAATGGCCGACTTCCGGTTTCGATGCAATTGACACGAAAATTAAATTTTCAAATGGGACAACCTGTATGTTTTTGCATATTTGAATTCTGCTGGCCAAAATACGTATGATCTAACCTTCAAATATTATTTTTGATTTTCAAAAAATATAGATTTCTTAATTTTTAGTTTTAATTATAAAAGGCGCCGATTTTGCCAAAATTGTTCAAAATCGGTCTGCAAGCACCTTCAAAATATCTCTTCAGATACTAACACTAAACAAGATTTATTCTTCATTAAGTTCAACAATATTAGTATTTCAACGAAAACTATTTTTTTAAATGAAACTCGTATGGGATAACCTGTTATTTAATTAGATCTTTAAATTACGAAAAAAAAACAATACGCAAAATGTTTATCTTCTCTTTGTACTTAATTTATAATTAAAAAAATAAATTCTTTGATAATTGATTTTTTCCACTAATAAATGAAAAATTAAAAAATCCATATTTTTGAAAATCAAAATAATATTTGAGGGTCAGATCATATGTATTTGGCCAGCAGGATCCAAATATGTAAAAATGTACGGGTTGTCCCATATAAAAATTTGATTTTTATGTAAATTGCATCGAAACCGGCAGTCGGCTATTTTGATTCTTTACATCGTATGCTTGGAAATTTCATCCCATATCACTGCACCCAATTTGAAAAAAATCGTCCCTATCGACTGGGTCACCCGGTATACTGGAAGCCAGGGCCTCAGATTTCTTTATAATATTTTTCAACCTCCCCACCACCGCCACTCCATTATTAAAGGGGTTGATAAAACAAAATTGAGATCACTTGAAATTTGGTATTGTAATGACGTCTGATGATTCTATTGAAAGGCTGGGGAAATTGTGGAAAATAAATAGAGCAAGTTAACAAGAGTCCAGAATCTTCATTTTTTTGTGTATAAGCTAGAAACCAACGCCTCAAATTTTTTTATGACATCTGCCTCAAATGTTATTAAAATTCTATGACCATTAGAGTGCAAATATATTTAAGATGTTTTCCTTTAAAGAGACTTGGGTAGCAAATCTGGATGTGGAAGTAGTGATTCCTTAGGCAGCGGTTTTCTTTAAAATTTAGTTTGTTTACCAACAGTTTATTAAAATTTCATTGAAACAAATATTTCAAGCTTCGAATTTTAAAATCCGTACCAGTAAAACCAGATATATCGATATTTTTGAGAAATAACCTATTATGACAAAAGTTAATAAGACCTTTAATCGGGGTTTACTTTAAGTTCCCTCCTGGGCATATATCTTTCAAAAAATGTATACAATTCTTTTGGCTGTAAAAAAATGCAGAAGAGATTACTATTCGCCAATTTTGAGTACTTATTCAGAATCGTAATATTTACCGATAAAAAAATGTAGCCTTCCTTCTTGGTGCGGATATGCCTCGACAAATTCCTAAAAAAATTATGACAGGGGAACCGAAACGGAATCTCCAGTGGGCGGTCCTTTAAAAACGATAAAATATTATTATTTCGTGCCTTTATAGTACTATGTAGTAAATAGACACGAATGACCGTGATTGAACATATGTATAAGCTCGTAATTGGTTCATGAGTTGTAAATAAATTCTACCTGTGAGGCGCGAACCCGAAGGATACGCTGACGCTGACTCATACCCATACCCTATCATTCAACTCACGCATTATTCCCTTGATAAATTAGGCCAGTCATTAAAGCAAAATAAGTATGAAAAATTGCGAGTCTTTAATCTTTGAGACAATATTGGAGGAGGTGAAAATAGTATATTATATAGAACGCACTCTTTTTTTGTGTTGAGCCCAGGCCGCAAACTGGGCGAAACACAAAAAAAGGCGTTCTACTCCGTGTAATTATACTATTTTTTCTTCAAGCGTATTAAAATGCAAAAATTCTTTAATTTATCATAAATGTACAAATATTCAAACTACAGTATTACATGTTGACACAATATGACAAGTGGCTAGTGGATAGCGCGCCACCGGTGGCTTTCGGTATTAACATTATGTTACTAGTAAAACGATACCCACTGCGGTGGCGCTTTCGGAACTAACATTATGTTACTAGTAAAACAATGTCCACTACGGTGGCGTTCGGTACTAACATTTTGTTACTAGTAAAACAATGTCCTACTTCTACTTCTGTTTTTGGTGACATAATTTAAACATTTTAATACGCTTGAAGAAAAAATAATGAATCCGGTCTTTGCACCCTTTCCGCCCCCGGAACATTGTTAAATTAACAAAAAATGTAAATTTGCAATAAGTTTTTGAAAAAAAATCCGAAATATATATCAAACCTTGGAGAACATTTTAATAATTATTAGACATATTTTATCAAGTTTGCACCCTGTTACGATGACCGGAACATTGCAAATAAGTAGTTGTCTTTAACTTTATAATTACAATGAAATATTTTGTGGAAAAAATTGCGAAAGTTATGCAAATGACGTCGGTAACTCGCTTCAAGAACCTTAAAAAATTGTGATTTTTCGTTGTATTTTAGCGTTCAACAACCGATATTTCGAAACCGAGCACTTAAATCGAAAAATACCTCCCTTACAATATTGTAGAGTTTCCCGCTAACAACGGTATAACTTTTAGAATATTTGGACGTAAGATAGCGTAGGAAAATTAATAAATGTAAAACAATCCGCAGATCTATTTACATCGCGGCATCCGACCGTCGATCTTCCTCCCTTACGTTGCGCGTCCCGCGCGCTTCAATTGTTTACATTCTGCTTAGACTAAATAGGTATATTTATTATTACGCATTCACAGTAATGCTCAATATGCTCATAGAGATTAGAGGATATATTAGTATAAGCCCAAAGTGTTGGAGGTATTATCAGTTAAAAGTAAATTCTTTCCCGTTAAAAACTTTATGTCTTATTATTCTATTGTTAGTTTAATCATGTAAGGTCTATTCCTTTGCACTAAAAGTGTAGCACTGAGCTGCACTGGTGTAAGATTGTCCCTATCCGCATTGACGCCATCTCTGTCACTCAAAATTAGTGTCACACTTCTTGTGCAAAGGACCTATAAAGAATGGTTTCAGTGTCCAGATAAGTTGAATTTCTAAAATTAAAAATTAAAAAGAACATAATATAGGGATCATTTTAGTCTGATTTTCAATAAATAACTAAAAATGGACCGAAGTGGAAGTTCAACATCCAAAAGTGAGATAGAGTCAACATTTCGTGTTTTACAAACAGAAAATGTTAAAACCTGTTTAATTTGTGGAAAGTCTTCTGATAGCTTAGTAAAGAGCTCTGATAGGCCGTTAAAAAGTCTAAGGCAAACGTTACAAATTATGAACAGTAGGTATCTGTAAATCTAGCAAAACTTGCATCAAAATATTGCTAACATTGAAAATGGGGACAAAACGTTATTTATTTGGCACAAATCGTGGTACTGTAGTTACATTAGTAAAAAAGTATTGAATTGCTGCGCCAAAAATATGAAAGGGAAATGCTAACAGAGGAATCTGAAGTTTACGAATCCGAACTTGCAGTTTCAGTACGAAAAGGAATATTTAATATAAATGTGTGTTTTGTAAAAACAGGTGTAATGACCAAAATGTATCACAAGTGCTAAAACTATTAATATTGAAAGTAAGATCAAAATAATAGCCCAAAGTTATAGCTCTGTTATGAAACGCATTGGCGATATAATGATATAATTGCTATGGAAATAGAATATCACGCGAAATGCTTTTTAAAATCTTGGAGGTATTAAAGAAGGGTACAGATCTTCAGGTTTCTTCTAACAATAATACAGAACATACAGGTCACATTGAAATATTGCTTTATAAAGAATTAAGGAACAATTAATAAAAACTACAAATCCACTTAGGCGTACCATTTTTCTGGTAATATTTGCTGTTAACGATACTATACTATCGTTGCCGGGAAATATTACCAGATAAATTGTGTGCCTAAGTCCATTAATTTTTCTTTTTTAAAAGCTTTTATTTAGCTTGCAATGTTTGTATGTATGTTAGTTTGTTTAGGTCAAATCTTGCAATCAAAATTTCGGCTATTTCTAACTAAGCTAGAGCTTTAAAATTTGGCACACGTGTATAAGTCTGGTGACAATGCAATATAGTATAGCCATTATCGGTCAAAACCAATATGGCGGACGTCCCAAGATGGCGGATCGCCTGTTTCTTCACAACCCCCTTGATATGAGTATCAAATGAAAGGATTTGACGAGTAAAATACGATAAACTATGTAACGCCATTATAAATCCAATATGGCGGACGCCCTAGGATGGCAAATTATCTTTTTCTTCACGGCTTCCTTGCCATTTGTATCAAACGAAAAGATTTTGTCTCTCTGTCTGTAATATAAGTAGACTAAAAAGTAAAAAATAAAATTATATAAAATAAATGTTTTTAAGAAAAAGCTTTTATTTGAAAAAACTTCACTAAAAAGTAAAAATAATTTTTGAAAATTCATCTGGAAACCAAAAGCTTTGGGGGCGGTCAATTGGGCAAAGTAACTTAAACATAACATAAACACACCACAGATAGTAGACAACCCCCAAATCCAAAGCCAAGGCTGTCCGGAAGGGGGTTACACATTCGGAAAAACGCAGACATACATCCGCACCCACCGGTGTTGTCAATACCGGGGCTGGGGGTCGAACCCAGAGCGCGGTAGCGAGTCGATCAGCGTATTCGCCACTTAGTACGCCTTAACCGATTGAGCTACCGTGCTGGTAGCACTATGCAATAGTGCCATATGACCGTCCGCAAAGCGTTTGGTTTCCAGGTGTATGAATTTTAAAAAATATATTTTTACTTTTTAGTGCAGTTTTTTCAAAAAACTTTTTCTTAAAAATATTGTTTTTATGTAATTTTATCAGATGAAATTCGTTCAAGTGAACATTCGAACAGGTACATCTGTTTTCTTGGTATTTCAGTAATATTTCAGTAGTATTTCAGTAATCTTATTGTTAAATAAAAAACAGTAACAAAAAAAAACAATAAAATGCAAGTCACAGTACCTAGTTGTAAGTTACAATCCGTTTTCACAGAATATAGAAAACTGACGTTCGCGGGACGTGCAACGTAAGGGTGGGAGATCGACGCGCGACGGTCGGCTGCAGCATGTTAGATCTGTGGATTGTTTTACATTATTTATTAATTTCCCTACGTTATGTTATGCCCATACATTCTAAAAGTATATTGTAAGCGGGAAACTTTACACTACAATATTGTAAGAGATGTATTTTTCGATTTAAATGCTCGTTGTTGAAATATCGGTCGTTGAACGCTAAAATACAACGGAAAATTACAATCCTTTAAGGTTCTCGAAGCGAGATGCGGACATTCAAAGTTTTAAAACTCCATAAGCGTCAATGTTTTTCCTTTTATTAAGTATATATTTTTTAGAGCAAGACTTTTCAATAATCTTCGTACCAAAATATTTACTTTACCTGCATGATACTAAGAAATAGAGATACGCTCTCACGCATACCTCCCCTTACTGCAGTTCCCGCTGTTGCGTCACGTAAAAGTCAACTAATTCAGCGGTCAATTTTTAGTTTAGATGTAAACTAAAATTACCTTAACCGAAGTGTTTAGAAGCTTATCCTTCGATAAAATAAAAAATTAGGACTCTTTTGGTTGTTCGAGACAAAAGATGAGCAAAAAATGTGAGAAAATTGTAAAATAATAGATACAATTATTTTCTCTATTAACTCGCTGTAACTAAAAAACGGGGCAACGAATTAATCTCAAATTTTTACCGTGTGGTGAATCTATATTTGTTAACAAAATGTGTTAATATGAAGGTCAAGTTTTAATAAGTGTAGAAAATATGATTCTTTTTCTAAGGCTATGTCGATAAACTGTGAAAATTTACAGGTGGGAATACAACAAACGAGAAACTTTTTTTTCTTTCGAAATAGATATCAAGTATATCAAGGGCATAGGAAGATAAAGGATGGAGCTAACTTTTTTATTTGAAACTTTTTTTTCTAGGATTAACAGTTTTCGAGAAAATTGCAATTAAGTATACGGAACGCCCTCGCGAACGATACAGTAAATGTACGTTAGTGTTGTTTAATGAAATCGAATTCAGATTTTCTTGAGATTTTTCAGCAAATCGATGGAGGGTTATTATACTCTTCGCAAGAACGAAGAGTATATTGTATTTGATCGGCACATTTCTAAAATCGTAAATATCGCTCGTAGAGAAAAAAAATTCATATCTTTGTGTTAGTGAACGAATTCTGAACAACTTTCAAAATGTCCGTCTGTCCGTCCGTCACGTTTCTTGTAAGCACGATAACTCAAGAAAGAAAAATCCGATTGTACTGAAATTTGGACAGTAAGTTAGTGTTGTTTAGAGGCAGAACCCTAGAACCCTTTTGAACAAAATCGATCAGTAAATAAAAATGTTATTAATGATTTAAATTTGAAAAAAAAAATTTTTGTTTTTTATGTTTTTGTAATTGAATAGAAATCTGGTGAAATAATATTTCATTTTAATATTTAAATATTTTTATATTTTACAAATATACATTTTATAATGTAATATACAACCGTGGAAATATAATTTTAGCTCGTCTCTTATAATGTAAAAATTTACGTTTTTTTAAGTGTTCAGTGGTGGAGTAGTTCTTACGCTTTTGACTCGGAATCAAAGGGTCCCGGGTTCGAAACCCAAATAGGGTATGGTACAATTTTTTTTTATTTTTACTTTATTTTACACTGAGTCTTTTACCAACTAAGTTCGTACTATAAAACTAAAAATTTCTAAACCTAACATTATTTACAAACAACTGCGAAGGTATCCTATAGAATGTGTAACAATTATATAAAAAGTTCAGTGAACAGGCGAAGAGTACGTTTTTAGCTTGTTAAATATTTGTAATAATTACCATGAGAGAACACATTGATATGTCCCGTGCTGTTGAATTAAGTCATACTGCGAAAACGCTATTTTGCAGATGCAAAATGTTTTTCATAATAAAAACATTAAAGAATCCGGCAATTTATCTAGAAATAATAACAGAATAAATATTTTTCATTCTTGACTGTTTGTCTATTTTCCTGAATAACGTTAGATAAATGCACTGTTTCATAATTAAACTAAAGTAGTATATTATTTACTACTACTATTTATTGTGTTTAATTAAATGAATTAAAATTTAATATTAAAAAAAAATAAAATAAATAGCTTACACGTTGAAAAATCAACGGTGCAAAATATCATACGTGCTTGCATGAATTATTTTGGAGTTGTTTTCACAAACATTTAAACCCACAACGGCCTTATGCAAAATAAAAAGTGCTGACAAAAGCAGTCATAGAATTCTATGATATTAAAAATTGCCTGCAGTCAGCTTTCTAGGTCTTATATTACGGTTTTCGATGTATCTTTAGGTAGATATTGGACACACGACTGTCGCGGGCGCGGGCGGGCTCGATTTGAAGTTGACTAGAGGGTGACGCTATGTGCACAGCAGGTCAAAAGCTGGTACTCGTACCGAGCGTATCTTATGTTTCATAGTATCATGCTTTACCTGTAACAATTGTTCAGTGTACAATATCTCAAAAATTTTGATTAACGCCCTTTTCACAGGCTAATTCTTGGTCAACTCTACACATAAATACAATTAATAATTATAAGCTATTAAATAAAACTGGTCGCAGGTTTTAGTTGCCAAACCCCCACAGGGTAACACATTTTGTCCAGCCGTGGTCTCTATTAAACAGCAACTGCTGAGATTGTGACTGACTTTCTTTCGCTCGTGAAAATCTTTCGAAAATTTGTGTTTCCACATCATTTTCAATGGAGTTTCGTAAGTAAACATGTTTAATAATCATTAAAGTATAAATACCTAGTTGTATAGTGCCACGAATTTTTCGTCCTTGATGACGAGAAATTTATTGATAAATGTACCCCAAAATATTTGTCAACGCCATTTAAAAAATGAAATAATTCGTTCGTACAGTACGGCTAAAAAGTAGCTTTATTCTTACTACACGCAAATAATTGATATACACAAAAATGCATAACATGCAATGATTAATAATGTTTATAAATACCTTTGTAATTTTAATTTTTATCAACAGTTTATTAAATTATATAAAATTTGAAATTTTTTAATAAAATTTGAGATGAAAATTTTATAATTTTTTTTTTTTTATAAAAGACACGTTCGGTCGAAACAAAATTTCGACAATTTAAACAAAATTTCGACTTTGGCGATTTTTTTTTGTTTGGTAGCAAGACTAAAAATTTGGGTTCCGCACCCCAGGGATGGATGGGACTAAGGGGGTTGCATAGAGGACGTTGTCAGCGACATGTTCTGTCGAAAATTTGATTACCCTAAATTAAATTTCGGCTTTGGCGAATTTTTGTTTGTTTGGTAGCAAGACAGAAAATATGTGTCCGCACCACGGGGGTGGATGGAACTAAGGAGGTTGCATAGAGGACGTTGTCAGAGACACGTTCTGTCGAAAATTGGATTAATCTAAGTTAAATTTCGGCTTTGGCGAATTTTTTTTTTGTTTGGTAGCAAGACTAAAAATATGGGTTCCGCACCCCGAGGATGGACGGGACTAAGGGGGTTGCATAGAGGACGTTGTCAGAGACACGTTCTGTCGAAAATTGGATTACCCTAAATTGAATTTCGGCTTTGCCGAATTTTTTTTTGTTTGGTAGCAAGACTAAAAATATGGGTTCCGCACCCCGGGGGTGGATGGGACTAAGGGGGTTGCATAGAGGACGTTGTCAGAGACACGTTCTGTCGAAAATTGGGTTACCCTAAATTAAATTTCGGCTTTAGCGAATTTTTTTTTGTTTGGTAGCAAGACTGAAAATACGGGTTCCGCACCCCGGGGATGGATGGGACTAAGGGGGTTGCATAGAGGACGTTGTCAGAGACACGTTCGGTCGAAAATTGGGTTACCCTAAATTAAATTTTGGCTTTGGCGATTTTTTTTTGTTTGGTAGCAAGACTAAAAATATGGGTTCCGCACCCCGGGGATGGACGGGACTAAGGGGGTTGCATAGAGGACGATGCCAGAGACACGTTCTGTCGAAAATTGGATTACCCTAAATTGAATTTCGGCTTTGGCGAATTTTTGTTTGTTTGTTGGCAAGACTGAAAATATGGGTTCCGCACCCCGGGGATGGATGGGACTAAGGGGGTTGCATAGAGGACGTTGTCAGAGACACGTTCTGTCGAAAATTGGGTTACCCTAAATTAAATTTCGGCTTTGGCGAATTTTTGTTTGTTTGGTAGCAAGACTAAAAATATGGGTTCCGCACCCCGGGGATGGATGGGACTAAAAGGGTTGCATAGAGGACGTTGTCAGAGACACGTTCGGTCGAAAATTGGGTTACCCTAAATTAAATTTTGGCTTTGGCGATTTTTTTTTGTTTGGTAGCAAGACTAAAAATATGGGTTCCGCACCCCGAGGATGGACGGGACTAAGGGGGTTGCATAGAGGACGTTGTCAGAGACACGGTCTGTCGAAAATTGGATTACCCTAAATTGAATTTCGGCTTTGGCGAATTTTTTTTTGTTTGGTAGCAAGACTAAAAATATGGGTTCCGCACCCCGGGGGTGGATGGGACTAAGGGGGTTGCATAAAGGACGTTGTCAGAGACACGTTCTGTCGAAAATTGGATTACCCTAAATTGAATGTCGGCTTTGGCGAATTTTTTTTTGTTTGGTGGCAAGACTGAAAATATGGGTTCCGCACCCCGGGGGTGGATGGGACTAAGGGGGTTGCATAGAGGACGTTATCAGAGACACGTTTTGTCGAAAATTGGATTACCCTAAATTGAATTTCGGCTTTGGCGATTTTTTTTTTGTTTGGTAGCAAGACTAAAAATATGGGTTCCGCACCCCGGGTGTGGATGGGACTAAGAGGGTTGCATAGAGGACGTTGTCAGAGACACGTTCTGTCGAAAATTGGGTTACCCTAAATTGAATTTCGGCTTTGGCGAATTTTTTTTTGTTTGGTGGCAAGACTAAAAATATGGGTTCCGCACCCCGGGGATGGATGGGACTAAGGGGGTTGCATAGAGGACGTTGTCAGAGACACGTTCTGTCGAAAATTGGATTACCCTAAATTGAATTTCGGCTTTGGCGAATTTTTTTTTGTTTGGTGGCAAGACTGAAAATATGGGTTCCGCACCCCGGGGGTGGATGGGACTAAGGGGGTTGCATAGAGGACGTTATCAGAGACACGTTCTGTCGAAAATTGGATTACCCTAAATTGAATTTCGGCTTTGGCGAATTTTTTTTTGTTTGGTGGCAAGACTGAAAATATGGGTTCCGCACCCCGGGGGTGGATGGGACTAAGGGGGTTGCATAGAGGACGTTATCAGAGACACGTTCTGTCGAAAATTGGATTACCCTAAATTGAATTTCGGCTTTGGCGAATTTTTTTTTGTTTGGTAGCAAGACTAAAAATATGGGTTCCGCACCCCGGGGGTGGATGGGACTAAGAGGGTTGCATAGAGGACGTTGTCAGAGACACGTTCTGTCGAAAATTGGGTTACCCTAAATTAAATTTCGGCTTTAGCGAATTTTTTTTTGTTTGGTAGCAAGACTAAAAATACGGGTTCCGCACCCCGGGGATGGATGGGACTAAGGGGGTTGCATAGAGGACATTGTCAGAGACACGTTCGGTCGAAAATTGGGTTACCCTAAATTACATTTTGGCTTTGGCGATTTTTTTTTGTTTGGTAGCAAGACTAAAAATATGGGTTCCGCACCCCGGGGATGGACGGGACTAAGGGGGTTGCATAGAGGACGTTGTCAGAGACACGGTCTGTCGAAAATTGGATTACCCTAAATTGAATTTCGGCTTTGGCGAATTTTTTTTTGTTTGGTAGCAAGACTAAAAATATGGGTTCCGCACCCCGGGGGTGGATGGGACTAAGGGGGTTGCATAGAGGACGTTATCAGAGACACGTTTTGTCGAAAATTGGATTACCCTAAATTGAATTTCGGCTTTGGCGATTTTTTTTTTGTTTGGTAGCAAGACTAAAAATATGGGTTCCGCACCCCGGGGGTGGATGGGACTAAGAGGGTTGCATAGAGGACGTTGTCAGAGACACGTTCTGTCGAAAATTGGGTTACCCTAAATTGAATTTCGGCTTTGGCGAATTTTTTTTTGTTTGGTGGCAAGACTAAAAATATGGGTTCCGCACCCCGGGGATGGATGGGACTAAGGGGGTTGCATAGAGGACGTTGTCAGAGACACGTTCTGTCGAAAATTGGATTACCCTAAATTGAATTTCGGCTTTGGCGATTTTTTTTTTGTTTGGTAGCAAGACTAAAAATATGGGTTCCGCACCCCGGGGGTGGATGGGACTAAGAGGGTTGCATAGAGGACGTTGTCAGAGACACGTTCTGTCGAAAATTGGGTTACCCTAAATTGAATTTCGGCTTTGGCGAATTTTTTTTTGTTTGGTGGCAAGACTAAAAATATGGGTTCCGCACCCCGGGGATGGATGGGACTAAGGGGGTTGCATAGAGGACGTTGTCAGAGACACGTTCTGTCGAAAATTGGATTACCCTAAATTGAATTTCGGCTTTGGCGAATTTTTTTTTGTTTGGTGGCAAGACTGAAAATATGGGTTCCGCACCCCGGGGGTGGATGGGACTAAGGGGGTTGCATAGAGGACGTTATCAGAGACACGTTCTGTCGAAAATTGGATTACCCTAAATTGAATTTCGGCTTTGGCGAATTTTTTTTTGTTTGGTGGCAAGACTGAAAATATGGGTTCCGCACCCCGGGGGTGGATGGGACTAAGGGGGTTGCATAGAGGACGTTATCAGAGACACGTTCTGTCGAAAATTGGATTACCCTAAATTGAATTTCGGCTTTGGCGAATTTTTTTTTGTTTGGTAGCAAGACTAAAAATATGGGTTCCGCACCCCGGGGATGGATGGGACTAAGGGGGTTGCATAGAGGACGTTATAAGAGACACGTTCTGTCGAAAATTGGATTACCCTAAATTGAATTTCGGCTTTGGCGAATTTTTTTTTGTTTGGTGGCAAGACTGAAAATATGGGTTCCGCACCCCGGGGGTGGATGGGACTAAGGGGGTTGCATAGAGGACGTTATCAGAGACACGTTCTGTCGAAAATTGGATTACCCTAAATTGAATTTCGGCTTTGGCGAATTTTTTTTTGTTTGGTGGCAAGACTGAAAATATGGGTTCCGCACCCCGGGGGTGGATGGGACTAAGGGGGTTGCGTAGAGGACGTTATCAGAGACACGTTCTGTCGAAAATTGGATTACCCTAAATTGAATTTCGGCTTTGGCGAATTTTTTTTTGTTTGGTAGCAAGACTAAAAATATGGGTTCCGCACCCCGGGGGTGGATGGGACTAAGAGGGTTGCATAGAGGACGTTGTCAGAGACACGTTCTGTCGAAAATTGGGTTACCCTAAATTAAATTTCGGCTTTAGCGAATTTTTTTTTGTTTGGTAGCAAGACTGAAAATACGGGTTCCGCACCCCGGGGATGGATGGGACTAAGGGGGTTGCATAGAGGACATTGTCAGAGACACGTTCGGTCGAAAATTGGGTTACCCTAAATTACATTTTGGCTTTGGCGATTTTTTTTTGTTTGGTAGCAAGACTAAAAATATGGGTTCCGCACCCCGGGGATGGACGGGACTAAGGGGGTTGCATAGAGGACGTTGTCAGAGACACGTTCTGTCGAAAATTGGGTTACCCTAAATTGAATTTCGGCTTTGGCGAATTTTTTTTTGTTTGGTGGCAAGACTGAAAATATGGGTTCCGCACCCCGGGGGTGGATGGGACTAAGGGGGTTGCATAGAGGACGTTATCAGAGACACGTTCTGTCGAAAATTGGATTACCCTAAATTGAATTTCGGCTTTGGCGAATTTTTTTTTGTTTGGTAGCAAGACTAAAAATATGGGTTCCGCACCCCGGGGGTGGATGGGACTAAGAGGGTTGCATAGAGGACGTTGTCAGAGACACGTTCTGTCGAAAATTGGGTTACCCTAAATTAAATTTCGGCTTTGGCGAATTTTTTTTTGTTTGGTAGCAAGACTGAAAATACGGGTTCCGCACCCCGGGGATGGATGGGACTAAAAGGGTTGCATAGAGGACGTTGTCAGAGACACGTTCGGTCGAAAATTGGGTTACCCTAAAGTAAATTTTGGCTTTGGCGATTTTTTTTTGTTTGGTAGCAAGACTAAAAATATGGGTTCCGCACCCCGAGGATGGACGGGACTAAGGGGGTTGCATAGAGGACGTTGTCAGAGACACGGTCTGTCGAAAATTGGATTACCCTAAATTGAATTTCGGCTTTGGCGAATTTTTTTTTGGTTCTTAGCAAGACTAAAAATATGGGTTCCGCACCCCGGGGATGGACGGGACTAAGGGGGTTGCATAGAGGACGTTGTCAGAGACACGGTCTGTCGAAAATTGGATTACCCTAAATTGAATTTCGGCTTTGGCGAATTTTTTTTTGTTTGGTAGCAAGACTAAAAATATGGGTTCCGCACCCCGGGGGTGGATGGGACTAAGGGGGTTGCATAGAGGACGTTGTCAGAGACACGTTTGGTCGAAAATTGGGTTACCCTAAATTAAATTTTGGCTTTGGCGATTTTTTTTTGTTTGGTAGCAAGACTAAAAATATGGGTTCCGCACCCCGGGGATGGACGGGACTAAGGGGGTTGCATAGAGGACGTTGTCAGAGACACGTTCTGTCGACAATTGGGTTACCCTAAATTAATTTTCGGCTTTGGCGAATTTTTTTTTGTTTGGTAGCAAGACTGAAAATACGGGTTCCGCATCCCGGGGATGGATGGTACTAAGGGGGTTGCATAGAGGACGTTGTCAGAGACACGTTCTGTCGAAAATTGGGTTACCCTAAATTGAATTTCGGCTTTGGCGAATTTTTTTTTGTTTGGTGGCAAAACTGAAAATATGGGTTCCGCACCCCGGGGGTGGATGGGACTAAGGGGGTTGCATAGAGGACGTTGTCAGAGACACGTTCTGTCGAAAATTGGATTACCCTAAATTGAATTTCGGCTTTGGCGAATTTTTGTTTGTTTGGTTGCAAGACTGAAAATACGGGTTCCGCACCCCGGGGATGGATGGGACTAAGGGGGTTGCATAGAGGACGTTGTCAGAGACACGTTCTGTCGAAAATTGGATTACCCTAAATTGAATTTCGGCTTTGGCGAATTTTTTTTTGTTTGGTAGCAAGACTAAAAATATGGGTTCCGCACCCCGGGGGTGGATGGGACTAAGGGGGTTGCATAAAGGACGTTGTCAGAGAACGTTCTGTCGAAAATTGGATTACCCTAAATTGAATGTCGGCTTTGGCGAATTTTTTTTTGTTCGGTGGCAAGACTGAAAATATGGGTTCCGCACCCCGGGGGTGGATGGGACTAAGGGGGTTGCATAGAGGACGTTATCAGAGACACGTTTTGTCGAAAATTGGATTACCCTAAATTGAATTTCGGCTTTGGCGATTTTTTTTTTGTTTGGTAGCAAGACTAAAAATATGGGTTCCGCACCCCGGGGGTGGATGGGACTAAGAGGGTTGCATAGAGGACGTTGTCAGAGACACGTTCTGTCGAAAATTGGGTTACCCTAAATTGAATTTCGGCTTTGGCGAATTTTTTTTTGTTTGGTGGCAAGACTAAAAATATGGGTTCCGCACCCCGGGGATGGATGGGACTAAGGGGGTTGCATAGAGGACGTTGTCAGAGACACGTTCTGTCGAAAATTGGATTACCCTAAATTGAATTTCGGCTTTGGCGAATTTTTTTTTGTTTGGTGGCAAGACTGAAAATATGGGTTCCGCACCCCGGGGGTGGATGGGACTAAGGGGGTTGCATAGAGGACGTTATCAGAGACACGTTCTGTCGAAAATTGGATTACCCTAAATTGAATTTCGGCTTTGGCGAATTTTTTTTTGTTTGGTGGCAAGACTGAAAATATGGGTTCCGCACCCCGGGGGTGGATGGGACTAAGGGGGTTGCATAGAGGACGTTATCAGAGACACGTTCTGTCGAAAATTGGATTACCCTAAATTGAATTTCGGCTTTGGCGAATTTTTTTTTGTTTGGTAGCAAGACTAAAAATATGGGTTCCGCACCCCGGGGGTGGATGGGACTAAGAGGGTTGCATAGAGGACGTTGTCAGAGACACGTTCTGTCGAAAATTGGGTTACCCTAAATTAAATTTCGGCTTTAGCGAATTTTTTTTTGTTTGGTAGCAAGACTAAAAATACGGGTTCCGCACCCCGGGGATGGATGGGACTAAGGGGGTTGCATAGAGGACATTGTCAGAGACACGTTCGGTCGAAAATTGGGTTACCCTGAATTACATTTTGGCTTTGGCGATTTTTTTTTGTTTGGTAGCAAGACTAAAAATATGGGTTCCGCACCCCGGGGATGGACGGGACTAAGGGGGTTGCATAGAGGACGTTGTCAGAGACACGGTCTGTCGAAAATTGGATTACCCTAAATTGAATTTCGGCTTTGGCGAATTTTTTTTTGTTTGGTAGCAAGACTAAAAATATGGGTTCCGCACCCCGGGGGTGGATGGGACTAAGGGGGTTGCATAGAGGACGTTATCAGAGACACGTTTTGTCGAAAATTGGATTACCCTAAATTGAATTTCGGCTTTGGCGATTTTTTTTTTGTTTGGTAGCAAGACTAAAAATATGGGTTCCGCACCCCGGGGGTGGATGGGACTAAGAGGGTTGCATAGAGGACGTTGTCAGAGACACGTTCTGTCGAAAATTGGGTTACCCTAAATTGAATTTCGGCTTTGGCGAATTTTTTTTTGTTTGGTGGCAAGACTAAAAATATGGGTTCCGCACCCCGGGGATGGATGGGACTAAGGGGGTTGCATAGAGGACGTTGTCAGAGACACGTTCTGTCGAAAATTGGATTACCCTAAATTGAATTTCGGCTTTGGCGATTTTTTTTTTGTTTGGTAGCAAGACTAAAAATATGGGTTCCGCACCCCGGGGGTGGATGGGACTAAGAGGGTTGCATAGAGGACGTTGTCAGAGACACGTTCTGTCGAAAATTGGGTTACCCTAAATTGAATTTCGGCTTTGGCGAATTTTTTTTTGTTTGGTGGCAAGACTAAAAATATGGGTTCCGCACCCCGGGGATGGATGGGACTAAGGGGGTTGCATAGAGGACGTTGTCAGAGACACGTTCTGTCGAAAATTGGATTACCCTAAATTGAATTTCGGCTTTGGCGAATTTTGTTTTGTTTGGTGGCAAGACTGAAAATATGGGTTCCGCACCCCGGGGGTGGATGGGACTAAGGGGGTTGCATAGAGGACGTTATCAGAGACACGTTCTGTCGAAAATTGGATTACCCTAAATTGAATTTCGGCTTTGGCGAATTTTTTTTTGTTTGGTGGCAAGACTGAAAATATGGGTTCCGCACCCCGGGGGTGGATGGGACTAAGGGGGTTGCATAGAGGACGTTATCAGAGACACGTTCTGTCGAAAATTGGATTACCCTAAATTGAATTTCGGCTTTGGCGAATTTTTTTTTGTTTGGTAGCAAGACTAAAAATATGGGTTCCGCACCCCGGGGATGGATGGGACTAAGGGGGTTGCATAGAGGACGTTATAAGAGACACGTTCTGTCGAAAATTGGATTACCCTAAATTGAATTTCGGCTTTGGCGAATTTTTTTTTGTTTGGTGGCAAGACTGAAAATATGGGTTCCGCACCCCGGGGGTGGATGGGACTAAGGGGGTTGCATAGAGGACGTTATCAGAGACACGTTCTGTCGAAAATTGGATTACCCTAAATTGAATTTCGGCTTTGGCGAATTTTTTTTTGTTTGGTGGCAAGACTGAAAATATGGGTTCCGCACCCCGGGGGTGGATGGGACTAAGGGGGTTGCATAGAGGACGTTATCAGAGACACGTTCTGTCGAAAATTGGATTACCCTAAATTGAATTTCGGCTTTGGCGAATTTTTTTTTGTTTGGTAGCAAGACTAAAAATATGGGTTCCGCACCCCGGGGGTGGATGGGACTAAGAGGGTTGCATAGAGGACGTTGTCAGAGACACGTTCTGTCGAAAATTGGGTTACCCTAAATTAAATTTCGGCTTTAGCGAATTTTTTTTTGTTTGGTAGCAAGACTGAAAATACGGGTTCCGCACCCCGGGGATGGATGGGACTAAGGGGGTTGCATAGAGGACATTGTCAGAGACACGTTCGGTCGAAAATTGGGTTACCCTAAATTACATTTTGGCTTTGGCGATTTTTTTTTGTTTGGTAGCAAGACTAAAAATATGGGTTCCGCACCCCGGGGATGGACGGGACTAAGGGGGTTGCATAGAGGACGTTGTCAGAGACACGTTCTGTCGAAAATTGGGTTACCCTAAATTGAATTTCGGCTTTGGCGAATTTTTTTTTGTTTGGTGGCAAGACTGAAAATATGGGTTCCGCACCCCGGGGGTGGATGGGACTAAGGGGGTTGCATAGAGGACGTTGTCAGAGACACGTTCTGTCGAAAATTGGATTACCCTAAATTGAATTTCGGCTTTGGCGAATTTTGTTTTGTTTGGTGGCAAGACTGAAAATATGGGTTCCGCACCCCGGGGATGGACGGGACTAAGGGGGTTGCATAGAGGACGTTGTCAGAGACACGTTCTGTCGAAAATTGGGTTACCCTAAATTGAATTTCGGCTTTGGCGAATTTTTTTTTGTTTGGTGGCAAGACTGAAAATATGGGTTCCGCACCCCGGGGGTGGATGGGACTAAGGGGGTTGCATAGAGGACGTTATCAGAGACACGTTCTGTCGAAAATTGGATTACCCTAAATTGAATTTCGGCTTTGGCGAATTTTTTTTTGTTTGGTAGCAAGACTAAAAATATGGGTTCCGCACCCCGGGGGTGGATGGGACTAAGAGGGTTGCATAGAGGACGTTGTCAGAGACACGTTCTGTCGAAAATTGGGTTACCCTAAATTAAATTTCGGCTTTAGCGAATTTTTTTTTGTTTGGTAGCAAGACTGAAAATACGGGTTCCGCACCCCGGGGATGGATGGGACTAAGGGGGTTGCATAGAGGACATTGTCAGAGACACGTTCGGTCGAAAATTGGGTTACCCTAAATTACATTTTGGCTTTGGCGATTTTTTTTTGTTTGGTAGCAAGACTAAAAATATGGGTTCCGCACCCCGGGGGTGGATGGGACTAAGAGGGTTGCATAGAGGACGTTGTCAGAGACACGTTCTGTCGAAAATTGGGTTACCCTAAATTGAATTTCGGCTTTGGCGAATTTTTTTTTGTTTGGTGGCAAGACTGAAAATATGGGTTCCGCACCCCGGGGGTGGATGGGACTAAGGGGGTTGCATAGAGGACGTTATCAGAGACACGTTCTGTCGAAAATTGGATTACCCTAAATTGAATTTCGGCTTTGGCGAATTTTTTTTTGTTTGGTAGCAAGACTAAAAATATGGGTTCCGCACCCCGGGGGTGGATGGGACTAAGAGGGTTGCATAGAGGACGTTGTCAGAGACACGTTCTGTCGAAAATTGGGTTACCCTAAATTAAATTTCGGCTTTGGCGAATTTTTTTTTGTTTGGTAGCAAGACTGAAAATACGGGTTCCGCACCCCGGGGATGGATGGGACTAAAAGGGTTGCATAGAGGACGTTGTTAGAGACACGTTCGGTCGAAAATTGGGTTACCCTAAAGTAAATTTTGGCTTTGGCGATTTTTTTTTGTTTGGTAGCAAGACTAAAAATATGGGTTCCGCACCCCGAGGATGGACGGGACTAAGGGGGTTGCATAGAGGACGTTGTCAGAGACACGGTCTGTCGAAAATTGGATTACCCTAAATTGAATTTCGGCTTTGGCGAATTTTTTTTTGGTTCTTAGCAAGACTAAAAATATGGGTTCCGCACCCCGGGGATGGACGGGACTAAGGGGGTTGCATAGAGGACGTTGTCAGAGACACGGTCTGTCGAAAATTGGATTACCCTAAATTGAATTTCGGCTTTGGCGAATTTTTTTTTGTTTGGTAGCAAGACTAAAAATATGGGTTCCGCACCCCGGGGGTGGATGGGACTAAGGGGGTTGCATAGAGGACGTTGTCAGAGACACGTTCTGTCGAAAATTGGGTTACCCTAAATTAAATTTCGGCTTTAGCGAATTTTTGTTTGTTTGGTAGCAAGACTGAAAATACGGGTTCCGCACCCCGGGGATGGATGGGACTAAGGGGGTTGCATAGAGGACGTTGTCAGAGACACGTTCGGTCGAAAATTGGGTTACCCTAAATTAAATTTTGGCTTTGGCGATTTTTTTTTGTTTGGTAGCAAGACTAAAAATATGGGTTCCGCACCCCGGGGATGGACGGGACTAAGGGGGTTGCATAGAGGACGTTGTCAGAGACACGTTCTGTCGACAATTGGGTTACCCTAAATTAATTTTCGGCTTTGGCGAATTTTTTTTTGTTTGGTAGCAAGACTGAAAATACGGGTTCCGCACCCCGGGGATGGATGGTACTAAGGGGGTTGCATAGAGGACGTTGTCAGAGACACGTTCTGTCGAAAATTGGGTTACCCTAAATTGAATTTCGGCTTTGGCCAATTTTTTTTTGTTTGGTGGCAAGACTGAAAATATGGGTTCCGCGCCCCGGGGGTGGATGGGACTAAGGGGGTTGCATAGAGGACGTTGTCAGAGACACGTTCTGTCGAAAATTGGATTACCCTAAATTGAATTTCGGCTTTGGCGAATTTTTGTTTGTTTGGTTGCAAGACTGAAAATACGGGTTCCGCACCCCGGGGATGGATGGGACTAAGGGGGTTGCATAGAGGACGTTGTCAGAGACACGTTCGGTCGAAAATTGGGTTACCCTAAATTAAATTTTGGCTTTGGCGATTTTTTTTTGTTTGGTAGCAAGACTAAAAATATGGGTTCCGCACCCCGGGGGTGGATGGGACTAAGGGGGTTGCATAGAGGACGTTGTCAGAGACACGTTCTGTCGAAAATTGGATTACCCTAAATTGAATTTCGGCTTTGGCGAATTTTTTTTTGTTTGATAGCAAGACTAAAAATATGGGTTCCGCACCCCGGGGATGGACGGGACTAAGGGGGTTGCATAGAGGACGTTGTCAGAGACATGTTCGGTCGAAAATTGGGTTACCCTAAATTGAATTTCGGCTTTGGCGAATTTTTTTTTGTTTGGTAGCAAGACTAAAAATATGGGTTCCGCACCCCGGGGATGGACGGGACTAAGGGGGTTGCATAGAGGACGTTGTCAGAGACATGTTCGGTCGAAAATTGGGTTACCCTAAATGAAATTTGGAGTTTAACAATTTTTTTTCGTTTGGGGGTTGTCTCAGCTACCGAGGGTGGTTCCAGCTAGAGGGGATGTATATAGGAAGTTGTAAGAAGCATGTTCGACCATGGATTAGGTCCATTTAAACGGTTTTTTGCAAATTACAATTAATTTATTTTTTCACGGATTCGATCAAGCTTGATCGATCGAAACTTCAGTGGCATAATATTTCAGGATTACTTTGTCAGCAAATTTAATAGATTATCTAACTTATTATATAGAAGCATAAAACACGAACAATACCAGGGCTGGAAAAAGTTTTTTTTTCATTTTAAACAAAAAAACTTTTTTTGTTTTAAACAGTTTTTTTCAATGTTTTAAATGGTATGTTTAAAACTATATTAAACTAAAGTTAAATGGTGCCATTACTGTGTCTGCTACTACTACTTGATGCCAGATGACGCTCTTAAACGGATTTTACAGCATTCTACAAACAAAATGTTCTGTTTAGTGCATGTGACCACCAACCATTTGACTCATATGAGTAAGACTACAGAGGCTATTTTTTGTGAGTGTGTTTACTGTTTATATGGGAACTGTTATCGGAATGGACCATCATGGGCACTTTTCCTGCTTTTCCACAATCTCCAAAATAATACATTTGTTTAAAACATCGCACTGTATTTTAAACTGTGTTGTAAACAGTTGTTTAAAACATCGCATTGTGTATTAAATATGTTTTAGGTGAGATGTTTTAAACATGTTTTAAAGATCTTGTTTAAAACATTTTGTTTTGAACATGCCAACCCTGAACAGTACGCAGTTAATAAAACCGAAACGTACAGTCGGACACGCCGACGCAAGCGCCTTAACATACGGCTACGGCCGATTGAACACGATCGCATACGAGCACGGTGGGATTGTCTCTGTATATCCCCGGATTGCCCCGGATCGCCTCTAGATCGCCCCGGATCACCCTTGTATCACCTTGGATCGCCCCAGATCGCCTCGGATCGCCCTTGGATTACCCCAGATCGCCCTTGGATCGCCTCGGTAAGGGACGAAAAATCGCCTCGCGACTTACCCCTCGTTAAAAACTATCAATTTATGTGAAAAATGGCATAGAACCTTTTCTTCTTATTTGATTCTTCTTCAGCTCCAATAAATATATATATTTTTTAAGTGCCACCTCCTGAGAGGGGGTGGCATCCACCCCCTATAAATTAGCAAGCCCCCGCACAATATAGAAACTTTTCTGTGAAGCATTTACTATTATACTGCAAAAATAAACGAAATCTTTTCAATATGACATTATTCCGAAGTTTTGCATATTTTTTACTTCTAGATAGGTACTGTACTATAAGTAATTCTTTACTATTAACTGAGACGAGTGGATGTTCAATATTTAGCCCAACATTTGTTCAAAATTGAATGTCACCGGATCCTCCGCCATTTTCTAGAAAATCGCGTATGCTAATATATTGGAGCTAAGCGGACACCAGATTCGTCTTAAGTACGTCGAAATACATATGGGTTGCCCAGTGTACCTGTGTAATTAATGAGTAATAACGTAGATAAAAGTATAACTAGTCCGTGAACGTTTTTTTAATAATTTTTGTTTTCTTAAAAACATTAATCTGAATGATTTAATTGTTCATATTTTTTAAATGTGCTTTCAACTGATGAATTTCCCATTTCCACTTATTTAACAGAAAGCGCATTTTCAAGGTCACTGGCTACAGAAATGCTCCAATACTTTGTGACTCGCAGCAAAATGTATGCATTTTCTTCTGTTTTCATATTTGATTTACTATAAAGAGCACCGATGTATCGTCTGCATACATCACTTTATTCGGTCAGGCAGCTCATTGACCTACAATTGTAGCCCCAAGACTGGGCCCTGTGGTACGCCCGCTTGCAACTTTGATGGAGTTATGTCTTTGGTAAAAAGAATTACTTTTTTAAAACTATTTCAACACACTGTTGTCTACAGAGTGGCCTATTTAAAAGTGGACCTCTAAAATTGCCCGCTTTCAAAATTAAATTTTATGAAATTAAATTATAACTGGTGATCTTGTTTCCAATTTTTCTCACCGTATACTAGACGTAGCTTGATGAAATTAATGTGGGACCACCGCCGAGCCATTCCTTGCAATTTAAGAAGAATTCATAGAAATCGCTTATGGCAATCCCGGAGCAATGTTTATACAAACATAAGACAAGACATACTATACAGGATGATTTACCATGCGGAAAATAAAATGGTGTTCTTACTAGTCTTCTATGTGGGAAAGTCCCTGCAAGATTTTAGAGTGATCCGAGGTAATTTAGTAATTTTTGTTGAAGATGTTTACATTTCCTTAATTGGCATAAAAAGTTAAGCTGGCGCGTGAAGTCAGTACCGCGTTTTTTGCTTTCGGTCGAACAATCAGGACACCGGCAGATACAAAGCACCGCCGAAGTTGGTGTTTTTGTGTTATCGGGTTTAAGTAAATATTTTTTATATCTGCTTGTTATAGAGTTCACTAACATAGGGTCAATGTCTTCGACCGTATTTTGCTATTTTTGTAGTGTGATTTGATTAAAGATTGGTTAACGTCATTAGCGGCACATTTCTAAAAAAAAAAAAAAATATGGTAATTTTTTTGGTTAATTTTTATAATTTTTCATTTTTTTAACTCCTTTCAGTGGGGACAACCTACTGATAAATTTTCCGTTTTTAATGGTAGATCACCCTGTACATCGAATTAAGAACCTCCTCCTTTTATAAATTTTAGGAGGTCGGTTAAAAAGGTGTTTAATTTGTATTTTAAACTTATTAAATACCGTTTTACTAGTCTATTTTCCATATAAATATTGGGTTTGTTTTGTTGCTATTTTATCACTGTTTTTATGATAATTTACAATAAATGATCCGTACAGGCATGAAATAGAAAAAAAATGTTATAAAGAGATTAATTGCCAATATTATGGTTGGTTTTATGCAATTTAATTGATAATGTTCCAAAGGTCAATTTTAAAAGATGTTATTAAAAAAATTATGGTTTTAATGGCAACTGATGGGAATTTAAGTGCTTCTTTCAGATAATAGCGCGATAAAAATTGTCATTGTCGTATATCTCTTGAAAATTAATATTTTTTCTATGAAAGTTTGAAAGAATCCTGAATCTAGTGGCACAGTCAGATTTGAGATTAAAAAATCGCAAATCCTTTTTTGGATTTTTGCTATTAAAAAATCATAGTAGGCCTTGAAAATTCAAATGTTATGAATTAGGTATCAAAATTGAGTTATTGAAGATCTATCATTTAAAAAAAAATTGTTCAAATCAACCAAAAAATGACACTTTTAGAGTGGTGATCCGCTTTTGAACGACTCACGAGAAAAGTGACAAACCAATCTAAAACTACCCCCCCCCCAATGCCGTACCATTCAAGTTTTTCTACATTCTATTTTCAATTTGTTCCGTTCCCAATCTTATTGTTCCCGCTTTATCGTCTTTTATACATTTCGTCCTGAGATTTGTTGCCAGCAAAAAAAGCTTTTCTAAGATTCTTTATCAATTCTGTTCCTAGTACTGATGTCACTTAATTCCGTTCTTACTTGATTCATACTACTTTGAAAGCAAAGATAACAGACGACAGACGTACTATAATTACTTCTACTTTATCTTCTTTTAAGCAATAAACCAACTATTCGATGCCCTTGTTAGAAGTTCCGTCTAGCACGTGTGTGAAATAATAAAATACCGCCTGCATATATTTAAGTAATAATAAGTTAGTGTTCAATAACAATATGATAAACATTGTGTGTTTATTGTCTAACCTCGTGTCAGACTATTGAAAGATACATACAACGCAATTTTACAACGAAACTAGCGAAAACAAAACATTCTGACCTCTATTGCAATGTATAAGGTGTTTTCAGTATGTGCAAATTTGCTCTTTTGATATTGCTAAAATAAAGCATTTGATATATTAATGCACTTCCCAATATTTAAACATCATTCTATTGTCTTATCAAATGTATAATTCAACAAATTCGAATTATTTAACGGGCATTGACGTCGTTCCAAATTAGTAGGATGATTCTCGTTATTCGGCGCATTTGAGATTGTAGAAGAACCTAGCAAACAGCATCTGATAGACGCGACACCAATTTATTTATTAAGAGCGCCAGTCGCGTTCTCCCTTGAGTGTGTAGGGTTGTTTCCACTCCCAGACGGGTTCTATATATTTATTAATGTTTTTATAGAAAATCCCTCTCGAGCTTTCGCGATGCGATTGGTGTTTTCAGTTTCAGACTTGCAGGGCCAGGACACACCCGATATTCAATGCCGACCTAACACACAAAAACCCTCGAGGGAAAAGACTATTCAATCAGTAAAATGCAGCAGTTCAACTAAAACCATTTATTGGTTTGGTCCAAAATTAATACAGATAATGTTTATATCCTATCTAAAGAAAATATATTTAAAAGAATCGCCTCCCCAAGCAGAGCAAGGAAGACCGCCTTTTCTAGAAGCGTTTAATGCCACTATACAATGGACAGCGTGCAATAGCAACCGATTTGGTAAAAAGATTCAGACAACTTCCCTAGAAGTTTATGGAAGCAATTTGGTTTTGGGACTGACTGAAAATGGTATTAAAAAATTTTACTGAAATTTAGGGACACTTGCATCTATAATGAGCTTTTATTACTAATTGTCTTTTTCAAACAGAGTATACACCATATGTCATGGTTGGCTGTTAAAACAACAGAAATATGAAATAATAATTAATAGTCAGAAAGTAACTCTAAAAAAATGTCTCGCCTAGTCTCGATCAAATACAAAAAAAGTAATAATTAATAGTTACCATGACATTCTAAAAGAAAATATATCGCCCCTAGTCAGAACTTAATAATAAAAAAAATAAATACAAAGTAGTACCCTAATTAAATTAATAGTCAAAAGTAGCTCTACAAACGAATATTATGAATTTTCAATATTTTTGACCCGTTTTTGCTATCGCTATCCAAGTAATTGCTACGCAATGCCCGATTTCTCTTTATAATAATTATTATTACTTCAAGCGTAAAATTATATGAAGTAATAAATTAAATAATTAGAAATGTTAATACTCCAATAGGCCAGTCGGCAGACGCGAAAAAAGGCCTCGATTAGAAAAAAAAAAGGAAAAAGCTGGAAACTGTTTTAATCTCTTTATTTGGACATACAATATAATATATCAAGTTTCCTACAATGAGAGTGGACCGGAACATTTCGAAATTTTCCAAAATAAGTATAAGAAATCATTTTTTTTCGTTTTCAGTGGGTTTTAGGGTAAAAAAAGTTGAATACAAAAATAGGAAAAACAAAATTCTCTACAAAAAAGGTTATATGCATATTTTTTTTCGTATATATTTTTATAAATAGGTACTCTTTGGAAATACGAAAGCATTTCATCGACACATTTCAAAAATTGTCAATATTGCTTGTAGAGAAAAAAAATATATCATTGTGTTGTCATATAATTCACAACAATTTTTAAAATGTCCGTCATGGTCCGTCTTTCTGTCAGTCCGTTCGTAATGTTCCGGTTCACTCTCATTATAGACCACGTAATATATTATATTTTTTTGCATTTGGTCCCTAAAATAGCTATTTTACGGACTCATTTGATTTATTATGAAAATACCTACTTTCTGTATATTGTTGCCCTAATCTGGGCACGCTAATATACTAGTTAGGTAAATACTTTAAAACACTCATTATTGGAAACCAATCAAAACAACTACTCTTCTAGCTAATACTGACAAGTATTGAATTACATATTTTTTTCTTTAAAATGCTGAGAATCCTATCATGTAATTCAATACTTGTCAGTATTAGCTAGAAGAGTAGTTGTTTTGATTGGTTCTCCAATAATGAGTGTTTTAAAGTATATTAGCGTGCCCAGATTAGGGCAACAATATACAGAAAGTAGGTATTTTCATAATAAATAAAAAAGTGTGTAAGTTGTGATTTGCATAATACCTAAGTAATATTCTCTAATCGTGATAAAAGCAAATAAATAAAAAATAATTAATTGTAAAAAATAAATCATTTAGGTAAATAATGCAAAATGGTTCATACAACAATTAAACAACTTTATTTAATCTAACAGGTAAACAATATGACTTAATTATTAGGTTTGTAAATTAAATTAATAATAATTGAATGATTATGGTCCAAAATGAAAACTAAATGTACAATTTTGAGCACCTTCAAAACTATTACCCCCAAACGAAATACCCGAACACGAGGGTATTGTGTTAATTCCTTTTGATGTTGTGGTAGTAGCTTCGGTAGTAACCGATATTATGTTACTCGATGGTTCGATTTTCTTCTCCCCTATTAACATTCTGCACACTTTTTTCTCCTTCTCAACTGATTGTTCTATATATGACTACCACTGAAGACGACCTGGAATTAGTTATTATTTAGAATAAAAAGACAAAAATATTGTGAAAAACTTGCTTTCATCCTCCTAGCCGTTTCAACGAGATTAAATCGACGTCAGCATCTGCCACAAGGGATGCAGAACTTCGTCGGAAGCAGTGCCCTGTATATTCTGTCGGGTTCGATAGTTAAAGAAATTCAGCGACGATAGAAGGCATTTTCCTAAAAGAATGGATTCCTACACTTCTTGCGACTGTAATAGGAAAATACGAAAATAGTCACAATAATAATTTACATATGTTATTAATATTGAATGCAAAGAATAACGTCACTTACCTTTCATGTAAATCGTTCAACATTGCATCTTCGTCTACAATTACAATTTGACGAGAATTCAGTGGAAGTAAATCTAACACAATTTCCTTCGCCTTTTCAGATATAATTTGTGGATTATGCATTTTATTTATTATTTATTTATTTACTTTATTTATTTACTTATTTAAAAGAACGCGTCAAAATTTGTTTGTTTACATTAAACAATCTGGTTACTATGGTTGCATGATAATTGAAATTCGAAGCTCACTATTTTCAGGAAATATTTGCTCTGATCAAAAATTTAAAAATGTTTTAGGGACCTTAAACAAAAAAAATGTTGTTTCTAACACGTACCTAAAATTAGTTTTTTGGGACTCATCGGCTATTTCCGAAACAGCTACAATTCGTCCCAAAAAACATGATTTTAGGTACTTAGATAACTATCATGTTCAAGTGAAGCGATTAAAATAGTTTTTTCCGATTTTTTTTCTAGTCGAAACCCCTGTAGTCCGGTTGACAAAACTAATACCATAAAATTTTGTATTAAGTTTTTTTTACTGGTCTATTAATAAATGTTAAAAATATTGTAAGTATAAAGAAATGCTTGCCCACACATGTAAAAGTAAACAATCGTGGAGGTGGTCTTGTGTGACTTGACTTAGTTCTACTATCAAATTCACACTTATGGCAAAAAAAAACGAAGATCGAAGACTAATAAATATTATTGTTATAGTCCTTTGCATTCCCCAGATAAGGAAAATTGCGTTCTCCTCTCACAACAATATGTTTATAAAGATTGCGTCATCGATATTCTAAAACTAGTATATATTTCTTTGTCTTGAACTAGTAATCGTTATCGCGGTTATCGTCCACGCGAAAACGAAATGATTCCAGCAGGACTTGGATCAACGCCGCGCCGCATACGCTGTTTGGATGCGAGGTGTAGGTAGCGCCAAAGTTCAGCGAAAATTGTTCTATGCGTTGTGGAGGTCGAACGGGCTAAAAATATATTTAATAAATGGTTTCAACAGCTGTTAATTCATGTTAATCCACTAAATACATTAAACAACAATTAAAACTAGATTCCACTTTGTTAAAAAAACAATGTAAAAAATAACATGAAGAAAAAAGTTAAAAGTACTTAGTTATTTCTTTTTTCATAAAGCCCATGACTCATGTTCATGAGCTAAATATAGTAGGTGCATAGGTTTATACTAATGGATTGTTATTGAGGTAGAAAAGACGTCAAGCAGTCCTACGCCATACATGATAACTATTTATCCCCGTCGAGATTATATTGATCCTACAATTTTTAAAATACAGAGAATGTATTTAATTATCTATAATTTACTAAGTATTCTACCAGAGAATTTATTTGCCATTTTAATTAGTTGGGGTGTGCCCAGAGGCTCTGTGTTCGGGCCAGTCCTATTTTTCAAAATACATAAAATAGCCATAGCATTCGTCTTATAAGTACCTGTGTCAAAGATTATTATGTCCCTTTTACATATTAAACTAAGTAAATACAGTGATAACCCGTTTTTTTTATCATTTGTAGTTAACATTTATTAACTGACTGCTGGTTTCCGGGTCTTCTTCAGCGTAGACTTTGTTGAGTGCTTAACGTTTTGACGATCTTGTCGTGGTCTTCTTCTGAAGCGAAGTGAGCTCTGCTCAGCGTTGCCAGTAAATCAAAAATTGACGTACTGGTATCGAAACAAAAAAGGTACTGATTTTTAAGAAAAAAGTACTGATGTAACTAAAATTGATGAGCGGGGGGGGGGGGGGGGGATTCGAAAAAATTATTTCCTTTCCCGAATAAATTGTTTAAATTAGGAGTATAAAGTTACAAAGTAAGCCAGTAAAACTTCATACAAAAAATGTACTGACACAATGAAAGTAGCACTGATATTATTGATTGTGTCAAAATGTACTGATTTCAGTACGAATGTACTGACGTTGGCAACATTGGCTCTGCTGGACTGAGCTTCTCTATTTATACAGGTTATTATGCGGAACATTGACTTCCACATTATTGGTAATTCGGTGTTATCACAAATTTTAAAATCTCATTGACTGTGAAGGTAATACTTAATTATAACTAAAAACATTTGAATTTCCACAACCAGTTGAGTAATATCCAAAGAAAAAGTATTTTTAAATTTGAATTAAAATTTTACCGCCCAAAACACTAAGCTATATTGTTGACGTCAACGGTCGTAAACACCTAACCTCAAAAATACATATCTTTTAAAAATTTCCGAGTAATATGTCACTATTATGAAAATTTCCGCTTGGTTCTCGTATTTTAAACTAAAATCTTGTTCAATGTAATGTTCATAAAGTTTTAAATATCTTCTCCCAATAAAAGAAGACGATTCTTGTAGGCTGGAAATCCAACCTATAATTAGCAGCCCATTTTTAGTAATCAACAATATTGAGACATCATATGCGTCAATTTTTAAATGTTTGCTTGGAATCATACTGGTTTCAAATGAGAAGTGCGGATATAATCATTAAAAATGACAGTAAACTTATAAAATCTAAAAGTTGAGGTTATGTTAATGCAACCGATGACGTCACAGCCCGTTTTGTATAATACCCGTACAGTCATTCAGTTTTGTTATTTATTTGTTGAAATTTTAAATTGATAGATGAAGTGCTTTAATGTATGGAGTACTTCATTTTAATAATATCAAAAAAGCAAATTTGCATACAGTGAAAACACCTAATTGTAGTCCGGTGTCACGATTATTCGGATGTTGATTGATTGATTTCAATGGCTTCTCTGAATCTTCTTGGCCAATAATTATTGGTGTTGGCTAATTTCTTTGTCATGTCGAATTTTATCAAATGACCGGTTTCTTCTGAGTGTTCGACAACTGCTGATTTTGTAGAATTTCCCTTCTTTGTATTGTTAATGTGTTCTCTGAGTCTGGTGTTTATATTTCTTATATTCATATTAAAATGTCTTTGCGTTAAGAAAAATTTCAGCCAAAATTTTACTGCTTTATATTTTTGGTATTAAATATCAGCTAGTTTATGTACTTCAATTTATGTTAGTGTTCCCATTGGAGAGAGAGGTATGGTGGTGGTGGTAGAGTCGCTCTGTGGCACTGTGCCAATTTGCTGTTATACTGTAATAGAAATGCCAATTTTCGTGTGTTTCAAGCAAATTTGATACTCCATACTTACTAGCATTCTCTCTGACTTTTCGATGTTCTTTACTGCTTTTGCTATAATTTGGGTAATTTTGACACCTTCTATGCCCATTTTATGTACTACGGTTATAAGATAAACCTTCGTTACTAATATGGTTATAATGGTGGAACATTCCACTAATCAGTCACGATTTTCCCATGTCTGTTAACTTGTTTCACGTGTCCTTGTTTTTGAAGATACAAAACATTCAATATCCTTTTTAATTAATTCAGGAATTTGTGGTACTTTACTAAAATTCTGTGGTATCAGTATTACGGGAGACTTCCCAGTATTAGCAAAGGGAGCTGTAGCCCACTCCTTTACGTATCCCGAAGGAAAGTAGAATTACTTTTTTTTTTCACCTCTAGGATCATACAACTAACGGGAGAATACCTAGCTTCCTCCTTCAAACTATTTGTCGAAGTTAATTTATTAAATCTCAATTGCCTATTATCAGATAATAGAATTTTAATACCCGAAAATAACTGTTTTGTGGTAAGAGTGGTTCTACAAATCAAGGCCGTAACTAACAATAATTGTATATTTTGTTATTTTTAAATGATTTTTGATAGGGGAACAGTACCCTTCCTTCATTTTGGAAAGACCACGCTACCAGAGAATTTATTGGCTATTTGTAAATAACTATTGCGTATACTCGAATCTATGATTATTTTGGAGAGATCGAGCAAATGTAACAACTCGATGTCCTCGCGTGATTATTTAACATTTATTTGCTAAAGTATCCAGAAAAGATTTCTTTTCGTACTATCAGACATACGATCCTTATAGTTAGAGTCTATTCGGAACTGAAGTAACTGAATTAATCGTATAATGTCCTCATTATGTATGAATGCTTCTAAAGGATTGTGCAAAACCCGCCTCTTGTCGCTTTAAGGCTAATGCGCACAAAGTCGATAATCTCTTGAAATTCTCCGCAAATTCTTAATCACTTGCCGACATTCATATATATATGATGAGAACTTTAATTTTGCAAATTAAGCACGTGTGTGGGGCATGTACCGTACCATATTTTTCACAAAGCCAAAGTATCATAAGATAATACCTACCTATCTTTGTTATGGTGAGGCATAAAAGCAAATGAAATGATTATAATCTAATAAAAACAGTTTGATTTTATTACATACCATTTGCCCTATTTTTATTGTTTTATGCTATCTTTCATTGTCTTTCTGTAGCTATCTAGATACATATGATTATGATATTATTGTATCTGTTTGACTTTGACAATGTAAATAATATGTTGCATTGTCCAAGCCTATAGAGATATTTTATAGCCTCTAGGTAACTATATCTAACAAGGCGAGGTCCAACGAGAAAATGTTAGTTATTTTTGGAGAAAAATTACAAATTTGTGTAAAACTAGAACTAGGACTTTAATGATATAATATTTGAAATCATCTACCCCAAAAACCCATATAACGATATGCCACATCGGTAATGAGCGTGGGATTAGGGGAGGCTTTGGTTCTTGTACACACACTAAATCACAATTTTATTTTTTATCCTTTTTAATAACGGGCTGATGAAAAAAAAAAATTGAGTCTTTTTTCCTCATACATACACTAAATCCCAGTTTTATGACGTCTCACTTGCTTGCTTTATCTATTTACCACCACCCAACCCTTCAACGGAATCTGATCAAAATATAATCTAGTACCAGATCGAATTATAATACATATAGACCAGATCCATGAAAACGATTAGTTAGCGTCTGCCAATTTAAAGGTCCAATTATTATTAGGGATTGCATTACCGGTTAACCGGTTAACCGGTAAACAGGACACAAAACACATGACGATAATTACCGGTTATTTTAATATTTTACCGGTTATTTCGGTAAATTCTGAACTTACGATATGTAACGTATTCAACGTTTCTATTTATTTTAGTGACTAGTATTCACTAAATATAGAGTGACTGTCCCAACACTGAGCACTTTTAACAATAAATAAATAATATTATAAAAAGTAAAACCCAAACACCAAGCCCTAAGAAATACAAGTAAGAGAGACATTGACAATATCTTGCGACAGGAAATTGAATATTTCACTGCCTCAAATATCCGTGGAAAACATTTAGAAGAATGTTATTACCAATTCTTATTAACTTATCGACCTACCTTGTAATTTTTGTTATTTGCAGAATAATTATTTATTTAAATTTATTTCATTTATATTTTTTCCTTTTGATAAAAAACCTTCTGTTGGTTCATTATAATAATAATAATAATAATGCATTTATTTTACTCAAAGTAAAAATGGTACAAATTGAACTGTAGAGCTCTTCTTCCATTTACCCAAATATAAATAACTTAAATCTAAGATAAGAAAGATAAAAGATTATAAAAAAATATTAATACATATAAATCTAAAATTTCAAGAAAAAAATAATTATTATTTTATTTGTTGATATTCAGTAATGAATTGTAATACTCTAACAAATGTTATATTTTATAATAATAATAACAATAATAACAACAGCAGCACTCAGACATGCGAGCAGACAAGGGGAACGGGCAGACCCCGCGAAGCGAAGCAAAAAGGTTAAAAGTAAATAAAATTATATCGGAAAAAGAAAAAGAAATATACGCGCATCCACAACGCAGCATCAAGTCTCCTGCTTCTGATCAGCCAAAATGTAATTTTTGACAACTTTAACAAAAAATTTTTTTGATTTATATTGTTTATATTCATTTGGAAGTTCATTCCAAAGATGAGATGCAAAATACGTAAATGATCTTTGAAAAATCGCAGTTTCATGCTGCGGCATCAAAAAATTTTGTATGTATCTTGTATTATGCAATTGATCTCGTGAAATTAACTTATTTCTTAAGTACTGAGGTTCGTCATTATGAATTATTCGCCAAATAAATGTGAGCATGTGTAAACGTCTGCGGTTTTTCATGTTTAATATGCTGTTTATTTAGATGTGGTGATATATGTTGTCTATAGGGGATACTGTAAATATAACGCATACATGAATTTTGAAGTTTTTGAATTTTCTTTTTTGCTGTCGCCGATAATAACTTTCCATATCCATCACCATAATCAACTAAAGATAATACGAGTGAATCACAAAATTTTGATTTACACTCTCTAGATATGTCTTTTGCAAAACTGTATAATTTTTTCAATCGACTGTAAGCAAATTTCAATTTGGAAAATATGTTTCTCAAAGCCTAATTATATTAATTATACCTATATAAAAATGTTTTTTGTTAAATTTAGATAATTTTGTACATGGAAAAAGACAATTGCCATTTTCGCCACCCTAATTAAAATCTAAAAATTACCGGTAAATACCGGTTAACCGGTTATTTACATTTTTATTTACCGATTTACCGGTTATTAAAACTTCCGGTAAATTGCAATCCCTAATTATTATAGAGATTTGACGAATTATAAACCTATAAAGTTTTTTCGATTGCAGCGACATTGCAAATTAATTGTTTATTTGTAATTGAAAACTAACGTTTTGAACGATCAGTTAGCGTCTGCAAAGTGGTTTTTGTGAAACTTTAAACAAAAACAATCCAGCGGAAGCTAATCTGCAGACATTTCCGCGTGCAGGAGGGCCAAAAAAAATTGACTTAACTTGCAAGAAAAATGGACATTTGAGAACAATGAATTCGCGTCTGCCATTTAACTGAATTATCATAAATTATGGAAATTACTAAAAAAACTTGAAATCTCGACGTTTCATGACATTCTAAGCCTATTTGAACAATAAAAATTTTTGAAAATTTTTTTGTCGTTACTATACTTCCACTGGATGTGGAAGTAATTACTTTATTTCATACTGTCCGGTAAATGACTATTTCCCGGACTCATTTGCGGCCGGTAAATCGAACATTACAGTATCTGATACCGTAATGTGTTACTTGCGAACATTACGGTATCTGATACTGTAATGTGTTACCTAGCAACACTATCATATTATTGTTTTTAGTAAGCAAGTTTTGACTTTTGACTTTTTCACCTAAAAGTATAAGAAATAAAATATTTAAACACACAGTTTTAGCAATTATTTATTAACACTATTTTCGAATGCTTTTCAAATTCTTTCAGAATTTCTCTCCTTAATGGTGAATATGTGGAATGAAAATCGTAGACGATCAAATGTTTATGTTTCATATAATATAATACCTTGAGACAATTCGATTTTTCGTCTTGTTTGACAGAAGGCTCTAAAAGAGCCTCTTGAATTTTCCGGAACAACGTTTTATCATCCGCTTCTAAAGTACAATTACGAAGTAAGTCAGTTAAGTACGTTAAATGATGATGACGATTAATATCACGAAATTCTACAAAAACTGAGTACACCTTTTTGCCATTTTGTTGAAAAACGAGAATATAATAATATCTATTAGGTTATTCAATATCTATAACAAAAACAACTGTCACAATTCAAAGAAACACACAAGAATGGAGTCATAGCCAACTATAAAAATGCGTCCCGAGAAGTATTTTATTGAAGAAAATCATTCACCGCTATATAGCGTTTTTTTACTGTAAAATATACTTTCTACCAACTTTAGTAAATGAAGAATGTTACATAACTATAGATTAGGCTTCTACTTACAAAATTTATAATATTTTGCTTAACTAAAGTTGGTAATTTTTATTTTATTTGAACTTATATTAATTCATATTGATACTATTGTGAAGTAAGCACTTTGGCCCCTACCACTACCTATGAAACATACTTTTCTACCAATTTTAGTAAATGAAGAATGTTAGATAACTACAAATTTGGCTTCTACTTGCAAAATTGTTAATATTTTGCTTAACTAAAATTAGTGATTTTTATTTTATTTTAATTAAATAAAGCTCTCTAGTTCTAAAGTTCTTTATTTTATTTGGAGCCAATATACAGATTATTTAATTTACACTAAATATGATGATTTTTTCTGGATAATTTTCCGGTTGCTTCAACACATTTATTTTAAATCTCCTCCGAAATCTCCATAATACAAAACAATGCAAAAATTATGGTTTTATTTAGTTGACAATGACAAGCTAGAGACAATCATAATTAGCTATGGAAAACAATGGCTATAACATCGTTATGGTGATGCGATTGTCAGATTACGAACTAATATTTCTCAAATTTCAATAATTATAACTTTTTATTCATTGTAAAAAGGATTTACTGGACAGTATGAAATAAAATATTATAGGATACACGTCCGGTAGGTTTCATTACAGTACTCGTTTATATTCCGGACTCGGCTCCTGCGTCGCCTCGTCCGTAAAACAACTCGTACTGTAATAAGGCACCTACCGGACTTATAACGTAAATTACTATTGCAGACGATTACGAGATGCACATGCGTTCGCGGTGATTTTTAGAAACTGTATTACTTTGTATATGCCATTGAACGATTAATTAGTGTCTGCAATTTAAATGTGGTATGTTATTATGTTAATATAACTAAACAAAAATTTGCAGGCGTTTTGAAAATATTTAAATATTTGGCAGACTCAAAAAAACGTTTTGAACGATTGGTTAGCGCCTGCCATTAGTTTTTTCATGAAATTTATAATAAAAAATAAGCTAAAAACGTACTCTTCGCCGGTTTACTCAACTTTTTATATAATTGTTATGCATTCTATAGGATACTCTTCGCAGTTTTTTGTAAATAATTTTAGTTTCAAACATTTTTAATTTTATAGTACGAACTTAGTTTGTGAAAGACTCAGTGTAAAATAAAGTAAAAATAAAATCATGCCATACCCCATGTGGGTTTCGAACCCTTGTATTCCGAGTCAAAAGCGTAAAAACCACCTAACACGTAGAAAAATGTAAAAAATGTAAATTTTTACAAAAACATAAAAATCAAAAAAAAATTCTCAAATTTAAATCATTAATAACATGTTTATTTACTGATTCATTTTGTTCAAAAACAATAGGATTCTTCAGACAGACAGACGAACATTTTGAAAGTTGTTCAGAATTCGTTCACTAACATAATGGTATGAAAATTTTTTCTCTAAGAGCGATATTTCCGGTTTTAGAATTGTGCCGAATATACTATTCGTTTTTGCGAAGAGTATAATAATGATTTGACAATTATTAGCAGACAATTTCAATATGTACAAGACTATATACAATAATAACATTGCAAACAAATTTAAATATTGTTGAAGCATTAGTCTGTCATTATTTTTTTCATTAAATTTATGATAAACAGTAGTGAAGCAGACGATTTACGCTTATATAAGTTTATACACAACAATAAAAACATTTAAAAAAATCAAATAGCGATGAATCTGAACATAATGAAGATAAAGATGATGAGGGTCATGAGGATAATGATAGCGATGCAAATTCTGAGGGTGATGAGGATAATAATCGTTATGCAAACCTTGTCGATGATGACGACGTTGACGATGACGGAGACGGAGACAAGGATGACGACGAGCCAGATGTTAGTCGTCAACGCGTGGAGGATGAAGATTATTTATAAATTAAAAAAACAGTTTACGCGTCAAAATAAGAACTTTTGTATTTCTACATTTGATATAATAAAGGATTCATTCCCCAAATTGAAAATAAATTCTTCAAATTGTCAAATCTTTGAATTGCCAGAAAAAGTAAACGGTGAAAGTCAAATAATTAAATTCAATAATTTCAATGCAAGTTAAACAGGAATTTTAACACTTTTCATATGCAATCGAAGAAACTTTCTTTATACGCTTATAACAATTGATCCTTAAATTGGTAGACGCTAACTAATCGTTCTCAGGGATCTGTCACTACCTCCCGGTCTAATGGGTGAACTAAATTTCAGTATCGTAAACTGTTCCTACAAAAATGTCGGCATCTTTTGAACTTTACTATTTCCTGAAATGTTTTACTTTGTAATTTTTTATTAGTACACCCTGTAAAGCAGCAAATTCATGTAATCACACTGTATTACATTCTAAATCTGTTCCTAATCGCACAGTTCAAGAACTCATATTTTTTAAAATAGTTTTGTTTATTTGGTATTTGTTTTACCAGATAAATTCACTGTTTGACTTTCACAGAACACATTATTGAAATAAAGATAATGAATGCCTGATAAATTATTTATGCATATTTAAATAGCCGATTAACATTCTTTATTAATTAATTATCACGGCTTTTTAAAGGCAGTATTCCTTATCTAGGTGCTGAGGTTTTACAAATTTAATGAAAGATAACGTATCTAAGTTAAACAAAGTTATCAGGATGCTTTCCTCGATAGATAAAATGAATGCAAGGCCGCATTGGGGAGCCTGGGACCGTGACGTAGGTACAAATAAATATTCAGTTTATCAAAAACAAGTAAGAAGCATTGGTGATGCTTGTTTGTGTTATATTGTTTTTAAGTCGCATTCATTAGGATGTTAAGAGGAATACGAAAAATAGATTCATCATCATCATAGATATCTAATGGTTTCTCATTTTTAATTGGATATTAGTCGGGGAGCCCTCCCTAGCTGTACGTGCACCCCCCGCCCGATCCTTGGGGACAATGTTTTTCATAAAGATTGAAGCCTAAGGAACAATTTAAGACATATTCTAAAAAAAAAAACTGGCTGTACTTTCAAAATGGCGGCCATATGTTAAAAAAAAACTGTTGCCAATGTGGTTTTTGTCATTTAACACAAAAACTAAACAAGATGGACAAAAACTTTCTTCACAAAAAACAACGTGCATAAAATTTTCTACAATTTTGTACCTATGCAATATTTTGATAGGAGTTACCATTTTCCAGATAAATGAGTCCAAAATTAAGAAAACATGGAAATTCATATATCGGTAAATCATTTAAAAGAAATAACTGTGACAATTATTGTAAGGCGTATAATATAACTTTATATTATTAACATAAAAATAAAATAAAATAAACTGAAAAAAATTAATAATAATAATAATATTAAAATTTGCAGACATTTATCTCGAAAACGGTAACAATGATATCTGGAAAACGGTAACTCCTATCCAAATATTGTATAGGAACAAAATTGTAGAAAATTTCATGCACTTTGTTTTTTGTGCAGAAAGTTTTTCTCCATCTTTTTTAGTTTTTGTGTTAAATGACAAAAACAATATTTGCATTTTTTTTTAAACGGACGCCATTTTGAAAGTACAGCCAGCTGATTTTTTTTTAGGACATGTCTTAAATTGTTCCTTAGGCTTTAATCTTTATGAAAAACATTGACCCCAAGGATCGGAGGACAGTTAAGGTGGGCTTCCGTAGTGTTACGTTTTATACTGAATCTTATATTTTATCTTAAGAGCTGAATCATTTATCTGGGAAATGGTAACTCCAATGCAAATATTGTATAGGAACAAAATTGTAGAAAATTTTATACACTTTATTTTTTGTACAGAAAGTTTTTCTCCATCTTTTTTAGTTTTTGTGTTAAATGACAAAAACGATATTTGCAAATTTTTTTTTTAACGGACGCCATTTTGAAAGTGCAGCCAATTTTTTTTTTAGGACATGTCTTAAATTGTTCCTTAGGCTTTAATCTTTATGAAAAACATTGTCCTAAAGGATCGGGGGGGTGCACGGGCACTTAGGGTGGGCTCCCGTAGTATATGGAAATATAATCTGTATGACAATTTCTGGAATTAATTTTCAGTTGTCAGTTTGAAATCTAAATATTTAGTTATAAAACTGTTGAAAATGAGAAAAACTATTTAATTCGATCGTAAAAGAAATATATGGAACATGTGCAAAAAATATGTTTGATGCACTCAGCTCAACTTCATGCTTTCGTGCAACAAATATAAACGTTTTGTACTTGTTACACAAGTAACTATTTTGTATTACCTATTCTAAAGTTACATTTCGTGCATTTTTGTAAATCTTTTTTTTTGTAATACATTTTTTTATCGAAAAAATGTATCCAGTCAAATACTTTCGTCATCTGATAAAAGTGCTTCAAAAAACGAACAATTGAAAAAAAAAGAAAAGATAGACTTTCCGGCAGTCTCTTAAGATGAGACAACGCCAATCACAAAGTTTCATCGGTAAAGATAAAGCTGAAGTGGGGCGAAGGGTAGGCAGTGTGGCTATTATAGGGCATCTGCACGTGACGTCACAACTAACCTCAAAAATATGTGTTTCTTAAGATTTAAGAGTATTATGCAGCTATTATTGAAATTTCTCCCTGGTTCCGGTATTTTCAACTAAAATTTAATTCAGTGTAATGCTTATGAAGTTCTAAATACTTTGTCCTAATAAGATAGGACTCTTTTTGTAGGTTGGAAATCTAACCTATAATTAGCAGTCTATTTTTATTAATCAACAATTTTGAATAATTATTTAGGTGAATTTTTAAATATTTGCTTGGAGTCAGTGCTAAAAATGCGTATACAAACATTAAAAATAGTTCAACAAATCTTGAAATATAATAATTTTGAATGAATTTTCCTAAAAATTTCAATTTTGCTAGTAGTACGAAAAACGTTTGGCTTGTATTGTGTATTTACAGGTCTCGAACATTGCAAACCTTATTCCTACGGGCTTCGGTTTGCACCGTGTTCTCGACCTGTAAAATACACTTACGAGCCTTGGTACATAAATAACTATTTTCTTCAAAAGTCAGAAAAACATGACATTTCTTAACTAGGTAATTTCACTAATTAATATATAAGTAGATAAAAGTACTTTTTCTGACGCTGTGAGCTCCAGAAAAAGTAATATTCATAGCAACGCGTATTTTATTTAATACGCCGGCCATGTGATATTACACAATGCGTGTTTGGTGATAAAATTCGAGATTTTTTATTTACGGGAATGTTACTTTCCCGGCCTAGGCCGGGAAAGTAACATTCCCGTACGGTTTTTTTATGTATATTTTAGACAGTAAATAAATACACGCGGACAAACCAACTCACATTAAAATTGCATTTCTTAGTAAGCAGTTAGATTGTAATGAAGAAATGTTATGCATTAATACAAATACCTTTTTTTATAATAATATTGATTGTGATTCCTGGGAATAGTATACTGTGTACTTCGGTGTGAAAGTACATTTCCGGACTTCGATGCTTGTTGCATCGTCGTCCGGGAATGTATTGCTTTCACACCTAAATACACAATATACTATTCCCGGACTGGTTTTTTGATAGTTGCTTAGCAATAAATTAAATTACTAGAATAGCGTATTTTGGGATCCGAAATTGCGCCGAGAAAGTAGATATTCTTGATCGATTTCAGAAAAACAACGTTTTTTAAAAAACCGCTGCCCAAGGAATCACTACTTCCACATCCGATTTTTTATCTAAGTCACTCACAACGAAAAAATTTTGTATGTGGAAATAATTGTTTATGGAACTTTAATAATATAATATTTGAAATCCTCTACCCCAAAAACCCATAAAACGATACCCCACATCGGTAGCGGGGTGGGGGTGGTAGTGGGGGCGCATGAAGTAAAAAACATGTTGAGGTTTCTGGTTCTTGTACACACCCTAAATGACAATTTTTTTTTCATCCCCTTTAATAATGGAGTGGGGGTGGTAATGGGGGTGGCTAATGCTAAAATTTTTTTTGATACCTCAGCTTCTCTTGTATATACTAAATACCAATTTTATGGACTCTTACCTGGTTGATTTACCTATTTACCCCAAATTTACCCCAATTTACCCCCCAACCCTTCAACGGAACAAGATGAAAATATAATCTAGTTCTAGATCTCGTTAAAGTACATGTGTGTACCAAATTTCAAGTTAATATCTCAAACGGTTCCAGAGTAAACGCGCGCACAAAAAAAGTTACAGACCGACAGACAGACAGACAGACAGACAGAAATTTTTTTTTCGCTTAAACTTAAAATCTCGACGTTTCGTGACATTCTAAACCCATTTGAACAATAAAAATTTTAAAAAATGTTTCTGTCGTTACTATACTTCCACTGGATGTGGAAGTAATTAAAATTGAATTTCCAAAAAGCGCTCACCTCCCAAATTGGACAAAACCTTGTTGTAACTCCCTGATAACATACAGATTGCATTTCCACATAAAAATTGTCCCCCCTACCAAACAATAGTTGAAATCGTATTTTTGACAATTTCTGGAATTGCAACCCGAGATACGAGCCCTGGCATAGTCTGGCATTGGCGCCTTCACCAGATTTTGAAATAAATTTTCAAAGGCTTCATAAGGTTTTAAGTAAAAATAATAATTTAAACTATCGGTTTGTTACCTTTTTTCACGCATTTTACTTGTAACAATTACCATGAACATATGTGTTCTACGCATAAAAAGTAATGAAAAAAGTACAGCCGTAGAGAAAGCCTTATTATTAATTGAAATTAAATCCACCTCCTAGAATTTTGAATTTTGGATATGATATTCATGTTTAGTGACCTCAAAAACGTATCATTAAAATGTTTTAATCCATTGTTAATCTTTTTTCTATGAATTTTGCATTTTAAGTATAAAGATAGCCCAGAAGTTCGACGACATTTCTCTTTGTAATGCTATCAAATCGTAATAATGTAAATATTTAATTTTTTTGTCAATTCCTGATAAAGAGAACTATAAAAATAAATCTGCCACGCGATTTTAAATCATAATACATAATATCAATGAAACTCAAACCGACAACAAGTTTACGATCGTCTTGTTGTGTTCAATGATAATATTAACACATTTTAAATAGAAAACAAAACATGCAAAAAATATTAAGTAAAACATAGTTAATTTCTTACTGATTAGTTATTACTGTAATAACACGTGCCTACCATTATTGTCAACATTTTTGTTTAGACATCATCAAAAATAATCCGTAAATCATATACCAGAATGAATATTTACATCCCATCAATGAAAATATTATTGTAATCCACCAAAACTTCTAAATTATGTAAATATGTGTAGCTATTATGGTAGATATCATATTATGCTCTCTGCATTTGACGTTCGAATGCGCACGAACATTACGATTGCTGGTTTATATATACAATGTTTACTCTCATCCCAACTTTTACCAAATCGATAAGCAGGTGTTGAAGCTCAGTCTGCTTTTACTTTCTAGTGTTAATATCGATACCTAGCTGTTAAAGTAGCTTGCGAATTTTCATTTGCTTCTAATTTAGCAATAGTCCAATCAATGAATGCCCAAAAGGCGATTGTAGAGAACAATTAGGAGGGGAGAATTTTCCTCTTCAGGGATGTGTTGGGGGTAGCTAGGAGGTAAAAATACTAAAAGTCCCCGCCCCTAGCCCCGCCGATTCAGGGGGGGAGGGGATGGAAAGGTTCCTTTTTTCGATTCTTCGCTTATAACTCGGAAACGATGCGTCGTATGGAAAAAGGTAATCTATGCAAAATTAAAAGTAATTAAATTTTCCACAAGAATGTTTATATTCATTTTCTTCCTATGTGTTATAGTTTACGAGATACTCGCCAGCGATAATCGATGATTAATAAAAAAAAATCAATTATGTACCTTGAATATTTCTGTCAAAGCGGTTTACCGTGGTCTGCTAATAAATCACAGTCACAAAACAATCTTTATTTTACAACACTCGATGTATTTACTAACGTAATATTTTGTCGAAATCTATACATTTCCTTAAATATACAGTGTGACTCCCCAACCCTTCTACGGAATAAGATGAAAATATAATCTAGTTCCAGATCCCGTTATAGTACATATGTGTACCAAATTTCAAGTCGATATCTTCAACGGTTTCAGAGTAATCGTGCGCACAAAAAAGTTACAGACAGAAATTTTTTTTTCCGCTCAAATTTAAAATCTCAACGTTTCATGACATTTTAAGCCTATTTGAACAATAAAAAAATTTTAAATTTTTTTTGTTGTTACTATACTTCCACTGGATGTGGAAGTAATATAGTCAGATAATTCTCGACAGATTTATCGTTGTGTTTATGTCAGTGACCAAATTACCGCTTCAAATTATTGTCGTATTGTCGTCGGCCAAATTTGATATTTTACTTGTGGGCCTTAAAGGGTCTACAGACGATCCAACCAACCAACCGACTTTCTCGGTACACTTTGAAGATTGCCATGCTAACTCTTAAAACTGCTGGAGCCAATATTGTCGGTACGCTTTGAAGACGCTGAAATTCCAGCAGACCAGCTCACTTTTACGAGTTGTCATGACAATTTTCGAAGTTACCGAGAAAGTTGGTTGGTTGTTTGGTTCGGTCTTTAACTAGCAGTTTAATCTGTACAATCCTACAAATCTAACCATAAATCGCTCAAATCGATTGACAAATCTTTTGGTGTATATTCAGCTATTATTTATTTTTATTGTGCATTTATTATTCTTACTTACTTACCTATACTTTACGTTTATAATAGAAAACCGTACATTTAATTATACTTCTCAACTAGACTATCTCTTCTAATTTACTAAGTCCTTTTTAAGTATTTACATTTTTTTGATATCTGCAGCCAACTTTCAACAAGCAACAATATGTAATAAATGTTTGCTTTATCTTCAGAGTTCTGACACATGAATTGGAATGTGGAGTAGGTACTTTTTATTAATGAATTTCAAATGAATGGAAAATTGAATCGAAGAAAGGAAATTGTAAGAACCAAATCTCGGTAATTCATCAAGTAGCACTTTTCACATTATTTCCTTATAGTATTTAAGACCTACTTTCTCTAATAAGAATAAACGCATCAGTACAGAAATTTAAGAGACAACTAGTATATTTCAATAGGGAATAGTTATTGGTGAATATTAGAAATGCTGGTGTATTGCAGTAGATATGTAGATATATTTATATGCGAACGCTCTCGATGAGAGGAACGATGCGGGAACGAGCGAAAAGTTCAATAAGCGTTTGCCATACACCTAACTCACAAACACCACATAATATGTGCTATTTACTTTTAATTCACAGTCATCCTGAAGGGGGACTGAATTGATGTGAGACTCTAATTTTTTTCCTCTGGATCTTTGAAATAGGAATCAAATCAAATAGCAAACACAATATTTCTTTGTTAATTATTGCTAGATTTTTTCTATTTGCGAGCGCAAAATTGGGATTATTTTTACTATTTTGAAATGATTTTAAATGTTCAGAGTATCTAATAAATGCTATTCCTGTTTGGCCAAGGTAACAGCTATTGCATTCTTCGGAAGAGAGCTTATAAACCACTGATTATTTTTTTTTTTGATTTGCTTTGTAAAAGATATTTGACATTTTTTGGCTAATTTCAAAAAATGTCGGATATAAAAAAAATATATAATATTGTATAATTTTGTTTGAAGTTTTGCCTTTTTTAAAAAATTGTTAATATCAAGGGGGCAAACAAAAAATTGGATGAATTAATACAACAGTTAATTTTTTTTTTTTTTTTTCAGGTGAAATGACCAGCGATGTGCTTCAGGTGGCGATCGAGGCGCGCAGCCGCTCACTTGGGGCGTTCTCCCCCTCGTTCAATATACACAGGCTTCTTCTCGACGGCTTAGAAAAATTCTTGCCCGACGACGCACACATCCGAGTAAGCGGAAAACTACACATCTCCCTGACTAGAGTTCACGATGGAAAGAACGTAGTGGTAAGTACAAACAAAAATCATAAACTATTTAATAATAAGCATATAGGTATCTTAGTGCTTGAGGCAGGGCCGTACCTAGGCATTTGGCCGCCCTATACATAATAAAATTGAACAGCGTTAAGGAGGGAGGGGGGGCACGGTCGTGGTTGTCCGGGGAAATTTAAAAAATGGAGTGTGTCATATAGGGTTATTTCTTAAAAGGGAATTTCTTTATAAAAGTCCTCAAAAAGAGAGAAATAGCATTATTTTATAAAAATCTATATTTTAAATGTAAAAATTAGCAAAAGAGAATTTATTAATTTAAATCAAAAACCTAGCTTATCACTTTAATGAAATATCTTTCATTTATTCTCATAAATCTCAGTCCGGAATATACTAAGGTAAAATTCGTAAATAAACTAAAGGACTTTTGAAATAAAAAATAACTAATTAACGATAACAAATTTATTGCAAATATAAAAGTAGTAGTAGAGCAATAGAAAAATCAGGGTGTGGACAAATAAAACTTATGCTTGGATTACGTTAACAAAAATCAAAAAGAATGAAAAATATACGGAGAGACAGACAGATTTATGATACACAACAGAGGTAAATAGATACGGTAACGCTCAAAGATAAAATCATAATTATTGACAGAAGGCTACAATACACAAAAACTACTTCAATACTGCAAAAAGATAAGTAACTATTTTGACAGTTTATATCATAAACAAATCTTTAAACGTAAATAAAGGTAATATCATAAGAAATGAAATACATAGTAGCATTTTAGGCTACCAGATGCACATAAAATGATTTACAACTATTACATAAGAAATGTTATTAATAGTCTTTAAAAGACGGAATTAGCACTCCCGATAACAACTAAATGCCGGTTGAACCAAATATGCGCCTTTGGTCACGGTGTAAAGGAAAGTTAATGGAATTTCGCCAAGAGTTAGTCGATAAACACAAGATAGGAATATAAAGTACTTACAGAACATCGGCAAACGGGACGAAGGCACTGCTATGAGTTACAAGCTCAAATTATAAGTTGGTACCAGCTGTAACCTCAAGAACTGCATACTTATACCAATATAAGTATATTGAACAGTAACTTTAAATGTAACTTCCTTATTGCTGCACTTAAAGCAGCTAGCACTATACTTATTAAATGCTGTTTTAATTCAGGACCTCTATACTAAACAAATTTTAATGTTAACTTCTCAACAATGCGGTACAATTCACTGAAGAAGTTAAATCTCAAAACTAACTAAACACTTAAATGACTCAAATTCCTGTCATAATTTTGAGACCTCCCGGCTTACAACCGATATGGAAAGGTGTCTATATTCGTACTTGCCTATAGGCGTCTGAAAATAAGGAGTACGCCACCTGGTGATCTATAGTCAAACTAATTATAGGCCTTTCTGTCATTGTCTCTTTAGTGTATGATGATATCAACAATAAGTAAATAATGATAAACTGAGATGCTAAGTTATTAAAAATATGATAGCGTTTAAAGGGGCTACACAAGATACAATTTGCTGGAGCCAACCTAGTCGGTATCCTTTGTAGATTGCAGGGACAACTCGTGAAAGTTGAATTGGCACGACAATGTTCACAGCATACCCTCTTTGATGTAGACATCTTTAAGTAGGCATTGAGAGGGAAAAAGCTGGTGCAAATAACCGTGGCCCGAGGGGCCCGAGTAGCAATAATAATGGCCTGAACAATCACACATTGTAAGTGAAATTTTTGAAATAAGTAAATATATGCAATTTCAGTATATTTATAAAAGTAATGTATACTATTGCATCATGCACTATTATGTTTTACCCCTGAATATTTCTATTTCATATTTTACAAAATACTGTTTCAGCTATTTTACTTAAAGAATTAATAAATATCTTTTCAATTACCTATATTCAATGTAGGTACCACTAATTTCATGATCTGACACTTGTTTGTAAACATAGAGCATACACATTTATTAAGTTTTGTGTTGAATATGGGTTGTACCACAAAATAATATGTCCTGCATTTAAAACATTCCCCTTCATACACACAATTAGAATTTTTACATTTTTAGTGCTTCCCAAATGTTCCATGCATTGCAATATGCTTAACCTAAATGTCACTCATGTTTCCTGAAAATAAAGTGATTTAAACTACAACTGTACATAAATTTAAATAAATATTAAAGTTTATTAATATTTAACTAGCCAGACACCGTTTATGTCGAAGAAACTGTACTTTTCAAGGGGAAAACCAGATAACCTAAAAAATATGAATTTTGCTGAATAATGCCATTAACATCTTGCAAATCACTTACAACAAAATCTTGCAAACCTTTTAGGTCATATATTATTAATGTTATTATTTTCAACGCCAAAAATAACAATAAACAGAAAAAAATCGATATAAGTATTCGCCAAATAAATAAACAAACGACCTATAATTAGTTCACGAGTTCTCCACTTTGGCGCTGGCATCTTAAATTCAGACGCCTATTTGGAGAAAATCCTTTTTCACCGACATATTTTCCGCGCATTTTTTATTGAGTCTCTAGAAGGCTAACTCGTTACTTACCGCGATAGTCTAGAATGTTTACAAGATCGCCTTAAAAACAATACAAGGTTCCGACAGGACCGGAGTTAAATCTTTTTTAATAAAAATAACAAAATAGGCAATTTTGGTAATAATGATATAGAATAATGTAATTTAACGGATTTTAATGGAAATCTACGAATATTTAAAAAGTTGGCCATTGCAGTAAGAGCCATTTTAACAGCCAATCCGAGCTTGAAATTAACTAAGTAACATTGCATTTCGATTTCGCTGCCATAAAAAAACGTCAATAACTTTGATTAGGCCGCCCCTAAGATATCGGCCGCCCTATGCGGCTGCACGCTCACACAGGCCTTTAGCACGGCCCTGGCTTGAGGAGTGCTCCGGAATTTTCAACGACGAGATGAAGAGTAGGATTGCGAGTCGCATTAGGCAAGCTCTTAAGACCGAGCTAAACGCCAAGAACAAAATAACAGCAATAAACACTATTTGCTCTTCCCGTAGCCCGTAGTTACCTACAGTTTTGGAATTGTCGACTGACTTCGAAGTGACATCGCGAAAAATGGACAGAAAGACGAGGAAAATCCTAACAATGGGAGGAATTCATCACCCAAAAGCAAATGTACACGTTAAGAGGAAGGACGTCGGCCGTGGATTAATAGAGCTAGAATCTGCTGATGATTCAACTAACTTAGCACTGAGCGCGTATATTCAACAGGGGAAGAATATGTTAATTTTCAACTATCTTTTACTTTTACATGAGCACGAACAATCATTTATTATCTAGTGTCGATGTGTTATAGAATAGAAAATTATTTAAAACCTTAAATCAATTGTCACTTCCTGACCCCAAGGTCGTAGTTTTATGCACGATGGTTTAATAATAGTACCAGAGTAAAGAGCTTAACAGATAGAGTAGTTGCACTTCCCCTACAATTTTGTTCTGGACCCCCCACTATACTAATGAACGCGTGGTACCCTGCGCACAAAACCAGTCCCCATTCCACTATATTTCAAAACAGCGTGTTTAGTTTGAACTTCCGTCGATCTGTCGCTACTTGTACTTGAATCACACGGCGGGTTATATGCGAAGCCGTGACGTATGTTATCTTTTCTAAGTCATTTCACTATACCCGAGTAGTGGTAATCGACTCGAATACTTTAACACTTCGTTTCGATTTTCCAATTTTAAGCCTGCAGAGTTGTGAACGTTATAGTCATTATGTACTCGACCCTACCAGCGTACTATGACGCTAACTCATTTCACGATAATTCTAAACCGAATCAGCATCGATGTAGGTGTCAGGCTAATTCAACATATGGCAACCGGCTCACTGACTTATTTAATAGTTTGTTGTCCTGCTCTGTCTTTTGTTTTGTGTGAAAGTATGGGGACACATGTGTATCTATAATATTTATTAAAGAAATTAATTCCAAATTATAATAACAAATAAAACGAACAAAAATAATAATAAAATATTTTAAATTCTTGTATTACAAAAACAAAACATAAATAATAAACTACATAGAATAGAAATATAATAAATTACCAAAAAAATAAACAAATCAGGTGTTTAGGAAAATAATTTTATCTAAATTAGCAAAGTCCGTTTCTTGGATAAGTACTCGATTTTTGATTGTTTTCGCATACAGAGTAATAGATTTTTAAAAATGTCCGATTCTCCCCAACACTAGTTTGTGAAGAGCCAAATGTCTGTACAGTGACGTAACCTCGATTTGGTTGAATCCTTCATTTATAATTATGCAAAATAACAATTAATCGAGAAAATGATAATTATAATATATACGTTTGGACCTGTCCATTGTCCAAAATCATTAAGCACATAGGTATGTCTTTTGTATCATTAACTCGGTAAAGGACAAAAACAACAGTAATTATATTGAAACTGAAGATACCTATATTACTTCTTTGCATCTGTAGCCGTATTAAAAATATTCAATGATTTGATATATATGCAAGCGCGGATTTATGGGGGGCCTAACAAACAAACAGAAGATCGGCCCATCACTGGGCCAGAAGTTTCATTTCTGGCCCAGTGATGGCCCAACGAAGGGCCAACTTTCGGTGTCTTTAGGGGGGTAACGAGGTAAAGCATCAAATTTCTTTTTAAAATTTCATATTTATTATTTAATTTTATATTTTTGAATATATTTAGTTGTGTTTATAATTTTTTTTCTATGCTAGAAAATTTTTTGTGATTTACCCCCGCTTATCAATTTTAATTTTCGAGGAAAATTATTTTTGTTATTTTCAGTACGCGGCTGTGTTACCCCCCCCAAGCTCAAGGTCCAGATCCGCCCTTGATGATATGTAAATAAAACATAATAAGTAATATGATGCCATCATCTATAACATTATTGTGTGCCTCAATCATAAATTGTTTGTTATTGAAGTATTCGTTTCGTTAAAATTTAATAACAATTAGTCCAGTTATTATGTTTCATTAAGTATATTTTCCATTATGTATGTTTTTGCTAATAGATTATCACCTAAAAATTTTATTATTCATTTGCATATCCAAGTTTTAATGACAGTAATTTTCGGAATACCCTCGTATCTTTTTATTGAATAACCCTCGTATACAATTATTCCCCTATATGCGCGTGGTACCCTATGATATGTGCGCAGAAGAGGAAAAAAAATAAAACTTGGACCCACGAGGTTATATATTCTTGCTGTACAGTGGGACTACTCTATCTGTTAAGCTCTTTACTCTGATAGTACATATGCATAGACCGTGACAAAATGAAGAATAGATCGAGTAATAAAAAAAAAACAAACAAAGGAGCGGATATTTGCCCACTTATTATTTCACAGCATTTTCGTGTTGCGTAGCCAACATTTAGTTTGATGCATTTCTATGAGTGAAAATCGACAAACATTTTGTTTTTCTGCAATACACGAAACATGCAATTTTGTATACCTATCTAGCTTGTCGGTTGTTTTTGTTTATTATATTTATGAACGCTGTTCATATAATAATAAATTCAGCCTTTGTACAGGGTGGACTAAATTAGATGGGATTTGAGGTTTTCTCTAAAACTACAATTAAAACCAATATACGTCTCCTGGGCTCGATTTTCGAGAAACAAACAATGGCGAAAACCGCGATCGTCTATCTTTTTCGACTACCGCGCTACAAGGCTTTTTTGGAAAATTGGCATTTTTGGATGATCTCTATATCTCAATAATTAACAAATGTCGAATCGAAAATCCAGTAACACATTCTTAAGGCACTATTTTGAGTAGAATCCGTTGCTGATAAGATAAGAAGAAAATTATGCATGCCTCTTGTATATACAGCGTGTCCCAGGATAGATGTAACAAGAGGTGTAATGGACCAAAAATTTTGGAATTTTGGAATGGTATTTGGGGATTGAGTCCTGCTTGTTGTAAAACTAAAGTATACCAAAAATGACTTGATTTGGTGTTCTACAGGGTGTTTTATAGGCAAAGTTGTAAAAATCACCACTAATAAAGTACCTTTATTTTTCAAAATATGAAAAAATTCCACTAAGAAAAGTTATTTAGAATGCAATTTTATGCCTCTATACCAAATTTCAGGAATATAAAATTATTTTTTTGAAACTTCCCATTTTTTCAATAAATTAGTATTTTATTTTGAATCATTCAATTAAAACTGCATAGAAATTATTTTTTGTGAATTAATATTTAAAGTTATGTAGAAGCTAAAAGTAGGCTATGAGAAAAACTGTGGAAGTGGATACTCATTTATCATTTATTATTGACATATCTGTCAAACGTAGTCAATATTATCCTTAATTTCTGTTTCAAATTAACGAACCAAGCATAAAAAATTAAGTGAAAATGGAACTCACAGTGCGTGAAAAAATTTATATTGTGCAATGCTACGGAATTGGCGGTGAAAACTCGCTAAGAGAAGTGGTAAGCCAATTTAATTTGAAATTTCCAAACACTGCTTTGTCACGTACTCAGGCTATGAGAATAATTAAAAAGTTTCTGGCTACTGGTAGTGTTCTTAACATGAAATGAAAAATAAAAGCATATGATGAAGACAATGTTGGGGCTATTATAGCTCATGCCTCTGTTATAGAAAATCCTAGGATGCCACTAAGAGAGAGAGATCAGCTCTTATTAATATCACCAAGTCTGAAACTCCAAAGAATTTACAAGGCAAAGAAAATTAGGCATATAAAGCAAATTATAAACATACGCTTGAAGAGGGAGATGACGGCCGTAGGTTGGATTTTTGTTTGACCATTGGAGAAAAAATCATGGAAGAGAGATTTTTTCATCATTTCATAATTTTCTCAGATGAATCCACATTCACAACTAATGGTGTTGTTTCAACTCAGAATTGTCGGTTTTGGGCTTCTGAAAATCCAAATTTTAGAATTCATTGTAGAAGACAATATTATAAAAAAGTGAATGTGTGGTGTGCCGTTTCTTATCACGTTGGAGTTATTGGACCTTATTTCATTGAGGGAAGGTTAAACCAGCACACTTATTTACAGCTTCTTGAAAGATTTTCTGAAGAACATTTAAATATTTTAAGAGATATGCCTTTAGTTCATTTTCAACATGATGGTTGCCCTGGCCACTCCACAGAAATGATTAATCGGTGGTTAAATTTAAATTTTGGAGAAAATTGGATTGCCAGGAATGGACCGATCAAGTGGCCGGCGAGATCCCCAGACCTATCAATATTGGGTTTATTTCTATGGGGTCGCCTCAAGCAGTTGGTTTACGCTGAACCACTTCCTAACGATGTAGCAGTATTGAAGCAGGGAATTACAAATGCCGTAAACTCCATACCGTTAGATCATTTTCGAAACAGTTTTAAGGACTTCAGGCGAAGGATTGAAATGTGTGTGGATGTGGGTGGTAGCTACGTCGAATAATAAAAAAATCGTAAACATTGTTTTGTATTTGTCAATAATTAATTTGTTTGTGAATCTGTTATGTTTTTGACATTTATTACTTGTTATAATTTTTAAACCTCATTAATCTTCTGTTAGTAATTGTTTCTTGTTTTACAATTAGTTCGATTAACATTATACCTTCTTACATCTCGTATATTCAATTTTTTATTTACCAATAGAGATGAGATGATTAACATTTGCTCCTACACAACTTTAAATATGAATTCAACTCTTAATTCGCAAAAAATGGGAAGTTTCAAAAAAATAATTTTATATTCCTGAAATTTGGTATAAAGGTATAAAATTGAATTCTAAATAACTTTTCTTAGTGGAATTTTTTCATATTTTGAAAAATAAAGGTACTTTATTAGTGGTGATTTTTACAACTTTGCTTATAAAACACCCTGTAGAACACCAAATCAAGTCATTTTTGGCATACTTTAGTTTTACAACAAGCAGGACTCAATCCCCAAATACCATTCCAAAAATCCAAAATTGTTGGTCCATTACACCTCTTGTTACATCTATCCTGGGACACACTGTATATGGAGAACGTTCTAATAATGTACGAGAATTTGAAAACAAAACATTAGCTGCGTTTCGGATAATAACTCCTGTTATGATTGGAAATATAACAAATGCTGTAAGGAGAAGGTGTCAAAAATGCATGGATGTCAGTGGAAGACAATTCGAGCATTGATTGTAGTTTAGTTTTTCCTATTTTTGGCAAAATTATTCTATATTATAGGAAGTTTTGTTGTTAATAGTTTTCCATGGCCTCCTCACAAATATATTAAATTTTTCGAAAATTAACCACTTTTTCTAGAGATAAATATGACATATATGATACCGTGCGTGTAATTTCCCATTAGGCATGTACATTCACGTAGCGCGAGATATCTGACAACACCGGTAGCCGTAAATTCGTCCGTCGGTGGAGTATCCCAGCTCTGTTATTTCATTTCAGCCAGCTGGCACACGCGATATTGTAATTCTTACTCCCCATGCCTAGCCCGCGACTACACACACGGTATATCGTTGGATAGCTAATTTAAGTTGTGATCGAATAATGAAAAAGTTTACAGGGTGTTCCATTAAAAAAAACACAAGTTATGTCTATATCTCGAAAACTGAGACATGCATAATTTTCTTCTTGTCAGCAACGGATTCTACTCAAAAAAGTGCCTTAAGAATGTGTTACTCGATTTTCGATTTGACACTTGGTAATTGAGATATATAGAGGCCATCCAAAAATGCCAATTTTCCAAAAACGCTCTGTAGCTCAGTAGTCGAAAAAGACAGACGATCGCAGTTTGTGCCATTGTTTGTTTCTCGAAAATCGAGCTCAGGACACATATTGGTTTTTGCCTATCTGCCATAGTTTTAGAGAAAACTCCAAATCCCCTCTAATTTGGTCCACCCTGTACAGAGTTTGTATATAGAGTTTGTATATAAACACACCACAGATAGTAGACAACCCCCAAATCCATAGCCGAGGTTATGGTTCAAATGATTTGATATTTACTCGACGATTATTGTAAACTGTATTTTTTCACTAATTTCGTACTAATATAATATATTAAGTATGGCCCGTTGGGAGATTCAGTTGACGTAACTAAAAGTTTGGAAACTTAAATGATGAATTGATGAGTTATTGCCTTCTAATTATTATAATTATTATCAGCATTAGCGTCCAAACAACATTTCGAAATTGGATTTCAATTCACGCATGTAGTTTATCAATTGACGAACCTATTATATGGTTTTCATGTACTAATTATTTAAAAGTTACTATGATTATGATTACAAAATATCTCGCAAAAGTGTGGTCAGTGATTTTAAGCAATTATTTGTTTGGTAACCGAAGTAGACTGCAATTTTACCTGCATAAATAATTATGCATATTTAATCAATTATATGTTATTATGTTGGAATTGGACTACGATCTTTGCACGACCTCCCGATACGGTGTAATCTTTTTATTGAAAAAATTAAAAGTATAATCGTAAATTAGCCAATTGTCTGTAATTATTAAATTTTATTTATAATTATAATAGGTAAAATGATGGAACTAAAAGTGTTCGCTGATCATTGACTGTATATCAAATAAAAGATAATATTTTTCCATTCATGATAAAAAATGAATACCTACAAACCTTATCAAATGAGAGACATTTTTTTGTAAAATCATATTTGTATTTCTGAGTGTGAAGTGTTTTGGCATTGTACTAAGGGTATATTTGTCAAGGAACTAACACCAATAATCGCACAGCAGGCAAAAGCTTTTTGTGTGGCGAGCATGCTTAGTTATACTGTAGGTTCGATCCCCAGCTCGGACACTGGCAATGCCGGTAGGTAATGGCTGTCGTTTGCGTTTTTTCATTGTTAATGTTTACTCTAGTTCAGATTTCCATCCGTTCTATGGGACATTATTATACTCATAGCAAAAACGATGAGTATATATTTATCGTATTTTGTTCATAAAATCGTAAATATCGTTCGTAGAGAAAAACTTTCCATAATTTTGTTAATCATCGAATGTTGATTTGCTTTCAAAATTTCCATCCGTCTGCCCGTCGGTCACGATAACTATAAAAGTTGTTAAATATTTTATTAAAATATGGTCCTGAAAACGATTGCAGTCTTCGACAAGATTCTACAAAAACAAATAATATACTGCAACTGCGTAGTGCATAGTATACTGCCGAGTGTTTCACCAATCTAGCTGGCATCGTCGGGAGATGTCTAAAATTAAAAAAATATGGCTATTATATCTAAGAAGTGTCTTATTTTCAAGAAGAAGAAGAGTATCCTATATCAAATCAAATCAAATATGCTTTATTGTCTAAAAAATACAAACGATTTTTATTGACAAAGCCAGACCTTAATCTATACAGTAGTGGCATTTTAAAATTGAGTCGATGCCAATGTAAGGCAGAAGAGAAGAGACATGGACACATAATATGGTGAAAAGAAACCGATTTAACCTACGCTGTTGTTACTTTTCTCTTTAACTACTTTTAGTCGTCGGCAGAATTCTGACATGCTGAAGTGCCTGGCATCAATGTTAATATATCGCTTTCTTTCACGTACATTATTTTGCTATTTATATTTCACTCTATCTTATTATAGGTACAGGATCGACCTAAGATTTCTAGGGTATATAAAAATTAGTAATTAAAGGCCATGCAATGCAATGAAAGTTGGCATATGGCTCTAACTTTCAATGCCAAATATTTTATCCAAATAGAATTTTTCCGTAAAATTAACAGAAAGACCAGTTTACCTACAATGATTTATTTTCTTTTATTTTCTTCTTAGATTAACTCCGCGAGTTAGATACCATTTTAACTGAAATTTGGTAAAAATCCATTTTACGTCATGCAGACCGAGACTGCAGAAAATGAAAGCCGCACTAATTTTTTTTTGGTATTTTACACCTATCGCAAACACAATCCGGGGACACACTGTATATAAATCACACCCATTTTTCGAATTTTCATGTATTTTTAATGTGCAAAAAATATACATTATTTATTTTGAAAAACTGCCTGTAACTCGGAAAATTAGCAAAAAATGTTTAGAATGCATACATCTGAATTTCAAATTTTTAAATTACATATTTTTAAAGCGCTACAATGTCAAAGATTGGGGTAGTTTCCAGAAAAACTCTGTGAAAACGCACCCCTCCCCCATTTTTAGGAATTTTCGAGTGGTCATATCTCGAAAAATATGCGTTTTTAGAAAAAAATTCACAAGAGTACATCTTATTTTGGGCCAAAAAAGGGTAAATACCTACATTGTTTTTTTTTTCATTTTTGACCTAATTCTACAAGTTACGGAACCCGTGCACCCTTCCAATTATTTCCTACTGCAATATATTTTTTTTAAATTTTTTTATAAACGTCATTACAAACACATTGCACAAGGTTTCATCAAAATCCATTCATTAGCACTCAAATTAGAGATTTTGGTCATTTTAGCACTCCGTTGACTGGACTATTGCCAATGAAAATTAGCAAGGAGCGAAAAATGGTAAATTATTTAATTAAAGTAATTAACGAAACATAAATTCTCTTATAAAACCGCTGTCCAAGGAATCACTACTTCCACATCCAGATTTTCTATCCAAGTCACTCACAACGAAAAAATTTTGTATGTGGAAATAATTATTTATGGAACTTTAATAATATAATATTTGAAATCCTCTACCCCAAAAACCCATAAAACGATACCCCACATCGGTAGTGGGGCGGGGGTGGCGATAGGGGGTGGTAGTGGGGGGTGGATGAAGTAAAAAAATATTTTGAGGTTTCTGGTTCTTGTACACACACATTTTTTTTTCATCCCCTTTAATAATGGGCTGGGGGTGCTAATGGTGGTGGCTAATGTCAAAAAATTTTTTTGAGACCTTAGCTTCTCTTACATATACTAAATACCAATTTTATGGACTCTTACCTGCTTGATTTACCTATTTACCCCAAATTTACCCCAATTTACCCCCCAACCTTTCGACGGAACAAGATGAAAATATAATCTAGTTCTAGATCTCGTTAAAGTACATATGTGTACTAAATTTTAAGTCAATATCTCAAACGGCTCCTGAGTAAACGTGCGCACAAAAAAAAGTTACAGACCGACAGACAGAATTTTTTTTTTCGCTCAAACTTAAAATCTCGACGTTTCATGACATTCTAAGCCTATTTGAACAATAAAAATTTTTTTGTCGTTACTATACTTCCACTAGATGTGGAAGTAAAATGAAACAGAATAACAGAAACAAAACGTATATTACTAAATATTCAGTCTTCTCTTGACTTTTGCGACACACTTCATCGCAAGTTACAGGAATCTCTTGGTGATTATTTAGTAGGGCCACGCCATTAAGGCGACTTGTGATTGTTATATTTCTGAGGTAAGTTTTCAGTCTTCTTAAACTCGAAGTAATAATTAATAGTCAGAGAGTTTGTAGCTCTGGGGGGGCATTTGCCTGGATATGCCACTGGAGTACGACGAGTGTAGTGAATTGGGTTAGCGTTTATCTCATGTCTAAATTTTTTATCCATGAGGCATGCAGTCTCAAAAATGAACATACATGCAAGTGTCATAATTCCATGTTTCAAAAATAGTGGTTTACACTGGTCCCTTACATTAGCCTTACTCATATGTATTATAGCCCTTCTTTGCAGAACAAAGATTTTATTAAATAAATACTGTGAACAACAACCCCAGAAACAAATGCCATAATGCAAATGCCAATCTATAAGTGCAAAGTATTCATATTCATTTCACACCACTCTAATTGCATAACAATTCGCAGCTAATTTTTTACTTAATAGTGAGATATTGTTTTCGAATTTTAATTTGTTATCAACATGCAAGCCCAAAAATCTACTTTCAGTTTGATTTTTAATAATTTGGTCTCATTTAGGTTGCACTTAAATGTAATAATGTTAGTTTTAGGCACATTAAAGGATAACAAATTAGCGTCACACCACTCTTTAATAAACTCTAAATCAGTGCTTACAATCTCATGAAGTTCATCAACGAAATTTGTCATGCCAGAATATCGTGGTGTCGTTAGCGAAAAAAGTGAAATTTCCTTTAATTTTAACAGATACCAAATCATTGAAATATATTAGAAATGGTAATGGCCCAAGGACGAAACCTTGTGGCACACCAGAATTCACTTCCATTTGTTTTGACACATTAGAATGTCCAACAATTCAATATATCTATATGAAGAGTATAATGTTTTTATAATTTTACAAATGTATTATATATATCCTTACAATACACCAGCTTTATAGGCCCTTGTTTAACGTGTTCTAATTGTTTCAGGTATCCCAGTTTGATACTAGAGAGGAGCTGATACAGGCCCTTCTCGCATCTGCGTTCATACCATTTTTCTCTGGTTTAATTCCGCCGAAATATAAAGGGGTCAGATACATGGATGGTGGTTACAGCGATAATCTACCCACTTTAGATGAAAATACAATCACAGTGAGTCCTTTCTGTGGGGAGAGTGATATATGTCCGAGAGATGATAGTTCACAACTGTTTCACGTAAGTTAATGATAGAAAGTAGATTTATTACAAGTATATAGGTATTTATTATTAGGCTGATATGTTCATAAGTCTCAAATAGCGGAAATTTCATACTATTTAAAAAAGTGTTCTTACATTATTCTATAAAAATCTTTTTTTTTTCGAGATACTTGCAAAAAATGGATTTAATTGATACAAATATGTTACTGTAAAAGTGTCAGTCATCTCCATTATGGCAAATTTCTTTGCGAAACAGGTCTCGAATTTATTGATACTTAGAGCTTTGGTGTTTATGAAATGTATTTTCATGTCATTCAAATGTATGAAGTTCATGTTTTGAGTTACTCTCAGCTATAGCCTACAGATTTGTGTTGTTTTTAGTTTGCCAGAGTGAATGTCCCTAACAATAACATGTTTTGTATTTTTTTCCTAATAAATAAATTGTTTATGACAATAAGTGAAACCTGCGTTAAGATTTCAAGTTCAACGTGTTCACTGTTCATGTGTAACTTTTGTAAACGTTTTTTTAAATTAATAATAAAGTTGTTTACTAACTACATCATAACATGCTAAAATTGTATAAAATATATTGTGCAAATACATATTTTTATTTTTATTAAAAAACTTGCATTCATATACAGGGTGAGCCAGGGGGGGGGGGGGGGTGCCAAACTCCGGGAGTGTCTTCTACACATAAATGTAAGATTAAAAAAGTTGTAATCTGATTTTTATTTGTTTTCGAATTACAATGTCTTAAAAGTTTAATTTACAAGAAGTCATTTGCAAGGAAGGCATTTTGCTTTCCTAAACCAAGCAGCGAATTGACGTCATTTTGACGTCATTTTTTGGTAATATTGGTCACCGATGTCAGGTAACGAAAAAATGACGTCTCAGTAACGTCATATTGTGACGAAATTATGACGTCGCGCTGTGACGTATTGGTGACGTAATTTTTTCTTTTTTACGTGATTTTTTTGGTCACAATTAACGTCATTAATCACGTCAGTTAACTGTCTGGGAAGTTCACCTCGATGTTTAAGTTTAATGAAGCAATGTAAAACATTATTTTAACTCTTAAACAGTAACCATTTATTTGCCATTGATTATTTACGGTTTTTCTTCTCGATTACAAATCTATGCACATCTGGAATATGCAAATATGGTGTTTGTTGTTTGTTTGATAGTTTTGTAACTAGAAAACTCCTGCTGCGATTGAAGAATGTTGTCTACGCCTTAGAATTTCGAGTAAATTAGCTTGACATGAATATTTATGTTTTAATGTATGTATATTAAACTTTTAAGACGATGTAATTCGAAAACAAATGAAAATCGGATTATTGTAGAATACACGCCCAGAGTTCGGCATTTTCCTCCCAACTCACCCCGTATGTGTAATTTAATTTTTTTCTTTTTTTTAAATGTCCATTGGTAAATTTTTCTACCGGATCTCAGGAAATTTATAATTATACTATTGTCCTGATACCAAATTTAATACACTATTATTGAGTATTGTGCATGAACAGTAGTTATATTCATAAAACCACGACCCTAAAACTTTGTTCTCTTTCAGATCAACATAGCAAACACCAGTATAGAGGTCTCAAAGCACAACATATACAGAATGATGAGGATCCTATTCCCACCGAAACCGGAAGTATTGTCCAATATGTGCAAGCAAGGTTTCGACGATGCTCTAAGGTTCTTGCACAGAAACAACCTCATAAATTGCACACGATGTCTTGCCGTACAGTCAACGTTTGTAGTCTCCGAAACAATCGATGAACACCTAGAATACGACCCACAATGTAAAGAATGCAAACTGCACAGGCAGGTGAGTGACCATAATTTAGGGATGTAAACAACGCACTTAAGAAATAGTTTTTGCCTTGTACTTCGTGAACATTTGTACAGTCGTGGTAATAATCAGGTTTCCAACCTGAGCAACTTTCAACGTTTTTTTTGTTGACGATTTTCTGTAGTTGAGATATTCTCTTATCTCTTCATGTCAGGCATCAATCAATCAAAATACACTTTATTGATCAGAAGAAAACAATTTCTCGTTGATAATGTAAATAAGAGAACAACAAGTATACAGACCAGTCAAAGATATAGACAACAAAAAAATATAGTAACTTTAGCTAATGTAGGTATTGGTGAGATGGGACGAAAGTTAAATGGATCTTCTAAATTCCCACCCTTGTAAAGCGGGATCACTATGGCCGTTTTTAAAACAGATGAAAATATTCCTTCTTCTTTTGAAATATTTTTCTGTAGTTATGCAATTTTTTTTAAGATTCTCGTGTGGTGGTTGAAATTAAGTTTGTGGTCTAAATGTATAGCCAAGTAATTGGCAGTAGATTTATTTTTATTATTTGTCTATTTGATATTTGTCCTCTTTTGCTTCTGTTTGAATTATTCTTTGGTGTTTTTCAATTTACAGAGACATTAGAGAAACAATTTTTTTTTACCGTTATTCTAATTTTACCCTATGCGACAGTCACTCTACCTGTGCAAACTTTATTTTGTTGTTTTGCAAACAAAATTCTTTGTGAAAAATATCATGTGGATTTGAAGTTATGATATGATACTGATCTGTCTTTGAGAGAGACTGTGCTATAAATACTAATAGTTCAGTCAATGAAAGAGTTGTAGAGAACATTGAGGAGGAGAGAATTTTTCTCTTCAGGAATGTGTTGGGGGTAGTTAGGAGGTAAACATACTAAATGTCCCCGCCCCTAGCTCCGCTGCTTCAAGGAGAGAGGGGGGTAGAAAAGTTCCTTTTTTCGATTCTTCGCTTATAACTTGGAAACGATGCGTCGTACGGAAAAAGGTAATCTATGCAAAATTAAACGTAATTAAATTTCCCACAAGAATGTTTATATTCATTTTCTTCCTATGTGATATAGTTTACGAGATATTCGCCAGCGAAACTTTTACAACCCCCCCCCCCTCTCCCACTGAAGCGGCGGGGCTAGGAGCGGGGACTTTTAGTATTTTTACCTCCTAACTACCCCCAACACATCCCTGAAGAGGAAAATTCTCCCCTCCCAAATTGTTCTCTACAATCCCCTTTTGGGCATTCATTGATTGGACTATAATACATTTAGCATTTTCAGTTTACAAGGATTGATTAAAATCTTGTTTTTTTTTAATTTAGTTGAAATTAATACTACAAAAAAAATTAGATAAACGTACTTTGATATCAATTTAAAAAAATGTTAAACTTTGATGGAAAAAATTAATAGACATACGATAATTAATGTTACATTTTACATTACTTATATAATTACCGTACTGGTTTATTTCTATAAAATTTCCTACTCTGGAATGATTCGTTATATCATATATGTTGGCATGTTGTGGATGATTAATTTATCTAATATTTATGTGATTAGCGATGATTCCATTAGACGCAAAAAACAAAATTCCTTTGTGGAGGATTGTTTATATTAAAGAAATAGATAAATATTCCAATTATTACCATGAATAATAACAGCTGTCCAGACTTAATTAAGGACGAACTTTCTTTAATTTGATAGCTTATATCAATTTTTTTTCCAGAAAAAAATCTATACACTTAATTTAGTTATCAAAATGTTGTTTTTAATTTACTGACATTACTGGAAGAAAATGAACCGTTATGCAGTAGTATGCTTTTCAATTGTCTTATGATTATAGTTAAGTACATGATTGCAGAATTTGCCAGTACCACTGTCTTATACTTACAACTATACTAACATTTTGGGAAATCTCATCTTTTTGTTGAAGTTCATCTGCCGCTCGAATGAACCTCAAACCAAACCATTCTGTACGGTTCATCTCTGTAGATTCGTCATAAATCCCCAAAAACAAAAGTCTAGAGGATTCAGTTCTGGGTATCTTGCGGCCATTACATCTGATGTGCACGAATGCGATTAGAAAACATTTTTTTAAATAATTTCTAATTAATTTGATTAGGGGGTTCTCTATCCAACTGAATCCACGTATTTATATATATCGTATTTTACGCCTTCCATCGGCCACTGCAAATAATCATTTTTTCGTCATCACGTTTCCAAAGGCCTTATTACATTTTTCAGGAAACAGACATATTTTCTTTACAGTTATTGGGGTGCATAATTTCTTTTATGTAAATGTAATTTAAAAATAAGTAAAAAATGGTCCAACATAACTGACTAACTTTCCACCCTTTCCCCCCAGAAATCTGGCAAGCTACATCTGAATAGGTTCGAATCCACCAACTTGGATTGTGTTTGTCAAGGTATATAGTTTCCTGAAGGATATTTTAATCCTATACCACAAAATGGTGGTATCGTTGGAAAATAGAGTGAACTGTCCTGTAGTTAAGTCATTCTTATATAGTAAAAGTAGAATGGGGCCTAGAACAGAACCTTGAGGTATCCCACAGTTTATATTAAGTTTATCAGAACTATGTGTATATCTAGTGTTCCAGTGGCTTTAGGTGTCTTTTTAGTATGCCCACGAAAACTGTATTTTTGAGTTCTGCAGATAAAATTATTATTTAAGTCCGTCCTTTCCGCCTGGTTTCATTTATCCCTTTCTTTCTGTTATAGGAGGCGCTAGTAGGAAACATGCCAGAGACGGTGTTAAGTAAATTCCAAGAAGCAATAGACAAAGCGAACAACGGTCTATTGAATTGGTTGTTTAAGCATCGAGGGATGAAACTGTTATCTGTGCTTAGTCTTCCTTATACGTTACCAGCTGATGTCGTGTATGCTACATTTACCAAGTAAGTGCTTTTGTTTGTCTGCAATGTACCGTAAATTATATACAGAGTGTTCTAAAGGCTATGTAATAATCAGCAATAGGGATAAACAAAATGTTTCCAATGGTACTAAATACCTTGAAGGGGAGGGGACATTATTTAATTACATACCTTTTAGAACCGCCTGGTATATACAGTGTGTGCAGTTTAATACCGCAACACTCCAATATTTTCAAACGCGTTGACCGATTAAATTTTTTTTTTTTTTTTGAGATATAGTGCTTGATGAGCTTTAATTGACTGTTTTGGAAAATTTGTAATTTTCATATTTTCAAAGCCTACTAAACTCTAAATCGGTCGAAATTTCGAGATCGACTATTACACAATTTTTTTCCGGCAAATTGGATAGCTATTCGATTCGCAGTTGTCTCAAATACCTCTATACAAAATTTTAGCTCGATACCTCATATAGGGTGTTTGATATTCAATAGCCAAATTTAAAATTTCTCACTTTTCGACTGGCCCTGTATAAAAGTCGGTTAGGTTTACTAAAAAGGCAAAGTAATCATTGGACTTAAGGAAGAAAAGAGAAGAAAAAAGAAAGTTATTCTTTAAATAAGTAGTGCTTCCCAGGTAGCAGGGTGTCGTCATTTTGACGTCGCTTTTTCGGCATCCATTGCGTCAATTTCACCTTCAATGTGTCGTAAAAATGACGTAAAACTGACAGACAATGTCACAGCCTACTGACGTCATACATGTGACGCCAATATGACGTATTGGTAATAAGTGAATTTTGTGATAAGGGATGCAAACCTTTCACTAAAATGTTCTTCCACAATTATTAATAAAGTTTTTAACGAAAACAACTCAGGACGTGTAGGGATCGAACCGCCGATCTCTTGACTCGCAACGTAACGCTTACTCACTGAACAGTTATGCTTTAATTTACTTAAAAATTGGATAGTTGGAAATAGTAAAACAAAATTTATATTATTATTACTATTATATGAAAACTGTTACTTACATTCGACATTTTTTGTTTGCAATGCCAAGGTGTAACATATGTGTTCAATTCTATATTCTTGTAACATGCACTTGCATCACTTAACAATGACATGTATATGACGTCATCATGTTACCCTACCACAGCTACACCTAAAAATGACGTCTAAATGACAGCATTTTTATGACATCAAGATGACTACTCTAATGTCAGGTCATTATTACGTCATTAACTGGTGGAATGACGTCTACTTACGGCACCTTAAAACGACGTCATAATGACGTCATCCTGCTACTTGGGCTATATACATTATTCGGTTGCTGTACGTAGGTGCCTGAATGAAAATTAGCTTTTCTTTTTCTTCCTTATTTAGTGACTAAATAAGGAAAAAAGAAAAGCTATTCCGTCTAATCCATTTGTTTGAAAAATTTTCATTAAGGCACCTACATACAGCTACCGAATAATGTATAGAGCATTATTTATTTAAAGAATTTTCTTTTTTCTTCCTCATTTAGTACTTTATTTTTGAATAAACTTTTATACAGGGCCAGTCGAAAAGTGAGAAATTTTAAATTTGGCTATTGAATAACAAACACCCTATATGAGGTATTGAGTTAAAATTTTGTAGAGTTATTTGAGACAACTGCAAATTGATACGCTATCCAAATTGCCGATAAAAAATTGCCTATTGTCCATCTCGAAATTTCAACCCATTTAGAGGAGCTTGGTAGGCCTTGAAAATATATAAAAATTTTAAATTTTTTTTATCTAAAAAAAAAAAAATTAAATCGGTCAACACGTTCGAAAATAACTGGGTATTATATAGCACACACTGTATATATTGCTTCTCTCACACCTTAAGCTTCTTTTGTGTTTATGTGGTTGTAAAAACTAACCGCATTTCTGTTTGTGTTTGTGCACTAAATGTTTCACGAAACCATAAAATTAACACCACCATTACAGGTTTCAAATAATACCAACTTTAAAATCAGGCCCTAGATTAGTTTATAGGAAGTTTGCTGCTTTCGATTTTCTCAGTATCAATGGTGCTAACATTGAGACGAAATCGTTCCAGTATAAATTGCTAGGTAACGCCATCCTTACGTCTCCCTATGCATGCCATCAACATTTAGTTAGAGAACAGAGGTGATTAACATTTTATTTTCCTCATATTGTCTCCTTGCTTCATGTTCCCATCATCGTCATATTCCCATCATAAAGCACATGACATTCTCATTCAATACTAACGAGGGTCTATCTATCTATCTAAAAATATGCAGGATGATATCGAAAGTTGTGACAAAGATTGAATGGTAGAATCTGTGAAAAAAGTGCCTACGACAATGTATTGTCGAAGACAATACATGATGATGATCTTGAACGCTGTGGGAGAACCAAAGTTAAAATGTGCCAATATTAAAATAAATTAAAAAATACAGAGACCCCTATAGATAACCATACACATTTTGTTGAACTAATAATATTTAGATGTTAAACAGACCCTGAATAATACAGACAATGGCGATAAACGGAACAAAATTGTAATTTTATTTTTACGTATTTTTATATCTGACATATAAAGGAAAAATTAGATAGATCGTACTTTTTGTGGTATTTTTTTTTTTTTTAGAGGGAGAGGTGGAATGCATTTATTTTAAATAATAATAATCACATTTTAAAGGGCAAGGGTCTTGACTATGCAGTTCATACATACCGTTAAGTAACGTTCATCTTAATTAGTACTTGTGACCATCTGAGAAAACTCTACGATCACACTCCACCTTCTAATGGCTTGTATATCAGCGTATATGTAGAAGTTGTGTAATTTCAGGGAAGAATTACATAGTGGATATACCATCCATTAGAGGGGATGTAAAGCAGTCTGTCCATTGTGTATTAGGCAAATAAAAATCTCTACTTTTCTAGTAGAGTAGAAATTCAGGAACATTTCCAGGTTGGGGGAAGCTCATCTCCTGACGTCGCTAACAGTCCTTCGTAGAAACGTTAAAGAAAAATCATATTTTATTTCTATATTTAAAATGTAAAGATATACATGTAACTAACATATAAAGGTAAACATAAAAATAGCAATAAACATTTCAATTGTCGTCGAGCAAAATTAAAAACAAGTAAATAAATAACAGAAAGCAAGTAAAAAATAAAAAGATATAATATGTGTATTAAGAAAAAAATGTATCTAGGGTATAGCAAACTTTATGTACTAAATAATGTTTGAGTTTTTCTCTAAAACTTTTAATATTGAAGATGATTTATTTATTTATACAATTAATTATTTTTTTATTTATTTGCATTCATCATGATTAGAGGATATTATGTAGGTATTAAGCACCCTTTTTTATTTATTATTAAATTACCAATATACAGAAAGTAGATAATTTCATATTAAATAAAAAAATGTGAATGACTGAATTTAAATAAATGATTTAAGTATTTTTAATACATATTTTTTGCTTTAAAATGCTAAGAATCCTATCATGTAATTCAATACCTCGTCAATATTAGCTAGAAGAGTAGTTGTTTTGATTGGTTCTCCAATGATGAGTGTTCTAAAGTGTTTTCCTAACTAGTATATTATCGTGCCCAGATTAGGGCAACAATACACAGAAAGTAGGTAATTGAATGAATAAAAAAGTGTGTAAGTTGTGTTTTGCTTAATACCTAAATAATATTCTCTAATCATGATGGAAGCAAATAAAAAAAAAAAAATTGTACAAATAAATCAAGAATAGGCATATAGGCGAGTCTGCCTGGGATTTTTCCCAAAAAATTTCTATACCATTTGAGTTAGTCACGGATTCTTATAGGGAAAATTCCGCTGAACAAGATTTTCTTATGAAAAATGTTCCTAAACCGCGAGCTTCATGGTCAAATAATTGTTTAAACAAATTTTTTTTCGTTTTTATTCAATAAAATGATAACGGTTTGACGGATCCGAAAAAAATTTTGATTCAATCGAAAGGTATTTTCAATACGCATCGTTTGGCGCCAGGCACAACTCATTTTGTCAACCCGAAAACAGTAAGATTTGATGCACAATGGGGTGGCGGGTTCGATCCTCGGTGTGGCCAAATTTTTTTTTTGTCAAATTTGCTTTTTTTTTCATGTAACCAAGTTATTTTTTATGATAATAACTCTTTTTACTTTCTGAGAAATTTTTAAAAACGTTGTAAATATCTGTTTTTGCAATTTTCATTAAATAAATGGCTATCTTGCAACAAACATATGATTGTTCTTGTCCAACGAGGGTTTGTCGGTAGTTTTTGTTTTTTTTTACTACTTTTTGTGAAATAGAAGGCTTGTTTTACTTTATTTGGGGGGGTGCCTGTCGAAAAAAGACCAAAAATAAAAAGGCAACAAATTTTTTTATTGATTTAATGAAGTTCTCAAGAATAAATAATTATTTATAGCGTTTTTTACAATTTAAAAAATATTCTATTATAGGAAATATTTTATTGCACAAAAAAAAAACAAATTTGACGAAAAAAAATTTGCCCACACCGAGGATCGAACCCGCCACCCCATTGCTCATCAAATCTTACTATTTTCAAAAGCGCATATAACTCTTCAGGGATTGAATATTTTTTGTAGAACTTTTTGTGGTTGATGGAAGAACTTGTTAGCTTTCATTTGCACCAAACCTCGTGTCAAAAAAGTGGTTAATAAACAAATTAGAGCCTCTAACGCAATATCACTTATATTTCCGGTCCCGGTTATCTGATAAAGTTCTTTCTGGTCTCAAAATTTTCCTTTTTCCAAGCACTTTCCTATGCACAAAACCCCATTTCGATACGCTTACCCAGAGCCGAGATATTCCATTTGTTAATTTGCAAAATTAATTTAAACTTTAAATAAACAAAAGCAAAAAGTTGCAGACTTCTATGGGGATTATGCACGACATCAATATTTATCGTTTTAAGTTGGTTGAAGTCAATCAAACTTTCGAAAAAAAAGTTATTTGCTAATTAAAAAATTATGCCAATTGTTTAAACAATCAAAAGTATTGAAGATATTGGGCCAAAAAAAATATGGTATATTCTTTGGTATAAAAGGCATATTTATGAAAAAAACAATATCCTGACCTCATTGGTTTCAGAGTATTCAATTTGTTAATTAAGAAATTTATTTTGGCTATAACAAATGAACAGGTTGACAAAATGAGTTGTGCCTGGCGCCAAACAAAGTGTATTGAAAATATCCTTCGATTGAATCAAGATTTTTTCGGATCCGTCAAACCGTTTTCATTTTATTAAATAAAAACGAAAAAAATTTGTTTAAACAATTATTTGACCATGAAGCTCGCGGTTTAGGAAAATTTTTCATAAGAAAATCTTGTTCAGCGTAATTTTTCCTATAAGAATCCATTGCTATCTCAAATGGTATACAAAATTTGTAAAACACCTCTTTTTTACCCCAGGCAGACTCGCCTACATTTATATATGCTGATTCCATTGTAGATACGTTATCTACAGTAATGCCCAATATGTTAATGGATTCTGTAGAAAATGCTCGAAAATTATCAGAGAAACGTAATTTATTTGGGTTTCTCTTCAAGCTGAACAATATTGAAGTGGTATTATTTTGTTTTTGTCCGTCTATTTAGTTATTGCATTATATATTTTTCAGTTTTATTTCAAATAATGTGTTTTAGCAAAATATGCCAAGTACTCGGTTTTAAAGCTTATGAAATTTTCATTAATTTGCGATTTGTCATAATCATTTTTAGTAAAAATTGATCGAGATAATAGTGTTTTGAAATTATGGCCTTTTCCACCTCTTTCAAGAAATTAAAATCAAGGAAATTAACTGACGTTACACCATTCTCTGGTATTAATGTTTTTTATGAAAAGGAGCTCCTATTATTCTGTAGAACCAACTCTACAATGCTTGCCACATTACACGCTGCAGCTGTTGTTAAATTCTGGTACCCCGATAAGAAATACAATGGTTGATTACTTTTTTATTTTGGTTTCGAAAAATATAATATGCAAAAATAATTATGTGAGAGCACAAGAACTGTAAAATAACATCGTACCGCTTCAACATAAAAATTGATTAGTACTCCACAGCTTGTGCGGTCATGAGATATTGTCTAATTAGTAAAGAGTAATAATGGTAACTCTACAAATCAAAACAAGCTTTCTTATTGGACAAAATATAAAGCGTCCTATTACGTAGGTATATAAATAGTGTGAAGCGATTTCACATTAATACTTGATATATTTTTGTAATTAGTAGCAAGTAAATAAAAACGCAAATTAAATCAAACTTCAAAAATGATAAGACAGCTCATTCCAGTCATTCCTGTATCACTAATGTAAATAAATATGACTAGAGATACACAACTATCCAATGTTGTAAGATAAATTCAGATGACCTTACCAGGTGTTTGTGTATATGAAATTGACCTCATCATTAACTGATATTTTTAATCGACTTTTATGATGTGAATTTCCAATAATGATATTACTAATACCATCGTATACAGTCATGTATTATTTTTAAACCTGGACATCACAAAAAGATTGCAATTTGCCACTTTCCAATTCCAAACTTGTGATATTTTTATTTAAACAAACACGCAGAAGGATGCTGCTAGAAAAAAAATGTCCAGTATTGTTTCTCGAGTTGGAGCCCAGGAACAAGATTAGTTTCGTTTGCCACACAAGGTGTTCTATCAACTGTGACCAAATTGTGGCAGCCCATACAGCACACCAAATAACGATTACGATGTGTTCGCATTGTGACGATGTATCTAGATGCAGACACAAGGTTACACAATTCTACGATGTAAATGTGCTACGTTTACACATTGTAGGCACACACGTATGCACAAAGGTTAAACGTCCGCCTCACAATGTAGCCACAGTATACCATTTACATATACACAAATAATTTGATCCACAGTGTGTTATTGGATACACAGTGATTGACTTCCTAATGTTTCAGACGAATGACGTCTTATGCTAGACGTTAATTTGACGTCTTTTTCAGGTTATATTTGGTAATCCCCCCACAGGTTTTTAGCAATGGCAACATATAAAACTACATACTAGTTAGTAAGTCTACTTGATAAAAATAAAGTAATTAATGCATAAATACGTTTTGTCCTATCAATTTATTTGTTAGCCATCCGTATATTTTATTTACATTAACTATCTAATATTGTTTACCATCACTCCAATTTCTTCTCACAAGGGTTGCCTGCAAATTATAATGTTTATTAAGTTATTAAATTCATTTTTACTTACCTTTGCCAATTGCGGTGGGTAGGGGTCGAACCTACATGTCTCTGTTGTCCGTATTACAGTACTGACGCTTCTACCAGCTGAGCTATCCTGGTGACTGTCATTTCGGATGCTAAAAGCAGTATTTATGATGTGTGTGAAGTCTTTATCATGTGTGAAATTGAATTTCTAGCCTCATTTAAAATATATGAAAATCTTTCAAGTTCTCTTTTTTTTTCTATTTTTTTACATGTTCCCAAACCTGAATTTTTGAGTTACTAGTATTTTTATTTATTTATAATTATTAAGAGGAACTTATTTAATTTAATTAAACTGTCACCAGTGTCACCTGAGTTAAGAATTAAAGTTTCAAGTTAAAGTACTTATACAAACCAGGGAAACGTGTTGGAGAAAAAACGGTCAGGTATAATATATCATCTACAACATAAATAGAATATTTAATGGTCTAAAACAGACCTAAAATTGAAAAGAAGTATATTCGTACATCGGTTTTATAAGCAATTATTACCTTGAAAAAAACAACTAATTGTTTTTTTGCAATTATTTTAACAAAAAAAAAAAAGACAGAGTGAGCACGGATCGAACCGCGTACCTCTTGACTCGGCGCTTAATGTTTAACTCACTCAACCACTGACTTCTGTTTGAATATCTGCTTAAAGACTTTATAGTAGAACACGCAACGGCTAGATTTTGCTTTTTAATGCATTTTAATCTAATTTTATTATTAAAAGAACTCGATATCTTTAAAACTGCCGAATCTTTGCAAACTCTTTCGAATATAAATTATTTTGGATATTGTTAAAAAACAAAAATGCCTGCTATATGTGTGGCTATGACCACTCTTATAGAGGAAAGAGGACACATGAGATACACATGGCCGGTATGCTCATGCTGACGCTTTGCGCGTGCACACTGTTCCATGCTCGAATAGTCGAATGTAGACACGACAAGACGCAACTAAAAAGTGTATATATAGTTATTTGTATCATGTGATTCATGTGTATATATCGCACTTTTATGTGGTGTATGCAGTAGGCACAAGTATTATATAAAGCATCACACATACATATGACTTAAACCTTGTAGGCATCTTCTACGGACGTCAAATTTCAACATTCTAATGATCCTTCTTTACGTTATATAAAAATGTTTAGAATCTTGAGTGCATATGGTATACAATTATTAAACATTGTATCACAAAATTCTGTCAATATAAACATAAGTGTATCTCATATGTGTAAGTCAGTACTAGTTTAACAATTAGATCCACCTTAACATATTTTGTTTCTCATGTGTATATCTTGTAGAGACGTAATTACAATTGAACGTGCTGTTTGGGAGGTTATTTCTGTTCAGAAAATAAGTGGAATAAAACTTTTGCCCTAAATTATTTCCAAAGGGAGTTACAGCCCCCTCTGTTAAATCAGTGGAGTTTTTTTTAACTTGAAATTGCTCGTTTGGCCACAGTTTTAGAGACACTACATAAACAGCAAGACTGGTATCGGAAGCAATAATATTCCTTTGCGATTTTTAGGTATCTCTCCTTTCGTGGTATCAGAAATTTTATTAATGCTAGTTATTAGGCAGGCACCGTCCAAAGTATTAATACAAGTATTTGCATTTCGTGGGGGAGTGGCAGAACTTTCCCATATTTGCAATTTTATCTTATGAGAGTTCAGTATACTATTAAAAGAAGCCTCACATTTAAAATTGGTTAGCTCATATTTGAAGTAAATTAACAATACCACAGATACAGATTTTTAGATTGTGTATTTCATTCAACCGTCATCACCTCTAACATATCACTTATTAATACTATTGTTCAATAAAAGAAGGAGGTCATGTGGTTTTTGTATGTAAATAACAGTAGTTACAATTTTTTTTTTTAGATTTAATCTGAAGAAATTGGCATATCATCCAATCTCTTGCCAAAATAGGGCAAATAGCCTTTAGATACTTTTTGCATAAGTCTGCAGTCATAGTTCGTATTATTTTCTTTTCTGTTGAACAGATTAAATATCAGTTTTTTTAAACGATCCACTTCATTTTTCAACATCATTTTCCCATCACTTCCCTTCCCATTTCCTTAAAAAACCGATCATAGTGTGGTGGAATTGGGTTAAAATCTGCTTAATAATAAGACCATTGAATTGGAATGTAAAATTGCTTTCATTCTAGGTTTATGGTAGCTGCCCCGCATGTTGGGAATGGAGCATGGGAACTAAGCAAATATTTCATGGAGAAAATGTCATATTTACTGAACAGAGTCAACAGAAAGAGGCAGCAACTCAGTGCCAAGATTACTTGCCAACTTGCCTTCACCGAATATGGCGGCAGTAAGTGTTACAGATGATTTTTTTCTATTAGATACGTTATTATTTCTCATTAACGATTGTGGATTCGGGTAATAAGGATGTTCACTAATTTTTAATTGTAATGAAAATTGATGACAGCAATCATATTGCGCAAAAAAATATTTTTAAAGGAAATAGAGTCTAAACACGAAGAGCAAATTTAACAAGCCTCCTGTCGATGTCACTAATTTTGTCAATAATGCAACTGTCTGTTTTTGGCATTTCACAAATCATTTTTGAGTTTCGTGGCGCTTGCGTGAAACTCGGCTTAAAAAGAGTGTAAACAAATGATGCATTTTGCATGGATGTAGTAATAATGTATTTAAAAATGATCTGAACATTTTTTAACTGGTGTATTGTGGAATTTATTGAGAAAAAACAAGTGGTTTGCTGTTGTTTGAAGAAAGTCACTGAAAATGATCTTTTATTGCTATGAAGACGATTTTAACGTGAGATATAGGAAATATGTATTAATAACAAATTAGAAAAAATGTAATAGCTTCAAAAAGATATGGAAAATTATCTTTAAGTAGCATCGAATAAGTAAAGAGACCTCTTAGATTGAATAAAGACTGAAGTGGCTCCTCATATCTGTCAGGATGCATTGTCTCTCGCATAGGTGCAAAGGGTGGAGTTTAATGACAAATTTTTCCATAGAGGAAATCATAATAGTACTTGATAAAAATTTGATTTGAATGCTAAAATCGAGCATGATATTGACACAATGTGGTGATTGATTAATTTGGAGATTGACACAAAATAAATAAAATAAAACAAAACTAAATAAAAATGAATTCAACAACTATTAATGCGAGACCACAATATTGTCTCAGAAATACCAAATATGATTACTTACTTGAATTATGATCTGAAATATTTGTTTTCTAATAGCCAACAGATTCGGATTTGTACCTAAAAATTTATTGAAATACAGTGCGTGTAATTGTCCATTAGGTATGTACATTCACGTAGCGAGAGAGATATGACAACACTGCAGAGCAAACTCGCCCGTCCGCGAAGATCTCAGCTCTCAGCTATTTCATTTCAATTGGAAAGGGCGTTTATTCTAGTTTAAAAATCACTATATTTATTTGTATAGTTGATCTGGTTTGTTATAAAAAAGATATGTGCAACTAGTAAGTGTAAAAGTATTCAGATTCCCCTAATTTTTCAACTAAGCGCTGTTAAGTAAAGTCCATTTTACAATGTGACGTACAATGTGCAACCAATAGTTATTCAGCAATTTTTTACAATGGGAATTAATATCAAACCATTACCGCCCGTGGCATGAAATAAGAAATATTGGAGAGTGATTTTTTTCACAATCGAATCGTCTAGTCCATCTCCTATATAAACAATTGTTCAGAAACTGCAAAAATTTACACCTTTTTGCATCAAAACATTTCAAACTGCTTTTTGTGCATTTACAGTACAGGAAAACTTTACTTTAACTCGGAAAAAAAAATTGTGCAGACCTTAAACTTTGGTTATAGGTTTAAAATAGGCCAAAGTTCACGAAACAAAAAGTTTAGGAGTTTTACAGATTCGCGGGAACTTATAGGGGATAAAACGAGGTATTTTTAATTAAAAATCGATTTTTCTCTATCTTCTCGGAAAATATGGCATTTACAAAAAAATAGTTCAAATAAAAGTTGTTTCTGGCACAATTATCTTTAATTTGGTATTTTTAAATTAATTTTATAGCAATAATTAACCGAAATATGCCATTATTCGATGGGGGGCGATAGGTTCCCGCGGATCCATAACTTTTTTAAACTTATAACCAAAGTTTAAAGTCTGCACAAATTTTTTTTCAAGTTGCAGTCATTTTTTTCAATCTTTTCTTGTACTATTAGCAGATACATTGTACCAAAGAATGTTGATCATACTGCGAAAAACCAAAAGTTTTTTTTTAAGTTGTGTAGGGGTTAGAACATAACATATGTCTGGCTTTGGAACCAACCGTTGGATATGGCTGGTTTTAAAAATTGTTTTTCTTAATAAAATTGCACGCCTGTGTAAAGGTCTTGGATACCGATCCTTTGATTGAAATTGGACAAGTAAAAACTGAAATGTGGAGGGAGAGCATTAAAAGTGGGATATGCTGTATATATTATTGGTTAAAGATGGTTTATTTTTGTCAAAAAGAAGAATGCCGTTTCTTTGTTCAACTTTAAATAGCTCCAGATTTGTCCAGAAATATCGGATCGATACGTACTAAGAAGCAAATTCAAGATAATTTTATCGGCTTCAATTAAACCTAAATACGGATTAAATTCAAACTATTCAACCATTCAGTGTAAGTGTCAGCAACCACTGAAATGTTTTGTAGCTAAGAACTTATGGAACTAAATGTTTACTGGCTTATTATACAAGGGACATATTTTAACTCTGATTTCTGTAATAAAATATTTAAAAATTGTTTTTGGAGATGGACGGTTTTGAAACTATACGATTCAATTACAATATTTCCCTTTAGTAAGCGAGAGGGGAGAAGTAAAAACGAAAAACAGCAAAGAAAGGATTTTCATGTTAACCGCAAATAATCATATATAACTTTGAAATTCATTGTTGTTAAAATTTTGAAAGCCAATAACTTTCTAATGCAGTTCTAATTTTCATTGCATGCAAAAGATTTCATTACAATAATGAATTTAAAAGATTCCAAGGACTATTCAAATTGCGCCATGCAACCGCATTGTGACGAATCATAGACAAATATAAAACAGTTGAACTTTAGATTCAAATTCCGGTCAACACACTTGCCCCAATCAACATTATTCACCAATTAATAATAATTTATTTAACTTTTTTTTACAGATAAGTTCGACGTTGAGGCTTGTCAGAACGAAACGAGCGAAAACAAAGTGAACTTGAACTTTACACTCAACATAGATGACAGGTGAGTAATTTATAATAATAATTATCCTTTATTATAAAATATGGTTAAAGTCCGGTCATATTCAATGCCACAGTAACAAAGGGTATTATTTCGATGCTATAAATAATTATTAATTACTTAATCTTTTTTGATAGACTAATTTGCAATTTATCACAATTAATAAATAAACATTATTATCTATTTCGATTCTTATTCAAATTAAATTAATTTAGAAAATGTAAATGAAACACTTTTTTTTTTCTAGCGATTTGTCCCTTTCACAAAATTCGACCCACAAATTCAACACCAAAGAAATTCTCCATCATAAACCCAGTCTGACCATCCAAAGAAGTGACACCATGGATGATGACACTTTTGAGCATATTCTCAAAGTAACGGCGCAACACGAGACCATAATGACTTACTATTATTTAGATGAAAATAATAAGGTAATTTAACCTATTTAAGTACTCTACCCAACACATGACTCTTTTGCAAGTATTTTTTTTCGAAATTCAATCAGTAACACCCAAAGTCGTTGCCAGTTTTGCAAAATTGTCACCAAAGGATCCAAACAGGATGAATCGTTTAAGAAATATCCCTTTTGTGGACACAGACCTGAAACAGTTACACTGATGTTCTCCGCTTTACATTTAATGGCGATCCAATAGCTTCATCTAGTTCAGAAAAATCCTTAGACGGTAATTAATTACGTCTACAACAGACTTAAATGTTTCTATGCAATATACACATGGAAAAAATTATCTAGAACCAGAGTCATTAATGACTCCTTGTACTATGCTACGGTTTACTCAGCAATATCCTACAACTTTACAGTTTGTATTGTCATCCTGAGTCCTATATCTAAAATAATATAATAATTATTGTCTTATTTCTCTTTTAAACCAAAACAACTTAATAACGAACAGTCTACACGGTTTTCGGGGGGTATTCTATAGAAACAGCAACAACAGAAATTACACAATATACAGGGTGTAATCGGTTTCATGTCATTAAAAAAAAACTGGTGGTAGGGAACAAGTAAACGAACAAAAAAACCTTATATAACATGGGGTCTAAAACCCATAGTTTTAGAGAAAAAAAAAATTAAAATAAAAATAAAAATTTTCAAAAATATTGTTTGAGAACTGCTGGAATGTTTGATCTTCGCGTATCTCGGCGCCTCTAACCATCAAATACGCTAATACGGCTCTTTCAAAGTGTCGCGCTCCTTTGTTAGAGACCGCGCGTTGGTGAGGACGCAAGTTGATAATCAAATTTTTTATAGCCTTTTAAAAGTAGGTAAGGTAAGGTCTGTAGCAGTGCGGTGAAAGGTGAAAGACGTCGGCGTTTTCTGAGTGCTTAGTAGATCTGAAGAAAACTATACTCTCCCTTGTGCAATATTTTAGTTTCTGTGGACACTTCGTTAAGCACACACGTCGAACCCGTTCGTTGTTTTTGTAATGTTGCTTTTGTTCTTTTTGAATTTTGGGCCACGTATTTACAGTAAAGATTTATTTTATTGACTTACCGTTCAAGTCGTTAAGTTCTTGAAAACGTACAGACACTACTTGTTCGTTCTTTTAGTGTTGCTTTTTGGATTTTGGACCAAGTTTTTGTTTTCTTTATTGACAACGTTAGTTGATAGTTTAGTGTGGTATTTTAATGTGCATAGAAACCATAAAAAATGATCCTAATTTACCAAATGTGTTGAACGGAGTGCGTATGTCCTTAGTTCGACGTGCCGAAAAGTGTGTTGATGCAGACGGAAGCCATTTCGAACAATGTATGTAAATAAACAAATTTATTGGTAATATTTTAGTTTTCGATACCTGATCGGCAATTTGTTAAATAAATCAGATTTTTTCCTAACTTAAAATACATATAATTGTTTTCTGTTGTCGTATCTCAGACGTCTAACTCTTTATTTCCCAATGTCAAGCAATAATTTCTCAATTTTTAAGCTTTTAACTCAGAACACTCATTTAGGTTACAAATGTTAATAAACCACATTTAAATCTGACAAATTATAAACAGCAATAAAAGCTCCAATATTTTGTTCTAAATTAAAAAAACACATGTAAAGAAATGCTGTGTTTAAACCTCTATGCCCATCATTTGCTTGCAGTTCTGCAAAAAGAGATGACGAATTATTTACATTTTTATAATCGGTTCTGTTGAGACGGTCATCAAAGGTGTCGCCCTTCTTTGCTTTGAAACCGCGGGCCGCCGCGTACCGGCGAGAAAGAGTCGGTCGGTAATCTTTGCACTTTTTTATGACAATTTAAAGGGAACTACACGTCTATTGACCCAGAAAAGCAGTGGTTCTCAAATGTTTCATATCCTAATATTCAAATTGTTGACCTAGGTCAATTTTTTCAAGTGTCCCTAGAGGAAAAAGTCATAAAGGTTTTTTGTTTGTCTAGTCGGTCCCCATTACCAGTTTTTTTTTCATGACATGAAACTAATTACACCCTGTATTATTGAAAGACTGGCAGAAATGGATAAAGGAGACCTTCCATTTGGAAGTTTCCGGAACGAAATTTAGAAAAAAATGAAAAGTTCCAATAAAATATTTGAATATTTGATAGTTTCCAAAATTCCAGGAAAGTTTCCTTTGGAAACGTAATATTCAAATATTTTATTGAAAACTTTAATTTTTATCCAAACTTTGTTCCAGAAACTCCCGAAAATTTCCTGGGAACTTTCCTTTACAAATCTCTGCAAATTGGACAAGGCAGAATGTGTTGTATTTTTTTATTTATCAAGGGCGTTGATACTTTTGATGCCAGCTTCATATCTAAAAAGTTACGGAAACTAGGTATTGGGGGAAATATAAACCAGTGGATTACTTCATTTTCACCCATTACTAACCGACAACTAGTGGTAAATATTGAAAATATGTACTTGATTGAGATTGAAGTGGAGCTGGGTACTCCACAAGGCAGTGTTCTAGGGCCTCCACTCTTTCTGTGGTACGTAAATGATTTGCCAAATTACATAGAAGATGCAAAAGTTCTTATGTATGCGGAAGATACAACAATAACCGTTTCAGAAAAATGTAAAGAAACTTTAAAATTCCACTGTGAACAAAGTGATGGAACAATTTCTTAACTGGTGTGCTTCAAATCACTTAATTATTAACATTAGCAAAACTGTACGTGTGGAATTTACAGGAAAATATAAATATCCTAATAAAGAGTGGAGATTTAACCTAAGCAGCATAACTCTTGAAATATCACTCATTACTAAATTTCTTGGTACTTATTTAGATCACAGAACTAGTTGGAATAATCACATAAATAATGTTTGCACTAAGTAAGTCCTATTTTTTCATCGCCACAGCATTATTCCTTCAGGTGCTCTGTATCAGAACATCTTATAAATACTCTTCTCATAGTAATTCATATATTTTTTCTTCCAGGTTAAAGTCACAGAGATATTTGATGTAACGGACAGCGATTCTCCAATCGTTCAAACTTCTCACGAACGAGACGTCAACGGACACTTAGAGTTCGACGATGACTGGGACGAATCCACTTGGACTGTGCAAGAAGACGTTAACGATCGTAAGTATAATTAGACATATTTTGTTACTGTTTATGTTTTATGATTTATCTTAATTGAGCGGTAAGCAGTTTGTTGCACAAATCTTGTTCGAGTTACTCACAGTTATTAAATATTTAAACATATGTATTTAAATAAAACAAACAAAAACAAATTTGTATGCTATGGCACCTAAAACGACTAACATTTGTAGTTGCCGAAAACTAATTTAAGAAATTTAATTTAATTTTAACAGTTGAAAGTACCATATATGAAGAAATTTATAATAATAGTCTGGATATTTTTCTGATTGATACTCTCAGCGACGCGCTTATTAACTGAATATTTTGCGTGCTCGGTGCCATTTTCCTTAAAAATTTCACTGGAAATGGGTGAATAACTTTTTTAGTGTAAGAAAAATTTGAAATGTTTTTTGGCCATTCAGTAGGTCTCGAGTATGTGCTTCTTTTTAGTTAATTCGTTTTTTAGATTTCTCAGCGTTCGGTGAAAAGGGTTACCACAATTATTAATTAATATTTTTCCCCCATGTTGAAAAAATGGCGGACAAAATAGACTTTAACTATTTTTCTCTATAGTTAATATTTTATGATTTACACTGTCAGAATGTTGAAAGCACAGAATAAAGAACTACCAGAAGTGGCACTGTCAGCACCGCTTGAGAAAATCTTCAATTTCTTACTGGGAGGTTATCCCAGGAAAATATTAAAACATTTTCTTTCTAACTTTAAACTGCCCAGTTGAGGGAAAATAATAGGTAGTGCTGTTGGTAGCAATCTATTTTGGTACATCTTTGTGAACATTTTGGTCTCAAAATGACGTGCACACAACTTAAAATTATTGTAAAGTTCGGCAACCACAATTCAGGTCCTAAAAGAAGAAGGTTCCCAGTTACTTGGAAACGCTTATTTAATTTGCCTGTCATTCTGATTGAACATTCCCGAACAGCACAAATGGTTTCACCTTGTTTACTCATCATATTGCTAATAGAAATTACTACTTAACACAACGTGCAGCACTTTCCCCCTATGACTTCTTGCCTATGCACAGCACATTAGCCCTTCCTTCAACGGTCCCTGGATAAAATAGGGCCTAATACAGTGTCCCGTAGCACTCCAATTTTTATGACCTAAGGATTAACTCATATTATAATCTTTAAGCTGTTTAGTAGATAATTTTCAAGGACATTCAACACGCAGTTTAAAGATTTGCCTGCTCTTTTAACAACTTTACCTTTCCTTTGTTGTTACAGATATGTCTGAGTATGCCTTGGAGGACGTGTTGGACAGAGACTCCTGCAACATTTTCTCAGACCCCGAAAGTGAATGGACGGGCACATTTAAAGTCGAGGAACCTGAAGACGAACTTTATTCCGCTGATCAACTAGACCTTCGCCCTGAATCGGACCAACCTAGTCACACCAGCAAAGAATACTTGAAAGATTACAAGATACCCGCGTTTACCTACGAGGAGACAGAAACGTAATTTAGATGTATACAATAATCAGCGGTATCGCTACAGTTTTGTTTGTTTTTATGCGCACATCACGAAGTCCGGATTTTCCAGTATCGGTTCTTGACTAAACTACGGTTATTTTCTGTGTATAATGGAAGAGGTATTCTAGGCGAATAGTTACCCGTAAAATACTTGTTAGTTTTATTTATTCTTTGTTTCCTATTTATATCGTGTGTGAAATATTACGAAACGTGAGATTATGATATATAAAAAATATGTTTATCTGTTAAACTGTAAAAGTAAAAAATCGACAAAATGTGATATGGTTGTGTATATTTTTATACTGATATATTTAAGTATTAAATGATTAGGACCAAGTTACAATTATTTATAAATAAATTATGATAATTAAGTAGGTACTGTTGTTAGAGAAAAATATATTTTATATAATTTGTTTATTAGAAATAAAAGCATAACACAAAATTGTTTTTTGTTTTTCCTCTCACAAAAATCACCTTTAGCAATGACACTTTTGTCAGAGTGTAAAAATCTAGATTTTAAAAATCTTTAAAAGTATTTATGCAAAACTTCCCTCTCTATTTAGCATTTAGCACCTTCGATTTATTCATCATCTTTTCTGTAGGATGACTACCCTGTATATTTCTTAGTAACTAAAAGTATATCAGGTTTTTTCCTGGCAATATTGACAATCACATTTCAAATATTATTTTCCTCTGGCGTTTGTTAATTTGTTTATTTTTTAGAGTAACCACTCTGTATATCAAGTGTAAAAAGTTTTAAAAAGAACGTTCATGATCTGTTGATTAACTTGGAACCATAAACCATATTCTATCACATAGTATCATAATATCCCAGGCAGCAGAATGACGTCATTTTCATGTAATTTTTTTGGTCACCTGAGACATCATTTTGACCTCTGGAATGACGTAAAAATTACGTCATTTTATCACGGCACAGCGACGTCATTTAGTGACTTCAAAATGAATGACGTAATTTGACGTCACCATATCAAACGTAAAAAGTTTCAAAAAAATGTTCATGATCTATAGATTAATTTGGAACCATATTCTGTCACATCGTATCATAATATCCCAGGCAGCAGAATGACGTCATTTTTTGGTGACCTGAGATGTCATTTTGATCTCTAAAAATGACGTCATTATACCACATACCAGCGACATCATTTAGTGACGTCAAAATGAATGACGTCACTATATCAAATGTAAAAAGTTCTAAAAAGAATGTTCATGATCTGTTGATTAACTTGGAACCATATTCTATCACACAATAAGTACCATAATATCCCAGGCAGTAGAATGGCGTCATTTTGACGTAATTGTTTGGTCAACTGAGACGTCATTTTGACCTCTGCAATGACGTAAAAATGACGTCATTATGTCACAGCCCAGCGACATCAAAATGAATGACGTAATTTGACGTCTTTGTATCAAATGTAAAAAGTTTTAAAAATAATGTTCATGATCTGTTGATTAACATGGAACCATATTCTGCCATACAGTAAGTACCAGAATATCCCAGGCAGCAGAATGGCGTCGTTTTGACGTAATTTTTTGATCATCTGAGACGTCATTTTGACCTCTGAAACGACGTAAAAATTACGTCATTATGTCACAGCCCAGCGACGCCATTTAGTGACGTCAAAACGAATGACGTAATTTGACGTCATTATATCAAATGTAAAAAGTTTTAAAAAGAACGTTCATGATCTATAGATTAACTTGGAACCATATTCTGTCACATAGTATCATAATATCCCAGGCAGCAGAATGACGTCTTTTTAACATAATTTTTTGATCATCTGAGACGTCATTTTGACCTCTGAAATGACGTAAAAATTACGTCATTATGTCACAGCCCAGCCACAGATCAAACAAACCAGATATTTCACTTAATAGTATTCCCTATGTAACCAGTTTCATTTTTTGTCGCGTGACGTTTACCTTCCACGATTCTGCGCAGAAGACATAAACAGAGCAACCTAGCGGTTGACATGGAAGTTAAGACCAGCGAGTATAATATCACAGGAGAGAGTGTTTAGTACTGAAATCTCAGAGATGGAAGTCGTCATCAGCTACACCAGTGATATTAAATATTTTGAAATGCAGTGTATTCTATTGAAGCTTAGAGTTGTTATTGTTATAAATTTAAGTGGTTTTTTGAGTATTTATTAGGTGACTTTTAATTATTGTTACGTGTCATCAGCTCCCTCCTGTGACTATACTCGCTGGTTAAGACTGCTTGGTATATGCGCAGATCACTACACAAATTTGTACCTTCCAGGAGTTGATTTATTATCTAAACCATGAAACGTCATAAGTGAAACATCTGGTTTGTTTGATCTGTGGCCCAGCGACGCCATTTAGTGACGTCAAAATGAATGACGTAATTTGACGTCACCATATCAAATGTAAAGTTTTAAAAAGAACGTTCATGATCTATAGATTAACTTGGAACCATATTCTGTCATATAGTATCATAATATCCCAGGCAGCAGAATGACGTCTTTTTGACATAATTTTTTGGTCATCTGAGACGTCATTTCCAAAATTTTCAGTAGCATGAATGTCGACACGTGTTGACTATACCGTACAGTGCTGCTGGCATAGGAATTTTTGGAACTAGAGTAGCTCGACCATCATAACTTATGAGTCTCGTGAAATTTAGTCAGTATGGGAATGGGTGGGGTAACGAAACACCAGTCTTTCCTATTGTTTTTATTTATAAATAATATTACAACAATTATTACAGTTATTATTGACGATGCAAACTAAACTTATAACGTATTAACAAATGAATAAAATATATACATACATAAATATAGTACAATTCAATATTAAGTAGTATATATTATATATTTATCCAATTAAATTGTACAATAAAATATATTAATGGTAAACATACATCGTAAAAATATCACAAATAAATGTGTATGTTAAAAACAATATCTGAAAATATATTAATTAATAATAACAAGGAAAATAGTGATAATAAAAAAGCTTCAAGGATAACAATTCAAATTAAAATTATTAAGAAACGATTTAATTAAAAAGGTAACTATTACTCTTTCTTCTCTCATAGTCGGCAGTCAAACTTTTGATATGAGAATTTGGTGTTTTACGGGGAGGGGGGGATGGTCCCAATAAATCTATAGATAAATATTGCTATGGATATACTTTGTTTATAAATTACATAAAAAGTTACTCATAATATACTCACATTCTAATACTTTTTGTTCGATTCACCTACAGATAAACACACTCGCAATTCGCTGTTAACTGTACCACTTCACGTGATTTGATTTGCGACTTCAAAATAAATGAAGGTAAACTAAGATTTGCAGGAATTGAAAAATGCTATTTATTAACAGTAAGTATGCAGTATGGGCATCCCAAAACGCAACTTTTACTCATTTGTACTAAATAATGAGATATATAGTAGAAATATTTTTACCACATACGGCAGATTATGTGAAAGATCGATCTTAAAAATACTAACATTTGAGTTTTCAGAAAACATCATTAATTGTAATGAAAACAACATTTGTGAGAAATAATATAAAAGAACTACCCCATGTTATACATACTCTCTGTTAAAGATAGCAAGAATCTGGAGGACAACAATGAATGTGTCGTTTAATGATCTGTCGGTAGTTCGGTACGGCGTTTAGGGAATCGAACAAATTATTACCTAAAAAACTGGCTGATATTAAAAATGCTTATAATTTTCTTAAACAGACAACACTGATGATTAAAAATCTTATAAATGTGTCAAAAGAATTAAATTTTACATGTTTATAATATTTCATAAATATTTAAACTTGGAACATAACATATTTTTTTCTGAATCGTAACATATAATCTGAAAAATTCCAATCCAAAATCTAGTCAACAAGAGTAGTGTAACTGAAAGGCGTTTCGATGATGTCTAGTGCTACATATGAAAATTGACACATTGGACAGTATTGGTTTACTGTCCATAATTTGCATCTTTGACACAAAAAATAATGTTTTCAAACATCAGCCTCTTTATCTGCAAAAGATCACGTCAGGATAACAAAGGTTTACAAAAAAAAATGTCCAACCTCGAAGGTTTTTGACATGCTGAACAGGATGCCGTAGTCCGTTTTGCGCCATCACGTCGGGATTTCGAGAAAACTTAACCTAAAAGTGTCAAAAACAGCATTTTTGCCTTGTTCATGCACAAATTAGTTCATTCAATGTTTTGGCCTGAATTTTGTTACTCTGGAATTTTTGGGGTTGCTGATCACGAATTTGAAGTCAGAATTTGACAATTTCTATATCCACGATGGCAGATGCTAAAGTCCAGAAATTCATCAAAATTTGAAGATTGTGGCCAAAAACTTATTACTCAGGGGTTTTTGGGCTGCTGATATCCAAAGTTATCCATTATCAAATCCAAGATGGCGGATTCAATATGGCGGATGCTAAAATCCAGAAATTTATCAAATGTTGAAGATTATGGCCCAAAAATTGTTACTTGAGGGTTCTTGGGGTCGCCGATCACGAATCTGAAGTCAGAATTTGAAAATTTCTAAATCCAAAATGGCGGACCCTTTGAGACCTACATTTTTTATTACAGTATTTATTATATCAAACTGTTTACTGCGGGTTTTTTTGGGTCGCTGATCACGAATCTAAAGTCAGAATTTGAAAATTTTCAAATTCAAGATCTTGCCTCTCACCATCGCAGTGCTTTATTTTGGTGCGTCCTCTTGCCTCTCACCATCGGGGTGCTTTGTTTTGGTGAGTCCCTAGCCTCTCACTTTCGGGGTTCTTTAATTTGGTGAGTCCCCTTGCCTATCACCATCGGGGTGCTTTGTTTTGGTGAGTGCCCTTGCCTCTCACTGTCGCAATTGGGGTGAAAGGGGATCCACCAAAACAAAGCACCCCGATGGTGAGAGGCAAGGGGACTCACCAAAATAAAGCACTTCGAAAGTGAGAGGCTAGGGACTCACCAAAACAAAACACTCCGATGGTGAGAGGCAAGGTCTTAAATTTGAAAAATCTTAAATTCTGACTTCAGATTCGTGATCAGCGAAAAAAACCCACAGTAAAAGTTTGATATAATAAATACTGTAATAAAAAAATGTAAGCCATATTGGATCCGCCATTTTGGATTTAGAAATTTTCAAATTCTGACTTCAGATTCGTGATCAGCGACCCCAAAAACCTTTGAGTAACAATTTTTTAGCCATAATCTTCAACATTTGATAAGTTTCTGGATTTTAACATCTGCCATATTGAAGCCGCCATCTTGGATTTAATAATGGATAAATTTGGATATCAGCATCGTAATCAGTGACCCCAAACTCCTGAGTAATAAGTTTTGGGTCACAATCTTCAAATTTTGATGAATTTCTGGATTTAGAAATTGTCAAATTTCTGACTTCAGACTCCAAAAACACCTCAAGTAACAAAATTCAGGTCAAAATATTGAGTGAACTAATTTGTGCATGAACGAAGACAAAAATGGTATTTTTTGCACTTTTAGGTTAAGTTTTCTGGAAATCCTGACGTGATGGCGCAAAATGGACTACGGCATCGTGTTCAGCACGTCAAAAACTTTCGTGGTATGGTAATAGAATCCCATTGGTCGGACATTTTTTTTTGTAAACCTATGTAATTTATGAAGTGCACAACACGAACTTGCATAATCCTCAGTTCTTTAACAAGACTGGATTAATGGTTAAATTTACAGACGTCATTTAAATATGACATTTATTAGACAGAATGCGCTTTACTTTCAATAATTTTCATTATCTTAGTCTGTAGGATAAACATCGAGAATCTTAAATATGAGGATTAAAGAGCATAAAACATGAAAAGTTTTCAAATTGTTAAAAATTGTAATTTCGAGTAACGTGCCTCGGTTTGTGGGTAACGCTAACAAAAAACAATGTTTGTTGTGCACTTTACAAACCACCCTGACGGTACGAGTTGGTCGCTCAAAAATCGGTTGGGAACTACAAACTATTAAATGCTTATGCAACATTGATTGCATTTGTTCGGGATACAAACGAAATGTATTTATATACATGATATAGGGTACAATTTATGGCGATATACAAGAAATATATTAATTTCTATCAGTGTGCCAGTCTGAACTATCACAGAACGTGTATGTAACACTAAAAAATTAAAGTTTATACAGGGCATGGAATCACTGAATTATTGCTCGATTTGCTTGAACTTTTAAAAAGCCAGAATTCGCTCGCCGCACGACAGTCGGGAACCAGAAGCCACCAATTCGGCCATAAGGTGTGCACTCGAAGATATAGTCTTGAAAAAATATGTATGTTATCTGCATAATTTTTTTTTTTTTTTTTTAGAAAAATTTTGTACTAAAGTACTGAACATTTTTTGCTTACACGCATTTACAGGCTTTTTTTTAACGTTTCTTGACTTTTTTCAAATCAATGGAAGGCTTATTCTTTCTAGATTCATTATTCTCGAATCAATTGTTAACAAATACCACAGAAATTGTTTTTAAACGAACAATGCAAAGTAAATTTCAGCATCGAGGCATTTTTAAAACTACATACTTTTATGATATAGAATCTGCAAAAAATAGAACGGTGCAATTTTTAGTAAAAGAATTATCTGCACTGCTGCATTGTTGTAAAAGATAGGACTGCTTTTGTACAACACTGCGTTGACTTCACTGCTTGTTTTGGGTATATACAATGCTCATGCATGTCTCGTATTCTCAAGCATTATTTTGTAGCAATTATTATTAAAATCAGAGTTATAATCGTTTTATTTTTTACATATTTATTGATTAAATATTTTAAATAGGGGGTGATTTTTGCATTCTTTCGCAAAACGAAAAGATATGCTCTCCTTAGAATTTCCAAAGATTAATTTGAGACTAATGGGATCAATTTTGCACCTTTCCTTCCTTACTCTTCGGGCACTCTTTGTTTAAACAATTTCTGTAACATTTATTAACAACAGTTTCAAGAATAATTTGGCAGCACCTGTAGCTCAGTCACTTTCTATAAAAAAAACTCCAAACCTCTAAAAAAATCCAACCAAATATTCTAGGAGCTAGTGTCGAAAAGTGAAAAATTTATCAAACCACTAACCGAAATGGTTTGTTGAAACAAGCAAACTTGTCTCTTGTGAATATGGGCCTTAAGGGCTGGCAATTTATATTGCGGGCCTGTAAGAAAATGGAACATATTTCATCGTAATCAAACCACTAGCTTCTTCTGTTTGACTGTAGTTGTAGGTGAAAAGATTGCATTGATACAGTCGGCGAGAGTTTTCTCATTGAGTGCTGCTCAGAAAAAAAATACCCGAATCGCACTGTAATCAAACCTGCCAAAGTTTGTGGTAAATGTTTTCATTTATCCAAAAAATGAAAGAAATACAATTGGCGGGAATTTTGAAAGTGAGGAGGAAGAGTTATTGGGGCAATTATGAGCATAAAATCCAGATTTACACTGTAAATGTCGTCAAACAAGGAATTCAAGTCAAAAACTATCGCCTAAATTTTTACATACTCCAAACACCCTATAAAACATATTATCATTGGCGAGAATTTTTATTACAATCAATCCCCCCAAAACTACCCCACTGAGGGTGAATCGTAGTAACGTTAACTAAATTGCCGTCTACAATTCACCCCAAATGGGGTAGTTTTGGGGGGGGGCTGATTTTAATAAAAATTCTCGCCGATGATAATATAATGTTTTATAGGGTGTTTGGAGTAGTTTGACGACATTTACAGTGTAAACCTGGATTTTATGCTCATAATTGCCCCAGTAACTCTTCCTCCTCTCTTTCAAAATTCCCGCCAATTATATTTCTTTCATTTTTTGGAAAACTGAAAACATTTGCCACAAACTTTGTCCGGTTTGATTACAATGCGATTCGGTTTTTTTTTTCTGAGTGTGCGCACCGCAACGCTCAATGAGAAAACTCTCGCCAACTGTATCAATGCAATCCTTTCACCTGCAACTAAAGTCAAATCGAAGAACCTAGTGGTTTGATTACGATGAAATTACGTTAATTCTGGCTATTATAAACTTTATTCGTGAGATAAATCTGCATAAAAAAGTTCTATACAAAATTTACCTAGAACCAATAGTTTTTGAGATATTGGGCTGAGAAACTTCGGAGCAAAATGCATGTGCCTCTATTCTATACGTATAGTGGTGTATATATAGATAACAAAACCTATGTATAGATAGAACATCGTTTATGCACATATATCCACATAATTTCTTTCTGAGATGTCCTTGGAATGGACCCTTCTTCATAATAATAATAATAATAGTAAGCAGAGTTGATGTATGAAACTATATAAGTCAAAAATTTACTGATATGCTTTTTGAAAAGACAACGCCAATAGCTTCTAATCAAGAACAATTCTTGTCCAATAAATGACTGGGAAAAGATTTAGACCCTCAGCAATTGGGTTGGACTTTAAAAAATAATTTATTAGAGCCAACAACTACTCTGATTCCTACTGCACCAGATGCAGTTTTCTGCAGTTGCACAAAAGGTTGAATCTGAGTTCAATGATGACGAAGCCAACCTCATTTCGTTATTTTCCGTTGAGATGATTGTTGATGAAGATGAAAATATTGAAGAAGTGGAAATAGAAGAGATAGACGGAGACGAAGAATAAGAAGTCAGCAAAGATGAACATTAATCAACAAAATTATAATATAACTTGTAACACAGAAGAAGAAACAATCAGAAGGGAATGTCGGCAAAAAATCCTTTGATCTCGTGTTGTAAATTTCCGCCATTCTTTTGTTGGGCGAGTTCAGGACAGTACTCAATATTTTTTACCCCTTTTAGGAACGGCCCGGTAGAGATTCAGAGAACCTGTGAAACATTAGATGAAGACAAATAATATTTGTTTTAAATTTTCAATATTTCTTAACTAGTTAGGCGGCATCATGATATATAAACTGTATCACGAGGCGAGATCACGCCACTCGCCATTTGTCGCAGACGATCCGGTTACAGAAGAAATCCGTGATCCGGGCCTGGCACAATATTTTACAATTCCGTCCGAGATTGACAGTGCGCGATGTAGATGCGCGAACTTTTCGCGCCAATGAGAGATTCTATTCTGATTGTTTCTTCTTCTGTGCTTGTAACCCATGAATTAGGCTTACAGGGGACGACACCATGCAAAAAACCTAGATCTCAAAATCTACGTAAAATTTTGTATGAAACCTTTTTTATGCAGATTTATCTTACAAACAAATTTTATAATAGCCAAAATTAACGTACAACCGATAACTTACGAGATATTTGGGAAAAACTGATTTCAGTGACCTTTGACCTTCTGTAACTTTTGTAGCTGTCCAGTTGGCTTTATGAAATTTTGAGAAATTATTTTTTATGCCAAAATAAAGAGAATCCCATTGGAAAATCTTAAGTTGGATTTTTTTAGAGGTTCAAATATAAAGTGACTGGGATACTGAATATAGAAAGAATAAACTTTCCATTGATATGAAAATCAACTAGAAATGTTAAAAAAAGCCTGTAACTGCGATGTAAAGAATTAATTTTCAGTAACACTAACAATTTTTTACGCTTTTTGCAATCACAGACAGAATGGCACCCTCCATATTTAGATATACAAGGGCATTCCAGATAATGTACATATTTTTTCAAATTTATATCTTCCGAGTGCACACCCTAATATCTTTTGAATCAAGTTCAGATTCCCGACTACAATTTCTGCTTTCATGCGATGAATAAGAGAAAGCGTCTCAATTCTACACCCTGTAGACTAGCGTAACTAAAATTACTTTGCCCAGAGCTGTGCTAAAAATGCGAAAAACAAAAGGCGTTGTTGCTTTTGTACAACTGAGCATTCAAATGAAAGGGCTAAAATTTAAATCAATCTGAGACCAATCGATTTTGAATTTATGTGCAATTACATACATTATATACATCTAAAATATACATATAAACATTAACTCTCACTTGGACATTTGCGTTTTAGACACCGTTTGATATATCTACGTAGGGCGCCGAGGTGGAGGGAGAACAGCGCGGGTAACGCACATCGTAATAGATGGTCAGTTAAAGAAGCTAGTGGGAAACTAAATATACGAAACTCTTTTTTTTTAGCTACTGAAAAACCTAAAAGTTGCGACAGTGCTTTGGCCCATAAGACGAGGAAAAACTTTTTCATTCATCCTCTCGCAACCATCAATCTATTTTATGTGGATCTGGGAGTATTATTTTGTTAGCATTTAAAACAATGCTTTTCACATAATCGGTTCTTACCGTTAATTTCGCTTTAACTATCATCGAAATTTACTTGTATACGGCCCTGCTTATGCAATTTTTTTATTTCAAAATTGCTTTTATACAAAGCGATGCTTCGAAATAAGAGCTGCGACTTTTTAAAAACAATGTTACAAAAGTAAATCTTGAATCTTTTAAAATAAATAGGGAACAAAGACATTGAATAGAGACCGTACCAAGGATAAAGTAAAGTGGTGATGGCTTATGCGGATAAAACCTTGAAAAAATCATGAGTAAGATACTTGCAGTACCAAAAGTTCACAAATATATAATAATTTCAATCAACAGATCAAATAAAATGAGTTCGTAATGCAAAAATAGTAAGTAAACTTTTTTTAAATATTCAGGTGTGCTTTTTGAATATTTTGACAAGTTGGGGTGGGGAGCGTGGTGGTGTGAGCATTAGCCATCTTTGAAAAAAGTTCAAACATAAATATTTTCGTAGAACTAACCATTTATAAGTTACAGCTCATCAAAGTTTGCGAAAGCAGTTTTTGCAAATTATTTCATAAACTGTTGATCCTCTCAGAGATGTGCAGATAGTCCAGTAGAATTAGTAAAAAAAAGACTGAAATTTATTGTAATTCATTTCAGGATACCACGTGAATTAAACGATAGTTTTATTGATTACGAATATGATCCTGAATTTGGTCCATTTTTTGACCGCCGGAACATTGTTTATTTAACGATTTATCGTTGAAAAATTCAAAAAAATCGACTTTTTTAAAGATAACTCAAAGACCTTTGACGATAGGTTTTTCAATTTATAGATACTGTTAGAACTTTGAAAAACAGTTAATTTGAAACGCTTGATAATTTGTTTAAATAATTGCAAAAAACCGCAAATATTTTAGTAATTTGCAAATATTTTTCATTCTTTAACAAAAGCACTTTAGTTCTTGAAACTTTGAAGAAATATGTCTTTTATTACCTCAAAGTTATCCCTAAAATTTCATCAAAAATTTTTAATTAGTTTAAGAGATGTTCAATTTGTTTATTAAAAACATGAATAATGTAAAATGCAAATTCACTCAGTTCCCGTTGTCGTAGAGGGTTGATCTGGACATCATTTTTTTGTTGAGACAAACTTTATGTTTTCATTAATGGTAAATCAAATTTGCATTATTTTCAACTTCAAAATGGCGTTTGAAAAAGTGTCACATTTTGAGATTAGGTTTTTTGCTAATAACATTTAAACAAATGAAGATTTTGTAATATCGTTCCGATATCTTTGTTGCTGGGGTTTTTTTCACACATTTTCAAAAAAAAATGACTCCGTAGCCTTATTAGAAGTCGAGATGATTTTTTTTAAATAAATTCGTAAAAAATTTTTTAACAAAAAATAATTGTTTATAACAAATTATTGTTTAATTAGGAAAAAATCGACATGACAGATATTATTATTTCATCACGCTACCCCAAATTTAAAAAAAAAGTCAAAATCAGAGAAACGGTAAATTTTTGGTTGACAGATTTGAACTTGTCTCAATCATTTTATGAAAGTGTTACAGATATGACTCAAGCTTCTCACTCCTGTTCCGACGCTGATTTAAAATTAATTATTGTTATCGTTGCAAATTGAATTTTTTCCCCCAAACTCAGCTCTATTACAAAGATAGACTATTAAACTAGTGTTCGCCAAGTTTCAGCTGTTAATGTTTATTAATAAACAAATTACGAATTTATTAAAAAAAAAAATCATCTCGGCTTCTAGTAAGGCTACAGTCGTTTTTTTTGAAAATGTGTGAAAAAACCAAAGCAACAAAGATATAAGAACGATATTGCAAAATCTTCATTTGTTTAAAAGTTATTAGCAAAAAACCTAATCTCAAAATGTGACACTTTTTCAAACGCCATTTTGAAGTTGAAAATAATGCAAATTTGATTTACCATTAATGAAAACAAGTTTAAGTCTTAACAAAAAAAATGATGTCCAGATCAACCCTCTACGACAACGAGAACTGAGTGAATTTGCATTTTACATTATTCATGTTTTTAATAAACAAATTGAATATCTCTTAAACTAATTAAAAATTTTTGATGAAATTTTAGGGATAACTTTGAGGTAATAAAAGACATATTCCTTCAAAGTTTCAAGAACTAAAGTGCTTTTGTTAAAGAATGAAAAATATTTGCAAATTACTAAAATTTTTGCGGTTTTTTGCAATTATTTAAACAAATTTTTAAGCGTTTCAAACGAAACATCTCTCAAGTTAACCGTTTTTCAAAGTTCTAACAGTATCTACAAATTGAAAAACCTATCGTCAAAGGTCTTTGAGTTATTTTTAAAAAAGTCGATTTTTTGGAATTCTTCAACAAAAAATCGTTAAATAAACAATGTTCCGGCAGTCAAAAAGTAGACCAAATTCAGGGTCATGTTCGTAATCAATAAAACTATGGTTTAATCCACGTAGCATCCTGAAACGAATTACAATATGCATATTTGCTAATTCCATTGGCCTAAGAGGAAACTTTTCATATTTGATAAAAGTCTGTAAAAGTCATGTAAATAATGTAACTGTATGCACTTATTTGGTATTAAAACGAAGCTTGCATCATCACGAATTAGATTTCACCATAAAATAGCCTATCAATATACCCAATGGAAAGTTAAAAGGAAAACTTCCTGGAAACTTTCGGAGTTTTCAAAACGGAAAGTTTCCAGGAAGTTTTCCTTCTAACTTTCCATTAGGTATATTGATAGGCTATTTTAAGGTGAAATCTAATTCCTGATGATGCAAGCTTCGTTTTGATACCAGATAAGTGCATACAAATATATTATTTACATGACTTTTACAGACTTTTATCAAATATAAAAGGTTTCCTCTGCGAATCTCTGGATCCTCTACAATTTCTGTCCGAGACACTATTTTGTAAGACTAGTAGTTTACAAGCTACATCCTGTCAAAAAAAAAAACCTATCGACAGTATTGACTGTATCACATTTTTTTTCCAATAACGATGGCGCCTGTGCTGTTCAACATCCCCTCGGCACCCTGTACAATTCCCTAGATTTTAGACTATGGAAATGGTCATGAAAAATATACATCTAAATTGATATCTGATATGTGTGTGAAACAGGTACACAGTGTCACCCAAAAATCTAGAGTTCAATCAACAGAATTTTAACCCGCAACACTTCTCACTCAACGTTACCAGAACGTAACACATCTTATAACACATAAAACCAGGAAGACATATAAAATTATGTCGGATAAACTCATTCTGGAAAACACTGTGGATATTTTGGGCGGTAATCTGATAAGTTTACGTGGAGCTTTTCCTCTCTATGCTAGACTGCTTAAACAAAGTCCGTGTGCTGTCTAAGCTCTGCCTATGCCTACTTAATCTTGGTTCATCCTGCAGCACGTCCGGTTGAGAATTGTTCAGGTGCAAGGCTTTGCAGAGGCCGTGTCTCAAGGACGTGGACAGTTTCGACAGAGACCCACTCTGTCAAGGGAGAATTTCTACGTAGTTCTCTGGTATCAAGCCGGTCTTGCCGTTCAGGGTTCCCTCCAGCCAGCCTGGTTCTTGAGAAACTTTCACTGCAAGAATATGACAGTTAGTAAGAGTTTATTACTTTATTTAGGTACAGTAGGTACCGTATATAATTCAGTCATATAAAAAAGCTTGCAAAAAACCGTAAAGGGTACCGACCGCATATCAATTTCAGTTTATTTACAAAAAAGGCCGTAAAGATGTTCGGCTTCTTTTATTATCATCACAAAAAGTGGTCATACATATTTCCTAACAAGAATGTAGGCCAATCCCACTGAATATAATCGGGTGAAATTTGCTCTTGTGAATTTATGATTGGTTGCAATAAGCTATCTAGTCAACGTAGACTATCAGGGGTGGACTAGCTGTTTCTTTGTCATGTCATAAAAGTTTAATGAAAAGTTTTATTAAATCCTCTTGTTGAAATAAATAGTTTATCTTGTTTAACAGTAAAATTAAAGTTTACAAAATTAAATAATTGTTAAAAAGATGATCGTCATAAGATGAAAAAACGGTTTTTAATTAATCCGCGAAAGAACATTCGACACTGTGGAATGTGGAAGTAGATCACGCGAGACCTTGCCATTTTGGTCGACAAAATATGGCTTTTGCGAGGCAATATGGCCACTTTATTTTAAGACTACCTCCTTATTTTTGTATTTTTAATCCGATACAGCTGGTCTGGGGCCGATCAAAAACTACATTTTTATGGATTTAATCCCTTGAGTACTAAAATTATTCAATCATATCTAACCAACAGACAACAAATGGTCCACTATAGCTTAAGTTTTATCAAATATGGAGTGCCACAAGGGTCAATACCGGGGCCGTTGCTGTTTCTCATCTACATAAACGATATAACTAACTCCCTTCGAAATAGTGATCTAGTTTTATACGCAGATGATACGACTACTCTGGATGAACATAACAACTTAGAACAGCTGGATTCTTCGGAAAAACACATTTCCTAAATTTGACAAAAAAGTCCTCGAATTGAAATTTCCAACATACGAGAAGACGACTGGACAAAATCAATTCACAAACTAATCAAAGATGAAGATGATTACAGAAAATTGGGAAAAATATTTACAATTAGGAAGTTTCCATTTTTCTCATTTTCTTGTAATAAATAGTTGTAAAAATATAAAAAATATCTGTAATTTTTTTTTTAATTATCTCTATAAATAAAAAAGTTATGGTCCTTCAAGTTTAAAATGCTGCGATCATCTGGGCCGAGGCTCGATTACGTCACAATACATGATTCCGCGAACAGCAAGCGGGCGCGGGCGCCTTTATACTCGCTGGCAAGCATCGGCAGTTTATAGCCAGCTTGCATTTGAGAGTCGAAAAAATTGCTAAAACATGCAATTTTGGCACGTTCATATTTTTCGAAAAACACCATTGGGACGGCCGTATGATGTCGTGACGTAAAGAGGAAGTCTTCCAGATAAACCTGATCGTAAATTGCACGGCGAACTTCGAAAATTCGGCTCGGCACGAACGAATCAAAAGTGACATTTTGTGACATTTCAGAAAGTCAGGCACATACACTAAATAAAGGGAACATACTGCGCACCACAGGCATGGCAAGTAAGCGCGTTGTGTATTGTGACGTCACGGTGGATTCAAGCCGAGGCGAAGTATTCAAATAAGAAATTGAATAAGTTCGTGAGTTTTTCAGATATCAAGATAATTTTTTTTTTTTATTTGACTAGTTATCTGAAAGACTACTAAATGAGGTTAAATGTACATGATATTTCTAAAATAGGAAACTTCCTAATTGGCAGAAATAAATTCATCATCGAAGTGGGAGGGGACAGTGACAATGGCGAAGAATTCGAATAACGGAAGAGATTTCTATAGTTTATTGAATTTACTGTTTATATTTAACTTTCCTTGGGTACATTTATGACAGTGACAGTGGCAGTCATAGTGAGTGAGTGGGATTCTGTGATAGTGTTAGTGATTGTGATAAGGTTCATTATTTTTGTTTTGGAAAAGTGTTATTTCTGGTAAGTTTAAAACATGTTTTATTTGCAACATTTTAAGAAATGTTTTTATTTTAATTATTTTACTGTAGGAAAATGCTATTAATATTCTTACTAATTTAATGTTTTTTTATATTGTGTTGCTGTTGAGTTTAGCTATTTCTTTATTTTTTTATTCAGTTTTTACTTTGAAACTTTATTATGTTATTTTAATAAGAAAGTTTATTATGTTGTTATTTTGTAGAATAGTTAGTTATTTTTAACTGAAAAATGCTGGTTTATTATTATTTTTTTTTTAACCTCTTACTCCCTAATTAACAATCCTGTCACCATCCTATCCTGACAAGAGATATACTTATACCTCCTTGTTGGAGGTATTTACACTATTTCTGTCTTCATTACATAGACTATTTGTAAACATGTTATTTTACAGTTCTAATGTCAGATGTTGTATTATTCATTGTTAAAAAAATTATGTCCTTAAAAGAACACTAGTTTTAGTTTTCGGCTAAGATGAGCATAAAAACGTGGATTTAATTGTATTTTATGTAATTACTCTTTATTTGTTATTAGTATAGTTCATTACATAATTCTTAAGCGTGTAAAAAATGTCGGCGTCCTTGGCTGTGCGGTACAGATCAAAGACGCCAGCAATTTTTACACACCTAAGAATTGTGTAGTCAACTTTACAATTAAAGGAGAATTGAAATCTTTTAATACATTGTTTGAAAGTGAAAATACATTTTGAGTCCGGTCCTGTGTACCGTTCAATCTAACGCCGGTGGTACACTAACCAAAAGCGATTGGTGTCCTTTACGTTTTTTTGTGAGCTTATTTATATCGCTGAATTATATACAGAACCTACTATAAAAATATGCTTCTTTCTATGAACTCCTAAGAAGGGAGCAGAACAATTACCTACAGCCACTCCACATATACAGTGGTTTTGGTGGCTGTATGGACCTGAATCGTGTGGATTAAATAGATGAAGGGGGAAAATTTAATCTACTTTTAATATTGGTCTTTGAATGAGTTTAGCCATCACATCATCAACAGAAGTGTAAGAAATGGATTCCTTTTCAGTAAATCCTTTATTTTGGAGACCAAGAAAAGATCTCTTATTTTTTTTTTTTAAGCGCAACAAATCACAAAACCATGGATTTTTTGTACCACTGCATGCTGCACACTAAAAGTAGTTTTAGCAATTTTTATAATATTATTAAATCAACGTCACTCGACATTTGCCGCTTAATGCTATATCTTCCAATTTTTGACAATTTTTTTTGCTAAAAATCGTACTTTTCACTTATTTTTTTAATAGTTGTTCATGATAGTCATTTGTATTTTGAAAATTGTTAACACTAGAACTCTGTGGGGTTTATATACATACGTACTTACCATTTGTAATAATTTGGTTTGGTTCAAACGAAAGTTCACCATCGTGTTCACCAAGGCAAGCATATAACGTTCTCACTCTCCTACAAAAGAAAAATGATATACGGATCAAGTAGAACAATTTTTTTTGCAAAATTCAACAGCAAAGAATTAGTTCAATTCATCTGATGGTATCCTCGTTAAATATGATTATGTGGTTATGTTGATTTTATACTGTTTAATATTTGTATACACATTGGGAATTGATATCTTGCACTTATGGCAAAAGGGTGATATGTTAAAGAAGACTTAAATTAGTATCTAAAGAAGAAGTGCATTGTATGTTACATAGCTTTGTAGTAATGAATGGTGGAACTGTTAACATGTGTCCTCCACTACCAATTGTACTGTACTTTCAAGCAATGTCTCTAAGCAAGGAAATAAAATTTCACAATGTGTATAAAAATTTTCATTTGAAGTGAAAAACACTGAACATTTTGATACATATTTAAAGAGTTTAATAGTCCAATGCATTTAGATTTTTGTTTTTCGGAAATTCTTTGAACTCGCTGAAAACATCCAAAAAGTTTACCGACTTAACCCCTATGCAATTTTTTTAATTTAACAAATTAGGTGCACAAATACCGTTTTTTGTAAATAACTTTATCAGTTTGATTTTTCTCAGAAAATGATAAGAGGACAAAAAGAAAGACGAGGAAATTCTAATCCTGGAACGGACCTCAGCAGCACAATACAAAATAGAGAAAAAAGTCATAGTCGAAAATCGCATGTGCTAAATTAATCAATATTTCATCATCTGTAACTTTACACAATTTCTTCAAGTTTCCTCTTCCAAAATCTACCTATATATACAGGGTGTCCCAAAATTACCAAAGGAGTTTGTAATTACAACATTCTGAGACAAAAATCATTTTTACCTAACTCTCTTTGTCAAACATTTGCTTCTAGTGCCTCCCACGATCGTTTCTCAGAAAAATTGTCAGAAACGAAGTTGTAGAGCATTAAATTTGCTACCTTTGCTACCACTTTTGCTACTTTATTTTTTCCAAAATTATCAATTTTCAATAACTTATATATCAAAAACCGTTGGAAATTCGACAAATATGTATGGAAACAGTTTTATAGGAAATTTAATTAGCTTTCATTTTTATTTAGATCATTTTTTTTTCCGAGATATAATCGAAAAACCCAAAAAATGGGACCTCCCAGGAGTGGGGACTTTTAGTATGTTTACCTAATAACTACTCCTAACAAAGTCCTGAAGTCAAAAAGTCTCGCATATTCCATGCATTCTACAATATATTCATTGACTGGACTATAATACTAGTTTCAAAATATTTTTTAATCAAATATCGATTTTAATAAGTTTTTCAAAAAATTTTGATTTCCACACTTTTAATTTTGAGAGTATGTTGCAAATTAAAATTCCTTAAGTTCTAAGTATTTCCGTAAGAACGCATTTTTTTCATCTAAATGCACCGAAATATAATTTTCATTTCAAATCAATATAGGTACTTTGTGATATATATTTTTTATATATTTGTATTTATAATTGTATTGACTTGTGTAAAACATCTTCACGTTAACAGCAAAAATAAAATGATTTTGATTTTTTTTTTGATTTTGGATTGCATTTAGATTTTTCCTCAGGAATAATTTTGTTGCAAAAATTATGAGAAAATGTTCTTAAAAGTCTAAATGCAATCCAATATCTACCAAAATTACTAGGCATCTGATTTTAGGAATTACAATGGACAAGAGTTGTGCAGTGTGAGGAATAACATTTTGGCCGATTTGTATTTACGAACATTGTACTAGCTTGAATCCTTTTTATTAAGCTGAACGTTTCAGAAGCTAAGTAATATTGGTCAAGTGTAAGTGTTAAAATATTTTGTAGTTTTCTTTTCTTTTTTTTTAATCAGGTCATTGATTACAAATTTATCAAATAACGAGAAAATATCCTTACCGTACTCTTCCAAAAACAGGGCTAGACCTCCCTGAAGGAGCATTAAGTAAGGTATGTTCTTTATTAAGCAGCGTCCTACCAGGATTAAAAGGATTGATTAAAGTGGGGTTAGTATAGTTAGCAGACGAGAGATGTTATAGGGATAGTCAATGGGGAAGCAAATATAAAATTACCCATTCCATTTCTACAAACAACTAAACAACCATAGTTTGGAGAGAAAAAGAGTAGGAGAACTCTGGAAATTTTCTGAAAAAAATACTTTTGCGGCCAGTATTGGACGCTTTCATTTTACCTACAATCGGTAGGAAATATTTCTCAGCTATAAAAGTAGGAAATATATAGTCGGGCAAGTAGATATAAGAGATGTTTACTTAAACTTGTGAATTATACAAAAAGCACCAGACTTTGGCCCCACATTATGCCTGCCGTGCTGGCTTCATTGTTCCACTGTCGTAGTCATTTGATGAAATCCGTCATTTCGTGAAAAGCCTAGGCAGTACATGAACTGCCGGCATATCATGCAAATTCTTGAGGTTGCACGATCTGCCTAGGCATTTCATGAAACGCCGTGGTCGTCTCGGCACTTGACGTTTAAAGTCATTCTACATGATCTGCCGCAAATTAGACTGGCAGATTGTGTTCTATTACTTGAGCCTTTCTGTTTTGTATATTACGGAAAGTAAGAGTGACAAAGACTTGTTCAATGATCATTACAAATAGTATTATGGAGCAAAGTCCAATAAATGACTGTATAGGTTAGGTTAAGTTATTATATGCGTGATTCGTAATTTCGTTAGCATTCTAAAACCTGAAATGTACCAAATAAATCTGAACCTAACCTCAAAATTAATTACATCCCCATCTTTCCCTCCTTGTAATGATCATTGGACAAGTCTTTCTCACTCTGAATTTCCACAATAAACAAAACAAACAGCACAACATGGCTTCCGAGCAAACAAATCGACCGAAACAGCAACTAACCTAATCTCAAACACACAACACAACACAATCTGCCGGGTATCAGTCACTTCATGAACAGTCAACATCTAATTTGCGGCAGATCGTGTAGAACGACTTTAAACATCATGTGCCGAGACAACCACGGCGTTTCACGAAATGCCTAGGCAGATTGTGCAACTTCAAAAATTTACATGATATGCCGGCAGTTCATGTACTGCCTAGACTTTTCACGAAATGACGGATTTCATCAAATGACTACGACACCACCAAACGCAAAAAAAACACAGTGCTTTGATCGGCACACACCAGCTCAACTTTTTTGTGCTAATAGGTCTGTTGCATGTGCCGTATATTTTAAATTAATTTATATATTGCATGTGCCGTATATTTTAAATTAATTTATATATATATATGTATATATATATATATATATATATATATAAATTAATTTAAAATATACGGCACATGCAACAGACCTATTAGCACAAAAAAGTTGAGCTGGTGTGTGCCGATCAAAGCACTGTGTTTTTTTGCGTTTGGTGGTGTCGTAGTCATTTGATGAAATCCGTCATTTCGTGAAAAGTCTATATATATATATATATATATATATATATGGAGTGACGGTGAGAGGTAAACTCTCATATGGTCAGATGCTACTATACGTCGGACAAATGTCACTGACGTATAGCGACTTGCTTTTTTGCAAGTACCAAGAGCGGCGACCTCTAGCCTAGTGGGCTATACTCACTGTTTATGAAATCGGATTTGAAGGAAACAACTACTCAGCGGGCAAATACCCCGACCTGCATTGAATTACACTTTCAAATCGTGATCAGTAACCAACTATCATTTGTCTGTTCCTAACCAGACATAGACCGGTTTCGAACTTATTATGTTCTCATCAGTATGCCTATGGCATACTGAAGAGAACATAATGCCTATGGCATACTGATGAGAACATAATAAGTTCGAAACCGGTCTATGTCTGGTTAGGAACAGACAAATGATAGTTGGTTACTGATCACGATTTGAAAGTGTAATTCAATGCAGGTCGGGGTATTTGCCCGCAGAGTAGTTGTTTCCTTCAAATCCGATTTCATATATATATATATATATATACAAATCTGTTTTCATAATTTCTAACGGGAAAGTATTTAAATCACCGACTAATATCCGGGAAAAGGGGCAAATCTGAGAACACACTCATATTGGACTAGACGTCATCTAACAGAGTATCTCTGAGAGTGCCATGATTTCTCTAGCTTGAAACCCTTGGTTCTTACGTATGAATTAAACAGACGTTAAATGTATAAGTATATTATATCGAACTACAAAAGAGTGACTGTGCGTCAAAAAACTTTATGACATATATTATGGTTTTAATTTTGGGATTTATTTTCCACAGATTCGGACATATAATTCGTGCAGGTTTCCTAGACGAAAAATTTTTTTTTTCAAAAACTTCCTGTATCTTGGCTTTAATTGCTTCACTGCATAAATGGAATTAATTTAAGATGTGGGCTAGCGCTGTGGCATCTTCTGTTACTTGATGTCACGCGTTGTTTGTGCTCCTAACGGATCTATTCAAACTTTAATGTTGAGTACCATTTGTAAAAGAAAAAATAAGAGAAAATCCTTTACACTCTGTGTTTTGTATTAAGTAAAGATTCTGAACATGCTAAAATTATTTGTGAAACAAGCCTATTTAGAAAATGTAACCATCTCGTATATATGTTCTTTCCCAACTATATAAATTCATCGATAGAAGATATTTAATCAAATATTCCTGGGTGCAGAAAAATAACTACGAGATTTTGATTAGTTGCTTTTTTCTATGTAAAGTTGTAAACATTAAAAAAAAGGTACAAGCATTCGAATAAGAGGCGAGCTTTATCATATTTGTGTAAAACCAGCTGGTGTAAATGATTGTTTATTGGTGGTTAGTACATGTTATAGGTTGTCAAAAATAGAAAGCACTGCTGTTGATGTTATTATTTTTGAAAGTAAATTTTTATTGACAATACTCGATTTCTGACACCTAATTATACAATATATATTATGCAAAAAAAACCAGTCAGCATGGCGGGTAACCCGCAGCCTGAAGGGCCGCATCGAAAGTGTTAATGGTAGCAGGTAGCGTTTGACACATTTTTACAGTAATCAAATAAAAATGCCTCCTCATTATCTGAGCCCTATTGAAAGGGCTCCAAATAGTGTCCAGAATGGGGTATTTTCCTATTTTTTTTTTTAATGAATAATATCATAGAATATGTACAAACAAGCCTTCCAATACAGATTTCCGCGAAAATAATTATCAATTTTTTGAGAAAACAGAAGTTAAAATAAGTGGAGCAACAGTTGTTTTAAATTTGTGATGTAGGTAGCTTGGCCGATGACGTAGCTGGACTGTATGGATTTGTTGATAGAAAGGTTTTATACAAAACAGTGTGGTGTTGTCAAGTTGAAATTCCTTCTCTAGTTCTAGTAATGATATTTGAAGAAAACAGGAGTATAAAGCTTATTTATTAAATCAATTTTAATATATTTATCCACGAAAATTAATTTTCTCATGTAAAAAATAATAATAGGCATGAATTATTAAATATTTAAAATAATTTTTAATGCTGATTAATTTTTAAAAACATATTTAGCAAAACATGACAACAATGTCAACGGCTAGTCAAATGACAGATGTGTTCTAACGTCGCCGTCGTGTTGATTTGAAGCATTTCAGTTTCTTTCATCGAGTAATTTGCTGTAATTTATAAATAGTAGATAATGCCATTTAAAAGGTATTTTATAAAAAGTTGTGGAAACACAAATATAAGTGCTTCGGAAAAAAATGTTCCGAAAAAATTGATATTCGAAGAACTTGGTGGCAAGCTTCCAATATTTTTGATCCCATCCCTTCAAAAATCCAAATTTTGTTATAGAAAGAATCTATCAAGTCATAATCAACTTTGGGCAAATTGGACGAATCTCCTTTCACAAAATTCAACTCCATCTTAATAGTTTATTGGGAAGTAAAAATCTAACCAATATATCTCTTTCACTTGTATTGTGACAAGAAGTGTCAGCTGGCGGCACGCAAGAAATGTTGCCACATAATCCTCGCCGTAAGTTTTATTTCCATTTTTAAGATAACTTCTACATAATAACAAATATAAATACCTTTTAATTCATTCTAAATACATGTGTATAATACCTATTTATTCATATTTAAGATATTGAGAAAAACAGAATGTAAAAAAAAATGGAAAATACCATTTTACTGTTTAAGAAATCACTAGACAAATACATGTAAAAATACATGCCACATGGAAATATACGTAACTTTCGAATTTATTCCTGTCTTAATGTGATTTTACGTCAACTTGCTAAATTACAATGTAATTATCCACACTGAGTGCAAATTTACAAACAGTGATGTAATTTTACATCCAGTCTGTGAACTTCTAGTCATTATCACTGGTCACAGAACCACATGAAGAAGCACGTAAAATTACACAAGTACTTTGTTTTGTATTGAAAATGGACTGTACTAGGGCTAATTGTTATTGAAATAAATTGATTTAATAGACATCTCATAAACTTTATTGACATACATCTTCATAGACTAACGTACAACAACTCCTGATACAAAAAGACATAAAGAAAGAGATCATAGTTCATAGAGATGAGCACGCATCCGTGCATAGAGATGGGCACTCACAAAAAGTCATAAAATGTTTCTGTAAACAACAGTTGTGAAAACACAAATATAAGTGCTTCAGAAAAAAAATTTGTAACTTCCAAAAAAAATTGATATTCGAAAAACTTGTGGCAAGCTAATACTTTTGATCCCATCTCTTCAAAAATCCAAATTTTGTTATAGAAAGAATCTATCAAGTCATAATCGATTTTGGGCAAATTGGACGAATCTCCTTTCACAAAATTCAACTCCATCTTAATAGTTTATTGATAAAGTATAAAATAACAAAATCAAACGCCACATAAACAAACAACAAATAAATCTAACCAATAGATCTCTTTCACTTGTATTGTGACAAGAATTGACAGCTGGCGGCACGCAAGAAATGTTGCCACATAATCCTCGCCGAGAGTTTTGTTTACATTTTTAAGATAACTTGTACATAATAACAAATATAAATACCTTTTAATTTCTTCTAAATATGTACATCTATATAATATTTATTGATATTCAAGATATTCACCAAAACTGAATTTAAAAAAAATGGAAAATACCCCATTGAAGAAGGATGGACAATTCGTATTACAGCACTGTTATGTAATCGAATAGATAGCTCAAATAATGGAAAAAGATGATTATATGACCAAATATTAGATTTCATTTTATGTATTCTTGTTTGAATATTTATGATACTGATGAGCGATGCTAATGATATGCATTTTCGACAACCTATGACACGTGGTAAGCCGGTAGAGTTTTTATCTCGTAGGTTCAATATATTAAAATTTAAAATTATGACCAATATATTTATAACACCCTGTATAGTTAAATTACTTATTTTCGGTCTTTCTAATCGCTTTGTCCCATTACATCAGCAAGTTTCCACTAAAAAACATCCAAAAAGTTTCCATATTATTAGGAATTAACAAATTGCAAAATCGGCAAAATTTCCAGAAAATCCCCACTCTAGTAAAAATGCACTGTTAGTCAAATAAAAATGAAGATAATAATGGCTTACTTACACATTTCCGGGGGATTTGTAAACTTTCGGATAACCCATGTAGACAGATGACCTCTCACTTTTCTTTGGCGTCACACCGACGAAATTGTTTCCATCTCTGGAGGTGGAAGACAGCGATTCGTTTGAACTACTCGTACTGTTGGGCTCTATAAAAAATTTAAGAGACCTTTAAACATTCATCACTTAGGTTACTTTTTAGAAGTGTTGCTGAACCTTCTCTTCTTAAATATCCACTTAAAGATAAATACGGTACAGCTCTCAGTGCTTACAGACTGTATTTTAATAAGAAAATCAAATCACTATACACTATACAAACCCTTAACAAAATTACTGCTAAGTTTTAAAATTTTCATAATTACCAAACTATTTTTTTCAATTGTAAGTAAAATAAAAATCTGCAGAGCTGTGCTGCTTATTTAGGAGTTTTTAACCGGATTCGGTCCTTTCGTTTGAATCCGGTATTTCCAAAATTGAAATTTCGCGCCATTATAATATATAACCTCAGTAACGATTGAAATGTTAAACATCGAACAAAACTAATACAAGAAGGGAGATGGCATGAGAAGAGAAACAGAAAAATTAACCAATGAATAATTTTGCATCTCATCATAACTAATTATATCTGTGCATAAAAGCCCAAATAGAAAACCGCTTTTGGGTTTAAACCCAATTTAAACCCTCAAATTGAAAAGACCAACTCTGCATATATCTCAAGAGGTTTAGAGGAATGGCTATTATTATTTAACAAGGTACATTTCAAAACATTAACACGACATTATCAGGCCTATGTCAAAAAATATAAAAATATTGAAGTACTTACCCAGCCTATTATAGGAGGATCTGAAATTAGTCGGGCTATAGCTCTGAAGGTTCGGCAGGTTGGTTTCAGATTGAGAGGTAACGGTCGGCACAAAATGCTTGAATCTTTGCTGGTTGGCAGGCGGCCTATTCGACACGTGTTCACTCCTGGTCATCACGTACCCACCGTTCGCAGGTTCATGTACACTGTGCATGCTCGACGAAATCGGAGGCTCAATATAGGAAGTGACGGTCTAAAAAACAACAAATTTTATCAGAAACTGCCCGTGCGATGGCCGCAGAGATGCAAAATTTCATGAAATTTCTGAAATATAAAACTGTAGTGTCACAAAACTTTTGTGAAATTTCAATGAAGTGCTGAAACCTTCATTGAATAATTTCTTAAAATTATGAAGCTCAAGTGAAATTTCGTTGAATTATTTCATGAAATGACTCGCGAGATCATGAAACTTGTACCTTTTTTGTAATTTTTGAAACTTCCGTGAGTCTAAAACATGATAAATCCATTTCTGAAACTGGTCTCATAAATTTTTATTTTTCAAATAAGGTTTAAATTTTCTTAGGAACTAAAAGCATCCTGTTTTGTTTTCGATTAGATCTTGTGAATATATTCGTGAAAATAATAATAATGACGAGTTGAAAAGTACGGTTGCAAGATAATATCATCGCATTAGACCAAAAACAAAACCGCAGCAATAAACATTATTGCTATATTCACAGTTACGTACAGTTTTGGAATTGTCGATTGGCGAAAATGGACAAAAAGACGAGAAAAATCCTAACAATAGGCGGAATTCATGGTGTGTATTTTTGTGTGTTTATGTATATATGTATTATTGTATTCTCATTTTAAGTACATGCACCCTATCTTGTTTAAATTAATCAATTAATTGAATAGTCTGAAAATTTCATAAAATTCAGATACTTCAGAAATTTGTTCTTGAAAAGTTGAAATTGAAACTTTCAAAATGAAATTGGAAATTTTGCAACCCTAGCGGTGCGACAACTTAAAACTAAGGTACAACATCCAACCTCACGTGACACTCACACAAGTGTATGGCTGAGAGTATGTTCGATAGCTCGGTGATATCCTTGTCGGGATACCATTGTTGGTGTATCTGTTACCTCCTGTGTTAACTGTTTCGTCGGAACTTACGTAAGTCGGCAGGTGGTTATTGGGCGGACTGTACATATTGGGTCCGTTATTGCCGGGCATGCTGTTGGGGATGGGGCCGTTCATGTTGTTCGTTTGGCCGGGCTTGGGGGACATCTTCTCAGGCTCGATGAAAAATATCTTTTCGTAGTTATCTATCAGTATCTCTACGACTATGTTGTAGAATTTCAGGTCCAAGATAGACGCCACCGTTTCCTCCTCGGGCCTTAGCAAAGTCGGACCGAAACATACCCCCAAGTTGCTCACGCTCATGAGGTTTTTATCACTTTTCGCAACAACACTGAAAGAAATGCATTAGTACAAGACGTTATTTGCCTATTTCTACACAGATAGATAAAAATAACGTTTTGAATCAAGATTTCTTTGTTATAAAACAAATAAATCATTTGTAGCAAGGAATAGAAAGCTTGTCAATAATTTTTTTTTATTTGGGTATGTATAAAACAAAGTGATTCAAAATATTATTTTCATCTGTGTAAAAATGTGAGGCTGGCTTTTTTAAACTTACTTTGTTAAGTGCTTCATTAAAATTTTCAAGACTTCGAAGTTCGTTTTCGGTAATCGATACAACAATGTGTGGACGTCGTTTATCCTAGTTTGTTTTGATTCACTCTCTAGAAAAAAAGAACGTGCATAAAAAGTAAAGTCTAAAATAAGTATAAATTGTAACTCTTTTGTTGCTTAAACGTTTTTTCTGTGTCTAGGCACAGTGATGTGAATTGTTAGGGATCTACAAGAGTGCTTGTAGTAAAAAAATTATACTAACACTTCTAGATATATTCCCGAGTACTTTAATTACCTTCAGATGTAATAACTTGGTTGCCGAAACATTTTGATAACAATTATGCAATTATTGGAAATAGCATTATAGTATGATGTTTGGATGAAATACGTCATTTCTTGAAAAACCTAGGCAGTACATGAACTGCCGGCATATCATGCAATTTCTTGAGGTTGCACAATCTGCCTAGGCATTTCGTGAAATGCCATGGTCGTCTTGGCATTTGACGTTTAAAGTCATTCTACAGGATCTGCCGCAAATTAGAACCCAATGAGACCCAGGGTTAGGGTGAACCATGGCCCATCTTAGTTTCATGCCGTACCTGCTGCTACAGTACTTAGATTCCGTCTTTGTGATACAAAAACGATTTGTGAAAAGAATCGCCCCAGAAACAGACACCATATCGAAGTTATGACTCTAGTTGATTATAGAATAGATTAATTAATTGTTGTTTTGCAGGAATTTCTTTTATATTGTTTAATACAAAATTAATTGAGGTTATGGGCGACACAAGATGATTGCAGGGAGCTATCCAATTGAATGACCAAAAAACTAATATTTGCAGTGGCGCTGTTAGTAAATTAATTATTAATATTTACAGTTACATTTTCACACTAATTCTGTGTGTTATGAAATCTAATTAGTTGCGTTTTGTCAAAGTTGAAATATAAATCATTTTAATTCAGTCAATTACAAACATTTTCTAAGATGTTACTAATATTGATATGCAGACTGATAGATAATTATTGGAAATTATGAATGATAAATCGTCTGCATATGAAGAGTTTCCTTATGCACTAATTCTAGTGAGTTTATGTATAGAACAAAAAGGACGGGGCCCAAAACGGAGCCTTGGGGTAAGCCCATGTCAACTAAACAAGAGTTAGAGATGATATTATCTATGGAATAGTTGATGAAATGTTGAATAGAAACTTGACAGATTTGAAAAAACAAATCAAACCAATTTGAAGGACCTCGTATACCTAGAAACATTAGGAACCTGATCGTACTAACATATGCTGACATTTTCCTAATCATCACGGAAGAAGGGTAAGATGTTCTCAATTGTCTAGAAAATATTAATGTGAGACCTGTCAACAAGAGAGAGGTTGACCAATGGAGAAGCATACAAAATAGGTGACCACTGACTACTCCCTAGAAGTGACAGTTCGGCTCAAAAAAATGGGGCTGAGGTCGAGGTGAAGAAAGGCCAATATACAATCTACTCCCTAAGAAGGACAAATAATCTAAATACCCAGGACCAACCAACTGAAAAGGAACTAAACTGTAAGGGAAAGAATTAAAATGACATATAATAGTTAGAAGTACAATTCTACCTTTCATTGAGAAAAATAAACCAGCATAGAGCCTGATCAACAGGATATACATAGCCAACTGCCAATGATGACATACAGAGCGGCAACAACAAAAGCAAACAGAAGAAGCTCGAGAAGAGCTGAAAGGGACATCATATAACTACTCGCAAAAATGACAAAAGGAAAGTAACGACATAATAGGTTATCATCAACAGGGGCAAAATAATTAGAAAAATGAAAGAAACTAAAAAATCAAATACTGGGGACATATCCAAAGAAGGAACCCAACACATCTACTGAAGAAAGCGCTAAATAACAACAGACTATAAATAGGCTGAGAATGCTTGAAACTGTTTTTATTTTTTATTTTTATGATTTTTCCATTTTTTATTTTAGAATAAGATTGTCCAGACAAAATTAATGAAGATTCGGAGACCATTACAACTTCAGTTTCAATCATCTACGTTGAGACTGGTATTCAATTGCGATGTTCAGATGTTTTAGTGTTCGTGAAAAATTCTTATTTTAAAGTTAAAAATTGGAAAAATCTCAAAACCCAAAAATATGGGCATATTAATAGAAAGCCCCATCGTTTTGCTATTTCAGAACATCCTGTATACATATTTTTAATCAATGAAAAAATTTTAGTCTTAAACATATTGCTCTTTGACATCTCTATAAATAAGTTACTAAAAGGGTACTTACTGACTGCGGCTATGAATCCGTTGTGGTACCGATACGTCATGAGAGGCTCGGGCAAATTCCTCAGGTAGGTTTTCAGGGCGCTGGTGATGGTCTTGGTCTCCCACTCAAGTGGATCGTCCAAGGCCAGTTTCTCACTTTTCCTCCTGTCCAAGCCCATATTTAATAGCTTGTTTACCTTCGAACTCACTCCCACCACTCTGTATATACCCTGTTCCTCATTTCCCCTGCTGTCCAAGACCTCTATACACCTTTTGACGAACTGTATGCCGATGTCGTCGAGCACCCTTTCTTCTGAATTTGGTATTTTGTTTACGTTGTTGCTGGGCGTTGTGTAAGTCTAAAAAAAGCTTAAATTTTATAAAATGCAAATCCATTTTTAGGAAAAAATCGCATTTTCATGCAAAAATCGAGGAAGAAGACAATAATGTGAAGTTAAAACAAATTATTACCGGTTCTTTTCCATCCATTATATCCATCCAGGCTTTTCTGTCCTGTTCGGATAAGGCTTGGAAGGTGAAAACTGACCCTGGTTTTGAATCTAACTGTATATCGAAGCAGAAACGCTTTTCAATTGAATCCGACATTCGTCTTACACAAGAAGTCAAGACCATCGTCTCAGGTGCTGGTAGCTGAAAAATTACATTCAAAAGTAAACTTTTAAGGTGTAGGTGTAGGTAGATTGCGCTTCTCCCATGTCATTTTCTGAACCAGCTTTAGCCTCAGCGATTTTATTTCATCTCTCAGTACAATTGATTGATGACCTGCTTTAATTAAAATACTAGATTTATGGTGACCAACATTTTTGGGTAAGAATGGCATACAAAACGTTTGCTAGTATTTAGAACCAAACCATTGCTCAAAAGAAAAACTCATTTACTAATTTGTTGGCTCTATTCATTATCAGTTCTAAGGTTCTATACCTATACAGTAAGTATAGGTATAAGAAAATTAGCGTCATCTGCATACACAATTGTAGCATTTGGTGATGTACAGGAATTAGGCACATCATTAATAAAAATTAAAAATAACAAGGGACCTAGATTCGAGCCTTGTGGTACACTAGAAGTAACGTCACTAACATATGAGTGGTATGAATCTATGACTATGAAGAAAATTAGCGTCATCTGCATAAACAATTGCAGCATTTGGTGATGCACAGGAATTAGGCACATCATTAATAAAAATTTAAAAAAACAAGAGACCTATATTCGAGCCTTGTGGTACATTAGAAGTAACGTCACTAACATATGAGTGGTATAAATCTATGACTTAAAGCTAGTTCTCCAAAGGATCATCTCTTACCTTATTTAGGTAAGAGATGATCCTTTGATGGACCACTACTCCGGATCTAAAGAGTTTTGTAAAAGCAAACTGTGATTAAGGGTATCTCTGTTGAGGTCAAAAAATAAGGCTAGTGGCTGTTGTTTAGCGTAAGTGTTCGATAGCAGTTGTTGACAATTTGTTTCTTCGGGATCCACTGACATTGTGACTTTCTAAAAAACTTATTTAAAGCACAGATAAAAATTTTTGCTGATTCTGGACACTAACATTTCTGTAATTACATGCTTCTACTCTAGATCCTTTGTTTTTATAAATTAGAATAGATTTTAAAATTTCTAATGCATCTGGATAGCGGTCACTAGCAAAAGATTCATTAATCAGGTAAGACAGTAGGGTATTAATTTCATCAACTACTGCTTTAATTACTTGACCGCCTACTGCATTTATCCCTGCAGCAAATTTTCTCGTTTTGAACAATAATTCTAGAAAAATATAACAAAAACTGTTAACTATAGATTACGATCATGTTGTAAGTGATTAATGTCAGTGATATCCAGATGCAAAGAAATCAGCGGTGTCCAAACCCTTATAATACGTATTATTTTAATGAAATGAATAATGGAACGAATAATTACATAGTCAGAAATTTGTGCCATTTCGTCCTGTTATACCCTGTATAATGATATATCCATAATCTCAATAATACCCAGTATTTTGTCAGGAAAAGCTACTGTTAATTGCACTTACCGATTTTGTTGTGAGTTGATTGTATGGTAACATGCTGAACTCCTTTGTTTCTTTATCATATCTACAATAATGTTTAGTCCAGGTGGTACCAAAAGCCTCTGAAAGGAGACGATTTTTACTTAATATGTATACAGTGTGTCCCAGGATAGATGTAACAAGGGGTGTAATGGACCAAAAATTTTCGAATTTTGGAATGGTATTTGGGGATTGAGTCCTGCTTGTTGTAAAACTAAAGTATACCAAAAATGACTTGATTTGGTGTTCTACAGGGTGTTTGATAAGCAAAGTTGTAAAAATCACCACTAATAAAGTACCTTTATTTTTCAAAATATGAAAAAATTCCACTAAGAAAAGTTATTTAGAATGCAATTTTATACCTCTGTACCAAATTTCAGGAATATAAAATTATTTTTTTGAAACTTCCCATTTTTTCAATAAATTAGTAATTTATTTTTATTTATTTAATTAAAACTTCATAGAAATTATTTGTTGTGAATTAATATTTAAAGTTATGTATAAGCTAAAAGTAGGCTATGAGAAAAGCAGTGGATGATTAACATTTGCTCCTACACAACTTTAAATATGAATTCAACTCTTAATTCGCAAAAAATTGGAAGTTTCAAAAAAATAATTTTATATTCCTGAAATTTGGTATAGAGGTATAAAATTGCATTCTAAATAACTTTTCGTAGTGGAATTTTTTCATATTTTGAAAAATAAAGGTACTTTATTAGTGGTGATTTTGACAACTTTGCTTAAAAAACACCCTGTAGAACACCAAATCAAGTCATTTTTTGTATACTTTAGTTTTACAACAAGTAGGACTCAATCCCCAAATACTATTCCAAAATTTTTGGTCCATTACACCTCTTGTTACATCTATCCTGGGACACACTGTATATTCAGGTATCAGAATTCAACCAGGTATAAAACAAAATATAAAATTAATACTCAATATATGTCTTAAAAAACTGTCTGAAAATAATTTCCCACATCATACAAAGTAACTTACTTTTTTCTAGCAAAAATAAATATCCTTCTCTGCATCCTTTGGCGTTTTTTCTAATCGGCTCGTCCTGTTTTTGTACTTCAGACATCCGCTTCTTTAATTTCTGACTGAAATCATCAAAATTAGTTCTAGTCTTCTGAATTTTCTGCTGTAACTCCTTCATATAAGGGTCGCAATCCTTTTTTAGCTCATAACCCTGAAAAACCCCAGTGGAAATATAATCAAAATTTACTCCATTGTTCAGAAGTAGACTATTTCTCATTGACAAAGTAAAGAGAACAAGGAGTATAAAAACAAATAAATGATGAAGGTTTTTTACGTTTAAAAAGTACCAAACTAATTTTGAAGAAAATTTATCGGTTTTGCTATTTTGATAGAGGGCGCTACATATTAGGGTGCATCGATTTTCTTTTTTTTTACCTAATCCAAAATGGCGGGTGCTCAAAAGTTGTGTGATGGGGTTGTAAATAATACGTTAAAATTTCAAATTAAAATATTAACCCTTAGAGGTAGTGGGTTGGGGTCAAAGGTAAACATTTTTGATATTCTATATATTCAAAATGGCGGGTGCGCAAAAGTTGTGTTTTAGGGTTATAAGCAACAGGTAGAAATTTTAGTCAAAAATATTTAAGTTTAGGGGTAGCAGGTAAGGGTTAAACGTCCATTTTTTAATTTTGTGCATATCTAAAACGGCGGGCGCGGAAAAGTTTGGTCTTGGGGTTGAAATTGGCTGGTAAAAATTTTAAACCAAAATATTAAGACTCAAGGGTAGCGGGTTAGCATCAAAGACCAAAAAGATAGTATGTACCCTTACAAATATTATCGATACTTATCAATTAGTAATATTTTTAAACTATGTTTAATTACGATATTAAATTTAAATTACTTATTACTACGTATTTGTTATCTAATGTACGCATGCCCATAATACAGCATGCGCTGTGTTCTGCATACACGAAAGCTCGGTGAACAGTGAACACTGTCAGTTTTAGCCGAAACTTTAAATGGGTGCGGTATTTTCCATAGAGCTGGAGCACTGATTGCTTCTTCAATACTCCAAGATTTTGGTTTAATTAATGAATCTTACACAACGCATGTAATTGATAAAAACAAAATTAGAAGAGCTATAAGCAAGAAGAGAGGTGAATTATCATCATGTGGTACGCCAATATCATTACGTGGACTTTATTTCGATGGGCGTAAAGACAAGGCCATGAAATTAATAGATAACCGTCGAAACATAACAACCGAAGAATATATAGTTTTATTTGGAGAGCCCGGATCATCATATTTGGGACATGTCACACCTTCTACAGGTTCAGCTGTAAACATCATTAACGCCATTATCAGTTATTTTGAAAACACCTTAAAAGTCGTCGGATGTGATGGAACGACTACAAATACTGGTCCTAAAGGTGGTGTTATAGCTCTACTTGAAAAACATTTTAAGAGACCACTTCAGTGGTTCATTTGCCAACTGCATGCAAATGAACTTCCACTAAAAGGCACTTGATCGAACATATTGACGGAACTTATTTCAGGATTTTCAGGTATAATAGGAAAGTCGTTAGTCAAATGCGAGCAGATGCCAGTAGCTGCATTTAAGTTTATTAAAACCGAAATTCCTATAGTTAAGGTGAAAAATCTTAACACATATCAGTTATATTTTTATGAAATATGCCAAGCAGTAATAACGGGGTATGTTTCTATTAATCTTTCAAAATGAGAACCTGGCAAAATAGTCCACTCGCGATGGCTGACGACAGCAAATAGAATACTTCGCTTATATGTTGCTCTACAGATTTGGTTATATCAGCAATGTATGTTGTCAAAGTGTATGCGCCAATGTGGTTCAAAATAGAAGCACATCCATCATGTCTGAAAGGTGCTTCAAATGTATGGAAGACCATACAATTATCCAGATATTTATCAGAAGAGTTGAAAGGAGTAGGTAGTTGATCCCATCGTAATACGAAATGGATATTTTGCACACCCTGAGAACATACTACTGGGAATGCTGGGCGATGGAAACCGGTGTATTAGGGAGTTGGCCGTTCGCAGAATATTAAAAGCTAGAAAAGGCAACAATACCGACTTAAGAAAGTTTACACTTGCTCCGTTGAAACTAAATGCTACAAATTAGTATGAGATGATTGATTAGCAAAAATGTGAATATAATGAGCCACCATTAACAGTTGATTTATTCGAAGAGGACCTTAACCAAATTATAAATAATCCTGAATTGTTTGATAATTGAAATAAAGAAATTTCATAATCACACACAAGCTGTGAAGAGGGCAGTAAGCTGAAGCTTCAGCGCTGGATGGACTAATTAGAACAACGATTAGATCCTGCGAAGAAAGATTACTACAAGCAAGTTTTACTATAATGTATATAGTATTTTTATTTTTACTTCTTATTCTTTAATAAAATCAAGTTTATTTTCACATAAGTACCTTTGTTATCAAACTTCCAATAAAGAAATTAAAGTAAAAATAAAGTTTATTGTTTCACACTATAATTTCCCTTAAAAAAAATGGGACCTTTGAGATTGTAGGGAATAGAAATGGATCCGATGCAGAACAAAGAAAATATCAAGTTGACTTTTAACCCTAACCCGCTACCCTTGTCTTAAGTTTTTGTCTTAAGTTTTTACGTCTTATATATAACTGTAAAGCACAACTTTTTCACACTCGCCATTTTGAATATACAGAATATCAAAAATTTTTACCTTTGACCCCAACCCGCTACCTCTAAGGGTTAATATTTTAATTTGAAATTTTAACGTATTATTTACAACCCTATCACACAACTTTTGGGCGCCCGCCATTTTGGATTAGGTAAAAAAAAAGAAAATTGATGCACCCTACTACATATTTGACAAAATAGTCAAACATCAGGAAAAAAGTTACATTAAAAAAACAAGTAGAGAATTTTTGGCAGTGTCGCATCGTTTGAAATCATCTTATAGTAATAGATTATAATATATGTTAAAATATGGCACTATTTCTTCGTTCACTAACTGCAGTTGAGGTTGTCAGCCAGAGAAAAATATTCCGCAAAAAATTACGTAATTCTAAGAAAATTCCCTACCTGGTGATAGAATGTGAACCATGCATATATGAAAGTTAACAACGTCTCCACAAATTCAAACTTCTTCCTTTCGTGAACTTCCTGAATTAAATACACATAGTCCATGCTGGCGGCGTAGAAATGACGTTCGGCCATGTCGACTGATGCATCAGCCTGAAAAAGAAATCCATACATAAAAATTATATAATAACTTAAATTTAAATACAGACTGAAAATCAATTTTGATAAAATTGGTTGAGAATTTTTGACCAGATAGTGCCTATAACTGACTAATGATTAGATCAGTAACATCTTCCATGACAAGGAGCGGTGATACTCGCTCGCGTGCATCATCTGTCCCTATACAAGTTTGGTCAGAAAACTGACAACATTTTTATGAAATAATGACATTCCAAAATTGTTGTTAATATATTGAAAGTTGATTAAAAGTAACAATTAATTACCTAATATAAGAAAAATACGAACTTTATAATAATAAAACTTTGTGTTTTGTGCGTCTGCTTATTTTGATCAGATATGCAAGGCATACTTATAAAATGTTGACGAATCGCTGTTTCCAGCCAAAATTCGAATTAATTATTATATTCTTCGCAAATACGAAAACGAAGAGTATACTGCATTTGCATAGTGAACGAATTCTGAACATTTTTCAAAATGTCCGTCTGTCTGTCCGTCCGTCAAGTTTCTTGCAAGCACAGTTCCTTAAGAAAGAAAAGTGCGATTGTATTGATTGGACAGTAAGTTTGTGTTAGCTAGAGAAAGAACCTTACTGTTTTTGAACAAAATCGATCAGTAAATAAATAAAAAAGTTATTAATTATTTAAATTAGAAAAAAATATTTTTTTGATTTGTTATTTATGTTTTTGTAATTGAACAGAAATTCCGTGAAATGATTTTCCTTTTAACATCCATTTATATATTTTATTAATATACATTTCATAATATAATACCCAACTGTGGAAATATGATTTCAACTCGTTTATAAATGTAAAAATTTACGTTTTTTCACATGGCAGGTGATGGTGGTGTAGTTTTTACGTTTTTGACTCGGAACCCAAGGGTCCAGGGTTCGAAACCCACATAGATTTTGGATACAGCTTTTTTTTACCGTATTTTGTACTGAGCGTCTCACCAACTAAGTTCGTAGTATAAAATTAAAAATATAAAATATCTAAAACTAACATTATTTACAAAAAACTGCGAAGAGTATTCTATATAATGTGTAACAATTATATAAAAAGCTCAGTAAACCGGCGAAGAGTACAATGCTTCCACTAGTTTCTTTTATTTTGATATTTCTAAGTGACCGTACATAAAATCATGCGTGTAATTCGAGCGCAAAGTGCCATTCTCGATCTCGAGTGTTGTGTTTAATTATACAATTATTTATAGCAATTATACCTAAAAAATTGATTTATTTTCAAAAAACTGCAAAGACTATACTTAATTCTCTTACCTTTTGACTATAAAACTATTCTACAGAATGTTCCAATATAGAAAATTCAATAATTCGACGAAAAGTATAATGTTTATATCTGGTTTCTAGTTATTTTGGGGCTTGCTATTTATCCACATATATTAATTTGAATCATCTGATTAAATTCTTCCTAACTATACCTTCCCCCCAGCAAAAATATACCATTATAAATTTACAAATAATACTCATTAAAAGACAATTCTTTGGCACACCCCATGCAATTTCAGGCTATTTACAGTTTTATCAAAAAGTTCATTGATTAGCTCACAATATGCAGTTTGATTAAATGTCTTAGGCAGATCCTATTAATTCTAAAAAAATGTTGCTTTAATGATAAAAAATATCGCATATAATCGGTACTTACAAGAAACACCATATTTGCAAAATAATTTCTACTTCATAGGAATGAATTCCAATTGAATGAAATATGAGTATTATAATGTCCAGAAGTTAAATACCATTAAATTTATGTGCATATATACAATTCAGAGATAACTATGTTAATTTTTAACCAAATAATTCATAACCAGTATCATTAATTAGGCATTTCATTTATACCGATTATTTTTACCTTTTACCATAAACATAAAACTGTAAAAACGATATCGATAACTTTGGCAATGATAACTGTTGACGGAAAGTTCAAATAAATATTGGTTTGGTTATTTTAAAACACTTATTTCAAAACGATGTTTTAAAATATGTTTGAATTAGTGAAAAAAAAACATTAGTGATTTAAAACATTGTTTTAAAACAACTGTTTAAAACCAGGTACCGAAACCGAAATTCGCACCCACAGTACTTACAACTTTAAAGTTCAAAAAATATAGTTGAAATCTTTAAACCATGATGTAGAAATACCAAATTGTATGGTGAAAACCATATCTAAGTCGATTCGTCCATTATAAAGATTCTATAAGGTAAAAGGCAGGTGAAACGCCAAAAACCGAAATTGAAACCGAAAACCGCACCGTAATTACTAATTTTTTCTAACAGAAACCGAATTGCCGCGGATCTGTAAACCGAAACCATAACCGAGAACCGAATTGTTGCTGCCTTGACAACCGAAACCGTAAATGAAAACCAAATTGTCGCTGCTATGAAAACTGAAAATGGTATACGTTATTTAACCCTGGACCGAAATTAATTTCGGTTTCGGTCCCTGTTTAAAGCATTGTTTAATTTGAAAATAAAACAAGGACAATTAATTTCAAGTTAACAGTAATAAAACCTAAAACGAATATAGTAAAAAAAACCTGTATTCTTCTTCAGGTACAACTCATAAACAAAACAAATGGTATAGTTTAGTGTTTCCTTCTCTATTAAAAAAGACGAAAATAAAAAAGAAAGAGAAAAAATTAACTTAAACATTTCTATACACCAATACAATAATATTAGTCCGGGGTCCAAGCACTCCAAAATCAAGATGACCTGTTCCGACATGACGTACAAATGTTGATATAAGTAATGAAGAGAGCATTACCTGGGGCACTAGAAAACACTTGTCGGATTAATTTTTGTTCTTGCGCAACTTCAGAAATCGCAAAAAAGATGGCGGATTGATAATTACAAAATTATGTTTTACATTGGCTATTCTCCGTTAAAACAAAAACTATGTAACCTACCGATCTGATTTTTGGTATCTATACTCAAAAGATATACGTGATTCTAACTAAGCTATTTGTATTTTTGAAAAGAATATTTTTTTGGAAAAAAATAATTAAAATCAAAAGGTTGATATTTACGTTCTAAAAATTTCGATATGCGGACAACTATGTTAAATTTATGAAATTCTTATATACAATTGCTTACCAAATATAGTCCATATATTGAAAAAGTTTTTTAAAAAAAGATCATGTCGATAACGTATACAGTTTTTTGTTTATGATTTTTTTATGAGGCGCGTAATTATGCAGCATTAAAATAAAAATAGTCTACACGATAATTGGTACAGTGTAACAGTAAAAAGCACTATATTGTTCAATATAATTGCCAATTTGAATTACTTTATGTTAATAATACACCAAAACGAATGAAAGTAGTAGTCGGGCGTTGCCGATTGCGGCCACTCATTTAAAAAAATAATAATCGATACAAAGTGAATTGTGTGTTCGAGTAAAATGTTAATCAAATAGGTATTCGCAATTGGCCATGCCCGAGTACAACTTCTACTCGTTTTTATATTGTTTAAGAAATAAAACATTAGTGAGAAATATTATTTTAGGTATTTAGCATAAGGGAGATATTTTAAATAAAACATTAATGTTGTATATTATGTAATTTTTGTGTATAACTATTGTAACATTTTAGTCATCACTATCATTATAAAATGATGCATATTGCTTTTTCCCTTAAAACAATTTTCAGGAAAAGCAGCACACGAGCACGCAACTGAATACCACTCACAAGAACATTTTGTGTCGCATTTTATTTTACAGTTGCACTTTTTAATTTAAGTTCAGATAAACTTTTTTTTGTCGACATTATCGGTACCAGCTCCTGATTTCCAATTCTGCATCCAAAATTTTGTGCAAGAGGTAATTTGAATGACGGTTCACAACACTGTTTAAAAAAAAGTAATATTTGCAACATGTTGTTGAAAAGCGTCTTCCGTCGGTGGGAGGGAGCGTAAATCACTTTTATTAAATTATTTTACTATTTAATAATTTTCAAACGTATACATAATACATTTATAAAGTTGACGAGTATGTACATTGAAAATATTTGCAAAAAACTGAAGTGTGGGGGATGTAAGATGAGTAATGGAATACATTAAGACAGATTTTGGCATTTTTCTCTGTTTGTCTGCTTGTCTGTTTGAACGCGCATCACGCAGAAACTACTGAACCAATGAGGTTCATCTAAGCTTGGAGTAACATTTAGTTCTTATTTCATCGAAATTGGCCTAGACTAAGCCAAGTTTTATGAAAATCGGTCTAGTAGAACAGGAGATACCGCTTGATAAGCGTATTTGCACGGCATAAACTTTTAAGATTAAACTTCTGTAATATTCCAGAAAATTCGAGAGTACTCTGGAATATTCCAGAAAATGTGTGAGTTTTCTGAAATATTCCAGAATGGTGATTCTACCTCAAACGTCGTTTATAAAGAAGATTTTTAGTCAATTTCAAAATTCCACGCGAACGTAACCGCGGGCATAGCTAGTAAATAATAAATATGAACCGCAAACAATAATCAATCGATTTAAACAATCAAACACAAATAGTTTTTATAATGTTAAAATGTTAAGACAAATAACTTCACACTATATACATAATTACATACGCCTAGTAAACATAAACATACCAGCTAATTCCACTGTAAAACGTTTTCATGCGCTTTATGAATTTTAGGAGAGCTGTCGCCTTTATTACATGCGCCGCATCATGCACCCATTTTAAAAATTCACAACTCGAATACTATATGCAATGTCAACTTAGTTCTTGTCTTAAAAATATTTTCAATATATTGGGTATGTTTGTTAGCATAGTTTATACACAAAAAATTTAAAATTGAAGTACTTGCTCGTATGTTGAAATTCTTACTACAATATTTTATAGTTACAGATTTCATATTTTTTTCCCAAAAAACTAAACATATTGAAACAGTGCCATCGAGCCTCATCCAAGCGCTTATGTCTTTAGTGTATACTATAAAAAAATTAGATGGATAGCACTCATAGTTTCTTTTACAGGACGTGTTATGTATTAAAAAACATTTTTTTAGGAATTATCATTTCGTCTCTTTTCTTATCATTTAGAGCTGATAAGAACCCGACAAGTCATTTCTGGTGTCCTATATTCTGGTGTCCTTTTTGCAAATCTGAAGTTGAAAAATGTACATCATGTCGGAACAGGTTACTTGGAGTTTAGAGCGATTTCGTACTGTTGGACCCCAGACTATATAATGATTTAACAACTTCGACTTAACAAGATTCGATATTTTTGTGTAAATGTTGAAAAATTGTTTTCCAGCTTTCTCCTCACCTAACCTGTTCCTTAATTTTGAGTGTACTAAACAGGGACCGAAACCGAAATTAATTTCGGTTAGGGTTAAATAACGTATATCATTTGGAATTTTCATAGCAGCGAAAATTTGATTTTCATTTACGGTTTTGGTTATCAAGGCAGCAACAATTCTGTTCTCGGTTATGATGTTCGTTTACAGATCCGCGGCAATTCGGCTTCTGTTAGAAAAAATTAGTAATTACGGTGCGGTTTTCGGTTTCGATTTCGGTTTATGGATTTTTACTTGCCTTTTACCTTAGATAATCTTTATAATGGACGAATCGACTTAGATATGGCTTTCACCATACAATTTGGTATTTCTACATCATGATTTAAAGATTTGAATCTTTGATTTCAACCATAGTTTTTTAAATTTAAAATCCGTAAGTATGGTGAGGGTTTCGGTTTCGGTCCCTGGTACTAAACCAAACTCCGGCGGCGGTGGATGAAACTGCCGAAAACAATTGACTTGTTAACGATAATAACTCAGGCGAAATGAATTGTCTCTGAGATTGCCACCATGTTAAAGAATTAATACTTTCTACGGTAGCTTTAGGAAACAAATATTGTTTGAAAGACGACACACAGTGGGAAATTTTTCCATTTTTTTGGACAAAAATCCGTCTACAATGCAATTATTAATGGATTTGAAATTTTCTTTTTTTTAAATAATTGTTAGGTATCACCCGATGTTTGAGCACTGCCCAAATTTTAAAAACGTTCAACATAACTTCAAAAAATCCTATAAATATATGAAATTCGCGTATTTTACTTAAGTAAAAATGCGAATTTCTGTTTTTTAAAAGTTTTACTCAGAAAATATCCTTTACTACATGCTTTTTGGGTCGCTTATTAAGAAAAATGAGGTCCCGTTAACCAGAAAATACCGAAAAACACCCCCAATAGGGATTTTTTCGAACTATTCTTATTAAAAATGTAAAATAGTCTAGTAAAGTGTATTTTTTATGTGATAAATATAAAACCTTAGTTATTCAAATAATAATTCAGTAAACATTTACCCTAAGGGTTAATCAGAGGGGTTGAAACAACCTCTATTACGACAAAAAATACAGTTACAATGGTTATATTTTAGTTTTTGCTTCAAAATAGGGTAAGAGAGTACGTTGTGATTATGAGAGTGTATCTCAACCCCCTTTAAGGGTGAAAACCACCCTTAAATGGCTGTAGAATTTGAAAATAGGTTTCGAATTTTTTTGAAATTTTAGAATCACGTCTTCTTCGATATTTTCACTAAAATCAGTCTCCGAACCTTGTTTGATAAATAAAATTTATTTTAAAGGTTAAATTAATCAATTCTTATATACTTTGACAATGTGAATAAACAACAATTCAATGTGAGTAGAAACAAATTCTAAGTTCTTCAATGTTTTTAAGAAGCTCGTAAGTTAGAAATCGCATTTTTTCCATTTGAAAGGAAAAAAAAATATTTAAAATGAAATGAAAATTTTTCATCCATTCTATGCAATGTGAAACAACAATCCAATTTTTAGTAAACATATTTTAAGCATCCTAAAGTTCAAAAACAATTGGGTGCTTAATAGCAGCTTTAAATCAGCAGATATCTCTATTTTTTCAAACAAACTAAATTTTAGACATTTCAAAAAAAATCTTTTAAAATAATTAATAATTTTTTTACTACTAGGCATACAATTGATAAAAAAAATAAAAAAAAATTGATTAACATCCATTTGAATGTCCAATTTTTTTCATTATTAAATTATCTTAAGACTATCTTAAAATCTGTTTTTTTTTAACTTTGGATACTTGTTTTACATGGAGTAGAATGTATGAAAAATTTAGACTTTATTTTAAAAGATTTTTTTTGAAATGTCTAAAATTGCTTTTAAGCACCCAATTGTTTTTGAACTTTAGGATGCTAAAATATGTTTACTAAAAATTGGATTGTTGTTTCACATCGCATAGAATGGATGAAAAATTTTCATTTCATTTTAAATATTTTTTTTCCTTTCAAATGGAAAAAATGCGATTTCTAACTTACGAGCTTCTTAAAAACGTTGAAGAACTTAGAATTTGTTTCTACTCACATTGAATTGTTGTTTATTCACATTGTCAAAGTAATAAAATAATTTTTATTTATCAAACAAGGTTCGGAGACTGATTTTAGTGAAAATATCGAAGAAGACGTGATTCTAAATTTCAAAAAAATTCGAAACCTGTTTTCAAATTCTACAGCCATTTAAGGGTGGTTTTCACCCTTAAAGGGGGTTGAGATACATTCTCATAGTCACAATGTACTCTCTTACCCGATTTTGAAGCAAAAACAAAAAAATAACCATTGTAACTATATTTTTTGTCGAAATGGGGGTTGTTTAAACCCCTCTGATTAACCCTTAAGGTAAATGTTTACTGAATTATTATTTGAATAACTAAGGTTTTATATTTATCATATAAAAAATACACTTTACTTATACTATTTTACATTTTTAATAAGAATATTTCGAAAAAATCCCTATTGGGGGTGTTATATCAATTTCTGGTTAACGAGACACAATTTTTCTTAATCAGCGACCCAAAAAACATATAGTAAAGGATATTTTCTAAGTAAAACTTTTAAAAAACAGAAATTCGCATTTTTACTTAAGTAAAATACACGAATTTCATATATTTATAGGATTTTTTGAAGTTATGTTGAACGTTTTTAAAATTTGGGCAGTGCTCAAACATCGGGTGATGTTTATTTTCGGTTTATTATAAATATTCAAAAAAATCATAAATGGTATAATCTTTAAAATAGTTTCAGGTACTTCCCGTTGCTCTAAAGGAATACAACCATATACAGTTTTTATCATAAATTTTGTATATAGTTAAATGCCATGCTCTAATAATGAAATTAGGAACTATTTTTATTGACAAACTACAATATTTCAAGTACAACAGAAATTTACAATAAAAAAAAAATATAGTTGTATTCGTCAGAACAATAGCAAGTATCTAAAACAGTTTTAAAGATTATACTACCTATGTTTGGTTTTGTAAATGTTTATAATAAATCGAAAATAAACGCAATTTTCCTCTCACTCTGCAAAATCCTATAATATCCTTAAAACAAAAAACACTGTTTTAAAACTTTTTTGTTGGAATTTTTAATTGAATTTTGAAATCCCTGACTTTCCAGGAACAAAATTTTAATTTCCCAGGACTAAAATATGAATATTTATCACATTCTAATAAAACTTACCAGTCAATATTAATGTACGTATCAAAATTTGCTTAAAATAGGCATGGAAAAAATATTGGAAATTATTAGAGTAATTTTTTTGTTACATTAATTGTTATCAGAATGTATTTTAAATATCGAAAGACTAAAACCAATATATCATTCAAGTTTTATAACTTTTGTACAGTAGAAAAACAAAGTATTTTATAAATGATGACTGAAATTGCGGGATTTTACTCAAATTCCCTCGGATTCTCTGGCTTTTCCAGGTTTCCAGATTTTTTCAGGTTGGTGGAACTCTGTGTAACAATACGAACCCATTTTCAACATAGTTTCAAAATAAATGTATGGGCTGATACCATATTTTCCTGGACATTTAAATGATTTTTTGGAAAACACCTTGCGTGAATTATATTAGGTAATATTTCATTGGGAAGGAGAAGAAACATGTTTTTATGCATAACAGTGCACCACAGCATCATAATAGAATATGTAGAAAATGGAAAAGGAACCTCTAGTGTAATAGATTGGTCGGGGTGCAGATGCACCAATTAAGTGGCCTGCTCGGTCTTCTGACCTTACTCCTCTTGATTTCACTGTGTGGAGTTATTTAAATTCAAGAGCTTATAATACTCAAATTGACACCATTGAACAGTTGAGAGAAATAATCGACCACGAGTTCCTTAAAAAAAGAGTCAGATTATGCATTTGGGAAATTGAGGATATTTCCAATAATTTTTATAACCGACAATCAGCAACGTTCTGTGTTTAATATAATTATTATCTACTTAATATTTCAAAGCATTCTTTGTGCAAAAGATTTTTTTAATAAAATGATGTGAATGCATGTTGATTTGTAAATATAAATTGGGGGTATAACTCCCTTATTACTCATTATAGCAAATCATTTTATATAAAAGAGTACCTATGTTGCACTGAAGTGCAATCATATGCATATCATAGGGAAGTACTCGAATTCTTTTATCTGTTTCAAACTCGCTCACGAATAGGCTGGCACTGAAAAGGAACAAATAGTTTCCCATTGAGGTCCCTTCAATAATCAATTGTAGAAAAACTTTGATAAAGGGTATAATGTTTAGGTATAACATGGAGCAAATCATTTCCCCTTTCATATTCATATTTAGGATAGCCTTATACACGCGTCGTAATTTGTGTAAAAAAAAAAAAACGCTGAAATGCTACATCCAGGTCTATTTCGATGTACTTTAATTGCATTTTATGTAAATCCGGAAATCCAGATCGGTAGTAAACCATAATTTCAGTGAAACCATAACAATGAGTAATGTGGCGCGGCGCCAAGGATGGCAGTTTCTTTAAAGCCTTCCTTTTCCGCGCTGTCAAAACTGATACGATGTAAACAAACCACTCAAACACGTAAATCAATATGTATTTTTAACACGCAACATAAAACTAATAACTCTCAGGCAGCGATTAGGCGAATTTTAATCCATCAAAACATTAAAAACTCACTTGTAATGATATATCTGAATCCAAGGCATTTTGTCGGCCGCGAAAATGGATCACATGGCCAGAAAACACTCTCGATTAAGTCACTTGTATAATAAAATTCAATAAAAACGAAATCCTAACACCGAACTACTTGATTGAAGCGTCCCGGCACTGTTTTGAAAGCGTCGCGGCGGTCCGCTTTTCGAAAAAACGACTTTGAAAATGACTAATGCCCTACATAAGGATGTCAATTTATAGTTTCGTAAAGGGTGAATATTATTGCGCAACCTCGCGAAGTGACGTAGGGGTTCGATACGCACCCCTGAGCAGTGACGTCACGTCGTCGCGTTGTATCCTAATAGAATTTGGAAGTTTCTGGGAGCGTGGAAGGGATGCCTGTCTCTATGAATGTATGAATGCTCCAGCTGCTGAAGGACCGATTGGTTTGCTTCCTTCTAGAATTAGTACAGTACCTACCTGGAGGTGAAAAAGATGTAAAACAGAAAGAGTGTCATATGTAATAATTTTTTTTATGGATGACATTTGTAGTAAAAGATATCTGGATCGAAAAATGTAATGTTTGAAGAAGTATTGCTAATTTATTTTTAAAACGTTTATTTTTTGGGACGCTGATCACGACTCTGATTTTTAAATTGAAAAATTCAAAATGACGGCTCCAATATGACACATGATATTTTTCTAAAGCAAGTGCTTTAAACGGGCATACAAATTTGAGCGGCTAGGTAATGTTACATAGGGCGGTTGATCTGGGACAATCCGGAATCCTTGTGTACTAACATGAGGATTAACAGCCACTGCAACTAATACTGCAATTTCATAATTTTCTCCAGTGACTGTTGCTCGACGGGTTTTTTTTCCGGTTGAACATTTCCGTCAGTAGTAAATTGTTTGATAGTACGATAAAATCGTTGATTGAAAAAACGATAAAATGAAGCACGTGACCGAGTTCTATCCGGAAAACGCTGAGCGTAGAGATCGACAGCATCATCAAGACTCCTGCCAGCTTCTCCATAAACCAGAACCATTTTAATTTTCTCTTGTACAGTTAAATACTCCATTCTAAAGTAGTATGAAGAGCCTAACGAAAACAGTTTTTTTGTTTGCGAAATAGTCTTCGAACTGAGTAAAATTAGTTGTTCCTTAAAGTTATTTCTTCCTTTTCTAAGTTTATTTACAAAAAAACCAAACAAACACATAAAAAACACGAAGAGAAGAAATAACACAAACGTTAAATGTAAATATAAAAAACATTTTTATAAAAGTATTTTTTACTGCAAAAAAATACATTAATTTAAAATCAGATTTAATCAAGCACTCCGCTAAGTCATAAGCGAAGGAAATCGGGTTGACCACGTATCCCAAAAAGGATGCCTGTTTCTGGGTTACGATAATAATACTTTCTTGACAAGTCATTGATGGAAAAAAACCAACTCATACCTTTACATTGCATAATTTCAATAAAATAAAAACTTATGGGAAAAGCTACTAAAACTAAAAAAATTTAAATCGAATTCAAATTCGCTATGTACAATGTACAGGGTGTTCTAACCAAGACGGAACAAGGCCATTTTTCCGGCGATAGAAACAAAACTAAGATTTCCATTTGAAGTATTTTTTCCGCCGAATCCAAAAGTTATAATGAAAAAACGAATATAAAATATGCCATTTCATGGTTCAGACTTCACGTAGCTGAAAAAATTCCCTGAATTTTACAGGTTTTCTATGACAAAAAAAATGTTTTTCAATGACAAATAATAATAATTATTAATATGTTAAAGGAGGTGATTTTAGATAATCAAATGATTTTTACTTTAATTTTTGATTTTATAAAAAAAATAATTTGTTTTATAAAATCGTCATTAAGCGAATGAATAGAGGGTTGCAATTTAAAAATAATTAAAAATAACAGTAGGAACTCGTAAGTAGTTTATTGTTTTTCATAATTGTGCCTCAAAATTCCATAATTTTTGCGAAATATTTAAAATTCACTGAGATTTCCATGATTTTCTTAGTATTTTTAAAATTCCCTGAATTTTCCATGCTCTTCAGGTTTTTCATATGAGCCCGAACCCTGTAATTTTGTATCATAACTCTTTTGTTTTCAATTTATTTGTTTCCGGTTATGATAATATTTGGTTGCTGCGGAAAAAAATACATCAAATGGCTTTTTGGTTTTCGACATAAACATTTGTATCGTTTGAAAAATGGCTTTGTTGGATCATCATGTTCCTAAACCTAATACATACTACTTAAAAGAAATTAAAAAAATCCTTGGTTTAATAAAATAAAAAAAATAGGAACTGTTAAACAAAAATAGGTCTTATTAAAAATAGAAGAAGAAAAGAGAATAATAATAATAATAAACTTTATTGTCCAAAAGACCATACAGTAACATTGTGTGGAACACGTCGAAATGATTGACCAAAGTAGGCAATACAATAAAAAAATCAGGTAAAAGTTCCGTAAATACCAAGTTAGACTTTGTTGTCTAATATCACAATATCAAAACACTACCAAACAAAACTAATAGGTATGTATACCTAATAATATTATATTAAATCAGTAGTAAGGGAGACTTTGCTTCCCTAGCTTCAATGGAAAACACGCTACTGATAAAATAAAATATTTACAGGGTTACCAATCGCTTAATAATAATTATTGTGTTAATTTCGCGATTCTAGGAGTTAGTGTAAAATTCAAATTATATATTTGTATGTTATGATTAGTTAGATTTTGCCAAATGCGTTTGGAACCAACTGCCTGAACTTTGGGGGGGAAGGCTCCCCCCTGCCCCCCCTCTTGGGCCCGGCCCTGATTGTGCTTTTTAGTAGTTCTTGGCTTTAAAATGTAACAAATGTTTGTTTGTGATGGAGTATCCTCTAGGTAGGGCTAGAGATGCTTGAAAGATTTCCTCGTAAGGGTGGTTTTCTGATAATATATTGGCATGATCAGACTTAAATCTTCCGTATATAGAAATAATGGTTATTTTCTTGTTTTTCATATTGAATGTTAGATATAGTAAGTGTATGAAAGAAGTTCGTAGGGGGACTCCTTGATATTCTAGCTTGGTCAGATTTGGATCAATGATATATGAAAGAAACGAATGTTTTCTTTGAAAGTTATCTGCTGAATACCCAAAATAATATTTTATAACAATGACATCTAGCATTTAATTATAGAATTTATGTTTTAAAAGATAAATTTTTTTGAGACCTTGGCTTCTCTTGTAAATACTAAACACCAATTTTATGGACTTTTACCTGCTTGATTTACCCCCCAACCCTTCGACGGAACAAGACGAAAATAATAAAGTATAAATAAATAATCTAGTTCCAAATCTCGTTAAAGTACATATGTGTACCAAATTTCAAGTCGATATCTTAAGCGGTTCCAGAGTAAACGTGCGCACAAAAAAGTTACAGACAGACCGACAGACAGAATTTTTTTTTTTTTCGCTCAAACTTAAAATCTCATGACATTCTAAGACTATTTGAACAATAAAAATTTTTAAAAATTGGATGTGGAAGTAATTATGTAGTAGGCATTAGTGGTTGTTTTGGTAACAGAAAATAAATACATAAAAGTTGTCAACGAGTTTTTTACTGCCTGTAACAGTCTTTAATATTTACATAAAGTATAAAGTGGAATAAAGTAAAGCAAAGATTTCCAACAATGGTAAGCCCCCGCATAATAGAAACGTTTCTTTTATGCCTTTACTATCAAGTTGTAAAAAAAACAAGAAATTTAATCCACCACTCTTTCTAAATTAAAACCTCTAGTTACTGTACTAAATCCCAACTGAAACATATTGGCGTCTGAGGAGGCAAAGCTCTTGCGGTGTGAACTGTTGATTTTTCGGTTCCCCAGACAGTATAAAGTGATTTCCCAAGTTATACAGCCGCTATTCATCAACTGATCGATTTGGAATTTGTCAAAGGACCAGGATGAAGGATTATGGCAACGAAGTTGATATTTTAAAATATCATAAACTTCAAATATTCTCAAATTCAACTGAAAAAATAACTATCTATACAGAGTTTGGTCAGTATATCGGAACATCTAATTTCTGGTTAAAATACCGGATGCCAACGGAATCAATGGACAAACCATAGTTGCCAAAGTTTTCAAGGTATAAAACTCTAATTTGGCAGGAGTAATACAAGGTGTTTCATAAACATCACAGGTCCACAAAAAAAGTCCTGTAGTTGAAAGGTAATATACCATACCGTATGTTTTTTGGTGTGCTGAAAATGAATCCGGAGTTAGAATTGCTCCATCACCCACCATTTTTTTTGTAAGTCAGGAATATAACTTAAAATAACTAATAATTCAGGTTATTTTCGGGATTTACTAAAAATTGATGGAGCTAAACGGACACTTGATTCGTATTCATCTATGGTAAAGAAATAGTAAGTAATTTTAAAATATGTGAAAATATTCTTTAATTTTTAAGTTCAACATCCTATATCTCAGTAAGGAGGCACATTTTATCTAAGTATTTTTGGTTAAATCTTCATATTTTGAGCTAAGGTCATGAAACGTCGAGATTTCAAGTTGGAGTGAAAAAAAAATTTCTGTCTGTCGGTCTGTAACTTTTTTTGTGCGCACGTTTACTCTGGAACCGTTTGAGATATTGACTTGAAATTTGGTACACATATGTACTTTAACGAGATCTAGAACTAGATTATATTTTCATCTTGTTCCGTCGAAGGGTTGGGGGGTAAATTGGTAAATTTGGAGTAAATAGGTAAATCAAGCAGGTAAGAGTTCATACAACTGATATTTAGTATAGACAAGAGAAGCTAGGTCTCAAAAAAAAATTGGCATTAACCACCCCCCCCCCATTATTAAAGGGGATGAAAAAAAATGTGATTTAGTGTGTGTATAAGAACCAGAAACCTCAAAATATTTTTTTACATTATCCACCCCCCACCCCACTACCGATGTGGGGTATCGTTTTACGGGTTTTTGGGGTAGAGGATTTCAAATATTATATTATTAAAGTTCCACAAACAATTATTTCCAGATACAAAATTTTTTCGTTGTGTGACTTGGATAGAAAATCCGGATGTGGAAGTAGTGATTCCTTGGGCAGCGGTTTTTTTAAGTGCAGTTTAGTAGCTACTATTTTAGCGTTAAGCATTGAACTTTAAAGTAGATTATAGTAAAGATTATTGTGTTAACTGGACTTATGTGTGCGCCTTATTTTCCACGGTACTATTAATTTTAGGAAAAAAATTATAGACATTTTTGATAGAGAAATTTATAAGGAATAATTTTGTACTTGTATTTTTGTATTTTTTATCAAAAAGTGCACCGTTCCAGAGATAATCTAAAAAACCTGAAAATGGGGGTGGAAACGACCTCTTAGGGAATGAAGCACACTATTTAGGGGCGGGAACTTTTCGGTTTACTAATTCTTATGCTATCCTTAACATTTCTACCAATTTTCAAAACTTTATAAATTTTGTCCGATATATTAAAATTTTAACTGTTATTTTACTGAACTAAATGTCATCTAAAAATTGCAAGTACACTCAAAGAAAATGATAGGTAAATTCAACCAAAAAGAGCATATGAAATCGCGCCTATCTAGTTTCATAGTTAAATCAATCAGAAAAGAATAGTCATACAACAACTTTGTTTTCGTAAACAAATAGTAGTTCATATCTTCTTGTAGAACAACAAATTAAATAGTACAATGACATTTTTTTATGTTCACTAACCATTTTCAATTTGGTCTACAATTAAATAGTACAACGACTTTGTTTTTTGTTCACCAACTAATTTTTAGGTTGATCTACACTTTATTGTATGATGAAGTTTTTTTTGGTTAGCCAAAATCTCAGTATTGAGACATCAGACCACCCAAACCAAAGATTAGAGATCGTTTATAAGATCCATCCAAATATATCGATGATCCCTGAGAGAATTTGAACACTGCAATCATGTTATTAATTTTCTATAAATTCATAAGAGTGCAAGATAATGCATGATGGATTATTGTTAGTGATTTGTATGTGGCGTCATCTGGGAATAATTTCTGTAATAGACTACGTGGTAAACAAGCAAATTTTATGGTAATTCTTTTAGAACTTCTAGAAGACGACAATAATATTGGTTTGTCTACCAAGTACAATAGTACAGCGAACTAATACTGGGTTAGAATTACAATTCGATAATAGTTAAAAATAAAATATACTATTATCTAGTTTAATTTGACAGAATTCAACAAAATAATAGTCAGACGAACAAAATAATAGTCTTATTCATCTATTCTTTAAGTTAATGTTTGTTTTGTTGTACGACAACTTTTTATTAATTAAAATAACAATCACCTCTTGTTTAAAAATACCATCAATATAGTTTGGTTTAACAAACTTAACGATATTGTTAGTTAACCATTTCTTTTTGTTGAATTTACCCATACTATTTCTTTGAGTGTATTTGTTTGGAAAGCCGCAAGAGCTATTCGCAATAATTCGTAAGCCACAGAGCCCATATTTGCCATAGATTGTAAGTCATAGCTACTTCATAATAGCCAGGTAAATCTATAATAATCTAATATCTATCCTCAATAAAAGACAACAGTTAATGCGTTTTTTTCGAAAATCTACCCACATTGACAACTGTATAAAACCATTATCTATCTAATAAGTCTATGTATCATTGAATGTAAAATTGTTCTGCTAAAGACATACATGTGATTGGAACGAGACACCACTACTGGCTTTTCAGTAGTTCACCTTAAAATGCATTCAATTGCACTTGTTTTACCCAAATCTTTAAGGGAAATGGAAATGCAATCTCTGTAACTCTTCAATAACACAGGCCCACAAAAAAAAAAAAGTTGTCTGCGCCGGGGTACTGACCATACCTATCCCTTGTATTTTGTGCCGCTGAACACGAATCTGACCTTAGTTTTTCCCCTATACGTCAGGTTTTTTTTAACAGCAAATAAATATATAAATATCACGATTCAACACGACTTTTTTTGCTGTTAAAAAAAAAATCAGACGTGTAGGGGAAAAACTAAGGTCAGATTCGTGTTCAGCGGCTCAAAATACAAGGGATAGGTGTGGTCAGTACCCCCGCGCAGACCACTTTTTTTGGTTGCCACTGTGCCACACTTAGTGTGGCGCAATCCCACAAAAAAAAATCATCTGCGCGGGGGTATTGACCACATCTATCCCTTGTATTTTAAGCCGCTGAACACGAATCTGATCTTAGTTTTTCACCAGCACGTCAGGTTTTTCTTTTAATAGCAAATAAATATATAAATATTAGACTTTTTTGCTTTAAAAAAAAACCTGACGTATAGGGGAAAAACTAAGGTCAGATTCGTGTTCAGCGGGTCAAAATACAAGGGATAGGTATGGTCAATACCGCGGCGCACACAACCTTTTTTTTTTGTGGGCCTGTGAATTTAAAAACCCTTACTTTTAAATTTCATTTACATCGACGAAGCGTTACCAAAACAACTAGAAGTCGGTTATATTAGGGATTTACCCAGAGTGTCGAGATCGCCATATTTTTCTCTTTGTTTTAGAAAAAGAAGAAAAAAGTTGTGAAAATTGCAAAATATTTTGGTTCCTCCAATTTGTGTTTAATTTACCATCGATGACTACACACAACAATACAATCTAAATATGGTGGTAAACTAATAATAATACAATGTGTTGGCTGGTCAATGCAGACAGTTGTTTAAGGCCGCCGCAAACGGACTTAGATCCATTTTTCATTATGATATCAACTTCGTAATATGTTATATAATATTTTAGTGATTCGTGGGTAATAACATAATTGGCAAAATGTCCTTCATAAGTACAAAAACAAAGTCTGCCAACGGAAACGGTTATTATTACTATGTGAACAAATAATAATTGTTAGTATTATACATAGTTAAACCTCAACGCCAGGATTATTAAAAAACCATCTGAGCCGGTATAATTCCTCACTAAAGTATTTAAATAAATAGGATACGAAAAATGTGAATTTGTAGATTTGTTCTATCCCAGCTAAGTGTCGGCATATCGTACTTTAAAAACTTGATTGACAAACGGGCATATGTTTCATATTCCATCCATCTATATAAATATAAATACTAGTTAATTCAAAAAATACTTAGGGATGATAAAACGACTTTCCTAGCAAGATAATGAGTCTAACTTGTCAGTTAATGGTAGAATAAACCACAATAACATTGATTATTGATTAAACATTAGCCGATTCAAAGACCCATTTTCATGATAGTACACTCAAAGAAATAGTATGGGTAAATTCAACAAAAAAAAAAATGGTTAACTAACAATATCGTTAATTTTGTTAAACCAAACTATATTGATGGTATTTTTAAACAAGAGGTGATTGTTATTTTAATTAATAAAAAGTTGTCGTACAACAAAACAAACATTAACTTAAAAAATAGATGAATAAGACTATTATTCTGTTCGTCTGACTATTATTTTGTTGAATTCTGTCAAATTAAACTAGATAATAGTATATTTTATTTTTAACTATTATCGAATTGTAATTCTAACCCAGTATTAGTTCGCTGTATTATTGTACTTGGTAGATAAACCAATATTATTGTCGTCTTCTAGAAGTTCTAAAAGAATTACCATAAAATTTGCTTGCTTACCACGTAGTCTATTACAGAAATTATTCCCAGATGGCGCCACATACAAATCACTGACAATAATCAATCATGCATTATCTTATACTCTTATGAATTTATAGAAAATTAATAACATGATTGCAATGTTCAAATTCTCTCAGGGATCATCGATATATTTGGATGGATCTTATAAACGATCTCTAATCTTTGGTTTGGGTGATCTGATGTCTCAATACTGAGATTCTGGCTAACCAAAAAAAACTTCATCATACAATAAAGTGTAGATCAACCTAAAAATTAGTTGGTGAACAAAAAACAAAGTCGTTGTACTATTTAATTGTAGACCAAATTGAAAATGGTTAGTGAACATAAAAAAATGTCATTGTACTACTTAATTTGTTACAAGAAGATATGATTATTAAACTACTATTTGTTTACGAAAACAAATAAAGTTGTATGACTATTCTTTTCTGATTGATTTAACTATGAAACTAGATAGGCGCGATTTCATAATAATATGCTCTTTTTGGTTGAATTTACCTAACATTTTCTTTGAGTGTAGGTACCTACATTAGTAGTGGAGCGGATCTGATTTTGAAATGAAACCAACTTTAAATTTTTTTTTTTACAATTCGGTTACAAGCGTGCGTGCTATCTTATCATGTTATAAATCCAATCAAATCAAATCAAATCAAATCAAATCAAATCAAATCAAATCAAATCAAATCAAATCAAATCAAATCAAATCAAATTAAATCAAATATGCTTTATTGTCTATAAAATACAAATGATTTTTATTGACAACTTTGACCTTGCCCTTAACCTATATATAAAACATTCAAGTATAAAATACAAACATAATAAGCTAAAAACGTACTCTTCGCCGGTTTGCTAAATTTTTTATATAATTGTTACACATTCTGTAAGATACTCTTCCCAGTTTTTTGTACATAATGTTAGAATTAGACATTTTTAATTTTATAGTACGAACATAGTTGGTGAAAGACTCAGTGTAAAATAAAGTAAAAATTAAAAAAAAAAACTATACCATGCCTCGTGGATTTCGAACACGGGACCCTTGAATTCCGGTTCAAAAGCCAAACAACTACACCACCACCTAATACGTAAATATAATCTAGTTTCAGATCTCGTTAAAGTACATATGTGTACCAAATTTCAAGTCAATATCTTAAATGGTTCCAGAGTAAACGTACGCACAAAAAAAGTTACAGACAGACAGAAATTTTTTTTCGCTCAAACTTAAAATCTAGATGTTTCATGACATTCTAAGCCTATTTGAACAATAAAAATTTAAAAAAAAATTTTGTCGTTACTATACTTTTTTTGGACCAAATCCGGAACAAATTTTTAACAAGCTAATTTCTTCGGGATTGTATTCTATGGCTATTCAGGAGTCTCTGATTGAAAATCCCAAAACATCCGCCGTACAGAAATAAAGAAAAAATGCTCCGCCATGTTGAAATTAGGCACTTTTTTCCTTTAATCGGTAATAGCCCGCATGGAAAAAAAGTAGAAGCAACATTTTAAGAGAAAGAGCTAAGCTTCAATATGGTATAAATCGGTTAAATATTAACAAAGTTATGATTGTCAAAATGACAGATTCTTTTCAAAAAGGGGTATTTTTTGTATTTTAACATCGTAAGAATGTAACAATAGTCAACCAAAATTTTTTTCGGTAATACTAATTAAACATGGTTTATTTAAATATGAAATAAAACATACCGGTTAGTTTATTTAACGATATTTCGTTTCGAAAAACAACAAAATCATCTCTTTTTTTCTTATTTTGATAAAAAATGTACACCAAGTCCAACTTTACCCAAAAGTGCTAAACAATTTGTAATAGACGTGGGGTTTTTCCTTAGAAAAGTTGTGTGGCAACGTACGGCTCAATGTAGAGATATTGTTCATCAGTGTGTTTCATTTGTTCGTTATCATTATGGTTTAAATTGTATTATTATTTTCGATGGCTATTCTAATGAAAGCACTTCCGTTAAATTTACAGAAAATCAAAGAAGAGCTAAAAATGCATTTCAGAAAGAAATTAATATTGACCCACAAAAAAGTAGTAGAAATATCTCAAAACGAATTTTTAGCATCAGTGTCAAATAAAGATCAGTTAATTAAACTTCTAACATCAAATTTCAATCAAAATAATATCACAGTCAAATGTGCGGATGCAGATGCTGATTATTTAATTGTAAAAGCTGCTATTGATTGCTCAGCTGATTGTGTAATCCTGTTATAGTTGTTGGTCAAGATACAGACTTAATAACGTTACTTATTGAGCATTGCAAAACAAAAAATGTATTATACATGATGAGACCCGGTGATTAAGGTAAATCTGATAAAATAACGAATATAGTCCGGTAAACCCTGAGGTGGCGTATGTATGAGTTGGTAACAGAACGTACGATTTGATATGCGATGCGCATAAAGCTATCGCAGTGACAGAGATGAACAAGTTGCATATGTCTTATTCTCTTAGTTTATATGATGAAGAGAATTTTGGACGCGCCAGCTTAGAGTTTACTCGACTATATCTGCAAGTTACGTTCAGAACTAACTGAAAATGTAGTAAAAAAATACTCTATTTGCACATGCCATATTTGGATGCGATACCACTTCTGCATTCTATAAAAATGGCAAATAACAATATTTTCAGTTTTAGAAAATAATACTGAATTAAGTAACAGCCTATTAATTTTCAAAAGTTTTGCTGAAGCAAATCAGCTTGCAGTAATTGGGGAAGAATGTAATCTAATAGTTTAAATGATTACAGGTTCGTTAGAAATAATCAGATTTTTGCTAGACAAAATATTTTCCAGCACTTCGATCTAGCAGTTCTTCCACCAATATCCGATGCCACTAAATATCATACTTATAGAGTGTATTGGTAAATTCAAGTCTGGTTAGGCGATAATCTTAATCCAGAGAACTGGGGTTGGAAAAACAGCGGTTATCTAGAACCAATAAAAACAGTACGAAAGTGTGCCTCTGATTTCATTTTAAATATTTTATTCTGTGGTTGCAAGAAAAATTGCAAACAGTCTTGAAAATGTAAAAAATATAACCTTAAGTGCAGTACCAGCTGTGTAAATTTCATTGGACAGGACTGTGACAATGCGTCAAAGGTGTTACTTTCTGAGAATGAGGCTAGTTTTTTAGTTAAAGCTCGTATTTGAGAGTTCTTTATGCTTATTTAATTCATTCATGCTTTTTAAAGAGTTTATTTTTTCACTATTTATGAGTTCTGTTATTGTCTTTGTTGTTACGTTCTTTTATTTTTAGAATGGATTTTATTTTACGAATGTATTACTTTAATTAATTAGTATTACCAGTATTAATTGTTGTTGCCTTTTGTTGCATTTTATGGTATTAAAATACAAGAAGTATACTTTTTTTATACAAATCTGACATTTTGACAACCATAACTTTGCTAATCTTTAACCGATTGCAAAAAACTTTATATCACATTAAAACTTAGCTCTTTCTCTCAAAATTTTGCCTCTTTACTTTTTACCTGTCATCCGTGCGGGCTAAAGGAAAAAGTGCCTAATTCCAACATGGCGGCGCATTTTTTCTTTATTTCTGCACAGCGGATTTTTTGGGATTTTCAGTAAGAGACTTCAACTTTTAATTTTACTGTACTAAATAGAGAAAAATAGTTTCAATAAAATTTTATTTGTAGCTTTTTTATCTTCTACAAAATTGGTAATATCTAATTTTAGGTCAGAACTAACGGGAAAGGAGATAATTGAGAAAAACCTATTTTGACTGTAATTTTACTTCCACATCCAGTGGAAGTATAGTACAAAAAAATTTTTATTGTTCAAATAGGCTTAGAATGTCATGAAACGTCGAGATTTTAAGTTTTTTTGTGCGCACGTTTATTCTGGAACCGTGTTTGTGTTTAAAATGTGTTTTAACCGCCTTCCATGTCACCTCAATGACCCTCTTAAATCTAGAAGATCTAGATTTGTCTGAGTAAAGGAGACGGGGCCCTACAGTTTATGGTGGAATCCGAACCACTTCTTGGGGAAAATTTACTATGAAAAATTTTTTCGCTGCGTGGGGCTCGAATCCACTTCGCTAGGTACGCTCAGAGTGCAAGCTAGACGCGCTAACACACTGGGCTACCGACCCCCCTTTTGGGGGTCCATTTGGTACACATATGTACTTTAGCGAGATCTAGAACTAGTTCCGTCGAAGGGTTGGGGGGTAAATTGGGGTAAATTTGGGGTAAATAGGTAGATCAAGCAGGTAAGAGTCCATCAAATTGGTATTTAGTATATACAAGAGAAGCTAAGGTCTCAAAGAAAATTTTTGCATTAGCCACCCCCATTACCACCCCCACCTCATTATTAAAGGGGATGAAAAAAAAAATGTGATTTAGTGTGTGTACAAGAACCAGAAACCCACTACCGATGTGGAGTATCGTTTTATGGGTTTTTGGGGTAGAGGATTCCAAATATTATATTATTAAAGTTCCATAAACAATTATTTCCACATACAAGTTTTTTCGTTGTGAGTGACTTGGATAGAAAATCTGGATGTGGAACTAGTGATTCCTTAGGCAGCGGTTTTTCCAACATGGCGTACACGATATTTTTGTGGAAAACCTGAATTAATGATTGGGGAAACCCTCTCTACAATATAAAAAAAGAAATCTCTATTGGTGGATCAAATGACAGATTGACTGTACTAAATGGTGGGAGATGGATTTTATATTTTTGAACTAATATTGATTTGAATTACTTTTCCATGGAAATATTTGCACACCAAAGTATAATCAAATGGCACAGTTCGAGACAATTAAGTATACATAAAGAAAACACCTTTATATTTTCGTTATTTCGAACGTGTTTTAATTGTTTCCTAAAACCCCGTATAGGTATGTGTTCAAAATAAATACCTCGGAAAAATATATTATTACAATAGGCACAAAAGACTTTCAGTCTGCTGATTTGCAGATCGTAATCTCGCTCTTCCTCTGTCCTTTCGACGAAAGCGAAACATAATAATTTATTTACTTTTACCCAGACACCCACGGGTATTTTCCTTTATTATAATTTCATTTCATTTGAATTTTCCGACACGCGCAAATAAATTGGGCTAAATCAGCCGTTGACCTGAATAAGCTTTTCATTAAAAAAGCGTACGAAGGGGCATGTAGGCGGAAGGACAATAAAATAAATGTTTACGGCTCAGTTAATAGGAACGCGGAAAATATGCCATTGTTAATTGTATCGCGATGTAAAACGCTCAATATTTTTACCTCCAAAATAGCTGTGCGAGTGCCAACGTCGACAATTTTGCGTATACACACTGTCTGGTCGCCATATTGAAAAAATGACGGATAATTTATGAAACACTTCTAGTCTTACGAAAAAAGGAGAAACAGTATTAGTTCAGTCAACGAAAGAATTGTAGAGGACATGGAGGAGGGGAGAATTTTCCTCTTCAGGAACGTGTTTAGGGTAGTTAGAGGGTAAACATGCTAAAAGTCCCCGCCCCTGGGGGGGGGGAGGTTCCTTTTTTCTATTCTTCGCGTATTACTCGGAAACGATGCGTCGTACGGAAAAAAGTAAGGGCAAAGCCACCTACGGTACCAAAATATGCAAAAAAAATAAAAACATTTTGAATGTTAAAAATTCTAAAAATTGCATCGGATCGGCGCACAGTGGGAAATTTTTCAATTTTTTTAGACAAAAATCCGTCTACAATGCAATTATTAATGTATTTGAAAAAAAATTTTTTTTTAAATAATTGTTAGGTATCACCCGATGTTTGAGCACTGCCCAAATTTTAAAAACGTTCAACATAACCTCAAAAATTTTCATTTCATTTTAAATATTTTTTTTCCTTTCAAATGGAAAAAAATGCGATTTCTAACTTACGAGCTTCTTAAAAACGTTGAAGAACTTAGAATTTATTTCTACTCACATTGAATTGTTGTTTATTCACATTGTCAAAGTATATAAGAAATGATTAATTTGCCTTTAAAATAATTTTTATTTATCAAACAAGGTTCGGAGACTGATTTTAGTGAAAATATCGAAGAAGACGTGATTCTAAAATTTCAAAAACTTTCGAAACCTATTTTCAAATTCTACAGCCATTTAAGGGTGGTTTTCACCCTTAAAGGGGGTTGAGATACACTCTCATAGTCACAATGTACTCTCTTACCCTATTTTGAAGCAAAAACTAAAAAATAACCATTGTAACTATATTTTTTTATTTTTTGTCGAAATGGGGGTTGTTGGTTGTTTCAACCCCCATTTTGAAACAACCCCTCTGATTAACCCTTAAGGTATATGTTTACTGAATTATTATTTGAATAACTAAGGTTTTATATTTATCATATAAAAAATACACTTTACCAGACTATTTTACATTTTTAATAAGAATATTTCGAAAAAATCCTTCAGTATTTTAAGGATGTTATATCAATTTCTGGTTAACGGGACCCCATTTTTCTTAATCAGCGACCCAAAAAACATGTAGTAAAGGATATTTTCTGAGTAAAACTTTTAAAAAACAGAAATTCGCATTTTTACGTATGTAAAATACACGAATTTCATATATTTATAGGATTTTTTGAGGTTATGTTGAACGTTTTTAAAATTTGGGCGGTGCTCAAACATCGGGTGATACCTAACAATTATTTAAAAAAAAAATTTTCAAATCCATTAATAATTGCATTGTAGACGGATTTTTGTCTAAAAAAATTGAAAAATTTCCCACTGTGCGGCGCCACAAACGTACATACACCAAAATTTGATTTGGTTATTGATGGGGGATGTCTCATACATAAGCTCATTTGGCAAAGGAGATCCTGAGTTTCCGCAATTTGTGGTACTTAGATACGTGAAATTCGTCAAGACCCATTAATATGATTTTTAATTTTTTTCAGCATATTTTGGTACCGCAGGTGGCTTTAACTTTGTAGCAGGCGAATGTTTTTCTGGTCATAAGTAGATTCCTAATTTGTTCTACAATTGAGTAAAATTTGATTCAAATCGGAAACAAAAGTAAAAAGTTATAAGGATGTCTTCATTTTAAGTGAGTCACACTGTATATTTAAGGAAATGTATAGATTTCGACAAAATATTACGTTAGTAAATACGTCGAGTGTTGGAAAATAAAGTTTTGTGACTGTAATTTATTAGCAGACCACAGTAAACCGCTTTGATATAGTCGAGTAAACTCTAAGCTGGCGCGTCACTGCGATTGCTTTATGTGTATCGCATATCAAATCGTACGTCGTGTTACCAACTCATACATACGCCACCTTAGAGTTTACCGGACTATAGAAATATTCAAAATTCCTAAATTAATTTATTAATTACCTATTTTGGCTGGCGAATATCTCGTAAACTATAACACATAGGAAGAAAACGAATATAGACGTTCTTGTAGGAAATTTAATTATGTTTTTGCATAGATTACCTTTTTCCGTACGACGCATCGTTTCCGCGAAAAATCGAAAAAAGAAACATTTCCACCCCCCTTCCCCCTGAAGCGGGGGGGACTTTTAGTATGTTTACCTCCTAACTACCCCCAACACATTTCTGAAGAGGAAAATTGTCCCCTCCTCAATGTCCTCTACAATCCCCGTTTGGGCATTCATTGAGTGGACTATATGGATTTACATTCTTGAATGACACAGTCAATATCTCGAAAACGGTACACTAGAGGAAGTAAACACAGTTTTGTATTATTTTTTAATGGAGAATCATAAACTGAAATAAAATTTGGGTGTTGCCAAAGTTAGTTTTTGCATATTTTTGAAACGTAGGTTTCTTTGGTATCTTTTTGCGTCATACACATGCAGAATTTAGAACTGATCTTACCACCCTGCTCATTTTAAATACCTAAATGATATTTTTCCACTCTTAATCATTTAAAAATTTCTACATATCTTACTCCTGTTCGCTATCGTAAGGATAATAGCAGTAATAAAAAAATGATGATTGTCGTTAAAAGCCCATCACTAATCGATAATGGCACTCATAAAGCGCCACATATATCTAATGAAAGGGGCAACATATCTCGATTCACCTTGTACGAATATAAACCCAAAGACATAAATAATTCGTAGGCCTGTAATTAATTTTCGCGACGTTCCTAGAATAGCGTATAAAACATAAAATATAAAACAGAAATCGCACTCACCTCCTGTAACGAGTTCGTCTTTTTAGTTGTGAGATTTAAATATCTCTCTTGGTTCTGGCAGAACTTCGCCGTCTGCTTCTCGAACTTCTTTTTCTCATTTTTCACCCCGCCGATGTACTTCTTTCTGAAGTCTTCCAGGTTCTTTACGACGGCCGTGTTGGCGTTCTCCAACTGAAAGCAAAGGAAAGTATTGTTAAGGTGACATTTTGACCAGATTATCCATAAAACTATAAATTACTCTCGATGTTCGTATACTTTACATCATAACCAAAAACGAAAACAAATAACTCATTGCAGCTCAACAGTACAGTCGAATTGATTTAATTTAATTTTTTTCGGCGACCACATTCCACCTGTTTTATTGTTGATTTTAAAGTTGTCAAAAATAAAACTCATTTATGGTCTAATAAAATGCACCAATCCCGTGCGCCGTATGTCAAATAGAAGGGTCAAAGATGGCGAACGAAATAAAATTTTTAATTCTTCGTTAACTATCAAGGAGGCATTGTACGTGACTTTTTTTTTGTTTTTGATTAAACATTGTTTTATGTACTTTTCGGAGATAGAGTTCGTTTTTTTTTAAATTTTCAAAAAAGTGCATTTTTACAGTTTTCAAAAATGTATTTTCTTTGACCCTCCTTTTTTTCACCCAATTTTCATCGAAAAAGCGATACCACTTCAGCTTCATTTGGTAAAGGAAAAGTGCAAACGGTGAAATGCGTCAATAAAAGAAAAGATCTCGAAGAGGTTGTCCGTTTATATACAACAGTAGCTCAACGAAACAAGATATTATAAGTGCTGAAGAGCAATTCGCGCTTGCATTATACAAAACCCCCAAAAAAGAGACATCTTTGAATCATTAAAGGTTCATTAATTTCAATAAATTGGTCGGGCAATCTAGTACTGCCGGGATTCTACCAAGACTGTCACCAACATCTGAGGCATTACGTCAACGCCAAATTCTTACAGAGTATTTCTCCAAATTCAATCTTGACAAGCAGAAAGCTTGGAACCAACGGATTGGGGTTGGAAGAAAGTAGGCAACATCTTAGCACCCATTTATACCACCGAGTTACCAGCACCAATTTCCACCCTACAGCTAATATCCTGCAGCTGCAAGAAGGGTTACGGAAAACGATGCAGCTGTGCTGAGAGAAGAGAAATCTGCCAACGGTATTGAGTTTGCACAGCAAGATCAACCCTTAAAGCAGGTAAAGAACATCCCTCGATGAGTGGGAAACAGGAAGGCGCAGAAGGATGTGGGAAGATTATAAATCATACGTGATTACGTTCGGAAAGGATAAAGCAAATTTTTCTTAAAAGTACAAAATTTTGATTTGAACTTTCATTTCATTTCGGAGATAATACGATGAAGATTCAAAAGTTGTCTGAATTGAATTAAATTTTGAGACTCCTCCTTTGAAAGGCCCTAACTCTCTTAAGAAGCATTTGCGGATATACAGTGTGTCCCAGAATAGATGTAACAAGAGGTGTAATGGATCAAAAATTTTGGAATGGTATTTGGGGATTGAGTCCTGCTTGTTGTAAAACTAAAGTATACCAAAAATGACTCGATTTGGTGTTCTACAGGGTGTTTTATAAGCAAAGTTGTAAAAATCACCACTAATAAAGTACCTTTATTTTTCAAAATATGAAAAAATTCCACTAAGAACAGTTATTTAGAATGCAATTTTATACCACTATACCAAAGTTCAGGAATATAAAATAATTTTTTTGAAACTTCCCATTTTTTCAATAAATTAGTATATTATTTTGAACCTATCAATTAAAACTGCCTATCAATTAAAACTGCATAGAAACTATTTTTTGTGAATCAATATTTAAAATTATGTAGAAGCTAAAAGTAGGCTATGAGAAAAGCAGTGGATACACATTTATCATTTATTATTGACATATCTGTCAAACGTAGTCAATATTATCCTTAATTTCTGTTTCAAATTAACGAACCAAGCATAAAAAATTAAGTGAAAATGGTACTCACAGTGCGTGAAAAAATTTATATTGAGCAATGCTAAGGAATTGGCGGTGAAAACTCGCTAAGAGAAGTGGTAAGCCAATTTAATTTGAAATTTCCAAACACTACTTTGTCACGTACTCAGGCTATGAGAATAATTAAAAAATTTCTGGCTACTGGTAGTGTTCTTAACATGAAAAGAAAAATAAAAGCATATGATGAAGACATTGTTGGGGCTATTATAGCTCATGCCTCTGTTATAGAAAATCTTAGGATGCCATTAAGAGAGAGATCAGCTCTTTTCAGGGTTCCCAACTCTAGGGAAATTTCCCTATTCTAGGGAAATCTCGGATCATTTAAGGACAAAGGGAATTTCTATGGATTCTAGAGAATTTTGAAAATATACAGAATTATTATAATTAACTAAATTTGAATACAATAATATTAATCAATAATAATAAAATCAAGAAATAAAAGTAAAAATCAAGAATAATTAATTATTCATATATATGTATTATATTTCCATGAAGTAAATAGTTAGTTCAGCGTCATCTATATATAGTCGCTGTAACTTGTCAGCGTCCAGCGTTGGTTTCTACAAGATGGTCATGTAGTGTCGTAAATCGTAAATACTAGGGTCTAGGGAAAAAATAGTCAATCTAGGGAAAAATCTTCGTATGTCTAGGGAAACCGCCCACACAAAAGTTGGGAACACTGGCTCTTATTAATATTAGCAAGTCTGAACTCCAAAGAATTTACAAGGCAAAGAAAATTAGGGCATATAAAGCAAATTATAAACATACGCTTGAAGAGGGAGATGACGGTCGTAGGTTGGATTTTTGTTTGACCATTGCAGAAAAAAATCATGGAAGAGAGATTTTTTTCATCATTTCATAATTTTCTCCGATAAATCCACATTCACAACCAATGGTGTTGTTTCATCTCCGAATTGTCGGTTTTGGGCTTCTGAAAATCCAAATTTTAGAATTCATTGTAGAAGACAATATTATAAAAAGGTGAATGTGTGGTGTGCCGTTTCTTATCACGTTGGAGTTATTGGACCTTATTTCATTGAGGGAAGGTTAAACCAGCACACTTATTTACAGCTTCTTGAAAGATTTTCTGAAGAACATTTAAATATTTTAAGAGATATGCCTTTAGTTCATTTTCAACATGAGGGTTGCCCTGGCCACTCCACAGAAATGGTTAATCGGTGGTTCAATTTAAATTTTGGAGAAAATTGGATTGCCGGGAATGGACCGATCAGGTGGCCGGCGAGATGGATTTCTTTTTATGGGGTCGCCTCAAGCAGATGGTTTACGCTGAACCACTTCCTAACGATGTAGCAGTATTGAAGCAGAGAATTACAAATGCCGTAAACTCCATACCGTTAGATCATATTCGAAAAAGTGTTAAGGACTTCAGGCGAAGGATCGAAATATGTGTGGATGTGGGTGGTAGCTACGTCGAATAATAAAAAAAAAATGTAAACATTGTTTTGTATTGGTCGATAATTAATTTGTTTGTGAATCTGTTATGTTTTTGACATTTATTACTTGTTATAATTTTTAAAACTCATTAATCTTCTGTTAGTAATTGTTTCTTGTTTTACAATTAGTTCGATTAACATTGTACCTTTTTACATCTCGTATATTCAATTTTTTATTTACCAATAGCCTACTTTTTGAGATGATTAACATTTGCTCCTACACAACTTTAAATATGAATTTAACTCTTAATTCGCAAAAAATGGGAAGTTTCAAAAAAATAATTTTATATTCCTGAAATTTGGTACAGAGGTATAAAATTGCATTCTAAATAACTTTTCTTAGTGGAATTTTTTCATATTTTGAAAAATAAAGGTACTTTAGTGATTTGTGAGATTTTTACAACTTTGCTTATAAAACACCCTGTAGAACACCAAATCAAGTCATTTTTGGTATACTTTAGTTTTACAACAAGCAGGACTCGATCCCCAAATACCATTCCAAAATTCCAAAATTTTTGGTCCATTACACCTTTTGTTACATCTATCCTGGGACACACTGTATATTTAAATGAACTTTCTTTGCATGTACGATCTGTAACAGAAATTTGTAACCGATATTTCCGGACACCGTGTATACTTATGTTGAGTATCTCTACAATCTACATCATTATTTCTAGGATTAGGTATGCCGATTAAACCCATTTAGGCTTTGAAAGTTATTTTTTTTGCATACATTAATATGTATACCAAAGTGTATTCATAATTAACTAGAGCGAACTATTCACGAAACGCGAGGGGATGTGCCTCTTGTCGCTATTTATACCTCAGATAATTTCGTCGTTATTTTCATGTTCTCAAAGATTACTAATTATCTATTGTTTATCTGCCCAATTAACTTAAAATTGATAAAATCTATCCTATACTCGTTCCCAAGCGCAAGCTAGGGTCGTCTATTCAATGACGTTCAAGTACCACCGACAAAACATCCGAGGTAATTCAATGAAAATAAAGTTTCTATGAAGATAAGCAAGTCGCGGTCTAGGAGTGCTTCCTCTAAAGAGGCCCATACATTTGAACTATAATATCGTCTAATTTACTGTCACAATATCAACCTGTTTTACATTCTAAAGTTCTGATAAAAATTATATATTTTTTTAAGTTTTGCGTGTCTTAAGAAGTCATAAATAGTTGTCAAACTGTAGATAAATTATACAGGGTATTCTAAAAATTAGAAAATATGAAATCGATTTTAAGGAAACTACCTTTTTTGACAATTTTATTGAAAAATGTATTTAAAATTGTTACAACAATCGTAACCATGGATGATCTTGAATCAAGCTGAACTTTGCTTGAACTAAGTTGGTATGTACAACTTGCCTACAAGTTCATCCTAATGTAACTTCCGAAAATATATTTTGCAAGTCTGAACTTAAAAAAATGTACCGTGAACTGTAGTTGAAACAAAGTTGGAATGTATATATATGGTCTGATATTGTGCGAGTAAATTATTAGATGATAGTTTAGTTTAAGTATGCATACTTAATATAAATATATAACTTTGATATACTCCAAGAAGTTTTAAGTTTATATAGTTTCATGTTGTTTTCTGTATCTCATGAATATTTTACGATGTAATTTATAAAGTAAATTTTTTAATATTTTTTATAGAATTTTAAATTTTTTTTTGACATGTTTATTGTATACGGTTGTTTTTATTTTTTTTTTCTATCTAAAAAAAGTATAAACACATTCGGCGATTGTTGATAACAAATTGTTTATTAAATAAACAAATAAATTAACAAAAATTTTTTTTCATTTTCCCAGCTTGTAGAGAATTGCAAATAATAAATTTTAAGAATAAAATTTTTTCTTAATAATTTGTTTAAATATTAAAAAAAGGAAAAAACTGATTATAGACAATTAAAAAAAATTTTAAGAATTTTTTTTTCTTTTAATTATAATATTTTACAATCAATAAAATGGCAATTTTTTTTTTCAAAAATACGTAATTTATCTATTTGTTTATAAAATTTGTTTAAACAATTAGCAATGAAAATTTAAAGTTTATGTGAACTTATTGTACTTTTGAATATAAAAACAGTAGTAATACATAATTAAAATTAATAAAAAAAACATTTCTCTTTTTCATTTTTTAGCTTTTTGTTAGGTTAAATAATTAGTAACTAATAGACTATAACAATTAAAAACATCGCAATGTCATAATCCCATAAAGTATTGACATAGGATCTCCACGAAGCGAAATAATTTTAGTGGCTTTTGTTTAATAATTATCCGACTTGAAATATAAACTCTAAAAAAATTTGTTAATTATCAATAGGCTCATTTTATGAAAAGTAGGCGAAAAAATGTTTTTCCAAAGGGATATTGTTCCTTTAAGTGTCTAAATAATACCATAGTTTTTTCAAAGTTTTAAATTAATATTTAATAACATAAAAAAATATTTTTACTTATTACGGCCGGTTTCCGAGCATCGTAACGGCTTAGTGTTCGCCGCGCGGAGCTCTATTTTCAACATTAAATTAAAATTATTAATAACAGAGATAGAGTTTTGGGAGTCCGGACTTTTTTTATTGGAAATTTCTTCCTCTTTAAGAATCCTTCTTTAAAATTTCTTAAATACTAAAAGTTTTCGAGTTATTTATAAAAAACAAAACTAGTTATTTTTTCAATCTTCATTTCTTTATAACTTTTGCAATTGTTTATGTGCGGGTTTGAAAATTTTGAACATTTTTCTAGACGTCATTCCGAATCCAATGAGCCCTCACTCATATTTTTACGAGCTTTATCAAGAATTAACACGGCTTTGAACTTGTGAACTAGTGTATATACCTCGAGATTTTAAACTTACATTGAACGTCAGATAACGCACACACCCAGCCAGGTCTTTCGTATGAGTACATATTAGTATTTGCAATTTTTTGAAATCCTGATATTTCACAAAAAATCATTCATAGGAAAAAAGTATAGGACCTTTTTTGTAGAGGATCGCATATTGCACATCTTTGTAAATAAATATTTTTACGATAATACTTATAGGATATTTGCGAAAAACCGATTTTTTTTACCTTTGACCTTGAATGAAAATTTTAGTACAGGTAGAATCGATGGGGACTTTTGATATTTCATTTGTAATTATGTTTTTAAAGTCTCCACGAATTTTTAGCTCTATGCGAATTTTTTTGAGGATGAATGTCTATTTTTCCTGGATTATTAAATCAAATGCCATTTTATCACAATATATTTGCATAACTTGTGTTTTATTTGTAGTTTTCATAGCGTGGTCGTTTCATCTAGTGCTTTATTTAGTCGAGAATGCAAATGCAGGAACTTTTGTTGCACCAGCAAATATTTTCAAACGGACAACAGATAACTTTCGGTGGGAATGAAAAAATATGATACCGAATACAATAAACAATGTAACATCAATGTAGAAAATGCGGAATGAAGCAAATCCACAGAATGTCCTACATATTATTTTACACAATGAGTTTTTGCTGTGTTCCACTTTATATCATAATAGATGATATCACAATTTTCATTTTATATGCGTCTTGTGGTTTGGTGGTATTACACCTACAGGGCGAGTCAGTACTGTGTATGTACAGGGTGGACCAAATTAGATAGGATTTGGTGTTTTCTCTAAAACTATGGCAGACAGACAAACCAATATAAGTGTCCTGAGCTCGATTTTCGAGAAACAAACAATGGCGCAAACCGCGATCGTCTTGACTTCCAAACTACAGAAAGTTTTTGGAAAATTAGCATTTTTGGATGACCTTTATCTCAGTTATCAAGTGTCGAATTGAAAATCGAGTAACACATTCTTAAGGCACTTTTTTGAGTAGAATCCGTTGCCGATAAGAAGAAAATTATGCATGCCTCAGTTTTCGAGATATAGACATAACTTGTGTTTCTTTAAATGGAACGCCCTGTAAATTATTTCATTATTCGATCACAACTTAAGTTAGCTATCCAACGATATATCAAATGTCACATTTATTTCTAGAAAAAGTGGTTAATTTTCCAAAAAATTAAATATATTTGTGAGGAGGCCATGGAAAACTATTAACAACACTTCTTATAATATAAAATAATTTTGCCAAAAATAGGAAAAACTAAACTACAATAAATGTTCGAATTGTCTTCCATTGACATCTATGCATTTTTGACACCTTCTCCTTATAGCATTTGTTGCATTTCCAATCATGACAGATCTCATTGTTCTAAACGCACCTAATGTTTTGTTTTCCAATTCTTCTATGTTATTAAAAAGTTCTCTATATATAATATTTTTTAAATAATCCCAAAGCCAAAAGTCGGCAGAGGTTATATCGGGAGATCTAGTTGGCCACAAAATAGGACCATTATTTCCTAAAAATTAAACAATATCTAAACTACTTCGTTGTTTATTAATGTCCAGTTAGCTAAATTAATTGTTAGTTATCAATTTAGTTAACTTCCCAAGGAACAATTTTAGTTTCTTAAATGTATACAAGAGTGCTATAAAACTATTTATAAAATGCCTTGAAAAATCTATTTTGCTGTAACAATATCCTTAATACCATCATAAAGCGACTTGTAGACTAAAAGGGCCCACCCTTATGAAGGTTGTTAAGGCCTTTTTAAATTCCATCATAAAACTCCTTAGTGAGGCATAGTGCTGCTCTTGAAAACCTTGTTCGGGCCGTTTTAAAACCTTTCTTAAAACAAACCTATTTTAATGCTGTCAGAAGCTTTTCTATTAGCTTCCTGCATTTCTAGAAAACACCTAGAAGGCTACCTTAAAACTGGTTTTTAAAACTCTTATAAGTCCATATTAGAACTGAGAAGCTATAAGAATATCCACGAAGGAATCCAAATAATTTTATTATTGCATTTATTTTTTCTAAACTGATTTAAGCAAATACACCATCAGACTTATTGAAGATAAAATGGAATTTGAAATTTATAAAGCGTAGAGTGGCACTATAACCTCTCTAAGGCCGATTTAAAAGGTAATAAAAAGACATCAGGTATGACAAAAAATTAAAACCAACGGCAGTTTATCGTTAAAACTACATAAGAAAGGCCCAAAAAACAAGAGCCCCTCAGAAATAATAATGATTTTAATATCCATACAAAATTTGCATAGACATGTAATCAGCAAATTTAAAAAAGTGGGCTGCTTCTCGGCTCTCACGGTAATTTTCAGTCGTTTCTTGTAATTCTATCTTAATTTTCTAACGAAAAGTGATAATTATTAATTATAATTGTGATTGACCTTGAATATTTTTATATAACAAGAAAAACATGGCCGGCCAACTAAAAACATAATTGTCATTTTACAGTCCTCTCCAGTGTTGCCAGGTCTAGTGAAATTTCACTAGATCTGGTGATTTTTTTTTAAATCTAGTGATTTAGTGAAAACTTTTATGAAAATGCCCATTTTTAATGATTTTTGGATCATCCAATTTATTGCCCTCTACTGGTAGGTAGAGTTGCGATCCATTTAATACAAAACTGTTCACGTTAATCGCTACCACGGTCAGTAAACTCTACGGTTACATCAATCAGCAGCTCTTAAACGAGAGAGACGCGTGGAGCGAGGAATCGAATGAAAGAGACAGACATATCTGATTTCCGTGCAAAAGACACAGACAAAGATGCCTGTAGTGTCTACAGCTGACGTAGGCTGTAGACCCTAACAGAATCTTTGTCTCTGTCTTTTGCACGGAAATCAGATATGTCTCCTTCATTCGATTCCCCGCTCCGCGCGTCTCTCTCATCTAAAGGCTGCTAATTGAGGTAACCGTATAGTTTATTGACCGTGAATCGCTACAATCAAACAGCCTGGGTTCGTTGCCCTCTAGCGACTCATAGACAAACAGTACTTTCTAGTTACAAACCATTTAATACAATACAGAGTACGAAGTCTGGCAACGAAATAATCAGATAGAGGACGCTCAAAGCTATGCTGTGCTCAGAGAGCTCAAGAAAATTACGCATCCTACAGACACTACAACTTTTGAAAATTAAAGATGAGAGCTTTAATTTCAAATCTAGTGAAATTTTAGTAAGATTTAGTAACTTTTCAAAGCGTCGTCTGATAAATTTTAAAATTTTGATCTGGCAACACTGGTTCTCTCATTACACTATATATTCTAATAATGGTAATGACCTAGAACATTTACTCTAAATGAAACCCTTTTAGTCTTTTTGTATACTATCACAAATAATCCCTTCCTTACAAAAATGCAAATGCACTTGGTGAAGATCACATGGACTTGATAAAAGCTGTAATAAAACGTTTGGGACGTTGACATTTGATACAAAAAACTTAACCTCAAAATAATTTGTATGTGTGTGTGTTTTAACAGTCCTTTTAAAACGGCCACTCTTTTTTATTTTCCTCCACCTTTCAAAAAAAACTTAATTACAGATCAGTAAGTCGTGAAATGCTTTTAATTAACACACACACATGCATCAACGACACTTCAGGCAGACATATTATTTATTATTTTTATAATAAATGTTTTATTGAGGTTTTGGAAAGTGTTTTATGGAATTAAAATTTGCCTTTTAGATTTATAGAGGCCTTTTTTTCTTCATAACGGTTTCATCACATTTATCAAGGATGTTTTAAGAGTCTAGTTTTGTAATGGCCTTCAATAAGTACTAATAGGCATTGAAAATGTCTAGTTTTAAAAAGGATTTAAAAGGCATTTATTGCAAATATGTTAAAACCATAAAGAATAATTTAAAGCCTCTTTAAATCTAAATGGAATTTAAGACGTTCATATAACTAATTAGTTTTATGGAGAGTTTTATGTAGGATATGATAAACCCATTACAAATACATATTATCCTAGAAGCAAATTAGCTTTATAATTAGGTCTTACAGAATGCTTTAAAACTTACTATATAAGAGCAAGTATACTTGAAACCTAAAAGGCCTTAACTACAACATCAATAAAGCACAAGATTATTTCCTAACCCTGACAAATCTTTCTTAAAACCTCCTCAAGTCCAAATGACTTTTAAATTGTTCCTTGGGTTAGCTAACTAGACATTGATAAACTAGTCCTGAGTGATATATCCTCGCCAAATTGAGCATTTAAATAATTTCGTGTCTCGTTTGACGTATCACCTGGGGCGCCATCGTGTTGGTAAATTCATCTTTGAAATTGTCTTACGGGCATATTGTCTACAAAGGGAATGTTAATAAAATTTTCGTTATTCAAATTACCGTGAAAAAAATGAGGACCTATTATTTGGTATACAACAAAACCACACCATACACCAAATCCAAATCGTCCTTAACGATTCACTGTAGTGATTGTGTACGGATTTTCATGAGCTCAATGGTGGTTATTATGCCGATTAAAAATTTCGGAACTGCTTATATAGGCCTCGTTTGGTCATATAATTGTTCCTTCAAATCCTGGCACTAACACAAAAACCACTGGAAAAATTGAGCCGTCTTTGAAATTCGTTTGGGTATGGGTTTGGGTGACTAATCCTAATTTTTTAGGGTTTGACTTTTTTTTTTTTAAGCAACGCAACGCAGTTATTTTTGGGATTTCTAAATTTTCCTGTATTTCGCGAGACGATATATTAGGATTTTCTTTTACAGTTTCTAAAACAATGATTTCTACAGTTTTTCTACCTGCTTTATTATATATTTTTGCTAGAGGTTTTACAAATGATCCAAACTGTTTTAAATTTTGTTGTAGCCTTTTGAATATTTTTATGTCTGGCTATCTCTTGTCTGAATATCTAAAAATATTGTTTAGGCGGCACTTCTGGCACAAAGTTTCGCTGTCTATAACTTACCCATTAAAATAAAGCTTGGAAGCTAAATTTGAATCTTCTCCGCATTATATAAAACACTTAATCTTATCATATTTTTCACCATTACTAAATTGATTTTTAACAAAGCTCACTCACAATTAACTTGTAACTGAGTTTTTGACATTTACAATTAAGTATTTCGATTTTCTTTTTTTTTTCGAATATTTATTGAAGATTAGTTTATCATATTTTTGGCAAAATTATTTTATATTATAAGGAGTGTTAGTTGTTGTTGTTAATAGTTTTCCATGGCCTCCTCACAAATATATTAAATCTTTCGAAAATTAGCCACTTTTTCTAGAGATAAACATGAAGATATATCGTTGGATAGCTAATTTAAGTTGTGGTCGAATAATGAAATAATTTATAGGGTGTTCCATTTAAAAAAAGCACAATATTTCGAAAAGTGAGGCATTCATAATTTTTTTCTTATCAGCAACGGATTCTACTTAAAAAAGTGCTTTAAGAATGTGTTACTCGATTTTCGATTCGACACTCTTGGTAATTGAAAACGCTCTGTAGCTCGGTAGTCGAAAAAGATAGACGATCGCGGTTTGTGCCATTGTTTGTTTCTCGAAAATCGAGCTCAGGACACCTATATTGGTTTTAGTCTAGCTGCCATAGTTTCAGAGAAAACCCCAAATCCTATCTAATTTGGTCCACCTTGTACAATGTGCTACAATTATATTAAAATTTCAATAAATCAGCCGAAGTGTATAATGTTTAGGTACTCTAGTTACATTATATTTCTTAAATTATACACAGCAGAAAATCCTAATTTGGGAGAAAGAATAAATTTAATCCAAAACTTTTCATTGCACTTATTACACCTAAAATAAATTGAAATCATGCAATCGCTGGAGAAAAACAATTCCATTCAAAATTTATTTTGGGTTTATTTTCACTTCGTTATAGTAGTTTCTAATTTCTTTTACTGTTACAAAAATTCTCAAATATCGATAGCGTACGATATTGTAGCACACCCTATAAACACAGATGTATTACACCTTTAAAATACGTTTTTGTTTTGTATCGTACAAAAGAAACAACATTTTTTTAAACTACAAGGATCTTGTCTAGAGACAGAAATACTGTAGGTTGAAGGCTTCGAAAAATTCAATTACGATAAATCGATAATAAATAATGTTCACCTATCAGCCGTATCTTCTTTATCGTATTACGTTTTATAACAACGAGCAACCTGCATGCTAATGGTTTTATAAGGATTACGAGTGAGCGTAACTAGAAATGTCAAGGAAAATTGTACAACTTACCATATGATCTAACGGTGCTATTTGTGTCTCGTTTTACCCACCGAATCTCGAAGGGACTGACGCTATTCGTTATTGTGGCTACAAGGCCCATTTTGCAAGGCCCAAAAAGGGAGTTCCGGTATCAAAATACTCTTTCTGTCATTTGCGGCGAGACAGTTCAAAATCACGAAATCAGAAAACTTAACACCCACCCTACCTTGCACGTTTGGTTATGTGGGGGATAGTCTTAAACTTGAATGTTGAACTTTCTAATTAATTATTCATAGTTGCTGCAGTTATACTGGGAAGCACAAGAAAACTCTAAGGGAATAATTTTTCCTCGACCGACCGGAGAGTATAAATTACACAGGTCAATACAAAAAAAAATTCTGCTACAAGGACTAAACCTATCACCTTAAGATTTTCGTACCGAAATCGAATTTTCAATTTAAAAAATGTTCTACCGCGTAGATTTCGATTTTTAAATGGAACACCCCGTGTATTTTTACATATTTGGATTCAAGGCAACATTCTGAGTATACCATGAGATTTTTCGCGAATTTTTGAGTCGATTTTTTTAAGCATTTTAAGACATCCGTCTAGAGTACTTTGGAATACCAAAACTTGTTCTACGGCAGGTAAAGTCCATGGGAAAAATATAATTTTTGGTTTAATTCAATTAATAACTATTTACGAAGCCTTCAAAATTGAACAAATCACTTTTTTATCGAAAATCTTTTATTTTCATACTGTTCATAAATTGCAGATTTTTTCTGAATTTATTGATATCCATTTCAAATCTATGCTATTTGCTTTTCTATTTTATTGAATTTATTTAAAAATAAAAAATTACTTTCAATATAATTTTTCTTAAACTGTAACGTAGTTGCCTTTGCAAAAATCAATGTCTCATAATGAAATGTGAATAATAGCCTTTTGGTTCTCTCTTTTGTTTCTTAATAGGTATAAGTTACTAGTGCAAAGTATAAGGATCAATAAAAATTATTTTGAAAGCGATTTTTTATTTTTAAATAAATTTAATAAAATAGAAAAACACATAGCATAGATTTGAAATGGATATCAATGAATTCAGAAAAAAAATCTATAATTTATTGAACAGTATGAGCCACCACCTCCCCATTTGAAAAAAAAAGTTATCGATAAAAATTGGATTTGTTCAATTTTGGAGGCTTATAGTCCAGTCGAATTAGACATCATAAAAAAATTTGCGTACTGCGGACTTTTTTTGTGGGAGTTGTTTAAGAGGGCATAATAAGCAAGCACAGAAAACTACACCCTGCTACACCATGTGCGTCCCCTACTTTTAGGGGTTGAAACTTTGAAATCTTACTTATGTGTCCATATCTGTTTCCCTATTGCCCGTAGGGCAAGTTACACTTTTTGAAGATTCATCCCTCCTCTACATAATATATATATTACACATTTGCCGTAGGACAAACAGTTTTGGCTGTACGAGGCCGAAAAGGTCGCGCTGTCCGAATTTGGGGGTCATCTGCACAGGACAAACGGCTATTATTTCCAATCTACAATACTACACATACTAATGCCCTTAAGGAGATTTGTGAAAAGACTTTCATCGAATACCGCGCGGTTTTCATGATGCGGGATGTTGAAATTTTTAAAACCCCCATTTTAAAAAAAAAGTGAACCTACTTTTTTTCGCTCATTTTTCTTTCATGCATGTACGACCCTAATATAAGAAAATTTACGTTGGTTTCATTTTAATACATTCGTTGGTTTAGGAGCTAGACAGCAAAATATGCCAAAAATGGCTATTTTGGTATTGTTGGATTAAAAAAACCAAAACCAGTATAATTCTGATAAATGTTTTTGTTTATCCTAAAAGTCCAATTCATTGCGCATAGAAAATGTGTTTTTGTATTTAAGTAGGATCAACATTTATTGTGTAATAACGATTTATGTCATGTGTTCTCCAGTCTCCTTTTTCTCAATTTTTTTTTGCGGCCTTATGGTTCATAGTAGGGCAGAAAGCATTATACACATGGACAGGGCACATAATAGGGTGTTAAAATGGGTTTCTTGTTAAAATGCGATAGGACGTACCGTTTTCGAGTAAAACGCACTTGTTAGGTTATGTCTGCTTTGAGTTTTCATTGTGTTCTGAATTGTGATCTGATAAATAAATTTTACATTTTGGTGTTTTCTTTCTTAGGAGTTTGTTTTTTAAATCATTTTCCGATTAAATGGACATATAATAGCTGTTTCTCGAGGAAGGTAAAATTACTGTGGATTTTGTTATAGACACAAAATAAGTTGCAATGATGATTCGAGACAAGCGTGAACCTTCAAATAGGGGAGTGAGAACCCCTGATTCCGTCCGAGTCCCTTCATTTTTTTATTAGCAATGTCCCTCATAAACAGAAAAAGCAAGAAGCGACACATAGATGTGTTTTTTCGTAGTCAGCGGTGAGTATTTACTAGTCAGTCGATGAAAAGTGTGATCTGAAATAATTTTTTGCAAACAAGTGCGTTTTACTCGAAAACGGTACGTCCTATCGCATTTTAACAAGAGATCCATTTTAACACCTTAATATGTGCCCTATTCAGGTATACATTGCTTTCTGCCCTACTATGAACCATAAGGCCGTAAAAAAAATTGTGAAAAAGGAGACTGGAGAACACATGACATAAATCGTTATTACACAATAAGTGTTGATCCTACTTAAATACAAAAACACATTTTCTATGCGCAATGAATTGGACTTTTAGGATAAATAAAAACATTTACCAGAATTATACTAGTTTTGGTTTTTTTAATGCAACAATACCAAAATAGCCATTTTTGGCATATTTTGCTGTCTAGCTCCTAAACCAACGAATGTATTAAAATGAAACCAACGTAAATTTTCTTATATTAGGGTCGTACATGGATGAAAGAAAAATGAGCGAAAAAAAGTAGGTTCACTTTTTTTTTAAAAAAGGGGTTTTAAAAATTTCAACATCCCGTATCATGAAAACCGCGGGGTATTCGATGAATGTTTTTTCACAAATCATCATCCCTCCGTAAGGGCATTTGTATGTGTAGTATTGTAGATTGGAAATAATAGCTGTTTGTCCTCTACGGAAGACCCCCCAAATTCGGACAGCGCGACCTTTCCGGCCTCATACAGCCAAAACCGTTTGTCCTACAGCATATATATATATATATATATATATATATATATATATATATATATATATTATGTAGAGGAGGGATTAATCTTCAAAAAGTGTAACTTGGCAAAGAGCCCTACGGGCAATAGGAAAACAGATATGGACACATAAGTAAAATTTAAAAGTTTCAACCCCTAATAGGGGACGCACATGGTGTAGCAGGGTGTAGTTTTCTGTGCTTGTTTATTATGCCCTCTTAAACAACTTCTACAAAAAAAAGTCCGCAGTATGCAAAATTTTTTATTATGTCTAATTCGACTGGAGTATTAGTAAATAGAGTTATTAATGAAATTAAACGAAAAATTATATTTTTCCCTTGGACTTTACCTGCCGTAGAACAAATTTTGGTATTTCACTCTAGCACTCTATAGACGAATGTCTTAAAATGGTTTAAAAAAATGTACATCGACTCAAAAATTCGCGAAAATGTCATGGTATACTCAGACTGTTGTCTTGGATTCAAATATGTAAAAATATACAGGGTGTTCCACTTAAAAATCGAAAGTTGCGGTTATTTCCGGGTAAACCGGAAATGGTCTCATACCGCTTTTTATGTAAAAACATCCATTTTTACAGGTATTATGTGCACCCCAAATTTCAAATGGATAAGTTAAAAAATAAAAGAAATATAGGAGGGAGCCACTAGCCTGTGGCACCCGGTATATGAAACTTTCCTACAGATGTCTCTAGGGGTAAAAATATGTAACAGTACTAACAAATTTATTGAAAATTTGATTAATCTAAACGACTCCATTGTACATTTTTTATAAAGTAGTGTATTTTCCCGCATTCTGTTAAACTCGCTTTACCAGTCAATTCTGAAACCTCCCAAACCAATTATAACCATTTCGGCATTTAATGATCAGTTCATGATTTTACGAGCTGGAAATACTTCCAATATTATTCGATAAACTGCTGCGTCCAATTATTATTAGGTTTCCTATTACTTCTTTCCACATCAACAATATTCCTGAAAACCCCGATTTCCGTTTCAACTCTAAAGTTACAATTAGGTTCGGAGCTCAAAGGCAAATTTCTCTGTATAAGCAATTTATTTTCGTGTATATACGAATTAATGTGTCCCGTACAACGTCATCGAGCCCCTCTACGTACAAAAGCACTATAACCAATTATGAAACTTTACAAAACCCATTAACCTATATTGTTTGTATAGAAAGGAGCGCGGAGTGGAATATTTTGGACGCTGCAAGATTAATTCTGGGGCGCTCGATTGAGGACTTTTTTATATCATTACAAAGTCAATGTCTTCCAAGAGGCTTCTCTAATACACGCTGCCTCAGCAAGAAGACGTATAGTCCGATCAAATTAGATTTTGTCTGAATATTCCACCTAAATTTTTGTATGAAGCATGTTTTCAAAATGTTAATATTTACATAAAAGGTACACCAGAGAGACAGATGTAACTGTCTAAAATATAAACATCAAAACATTAAAAAATGAGAGAGTAAATGGAGATTATATCTAATTGATAGTTTTATTTTAAACAATGTTGAGTTTGTTAAGTTCTTCTTTTAACATCGGCAGCCAGGTTGTGCAAACATCTACGGAACAATTCGACACGCATTTATCAACAGTTCTGTGTAAGCAGTAAGTATCTATGGATACTGAATATAACAAATATATTCTTAAAGCTGTGTATTTAATATACACAGCCCACAAACATTATAATACGCTTTAAGAAAGGAAACAGATTCGTTTTCCGAAACGTCAGCAAAATACGTCATTTTTATATTTTGGTTCTTATTCATTATTTGTCAAAAACCACCCTCTAGCTGATCCTTTAACGTAAAAGTCACAGGCGTAGAGGTTATTTTCCAGTAAAATACTGGTTAATTGTATTATTTTGTAGATTTCAGACGTTGTTTAGAAGAAGCTGTGGCAGAGCATCCCAATAAGAATAGAGAAAAATTAAGAAAATGCCACAACCAACGTTTAGACAATATTTAGAGTGGACACTTAAGTAAGCACAGTTCTAATGATCAGTTGAGATGGTCAGAGAGTAAGAAGTGAACACAGTGATAAAGTGACTGAATAAATGAATTGTAGTACAGTGTATTATTAGTCAAGTAATTAATTTGTTGTAAATAGTAAATAAATAAATTAGTGTTTAGTGTTACCCTGGTATTATAATTTCCGAACCCACGATACAGGGTGTTTACAAAAAGGGTGTAAGCACGCCACACAATTATATTTTGTTTATTTGTTTGGTTGTTTGGTTGTTCTTTATTTGTTATTTACTGTGACTATACTAGCATTATGGCCTAGTGTTTTATACAGTTATATTTCTGCCTGTTAATCATTTTTACATTATTTATAGTTATATTTACATTTATATTTTTTGTTCTTACTTACTTTTTTACATATTTATATTGACGTGTCAAAACACTACAGTGCATTTTTAAATGACCAATAAACTGTTGTTGTTGTTGTTATTATTAAGCTGTCTAGTGTAAGGTGAGCAAAAATTGGAAATAAGATTTTTTTATTAAGGATTTTTGACATTTTGTTGAAAATGTCGCGAAAATGCTTCATACAAAAATTCAGTTGTGTAGACATTTTTTTAATTCGGATTGGGCATCTTTTAATTTAATTTGACTGGATCAGTACTGGAAATGTGAACATGGTCATGCTCTGGTTATTCTCTAGAGCAGAAAACGAAGAATATGCAGGAGTAAGTCAGAACTTTAATTTGTACGTAATTTATTTAAATATGAATTCTAATACACATAAAAATGAACAATGTAAACAAATTTGCGTTAAGTACGTGACTGTTATTATCACAAAATAACACAAATATGAATATAAATAAGAAAATATAAAATGCTGGATATGATAATGACAAAGTCTTATCAAAATTTTAATATTCACACTATATCACAGTTCTTTAATATGCTGGTAGTACATTTCCCAAAGAATACTATTAATCAAAATCTAAATTAATTAACTAACCAAATTATTTTTTGTTTTCGACTAGTACTGTTTACTCAGTTAGTAATTTGTAGGGGTTAAGTACTTGCTTTGCCGGAACATCGGCAAAATAATGGAGTATAATATGGACCAAACGGCAGTTTTAAAAATAGGTAACTTTTAAAATAATGTATTTTGGGAAAAAAATAACAGATCATTAAAAATGGTAATAAAAATCACAAATTGCTTACATTTGTACATTGCAATAAAAAAAACTGCTGCCCAAGGAATCACTACTTCTACATCCAGATTCTCTATCCAAGACACTCACAACGAAAAAAACTTTGTATGTGAAAATAATTGTTTATGCAACTTTAATAATATAATATTTGAAATCCTCTACCCCAAAAACCCATAAAACGATACCCCACATCGGTAGTGGGGTGGGGGTGGTGATAGGGGGGTGGTAGTGGGGAGGTGGATGAAGTAAAAAAATATTTTGAGGTTTCTGGTTCCTGTATATGCACTAAATCACATTTTTTTTTCATCCCCTTTAATAAGGAGGTGGGGGTGGTAATGGGGGTGGCTAATGCCAAAAATTTTTTTGAGACCTCAGCTTCTCTTGTATATACTAAATACCAATTTCATGGACTCTTACGTGCTTGATTTACCCATTTACCCCAAATTTACCCCAATTTACCCCCCAACCCTTCGACGGAACAAGATGAAAATATAATCTAGTTCTAGATCTCGTTAAAGTACATATGTGTACCAAATTTCAAGTCAATATCTCAAACGGTTCCAGAGTAAACGTGGGCACAAAAAAAAGTTACAGACAGACCGACAGACAGACCGACAGACAGACAGAAAATTTTTTTCGCTCAAACTTAAAATCTCGACGTTTCATGACATTTTAAGCCTATTTGGACAATAAAAGTTTTTTAAAATTTTTTTGTCGTTACTATACTTCCATTGGACGTGGAAGTAATAGTCAAAAAAATACAATATTAAACATTAGTAGTCAAATTCTTCATAAAATCATCGTCGACAGTTAATGAAATAGCTTTATAAGTAAAAAATTTAAAAAAATGCTTTTTGCATTAACTACTAATGTACCTAAATATGTAGTTAGCTTGACAATGGTGCCTCTAATCTAGTATGTATATGATTATTTTAAAATTTAGGATAAAAAAGTATTTTTTCTTCAAGCGTATTAAAATGTTTAAATTATGCCACCAAAAACAGAAGTAGAAGTAGGACATTGTTTTACTAGTAACTAAATGTTAGTACCGAACGCCACCGTAGTGGGTATTGTTTTACTAGTAACATAATGTTAATACCGACAGCCACCGGTGGCGCGCTATCCACTAGCCACTTGTCATATTGTGTCAACATGTAAGACTGTAGTTTGAATATTTGTACATTTATGATAAATAAATGAATTTTTGCATTTTAATACGCTTGAAGAAAAAATAGTATATATTACACGGAGTAGAACGCCTTTTTTTGTGTTTCGCCCAGTTTGCGGCTTCGGCTTCGCCTCAGCCGCAAATCCTGGGCTCAACACAAAAAAAGAGTGCGATCTACTCCTAGTAATATAATATACTATTGTTCAACGACTGCCTTCGAAAACGACAAATAATGCACAATAACCATCTTCTTCTTCTTCATTTAGTGGGGCGACGAAGGGTCGCCGCACTCAGGCCTTGTGGCCCATTGTGCTACCGCTACGAATTTATTGAATTCCCCCATTCAGGCCGGATTCTAACCCAAAGGCCAAAATCCTTCCTATGGGGGCATTCCTTATTTCCTCCAGCACCGGAAAACCAATGCCGAAGTGTTTGTACCTCAAATTCATAAGACTAGGGCAGGAAGTAAGGACGTGGATGGAAGTCTCCTCCTCGTCCCCGCAGAACCTGCAGTCGGGGTTATCAACCACCCCTATAGTGTGCAGGTGTTTTTTGAAAGAGCCGTGTCCAGTCAAGAGACTTACCACGATTCTGACCTGTGTTCTGCTTAGTCGCAGGATTTGTTCTGCTCGCTTCGGCAAGGGCCCTGAGATCAGGAGCTTCGCTTGCCGGAATCCTAGGTAGGAGGCCCAGAAGTCAAAGAACTGGGACCGTATCCAGTTCTCTACTGACTTATTGGCACTTGATCTAGGGTAGCCGAGAGCAGGCTCCGGACCCAGTAGAGGCATCTGAGAGCCCCCTCTGGCCAGAGCGTCTGCCCGCTCGTTACCCTCAATGTTGCTGTGTCCAGGCACCCAGAGAAGCTTGACCCAGTTGGATGAGCCAAGTTCTCAGAGTGCTTGTTTACAGTTTTGACTTGGTCCGGACTGATGCAAGGGCCTTGAGGGCCGCTTGACTATCGCTACATATATATATGTGCTTGTTGGAATATTTTCTTCGAATATTCTCCTGTGCGCAGACCAAAATAGCAAAGACCTCGGTCTGGAATACCGTGGCGAATTTGCCCAGGGCATAAGAAAGTTCAGCTCTGGGCCTTTCACCGTATATCCCCGCTCCAGCACTTTCCTCAAACCTCGATCCGTCTGTAAACCAGACGATATCGGCTCCAGTCTTCCCTTTTGGGGATGACAACTTCAAAGGGTTCTGAGAAGGAGAAGGAAGGCACCATATAATCACTCCTGGCCTCCAGAAGTGAGTGAGTCCCTATCACGTCAGAAAGGACTCTTGTGTGCCCTAATTGTTCTCCTCCTCTACAATAACCATGACTCGAAACTGTCTTTTTCACACGATGTGTGAAAAAATCGAAAAAACACAGTACTGTCATATTTTTCACGCAGACCTGTCGAAAACAGAAATTACATTTTTTATTTATATTTTTTTAAATAGGCCAGCCTATTCAGGTTCATAGCAACCGACTTGTTTAACTGCTCCAATTTTACCAATAGAAAATGGACTATTGACCAAGTTATATTTAAACAGTTTTGATACAGGACTGTTTTTGACTTTGCAAGATAATTTGTTAAAATTGTTTGTTTACTACGTGTCCGACCAAATATTACGGTATTACAATTGGAATGTCAATAGATAAATAAAATACAACGTAAGATAAAATATAGACAAACATGGAATCACGTGTATTTGTACACAGAGTTAGAATTTATACATAAATAATAATTATTTCATGAATTTAATTTAAAAAGGTCAAACGCAACATTTTTACTACCTTCAAAAAGATCGCTAAAAATTATGAAGTCGCCTAATTAACTGAATCATGTTACCTAAAGGCGCGTTTGCACGCATCCAGTAATTTAGTCGAGTCGTTTAGTAATTTAGTACTCGACCAATGCAGACAGCGCTTTCCACTAAGTCACATGACTAAAACACGCTGTCCGCATTGGTCGAGTACTAAATTACTAAACGCTCGATTAAATTACTGGATGCGTGCAAACGCGCCCTAATATTGATATTGAAGTCAGTTAAAAATACGTTTGAATTCGTTGTTTGTTCATTTTTACACCGACTTCAATATCGATATTAGGTTCGAAAATATTGTGATATTTATTATAAATATCAAAATATCCGATATTTACGTTATATATCGGATATATATCAATAATTGATATATATCGGATATTTTAATATTTATAATAAAATTATAAAAAAAAAACATTTAAAAAAAACTCTTATTTAAATGTACCAAATAGTAAAAAATAAACATGTTTAAATTCATACATCCAGAAAATAAAATCTTTGCGGGCGGTCAATTGAGCAAAGTAACTATGCAATATGTGTTATATGACCGCCAGCAAAGCTTTTATTTTCCAGATGTATGATTTTGAAAATGTGTTTTTTTGCACATTTTTGAAATAAAAGCTTTTTAAACATTTTTTTTATATACTTTTCTTTTTGTTCTATTTAGTCATCAGACCAACAATGTTCAATGATACCATAATATACTATTGTCTCTTCAAAACTACATGTACTTATACGTAAAATTTCAGCTTATTTCGATAACAAGAACTTGTTCAAAATTGACATTTTCCACAATTTTTAGTCTTAATTTTGCAAGAAAAACCGCTGCCCAAGGAATCACTACTTCCACATCCAGATTCTCTATCCAAGTCACACACAAAGAAAAAACTTTGCATGTGGAAATAATTGTTTATGGAACTTTAATAATATTTGAAATCCTTCGACGGAACAAGATCAAAATATAATCTAGTTCCAGATCTCGTTAAAGTACATATGTGTACCAAATTTCAAGTCAATATCTTAAACGGTTCCAGAGACGTGAGCACAAAAAAGTTACAGACACCGACAGACAGAAAATTTTCTTTCGCTCAAAATTAAAATCTCGACGTTTCATGACATTTTAAGCCTATCTGAACAATAAACATTTTTTAAAAAATTTTCGTCGTTACTATACTTCCACTGGATGTGGAAGTAAAATTATTCCACACAGGATGTTTGTCTCTCGGCATGTTGCCTAATAGTTAATATATTGTTATATCTATATTTAAACGATTAAAACAGGCACTTCACAGCTCATTGTAGAACAGACACTTTATGCCAGCATATAAAATAATGTAGGTTAGTTATTGGTTTGCAGGCGGGAAGTCCCTTCTTTTCTAATAGCAGCAGCAGTAGTTGACATAATCAAAGCAGTGTTGTCATATTCTCACAATTTTAAGCGTTTTTGCAGAAATTTGATGTATATCAAAAAAGTGATATTTATTTCACTATAAATATCATGATATATATCGTGATATATATCACTGGATATATATCTTCGAACCCTGGTGTTTACACCTTTTTTTTTTTTTTTTTTTTTTTTTTGTAAACACCCTGTATCGTGGGTTCGGAAATTATAACACCAGGGTAACACTAAACATTAATTTATTAACTTATTACAACAATTAATTAAGTACTTTACTAATATTGCACTGTGTACTACTTCAGTCCCTTGATCTGTTCTGCTCACTTTCTGACCATTCAACTAAACTCAAACTTGACTGCTTATTCAACTGACCATTAGAACTGTACTAACTGAACTGTCCCCACACACAGCTTGTCATTCCTTTATATACCCAGGTTATGTGTTCTGGATTTTTCCACTACATTCCAACACATTCTACAATGTTCCAAAGTAATGTTCTAGATTTTTCTCTAGAAACACATAACAGTAATAAGGTTCAATTAATTGAAGGACGGTGTAATTTTATTTCTTAATTTTTAGCAACCTTCTTTGAAAGCGGTTCAATTCTTGCACCCTTTTTTCACTTCTTTATTTAGCTTGTACATAAAAAAGAAAATATCTGTTGTTTTGAATTTTTAAGCTTTAACGTCAGGCTCATTATCAGAGAATCCTGAAATCTCCTATCAAATTTCATGTAAATCTGCAAAATTATTGTAATTATAGCAGCCATATTGAATTCTCGATTTTGAATTTCTGAACTTTTGACATCGGATTGGGTATCAGCTACTCTGAAAATACCTAACTACCAATTTTAATGCAATTACGACGAAATTTGAATTTTTACACTACCGCCTTCGACAAATTTGTACCTAAAAAATCTTATTTTCAATTTTTGCTCATTTTACTTCCACATCCAGTGGAAGTATAGTAACGACAAAAAAAATTTTAAAAATTTTTATTGTTCAAATAGGCTTAAAATGTCATGAAACGTCGAGATTTTAAAAATTTCTGTCTGTATGTCGGTCTGTCTCTGTCTAACTTTTTTTGTGCGCACGTTTACTCTGGAACCGTTCGAGATATTGACTTCAAATTTGGTACACATATGTACTTTAACAAGATCTAGAACTAGATTATATTTTCATCTTGTTCCGTCGAAGGGTTGGGGGGTAAATTGGGGTAAATTTGGGGTAAATGGGTAAATCAAGCAGGTAAGAGTCCATAAACTTGGTATTTAGTATATACAAGAGAAGCTAAGGTTTCAAAAAAATTCTTGGCATTAGCCACCCCCATTACCAATTCCCACTCCCTCATTAAAGGGAATGAAAAAAAATTGTAAGTTAGTGTATGTACAAGAACCAGAAACCTCAAAACATTTTTTTACTTCATCCACCCCCACTACCACCCCCTATCACAACCCCCCACCCCACTACCGATGTGGGGTATCGTTTTATGGGTTTTTGGGGTAGAGGATTTCAAATATTATATTATTAAAGTTCCATAAACAATTATTTCCACATACAAAGTTTTTTCGTTGTGAGTGACTTGGATAGAGAATCTGGATGTGGAAGTAGTGATTTCTTGGGCACCGGTTTTACACTAGACGTAGATTATTGTGGAACCAGAGTAATGGATTGTACATAAAATTAAAAATATATATACGTAGAGAATTGAGAACGTCCTATTTTTAAATCTTTTGAACGTCTATGCAAAAGGCATTTTACTTCTATAAAGTTAATGAATTTGTTTTATTCCTGTACGACTAAAGTACACTGAAGGTAATAAAAAAAAACGCGGCTCCAAAAAATTCACTTTCTTCTATAATTTCTCTAAAGTTCTTCTAAACAATACTTTTTCTGAAATCGATCAAGAATGTTTACTTTCTCGGTGCAATTTCAGATGCCAAAATACACTATTCTAGTATTTTAATCCATTGCCAAGCAATCAGAAAACAGTCTGGGAAAGTTACTTTCCCGGATTGTTTTTTATACAACGTGATTTACCATGATATGCGGAAAATAAAATGGTGTATTAGTCTTCAATGTGGGAAAGCCCCTGCAAAATTTTACAGGGTTCTGAGGTAATTTAGTATATTAAAAAATGGTTAAAATTAACGAAGATATACTACTGTTTTGGCTAGGTCAGTAATAGGGCGACGAACTTACTTCTGAAAGAACATATTGGAGATGTTTACATTTCCTTAATTGGCATAAAAAGTGAAGCCGGCGAGTGCGGTCAAAGTGCCGCGTTTTTTGCTTTCGGTCGAACAATAAGGATATCGGCGTGTTATTGACGGGTTTAAGTAAATATGTCTTAAATCTACTTGTTGTAGAGTTCACTAGCATAGGGTCAATGTTTTTTCGATTTATTTAGATTTATTTCGCTATTTTTGTAGCGTGATTTGACTAAAACCAAAAAGTCACTTCTACCCGCTCCAGCTTTGCTGTCAATAGTGTCAATCCCAAGTCTGATAAAGTGATATGGTTGTACCGCGTTACGTCAGATTGGTTAAAGTCATTGGCCGCGCATTTCTACAAAAAATAAGGTAATTTTTTTGGTATATTTTTTTTAATTTTTCATTTTTTTAACTCGTTTCGGTGGGGACAACCTACTGTTAAATTTTCCACATGTCATGGTAGATCACGTTGTATATAAAAGTTACTTTCCCGACCTTGGCCGGGAAAGTGTTTTTTTGCATATTTTTTAATATGTAAATATTTTTTTATTTTTTATACAGGGTGTAATTAGTTTCATGCCATTAAAAAAACTGGCGGTGGGGAACGATTAGGCAAACAAAAAAGACTTATATAATATACCCATAGTTCTGGAAAAAAAATAATGTTGTTTGAGAACTGCTGGAATGTTAGGATAGGAATAATTATCGTCGCGCATGGCGTCGCCATTGACCATCAAACACGCTAATGCGGTCCCATCAAAGTGCCACCCTTCTTTGTTTGAGTCCGCGTGGCGGCGGTAATTATTACACTCTTTTATGACATTTTAAAAATAAGTAAGAAACTCCTATCATTCAGAACTATGTCTATCGACCCAGAAAAGCAGTGAATCTCGAATGCAGGAGACATTCAAGTTTTTGACTTTTCAGTTTTTTTCAAAGTGCCTTTGGAGGAAAAAGTTATATAGGTTTTTATTCGTCTAGTCGGTCCCCATCACCATTTTTGTTTAAATGACATGAAACTAATTACACTCTGTATATTTATAATATTGATTGCAATTTCAGAAAAAATAGTATGTGTACCTCCTCGTAGTAAAAGCACATTCCCGGACTTCAATGCTTGTTCAATTTACATCGTCGTCCGGAATGTATTGCTTTTACTTCTAGATACACAATGTACTATTGTGGGATCTTTCTCTGTTAGATTAATTTAAAAGATCTTATGAATATTACACGAGAATGTACTACTGTACGTTTTTGAGACTGCCTAATAAAAGCAGACGCAATTCTTGCCTGAAATGCATAATGTCAATCGTGAAGAAGATAAATTAATAATTGCATCGTTATTTTTGTGATTCATTCATGAAGCACTTATAGTAAGATATCCACATTACTCGATAATCCTTAAGTAGCAATAACTGATAAACATTCTCGTAGACGTTTATACCAAAACCAGGAATATATTTTAACATTCCAACGGACTTTGGGTTCTTAAAAGAACGGGGGAATTGAAATTTTCTGCTACAGTTGCAACTCGACAGAATTTTCTCAACATCAGTCTAAAAATTCTATTAAGGAGGTTCGGGGGTTCAAAGATAGCTCAAAATATCATTAACATATGCATTACAGACATGTAAGCATTACTATACAGGGTAGGCTACTAAAAACTAAACAGAAACCTTTCTTCAAAGGTGCAGGTCAAAAAGGACCCCGCACATTTCTTATGGGAAGTGGCCCTTGGTGAAAATGGCTGAAATTAAAATATGTTGTTCCTCTTAACCTGTACATCAAAAGTTCTCAAGGGCACGAAGTCTGAAAATAGACAGTTTTCGAGATACAAGGGGGTGAAAAGACGATTTTGAGGAGTCCCAATACTTCAGACATAAATATAGTATATAAGTATTCTTGTAAGCAGGATAACTTAAGAAAAAAAAGTCCGATTGTATTAAAATTTGGAAAGTAAGTTAGTGTTAGCTAGAGGAAGAAAATCAATCAGTAAATAAGTTATTAATCATTTAATTAAAAAAAAAATGTTCTTAATTTTTGTCGCTTGTAAATAAATAGAAATCTTGCGAAATGTTATCTCTATAATATATATATATTTTTTGTTTATACATTTTACTAATATATATTTCATAAAATCCGTTCTGGGGGGGGGGGGGGGGGTGCCGCAACCACCAAAAAACCACCCCTTCGGTGATTGTATTTTTAATGTGGGCGAATTTTCGTCTATTTGAAATTTTTTGCGCGCGGCCTATAGAAAAAACTGAATTACTCGAAAACCATACAGGCTAGGAATAAAAATCAAAATGGGTTTTAAAGGGGATATAAAATACTCTCTTGTGTTGCTATTTTTGATGGCTATTGATATTTATTAGTAGGTATATAAAAATAACAATATAATCTAGTTATCTCTTAATTTCTTGCGCCTCTAACTATTCACAGGCCCATAAAAAATAACTGACTTTAAGATAAGTTATAAATGCATTATCTTTTAGTTCAAGGTAGTACTTCAATGCAGAAAAAGTTAGGAATAAAAATATTCACATTTACAAATTTACCAGCATGTTGAACTTAGCCAAATCTTGGCCAATTCTTTATTGCTTCCTAAAAATAAAAAAAAGACCAACATCTTGAAAATTTAGCTCAAAAAATTTTTTTGAGTTTATATATCATATAACTATTGTTTCTAATAATTTAATAGTTACATCAAAAAATTGAATAGGCAGCCTTTTTTGAATTTTTTAAATTTTTTTTTATTTATTTTTTAATTAATTATATTAGATATTGTTAGATCTAAGATTGGGGGATTTTGGTTGCAGTTTTGGTTAGGTTAGGTTAATTAGCTGTTAGAGCTAAGATTGGGGAATCTTGGTTGCAGTTTTGGTTCTTCTAAGGTTAGGGATTTGGTGTATATACTAGAAGCCAAGACCTTAATTTTTTTTTATAATATTTTTCCTACCTACCCTACCACCTCGAAAAAAAGAAAAAAAATTACTTACACAATCTCCAAATTACAAAACATATAGGGACTTTTATTATTTTTTATGGTAACAAAATAAAATTATTAAATGAATGTATTTCATATCTGATTCTATTTTTTATATTACACAGCCACACAAAAAAAAATAAGTGTCTTGACCCCAGAGACTGACTAGGTAGACTTTATGTTTTTCGGGTCGCTGAATCCGAATCCGGGGTCCATTTGATCCCATGTCATTAGGTTTAAGGTCATTTGAAGGTCAAATTGAGAGATGACCGTAAAAAATTCCGTAAAAAATGTATGTTTATGTTTTTGAGGTTACTGAATCCGAATCCGGGGTCCATTTGATCCCATGTCATCAGGTTTAAGGTCATTTGAAGGTCAAATTGAGAAAGGACCGTGAAAAATTCCGCAAAAAATTTGTGTTTATGTTTTTGAGGTTGCTGAATCCGAATCCGTGGTTTATTTGATACCATCATGTCAGAATCAAGGTCAAATGAAGGTCAAACACATGAAATTCAATAATACAATCTTTTTTGACCTCAGATTCTGAAAAAGCAGAAAGTTTATGTCCAAATACATCCTGAACGGTTCATGGAACCGATTTCTTAGGTCATTTGTTGGTTATCAAGCGGTCAAATGCTTATTTTCTATTTCTTAGCTGACATATCGATTGTAAATCGAAAACTTGCGTCTATGACTAGTGACCTTCAAGTTTTTGTGGTCGCTTATCACGATCCCGGTATCCATTTGATACCATGACGTATAAACCAAGGTCAATCGAAGGTCAAACGCCATAATTCGAATGATATAAATTTTTTAACCCCATACTATCAAAGAACAAAAAATCTTACGTCCAAATACGTCTTAATCTGAGTCGAACCGAACTTTGAGTTTCATATGGAGGTATTCAACTATTTTGAGATGTTTTAAACTACATTTTTAAGTCCAAAGACCTAAATCCAAATCTGCTGAATTCAATAGCCTCAAAATTCAACAACCCAATAACCTAATAGCTCTAAAAACCTGATCCCGTGGCTATAAAATAGGGATTACAGACGATGAAAACTGATGAATCCGTTTACTCGAATGACCACATTGCTCAATAATCCCATAACCGAGTAACCACATAATTTTATTACTTAGTCTCTCATAGCAAAAATTCTGTTCTTTATAATTAAAGTTGTTGAGCTTCACAACTCCAAACCATGCCACTGTAATTATGGAACTCATTTTCTCGCTCTGCAACTTATCATGAAATTTTTTTGCATGGAACAACCTTTACACCCAAATCAGCATAGCACTTGTCTGCATCCAGGGCACCTCCTCGCGGTGACGGCGGGCAACGGAGTAAGCCCGTTATGATGTACAAAATCCGTTCACGCAACCTCCTCGTGGTGTACATCGGGTAAAGCTAATGCTGACGGTTTCACAATTCAGTTGAAAGATTCAAAAGAAATCTGTATTTGACCTGCAGATGATCTTTCAGGGTCCAAAAAATTATATCATTCGAATTATAGCGTTTGACCTCAGTTTATACATCATGGTATCAAATGGATACCGGGATCGTGATAAGCGACCACAAAAACTTAAAGGTCACTAGTCATAGACACAACTTTTCGATTTACAATCGATATATCAGCTAAGAAATGGAAAATAAGCATTTGACCGCTTGATAACCAACAAATGACCTAAGAAATCGGTTCCATGAACCGTTCAGGATGTATTTGGACGTAAAATTTTCTGCTTTTTCAGAATCCGGGGTCAAAAAAGATTGTATTATTGAATTTCATGTGTTTGACCTTCATTTGACCTTGATTCTGACATGATGGTATCAAATAAACCCCGGATTCGGATTCAGCAACCTCAAAAACATAAACATAAATTTTTTACGGAATTTTTCACGGTTATATCTCAATTTGACCTTCAAATGACCCTAAACCTGATGACATGGGATCAAATAAACCCCGGATTTGGATTCAGCAACCTCAAAAACATAAACATAAATTTTTTACGGAATTTTTAACGGTCATATCTCAATTTGACCTTCAAATGACCTTAAACCTGATGATATGGGATCGGATTCAGCCACCCGAAAAACACAAAGTCTACCTAGTCAGTCTCTGGGGTCAAGACACTTTATTTTTTTTGTGTGGCTGTGTTATTGGCAAATATATATTAAAAAAAATCGGAAAAAAAACAATTTTTACTAACACGACCTTAAAAACCCTAGAAATCTAGTTACTTTTATAATTTTCTATGGTGACAAATTGAAGGTTATAAAAATATCTTACATTTGCTTACTTATTTTCTCAGATATGTCGACAATTAGCGAAGATATTAACGATTATATAATGCATTCTCTAAAAATTCAATTTTTCTTATATTTTCAATATCGATTTTCTCAAAAACTATGGCATATACAAAAAAATTACAGGACCTTTTTTTAGGAAATTAGCCAAGCTTTCTTTTTTATGATGAGCAATTTTTTTTATATCTTCAATGGTTAACGAGTTATCAGTAAAATAAGGCTTTATTCACCGAAGAGGTGGTTTTGTGGGGGGGTTGCGGCACTGCCCCAGAACGGATTTTTGTGGTTTTATAATGTATAACCCCTCCACTAACAGTTACTGAAGGAAAATTTCAGATAACATTTTTTGCGAGCTTCAGGTGTATTTTTTCCTTTACTGGAGTATATAGAATGTGTAACAATTACATAAAAAATTCAGCAAATTGGCGAAGAGTATGTTTTTAGCTTGTTTGCGTTTATATTTACTTCATTAAATACAAAACGTTCGTTTGGGTGTACGAGTTAAGATTTAGATAATTCATTAGAACTCGAAAGCTTTAATAGTAGTTTTAAAAAGAGGCATGTAAGTCTATCCCTACGTGGGCCCCTCTACTCTTATAAGGGTTTTATATCAGTTTTATAGAACACTTCCAGGCCATTTACGGTTGTAAATAGCCTTAGGTATAAGCTTTTAGAATATCTTATGTAGAGTAGAGTGTTTCAAAACTAAAACTGTTACTTGGGAAGAAATAATTGCAAAGCATTCCCATGGCATTTGCAAAATTTTACCTGGCACATAATAGCAAACGTTTATTAAATGCGAGTATAGAGTTATATCAGTCACCACGTAGATGACCTTTCAAACGCAGCGTTGAAGATTCACCCATGTCAAATACCAAGAGCTAATGCCATCCATCCATTATTATCTATTATTATTATTAAACCGCTTAAGTGACGTCGATTGTAATTTACAATAATCTGAATCTCGATGCGATAGGCAGTTATTATTTTGTAGGTCAGATGTTTCGGTCGTTCACTTTGTTGTCATCAAAGAGAACAAAAGACAAATTACTGGTTCTCGTTTAACACATAAGTAAGCGCGTACCCGCAATCACATGTACGCTCATCGTCATTACGTGAAAGTTACTCGGATGGATATTTTGCACTAGTTTTCCACCGTGATGCGAGCGAACGTACACAAACAATGACAACGCTACAAATTATTTATACCTAATTATTGTACAAGGTGGTCTAAATTCTCAATTATGGTGCAACAAATAATCAGCGGTGGAACTTCCACCCACTTGACAAATTGGGTGTGTTTTTTGGTCCATCACCGGTTGCGCGAGAATTACCAAAATTACATTTACCAATAAAACACAATTAAAATCAGTCTTCTGTGGTAAAATTATTAAGGTAGGCAGTGACAATTTTTTTTAGGAATCTCAGGTTATGTTTAAGGCTCGGGAATTTTATCTCTGTGATGTGAAAGTCAGGGTTGGCTCTAGGTCAGCGCGGAAAGATTTGTATGCAAGTATGACATACTATATCTTATAACGGCCCTTTGACTACCATGTAATCTTGTACAAAGGGGTTTCTAGAGGTGACGATTAAGAATATTTTACTAGTTAAAAAAAAATCCCTAATACTTTTTTTTTGAAAATCGACCATCTTTTCATCTTAGAATCGGATGCATTTAACTAAAATCGAATGTGGTTACATCTAAAGACTCACTTTACAGCACGTGTACCAATTTACAATTTTGAAATTCCCTGACTTTTCCAGGTTTTCCAGGACTTTTCAATAAAAATTCCAGAAAATTTTAAATGAAAATTGATGAGCGGGGTCGGTCGATGAAACGGAAAACATTTTTTCATTTTTTGACGAGCGGGGGCGCAAGATGGGGACAACTTTGGATATAAGTGGTTTTAATAAATTTTTCCTTTGTAAATTTATAGATTCCCTGATCAAAATCAAATTCTCTGCCTTTTCCAGGTTTTCCTTGTTTTCCAGAAAGAAAAAATTTGAAAATATTCGGATATCAGATGAGCGAGATTTGGGTGGCTCCATGAAATGTGGGACACTGTATATTGTACTATATAAGCTGACCGTTGCCCATCTGTACCTATTTCAATTTCCCCACTTTTATATTTGGATTTCAAAAATCGATAGCTAGGCTTTTAATCAGGCATACGATCCTTGAGGCAAAAGTTACTGTAAGGTTTGTAATATAGCTCATACAGCATACAGGGTCAAGTTAAACATAGCCTTCAATGGTTCAAAACGTAGAATTACAAAATAATTATTAGTGCGGCAACTAAAATTAAATAGAAATGCCTATCAAGCCGACACAAATGACAAAGCTACATATAAAGACAAGTTAAAAACGCTGAGAAGATATAAAGGAAGAAATGTACTTCTGGTAGTAAGTACTCTCTACTTAATTAGATAACCACAACTCAATCCTTAAACTTTTTCAATTAAAATTAATAATTAAATAGTACCTACTTAAATATACATCACCACAGACTTTAATATATTAATAATTCTTCTCTGCATCATTCACTGACGCGCATACCGTCTGGAATGTTGGTAGTATTACAGTATCTAGTTCCTACGTGCTATTTTGTTTCTTGGTTGTCATCACATTTAAATTTAGCGAATGCCGCGGATTTAAGTTTCTGCAGCTGCATTTGTTAAAAATTCATACCTACATTGTTCTTTATTAGGTGAATAGCTTTGGAAACACATCTTTAAATTGAAATTGAAAAAAGTTTAGTGAACACAAAAAAATGCCAAGAAGGCCTGCAAGCAATTAGTGCCATCAAAGGTATATTTTGTGTATTTAATTTAGTCGTGAAATATTCTGTCCAAATTTCATTCGTGCTTTTAAATATTATATACGATAGTTTTCTCGAGCTATGTTGCCAAATGTAATATAATTCGTGAAAATTGACAGTTTAACAGATAGAACGGTATGTAACTATTTTGTGGTTTCGCAAAAGGAGGACTTGAATTTGTCGGTAGAGTGACTGACGTCTGAAAATGTTGGTTTTCTGTAGATATTAAACAATAATTCATTATTTAAGTTTTGCCTAATTATATCCACAGAAATATAACATTTTCAGGAAGAAACAAAGTACTATGTACTGTATTGTCGACATATTGTAATTATTCCTGGTTTTTCCAAACTATGCTGATGAAGAACAATAATTTCGAAACACGTTCACGTAGTTACAGCGTTGCTTCTTCTTTGAGGTATATGGTGCAATTTTCTTTTTTGTATTTATTACATAAATCTACGAACTTCCGTTTATTTATAACTTTAAAAATGTCCATCTGCCACGTTTTCTTTAGCACGATAACTTAAGAAAAACCGATTCTATTGAAATTTGGACAGTGAGTTGGAGTTTGTTAGAGGAAAAACTCAATTCTGTAAACACAAAAATACTGTATAGTAATCTGACGAGTGCTTTACAAAACAAGACATCTTCAGGTGTTTATTAAAACTGCAAATATATGTATCTAAAAAATTTACCTATTTTCGAAAAACTGCGAAGAATATACTATGAAATTCAATAATCCGGGGAAAAGCATAATGTTTACATCTAGATGAATAAAAGCAATGTATCTGTGTTTCCGAATTATGATGTTTCACCTTAATTTTAAATTTATTATATAATTTTGGGTCTATTGAACTTTTTGTTTGTTTTGTAAGACGAAATTTACGTTTAGCAACCTAGAATTATAATCGTGATAATTAGCGTGAGTGGAGAAGGATTTTTATTACAATATAATTAATTTGCAAGGTCTGTAATCTATAGATATAGAGTGTCTTGAAAATAAGTGGACATAGAGCTACTATGTGTAGATCAAATCACATCATGTCTATTTAACCTAGCTTACCTCTATACAAAGTAGTACTCCTTCTTTTTCATTCATCTATTAATCCGTAAAAGTTTTATTTCATTTTGCACAATTTAATTACGTACAATACCTAGAGGTAAAAAATATGCAAAACTTAGGAATAATGTCATATTGAACGGATTTCGTTCATTTTTGGCAGTATAACAGTAAATGCTTCACAGAAAAATTTCTATATTGTGCGGGGGCTTGCTGCTAATTTATAGGGGGTGGATGCCACCCCCTCTCGGGGGTAGCACTTAAAAAAATATATATATTTATTGGAGCTGAAGTAGAATCAAATTTTAAGAAGAAAAGGTTCTATGCAATTTTTCACATAAATTGATAGTTTTTAAGTTATAACGACTTCAAAATTGCGATTTTAGCTTAAAAAAAAAGGTATTTCCAAACGGCTTTCGTCAAGTATCTCGAAAAGTATTACTTTATCGAAAAAAAAAAAATGTTACAGACCAATTACAGAAAGTACAAACTGGGAATTAATTATATTACTTCCACATCCAGTGGAAGTATAGTAACGACAAAAAAATTTTAAAAAATTTTTATTGTTCAAATAGGCTTAGAATGCCATGAAACGCCGAGATTTTAAGTTTGAACGAAAAAAAATTTCTGTGTCTAACTTTTTTTGTGCGCACGTTTACTCTGAAACCGTTTAAGATATTGACTTGAAATTTGGTACACATATGTACGTTAACGAGATCTAGAACTTGATTATATTTTCATCTTGTTCCGTCGAAGGGTTGGGGGGTAAATTGGGGTAAATTTGGGGTAAATACGTAAATCAAGCAGGTAAGAGTCCATAAAATTGGTATTTAGTATGGTACAAGAGAGGTTTCTGGTTCTTGTACATACACTAAATCACATTTTTTTTTTCATCCCCTTTAATAAGGGGGTTAAGGTGGTAATGGGGATGGCTGATGCAAAAATTTTTTTTGAGACCTTAGCTTCCCTTGTATATACTAAATACCAATTTTATGGACTCTTACCTGCTTGACTTACCCATTTACCCCAATTTACCCACCAACCCTTCGACGGAACAAGATGAAAATATAATCTAGTTCCAGATCTCGTTAAAGTACCTACATACGTGTACCAAATTTCAAGTCAATATCTTAAACGGTTCCAGAGTAAACGTGCGCACAAAAAAAGTTAGACAGACCGACAGACAGACAGAAATTTATTTTTCGCCCAAACTTAAAATCTCGACGTTTCATGACATTTTAAGCCTATTTGAACAATAAAAATTTTTGAAAATTTTTTGTCGTATGTAATATCACTAGTGCTTAAAATTTTATCGAAAATTTTTTCGAAAGCGTGTTGCCTGGTAATATAAAGAGTGCAAATTGGCAGTTTATTATCTAATTCAATCCCGACCGCTTTAGCGGGAGGGATTTAATCTTTGATAATAAACTGCCAATTTGCACGAGTTATATTAACTAGGGGCAACTTAGCTTGAGAAAAAATTTTTAGATAAAATTTAAAGCACGAGTGGTATTTGTGGAGAATATTTCACGAATAAATAATTCATTAAGTATATCTTCAATATTATGTTCAGTAATTAATTGCCTTCAGACGTTTCCTTGTTGCTATTTAGAGATTACTCACCTTTATCTTCAATTTCATCATTTACGTCACATAAAAATGCATTTCCAAAGCGACTCATCTAATAAAAAACAAAGTAGGTTTAAATTAGGACAATCAAGAAAAACAATATACGTTAAACCATAGGTACTGTAACTTATAAGACTAGTCATCACAACAAAGCACGCTTCGACCAATCACATTACCGGTGAAATCACACAAATTGCATATTACCAATCTATCCCTTATACGTTCTAAGGCTGCCGGCTCAGTTGGTATGGTACCGCCATCTAGTAACGCTAGCTTAACTTAGTTACTAGCCTAAACAGTGAATTGAATTATTGTATTAAAGTGTTTATTAATATATATTTATGTATTTAATCCTTGTTTCTAATTTGAGAAGTTTGATAGTTAAGTTAAGGTTTACTTGTTTAAGTAGAGAGACTTTAAGTACAACGAATTATAATGTATATAGTGATACTGCAGAGTTTTGATTTTCCAAATAAGTGTTAGCTGCTTTGTAATGATTGATGAATTACCATACGTACTAAGTACCTACATTTGTGTATTTATCATGAAATAACTGATTTGTCTGCTTCGTAGATATTCATATTTAATTTTAGTTGTGAAAATTATTTTGTAATTATGTTGGTTATTAAGCCATTAAAAGCTGTGTACCTATAACTTGTTCCGAACCTATATAAGTTCCACACAGCATTGGCTTTTTAGGTTATTAATACAATACTACAATTTACAATTTACGTTAACAATTAGTAATAAGCTAGAGAAGATATTTATAGATAACATTTAAAAGCACGATTTGTCCTATTTGCCGAAAACATGTCACGACACAAAACGTCAAAAAAATTTCGCAATTTTTGCCGCTGCAGCGACCTAAAAAATTAGAGCAATACGGGCTCTCATTGGCTATAGCGTTAATGAGTGAAAAAATCGTTACTATACTTCCACTGGATGTGGAAGTAAAATGAACGAAATCCGTTCAATATAACATTATTCCGAAGTTAAAACCTCTAGTTACTGTACTATACTTCCACATCCAGTGGGAGTATAGTAACGACAAAAAAATTTTTGAAAATTTTTATTGTTAGGCTTAGAATGTCATGAAACGGCGAGATTTTAAGTTTGAGCGAAAAAAAAATTCTGTCAGTCGGTCTGTAACTTTTTGTGCGCACGATTACTTTGGAACCGTCTAAGATATTGACTTGAAATTTGGTACACGTATGTACTTTAACGGGATCTGGAACTAGATTATATTTTCATCTTATTTCGTCGAAGAGTTGGGGGCTAAATTGGGGTGTAAATAGGTAAATAAAGCAGGTAAAAATCCATAAAATTGGTATTTAGTATACAAGACAAGAAAAATTTTTTGGCATTAGCCATTAGCATTCGCTTCTTCTTGCATAAATTTCAAAATTGAATTTACACTTTCCCGAGCTTGCCCTCCCAGTACTTTATTTTTAATTCGACTTTTAAATGGCATATTTCAACACAGAACAAAAAAGATAATAATGCTCGAAAATTCACAACACTTGCAACACCACACACAAAAGTACTTTTTCACAGACTGTACCGAAGTGAAATTGAGCTCTCCCCACCCGAAAACGACGAATTTACTGCGCATCTGATGTTCGCAGGCCAAGCTAGTCTTAGCGATCATGTCGTTGGAAAAGTTAACTATACCTGACATTTGCTTTCTCAGCAATGTTTCCCAATAATTGCAAATACTTCAGTCTGTAGGAGTTTTTTCAATTAAAATGAATTTGACGCTATGCAGCTTTGAGGGCTTGTAGGAAGGGAGGGTCTTCTCGAGCGTGTCAGCAAGTTGTTGACCTGTGTTGACCCGGTGGAACCGCTGTCATTTTGAAAATGGAAGTTCTTTTTTCAGTTATTTCGTTTTTTTGTTAAAAGTAAACATATTTTTTAGAGTTTGACATTTTTCATCATTTTGCTCTTTCATTCTACGATTAATATTTTTCTCCTTTTTTGCATCTGTGGCAAGTCTTACGTTAAAAAATAGGTATTATTACTTTCTAGAGCATGACACAATTTTTTCGACATCTATACTCACCCAATAGCAATATTTGTGCTTTTACAGTGCTGCAAAGGTCATCAGGTAGGCGCGAGACGTTTCTCGTGGTGTTACATCGCGGTGAAAATTATTCCAATAAAACTCTTCTCCACACCACCGTAGTGGTAGAGTTCAAGGTATATTTTCCCCACGTGTCCCCAAGAGGCGTAATCCACGGTCTGTTCTCATTGTAACATATTAATTCTGTTTAATAAGCTATTGTATTTTTTGTTTTTTGCATGGTCCTGGTTGAATCTCGTCGATTTCTTTACAACCAAAATCCTTAATAGCAATTTTTCATCTTCAATATGCCCAATGCCCGCTTTGTATGTTTCTTTCATTATCGCAGTGTCTTCATCGTCGATTTCGTTTTTCTCAAGCACGTCGGGACCGTCTGGTCCATTCCCGCACGTTTCTTCGTTACAGTTTTCGCATATGATGGAACACTTCATGCCTGCTTTGCGACAACCACAGGCTGTTCCGCTTTAGATTTATAATAATTATTTTTAAAGACTTACCAGAGACGCACAAATGTTTACATTATAGTAAAAATCGTTTACAAATAAGATAAATAATAAGGCCCCAAAAGCGGTCCTCGAGCCACTCCGTGCACTCCTTTTGCTTATCAACTAGCGACTTTTTTCAATAATTATTTCTCCATCTTAATCTATTTGTTCACTCTATTTTCTAGTGCCAACAGAATGTAGATTGTGTAGAGACGCCAACACCTAATCTCTCTGTACATCGAATCTCACAAAGTGGGTCATTCGTTCTCAAGAAAATGCAAGTTTCGATGAAAAAACCCGAGAGTAAAAGCGCTACGAAACAGAATTCAATTCCAATACTGTTATCGAGCGCAGTCCTAATTAAGCATAAGTAATTGGGTGTGCGCATTGGAAACCTAATCAGCCGAGAAATCAGCGCCTACAACAATGGAAACAAAAAAATTCCAACTGGAACTGTTTCACAATAGATTTTCATTGCGGGCTGTTAAAAAGTGTTTTATAATCATCTGTTTTGTTGGTTGGTTGGGCAAAACTGTGCCAAATAGCAAGAAGCGTGAGGCGTAGTACCCAGAAGCCGTGTTGGCTTTTACATAAATAACCATGTAAATTCAGGAACATTGTACGTTTATTGAATTATGTTTTTCATATATAAAAAAATGAGAAAGGTGTAGGTACGCTACAGTAACCACGAGCTGACATGTAATGAGACATAACCGTTAATTTTTTGTCAGTACATAATTGCATGTAAAGGCTAGATTTTTGCTTATACATTTTCCGTTTATTATCCAATTTTTTACACTAGTCCAGTCGATGAAGGTATTTACCCACAAAATTTGCAAACTAAATAATTTTTTTTGTCCTAACAAAATTGGTCCAGTGGGATAGGTCGGAGTGATCGGTTGTGCGTCTGAAACCCTCCCACTTAAAAACGTTAAAAAACCCGGTTAAAACTGTGTTAAATTTGACAAAGCTTAAGTAATCCGGATTAAATTGATGTGTTATAACAAGAGAACAAAGTTGAAATATAATTAATATTTTGAAATAACTAATACAGAGTTATTTAGTGGCAATCAGTGTGGTGTATGCAGAAATGAGCTTAAAGAAACGAATATATAAACACGACCCAAACTCGGGCGTATAAGAGATAAGTACATCTTAGTTTATTTGTGTCTTAATGACTACAAGTGTCTGCCTATAAAACCATTGAAATGTTTAGGTCCAGACCCATGAAGAATCGACATCTGTTGAAAAATTTATGAAAGCAGTAAAAATATGGCCAAATAAATTGTTTTCAATCATTATAACAATATTCAAATGATTTAATTTAAACCATATCCGAAATAATCAATAACGTATCGTAAAATATTGTCATATATTTCTTTCTCTAAAATAATTCTTTATTTCATAATTTAAAAAAATACTCAAACGAATTTAAAAGTAATGCATTTGATTATTGCGGGTTTAATTTATATTAAAGTAGGGGCAGAACAATTTCTTACGTAAATTTTCAAGTGAGGTTTTTTATAATTATTAAAAGTACTCAAACGAATTTAATTTGGATTAAACCCGAAATAATCAATGAGACATTGTTGATATACGGCGTCAAAATTGAATTCTCAGATTCTCACAACACTTCAACGGAGGTATGCGTGATGCAGGCTTCTTTCAGAAAAATGGTATTTTCTAAGAAAACATACACATACGCCGATGATCTCCTAATCACCGCAGGACCACGTGCGTAAGCAGGGGGGCAATTACCCCCCAGGCCCGGCAGGATTTAAGAAGTTTGGGATAGTGACAATTATTTCATATCTGTTTTTGCATACCAAATATTAGTTTAACTTTGTTTTTAAATATATGCCAAAAAAAGTGAGGTTTTTAAGTTCCACTGTGCTGTGTTATGTGTTTATTTGATTCCCCCTGGCTGCCCCCCCCAGGCGCGGCGCGGTTAAGAATAATGGAGTGAGGACCGTCAACAAAAGAGAGTTGGACCAGCGGAGTGGAACACAAAATAGATGAATACTTCCTAAGAATAATGAACAAATTGAAGTACCAGAATCAGAAACGGAGGAATCAGAAGAATCAGTAGATTCAGAAGAAGAAGAAGATTTATAGAAGCAGAAAAACAAAAATAGGAGCACAAACAGCAGCGACACAATGCGGTAACATATATCACAAGAAGACCCAGAAGAGACAGAAGTCCAGAACCAAAAATACAAAAAAAAAGGGAGCGGTAACGCATGTCACAAATACCTACACCTCCCATCCCACATTCCTTTACCATGCGCCATGTGGCACTCGCTGCTGGCAACAAGCATGACCTTAGTCCAACCCAGCGTGGACGTAGCAAGCCCAGCTGTATAATCCTTGGGAGTGGCAGAAATGTCTACCGCACGCTGGTAAATCAATCAATCAAAAAATGTCCTAACAAAATTTATCGCTAAAGCCACGGTTTTCTCGGAAAAAAATTGTCAATTGTAACGTTATAACTCGGAGCGAGATCCATGCGTGCGCGCGCTTGAATACGCATGACTGTGACACCGACGCACTGAATTACATGTCACTAAATCAGAATTTGTTCAATCCATATGAGTGTTGGTTCATTTAAAATATGAAAATTGTAGCTTTCTGATGCTTTTTTATTTTAAACAATCGTCGCAATAAAAAAAACCGCTGCCCAAGGAATCACTACTTCCACATCCAGGTTTTCTATCCAAGTCACTCACAACGAAAAAAGTTTGTATGTGAAAATAATTATTTATGGAACTTTAATAATATAATATTTGAAATCCTCTACCCCAAAAACCCATAAAACGAAACCCTACATTGGTAGTAGGGTGGGGGTGGCGATAGGGGGTGGTAGTGGGGGTGGATGTAAAAAAATATTTTGAGGTTTCTGGTTCTTGTACACACATTAAATCACAATATTTTTCATCCCCTTTAATAATGGGGTGGGGGTAGTAATGGGGGTGGCTAATGTCAAATTTTTTTTTGAGTCCTTAGCTTCTCTTATATATACTAAATACCAATTTTATGGACTTTTACCTGCTTGATTTACCTATTTACCCCAATTTACCTCCCAACCCTTCGACGGAACAAGATCAAAATATAATCTAGTTCTAGATCTGGTTAAAGTACATATGCGTACCAAATTTCAAGTCAATGTCTCAAACAGTTCCCGAGTAAACGTGCGCACAAAAAAAAAGTTACAGACAGACAGACAGAATTTTTTTTTGCTCAAACTTAAAATCTCGACGTTTCATGACATTCTAAGCCTATTTGAACAATAAAAATTTTAAAAAATTTTTTTGTAATTACTATACACTGGATGTGGAAGTAATATAAAAAAAAATAATAATAAAAGCCCTTTAAAAAAATTCTTTCTTCATTGAGAACCGTTAAAAATTATGCACACTTCATGATTATTATGGTTTATTTATTAAGTTGTAGTAACGTGGATTCAAAAAAAGTACATCTCGAATAATTTTAATTTCCTTGCTTGATGATTTTTTTGATAAATATTGGAGGTTGTAACTTGCCGAAAAATTGACCCATTGGAAAAAATAAAATATCACTATTTCGGAAAAAATGTATACTTTTCATATCATTGTGTTAGTGAACGAATGAACTGAACAACTTTCAAAATGTCCGTCTGTCTGTCCGTAAGTCGCGTTTCTTGTAAGCACGATAAGTTAAGAAAGAAAAGTCCGATTGTATTGAAATTTGGAAAGTAAGTTAGCTATTGTTTTTGAAGAAAATCAATCAGTAAATAAGAAAGTTATTAATCATTTAATTAAAAAAAAATGATTTTCTTAATTTTTGTTGCTTGTACTTAAATAGAAATCTTGCGAAATGTTACCTCTATAATATATTTTTTGTTTTATAAATTTTACTAATATATATTTCATATAATAATATATCTAATGCATTGAAATATGATTCTCGACATTACAGACATTCAATTTTTACAGTAATCTGTGATGGTGCAGTGACTGAAGTTTTGGCTTGCCCCGCCCAACCTTATACTCACCACGACGCTGCGCACCGTGGTTGTCTGTCTGGCTCCGGGCCAGGTTCCGGCGAGGCACATTACATGTACACTTAATTACTGATAAATTCTTTTTGTTGTTGTTGTTGTAATCCAAAGATCGTGTGTTCAAATCCCGGATAGGTTGGATGGTTTTTTTTTATATATATTTTTTTTTTCACAACAAAATTGGTATCACAAAATTTAGGATGTGTAAAAACTAACATTATTTACAAAAAAACAGCGAAGAGTATCCTATAGAATGTGTAACAATTATATAAAAAGCTCCGTAAATTGGCGAAGTGTACGTTTTTAGCTTGTTTGTTTATTCATTGTTAATATTGTACCATTTTTTATTTATCTGTTCATGGCTTACCAATATATACCTAATCTGTATTATTATATTATGTATCATTATACATGGTGAATAAAGATTATTATTATTATTATTATTATCGCAGCCGGTATGTTACTGAGCGAAACTTCTTATAAAATACAATACTAGGACAGCATTCTAGTTCCATATATACGGGAGCATTTTTCCGTAGCTTATCCTGCTGTGACCTTTTAAATCCAATAGCGCGCCAAAGTGTCGCTTGTAGCGATTAGTATTTCCATTTAATGTGCTCATATCGCAAACACGTGGAACCAGCAGTTTTTCATATCTCTTGACGACGCTGTAGCTTCCAAAATAGTAAAAATATGCGTCTTTGTCTTCAAACAGTACCCATTTTGTTATTTTATAGTAAAGCTTGAGACATCAGGAAAATCGACAAGTCTTCCGAAATCAAATTACCAAATTTGACTGTGTTCTGTGTTAGAAAACTTGACAAGATATGGCGGGAGATTTTGTTAACAATGTTAACTAATCGAACAGTTGAAATCCGCCCGTATGTTCATTAGAATCTGCATTTCGAATTTGAAATGTACGTCCGGAGTTAATCGGATTGGACTGTATTGACAGATTTAATCATGCACTTCAAAGCAATGTATGCTGCCGAAAACTAAAAGCTCAAAACTGTGCAACAAACGTGCAATCGCGTGGAACGAGCCTACATTGGAACGTGAGCTAGATGCGTATTTTTCAATATCAATAATAAAAACCACACAGCCTTGAACTCTCCGCCGTATTTTATAATTAAGTCACTATTGTCTAGTGATCAATTGTATTACAACAACTTTTTTGTTTTGCTTTTGCGGTTTGCCCATACTCATATTGCCACGTTTAGTAGGTGTGCTTTTATTCTAGCATCAAATATAAATTAAACTTTAACGAGAATAAACATTACACTCTTCGCCAATTTATTGAATTTTTTATATACCTAATAATTGTTGCGCAGTTTTTTGTAAATATTGGTAGTTTTAGATATTTTGAAAAGATGGTCGAAAATATGCTCCTTTTAAACACAAGTACTGGGTGTTTGGCTGCTTAAGGTGGTCTAGCACGGGTTCTTTTGGACGTCCAAAGATTATATTGTAGCATTGACAGATGCACGATTTTTGGTTTTACTATTTCTTATGTAACAACTAAACAACTAATATAATTATCAAATTTTTACCCCACGAGACGAGGGGGGGGGGGGTTAGTGCATTAAAACCACAAACATTCATTCTAATAACCTTTTTGAGGATATTTTATAGTCAACCAAGCATTCATATGCGGTATTCCCAACTGAATACTTATTCAAATGTAAAAAGTTTCTTTAGAGCGAGTGTAGAGGCGTCTAGACACGTATTTCGATGCTTATATTGAGGCAACGTTCATCGCGGTTAGTACTTGGATGGGCAACCAGTCTGGGAAAACACGGCGATCTCACCCCACTTTCTAGCGGCTTGTATGTCAGTGTACACTTAAAAGCTATGTAATTTGAGGCGAGGATAACGTAGTGGATATACCATCCTTCAGAGGGGATGTAAAGCAGTCGGCCCCTCGTCTATTAAATGATAAGCAAGATCTCTACTTTTCGACAAAGAAGAGGTTCGGCAAAATTTCCAGGTTGGGTGCTAGGGCCTTGGTAGCGGAAATAGACCAAAGTTAAATAAATAAATAAAAAACTAATTTCTTTACATCATTTTACTCTGAAAAGTCCATATTTTCAGCCTCCTTAAAACTTTCCCACTAACACTGTAAAGGCCTAAGGTGGGCGGTTTCGTGAACGTAATTCGAGAATTTCTCCTGCATCTCTGAACCGATTGAAAAAATTTTTTGATATTCTTTTAGAGACAGCTTTATAGAATGGTAGGCTATTTAAAACTAAAAAAAGAAAAAAATGTTTACTTGTGCGAAAATCAAAAAAATTTTTTTGGGTAATATCCCTAGTAAATGGAATTTTACGCTCTCTTTGAGGGTAAAATTGCATCGACATTGTACACGCAACGACGGTTTTACCCTCATTTTTTACAGTGTGTACGTTACCCCTTCGTGTTATATCTTATTTACGGTGTATAATTAATAAAAAAATGGTGGTGGTCTCTAACATGTAAGTACATATTTAAATTTTTCAAAAAATTCAAAAGCATTAATTTTTTTTTTTCATGAAAAGATTTCCTGAAAACATCATTAATAAATTGTCTTGAGTAGATTTACGATATATGTGAAATACAAACAAATTGATTCACTCGATTAAAAAAAAACAGTTTTTTTCGGATTTTCGAAAAAAGAATTTTTCCAAGATATTATGAGGTTTTCGAGGTCAAAACTAGTATCTTACGCAAAGATACATCACTGGAAGGAACCACACGCAAAAAGGATGCAAAGGCACGGACACCCATCTTAACCTGCCATGGCCTTTGGTGCCTTCTGTATATTTCACGTCCTGTATGAAATTTAATTCTGATTGCAAAATCAAAAAAAAATATATTTTGAAATGGGTCAAAAATACATATCTTTTTGAGATATTGTAACACGTTATATTGATCGCACTGTACATGGTTTCCTTTCAACGAGCATACGTGCGTGCTTTACTTTGTATGTTGTCAAGGAACGTTAATTTGTATTTATAGACACTTTATTTTAATGGCTGCTTAAATTAGGGAAATTTATTGTGGTACAGAAAGATTATTATAAACACTTATTAATTTGCGAGGTGAGTAATAAACAAGCAAATTACCTTTTAAACGTTTTAGTAAATACAGGGAACAGAGTATTACGTAAATTGTAAGTCACCATTAAAAAATTAAATTGTAATATTGTGGCTCGATACACTACGAAGATAGCGGAAGTGACATATTATTATGATACACAGTTTTGGTAAACCGTAAAAAATAATTTTATATTATGTAAACTCAGTATTTCATTATAGGTGATTCCCTAAAAAACCGCAAATACTTGGAGATATGGGGGAAAAAAGTCCATATACCTAGGTCCATTAGGAATAGAAACACTGACCTGTATATAAACTGGACTGCCAATACTAACGGGCTGCGCGTGGAAAAAATAAGACCCATAGGAGCTCATGAAATAGCTATTGCGCATGCTCAAACCGAGCTAAATCAAATTTAATATAGAATATTAGTTTATAGCATAGGCTTACTGATAACTGATAATTTTGGGTTCAATCAAGTGGTGTAAGTTGGTTACTAGTTTTCTTTTTTGTATACGCATTTAGCTCACATAAATCTAATAATTCTTTTGATTTATTTTCACTGATATTTTACTGATTTTATTTTTCATAAAAGAAATGATTATAAGTCCTAACTTCGAGACCCAACAGTGACGCCCATACTAGTCTGTAAACAGTTTGTCGGTAATGCGCATGTGCGTAGAGAGCCTGCGCAGTTTCAATTTGCTCTAGAAATTGAACTATTGCTTTGTCTATCCAGTTTATATAGAGATCAGTGAATAGAAATTAAATAATATATTTTTGTATTTATTACAGTGATCTTTATTTTCGACATTTCCCTAATTTCTTCTGTTAGTTGAGAAAATAATTGGTGTAACATTTCAATTTATTTAAATAACCAAGACCGCCCTAACTAGGAAGAAACTAGGAAATCGTATATTAAACAAATTAAGCCTTAGTAGTCACGAGTTTTAAAAAATGTTTATAAATTATAACTAAAAGTCAGACAATTAGGTTGTAACCGAATGTGTTTGTTTGGAGCTTTAAATAGAGGAAAATAGAGAAAACGATTAAATATCATTTAGTCACAAAAATGTATAAGTGCACAATTTTAACTAATGAAAATATAAAATGACTATTAGTTTTACGAGTGAAAGTAATTTGAAAAAAATTTTTAGTGTAATTTTGTGAAAAATTTACGTATTTGTTAACAAATTGGTAGGGGAAGTTGTTAACATTTCGACTACAAGATATCTCATCGGGAAAATGCAGAGATAGGCATCACCGTCAGTATTACTCAAATTGGACCTGTAAACTAAACATTTCTCGGTTATCAATGGAAAAGAAAAAACATCCGAGACCTGTTCCTCAATAACAACAAGCTAAATGATTGACAGATTTGAGAGAAGGGGGGGGGGAGACAGAGAGAGCTTAAATCCTTTAATAATAAAAGTAGTTTATTTATTCATAGATAGTACAAATACAAATAAATACAAATACAAAGAATATAATACAAAAAAGAGAAAATAGATAAGACAACTCCTAACTTTATAAAATGTAATAGTTTTGACTTAAATAGGTTAATAGTTCTATTGGTCTTAATTTCGCGAGGTGGAAGATTGAATTGCACAACTCCTTTGTGGAATAAGCTATTCATTGAACTACTCTTGACAGTTTGTCAAAGGAATGTCATGTTTGTTCCCTTACAGCACGCCTATGTGTAACACAATTTTTTGGATTAACATAATTTTAGATGTACTTTTTTATGCTCTACTAAGAGTGACTCCAAAAATAGGCTAAAAATGGCCCATTTTCTAGCCCTCGAATTTTGTTTCAAACTAAGTGGTAAATTATTATTAATTATGAGAATATCCTGAATATAAAATTTCAAAATGAGCTATGTTTGGTTTTTAAGATATGAGCGATTGAAGTTGTGATATGCGTGATGCTATCAAAAAATACACAGCCTCACAAAAAATGAATACTCATCAAGATATTCTTAGTATTTTTCGACGCAGAATTCATATCCAATATCGACGAATCGCTATATCCATTGATTAATTCAGAAGAGCCAAAAACATCCCATATATAAAGATGAAAATAGGAAAAATGATGCTGTTGAGTTATAGAGCTTCCATGAACAGAAATATAATATAAGCCTATTGGCTGAATTCATGAACTAAGGTGTTGACTAGGGCTTACAGAAATAATTCGAGACTCGCCCTTAAAGGGGTGAAAACTACCCCAATACAATATCAAAGTGCATAAAAGCTCCAGTAACTGGTAGCAAAGCTCGAATCCTCTAAGCTTTATTAATAGGAATGAACCATAAATCTGTTACGATCTAGTACACGAAAACAATTCATTACAGGGTAGAAAACTACCCATTATCTTGAATTATGAAATTGTGCCAGGGAAAACATAGTGAATGTATAATATCGGGGTAGTTCTCACCCTCTTAAGGGTGTGTCTCAATTACTTTGTGTAAGAACTAGTCAACACCTTCGTTGATGCATTCAGCCAATAGACTTATACTATATTTCTGTTCATGGAAGCTGTACAACTCAATATCATCATTTTTTCCTGTTTTCAACCTTATATAGGGGATAGGGATTGCATTACCAGTTAATCGGTTAACCGGTTATTAGGACAAAAAACACATGACGATAATTACCGGTTATTTTAATTTTTTACCGGTTATTTCGGTAAACTCTGAACTTACGATATGTCATGTATTCAACGTTTCTATTTATCTCACTGACTAGTATTCACTAAATACAGAGTGACTGTTCCAACACCGAGCAATTTTAACAATAAATAAATAATATTATAAAAAGTAAACTCCAAACACCAAACCCCAAGAAATACAAGAGAGACATTGACAATATCTTACGATAGAAAATTGAATATTTCACTGCCGCAAATATCCGTGGAATACATTTAGAAGTATGTTATTACCAATTGCACAAATATCAGACGACTAACAGATATAGCTTTGAAAAACTAACCCTTTTAACAGGCTATTTTTTAAAAATATTGTATTTTTAGATTAGGTATTCAGTAAATGCCCTATTTGAGTTTACGTTTATAATTTTTGTTATTTACAGAATAATTATTTATTTAAATTTATTTTATTTATATTTTTTCCTTTTGACAAATTAACTCCTATATAAAAAAAGTCTATTTGACAGTCACATTTTTGTCACTTTGACAGCGATAAAAAAGGTGCATCGTTTTTTATCACCGATAAAAATGCCTGTTCCTCAAAAGAAGAGTACATCTAGTAGTTGCACGTCACTTTAAAATCTGTACTGTCAGCTATAATTTTTAAGTATTGTGGAAACTATACTGTACAATATGAGTCTTTTTGGGAAAATTATAATTATTTTTAATAAATTATTGTTGTTGTTCGTTCACATATTCTGTCGTTAATTTATCAACAGTAAAATCACAAGAGCTTTTTCTTTATCGGATAAATTTCTCTTTGTAACGAAATAATTTTGCCAATCAGTGATTTTATGAGAAAAACTGACATGAAAAAATCGCGAGACCGGAGGTCGAGCGATTTTGTCAAATGTCAGTTTTTCGAGCAAAATTACTGATTGGCAAAATATTGAGTTAAAAAGAAATTTATCCATAAAAGAAAAGCTCGAGTGATTTTTGGCAAGATAAATTAACGACAGAATATGTGAACGAACAACAATTAAAAATAATTATAATTTTCTCTAACGACTCATATCGTACAGTATAGTTTCCACAATACTTAAAAATTATAGCCGACAGTACAGATTTTAAAATGACGTGCGACTACTAGATATACTCTGTTTTTGAGGAACAGGCATTTTTATAGTGATAAAAAACGGTGCACCTTTTTTATCGCTGTCAAAGTGACAAAATGTGACTGTCAAATAGACTTTTTTATATAGGAGTTAATTTATCTTGTCAAAAAACACTCCAGCTTCTCTTTTATGGATAAATTTCTTTTTAACTCAAAATTTTTCCGATCAGTAATTGTGCTCGAAAAACTGACATTTGACAAAATCGCTCGACCTCCGGTCTCGCGATTTTTTCATATCAGTTTTTCTTATAAAATCACTGATTGGGTAAATGATTTCGTTACAAAGATAAATTTATCCGATAAAAAAAGCTCTTGTGATTTTACTGTTGACAAAAAACCTTTTGTTTGTTCATTATATTAAATATACGTATATAAAAATGTTTTTTGTTAAATTTAGATAATTTTGTACATGGAAAAAGACAACTGCCATTTCCGCCACCCTAATAATCCATTCTAAAAATTACCGGTAAATACCGGTTAACCGGTTATTTACATTTTTATTTACCGATTTACCGGTTATTAAAACTTCCGATAAATTGCAATCCCTAATAGGGGATGTTTTTGGCCCTTCTGAATTAATCAATGGATATACGGATTCGTCGATATTAGATATGAATTCTGCGTCGAAGAATACTAAGAATATCTTGATTGCTCTGCCATAGCTGATGAGTATTCATTTTTTGTGGGGCTGTGTATTTTTTGATAGCATCACACATATCACAATATCAACCCCTCATATCTCAAAAACCAAAGATATGCTCATCTTGAAATTTTTTATTCAGGATGTTCTCATCATTAACAATAATTTAGCACTTAGTTTGAAACAAAATTCGAGGGCTAGAAAATGGGCGATCTTTGGGGTCACTCTTTGCTCTCTTGTATTTTTTCCATATCAATTGAGCTACAAGCATATTTTTTGAAAAAGGAGCAAAAATTGGAGCCAGATACAATCCCAGGTTGGTACCTCATTTGCTTCTTGATCCATTTAAGAGCTCCTAGTCTAACATTGAATCTAAATCTTTGTGCAAATTATTCGACCATTGTATAGTTAACATTGAACGTTCGAGTCCTCGACTTCGTCTAATTCGGGTTTGTAATTACTCGAATAAAAGTTGTATCTGTCTGTTCCAAAACTTTTTCCCGTCCTCCACGAATCATTTGCAAAGCTGCGCTACGCATTTTATTGGCGCATTTTCTTCATAAGCAAGAACCGAACGTCCTGCGATGCGGTAAGAAACGAGTATATTTATAGCTTCTTTAAAATAATATATTTTTATTTCACCACAAGGATAACGTAAACCATCCAGTAAAACGTATGTTTCGTAACATCTAATATAATCACATTATACAAAATTCTTTTAAATATTTATTATAAACAATGTTCGGTTTGGGATAATGTAAATCGCCAAAACCAACATAAAATAAATAATTTAAAACTAATAAAAACCATCAGCGAACGTAAATATTTACGAGAGGCGCATATTTCTGGCATATTTGGTCGTTTTATTTGTTTAGGTGAACGAATATTTCGTACATGGGCATTAGTTATTTAACTGAATTACTGTGTGACGCCGAATTGTTTTTTTTTTACTTTAATAGTATCGCTGTCCATATCTTAGAATATGAAAATGTACTGAATAATTTATTTTCCCCCACAAAATTGGTCCAAAATCGAAAATTGAGATAACATCAAATCTTTACGTTTTGAGGTCCCAGGAACCCAAAACAAGTGGTTTTTGAAAAATGCCTGTGTGAGTATGTGCGTTAGCACGATATCGGCGAACTACTAAACGTATTTGGATGAAACTTTGCATGAGAGTTTCTTTAGTGCTCCAGAAGATCTGAAAAGGTTTTGGTTGAGATCGGATTACGGTTAGTGCCGTTTTGGCACAAGTTATTTATTTTATGGTTACTTACAATTTGTAATCGAACCATTGAAAAGCAGTAAAAATTCCGATTTCAACAATATATCACACTTGCACCCTTTCGATTTGGCTTCCGTGAAAAAAAATTTAAAACAAAATAGCAATCTATAGAATCACACTTCTTGTGTAAGATATATTTTATAGTCTAACCCTTCGATAGACTAGTGTGTTAAAGCGTGTAGATTATAAATTTAACACTCAAGTTCGTAGGTTCAAATTCCACAGATCGCAAGACTTTTTTTTCTATTTTAATATGAAAAAAATATTTCAACTTAATAAGTATAATTAAATGAGATCGTTCATATTTTTTAGTGTGTTGCAGGGGCCTGGGCTCACTTTAAAAGGGGGCCCCAAAGGCTGCTAAACCTCGAACGCAGGGTAGGGTGGTCACCCTGTGCCCTGAACAAAATTTTAATATTTTACGTGCAGTACCCCCTCTGCAATAAGCTAGTGAGGAGGAAGTCTCACACGGCCGACTACTCAGGTCCTTGGGGGTGGCTTCGATAATTGGGGTGGTGTAGGTGGTCAGATATAAAAGGCAACGTCGTTCTAATTTAACATTTAATACAATATCAGGGTACGTAGTACAAAATCTTTCACAATTATCACCGATAACTCGGTACGCAGTACAAGTGTCACAATATATTCTAATAAGTGGGGCCCACACGCTTAACCTAATATACACAAAATATCTTACAAAATAATAAATCCTTTAAAAATGTACAAAAGGTCATATGCCAGAAGCGTGACAAAAACTACAATTGACCCAAGGTACGTTAAAACATAAAATTACTTAAAATTATTGACATCTATTTGTGAAATAAGGCAATGCTATTAAGTGAGTGAAGTAACGATATACAAAATGTACCAAATATTACTGAAATCTAATGTGTTACTGAGATTTACGTTACAAGCAAAATATTATCAATATTCCTTGAAAATGGACGTGGACGTTGAGTAGATGTACCGGATCCCTCGTTATAGAGAATATGATTCCGCTTACCTTTGGTAGTGTCTGAATACCTTTTCCCGTCCTACCAGGGTAGCGTAATTCAGGGTGATAACAGCCGCAGGTGGTAGACCATCTACGTAGAGTCTAAGGTAACGTGCCGAGATCCCCAGTACCATACATACACAACATGTCAGTCAATCATCCACCATCTAGACACCAAAATCTGGACTTGAAGTTGAAACTAAGGTCAGGCTGGAAGTCCCTCGTAAAGTGTAGGATGTGACATAAAAGCTCAAGTGGAATACCAGTAACAGGTCCAAGTAAAATCATAAGGTATCCATCCAAATAGCCATAAACCAACAAACAGATCCCAATACTTGTAATATACTCAACAATGAACAACTAACGAACGAACAAATCAACAGACAAACAAACAGCCCTGCAATAAAATAAATAACCTAAATTACAAATCTATTTCAACCTTAAGTGGGTTTTCAGAGACGTACCTGAGATGTGATGTGGGCTGAAAGAGGTCCTTTGCCGTCAAAATGGCACTCCAAAATCTTGCATTCAGACGATGCCACGTGCTTTGAAAATTGACTTTATCCGGAAAATCCGTAGCTGCATTTCCCAAAACGATACTCCAAACCAAATGAAAATACAACTAATCTTGTCGTGAATACTTAATCCCATAAATGGAGCAAAACTTACAATATTGCTAAAACTCGTATTCAGACGACTCAATCTTCAAGCAGCAAAAGGAAAAATGACCAAGAAGAAAATGTCCTCTATCAAAATGTCAAGTTCTTGTCTTCCGTCTCGGTACGTTCAGAATTTCTACTCCACGGCGCACCCCACAACTAGAATAGATTTTCCTAACTTCGTTTATATCCACAAATATTATCATAATATACTCTGAAAGCCGTCCCCTCATAAATCTACCCACCAAAGAAGGTTTAATCAACAATACTGGCCATTGTAGAAGCTTTACAAAGGCGTTTTTGCAATGCACTCTCTTAATGAATATCTGAACGCACTCACCCATACTACCTGTATCAAAGTATATTAAATGACTAGAGTAAGCCATTAGGTACTGCTATTATGGAACCAGTTATACTCTATTAATTCGCGAGAGACGGTATCAATAGGCTCAAATGTACAATAAAATTTGGGAAAATAACGAAAATTAGTACATAAATTTCTGGCCATTATTAAATGTGAAAATCGACCGTAACAAGTGTTCTTTTCGTCTTCAAAGATCCAGCCGCTTCCAGTAGCTTTCCCTTGTCATTTATATACAGGGTGTAATTAGTTTCATGTCATTAAAAAAAACTGGTAATGGGGACCTACTAGACAAACAAAAAACCTTTGACTTTTTCTTCCAGGGGCACTTTGAAAAAAAAATGACCTAGGTCAACAATTTGAATATTAGGGTAGGAAACATTTGAGAACCACTGCCTTTCTGGGTCAATGGACGTGTAGTTCTCGTCGATACGCGGCGGCCCGCGGTTTCAAAGCAAAGAAGGGCGGTACCTTTGATGACCGCCTCAACGGAACCAATTATAAAAATGTAAATAACTCGTTATCTCTTTTTGCAGAACTGCAAGCAAATGATGGGCGTAGATGTTTAAACACAGCATTTCTTTACATGTGTCTTTTAATTTAGAACAAAATATTGGAGCTTTTATTGTTGTTTATAATTTTTCAGATATAAATGTGACTTATTAATGTTTGTAACCTGAATGAGTGTTCTGGGTTAAAAGCTTAAAAAATGAGAAATTATTGCATGACATTGGGAAATAAAGAGTTAGACGTCTGAGATACGATAACAGAAAACAATTATGCGTATTTTAAGTTACAAATTACTGTTGATTTACATAAATTGTTCGAAATGGCTGCATCAATACAGTTTTCGGCACGTCGAACTAAGGACCTACGCACTCCGTTCAAAATCCAAAAAGCAACACAAAAAAACGAGTACGTAATCAAGAACTTAACGACTGGAACGGTAAGTCAATAAAATAAATCTTAACTGTAAATACGTGGCCCAAAATTCAAAAAGAACAAAAGCAACGAACGGGTTCGACATGTGTACTTAACGAAGTGCCCACAGAAACTAAAACATCGCACAAGGGAGAGTATAGTTTTCTTCAGATCTACTAAGCACTCAGAAAACGCCGATGTCTTTCACCTTTACCGCACCGCTAAAGACCTTACCTTACCTACTTTTAAAAAGCCATAAAAAAGTGAGATTATCAACTTGTGTCCTCGCCGACGCGCGGTCTCCAACAAAGGAGCGCGACACTTTGAAAGTGCCGTATTAGCATATTTGATGGTTAGAGGCGCCGACATACGCGAAGATAAAAGCCTAACATTCCAGCAGTTCTCAAACAATATTGAAAATTTTCGAAATTTTTGTTTATTTTTTTTTCTAAAATTATGAGTTTTAGACCCAACGTTATATCGTCGTTCCCCACCACCATTTTTTTAGTGACATGAAACTAGTTACACCTTGTATAAATGAAATGATTGGATTTAATTTATAAACAATTTTCATGCATTGCCAAGAAAGTTTAATCGTAAAAAGTAAATAAGTAAGATAAAATACATATTTACCTAATATAATGAAAATAGAAATATATTCACAATTACATAATTTCATAATTTTGTGTAGAATTTCCTACTCATAAAATAATGGATCTTCGTCGACACTGCTATCATCACTATCCGTATGAAAAACATGTTTCAGATGAATAATTTATTTTTGCATCGATATTTTCAAAAGGAACAAATAAACTGTCAATCGAGACGCGCACCAACTTAAAGCTACGACGCGACGTGCTTTCTGCTACTTTAATTCCATTTAACTTTAAAATGTTGTCCAAAATTAATGTCACTTAGCACAATAGATAGTAGGACCCTACGGAATACACAGTTCGAATTTCGGGACATAATGTAAAAGATTGTGGGTACTACACGAAAATGCGTATCAAAATCCTTAAAAAAAAACCTCCTTTTTTTCTATACTTTTTAACGGTAACGTAGTTTTACCCTTTTAATTGTACGCCACTGTAGCGCCAGTTAGGATGCAACCTTGAGCAAGCATTTGCGCGTCGTATCCCTGCCGCTCGCCATCATTCATCTGTTTTACAGAATGGCGACAAAAAAATTTGTAAAGTAAATTCTATTTACGTTGCATAGCAGAATTTGTTCCAAAATGTTTCTCATTTGTTAAGAAGTCAAGTCAAAAACAACAAGACCCTTTATTTATATGTAATTTGAACAGATCATAATTTGACGCTTCTATTTATTATTTAAGACCTTATATAGAAAGATTGTGTGCCATTTTTTAGACAACTTCTATAAAAACAATTGTCGACATAATAACGAATTACATAAGTATAATACAAGACAATTTGTATAATTGTGAGATGGACTCAAGGAAAAGTTATTAATGTATCTATTTAACTAATAAGCTAATACATAATTATTTTTCCCACAACAGCCAAATCATAGTAGTAAGATTTAACTTTAAGACGAGGTTTAGTCATTTCTCAGGCATTCCTCGCAACGTTCGGTAAGCAATAAGGTAGATAAGATGTATTTTTTTCTGTGTAACTTTGTAAACGTGTGTAAATTTGTTGATAGCCCAAAAAAACGTTCTACTTTCATTTTTCTCGGTGCATGGTTGATATATTTTTCCCCTAAACCGGTCATGTTACTTTCACTAGACCATATATTTCAGTTCAAACTCATGATATGTTTACTAAAAATAAATATGTATTGAAGGATTGTTGTGCAATTTGCTTTTGAGAAACTTTATTAAGCTTAAATATTACGTCTTATATATACATTTGAAACACAAGGTGTTATTTTTCTACGATCAGCAAACAACTCCCACTAGAGCGATTTTCCTTCGTTACTTTTGAGCGACACTAGAAGTTAAGAAAATATTGACTTGACGAATTTTGATTCTGTATCACTCCCAGACACTGAAAAAGAGGTGTAGAAAAATGTCTATGTGTCACGCGAGAAAGAAAGTTCGACGTGGCCGTACCATTTTTTTTTTTCAAATTAAAATTAGTGACGAACAGGTATTGTCTCCAATTATTATTTATTTGTGGCTGTTCATTTTCAGCATTGCACATTTACACGAAATTTGATACAGAGTTCATTACTCTGCAACGGCAATAAAATCTTAATACATAAAAGTGAACATAGGTGTCCCACAGGGTTCAATATTGGGTCCTACATTGTTCTTACTTTATATAAATGAATTGGATACGAAATATTAAAAATAATGTAATAGTGTATTAGAAAACTTGAACATCTGGTTTAATGATAGTTCTTAGTATTCCAAGTCTTTTTTATTATCAGATTCGGGTTCAGCGTCGAAAAATACATGGGAATATTATGGGCGCGTTCAGGGATGAGAACTTTACACCTATTTTTCGCTGTATTAAATCATTCTTTATTTAGTTGTCAGTGTCAGTGTCATATTTTCGAAATGCCGAAATTAACTGAACATGAAAACATTCTAATTCTCTCTAAAATTGAAGAGGGGTGGTCTATCAGAGCAGTTGCTAACAATTATCACTTAAATAAAAGTACCCCTTATGAGTGTGAAGGTGGGAGGAGGAAGGTATCATAAAGAGAAAAGACGGTTTTGGCCGACCGAGAAGTTCAAATCTCGCTCAAGATGAAGCGCTCCTTGGCTATTTGAGGGAAAATCCGTTTCAAACAGCAGGGGTGGAACGTCCCCTTTTTGCAAAAAATCACCCCTAACGGGGACTTAAAGCTGGTTTTTCACTTTTATCTTGTAAACCGTTCGTCAGAAGAGAAAAAAGTACAGAAAATAAAAAAATTGTCATTAAATTCTGCATAAATAATGTCCTATTAACCTTGTAGTAGCTTATCCTCACCTATTTCGCGCTACAGCGTCCGAACAGAGAAGTAGTTCGGAGCGCTATTCGAAGATTCACAGCGAATATCTTAAAACAGGTTATAGTAGAACCGCATGAATAGAATTATCGACACAAAACGGCTATTCGTGAAAGGAAATTGCCGTATGGAACACTAACCGGTATTACCGTAAGGAACATATTTCGAAGGAGCGCCATCTTCAGTTACCATTTGGATCTAAGATGGCCGCCATTTTCAAGAAATCAATTGAGGTAATTTCCTGGCGAATCTATTAACTTCACAAAAAAAAGTGTAATTAAAAGGTGTTGCTTATTTTATTGCCAACAAAAAAGTGTTTTATGTATTTTGCGAAATTTTTGAAAATAAGGCCACTACTTACGAAAATTAAATAGTGGGAGCTATGTCTGGACTTGGAGCTTTTACTGCTTTTATTTGTAAGATCCCATCGATAAGGTAATTATTCTATCTATAAAGAACCTGTTAAAGCTCTCATGCCTTGGTTCTTCATATTTGACCACCCAAATTACTCGAGATGGCTGTCAGTTTATCTTAAAGATTTAACGGAACTAAATGAAACTAATCCAGATATTCTGAAAGCTTTTGAAAACGGATGTTTTGTTGTAAATAAAACAACTCGCCGCTTCTCTGGAATTGGAATTGATCAAGCTCATGAGCAGCATAATGCCATTATTAAAGGCGATGGTGGATTTATAGCAACAATCCATCAGCCTTACGTAGATGGATGCTTTCTGGTCCGGAAATCTCGAGAGTGCTAATGGAATTTACAAACTTAGATGAAGAAGTATCCATCGACAATAGACACCATGAGGAATCGGCAGCTTTTCAAATGAAATTTAAAGAAAATATACAACTTTTAAAAGAGGCTTACACTGAATTTGGAAATCCGTTTCTTGAAACCAAAAGAGACTTTTTCTGCATTGATACCAAAATAACAATGAATGACGAATGTTTAAATAATATTTTAGGTAGGTCTTCATACATGGTTATTTCCGCAACACATTATAATTGTGTCGCGGAAATAACCATGTTGTTTTTAGGTATAAAGGAACGTGGACTAGATCTATATAATGAGTTTGTTGATGAACGCTTAAGCAGCGCATAAGAATCAACCATTCCCAACAGCTCTATCTTTAAACGGAGTCCAGAGATCATCAGATAAATCAATCCTTGTTAAGATTCTGGAAAATGTGCTTAATGACGTACCTCTCATTTTAGAAGAAACCGATATTATGCCAAATTTACTTCAAACAGAAGAAACATCAGAATTTCAGTATGATTGTGTGGTCTATGATGGGCCTGCATTGGTACACCTTTTACTGCCTAAGGGTGTTTTAAATTTTGCTGAATACTCTGCCAAAGTGTTTCAATCGCACATCAAACATAACGCTGATAAATTTAATTTAAAACGCGTTGACGTATACAAGAATAATAGTTTGAAACATCACACTAGAGAAATTCGTGGAGGAGGAACGCGACGACAGGTTGGTGGTAATGTACTACTTCCTAAAAACTGGTCGGATTTTCTTAGGAACACAGACAATAAAACAGACCTGTTTCACTTTCTATCCAATGAATGTACAACATCATCCATTCTTTATCCTGTGGAAACACTATGCACAATTGACGATAGGATCATTTCAAACCGCAATTCCCAAAATTCACATCTATCGCTCTGCAGTCACGGAGAAGCAGATACAAGTATTATATTACACGTACAGGATTGCATCCGCCAAGGTTGGAAAAATATTGGCATAAGAACAGTAGACACCGATGTTGTAGTGTTAGCTACTGCTTTTTTTCATCGGTTGTATGAGCAAGGATTGAAAACTCTATATGTTCACTTTGGTGCCAATAAGCACTTTAGAATAATATGTGTTAATGGGATAGCTGCACATTTGGGTCAACAAAAATGTGAAGCTTTGTTAGGTTTTCATGCATTCACGGGATGCGATACCGTCTTATTTTTCTCAGGCAAGGAAAAGTCGACTGCGTGGAAGACCTGGCAAATTTTCCCTGAGGTAACGGAAGCTTTTTCTTTTATATCCAAGCCGCAAAGATTTATTTCTGACCATGTTTTCAATTTGTTGCAAAGATTTGTTGTCTTAATGTACTGTTCAACATCCGACTGCTTTGAAGTTAACGATGTCCGAAAGGAATTTTTCACGTCGAAGGGAAGAAATGCTGCAAACCTTCCACCTTCTAAAACCGCTTTAGACCAACATACTCGAAGAGCCATATACCAAAGTGGCCATGTATGGGGACAATCATTGGAAACAAATCCTACTTTGTCAGATACTGAATCTTGGGGTTGGTGTAAAAAAAGATGGTATTTATTCACCATACTGGTCAACTTTACCTGAGGTGTCCACAGCCTTGAGGCAACTGATACGGTGCGGCTGCAAAAAGAATTGTAAACAAAATATATGTGTTTGTAAGAAAGTTTTTACATTGCACGTTGTTATGTACTTCTTGTAAGGGAAAGTGTGATTTAAATTAATATTTTGTTAAAAACATACATATAAATAAATGATTCTGTAAAAAAAAAGAACAAATTTTGAATTTTATTAAATAACGGCTTTATTTCAATTCTAATCGCGAAATGTCCGAAACACTTTTTTGTTGGCTGTTCAAAGCTCAATAACTTTGTATAAGGCTATTTGTTTATAAAGTCAATGGATTTACCAAAAAATCATATTTATTAGATTATTAGAAATCAGCCGCCATTTTGGATCCAAATGGTACCTGAAGGTGGCGCTCCTTCGAAAATTATTATTTAGGGCACTACTAATAGGTATACCAAGCGTGTTACCGTTCTTTCACAAATAGCCGTTTTTTATTGGTTTGCTACTCTACTATTACTTTAACGGGAAGAATGCACAGGAATGATTTTTTTTATTCCTTTTATTTATTTTTTTTATTTATTGAAAATATCATATTCGCTGTGAGACTTACTCTGTTCAGACGCTGTTAGCGCGAAATAGGTGAGGATAAGCTACAAGGTTAATAGGACATTTTTTATGCAGAATTTAACGACAATTTTTTTATTTCCTATACTTTTTTCTCTTCCGATGAACGGGTTACAAGATAAAAGTGAAAAATCAGCTTTAAGTCCAAGTTTTTCACCCCTAAATTGGTGGGGAACTTTTTGGGTATCTATTTCTAATCCTATCTAGAGTACGCATCTCAAAAATTATTACTCTATTATTATATTTCTTCTATTCAGTGTTTTTTAATCTAATTTGCGTGTACTATTAGGTATGAAGACTGTTTTTGGGATGGTTCACCCTTTCAAACAGTGTATTTGTTACCCAACACCAAATTTTAAGACATATAGTTAATGTACCTAGGCATACATAACTGTAAAAATATTTGTATGAATTTTATGCTACTGACACTCACTTATTTTGAGTTATGTGTTTATATGTATTTAATAACAGTATATGAGCGATTATGATAGCCATTATTCACGAAGATGATGTTTGAGCCCACGAGCCGTAGGCGAGTGAATAATGGTCATAACCGCGAATGTAACACTATGCTTTTTCTACACCTATTAACAAATAAATTAGACTGAAATTTGTTAAGGTTCCTATTCGTAAGATGTCGAAAACGTAAACAAACAACATGGTGGTACACTTGTCACTGTGACGCGAGATGATTGTCAGCTGCAGCAGCAGAAGTTGATCGCGGTCGATTTAAAATATCATGGAATCAGTGAAACAGTGATTTTTGAATTTGTATTTGTGATTGGGATGCAGTGAATTATGAATTCACTACAGTGAATTGTAGATACAATTTTTCACCAAAAAAAATGCTAATGGGGTATTTTCCTATTTTTTTTTTATTGAATAATATCATAGAATATGTACAAACAAGCCTTCCAATACAGATTTCCGCGAAAATAATTATCAAATTTTTGAAAAAACAGAAGTTATAATAAGTGGAGCAACAGGTGTTTTAAATTGGTGACGTCGTTAAACTTGCCGATGACGTACTTGAACTGTATAGATTTGTTGATAGAATGTTTTTATACAAAACAATGTGGTGTTGCCAAGTGAGAATTCCTTCTCTAGTTCTAGTGAGGATGTTTGAAGAAAACAGGAGTATAAAGCTTATTTATTAAATCAATTTTAATATATTTATCCACGAAATTTAATTTTCTTATGTAAAAAATAATAATATGCGTGAATTATTAATATTTTAAATATTTTTAATGCCCATTAGATTTTTAAAAACATATTTAGCAAAATATGACAACAATGTCAACGGCCAGTCAAATGACAGATGTGTTCTGACGATCGTGTTGATTTAAAACATTTCAATTTATTTTATCGAAGTATTTGCTGTTATTTAAAAATAATAGATAATGTCGTCGAAAAGATGTTTTATAAAAAGTTGTGGAAACACAAGTATAAGTGCGTGGGAAAAAATTTTTGTAACTGTTCTAAGAAATATGGATATTCGAAGAACTTGGTGGCAAGCTTCAAATAATCCTGATCCCATCCCTTCAGGTCCGTTTATATTTTGTTGTGAAGATCATTTTGAAGTAAGTTTAAACCAGTTCTACAGATCCAAAATACACTTACTAATAATAAGTGTACTTACATACTTAAATAGAAGTGTTTACCTTTGCGTTTTCAGATTTTTCACGTTTGCTGACAAAAAATCCAAATTTTGTTTATAGAAAGAATCTATCATGTCGTAATCAACTTTGGGCAGATTGGATGAATCTCCTTTCACAAAATTCAACTCCATCTTAATAGTTTATTGATAAAATATAAAAAAAAAACGAAATCAAACGCTACATAAACAAACAAGTAAATCTAACCTATGTTTCTTTCACTTATATTATGACAAGAATTGACAACTAACAGCAAGCAAGCGAAGTTGAAAGTTGGAAGAGAGCCGTTTTTATACAATGTTGCGACATAATACTCGCCGCGAATTTTGTTTACCTTTTCAAGATAACTTCTAAATAATAACAAATATAAATAACTTTAAATTCCTTGTAAATACATGTATATAATATTTATTGATTTTAAAGATATTGAGCAAAATAGAAGTGTTATAGGCAAAATAATGTAAAGAAAATACACAATTTGGCATTCAAATAAGCTAGTTACCGTCTAAGCGAAAGTTGTCTGTTATTGGTTAAATTATTTCCCGCCAAATAAAATCGTTTGAAATCTGCGTCTAGACGGGCGTATTCTTATTTCTTATTTTTATTTAAGAAATTATTGTTTTGGTTTAAATTGATTATGCAGTAATTGCTAACATAATAACATTACTCGATATATATCACCAAAACTGAATTTAAAAAAAATGGAAACTACCCCATTGTCATATAATTAAATAGGTGCAGAAAAATAAATTTAATTGCTATAAAAATGTGCATAATGTATGCATTAGACAAAATATATATTTTAATTAAAACTGAGTTTTAAATGAACTCCAATGTAATAATTTTAAGCTGACATAACAAGTATATAAAACGTCACGAAGAACTCTCTTAAATATGAAATATTACTACCACACTAGATTACGAGATGAACTTCCGTACCAGAAGTTATGACGGTTATTTGTTGCATGCAGTAAGGTATATGTAAGGTTTCCAGGTGAATATGGAGTTGTTTTTAAGGCTTATATTACTCGAGCGGAATTATTACACACGTATCGTATCTCTTAGTTCGTCCGAGGTTTTCAATAATAGCACAATCTTCCATTGCGCTATAATGACGGTCATAACTAATCGAGGCAAATCAGCCTCTTCTCTGCGTGTAAGAATGTTACGGGGCACCGATTTATCGACGGAAAGGTTTAGTGGTTACCACCGGTCATGCCAGTTTTTCATCGCTTATTATTTGACGCCATTATTATATACAATTATTTCACTTTCTCGGTCTATGATGTAACATAAAGCGAAGGGGAGACGCCCAGGTATCAGACAGGAGAAGAGGATGCTGCCGCCTGCCGCTCTAACCGATTTAAAATTGTGTTTATTTCCCTTGGGTCCTGTCTTTCTCACGTGGTACATTTTATTCATGAGATAATGCATGCTTTCCCTGGATAGGGTGGTGTCTACAATTGTTTGGTGGCATACGGGATTATATTCATCCAGGTATGCAACAAATAGCACAGGTACACAAAATAAAAAAAGTGGTTTCTTCATCTGAGTAGACCAACTTATCTTTGTGTATTTTGACGAGCTGAATTCGAATCCGGAGTCAGAATTGTTTCTTCACCCACCATTTTTTGGAGTCCCAGAAACAGACCATTTTTTTGTATGCGTCTTTGTAATATATTAATATCACCGGATCCTCCGCCATTTTCGTATGCGTATGCAAATATCACAGACAGATACAAAAAAGTGGGATGTTATCGTACCAGATTTGTATATTTGGCACGACGGAACAAGATGAAAATATAATCTAGTTCTAGATCTCGTTAAAGTACATATGTGTACCAAATTTCAAGTCACTATCTCAAACGGTTCCAGAGTAAACGTGCGCACAAAAAAAGTTACAGACAGACCGACAGACAGAAATTTGTTTTTCGCTCAAACTTAAAATCTCGACGTTTCGTGACATTCTAAGCCTATTTGAACAATAAAAATTTTTAAAAATTTTTTTGTCGTTACTATACTTCCACTGGACGTGGAAGTAAAAGTAGGCTATTGGTAAATAAAAAATTGAATATACGAAATGTAAGAAGGTATAATGTTAATCGAACTATTGTAAAACAAGAAACAATTACTAACACAAGATTAATGAGGTTTAAAAATGATAACAAGTAATAAATGTCAAAAACATAACAGATTCTCAAACAAATTAATTATTGACCAATACAAAACAATGTTTACAATTTTTTTATTATTCGACGTAGCTACCACCCACATCCACACAAATTTCGATCCTTCTCCTGAAGTCCTTAAAACTGTTTCGAATATGATCTAACGGTATGGAGTTTACGGCATTTGTAATTCTCTGCTTCAATACTGCTACATCGTTAGGAAGTGGTTCAGCGTAAACCAACTGCTTGAGGCGACCCCATAAAAAGAAATCCAATATTGATAGGTCTGGGGATCTCGCCGGCCACTTGATCGGTCTATTCCTGGCAATCCAATTTTCTCCAAAATTTAAATTCAACCACCGATTAACCATTTTTGTGGAGTGGCCAGGGCAACCGTCATGTTGAAAATGAACTAAACGCATGTCTCTTAAAATATTTAAATGTTCTTCAGAAAATCTTTGAAGAAGCTGTAAATAAGTGTGGCTGGTTTAACCTTCCCTCAATGAAATAAAGTCCAATAACTTCAACGTGATAAGAAACGGCACACCAGACATTCACTTTTTTATAATATTGTCTTTTACTAAAACCGACAATTCTGAGATGAAACAACACCATTGGTTGTGAATGTGGATTCATCTGAGAAAATTATGAAATGATGAAAAAATCTCTCTTCCATGATTTTTTCTCCAATGGTCAAACAAAAATCCAACCTACGGCCGTCATCTCCCTCTTCAAGCGTATGTTTATAATTTGCTTTATATGCCCTAATTTTCTTTGCATTGTAAATTCTTTGGAGTTCAGACTTGCTAATATTAATAAGAGCTGATCTCTCTCTTAGTGTATAATAGCCCCAACATTGTCTTCATCATATGCTTTTATTTTTCTTTTCATGTTAAGAACACTACCAGTAGCCAGAAACTTTTTAATTATTATCATAGCCTGAGTATATGACGAAGCAGTGTTTGGAAATTTCAAATTAAATTGGCTTACCACTTCTCTTAGCGAGTTTTCACAGCCAATTCCGTAGCATTGCACAATATAAATTTTTTCACGCACTGTGAGAGTACCATTTTCACTTAATTTTTTATGCTTGGTTCGTTAATTTGAAACAGAAATTAAGGATAATATTGACTACGTTTGACAGATATGTCAATAATAAATGATAAATGTGTATCCACTGCTTTTCTCATAGCCTACTTTTAGCTTCTACATAACTTTAAATATTAATTCGCAAAAAATAATTTCTATGCAGTTTTAATTGAATGGTTCAAAATAAAATACTAATTTATTGAAAAAATGGGAAGTTTCAAAAAAATAATTTTATATTCCTGAAATTTGGTATAGAGGTATAAAATTGCATTCTAAATAACTTTTCTTAGTTGAATTTTTTCATATTTTGAAAAATAAAGGACTTTATTAGTGGTGATTTTTACAACTTTGCTTATAAAACACCCTGTAGAACACCAAATCAAGTCATTTTTGGTATACTTTAGTTTTACAACAAGCAGGACTCAATCCCCAAATACCATTCCAAAATTCCAAAATTTTTGGTCCATTACACCTCTTGTTACAGCTATCCTGGGACACACTGTATAATAATGAAAAATTCGTGATCCCAAAAAGTCATTTTTTTGGTTTTCTCAATTTTAAGCGGTTTAATGAAAAATAAACTATCAACATGTATAGACCATTTTAAAGTAGAAATTTCAACAGTTAAAATGAGCCCAGGTAGAAAAAAACACCAATAAAGTTTTCCGTGAAAGATTTGGGTTTTTTTTTTTTCGAAAAATGTAAATATCTCGGAAACTACTTGTTTCCCAGATTCCAAAAAAATCATGCTTATTCAATGCAAAAAAGTATACTGTCACAAAATTTCATGTAAATTGAATTAATTTTACGAAAGAGAAAAATAAAAAACCGAAAAATGGGTTTTCCGCCATTTTCTCGGAAAATTTGAGGTTATGATGAAAAATGCCTTATATGAAAGTTTTAGATTTTCTTAATATTTACAACTTTTGTGAAGGACATTTTCTGCTAGGAGGTCACGTTTCAGCGAAAATCGCAAAAGACCACTTTCAACCCCTAAACAGCACCCCCATTTCACGATTTCACATTATCTCGTGTTTAATTATTGTTTTTTCTCTTCTTTATAACCTAACTAAATCCCCCGACTGGTCCTTGCCTGTAAATAATTTTTTTTTTCAAAAACGTATTGGCACTAGCCTAATAGTTTTTCTAGTGAATTGGTGGTATTATTTACGCAGTACGGCAGGAAACACCACCTGTCCTTATATTTATCCATAACTACACCGAATTATAACCTGTGAACGTCACTTGAATTTGACATTAAATATAATGTCAAATTCAACTGACTTTTCGTCGTCGCTATCAACGAATTTTTTCATCGTTTTCTGATTAACTTCTCTGCAGACTGCCGTTATGATTTCATCTCCGTTTTAAATGCATGTATTTTTATATAGTACAGTAAGCAAAGCAGTAATAACTTTATATAAAAAAAAAATTTTAAGAAAAGCTTTTATTTGAAAAAACTGCACTAAAAAGTAAAAATAATTTTTTTAAAATTCATACACCTGGAAACCAAAAGCTTTGGGGACGGTCATATAGCGCTGTTGCATAGTTACTTGGCTCAATTGACCGCCCCCAAAGTTTTTCGTTTCCAGGTGTATGCATTTTAAAAAAATTATTCTTACTTTTTAGTAGTTTTTTCAAATAAAAGCTTTTTCTTTATAAATTTATTTTTTACTTTTTAGTCTACTTATTTTACAGACAGATAGACAAAACTCTTTCATTTGCCACCGCCATCCACCCCTTCCCTCTCGCGTCTTCTCACCTCTCTAACACTACTTCCCACTTCTTCCCACCTCTTTCCCACCTTTTCCCACCTCTTTCCCACCTTTTCCCCTCCCCTTTCCCATCTCTTTTCACCACATTTCCACCTCTTCCCACACCTCTCCCCACCCCTTCTCACCCCTTTCCCACCTCTTTCTAATTATTCGGATCTTTATCACTGTCCCTATTGAGAGTTAGGTGGTGGAAAGAGTTGGTTATATTTTGATTCAGCAGTTTTTTTACACGAGTAAAGTTAATTTTAAAACAACCTTGGTAAATAAAAAAACACGCGTTGATCCTTTTTGGAACACACTATAAAATGACTACTTAAGATTAAAAACAGGAGCATGTCGGTGTATAGCCATCTGATCTTCGGCATTTTTTCTCTTTTCTTAACTTGTATTTTTATTCCCTTAATCTATGTACTTTTTTGGAAAATAAAGCCGATGGTTATTAAACTTCTGTAAAAATACAAGCGATAACACCGCTCAATACAAACTGCGCCTACGAACGTGGTTTGTTGATGTGTAATAATCATAATATTATGAGTGCACGCGACTATTGCTGGGCGAAAAAAATCTCGACCCGCTGACGTCCTCTCGAGCTCGAATCTCAACACGTCAATTTAAATCCATCGAGATAACCCCACAGACTCATTTAACGCCTAGAATAATTTAGAATCTATCAAGCGTAAATGATTACTGACAGGCGTATTTTTTTAGCATATGGAAAAGAGCATTCTCTCTGATGTAGATAAATCACTATTTATTGTTAATCAATCGGTTCTATTTTTATTAAATAGATAAATGTATAAGCGGGGCCTTGACGGCAGTTGCCTCTCGTACGTCAACAGTGTAAGAGCGAATTCATATTGCATAATTCACTTAGTCTATATTAGTCCTGTCAATGAATGGTTTCTAGAGGGAGATGCCGTGATCACAATTTTTGACTTGAGGACTGTGTTTGGACTATTTAGGAGTAGTGCATTCATTGAAGCGTAAAATGGGGTTTTACCTCCTATGTTTCCGATATATAAATATTTTACTATGAATCGATTTACATGAAATTTTGGAATTAGGCCTATCTTACCCTTAACTTCAAAAGTGATAGTGACCCGACCTCCGTTTTTTATTTTTAAGGGGTGAAAACAACCCCTTAATGAAAAAATTGACATTGAGCCTTTTTATCGCTAGAAAACGTGTTTAATAATACGGAGTGACATTTTATAGTATTCTCTAACACAATTACCTCATGTATAACCCATTTTCAACCCCTGAAAAACTTTACAACCCCTGCAAACGACCCCTAAATTGAAAAAAATCACAAAAAATTACTTTTATATAACTTAAAAAGATTTAAATATAGAGTAAATATTGTTATACCTTGTCTACCTTATTTGTCATAATTTAACCCCTTTTCAACCCTTAAAAACAACCCCTCTATAAAAAATTGTATAAAAAATTTTTTTTTGATGAACTGAAAAGGATTTAAAGGTTGTTCCACGTTCTCGAAAATGACTTTCATTTGTTTAAGCTTTTCAACCCTTAAAACTACCCCTGAATTAAAACATTGAAAATATAAGTTCATACAATTAAAAATAGTTTGATTATAAAGTAAAAAATATATATATACATATATATATATATACATATATGAACGTTGGTATGTATTCATGCCTATGTTTCCGATATATATATGCCATATATTTATGTATATATATACATAAGACAATAGTTTTGGGTCCATATTATTGTGTACTTTCACTTTGCTCCAAATATTCATGCTCCGAAATTTTTAGTTTACTAAATAGAAAAAAATACGATTAGTTTTTGGACCGTAACTCCTACAATTTTGAAGCTATCACAACTCAGAAAAAACCACTTTAAAGGTAATTGAAAGAGCTACAACTTTTTTCATTATGATATGTAGTGAAAAACCTTTTATTTTGAAACGGTGAAGGGTCAAAGGGCTCGAGAGAGACTGCAATTGCGCTACCGCGCGCTCTTTAAACAATCATATTTCCGTCAATTTTGGTGTGAGAAAAAAAGAAAAAAAACCAAAATTGTTGTCAAAAAAAGACCTACATTTTTTATTATCACAGTTTTTTACGTATCTTTCATTATTTTTGAAATATTATGAAAAAAAGGTGTTTTTTTCAAAAATGTAAAAAAATTTTTTTCTCAAAATCGTGATTTTTTTGAAAAATATGTATTCCAAAGCAGCCAAACCGCTGGAATCCAATAAACTCTTCATATTAAAGTTAATTCTAGACGGAATACGATTAATTTTAATTTTGGTGGAAATGGCACTTATGAAACGCATCGATTTTTAAAAAAAAACATTAGATGTCCCTCTTTTTTTCATTACAACTCACTCACTTTACGCGCAAAAGACTTTTAACACTGCTCATTTTAAAGATTATTTTAAGCACTATAAAAAAGTTTCTTATTGTCATATGGATAAAATGTATCCGTTGTCCGCTAGATGGCATTGAATACATCGATTAAATTTCAGACAAAAAAAAAACGGCTTTGATCTTCAATATCTCGCTTAATATTGCACTTAGAACACTTTATAAAAAATCAATTTGTTTATTTTTTCACTTGCTATAATTTTGTTCATTATAAAATTATCGTTAAAATGCATATTTTTTGAGATATTTGCAAAAAACCGTTGAAAAACGTGGGAAAATTCCGAATTTTCAATCGCCAATAACTTGAAAATTATTGAGTTTTTGAAAAAACTTTACAGAACATTTTTTGCTTAGAATTAGGTCTTCTATCTATATCCGAAAAAAAAAAAAATTTCCACCACCGAGAAGGGGTGGCAACCACCCCCAGGGTGAGAACGGAGGTCGGGTCAATATCACTTTTGAAGTTAAGGATGAGATAAGCCTAATTCCAAAATTTCATGTAAATCGGTTCATAAAAAATTTAGAAGGTAAAAAGCTTCAATCACTGCACTAGAGGTAAACATGCATACCAAAAGTCGATTGTTTTTTTTTTAATTTCTGTAGATGCAATACGAACCGAGTTATTGCTCGATGAAGGTGACTCTTTGTTCGCCGAAAACTGAATTCCATTCTTTCAAAGTTAAATAACGGAAAAACGGACAATTTTTGGAGGAAAATACATAAGACATTTTTAAAAATACTTGAAAAGACCTTTAAAATGAACTTTGTAAAAGTCGTTAGCAAACTAACGGAGTTATGATGAAAATGAGGCGCTCACGCGCAAACCCCGATAAATCCACACACAAAGTTGTGGGAAATTACAAAAAACTATATTGGATTTATCTGGTTTTGTTCGAAACGGTCAACTTTAACATTAGATTCACATACATGAAATTATTACAAACTCAAAAAATTGACTTTTTGTGGATTTATCGGGTCAACTTTAACATTAGATTTATATGGGATTTATCGCGTTTTGGTTACCAAAGATTATATAGGCTTGTAGAGTTTAGTCTAACATACATGAAACTATTACAAACTCAAAATTGACTTTTTGTGGATTTATCGGGGTTTGCGCGCGAGCGCCTCAAATAACATGGTTATCTCTTTTCTTCGGAGAAAAAAATCAGCAATGAAACTAATGGCTTCTCCGCAAGAATTGAAATTGAACGTAATCCACTTACCTACAATTTACCTTATTTAAGTACTAACAATATGTTCTAGAAGTTTGAGCGGTTTAGGATGCCTTTATTTGAAAAAAAGTTTGATTAAAATTTGAAATTATTTTTGAAATGTCTTAAAAAAAATTTCATTTCTTCACAATAATTAAAAAACCAAAGAAGATACGTAAAAAATGCTAGAGTACAAATATTTAGGTTTTTATTACTGAAAATTTTGTTTTTTTTTTGTTTCTCTAGGATAAAAATTAATTAAGATATCACCGTTATAAGTTTGCATTTGAGTGCGATGACCACCTTCCCCGAGCCCTTTAAACTCAAAAATCTCAAAAACGAGAGGTTCAAGGAAGTTCAACTTTACATGCCTTGTAGCCCCTTGGAGCGACTGAATAGCTTAAAAATTAAGGAAGTTATCATTGATAAACCAATCATAGCGCATCTGCTCGAGAAACGCTGATAAGTCTTCGACACGGCTCAATTTTTTTAACTGTATCTATTTAGCAGCTCCATACAGTAATATTGTGCAGTACCTACCGGCTTCTAGAATTTGTACTGTAGCATTTTTACGTATCTTCTTTAGTATTTAAATTATTGTGAAAAAATGAAAATTTTTAAAGAAATTTCAAAAACTATTTCAAATTTGAATCACTTTTTTTCAAATATAGGCGTTCTAAACCGGTCAAAATTCTAGAACATATTGTTAGTACTTAAATAAAGTAAATTGTAAATGGATTACGTTCAATTTCAATTTTTGCGGCGAAACCATTGGTTTCATTGCTGATTTTTTCTCCGAAAAAAAAAAAAAACATTTTATTTTCATCATAACTCCGTTTTCATGCTAACGACTTTTATCAATGCTTATTTTAAAGGTCTTTTCAAGTACTTTTAAAAATGTCTTATATGCTTTTCTCCAAAATTTTCCGTTTTTCCGTTATTTAACGTTGAAAGGATCGAATTCAGTTTTCGGCGAACAAAAAGTCACCATCATCGAGCAATAACTCGGTTCGTATTGCATCTACAGAAATAAAAAAAAACAATCGATTTGTTATTTTATAGGCTTCATTTTTGTTTATGATAATTTTTTCGGTAAAACGTAAAGTTTTCGAGTTATTAGGGAAAAATCGTTCTAAAACGTTCATCTTTTAGATGAAAAATCAACATTTTCAATCAAGAATAACTCAAAAAATATTGACTCATCGAAAAAATTGCATAGAACATTTATTGCTTAGAATTCATTCCTCTATTGATTTCTGCAGTTATTTTGAACATAATAATTTCCACCCCCGAGAAGGGGTGGCATCCACCTCCAGGGTAATAACGTCAATTTCTAATCCATGAACATTTTAGTATTAGGTGTTAGCAACACAATGCAAAAAGTTTCATTAAAGTTGATTTATAGGAACTGGGCTCCAAGGTTTTTTAGTTTTCACGCCTTACGGCACTCCACTACTAAGGATTCAATGAAAAAAATAGGAAGCTCTCGATTTGGGAATCAATTAGATTGTGCCCTCGGACCCTTGCCACCTTGTTGCCAATTAAGCCTATTTCAGTAGCAAATCCTTCTAATGGGTCATTCCATATCAAATCAACCAAGCAAAAAAAAAATACCATTCAGATTTTAACGAATTTTGGTACACATGTTTAACCCCTCCAAGGTATTAAAAATCCAGAATTTAAATTTTTCTGACGAGTAGTTTTTTTTCTATAGGACTCGAAAGAATAAAAAATTAACACATTTTATTACAACGGGGGTATTTTTAATAATTATTATCTCAGGATGCTGAAGAAGAAATTTTTTGTGTAAGCACTCGTTTTGTAGCTTATGGACTAAAGTTTATTTCTATTTAAAAAAATGGACATAATTTCTTTGTCTCAAGGTCACTCTCAAGATCATAAATACTCAAATGGTATTATCTAAAAAAAGCAATTTTTTTTTTCAACTCAAAAAATTAAGTAATATTAACTGAACTTTCCTGTACCTCTGTGCCAATATTGAAAGTGGGGCGACGACAAATAAGTAAGTAAATAAATAATAAAAGTGTTGGTACATGCGCTGCATAAAATATCACCTAATATTTTTCTGAAAAGTGACATTTCTTCGAAAATTTGACGTTTTGTCGAAAATTTGACATTTTTCTGAAAAGTGACTTTTCTGAAAATTTGACATATTTCTGAAAAGTGACATTTCCCTGAAAATTTAACATTTTTTCGAAAATTTGACATTTTTCTGAAAAGTGACATTTCTCCGAAAATTTGACGTTTTCCTGAAAATTTGACATTTTTTAAAAATCTGACATTTTTCTGAAAAGTGAAAATTAAAAAAAAAAAAATCGGGACTCCTCTTGTAGAAATATTTTTTTGATATCATCATCAGTTCGCCTGTTATAAAAATTTCATGCTTTTACGACGTCATCAGAACGTAGGTGTATTTTTAATTCACTCGTATTCCATCCATCTACAATATTTCCACCTACGTTTCAAACTTTAATTGGATGTTTCCAATAGTGCACCAGTTTCTAAGAATTTTTCTTATTTGTGACGTCATGAGGCGTCATGTGACGTAGGTGTATTATTAATTCACTCGTAATCCGTCCGTCTACAATATTATTCATACCTACGTTTCAAATTTCAGTTCGATATCTTCAACCGTTCCCGAGTTATCAGCCGAAATCACTGAACATCTCTGTCATTATTAGAATATCACCCTGTACATTGCACTGCTTTGAGGACAAAACAAGTGAAATTTTTGTTTTTTAATTTTTTTCACGGAAACCAAATCGAAAAAGTGCAAGTGTGATATATCGTTGAAATCGGAATTTTTACTGCTTTTCAATGGTGCAATTACAAATTGTAAGTAATCATAAAATAAACAACTTGTTGTGCCAAAACGGCACTAAACGTAATCCGATCTCAACCAAAACCTTTTCAGATCTTCTGGAGCACTAAAGAAACCCTCATGCAAACTTTCATTCAAATCCGTTTAGTAGCTTCGCCGCTATCGTGCTAACATACATACACACACACACACATACACACACACACAGACATTTTTCAAAAACAACTTTTTTGGGTTCCTGGGACCTCAAAACGTAAAGATTTGATGTTATCTCAATTTTCGATTTTGGACTAATTGTAGTAACCTCCCACAATTTTATTGTGGGGAGGTTAATAAAAAAATTGAAATTTTCATGTTGTTGACAGGTACAACATTTTCACCAAAAATCATCAAAATCGGAGAAGTCAAGTTTCAAAATTTTATTTTTATTGATTGATTTGGCATGGAATGACCCTAATACATAACCCAATAACCCCGTAAATCCATAATTAGGAAGGTTCTATTTTTCTCATTTTTTCGTAATAAATAGTCGTAAAAATCTAAAAAATATCTGTAATTTTTTTTTAAATTATCTCCATAAATAAAAAAGTTATGGTCCTCCCAAGTTTAAAATGCCGCGATCATCTGGGCTGAGCTCGATTACGTCACAATACATGATTCCGCCAACAGCGAGCGGGCGCGGGCACCTTTATACTCGCTGGCAGGCACCGGCAGTTTATAGCCAGCTTGCGTTTGAGAGCCGAAAAAATTGCTAAAACATGCAATTTTGGCACGTTCATATTTTTCGAGAAACTCCATTGAGACGGCCGTATGATGTCGCGACGTGAAGAGGAAGTCTTCCAGATAAACCTGATTGTAAATTGCACGGCGAAATTCGAAAATTCGGCTCGGCACGAACGAATCAAAAGTGACATTTGCGACATTTTGTGACATTTCAGAAAATCGAGCACATACACTAAATAAAGGGAACATACGGCGGGCCGCCGGCATGGCAAGTCAGCGCGTTGTGTATTGTGACGTCACGGTGGACTTCAGCCGAGGCGAAGTATTCAAATAAGAAATTGAATAAGTTCGTGAGTTTTTCAGATATCGAGATAATTTTTTTTTTTGTTTGACTAGTTATCTGAAAGACTACTAAATGAGGTTGAATGTACATGATATTTCTAAAATAGGAAACTTCCTAATTGCATAACTCTGGGAATATAATAGAAGAGTGTGAAGAATCAGAACAGGAGAATTCATGAGAATGTGTTCTCGGAATCTGTGACTCCTTAGATTTTGAACAGCAAAACTTTTAGCCGTTTAACCCCGTGATTCTGGGGACTCAATAAAAGCAAATTAGGGAATTTAGTGAGAATGTCACTTTGGAAGTGGAGATTTCTGTTTAGGTGACTTCATTTGATATCTTGCTTTTGCGAACTCTTATAATTTTAAACGACCTATGTAATGGATTTCCTTTACGCTTCTTGCTCTACATCACATGTTGCCTCTTCGATATTCAATAAAAGCCTGCCATCATATGCTCATCCCACCTTCCTTGATATCGTCAGATAAAAGAATTGCAAAAGCAAGAGATCAAATGAAGTCACCTAAACAGAAATCACCTGAAAAGATACTCCACTTCCAAAGTTACGTTCTCATTGAATACTCAATCAAGATCCCCTAATTTGCTTTTATTGGATACTCAGAATACGGCTAAAAGTTTTTCTGTTCAAGAGCTAAAAGGGATCACGGACTACTCGATTTCAAGATTCCGAGAACACAATGTCATGAATTCCCCTGTTCAGATTCCTCACATTCTTCTATTATATTCCCAGAGTTATGCAGTTATGGGTTTACGGGGTTTCTGGATTATCTAGTAGAAGGGTTTGCTGCTAGAGGCTGTAGGTTTACTTGGTAACAAGGTTCTGAGGGCAGAATCTAATTGATTCCCCAATCGAAAGCCTCCTATTTTTTTTCATTGAATCCTTTAGGTTATGGGGTATGAGGATAGAGGGATTGCCGTTGAAGAGCTATGGCACCATAGGGTGTCTGATTCTAATGTGACAATGACACGAATTCTCCTACTTAGAATCTCAATTTTTCCGTTGGATCTTCAGGGTTATGGGATGATGAGGTTATGAGATCATTAACTCCCCAATCAAGATTCCCCACTATTTTCATCGGATTTCCAGGGTTGTGGGATAAGGAATTATGGGGTTTTACGATTTCTTTGAGTTATGAGGAAGCACCACAATGTTAATAGGGTGAAGTTTTAAAGTTGAATCACTTTTGGAGTTTGATTAAAATGAGCTGGGTAAGCAATATTACGATCCACTTTTTTGGCGTTAAAAAAGAATCTGACGTGCTGGGGAAAAACTAAGGTCAGATTCGTGTTCAACGGTTCAAAATACAAGGGCACAGACCACTTTTTTGCGGGCCTGTGTTGCAGGTAGTATATTCCAAGATTTTACTCTTCGTAGATAGCTTGATGATGTACAGTTATTAATACAGTCAATCTGTCAATTGACCTGTGAATAATGATTTTAGTATTCAAGTGTTTTGAATTTGTTGAAATTACTTCAGAGGGAGAATCATGGACAAGAAGTCAATCATAAAAAACCGCTGCCCAAGGAATCACTACTTCCACATTCAGATTTTCCATCCAAGTATCTCACAACGAAAAAAATTTGTATGTGGAAATAATTGTTTATGGAACATTAATAATATTATGTTTGAAATCCTCTATCCCAAAAACCCATAAAACGATACCCCACATCGGTAGCGGGATGGGGGTGGTGATAGGGGGTGGTAGTGGGGGTGGATGAAGTAAAAAACATTTTGAGGTTTCTGGTTCTTTTACACACACTAAATCACAATTTTTTTTCATCCTCTTTAATAATGGGGTGGGGGTGGTAATGGGGGTAGCTAATGCCAAAATTTTTTTTGAGACCTTAGCTTCTCTTGTGTATACTAAATACCAATTTTATGGACTCTTACCTGCTTGATTTACCTATTTTCCCCAAATTTACCCCAATTTACCCCCCAACCCTTCGACGGAACAAGATGAAAATATAATCTAGTTCTATAACTCGTTAAAGTAGATATGTGTACCAAATTTCAAGTCAATATCTCAAACGGTTCCAGAGTAAACGTGCGCACAAAAAAAGTTAGACAGACCGACCGACAGACAGAAATTTTTTTCTCTCCCAACTTAAAATCTCGACGTTTCGTGACAATCTAAGCCCATTTGAACACTAAAAATTTTTAAAAATTTTTTTGTCGTTACTATACTTCCACTGGATGTGGAAGTAACTATTGTTTCTCGTAGACGTTCGAAATCAAGTTGTGCTATAGAATTTTTCATCACGGAATATTGATTGATATTACCCAGTTCCCAATTAAAATAACAATAGTCCTCAATTATATCGACCTTTAGATCACATTCGACTACAAAACAAAACGATTTAAATATAATTGTACTTATTGTTAACCTTCATAATTCATAATTAAATTACAGAGATTTATTAATTTTTAATTTTTAGTTTTGTATGTACCGAAGTCTCAGTTTATTGACAAAAAAAAACTTGAGGTGCGGCTTTTTAAATTTTGGCAACCTTATTCTACACAATAAACAAACAGTTTTTCATGAAAAATGATCCCATTTTAACAATGTGAGATTATTTTTCCTGAATAAATAAAAAAGAATACAAATTACAAAAAATTACGGATAAAAAAATGTTTCAGACAAAAGTTGTTGTGTGTTCTTTACTACTGTACTATCAAAAGCGCAAGAGATAACAAAAAGAAGAAAGAAATCTTAATGGAATGGATTATTTACTTTACTTTTATTATTCACCTTTTGTTTTTTTACAATTGGGTTGTTGCATTAAGTTAAAATTTTAAAAGAATCTGTATTTAACAATAACATTTCTTCATAAAAAATCATCAGTCTATTTTTATTAATCAACAATATTGAAAAATTATTTACGTGAGTTTTTAAATATTTGCTTGGAGCCAGTACTGCTCCAAGCTAAAAATGCGTATACAAACATTAAAAATGAGAATAAACTTGAAAAACTTAAAATTTAAGGTTATGTTGGTGACATGATGCAGATGCCCTATGCTAAAACGATCATCTCTTTTTAAAAATTCGCTGACCATAAATGTATCTATAGAAGGTAAAATATCAAAATTAGCTTTATAAAGCCTGCCTCAGTCATTTTGAAAGAAAATAAGTACCAAACGCTAAAAACTTCTAATTAAATGTCAAATTCAATTTTGACATTTGAGGTTATTTTCTTTATTGCCAACAATGTCAACTTGTTCCTCTTCTTCTGTTCTGCATGTAACTTCACATTTAACTGCCATTATGATGTCATTTCCGTTTTCGTGGTACATTCAAATAGTCGAACTTTAATATTTTTTCTTTCAAATTAAACATATAACTAAATTAACGCCTCCACTACCATATTTCACCATTTTTGAAAATTCGTCAACAACCCAATGTAAGGTAAGTCAAATTATAATTCAACTGACTAAGTCAGATATCATTACTTAACAAGTAAAATTGAAAATTTTTAAAAACCTCCGATCAATGTATCTAATCGTACCAGTTTCATATGACCAAATCGAAATGAGACCTAAACATGTTCGGCTACCATAATTGTCTGCACATTTTCAATTTTACTTCAATCGGACAATTTCTAGAGAAGTTCAACATGGCGAATTCAAGATGGCGACCAAACATCAAAATCTAATATGGCCTATAACCTTCTCGACAAAATACTCTTTCAAATAAAAAAAAAAACTACATCAAAATCGGATCACCCGTTGAAGAGATATGAAGCCACAGACATACACAAATATACGCCTCTTTTGGGGTCGGGGGGTTAAAAAAGAAAAAAAGTTTTACATTAATGTTGCATAAAGTGCAAACAAGATAATATAAAAAACAAAATATTATAAAAATTAATGCCGGCATAATCCGGAGATTTCTTATAGCTCATATACGAACAATTATTTAAATATACTTTAAAGTTATTTCTTGTAGGATCATTGTGGACTTATTCAACTAGGATAGTTCTCAATATTTTTGTGCACAGTTACATAATAAGGTTTTTAGAGATATATTCCAGTAACGGTTAGTAACTTTTTTGTCTTAATAGTTATTTTTATACCAAGGCCGCGAAATTCCTTTTTACGTACCGAGAGAAAAATTATGGCAGAGGCCGCTTGCGGCCGAGGCAAGATAATCTCGAGGGCGCAAAAAAATTTCACGGCCATGGTATAAACACTATTTTTTGTGCAACCGTAAATTATAGTTAGCATAGATGGTGAAAATAACACCACCGGTTATGCTATATTTTGCTAAATAAACGCGGTGGTCTTAACGTCAGAGCGTTTCTATGGAAACATATTTTGAATATATACTTGACAGTCTGTTTAATAAAATATAACAATTTTTGTTTGTCATATTTTAGAAATGTCAATTTTGAAGTGACTTAAACGTCAATTATTATGAAAGTGACTTTTAGTTTTTCGGCCGTTACTAAGGGTAACGGCCGTGAAATTGAATTTCACGGACTGTTTTGAGAACGTGAAATACTCATTTCACGTACGGCTGCACAAAAAAATAATTGCAGGATTCAGTTGCCTTCAAGCCAAAAATTAATCGTAATATTCGTTTTTGAGATACAAACACCCTCTTAGCTTCCATTGCCAATCCTCATGAATTTGGATGACAACGCATGGTTAGCTAAGTGACGTCATTCCAAATCCAATATGGCGGACTCTAAAAGATGGCGATATTATATCTTATATGTGAATAAACCATTGCATAGTAAACGTTTAAATTAGTTCTCAGAGTGAATATAGAATAATAAGTCCGATTCAGTTTTCCGCAGACATAATACACTAACGTTTGGAGTCTATGTGGGTGCCTAAAAATTTAGTATTTGACGCAATATTTATTTGGGTTCGCTATATTGGAAAGTAAAAATTTTGCGATTTCTTATATACGCCCGTAAATTCTACACATACTGTTTTATTAAGATTAACTAAAAGATGATTTTTCTCACATCACTTGTAAAATTGATGAATAATTTCATTCATTTGGGTGGTTACTTCAACAGGGATAGTACCCGAGACTACTATTGTTGTGCCACCTGCATACATGAACACTTTTCCATCCTGTATAGTCTGGCAGGTCATTCACATAAAGCAAAAACAACAGCGGACCTAGGACACTTCCTTGGGGGATGCCAAGCTCCACATCAATTGGTTTAGAAATAGAATCTTCAAGTTTTACAATAAGTTGTCTATTCGTTACATATGAGATTAACTGTTCATTCATACGGCCTCTAATGCCTAAGGCGTCAAGTCTTATTGACAGAAAGTTTGGCTCTAGGGCGTCGAAGGCCCTTGACAAATCAAAAAAAAATTCCAGCGACATACTTTTTATCATCTATTTCATTTGATATATGCTGTGTTAGCTCCTTTGTTGCACTTTCGGTTGAACGTCCGGGTCGAAACCCATGCTTGTTGTTATTTAATAAATCATATTTATTTGATAACTGTCACACGGCTTTTTCAATTATTTTTGAAAAGGGGCTTAATGTTACCACAGCACGGTAATTTTCCACTTCCTCTGCATTGCCTTTTTTATAGATTCTAGTTGTTTTAGATAGTTTCAATTTTTTGGGAAATGTTTCTGTAATTACTGAAGTATTAATAATGTCTGTAAGATAAATTGACAGTTCTTCACAGCATTATTTTATTAATATTATGGGGACTTCATCTAATCCAGTTGAGGTTTTGTTTTTAAGTTACCGAATAATGTTTTGCACTTCGTGTATCGAATAAGGAGTAAAAATCATGGTTTTAGTGTTTATTTCACATTTAGTCCAATTTTGATTTTTTTGTGTTAACTGATTGTTTAACAGAGTGTAACTTTACAAACTGCAATACTAATTTGTTGAAATAGGCTCGCAGTGTTTTGAATTTTCACTGCCCCATTGAACGGCTCCGAAATGAATTTAGCACGTTTGTTTATTTTTAAAAACATAAAATAGTAATTGAAATGTCATTCAACCTAAATTTTTCATAATGTGCAATATGCATCGCGCGGTGCATTAGACTGTAGTCGTGTACGTCAGAACATGAACATCTATTACAACATATGCGCCTGACTTAAATCTAAAATAGATGTATTTTATTGCGTTCACCATAAGGCATGTGGTCTTAGTTTTGGGAATGCACATAAACAGACTGCAGAACCCTTTTTGTGTCTGCTGGAATATATTGGGTCATTTGGTGTAAGATCCAGGAACCGCGAAATTAAACCCGGTAGAGAGGTGGGAATTTTGACCTATACAGGAAATACTTAAAGTACGTTGTCGAGAAATTATCCTTTTGTACATTTAATAAACGAATAAGAATATATATTTTTAAAACGCAACCTTATACAAACTATCTTTGGTGGAACTAAAAGTAAACACCACGCAAGTTGCTTTACCTAAAAAAAAAAAAGAAATGAATAGATAGAGAAATAAACAAATTGAAAAATATATTCAAGTTTTTTTATTTTATATCTGATAATTATGATAAAAACAAATTTTTATTAGGGAATTAACAAATATTAATAATACACAACAACAATGGGCCCTAATTATAATTTACGCTACTTCTATTATCATAATAAATCAGCTGCGTGATATATTCGCAGGAAAACTAGTACTCCAGATTGACTAAGCCGGCACTAGTGAGTTTATTGTGAGTTTTGTTAAATAACTGCTTACTATAAGGCTGATAATAATGAAATTCAATAGAACTCTGATAATAGACAAAGAGAAATCGTTTGACCGCGATATCATTTTTCTTAAAAACTGTTAATGACAGAAAAAAAATTTAAATAAATGAAAAAGTTGTCTTCATCCTATACCCGCATTTCTTCTCGATATACTTGGTATCTATTTAGAAAGATAAACAGGTTTCCTCTTACTTTATTTATCCCCGGAAATTTTCACATTTTATTGACATAGCCTTGGAAAAAAAAATCGTATTGTCTAAATTTATTAAAATTTGACATTCATATTAATAGTTTGTTAACAAATTTATGGAAAAACACAAATTCATCGTTCCGTTTTTGAGTTAGAGCGAGTTAAACAAAAAAATAATTACTAATAGATGCCAGGAACGAGAAATGGTTCGCGAAAACTCGTAACGGTGTTAAATAATTATTAAAAATAAATAATTGAACTATACACGGACCATTATGAACTTCAATAGGATGTAAACACGAGTCATCGGAGAAACAGAGAAAGTTTAAAAAATCCTCTTTGCCGCGTGTTTTTTCAAAATCCACCTACAAAATTCCATTCGCCCTGCGTAATCTTGAGGTTCTAGAGCTTGGGCACGTTGATAGTGATAGTGATAGTTCATATCTCTTAAGTCCTCCACACCACAAAATGGAATACTCCCACGCGGTTCGCGATATCGCGGGTGCTTAAAGTTGGATCCTCTTCTACGAGTTCCAAAACTTGAACCTCCGGTTCAATTTCCCTGTCTTCGCGTTGTAGACTTTGTTCTCCTACATGTCCATCGAGACGCCCTCTTTCCCAAAGACGCTGAGCAATGCTTACAAATGTACGTACACAAGGATGACGTCGATTAGGGAATCGATAAATCTGTTCGCAGCAGCTGCATTTCCACGACATACATCAAGTGCATATCCGCGAGCTCTGGGTAAGTGGTCTCCCATAGCGTTCAAAATCTGCGTTTTAAAATACCACACTAAACTATCAACTAAAGTTGTCAATAAAGAAAATAAAAATAAAAACTTGGTCCAAAATCCAAAAAGCAACATAAAAAGAACGACAAGTAAGTAGTGTCTGTACGTAATCAAGAACTTAACGACTGGAACGGTAAGTCAATAAAACAAATCTTAACTGTAAATACCTGGCCCAAAATTCAAAAAGAATAAAAGCAACATACAAAAACAACCAACGGGTTGGACGTGTGTACTTAACGAAGTGCCCACGGAAACTAAAATATTGCACAAGGGAGAGTATGTTTTCTTCAGATCTGCTAAGCACTCAGAAAACGCCGACGTCTTTCACTTTTACCGCACCGCTAAAGACCTAACCTTATCCACTTTTAAAAAGCCATAAAAAAGTGTGATGATTATGAACTTGCCCTCGCCGACGCGCGGTCTCTAACAAAGGAGCGCGACACTTTGATAGAGCCGTATTGGCGTATTTGATGGTTAGAGGCGCCGACATACGCGAAGATAAAAGCCTATCCCAACATTCCAGCAGTTCTCAAACAATGTTACTGAAAATTTTCGAAATTTTTGTTTATTTTTTTTTTCTAAAACTATGGGCTTTAGACCCCATGTTATATAAGGTTTTTTTGTTCGTTTAGTCGTTCCCCACCACCAGTTTTTTTTTTAATGACATGAAACTACACCCTGTATAAACAAATTAGTTTTTACCTTAGATAAAAAACAAATCATATATTAGATGTGGGAAACACTACTCTCAAGATAAATAAATATTTACATTAAAGTTAAGGAAAGCTTAGATTTCTTTTATTTATAAAGCATTTAACTATCCTATTTTTAATGTACCTATTAATTACCACGATTATCTAAAATAAAATTAGTGGTATCAATTTAAACTGTATAATTTATATTTATACTAATTTATAGATAAAATAGTAAGTGATGGACATTTGTTTTGGAAGTACCGTTACTGTTACTCAAAGTATTTACGAAAAATGTCGTGTGCTCCATATCATCCTATTATTATGACGACTTTAGGTCGAAGCCCTGCAATTTTTTAAAAATTTCTTTAGACCCTAAATAATTGACAAAAAAAAAAGAATTTAGTAAGCTAATTAATGTAAGTTGTGATGAATGTTATTCTTTGGAAAACGTACCATAAGTTCACCGGCTCAGTGGCGCAGTGCTTAAGGTGTTAGGCTTGCGACCACGGGGTCCCGGGTTCGAATCCTGGCTAGGGTATCGATGTGTAGTGGCGTTTCTCACGTGTTACCGAGACGGTAGCAGTGGGCTAGACTGCGGTTGTGTGAGAGACAACACGGTCTAGTCGCTCTCCTCTTCTGAGTTCGAGTTTCAGCTGCGGCAGATGGCAATGTCGCAGGGAATGGGTGTTGTGATGTTGTCTGTGTGTGTCCGTCTTGGTTGGGTCGTAGAATAGCCATCGGCTAAACTCCGCCAGGACATTAAAATAAATAAAGCGATAAAAAAAAAGTTTATCGGCATTTTAACTCATTTGCAAACTTTCAATGTACTATTTAAAAAGAATATCCTTTTGTTTCTACTTACACAATTATTGAAAAATATTATTTTGGGTATTCCGGCAGATAACTTTCATACAAACCATCCGCTATTTCCACATACTGTCGATTCAAATCTTATCACGCGAGTATATCAATGAGAAATCTCCCCTACGAGACATCTTATCAACTTCTTTCAAACACTTGATTTCTAACATTCAATATGAAAAAACAAGAAAATAATCATTCTTTCTAAATACTGTGTTCGTGTGTTTAACCGCCTTCCATGCCACCTCAATGGCCTTCTTAAATCTAGGCAATCTAGATGGATAAAGGGAACGGGGCCGTACAGTTTTTAGTGGAATTCGAACCACTTCTTGGGGATAATTTACTAAGAAAAATTTTTTCCCTGTATTTGAAAATAATATCTTGTATTTTTAAATACTAGATGGACCTATGGGGCTCTAAAAGAGTGATTCTTTTTTATGCATCCGCCAAATAAGTAAATATTTCTTGCCAGTTTTTGCATAAAAATATTTTTTTTGTATTATTTTTTAATAGTAATTTTGGTTCGAATAATTTAGGGTTGGTAGAAAACAGTTTTTTTTCATTTTAAACAGTTTTTTCAATGCTTTAAATGGTATGTTTAAAAAGTTTAAAACTCTATTTAACTCTATTACTAAAATTAAATGGTGCCAAGTTACTTACTGTGTCTACTACTACTATTTGATGCCAGATGGTGCTCTTAAACGGATTTTACAGCACTACAAATAAAATGCTCAGTTTAGTGCATGTGACCACTGACCATTTGACTCATATGAGTAAGACTACAGAGACTATTTTTTTTTGTGAGTGTGTTTACTGTTTATATTGGAATTATTTATCGGAATGGACAATCATCGGCACTTTTCCTGCTTTTCCACAAACTCCAAAATAACATATTTGTTTAAAACATCGCACTGTGTTTTCAACTATGTTCTAAACAGTTGTTTAAAACATTGCATTGTGTATTAAATATGTTTTAAACATGTTTAAAACATTTTGTTTTAAACATGCCAACCCTGCATAAAACTGGGCTTAGAGTAGGCCGATTTCGATGAAATAAAAACTAAATGTTACTAAAAGCCTCCAGATTTCAAAAGAACAAGACACTTACCATTCTGTCTCTTTCATCCTCGACCTGAAGAATTAATTCACTGAAATTCGTCAGCGACGCACAAATGACCTGTTCATCATCTGTCTGCGTACCACCGACACATTCAAAGGTAAATCCTTTCAGGCACTTGGCGAACGATCTTTGAGCAGTACTCAGTTCTGAAAAAAAAAAAAAAAAAATTACAGCATAAGTGTAATGGTAATGCTTGGTTTGGTGAATACAAGGTCATGTAATAAATTACATAATTATTGTCAAAAGTTTTACTGGACTTATTTGGTGTTATTAATAAAAAAAAAAAATCAAATCAGTAAAATATTTTCTAGTTTTTTAAGTTAGGAAAGTTACGAAGGGTACATTGTGTGGCCAACAAATTCATCTAAGAAAACTGAACAATTTTTAAAAACAGCACCCGGGTCAATAGCAAAATTAAAACTAATGGGTATGTTACTATGTTTTAATTTGGGAAGTCTTTAACAATTGAAACAATGCGGATGGTTGTCACCAAATGGCTGAGATTTTCTATGGGTAGGGATGACTAAGAGATATGTCATAAAGAATTGTTTAAGAAAACATGTATTTTCGTAAAAGACAATTCTATCCTCAAAAAACATTAAAATGTTAGAGTCGGTGTCAAGGGCGGATCCAGGGGGGGGGGGGTTGCACCAGGGGCAATTGCGTAGAGGATATTCGAATAGATGTCTATAGAATAGATGTCTATATAGGGGTGTAAAGCTGTAACCATATAGTCTAGGAAATAGCGTGCAAATTCGACGACGAGTGGTTACCGTTTGCCAGTCGGTAATCAAAGAGACCATATAAATACAATTTTTTTTTCTCTCTGCAACTTTTTGGTATGGTGGGGGGGATAGGGAGGGGGGGCATTTATTTTTAAATCGAATGATTATCGATATCTGACCGCATAGGTAGTTAGCATATGTACTTCACATACCCCAATTACGCTGGCAGACGAAACTTCCGAATTACGCGCGCGCTAACCGGAAAAAGAAAAAAAATTTTAGTTTCTTTTTCCGGTTAGCGCGCGCCGTTCGGAAGTTTCGTCTGCCAGCGTAATTGGGGTATGTGAAGTACATATACTAACTACTTATGCGATTAGATATCGATAATCATTCGATTTAAAAATAAATGCCCCCCACCATACCAAAAAGTTGCAAAGAGAAAAAATTTTTGTATTTATATGGTCTCTTCGATTACCGACTGGCAGACGGTAACCACTCGTCGTCGAATTTGCACGCTATTTCCTATACTACTGTAGCTTAGGGCGAGTTGTACCAACTTACAGGGTTGGCACAAAAACCCACCATTAGAAAAAACCGGTAAAATAGGTGGATTTTTGATTTTAGAAAACCCATCTGGGTTTTTGTTTGATTTTCGTTTTTTTTTGCAGGAAAAAAAGCAATTATTATAAAAAAATATATTTTTGCCTCACAAATACTTGAACAAAACAATAACAAAAACCGCTGCCCAAGGAATCACTACTTCCACATCCGATTTTTTATCTAAGTCACTCACAACGAAAAAATGTTGTATGTGGAAATAATTGTTTATGGAACTTTAATAATATAATATTTGAAATCCTCTACCCCAAAAACCCATACAACGATACCCCACATCGGTAGCGGGGTGGGGGTGGTGATAGGGGGTGGTAGTGGGGGTGGATGAAGTAAAAAAACATTTTGAGGTTTCTGGTTCTTGTACACACCCTAAATCACAATTTTTTTTTCACCCCCTTTAATAATAGGGTGGGGGTGGTAATGGGGGTGGCTAATGCCAAAATTTTTTTTGAGACCTCAGCTTCCCTTGTGTATACTAAATACCAATTTTATGGACTCTTACCTGCTTGATTTACCTATTTTTCACAAATTTACCCCAATTTACCCCCCAACCCTTCGACGGAACAAGATGAAAATATAATCTAGTTCTAGATCTCGTTAAAGTACATGTGTGTACCAAATTTCAAGTTAATATCTCAAACGGTTCCAGAGTAAACGTGCGCACAAAAAAAAGTTACAGACAGACAGACCGACAGACAGACCGACAGACAGACCGACAGAAATTTTTTTTTTCGCTCAAACTTAAAATCAAACTTAAAATCTCGACGTTTCGTGACATTCTAAGCCCATTTGAACAATAAAAATTTTTAAAAATTTTTTTGTCATTACTATACTTCCACTGGATGTGGAAGTAAAATGTAACGTGTTAATATATTAGTAAACTATAAAACAAGTAAATAATAAACTCGAGAAGAATCTGTATTCGGCAGCTTCGGCTGGATTTAAAATATTCGGCCTTCGGCCGAAGTGGGTGGAGCTTCGACCGAAGCGGGCCGAAGCACAAAATTTTGTTAGAACTTGCACTTCTTTCTAGGCATATTCATGTGGTTTGTGTGTTTAACATTTTAGTTGATTATACATTTTGTAAGAGTCAGTATACAATTACAATGAGCAGTAAAACAACTAAAAAAAGCGATATTTGGAAGTTTTATGGTAAACCAATCAAACTTTGTTTCACTTTCAATATATTGTAAGTAATATGTATTTATCTACTATTTGATTTCATAAAATAAAAAAGTTTCAATAGTTTCTTTTCTTCTTAAAAACGTGATTTAATGTGCCATTTCATGCCTCGGCTGAAGCACTGAAGGTGTTCGGCTTCGGTGGTCGGAGATGGCCGGATATTCGGTATTCGGCTATTCGGTCATAACCAAGCTTCGAGGTTATGGCCGAATAACAAAAACGTTACAAATTTTTCTTAAATTTGAATGTGAAAGGCAAAAGATAAATATCTTTTGAAAAGATATTTGTTTTATTTAAATGTCTATACATCTTAACTAGATTTGATGCCTTTTCAGCTACAAGCGTATTCCTTAGTTTGCTCCAATTACGGTCGAATGTAGAAAAAAATATTTCTACTGCGGCACTAGAAGCGGGACAACTATGCAATTTTGAAAAAAAAAATTGCACATATTTACTAGATTTTCATAGCGTTGTATTTCTGATTCAGAAGGTGTAAAATCTTTTTTCTTGAATTCATTCAGTTTGTCCACAAATTTTTCTTTGATGACTATCCACCATTTTCAACACAGTCCAGATGTTGTCACATGCTATATTGGCAAAGCAACGCCCAATGAAAGATGGGAAATTAGGTGGGAAATTTGAATTTTACAAAAACCCAGAATAAACCACAATTACCCAGAAAAACCCACCTAAATACCCATAGGGTCGTCTTTTTCTAAAGAAGGTGGGTTTTTGCACAACCCTGACCGAGGGGTAAACCGCTGGTGAATTTTGGTGTACAAGACCTATGCACTGCAATGAATTGCAATGCATAGTTGGTGCATTTAAATGCCGACGGTGAATTTAAATGCATTGTTAGTGAATTGTGGAGCATTGCGATGCATTACAATGCTTAGCAGTGCATTACGATGCAAATACGTGCATTTTTGTGCATTATTGGTGAATTTTGCTGCTTATTATTTCGATTTAGGAGGACGATGCATGCGCGTGAATCAGTTTTCCAGCAAGCAACAAGTGCATTGGTGGGGTTACAATCTAATAGTGATAGTGTGGGTTGTGAAAAAACTTTGTTTACAATTGAGAAGTTGTTAAATAAAATAAAAATGTAAGTAGGTGTAGATTATATTGAATATTATATGGTTACTTGTGAGAAATAAGTTTATTATTTACATTCAAGCCAGACTAATTCCTATTAGTTATTATTTTGAATAATTAAAGTGTAGACTGATTACAACTTTGCATTTAATTAAATTGGGATGTGGAGAAAATTACCGACACTTTTCTTTTTAATTTTTAATAACAATTTTGACGAGGACATAAAATATAAGAATTACGTGAAAGTATTACTTTATTATTTGACATGACATTCAAAACTACCTCGAAAACTACTAATAAAAAATAATTCAATTTAAGTGAAACAAAATTATATAAAAAAAGTATTTTTAAGAAAAAGCTTTTATCTGAAAAAACTACTAAAAAGTAAAAATAATTTTTTTAAATTCATACACATGGAAACCAAAAGCTTTGGGGGTGGTCAATTGAGCAAAGTAACTATGCAATACTCAGTTCCTTTAATTGATATAGTTGGTGTAAAAATGCAATTTAACCACACCAGTATTTTCTTATTTGTTATATATATACCTCCGTCATTAGGTATAATACACTATAATTTATTTTTTGAAGCATTTGAAACGCTCCACTACCTAAACGATAATGACGTATACTTTATTGGAGATTTTAATATACCCAATTATAGAGAGTTTACATAATAACATCAACGAGCAAACAGCAGCACTTATGTCATTTTTGAATTATTTTGATCTAAAACAATGTAATTCCGTGTTAAATACTAATAATAGATTATTGGATCTAGTTATCTGCAGCACTGCGTGTAACGTTGAAAAGGCTCATGATATCCTACTAAAAGAGGACTCCCATCATCCGGCATTAAGTATATACCTCAATGCAAACAACAATCAGACAAATACAAAATCCTCTGCAAATAATATTTTAACATATAATTTTCGGAAAGCTGACTTTCACACCTTATATGCCAAAATTGAAAATACGGACTGGTCAGTTCTAAAAACCATTAATGATGTAAACTCGGCGTGTGAGCAATTCTACGAAACACTATACGATATATTTGACTCCTGCGTACCCAAAACGATACCTCGGCATAGGAAATACCCGCCGTGGTATAATAATGTTATAGTTCGGAATATAAAAGAAAAAGCAAGACAACTTAAAATGTACAAACGTACCGGCAATATAGTCGCCTACAACGAATTTAAAATTCTTAGATCTCAGATAAAACGGGACACAGACACTGCCTTTAAAAACTATCAGAACAACATCCAAAATAATTTAAAAAATAACCCAAAAACTTTCTGGTCATATATTAACTCCAAAAAAGAGGCAAGTGCAATACCGGATATTCTCCATTACCATGATAAATGTCTTGAAAATCCGCAGGAAATAGCTGATGCCTTTGCTGAATTCTTCGAAACCGCATATAGTTTACCATCGCAAAACATTGATCGAAGTACCCAATTCGATAACAATATATGTTTGAGTTTTAGTGAATTTACGCCTAACGATGTTCTCTCTGCCTTACGACAACTCAAGCCTAAATTTACAAAAGGGCCAGATGAAATTCCTGCGTTTGTTGTTAGAGACTGTGCTAATGTTTTCGTAGAGCCACTCACGACAATATTTAATCTCTCACTCAAAAGTGGTACATTTCCTAACATCTGGAAGAGATCCCGAATTTGCCCTGTCTATAAAAAAGGCGATAGACATGAAATTGAAAATCACCGTCCGATTATAATTATATGTAATTTTGCAAAAGTAATGGAGATTGCCTTACACGCAATAATATACCCTCACGTTGAGGGGCAGATAACACAAAGTCAACACGGTTTTATGAAGAATAGATCTACTGTCACCAATTTAATGTGCATAACTCAATTTATATCACATAACCTCGACGCCGGCACCCAAGTTGACGTGATTTACACAGATTTCTCGAAAGCTTTTGACAGGCTTGACCACGGTGTATTGCTACACAAACTTGAAACCATGGGCTTTTCCCAGTTGCTTGCCCATTTCTTTAAATCGTATCTTAACAACAGAATACAATATGTGGAGTACCGTCGTCAAAGGTCGGCTGAAATTGCCGTCACGTCAGGGGTACCTCAGGGATCTATACTGGGACCACTACTGTTTGTGTTGTTTATAAACGATATTGTAGATAACCTGGAGGTCGGTGTCTTGTTATATGCCGATGATGCGAAAATTTTTTCTACTGTAGATACGTTAACCGACTGTCATAAGCTGCAAAGAAATCTCGAGAAAATACAAGCTTGGTGCAATCAAAATGGTCTGCCACTCAACGTCAGTAAATGTAATATCATGTCATTCACTAATAGGAAAGAAACTCTTCTTTATGATTATAAACTTGATCTCAAACCATTAAAACGAACTGATTGTTTTAAAGATCTTGGTGTAACTTTCGACGCCAAATTAACGTTCAAAAATCATATACAAGATACTTTTCTCTCTGCAAATAGAAACCTTGGCTTTGTTATCAGAAATTCGGTGGGCTTCACGGACACCAATCTACTAACACTTTTATTTAATGCATATGTCAAATCCAAGCTCGAATACGCGTCCTTAATCTGGCACCCAGGGTATGTTACTTATATAAACCTACTTGAAGGCATTCAAAGACGATTTCTAAAATTTCTGTCGTATAAGATGGACGGTACATATCCACAAATTGGATATCCCCAAGAGGTGCTATTAAGTAGGTTCTCTGCAGATAGTTTAGAGGATCGTAGGAAAAGACAGGCACTCACATTTTTACATAAAGTGATTAACAACAACATAAATTGCCCTGAAATAGTTGAAAAACTGATGTTTCATGTACCACGTTCGGGCACCCGGCATCATATGACTTTTTACCTTACCACGCCTCGGACAAATGCTTTAAGCTTCTCCCCTCTATATTTTATGTGTGGTACTTACAACTGCCTGCAGGAAAACCTTGATATTTTTAACTGTTCCGTTACATCCATTAAAAAACTGAAGCTGCAATAAGCTTTTTCTCCTATGACATTCGGTAAATGTATATGTGCATGTATGTAGATGTGTGTACGTGTGTTTTGTGTACACACAATACTTTATGTTTTATGTATCGTTTATGTATTGTTTTCTTTGTTACACTTATTATTGTCAATGATTTAATAATTGTATGTACTTCTCATCCAGTAATTGGTCTCTGACTGTTGGATGATGTATCTAAATAAATAAATAAAAAAAAAAAATATCACTATATGACCGCCCCCAAAGCTTTTGGTTTCCATGTGTATGAATTTAAAAAAAATTATTTTTACTTTTTAGTAGTTTTTTCAGATAAAAGCTTTTTCTTAAAAATACTTTTTTTTATATAATTTTATTTTTTACTTTTTAGTCCACTTATTTTACAAACAGACAGACAAAACCCTTTCATTTGCCACCGCCATCCATCCCTCCCCTCTCCCGTCTTCTCACCCCTCTAACACTACTTCCCACTTCTGCCCTCTTTCCACCACTTCCCCTGCCCTTCCCCATCTCTCTCCACCTCTTTCCACCCTATTCCCACCTTTTTCCACCTCTTCCCGCCCCTTTCCACCCTTTTCCTACCTCGTCCCATCCCTTCCCACCCCTTCCTACCGCTTCCCCACCTCTTCCCACCCCTTCCCCACTACTTCCCACCCTTTCCCACCTCTTACCACCTCTTCCCACCCCTTTCCCACCTCTTCTCACCCCTTTACCACCTCTTTCTACCCCTTTCCCTCCCACGTCCGCCATATTGAATTTAGAATGACGTCATACACTTTATCGTATTTTACTCATCAAACCCTTTCATTTGACACCCATATCAACGGGGTTGTGACTAAAAAGCCGATCCGCCATCTTGGGACGTCCGCCATATTGGATTTAGAATGACGTCACATTGTTTATCGTATTTTACTCGTCAAACCCTTTCATTTGATACCCATATCAGGGGGGTTATGACTAAAAAGCCGATCCGCCATCTTGGGACGTCCGCCATATTGGATTTAGACCGATAATGGCTATACTATGTTGCATTGTCACCGGACCTATACACGTGTGCCAAATTTCAAAGCTCTAGCTTAATTAGAACTAGTCGAAATTCAGCTTGCAAGATTTGACCTAAACCAACAAAAAAACATACAAACAAACATTGCAAGTTAAATAAAAGCTTTTAAAAAGATGGTGTCTATATATTTCTCACTAAATTATTTTTTTGTAGGCAAAGGAAATTCATTCCATCGACATAGAAAAAACTGTTTAGGAGGCATTACACGATGGTCTAAAAGATATTAAAGAACTAGGAGTGAACCCAAAAAAGGTCTCTTGGAATATCTTGGATATAGGTACCCTTACGTAATTTTAATTAAAAAAAAAGAAGATGAAAAACATATACTTTGCAGCAATATAAATTATAGCTTTAATAAGAAATTTGTATATTTTGTCTCTTATTGCAGAATCACTATTGACCAGATACCCGATACCCGCTTACTACAAAAATGTAATCAAATAAATATAGTTTAATCTAATCTACGTATACAATATCTAACCTCGTGTCTAACATTGTGAATCACTTTAATCATTAAAAGCTCGATTAAAAACTACTGACATCGACGATACATCTTTGGTGTTTCCGAGAATGTTTCAGTTTTCAGTTTCAGTACAGTTTAAATAATTGTCTAACATTTACAGAATACTGCATCAAAATGAATGCAATTGTTTTAGAATTATGAAACAAGATCAAATTCTAAACTCATATGCCCGCTCCGTTCCATCGGTGTAAAAGTATTTAATTACAAAGCATACATCTACAATTTAGCGTACACCTTACAACATTATTTCGGATTATATATGAATTTGTTTAACGATATTATTCAACTTAAAACTCACACAAATTACACATGAATTAGGAACTTTAAGTAAAATATTTGGATTTACTTTGGACGGAAAATAATTGAAATATCTTGCTTATGACAATGCACATCGATGCATTGTGAAATGTGAAGGGTGCATTTTAGTGCATTGCAATGCACAGTGGCTGCATTTCGAAGTATTGCAATGTTTCGCGGATGCATTCCAGTGAATTTCAATGCTTCGCAGATGCATTTTTGTGCATTGCCATGTCTCAGCGATGAATTGCAATGCGTAATAATGCATGGTGTATTTAAATACTTCAGCAATGCATTGCGGTGAATTATGTGCATTGCAATACACTTTAGTGTACAAATTCTGGCCAGCGGTTTACCCCTCGACCCTGACCAACTAGGTTCAAATCTTTTGATCAAGCTGAAGTTGGTTTGAACCCTGTTGGTACAGGGTGGACCAAATTAGATGGGATTTGGGATTTTCTCTAAAGCTATAGCAGATCGACAAAAACAATGGTGCACTTCTTCGACTACCGAACTACAGAGCATCTTTGGAAAATTGACATTTTTGGATGACCTCCATATCTCAATTACCAGGTGTCGAATCGAAAATCGAATAACACATTCAACAACAATAATATTGTTAATAGTTTTCCATGGCCCCCTCACAAATATATATTTTTTAGCCAATTTAAGTTGTGATCGAATAATGAAATAATTTACAGGATGTTCCATTTAAAAAAACACAAGTTATCTCTGGATCTCGAAAATTGAGGCATTCATAATTTTCTTCTTATCAGCAACGCATTCTACTCAAAAAAGTGCCTTAAGAATGTGTTACTCGATTTTAACCGATAAAAATCGGTGAAATGGGAGCCGTTGGGTAATAAGATAAGAAAACGTCTTTTATTTTAAATATATAGCTTGTTTTTTTTATTTTCACTGTCATTGTTAGGACTACTAGGATAAAAAAGTGCTCCCAAAATTGGTAACACATCTTCTTACAGACGCAGTATATTAAAAAAAAAATCAGAGCTAAACGAACTATTTTCACATCGTACCTCGCTCTCTTGGTCATGACAGCTTTAAGTACATAAACTTGTAAACGCTAAAATAATTAACAAAATGAAACATTTGAAGTCAACATTAAATTGTATATGACACTGTTATCTGCTTAGAAATCGTATCTCGTCATGTACATTGTACGCCCATAAATAACCTAATTAGAGATAGAGTATTATGCCAACTGCTAATTGCAGGGGCGTATTTTCCACTCCATATATCCATTTCCATCTTATCGCAGATTCGCTGTATCGCGTCCTTCTGCGTGCCGTTTGCCCGCGGATTAAACCGACGAGGGCTATCGATTCGATGCAGGGGTTACTGAACTTTAGGGCTCGCTCCAAACTGTAAAGGCACTTCTGTTACATTACCCCGATTATTTTCTCTTCTGCTCTCGTTGTCAGTTCGGTTTCTTTTCATCGGGACAGAACTTGAGAGGACAACATTGTGGATTTCTGGAAGTGTCATTCATTTGAATGCCCTTTAAGTGGCAGATTTATTACATGTAATCCAAGTCCTCAGACGGGGTCAACATTTTATCTGAAAATAAATCGTGAACGAACAAAGTTCGATGTCAGTAGCAACTTGACGAGGCAGATTCTTTACTGATAACTTATTTTTTTTTTCCTCCTGTTTGGCTTGAATTTGATGATAAACTCATACACCACAAATTATTCTAATAGGCCAGGCAACATAGGGTTTGTAGGCGAATTAATTGTCAGAAAGCTGGAAATGGTTTTGATCTTTTCATTTGCGTGTAAAAAGGGTTTTTTAAAGTTTGCACCAAATTTCTGATTGTGCTGTATGACGGGCGTCCCAAAAACCTCGGTATTTTAGGACTTTTTTCAGTTTTTTACCAATAACTCCTAAATTATGCATTTCTCGGAAAATTTTATTCTCTTTATTTTATTCTACGTCGAATGAATACTTCAAAATGTGCAAAGTCGTTAGGAAGATATGCGAAGTCAAAAAACGACGATAGTTTTTATTTAAGAAAAAAAATGTGTTTTTTACATATTTTCGCAACGTAAAATGTAATTTATGAAATATATAATGTAATATGTGAATATCCTATAATATTATATCGTGTATCAAAGTTAACTGGTCAATACTTATCGTGGTCAATACTTGGTGGTGAATTCCTGGATTTTAAAATAAAAGCGCACATTGTGATTATAAATATGTAATTAAAACGTTAAAAATCGACTGAAAGTACAAAATGGTAAATTTTGATGTGTGGGTAATTAACAAAAAAGTAGAGTATACAAAATTATGTAAATACAACATCAATTAAGTTTGCTGCGTTTGGAAGTAGAAGCTGAGTGAAGCAATTGGTACAATTTATGGTTCCTCATCATCCAAGTCTTCTAATTCGTCATCATCGTGAGGTAGTATTACTTCGTCGTCATTGAAGTTTGGTTCGTCATCAATTTCATCTGGTGTATTGGTACAGGACGCACCTCTGCAATTATAGCATATTGGAGAACATTTCATTCCTTGCTTCCTGCAACCACAAGCATTTCGGCACCCCTTTAAGCATTTGCGCGCAGTGTTATTGAGTAGTTCCTGCGGGGCTTGTTCGGCTGTTGATGGCACTGGGAGTAGCCCATGCTTAGTGACCTTCCAACCCCAGTGAACTGGGTCCAAAGTGAATCAAAGTAATGTAAAGTTTGTTTATACAAACGTCAATCCGTACTAATGCTCAGGTAAAGCGATAAACACAGAATTTATTTGTACGGCTGCAAGCGGTAGCTATGATGGGAACCGTAAAATAGTATTTAAAATAAATTGTCATTTCTTTTCTAATTTAGAGCGGGATTAGATAAAATTTTGTACTTAGCATGTTATGAAAACAGTAATTTTACTTGACTCATGTAATTTGCAAAACTCGCTCGCTTCGCTCGCTCGTTTTGGCAAATATTACATTCATCATGTAAAATTACTCTTTTCATAACTGGTTACGTAAATTATTACGTAATGGAAATAAGGTTTAAAAGTCCAATATATGATTTCTCCTTTAAAAATTAACAAATGGTTGTTTTTTGAACATGCATATCGTCCATACCACTTGACTTAATTTCTAATATGGATGGAGAATTTTGTGTACTTTACTTTATAAAAGAGTAAATTTTTTTTAGAAGTTCATCCTTATATTAGTGAAAAACTAAAAAAAGTCAGAAAATGTAGAGGTTTTTGGGACAGCACATCCCGAAAATTGGTGCAAACTTCAAAAAACTCCTTTTACACGCAAATAAAGAGATTAAAACGATTTCCAGCTTTCCGACAATTATTTCGTCTACACCACCTTTTTTGGCCTATGTTACCTGGCCTATAATATAAATTTAATATTTTTAATTATAAGAAACTGATCTACTACGATTTTCTGCAAATATACGAAACATAAAGGGGTTACCATTTTCTTCCTGTCCAGGGGTCCTTTAGGGCTTTTTTCATTCAGAGTTAGATTGGACCACGGTTTGAAGGATACTTTCCTAATAATTTCATTCTTGTGTCATATACATGTCTCCTTGATATCGAATAAAATTTCTCATAAATTCACTTCTATATAAAAAGAAATAACTTTTGATTGCCACTGTGCACAAAAATTACGGATTTTCTTTCCTTGATTGACAATTTACAGCAACTTTATACTGTCAACAGATGTGATTTAGTTTGTTTTAAGTGTATGTTTTTATAGCGTTCTTTTTAAATGATACGAAAAAAAAACGCTGCCCAAGGAATAACTACTTCCACATCCAGATCTCTTATCCAAATCCCCCACCCCATTTTTAATGGGTCAGTCACTAGTGAGGGTGACTGATGCAAAAATATGTTTGAGGCCATTCGCTCTTGTACCCACATTAAATCACAATTTAATTTTCTATCCCCTTTAACAATGGGATGGGGGTGGTAGTAGGATGGCTGATGCCAAAAAAAAATTTAGAGGTCTTTGGTTCTTGCAAACGCACTGAATCACAAATTTATTTTTTTACCGTTTTAACAATGGGGTGGAAGTGGTAATGGGAATGATAGTGGGGGTGACTGATGACAAAAAAAAATGAAACCTTGGCTTTTGGCTTTTCGTACAGCACTAAATACCAATTTTATGGACAAGTATTATGGTTTATTAAGCGTAGTTACGTGGTTTCCTTGGTTGATGATTTTTTTGATAAGTATATATATTGGTTGTAACTTGTCAAGAACTTGATCCCTTGGAAAAATTAAAATATCACTATTTCAGAAAAAATGTATACTTTTCGAATGTTCAAACACAAATTCGTTTACTTGTATGCATTTTTTTCGAAAATATAATCAATCCCATCATGATCAGAAATGGCTATATTCACGATCTTATCCTTATAACTCGAATATAAATTCTGGAACTTTTCCAATACATTAACAAATGTCTAAGGAATCCATTGAATATACACTTATCCAAGAAATTAACGCACCACCAAAAAATAACCAGAAGTTAATTTTTGTCTAGACCTCTTGTCCGATTTTGATGAGTTTTTTTTTTGTATGATAGCCTCTTTATTCAAGAATGTGAATGTTCTATTGTTTTTTCAAAGAAATTTTGTTTTATTCCTTACAGGGTGTAATAATTGCGTCGTGTTTTTTCCATTAAATTTTGTAACACCCTGTGGAGTTCAACAGTTACACCAGCAAGTTAGAATTTAAATCGTACTCTAGCCTTATCTTTTCTTAACATTCTCTTTTTTGATTCAGTTTATTATCTTCATTAATGCCAGAAATACACAATTTTAAAGCATAACATGTTTTTATTCGTTTCATTTTGGAAAAACAGAAGTAAGTAGCATGCTATGGAAAAAAGAAGAGACATGTGGATTAAATGTCAAAAAGCATTTGAAAGGAGTGTGTTTATTGTGGTAATAGCCGTATTTTTTTCCAATATTTTTGTCAATATGGAACGTGAAGCACGAAATCTTAGTAGTGAAGAATGTTCTCAAGCATTAATATTGGTTGAACTAGGTTGGAGTTATCGAAGAATTGGACAGCGATTTAATGTTGCGCATACAACTATTTCAAGAGTGATACAAAGATATAGAGAGACTGGAAGTCATGTTCGCAGACCGGAACAAGGAAGAAATCGAGTAGCAACCCCAATTAATGACCGATATTTGACACTCTCTGACAACGTTTTGTAACAGCGCGAAGTTTACAGATACAGCTTCGAGAAGTAAGTGGTTTACAAGTTAGTGGGGAAACCATTAGACAGCGACTTAAAGCATGTCATTTGAGACCAAGAGTTGCTGCTCGAGGTCCAGCTTTAAATAGAAATCACCGGAGGGCTAGGCTATTTTGCCACAAAGCACGTTAACTGAACCGTGGCTCAATGGGAACGTGTGTTATTTACGATGAGTCCCGATTCCGTCTTTATAATAATGATAGACGTCTCCGTGTATATAGACGTCCCAATGAACGGTACGCTCAGTGCAATTTCTCCAATACAACATTACTTGGGGGCGGATCTATGATGGTGTTCTTTGACCGGTCGCACGGAACTTGTCGTCATTAATGGAAGCCTTACAGCTGTACGTACATACAAGACATTTTAGACAACCACGTGGTTCCATATGCGCCATATATAGGGCAAGGCTTTATGTTAATGCAGGATAATGCCAGACCTCATGTTGCTCGGGTTGTACAAAATTATATGGCAGAAGTCGGAATTGACACCATGGCATGGCCAGCTAATAGCCCGGACTTAGATCCAATGGAAAACCTCTGGGATAAACTTGGTAGAAAATTACAAGAGGTACGTAATCAATTAGACACCTTAGAAGACGTTGGGAGGAAATTGGTTCAAATTTGGGAAGAATTGGACCAAAATGAAATAAGGTCGCTTATTTTAAGTATGAATCGGTGTTGCCAAGAAGTTAATCGTGGTAGAGGAGGAAATACGCGCTACTGACATTCCTTCTTTGCATCTCGTTCATTTCCATTTAATTTTTTGTTTCGATATTACCTTTAACTAAAAACATGTTATGCTTTAAAATTGTGTATTTCTGGTATTAATGAAGATAATAAACTGAATCAAGAAAAGATAAGGCTAGAGTACGATTTAAATTCTAACTTGCTGTGTTGAACTCCACAGGGTGTTACAAAAGTAAATGGAAAAAACACCAGGCCTCCTACTACTATATTTCAAATTTTTTTTATGACATTTTATGACACAAAATTTGAGTTTTAATACCTAAAAAATGAACTAGAAGCTATATTTTATTAAGTTTTTTTTGAAAATGAAAATACTCGTGAAAATATGTAATACTTTGTATTTCACACGTTATGTGAAAAGCTTTCTCTTTTGGCAATTGTTTTAAAAAATATTTCTTCAAATTAGCCCACTGTTTCAAAATTCAGGATAACACGTTTTTTAAAGAGAGCCATCGACTATTTACGTGCCTTAAAATGATGCGTTCCGTTTCAATGTCGGTAATCGATGCAATACATCAAAATCTTCTCTTCTCCTCAAGATCAAATTTCGATTAAGTATAAGAGATAAAGCAAAATATTTACAAAATTAATTGTAAGTATAATTTATTTATCTGAGCTATATTTAAAGTAGAAGAGCACATCTTGCGCAAAAGAATCGAAATCAAACGAAATTCTTTTAAAAACTCGCCAAATTTTAAATGTTCTGAATTGCATTAAATTTTAAATTGGTTTAACAATTTTATGCATGGTTGAAAATGGTAACGGAAACAAATTTTTTTATGATTTTTATGACAACAGAACGATTTTATGACAATTTTAGGACATTTTGCGTATTTTATGACATTTTAGGATTTTATGACAAGTATGACCTCTGAAACACGTCGCAATTGGTACACCCTGTAATGAATAAAACAAAATGTCTTTAAAAAAACAATAGAACATTCACATTCTTGAATAAAGAGGCTATCATACAAAAAAAAATCATCGAAATCAGACAAGAGGTCTAGACAAAAATTACTTCAAACTTTTGGTTATTTTTTGATGGTGCGTTAATTTCTTGGAGAAGTGTAGTTGAAATGTGGATAGGTATACCTGTAATAAATACAATACAGTAAAGACAAGTAAAAATTCATGCGAGTGACGGCCCGGCAGATCTGCTTTGATCCAGCTGATACGTTTGGTGTCTGTGTATGCGTTCATAATTATATTTTCCCTCCATACTCACTACTTATCCTTCTATTCACTAAGAAAAATGTTAAAAATGTGTAATCAGAAAGAAAAAAAGCTTTAGTTTACTCGTTAATACTGCTAAGAATTTTTAGAGGTCCCATAGTATGCGCTTGGCCACACAGAATGACAAAGTTACTTCACTATTTTTTTCCAGGAATACCGTGGCTTTAGCGATAAATGTTATTAGGACATTTTTTGTTCAGAAATACGTGGTCTATCCACCTGTATTTTTGATTTTTTCCTACCCTCACTTAATTTCAAAATTTTGAAAAACTGGATAAAAATTTTTTTTTCACTTTTTTTTTTATGTTCTGCACCCGAGCGGAATGTAAACTTTTCAGAATATTATTCTATACACTTTCACGAACTCATTAAAAAAAAATTATTCATTTTGCAAGTTTTTGGAGATTTCACTATAAAATTTTCTGTCGTCTGGGCTAGTAGTAGAAAAATATTTGATAATTGAATTTCGGGCACTAGTCGCCCTATATCAGGCGCTTCTACTAAAATTCTGTCAGAAAACATTCATGAATCCGTCACTAGATCCTCAAGATGCCTATGCTGCGGTTTGTTTGTATCCACAAGCATTCCTTTCTGCTCGAATAAGTTATGGTTTATTTATTATTGTAGGGAGATGATTGAGTTACTCGCATTAATTTCACTGTGACGAATGCAAGCCGATTGTGATGGGCCAGCTTATGACTAGACGATAAATCGGGTCTTTCACTCAAGTTGATTACATAACATGTATATACCGCGCGTCTAATTTACTTAGATAAATAATGAGATATAGCCGGTGACAAGATAATTGCTATGTATTTCATCTTAAGTCGATTTTAACCGACTTTGAAAACCCTCGACCATGTCATATATTTATTATATTCAGGGAAAAAAAGTTTAAAAAATACATCTTAAAGTACATACTTTTCAACATTACTCAGTAATGTTATGAGATTGTTGAGTAAAAACTATATAAATAATAGTATGAATGGATAACACATATTAAACAAAATAGTAGTCATATTTGGTTCTGGGTTACTATGCTAGACCCTTTGCGAATATCTTTGTAACAATAATTAAATCTCTATTGATGATGTGCAGCTCTCTGAAGGTCATTTTTAAATATAAAATTTATTAAATAACTTTACATTTACAAGAAAAATACCAGGATTTTGCCTTCGAAATGTTTTCTTCTGGCTCCTTCGTGGTTCATAATACACCAGTCACTTGAATGAAATGCCACAATCAACATTTAGACAATACCCAAATTGACGTGAAGGTAATAAATGAGGTATTTGCCCGTTTTTCGACATGTGTGACTGATACATCAGACCTCGGTGAAATTGCACATTATTTAGATATCTGGAAGATGAAACTGCTTAAAACCTTCTCAAAATACCGAGAAAAAATATATCTTTTAGGTTATTCGAAAAACAATTGTGTTTCTAAAATTTTTGTTCATTACAAATTATTATTGTTACGTGCTTACACCCTTTTTGTAAACACCCTGTATCGTGGGTTCGGAAATTATAACACCAGGGTAACACTAAACACTAATTTATTAACTTACTAATTATAATAAATAATTACTTCACTGATATACTACTAAATACTATAATTATTCTTACTTTACTCTCTTCTGATCTTACTGACTTGTTATCCAAATTTAAAACTGTTCACTCTGCTTTACTCCATGCTTTATATACCTAAAGATGACAGATCTCGATGTTTCGTAGGTTCTTTTGCTAGTAGGTGCAAATCTACAGAAAGACATCCGAACTAATTGAATTCTGTGCCTACATTCTAGGGGTTGCAACATATTACATTATCAAAATTAAGTCGGATTTCTCTAGCTCCCAATTCCTTTAATTCAAATTAAATTAGAATTAGATCCCACAGGGTTATCATCGGGAAGGCGATAAAAACGAAACAATAGCGCCTTAATCAGCTAAAAAACCGCTACCCAAGAAATCACTACTTCCACATCCACATTTTCTATCCAAGTCACCCACAACGAAGAAATTTTGTATGTGGAAATAACTGTTTATGGAACATTAATAATATAATATTTGAAATCCTCTACCCCAAAAACCCACATCGGTAGTGGGGTGGGGGTGGTGATAGGGGGTGGTAGTAAGGGAGGATGAAGTAAAAAAAATATTTTGAGGTTTCTGGTTCTTGTACACACACTAAATCACAATTTTTTTTCATCCCCTGTAATAATGGGGTGGGGGGTGGTAATGGGGGTGGCTAATGCCAAATTTTTTTTTGAGACCTTAGCTTCTCTTGTATATACTAAATACCAATTTTATGGACTCTTACCTGCTTGATTTACCTATTTACCCCAAATTTACCCCCTTTACCCCCCAACCCTTCGACGGAACAAGATGAAAATATAATCTAGTTCTAGATCTCGTTAAAGTACATATGGGTACCAAATTTCAAGTCAATATCTCAAACGGTTCCAGAGTAAACGTGCGCACAAAAAAAAGTTACAGACCGACAGACAGAAATTTTTTTTTCGCTCAAACTTAAAATCTCGACGTTTCATGACATTCTAAGCCTATTTGGACAATAAAAATTTTTAAAATTTTTTTTGTCGTTACTATACTTCCACCGGAAGTAATTATGTAACCCTACGCAAAATATCTCGTCTCTGAGTAAGTTACAATAACACAGACAACTTTTTTTGCTCACGTTATGAATTTTACGCAAGTTTTCGCATTTCAGTATTTCACTACCGTCCCTATATGCCATCTGATCTCGTAAATCTTGTAAATCTTTATTTAGTACACCCTTGGCTCTCGACTTGGCAAAGTTCAGTTCAAAGTACACAGATGCCTGAGAAGTCCTGAGATCCAGCTGCAATAGTAATGTATTCGTGCTGGCTGAGAAAGTTTCATACTTCTTACAATTTACTATAAAAACTATAGTGACTGTAGACAAGACGGAAATGCAATAAGGTAAAGTTTTTTTGATATGGACTTCTGTTCAACACGAACAAAACTTACCTGTTTTTCTGTTATGTTATAAATTCAGGAATCGGAAGCATCATGTTTATGAAAATGTTAAAATATCCGAGATATATAACAAATGGCTAAAACGGTGTTTTTCTTTACAAGTGGGGCGTTTATATAAACCACAAGAGTAAAAAAAACATATTTTAGTCTTGAGTTATATAGAAAATTTTTTGTATCGCCATTCGAAAATAGAAAACAATTATAATTTTGTAAAAGTAGATTAAATTCTAATGCTGTTTCCATAGAAACCAATAAGTTTTATTTCACACTGTGAAATAAAATTTCTTTATTTCACTCTTTTTTTTTTATTTTACACTTCTTGTCAATAATTGTTTTGATTCATTGAAACTGTCAAATAAATGTAATTTTTGGATATGGAGTTACAAAAAAAAATATTATATATCACTTTTCGATACATATGTTTTAAATTCATCCGAAGACATGTCACGTCGTTCTTCTAATAATAGTATTTTATATAACAAGTGTGGCTAAAATGGTGTTTTTTTACATGTGGGGTTTATAGTACAAGCCGAAGGCGAGTGCTACCGAAGTAAAACTGAATTTTATTGCTGTTTCCAGAGAAACCAATAAGTATTATTTCACACTAAAATAAAATTTCTTTATTTCACTCTTTCTTTATTTTACACTTGTCAATAATGACATTGTTTTGATTCACTGAAACTGTCATTTTTAGGATATGGCGTTACAAAAAAAAATATTATATATCACTTTTCGATATATATTTTTTAAAGGCTATAGCGTGATAAGATGATCAAAATTGCCCCCGCCTGGATTTTTATTTCGAATTGGCCATTCGAAAAGACATATTTGAAACCCCTTTAGACAAATTTTCAGCCCCTAGGTGCTAATACGGTGCTCCCATCATAAAAAACTAGTTTATTCGAAAAAAAATTCTCCTGCTCGACTGTTTGCTCCAGAAAATCTGAAAAAATTCACGGACGTGTGCATTTGAGTAAGAGAGCACCCTGATTTTTCATCCAAATCCGTTTAGTAATTTCGCCGCTATCGTGCTAACATACATACACATCAGAGCTGGGTAATTCCTGGTGAAAAAGTAATTAGCAATTACAATTCCTTTTTTTTTCGTGTAATTGTAATTGTAATTAAGTACTTTTTTTTACTAAAGTAATTTGGAATTGTAATTGCAGGAAAATTGTTGAAGGAATTGTAATTTGTAATTATATTATTTGAACTATCTAATTACAAATTACTTCTATAATTACAATTACTTTTTCCAATTACAATTACTTTCTGCAATTACAATTACTTTCTCCAATTACAATTACTTTTTCCAATTACAATTACTTTTTTCAATTACAATTACTTTAAGAACATGCGTATGTGGTTTAACAAACAAGAATGCATTAAAGCAGAATTTTACAGTTGCATAGTTTAAAATGAATCTGAAAAGTTCAAACGAGTTTTTGCGGTGGTCCGCTGCACATTTATGTTTTTTTATTAAGTACACAAGCTTTTGTATTTTTGTTCAATAAACTTTTAAAAACTAAATGTGTTTACTGTTTATTATTATCATTCTTATTATTATTAGGCACTGTTATTATAGTGGAGTCGATTTAGTCAATAAAATAGCGAGGTTGGGAAATTTTTTAAGAAGGATGCAGACCCGGCGGAAATTGTTTGTCATGGCGAGTATAACAAAACCCCAAAATCTTGCGCTGACGCAAGAGATGGCTTTATTAGGACGACCTTTCTATCAAATCTTGGGTGAAACCGTGTTTTATTGGCCGAGAAGGGGTTTTTTGGACATTTTAAGGGTCAAATTTGCAGTCTTATACACGAAAAAAAATTGAAAAAATTAAATTTCGGCTATCTTGATCAGATCTCAACCGAATTGGCTGAAATTTGGAATGGAAGTAGTCTTTATCACACAAAAATTATTTACCAGATTTCTATTCAGCCTAAAATATTAAATAGTTTGGCTGAAATTGCAGTTTCAGTAAAATTTTCTGAAATGTTCAAATTGAATTATCTCCGGCCCTAAAAGACGGATCGAATTTTGCTTTATGGCAAAAGGTAGGTTATTTTATGTACTTTTACATGATATAAATCAAGAATCACATCGGTCGTTTTTTAGTCATTTGCATTATATATATAATATACAGTGTGTGTAGTGGCGGGCTGGGCATAGGGAGTTAGAATTGCAACATCGCGTGTGACAGCTGGCTGAAATGAAATAACTGAGAACGGGGATGCTTCAGAGTGGTCAAGTGCCGACTCTTTAATCTATGCCGCCGACGGGCGAGTGGTTGTCATATCTCTCGCGCTACGTGGAAGTACATGCCCAGTCCGCAATTACACGCAGTGTATGTGTACTCAGTGACTATGTGTGCGCACACTGGTATAAAGCAGAAAACAATTGTATTTATTACTTATAAAACTTTAAAAAATATATATATTTTTAATTTGTATAGACTGCTTTGCCTAGGTATAGATAAATGTATATTATATTATATATGTGTGTGCGTGCGTGTATTTATTTCTGTAAGTATGTGAATGTGTTATAATTTTTATTTTCTTTTTATTTTTACGTGACTCAGGTAGCCGCTTCATGTATAATCGAAGAGTAACCGTGGTCTATCTTTTACTTTTCAAAACGAGTATTTTGATATTATACCTCGCTTACCTTTTGCCACAAAGCAAATTTTGATCCGACTTTTAGGTCCGAAGTTATTTCGTTTTGAAAATTTCAGAAAATTTGACTGAAACTGCAATTTCAGCCAAATTATTTAACATTCTTGGCTGAAATTTGGTTAACAATGTTTGTGTGATAAAGACTACTTCCATTCCAAATTTCAGTCAAATCGGTTGAGATCTGATCAAGACAGCCGAAATTTGATTTTCTCAGTTTTTTTCGTATACGTCTTTCTAATAAATTCTTTTTCGCGGTTTCATATTAAGTATTCACAGCTAATGAACTAATGAACTTTAACAATGTTTGTATTTTGCTCTCCTCGTCGTTTTTCCACTGTTCGGACAAAATTCGCTTTGCAGATGACCGCAGCTTTTGAAGTAACTTTATATCCAAAAATCTCTATTTTTTTTTATAATGACAGTTTCTTTATTCACATCTATCATATTAAAATATCGAAGTATACTCATATATATTTATAACAATGTACGATTATTTTGGAAAATTGGTGTAATAAAATGTTAACTTGTTAACTTTAATATTTGCTGAACCAGCTTATAATAACCACAAATAGTTGAAGAATCTTACATTCCTTTACAGATGCCTAAAACAAGTGATTATAGACGAAGAAAGAACAATTATAGGTGGTGTGACGTCACACGCCATAAAGATCCATAAATTGGATTTATATTATTATTTATTAATTATAGGTAATATTGTTACATGTTTACACCTCTTAGTAAACACCCTGTATCGTGGATTCGGAAATTATAAAACCCGAGTAACATCAAACACTAATTTATTAATTTACGTACCAATTACAATAGATAGTACTTCACTAATATAAGACAGAGTACTATAATTCAACAGTTCAGTGACTTTATTACTTTGTTCACTTCTTGATCTTATCTGATTCACTAACTGAACTGAACTTTACTGCCCTGTGCGATGGACTCGCTCTGTACTTATATTCCTAGGTAATTGGTTCTGGAACTCTTTACTACATTCTACAATGTTCCAGATAGATGTTAGCACTGCGCGCCATCTCTGGGATAGTTGCCGAACTAACTAACTAACTTAGTTTTCTGTTACTTATACATGGAACTTAGAGGAATTCTAATAGATGGTGTAAAAAGCTTTATCAACATTAAGTGGTTAAACAATTTCAAATAAACAATCTGATAAAAATACATGTTGGTGTAAAACTGACAATCGCGAGTACCCTATTGATAGAGATTTGTTTGCTTGTGTGGGTGGGGCTTTACCTCGATTTTGGGGAAATTTTTTATGAAGTGTTGATGTTTATTGTGTGAATAAATTAATTTACTGAATTTTTGTCCAGGTACATTTGTATAACGAAATACCGTGCGCCGTCCTCAGAGAGCAGCACAGCACGGCTTCATTAGAAAATATTTCAGGACACATGTTTACAGAAACGTTTCTTATTATATTTGCGTGTAGAATCAGGTTGTAAACACACTGTATATGAAGTATATCAAATAAAAGATTCCTTCACTGTCGGTAACTAACCTTCATAGTTACTGACAGTAACGGCGCTGAATTAAGTAGATCAAAATCTTGTATCTCGATTTTTTCTTTTTACTTTTAATTCCTTATGCATAAACATCGCGCCACATCGTCACTGACTTAGTTTGCCACTTTCTGGGATTAATTGAATTTCTTGCTAGGAGAATTAGCTAAGTTGAGAGCCTAAACTGTCAAAAAACAAAACAGGAGCACTAAAAACAGGCATCTCTTAAAGTAGGTGTGGGGCGTTCTAAATTGGATTTCTATCTAATGTATTTTTCTCGCCTACGTTATTTCCTGTCAGCTTTCTCCCCAATGTAACATTTTCGCAACGAACACAAGAAAATTTTTGTATCTATATGAAATACACAATTATTATAAACAATGCTGTTACATTTAGATTCTTCTTCATGGTTTTATGATTAATATTTTCTTGTGAAACGTTACCAAATCGCTTTTTCTCATTCATTTTGTGTACCAAAATTAAGATGAAAACGCGAAATAGTACTGTGACGTGTTTCCACCCTTAGGAAACCACCCTCGCAAATTCCGTGGGTTCCAAAAATTATAACAAGAGATGTCCAGTAACACACTTTATTAAATATTTACTGGATACTTCACAGTTCACAATACTACTATTAATTTAAATACACTTTACTGACTAAAATCACAATGTTTATCACTTTGTTTATCTTTGAAGTCTTAACCTCACTTTCTATACTTTCTGAACTTTCTGAACTACTCGCCGAGAATGCGGTCGGTCTTTTATACCCAAAAATGACAGATCTCGATTGTTCTGTGATGACGCCACCATTCTCTAGATAATTCCAGATGTCACCAGAACTAACTTCTGGTAGGTTTCTCGAGTAGGTGCAAATACACTACATTCATTCTAAGGGTTGTAACACATTACACTGCTCCCTCCTTAAGCCTGAACGTCCCGGTCAGGCAATTCAGCCTCTTTCACATACTTCGCCAGTCTATCCAAGTGTACGATCTTCATCTTGGACTTTTTGTTTCGTTGAATACGATAGACGACATCATTAATTCGGGTAATAACAGTATACGGTCCATCCCAAGGAGGTTGAAGTTTCGGGGATCTCCATTCCTTCCGCTGTGGGTTGTACAGCCAAATCAGATCCCCCACCTTGAATCCCCCTGTACTGGCATTCTGATCATAACAAGCCTTCAAGCGGTTACTAGTTCTGTTCATCTGCTCTCGATCATTCTTCGGCTGTTCTCGGCTTCCATTTCTGTAGTTGCTCATCGAAAATGGTTCTCCACGGGCAGCACAATTTTTACACTTGCGACACCAGGCCTCCACATCCTGGCGACTATTAACCCAATAGAACTGTTCCCGTGCTCTACTCAATGTCTTGTTTATGCCGAAGTGTCTGCTGGATGTTTCATTATGTGCTTCCTGGAGTACTTCTGGTACACGACACCTGGGAATCACTAGACGCATGGCAACCTGCTTCCCATCTGGGCTTTCCCATGCTCTCCTCAAAAGCCCATCTACGACCATAAGTGAATCCCATTGTGACCATAAAGCCTTCAGCCCCACTTCTTTGTTGGAAACATCCTTCCATGCTGGACGCGTTCCGCCTTCTTTTGCTCTCAACATGGGTCCGATTTCTACATCGCGCAATTGCTCTTGCCTCAGAGTTTCCTTTGGCCAACTGTCTGGAAGATCGACCTTGACAGTGTTGACTTCAACCATGTTCGGCAATTTTCTCACCTGAGGGTAGCGCTTGCAATCTTCCTTGTCTGGTTTTCTGGATAATGCAGGAGTTTTGACTGCCTGCGTTGTCAACAGCTTGGTTTTCTCGCATTGGTTGTTCACTTTTGACAGAATAAATTGTTTGTTCCCAATCCTTAAAACTCGCTTTCCTACGTCAACAATAAATCCATACTGTTCCATAATGTCCAGTCCCAAAATGAAATCATCCGTGATGTCAGCCACGATGACCCTGTGGTCGAACCTCAAATGCCCAATCTGCAAACCCAGGTCTACTTCTCCATGAACCGTAGCCCTGTCCCCCGTAGCTGTCCGGACGATCACTTCTTCATTTTGCCTCTTGGTAATCTTTATGCCCGATATAAATCCTGGCCGTACTATTGATGACGTAGTACCTGTGTCGATGGTAAACAAACATTTTCTTCCGTTCACATATCCATGCAACAACAGACTGCTTGCGATTCTTCGAAGCTGGGAAATCTTTATTTCTCTGGGGTCACTGCATTCCCTAGCCAGAACAACCCCTTGGTACTGTTTTCCTGCTTATCTTCAAGATTCACAGCATTTACTCGACTCTCCGAATTCTGCTGTCGACAGTCTCGCTTCATGTGTCCTACCTTGCCGCAGTTGTAACATTTAATACCTCCACTCGGCTTTCCTTTATTTTGTTGTTTTCTCTGCTCCCTAAGATCATCCACTTTGTTCAATAATTTGGTAAACATTTTCTGCATCTCCGTCAACATAGGGTTCTGGTTCATTTCTGGTTGCGATTCTTCGAGAGTCACAGCTCGCACTCTCGACCTTGGAGTATCTCTGTAGGCGGCTTCTACTTCAAGTGCACGCACCAAAGCTTCGCTACTACTTTGGTGTCTTGTCAGCCTCAAAACTCGCCTGACCTCTTCGTCCCTTATACCATCTAAAAAGGCCCCCACGGCTAATTGTTCCTGGAATTCTTTAGGTGCACTCGGATACGCCAGGTGTGCCAGTCTCTCTATCGCAGCTTCAAATTCTTGTAAACTTTCCCCAGCTTTTTGCATCCGGGATTTCAGCTGAGCCTGGTATAATTGGGCAAGGTGTTGATCGCCATACCTCAAGTCTAATGCGGCTTCCAAGACTTTAAAGTCCCTTTGTTTCTCAACTGGGATGGTTTGGAGTAACTCTGAAGCTTGGCCCCTTAGTGCCAGAACTAATGCCATGGCCTTGTCCTCATTATCCCAATTGTTCGCACACGCTGCTGCCTCAAACTGCCTCTTGTACGTCGTCCAGGAACTTTGGCCGTCAAAAGAAGGAGGTTTTAGTCGCTGCCCTGATGATACCACCTGCTGGCTTCCTCTATCTCTCAACTGTCGTTTAAGCCGGTCTATTTCTCCCTTAACTTCTTCTTCGAACTCACTCATCTTTTCTTCAAACTGATTTACTTTTCCTTTTACTTGACCGACTTCGGTCTTGACTTCACCTACTTTATCTTCGACCTTATCTACTTTTTCTTCTACCTTGCTTATCTCTTCTTTGACTTCACTTTTGACAGAAATGATTGCGTCCTGTTGTATTTTTATTTGATCGCTCAGGATTTTCCTTAATTCCTCCTGGCGTCTTTCTTCCAAGTCTTCCATTATTTTTCTGAGTGCGTCTTTTTCCTCTTGACGTTGTCTTTCTTGCTCTTCTTTCTCCTCTTGCTGTCGTATCTTCAGGTCCTCCATCATTTCTCTCAATTCGGCTTTTTCTTCTTGGCGTCTTGTTTCTTCATCCTCTTTTTCTTTCTGACGTCTTATTTCCTGATCTTCCATTATTTTCTTTAATTCGTTCCTTTCTTCTTGACGCCGTTTTTCTTCCTCCTGGCGTTTTCTTTCTTGCTCTTCTTTATCTACTTGACGTCGCTTTTCTTGTTCTTCTTTCTCCTCTTGACGTTTTTTCTCCTGTTCTTCTTTATCTTCCTGCCGTTGCTGCGCCATCATTTTTTGGAATTGTTCGAATAAGTCCTGTATTTGTTTATCGGATGCCATACTTCTTGTTGTTACGGGCATACGATGAAATTAAAATAAAATAAATTTAACTGTCACGTCAATATCGGCAATGGAACTTTCCAGAAAAATCTAGAAACAGCACGAAAAAGTCTTATACAGAGTCTTTTGTCACTATCCAGTCCAGAGAATTTAATAATCTCCACTAATGTCCAAATAGAAAAGTTCTAGAAATTTTCACGCACTAAATGAGTCTTTTTCAGTGTCTCTATCACTTCTCAGTTCAAAGAAATTAATTATCACACTAATGTCCTAATAAAATGTTCTACAATGTCTCAAAAAATGCACTTAACACTATTTTCCTGTTCGAAAATAACCCTCGAACAACGTCCAGTAAATGAGTCCTCCGTGTTAGCACTAACCCTCGAGAATACTTCTCGAACACTCCAGCACAACTTCAGAGCTCCTCTTGTCATAAAATTCCGCTTTCTGACACCAATTTGTGACGTGTTTCCACCCTTAGGAAACCACCCTCGCAAATTCCGTGGGTTCCAAAAATTATAACAAGAGATGTCCAGTAACACACTTTATTAAATATTTACTGGATACTTCACAGTTCACAATACTACTATTAATTTAAATACACTTTACTGACTAAAATCACAATGTTTATCACTTTGTTTATCTTTGAAGTCTTAACCTCACTTTCTATACTTTCTGAACTTTCTGAACTACTCGCCGAGAATGCGGTCGGTCTTTTATACCCAAAAATGACAGATCTCGATTGTTCTGTGATGACGCCACCATTCTCTAGATAATTCCAGATGTCACCAGAACTAACTTCTGGTAGGTTTCTCGAGTAGGTGCAAATACACTACATTCATTCTAAGGGTTGTAACACATTACAGTACAGTACCTAGAGGTTTTAACTTCGGAATAATGTCATATGAAACGGATTTACTTAATAGTAAATGTATCAAAGAAAAGTTTCTATATTATGCGGCAGCTTGCTAATTTATAGGGAATGGATGTCCCCCTTTTCAACGCAACTAAGAAAAAATTAAAAACACTGGAGCTGAAAGAAAATAAGATTTTAAGAAGATTTGGAAATTGATTTTAGCTTAAAAAAAGGGTATTTCAAAACAATATTCGTCAAATAACTTGAAAAGTATTACATTGAGCGAAAACCTACTAGAGACAAATAAGAAAGCTACTAAATTGAGGATGAATTTCGTTTTTTTTCTAATTTCTGTAGAGTTAACAGTTTCGGAGATCTGGAAGTATAAAGGTGGCGCCCGAACGTCTATAAGACGAAATATTTAGTTTAAATGTTAAATATCTCAGAAACTATGGCACTTAAGTCAAAAGCTTTAACAACCAAAATTAAAGACTATTAATTGGCTTTCAAATGATTTGTTTTCTGTATCTATGACTTAAAAACAAAGAAGTTATAACAGAAACAATTTACTTTTTAAATCTTATTTAATAAAAACGTCGCCATTTTGTTAATGTAAATAATCAGCAATTAAAAAAATATATTCCCATATACTGTTTTTCATTAATACATAGTATAATCTAGACGCTCAAATTTTTTCGTCCATTTACAGCGCTTGCTTCAGAAAACAAATGCAAAACTATCATGTACCTGAAGTTTCGAACGTTCACTTGAACGAATCTCATATGAAAAATTCCAATTAATCGACTTATGCGCACAATTTTGCTGGTAATATTTACTGACAACGATAGTATCGTTGCTAGCAAATATTAGCAGAAAAATAGTACGCCTACGATTTGTACTTTTTATTAATTTTTCCGTTTCATATGAAATTCGTTCGAGTGAACGTTCGAAACTTCAGATACATAAACTATCAAGGAATTATAGAAAAAACGTAACATTTTTGTGTCTCTGCAAATATCTTAATAAATATTAGATTTAGAGAAAATATAGTGGACATCAAAAATGAAGCTTATAAACTGACAATGAATTTGCTTTATATACTTGTGTAGGATTGATAGTTTCGGAGATATTTAATTTTATAGATGACATCCGACCGTTTTTAGGATGAAGTATTTAGTTTAAAATGTTGAATATCTTAAAAACTGCGATACTTCCATAAAAAATTCTAAGGAACAAAATAAGATAAAGATAATCAATCTTTAAAATAATTTTGTTTCTACATCACAAAAATAAAAAAGTTATGGGCGATTTAGTGTGCGTTTTTACATTTTTTTTTAAACAAAATGTGGCCATTTTGTTATTGTAATTGCTCACTAATTAAGTTCTCTTTAAAAAATGTTGTTTTTCGTTAATATATAGCATCACCTAGATGCTCAATTTATTTTGTCCCTTTAAAACACTTGTTTTAGAAAAAAATTCCATCCGCCATTTTGATTCGAAATCAGCGATCCCAAAAACATAACTATCCTACGTTTCAAAAATAAATTAGTAACACTTTTTCAAATATTCAATAATCAAATTTAGGGATGGTTTTTCACCCCTTGATGGTAAGAGCAAGTATCCGGACCATATAGAAACTGAAGACGATGCCTTTTACTACAATAATAACAAAAACTATCATTACATATGAAATTATTCCGAAATTTTGCATATTTCTTACCTCTAGGTACTGTACTAAAATGTCAGATAATTTCAATGGCTTTTTTAGTTTGACACATGGCTACTACGAAAAAAGTAACATACATTTTTCTCGATTTTTTCCAAAAATTTCTTTCCATAGCTGTGTCGAATTCAAGCGTCTCGTTCTTCGACTATTGCTTATCTAGGGCGACAATATTGCGAAATTTACAATTAATTGTTTACAATTCATTTGCCTCGAACACTGTTCAATTAGCCACATCAATATTTCGTCAACGTCGCAACGGCGAAAAAAGAATCCAAGTGAAAATGTACTTGCGCTCTACCCTAGAAAATAAACCACCTTGACCACCGCTCAAGCCTGAAAAGTCGATCTCCAATGGTGCAACTAATTAATTACAATTAAGGAATTAAGTAGCAAGCAACGATTAGATTTGCGTTTGTTCTATAAAACAAACAACAATTAAGTCGTGAAGGTCAGCATTGAAGAAATCAGTTGTTTTAAGTTATACACCGAGTAGCATGAGTCATCTGATAGCTTGGCTCGCACGTTTTTCAAGACTTTCAAGGTATACGCTAGCGTTAGAACACGAACAGGTGACATTGCATTGTGGATAACAGTGTCATTGACGGAATCGCATTTTTTATTTGATAAGATAACCGACATCCGAAACGAATTTTACTTGATGTACAGGGTGGTCGCGCGAACATTATTGACTGGCGGTACATGACCAGTCAGGTGCAACGTTTTTAAAATGTATATGGATGAAATTACCATGAATATGCCAGAAACGCAAATTTTAGGCAGTCGTCGCGTGCAGAAGAGTGTACAAATCGATTTTTTTTGTTTTTTTTTTAAATTTTAAAATGGATGCCAATAGTGCCAAACGATAAGCCGTGAAAAAGAATCCAGCGAAAATTCATTGGCATGCAGTTTCCGCGCGCAAAACAACTGTTAATGCGCACATTAAATCGTAAAATTTTTCGGTGTTCTTGATTTTGGATGATTTTGATTTTGGATTTTTTTTCAAGGGTTTTCGTTTGGCACTATTGGCATCCATTTTAAAATAAAAAAAAAAACACACAAAAAAAACCATTCGCCACACCCTTCTGCACGCGACGACTGCCTAAAATTTGCGTTTCTGGCATATTCTTGGTAATATCATTAATATATATGATTGGCATACATTTTAAAAACGTTGCACATGACTGGTCATGTACCGCCAGTCTATTAGAACCCCATTTAACTTCGTTATTTTTAGAGTTACCTAAAAAAAGTTATGTATTTTCCAAAAATGCCATGCCATTTTTTAATGATATAATTAACATTGTATTTTTTTTTCCCCCTAATTTACTTTATATTTACAATTTATCAAATTATCCGTGGAAGACAAAAGTATACCATTTATTTTAAAGTTCCTAAACAATATAGTCTAAGAGCTGGGCACGAAATTTCGACTCGGGTCATGAAGTTTCCGTAAAAATACGTCGAACACTAATAAAATTCTATTCTATATTAATCCAAAAAATAAATAGCCGTACAGTATCAAATAAATTTACCCTAGAAAACGTGAGTTTTTCCCTTTCCCACCCCCGAGGTGATTTTTTTAATTTACATTGATAATACCCATTCTTTTTAGACGGGTCATCGAAATCCGAAAAAAAACGTCGGATCGAAATGAAAATCATAACTATCGACTCGAGAGCGAATTTAGAAAATTCCGTCCGTCGGTCTGTCTGTCTGTCACCCTCAGCCCCCCTAATCCGTTTTCAGATGTCGATGAAATTTGGGTGGTTAATAGGAGGCCTTTAGAAAACCTTAACGCTGGAAGCTCGGCTCCGTTCGGAAACCGGAAGTAGCCGATATAGATGTTTCAAGTTTTTCGGGAAAAATTGAATAACTCGGTAACGGGCAGTCGGATCGATATATTTCAAAAAAGAGATAGTACCGCTGGCAACGATCTACAGATAAGTATACCGGAGACAATGTCGAAAAACAAATGGAAATTAATTTTTTTTGCAAAAAACTGGTTTTCTCGAAATTGGGCTAGGAAGCACGATAACTGTCCAGGATATCGATCGATTTCGATGAGATTTGGTGGGATCGAAGATACACGACCGCAAATGAAGCCTATTGCTAACGCCCCAAATCCGTTGACCGCAAGTATTTTTTCCAAGGCCGAGTATGTTTTTCCAAAGATATTGATAACTCCCGAACCGAAGGTCCGATTTTGATTTTCAAAAATGGCGATTGTAGGGTTCGATTAAGTCTATTAGGTGACGTTTGTGAGAAAGTTGACAAAACAAAAGCGAATCTACAAATCCTGGAAAATTTAATTTTTTGGATAGATTCCTAATGAAAACCGAAAATTAAGTATTCCGTCGATCAATTTCTATAACCGGTATAAGGCACGGACCTTTTCGCAGTTTTTCGAAAAATTAAAAATAAACGAGTTATTTACAAAGATGCATGACCACAATACAACCGATGCCCTTTCTGTGTTTCAAAATGTAGTTAGCCTTTACTTTAGTCAATGCAAAAAGAAAAAAAAAAAGAACTGAATCAGCCCAACAGGGATAAAAAGCATATCAAAATGTAGTTTTTAGCTTGTTAATATAAAAATCGAATTTCATACATGCCCGTACGGTATCGTATCACCTTAGTACAGAGGTCATTTTTCGGAAAACGAAAATTATTCCTGTACTTCTGTCCCATTATTTTTGTACGGCATTCTCCTTCTAAGAGTCACAGATATAAATACAGTCCAAATAAACGTGAGCCGTACAGGATCGTTTGAAAAAATGCAACCCCCCGTGGGTTACGATTTTCACTTTTCCGCGGCCTTCCCATGTCCCACCTAAAATGTACGGCATGGGGCTCAAAGTGATTTATTTCTGTAGGACTACAAAAATTATACCTTTTCAAACGGTATCATATGAGCCCCGCTCGAGTGGGGAGGACCACGGGTGAGTGAGGTGAAAGTTGACTTTTTTTTAACAAACATCATCGCGGTTACGTTTAAAAATGTATAGAATAAGACATTGTGAATTACGTTAACGAAATGTGAAGTTGCTGAGCGGTAGGTAAGGGATGTGTAGGTTGCTGAGGGTGTCAACTTGCCAAAAATTTCTAAAAAAAAAAAAAAAAATACTGCGGTTATAATACAGTGGTGAGAGCATAAAACATGGGGTTTAGTCCGAATAGGTGCGGGAGTTTTGAAACTTTTTGAATTTGTAGATTTTGATGCCCCGAATGAAATAAGAAAAAATGCAAAAATGTGATCTCAGCCGCCGGCGCCGCCATATTGTAAAAATGGCGTCCAAAAACAGTTTCTTTGAAATATCTCGCTTCAGGTTAGATAGTTTCGGTACAGCAGCCGATCGAAGTCAAGCATTCTTGACAAAATTATGATTTTTTGTAATTTCTCAATTTAGTGCGACTTTTATGAAGAAAACATCTTATGCAAAATAATTTGATTCCTATTACTCAGTCTGGATTTAGGCCTGGTCACAGTTGCGCCACAGCTTTGCTTTATATAGTTGATGACATTATAGGAGCAGCGGATCGAGGAATGTGCACGTTTAGTTCTGCTGGTCTTCAGTAGAGCCTTCGACACTAAATTATGATATGCTTGCAGCTATACTTCATTAATTGATAATTATATAAAAAACCGCGAGCAAAGTGTGCGATTAAATAACATAAGTTCTAATTATTTAACTCTGAAATCTGGTGTACCTCGAGGGTCCGTCCTTGGCCCGCTGCTCTTTACAATTTATACAAGTAACATTGTCAATAACTTGAATTATTGTAAAATTCACTTATATGCAGATGACACACAACTCTATTACTCTTTTCCTCCCTTAGAAGTGGAGAGAGCCGATTTCCATATAAATGAAGATATTAAAAAATTCATAATGGCAGCTCAAGGTCACTGTTTAATAATAAATCCAAACAAATCAGAAGTAATAATTTTTGGACCCAAGAAAAAAACAAATTATATTAAATCAAATTTAAATATCGTTGTAGAGAACAACGTGCTGGAAAAAAAAAGATTAAGTTAAAAGTCGTGGTATTATTATTGACAGTGATTTGAGATTTGGTAGTCATGTTGATAAATTGCTTCAAAAAGATTATTTGTCTCTAAAATTAATATATGGAAATATGCACTCTCTTCCTCAGAAAACTAAGATCGTGCTTTGTGAAACTCTAGTGTTATCTATTCTTAATTATGCAGATTCTTTATATGGTCCTTGCCTTAATGCACTTTACACACGTAAAATACAAAAATTGCAAAATTCGTGTCTTAGGTTAATATATGGAATTCGTAGAAACCAAAGAATATCACACAAATTACGCGAAGTAAAATGGCTTAATATGCAAAATAGAAGGATTCATCTTGCTGCATGTTTGTTCCATGCATTAATATTAAACAAAGAGTAAATAGAAATGAAATAGAGTATATGATGCGGTTTTTTTACGTAGTTGCCCCCTATAGGCCTAATCCACGACTAGTCCGCTTCTTGAGGCGTTTTAGGTGCTTGATGTCGAGGGCCAGGTTCGTTGTAGTCTTCAACAATACTTTCTTCGGAAATTGCTTCCGTTGCGCTGTTCACTGGTTCTTCGTACTGATTGTTCTCCATGCTTGCGAGAAATGTTTCGACTGGAGAGTCGACTTCTTCGTCGTCATGAAGCTCGTCGACTGTTGCTGGTGCATTGTCGCAGCTTTGTGCGTTACAAAATTTGCAAAATACAGAACATTTTAACCCTGCCTTCCTATAACCACATGCTGCACTGCACCCTTTCTTGCATTTGCAGGAAAGATATTTAAGTAGCTTCTCAGAAGCAGGATCTTTCAGCATTGTTACTGGTGTAAGCCCAGCTTTGCTCTGTTTCCAGCCCCATTCTTCAACATTTTTGGACACTATAAAAAATGGATGTAAAAATACTTTGAATACTTTAAATTTTCTATGAAAACATACATAAACTTAGACTTTCAGGGTAAAGTTAAACATATTTATGATTTATTACTTAAAGTAAATTAAAATTACACACATTTATGTATCTTTACTTCAATTAATGTAATTTTCCACATAATTATGTATACATTACATAATAAAATGTATAAATACGTAGTTAATCTAGTGAATTACAGAACCTGCCCATCAATATATTACACAATTATATGGAATTTTAAAGGAAAGCATTTCATACATTCGTGTACCATTACCAGAATAATCGCTGTCAACAAATGGACCATCGATTATCTATGTAATCGCGATTACTGATGGGCAGGTTCTGTAATTCACTGTATTTATGTATTTATACATTTTATTCTGTAATTTATACATAATTATATGGGAAATTACATTAATTGCAGTAAAGATACATGAATGTGTATAGTTTTAATTTACTTTATGTAATAAACCATAAATATGTTTAACTTTACCCTGAAAGTCTAAGTTTTCCCTGTCCTGTAAAAATAAAATAGGTAATTATGTATAATTTCATAGAAAATTGAACTAATTTTAACTTGACTTTCAAAGTATTTTTACATCCATTTTTTACAGTGTATAGGAGACAACCACGTAAAAAAAAACGCGCCATATAGACTATATCCTACCTCAAGGTGGTATGGAAACGAGTATTGAACATTGAGTTATGCGTAGCAGACAAGTAAAATCAACTGTATTTGAAGATTTTCAGGTATGAAAACAAATTTTGTCTCAATACAAAAATACTCCTTCGTAAAAGTCGCACTAAATTGAGAAATTACAAAAAATCATAATTTTGTCAAGAATGCCGAAAATATTCAGTTTAACGAAAAAATGTATAGAACACATCTTGTAGAAAATTTAATGTTCATTTATTTTCAAAAGAACATTTTTTGCCGTATGAGGCACCCGAAACGAGATATTTCAATGAAACTGAAACCGCGATGATTTTTGTTAAAAAAAAAAGTCAACTTTCACCGCTCTAACCCGTGCCCCTCTCCACTCGAGCTGTCAGCAAAAATTACCAAATCAGGGTCCTCTCTTAGTGTACGACGTATTGTTACGGAAACTTTTCATGACCCGAGTTATATCGAAATTTCGTGCCCAGCTCTCCGTCTAATACGTTAGGCCTGTCAAGATATTTGTTGATAGATAATAATTTCACTTTGTTTTAAATAAAATGGAAAATTTCAGGGATTGATCTTTCGGATTACCATGACTTAACAAAATATAAAATTTAATATCTAGTGTAGTTTTTAAGACAAATACGGTATTCTATTTATCATTAAAATGCTTTTTTTTATGGCCTATGGTGTAAAAATATACGGGGTATTCCATTTAAAAAACCCCAAGTAAAGTTCGTATCTTCGAAATGCCACTTTCAGTTGTTTTTCTGACATGATTTCTGGAAAATACATGCGATTCTCTATAACTTTTATTTTTGAATTTCTTTACGTAATTCCAAAAATAAAAGAGTTAAATGGGGTTTTAACGTTCGTGGGCCACCCTGATGTAGTTGTAACAAAAAACTTCAAAATGCATGGTACTTATATTTGGACTGTCGATAGCGTTTATACAGGGAAATGTGGTTGGATAATTTATAAGTGGGATTAAGGTGCAGATAAAACAGATAAAAATTCGCCGTAAAGGGTTTGTTGCACAAAAAAAAAAATGGATATCATTTTTCATCGAAAATTTCGTCAGAAACAAGATCTACATCAAGAACATTGTCTGAGATGAATATCTAAGAGCCGAGGCAAGGGCGGATTTAGCTTTCTGTTATGGGGGGGGGGTAAACCACCCGATGAGTACGATTTTTTAATAAATGCAGCATTAAAATTAAGTAATAAATAAAATTTAAACCTTTTTTGTTATCAAGCGTTTATTTTATTATTTTTTAAAGTAGTAGGAGTAGACGAGTAGATATATTTTTTACTAGTTTGTTTTCCGTATATGTAGGTGTTCATGTATTTTTAAGGTGCGGGATTTTAGGAAAATAGTTTTCACTACATTATTTAAAATGAGAGAAACTACAAATTTATTATGAAACGTAAATACACTTTATCAAATGAAACATACATAAAAAATAAAAATACAATCATATTTGGAAAACAACATATTAAAAGCAGTAAAAATTTTAATTTGAAACTTAGTAAAATACATTAATTAAATAACAAAATCCGTTATCTTTGTAATTCATGGGGGGGTAATTGCCCTATCTGTAATTACCCCCCCCCCCCTCCGTAAATCCGCCCTTGACCCGAGGATCGCAAAAGTCATTTCTCAAAATTTAAATACCATAAAAAAAATCTACAAAATCTATTATCACACGTTCTCTCTTTTCAAGTTGTTATAACTTAGACTATCAATTACTTCCACATCCACGTAGTGGGATGGAAGTTTGGTACGCTTTCAATTGTTTCTCTGATATGATTTTTAGAAAATACATATGATTTTCTATAACTTTTATTTTTCAACTTCTTAATGGTAAAAAAAATTGAATTTTTTTTGCTCAAATATGCCTGTATTTTTTATTTGTGCGCACTTTCACTATTACTCTGGAGCGGTTTATGATATTGACTTGAAATTTGCTATACCTCATGTTTCGTATGTTTCGTAACGAGATCTGGAATTAGATTATATTTTGATCTTATTTCGTTGAAGGGTTGGCGGGTAAAAGGGAGTAAATAGGTAAAGTGGTTGTGAGAACTTACCACAACTTGATGTATTGAATGATGAAGAAGGAGAAGAAGAACAAGATGCAAATACAAAGAATAAAGATGAAAATTAATCAAACATTGAGGAAGATGAATAATTTTAATAAAAGGTTAAATCTAATATATAAAAATCTCGTGTCACAGTGTTTGTTATCGAACTCCTCCGAAACGGCTATGGCAAAACAACGTTTGCCCGGTCAGCTAGTCTCTATATAGTTAAAAAAATAGGAAAATATTAATTATTGTTTTATTATTTTGCTACACCTTAACACAAAAACCCGATCCAAATTCGCAATCAGCAACCCCAAAATTATAAATAATGTTAGTTACATTAATAAATTCCTAGTACTTCCTTTAAACTTACTTTTTAACTTGAGGGGTGGTTTTTACCCTCTTAGAGGTAAGAGTAATTATTTTTCTTATTAGAGTCTGCTAAGAAAGTCCTAATTTCTCAAAATATACAAAAAATAATTAATTTATCGATTTTACCCCTTTTATATCGACCATATTGAGGGTGCAACATAAAATTTTTAATTTTTTACTTCACATTCATGTTCAGCGACCCCAAAAACATGAATAACATAAGTTTCATTAATTTATTCTCAATACTTCGTTAATTGTTGATTTTTTTTTGCATTAAAGGTGGCTTTCACCCTCTCAGGGGTAAGAGCAATCATTTTTCTTATTAAGATACAAGTTTTATGTCCTAAAATATAAGAACTTGCAGAAAAAAGTTCTATTTGCTCAAAACAAACAAAATATAGCTAATTTTTCCATGTACCGGCCATATTGGGGATGCTATCGCGAATTTTAAAATGCTGACTTCACATTCGTAATCAGCGACCTCAAGAACATATACATGATTTTTTTCAATAACTAACTCTTAATACTTGAGTCAGTATTAAATTTTGAAATTCGGGGGTCCTTTTCACCCTCTTAGAGGTAAAAGCACATTTATTCCTTTTTATTATATGAAGTTGATATCCTAAAGTTTAAAAATCCGCAAAAAAAATCCAAGCCCCTATAGAATTAGTCAAAAGTTTGAGTATTTTTTGACACCAAGTGACTGTACTAATAATCTCGATTGTAGATTACCTAACCAATTTTAACTAACTGATCCAATGGGTTCCCAACGCCATGCCTGCGATATACTTTTTCGGCTGTTTTGTTGCAACACAATGTGATACAAGGTTATACATAAAAAAAGATGTTTAATGTAGCATGGAACATTCCTCGACATTGTTCCAGTCGGTCGGTTTCGTATATAGAATGCCTCGATCTACTGTTATGTTAGTTACATAAATTATAATAATCCTCCTCCTTGCTTTTTTGTTAATTAATCTTTTGATATGCAAAGTGCGCGGACGGTGCGGTTAACAACGCGATAGTTACGTTCGCGTTTCGACCACCGACTTCCTTATTAAGAGTGACTGACATCATTTGGCTGACTTACCACGCAAATAAACTGAAAGGAGGTTTACGGGAAAGGGTCGCGGTCGGTGCAATAACAATAACAGATACTTATCGATAGAAAAACGGCGTCAAATTGGCGAGCTGCAAAATTAAAAAAAAAATTGTAACGTAATATTTTATTTAAATTTTAAGTAAGGTAGTTACGATGAAATTTTATTTTACGTTCACTGTTAGAACATGTCGTCACTTCTTGGTCTCGTGTTATGCAGAATTTACACGTATAGCTTATAGGGGAGTCAAATTTGGATTTTAATGTGAATTGTCTGGTCAGACAGTTTTTCTGCTTCAACGTATTCAGGGTAAGTTCACAGCTCAGTTTTGCAGTTTCTGCAAGGTCGGCGTATTGTTTATTTAAACAATTCAATTTTTTAGACCCTGTTTTCCATCGGTTTTCTTTGAATATCTCGAAATCTATAAGTCCTATGGAAAACAATAAAAAGAAGGTAAATGTTCGTTTTGAGCTGTACAATAAAAGTACATAAAATATAATTCATTTCAATTGTTATTATTTAAAAAAAATGAACATTGTAAAATTATGCGTTTTTAAACAAATCACTTCTTTCAAAAATAATTACTAAAACGGCTCAAATATACAGTTATTGCTAAATCTTTGCATCCTAATAAAATCCTGCCATCAAGACCAAGAAATGGGTACGATGGCTCAAATTGTAGCATTCTATAAGTACTTTATGATCAAGGAGAAAAACACTTTTTTTCAAAATTTAAACCCGTTTAATTACAATGTCGAAATTTCAGTTATAAACAAATTCAAGTAACTCTCTGGTTTTTTTATGAAATCAAATACGGTAAACAAGTAATGAAAGTAGATTAAAAAAGCCAACTTTTGAAAAAAAAATAATGGGAGGGAGGTAGGGAGGGAGAGGAAGAGGGGGATCACAAATATACGACAAAAGTTGTATATTTGATAAACTATATTATAGTAAACTAAACACATTAAAATGTATCGTCATAGTACTCCTGTAAGTTATAATAGGGTTTATCAATTAAGAATTTTTTTATGGCCTTCCTAAATAGTTTATCAGAGGAGATATTTTTCAGTGCTACTGGGATACGGTTGTAAATTTTCTTACTATTGTAAATTAGAGAATTTCTTGTGAAATTGGTAGATGGTATAGGTAGACTAATCCCAGTGAGAACACCACAGTTAAAAAAACGTTAAAATAACGTTGCCTTGGTTGAAATAACGTTTATGGTTAAAAAAACAACCTTTTTTTTTAAACGCCTTTTCAACTGAACATTTTTTAAACGTTAATGTAACGGCACAAAATAACCTAATGTGTTAAAATTACTATTAAGAAACGTTAAACTAATATATTGGGTTAACGTTTATCTTTAACGTCCTATAAACGACAGAAATCCTCTAAAAATAAATTGTCCGTGAAATTACAGCATGATTTTCACATTAACATATTACCATTGCACAATTTAATTTTTTACGTGTTTTTAATGTTAGACATGAATGATAAATACACGATGTGTTAAAAATAAACGTTACTGTAACGTTCAAAGTTAAGTGTTTATCAACGATTGTTTTAAATGTTTTAATTGCGTAAAATTTTACTGAATATATGGTTATAAACAACATATAAAAAACGTTTTCTTTATACGAGTTTTAAACGCAAGATATTAACGAAAAATGAATCATGCCTTAAGATATAACGTTATTTTAACGTATTCAGTGAATTATTAAATAACGTATATTTCTAATGTCCTAAAAACGACAAAAACTCACCAAAAATAAATTGTCTGTGAAATTCCAGCATGATTTTCACGTTAACATATTACTGTTTAACAATTTAATTTTTTACGTGTTTTCAATGTTAGAAATGAATGATGAATACGCCATGTGTTAAAAATAAATGTTACTGTAACGTTCAAAATTAAATGTATATCAAAGTTTGTTTTTAAACATTTTAATTAGGTACGTAAAATTTTACTGAATATATGGTTATAAATAACATGGAAAAACGTTTTATTTAGACGAGTTTTCAACGTAAAATATTAACGAGAAATTAATCATGCCTCAAGACATAACTTCTTTTAACATATTCCGTTAATGATCAAATAACGTGTATTTTTACAGTCCTAAAAACGACAAAAATTCGCTAAAAACAAATTATCTGTGAAATTCAAGCGTGATTCTCACGTATACATATTAATGTTTAACAATTTAATTTTTTACATGTTTCTAATGGTCGAAATGAGTGATAATACATGTGCTAAAAATTAACGTTACTGTAACGTTCAAAGTTAAATATTTATCAACGTTTGTTTTAAACGTTTTAATTGCGTAAAATTATACTGAATATGAGGTTATAAAAATTAATCATTCCTTGACACATAACTTTATTTTAACTTATTCAGTGAATTATCAAATAACGTACGTTTTTAACGTTCTGAAAACGACAAGAATGCACTAAAAATCCATTTGCCGTGAAATTCAAACGTGATTTTCACATTAACATATTATTGTTTAACAATTTAATTTTGTACGTATTTTTAATGTAAGAAATTAATGATAAATATGCCATGTGTTAAGAATGGACGTTACTTTAACGTTGAAAGTTAAACGTCTATCAACGTTCGTTATCAACGTTTTAATTGGGTAAAAACGTATTGGTGACTATAACATTACAAATAACATATATATTGAAACGTTTTGTTTAGACGAAATTTAAAAATATCGATGAAAAATTAATCATGCGATAAAATATAACGTTATTTTAAGGTATTTAGTGAATTATTAAATAACGTTTATTCTAAGCGTTTTTGTTGACTGCAAAATCATACTGAAGATAAATTGTGAAAATCAAATGCAATTTTCACATTAACATATTAATTATTTAATTATTTAAATTTGTACGTGTTTTTAACGTAAGGAATTAATGAAAAATATACCAGATCAATAAGCTAAACGTTATTTTAATGTTTAAAGTTAAATATTTACCAACGTTAGTTTTGAACATTTTAATTGCGTAAATATTAACTGTGAAATGTAACATTATAAATTTAAAATGAATCATGCATTAAAACATTATAACGAATCCAGTTTATTATTAAATAACGTTAATTTTTAACGTTCTGGAAACAACAAAAATCCACTAAAAATATATTTCCCGTAAAAGTCGAATGTGATTTTCACGTTAACATATTTCTGTTTAACAATTTAATTTTTTACGTATCTTTAATGTAAGAAATTAATGATAAATATACCATGTGTTAACATTAACGTTCAAAGTTAATTATTTACCGATGTTTGTTATGAACGTTCTAATTACGTAAAATTTCACTGAATATAATGTTACAAATAACATTTGAAAAAACGTTTTGTTTAGACTAGTTTTAAACGTAAGAGGTTATTAATGAATTATGCTATAAAATATAACGTTATTTTTACATATTCAGTAAATTATTAAATAACGCTTATTCCCAGCATTTTTACTGACTGCAAAATTATACCAAAAATAAATTTGTGTGAAAATCAAATGCAATTTTTACGTTAACATATTAATTATTTAATGATTTAAATTGTTACGTGTTTTTGACGTAAGAAATGAATGACAAATATACCATATCTTAAAGCTAAATGTTATTTTAAAGTTTAAAGTTAAATGTATTAAATTTTGAATGATACCCATACTATTTCTTTGAATGTATGAATAAAAAATGAATGATCGACGTGTTTTATTTGTTGTTACAATTTAACTTTGTAATTCTAGATATTACAATTCCTTAGGTAAATTAATCCTATTGCTTATATAAGGGGAAACGAGACACATATGATGTACATTTTCATTATCATTTATGATTAGTTAAAAAAATAGTAATAAATTAAGTCTAGGAATGATGGTATGTGCAAATGGAACGGAAACGTTTACTATCTACCATCCGTAGAAAACCCCAGGATATGTAATATGTACCAAAGGGTATACAAGCCAGTCTTATACTACAGTTATGCCTTATGGGATAAGACAACAGTGAGTATGTACTGTGACCTGGGCAACGACAAAGGACAAGTTTGAAAACTTAGCCAAAACAAAAGAAACAATATCACTACCTTGTTTCCCACTTGGTTCAATACAACTGTTATTTAAAACATTTTGTTATAGAATGCATCGTTTTCGAGATATATGGCTGCCTCAAATTAAATGGCGCACCTTATACATAAACTATTCAAACTGCGCACTATATAACTATAATATTTGTTATATTTAACTATGTGAAATCAATAATCCGATGAATCCGTTTTCGGCATGTTTGACCCGAAAACTGTCCATTTTTCTATCCCGCCTCTTTTAAGATTTTTGATCAGGACATCGCGATAACGGCACTTTCGATGTCACGGGCTCCCTACCTATTATAATACTTCGTCAACCACATATAATAAAAGGCTGAATAAATATTATTACGCGCCACTTTATTCCTATTGGATTCCGCCAAACATTTGACGGAAGTCAATGTAATAAATCATCTACTGTTTATTATTCGATTTTTGAACATTACCGAAAAGAAAAAAACATCCGAACCGAAGAGCGCACTCAAGTATAAATTGTAAATATTATTGTATTATTAATACATTCGATATTCGATTAATTGAATATATAGAGGAAGTTACTATGGCGGCATGTGATTGATGAACGATGAGACGCCAGCAATAAAGTATTATTTATATTAGGAACAATAATAACAATGCGTGTGGGTGATTGCTCGCAAATATGACATCATAATATTGCATTGTTATCAGGGGTGGATGGGGTCAGTCCAACCGGCCCTGGCAATTTTAGGGAAACGGCCCAATCAAGCATAGAACTAGAACCTCAAATTTGAGTGAGCCAGAGAAGAGTACATCTTTTTTTTTTTTTGGTGGGCCAATGAGCAAGGGAAAATAATGGGCCGCAGCCGAAAATTTTGCATTTTTCAAGGTCAAACGCTCTAAAATAAAAAGTTAGTCATTCGAGTAGCAACAACGTTTTCTTGAAAAAAAAAGACGTGTGGCACTCGGGGACTGCCGCGGTAAAGCTATTGCATAGCATTTTGTATCAACTTATGCAATTATAATTTTATTTATTTATTTTATTCATGCAGTATTGCTTTTTCTTTGATATTAATTCAAGTTACACTTTTTGAGCGTGGTGACCGATAAGAAAACAAATTTTTCTATTAGTAAATAATGACTTTCTTCATTAATAATAAATGCACTTTCTTCATTCATATTCAAAACACTTTATACACAAATTTTACAAGTACAGCTATTCACTGTTGTACATAAATACCTATACACCTATATACTTTCTCATAAACAGCTGCTTATGTATTCGTCCGATTTCGGAGCAGCTCGTCTCGATTCGTAGAGTCGTACAATACGTCTAATCGCACGCACACAACGCCGTGTCGAAGACTGCTGAACTGAAACGACGTTAGACGATGCACGGCCTTCAAGCCACACCTCCTTGCCCGTCGGAGTGGGGAGCGTGAGGTTTTTTCGTTACGGAATTTCTGGATTCGGTCCCCGCGCTCAAGGCCCGCGATAGAAGCTATGCAATAGCTTAATAGGTTTCGTCAAACGAATTTTCCTTCTTTTCATGTAACTGTAAAAAATATTCAGGTTCAAGTACTAACACGTAGTCTGACTCAACCACGGTCTAAAGCAGACTGCTACCGTCTTGGTAACATTTTTAAAAACGCCACTAAACATCCATACTCTTTATTAAAATGTACTGACATTGAAAAACAAAGAACGAAATAAAAAATGTAAACATTTTAACAGCATAACAATAACAAGCTAAAAACGTACTCTTCGCCTGTTCACTGAACTTTTTATATAATTGTTACACATTCTATAGGATACTCTTCGCAGTTTTTTGTAATTAATGTTAGTTTTAGACATTTTTAATTTTATTTATAGTACGAACTTAGTTGGTAAAAGGCTCAGTGTAAAATAAAGTAAAAATTAAAAAAAACTATACCATACCCCATTTGGGTTTCGAACCCGGTACCCTTGGATTCCGAGTCAAAAGCGTATGAACTACACCACCACCTTACTCGTAAAAAAAAATTACATTTTTACATTATAAGACACGAACCAAAATCATATTTTCACGGTTCTATATTACATTATGAAATGTATACATGGGTCATTCTACAATCAGGATACATTTTGCCGTCCCAGACCTTTTACATTTTTTAAAACCAAAATCTTAAAAATTAAAAAATGAATAACATTGCATTAATAATACCCATTGTTTTGTAAGTATATTGACATTTTTTATTTGGTATTTTATGTAGTAATTGGCAAGAAAATTTTAAATGCAGCTGTTGCTGTACCTCAAACATAATTGTCCCAATTTCTTTGTTTTTTATAATATACAGTACCATATTAACACTTAATTTAAATATATTCTCAAATGCCTTTATTTTTGTAATTAGCATTGCAAGATTGGATTATAAAGTTTAATTCATATTCAGAGACGAACCCAGCTATTTTTTTTGGGGGGGGAAAGCTACAACTAATTTGCCAACTGCCCATTTTTTTTACAACTTATATTTCCTTATGTTTTTTTTTATTTCAGACTTAATCTATAAGTAGCCTAGTGATACAAATATTATGCAAAAGAAGTTTAACTAAACTACATGATGTAGGCGCTAGACCTAAGTTGACCCCGCGCTCTCCTTCGTCTAGAAGCTACTGGATGAGGTACCCATTATAGTTTAATGACCGTGGAGAAAAACAAGATACAATACGATTACGCGCAAGTCGGGGCGCAAGCTCGTGAACGTCCGCGCTAGTACGGCTACCGGCCACTTCCCACTTCACATTGTGATACGCAATAGGTAGCATTGAGGGGTCTACACACGATCCAGCGGCAGGGAGCCAGCCTTGTCGGCATGCTTTGAACTCATTCGTAAAAGTGAACTGGTCCGCTGGAATTCCAATTATCTTCAAAGCGTACCAACAATGTCGGGTCCCAGCAGCACTTAATAGTCCCAGATTCTAATTCAGTGTCCTCTAAGAATTCAATATTTTAACAATTTCTGACCGACAACAATTTGTTATTATTATTATCTCTCGTTGAGAGGTTGGTAACTGATATTAGTGATATTCAGTATAAACCAACGACTTTATAGCTAGGACAAAGCATTGTATTGATAAAGGCAAAAAGGAGTAATATTCTAAGATTTCTAATGTAAGACAGTCTTTGAGAATTGTATGCTCTGGCCGTGCCGTCTACTGGGTCGAACGTCGAATTTCCGCGAGTTGACGAGTTTATTTTGTTGGCCCGTCGCGTAGGCCCGTCGGCGTTGTGCGTTGTCCGTCGACTATTCGGTGGCTCTCACATCAGTCACATCTAGTCATAAATAATATTAATTAAAATTATTTATAAAAAATGGTCATAGTGACAGTGTCATTTAATTCTTATCAACTCATTATTCGTTTTTTTGCAATTATACCCAATAAAGATTTTTTTACATTTTTGGTGATTTTCCCAACTCAATCAACATTGGGGGGGAGCGTACCCCCCCATAACCCCCCGTGGGTTCGTCCCTGTTCATATTTCTGTATTATAATGTTGCTATACTGTGTCCCACAATGTTGTCCACTGTGTTACTTCCACTATGTTACCGTAATAAATTACAAATAATTTTATGTAGATGGCGTTTTGATGAATTATATGCAAAAAATAACAGTTTAGTTTACCATAAACAATTAAAAGTTTGAATTAGTTGGTAGTACTGCACATTTTAAATGTTAACTCTATTGATGAGGGTGGGTGTGTTTATTGCAGTTCTACTGTGTTACCTGTATTATATGAGGTAAAATTTAATTATATTTATATTTGCATGTTTATTCAGCAATAACAAGGAGTAAATAAGAAGTAGTCCATAAATAGTTAAAGTATTATATATGTTTACCACGTGGTTGAGCAAATTTAGGTTATATTTTCCACTGTGTTACTGTTCCACTAAGTTACCAAGGCATTGGTAATGCAGTGGACAGCTAGTAACACAGGGGAAAATATGTACTACTGAAACTCTTTTAAAAGATTAAATTAGTATAAACAATAAATCATTATTTTCGGCAGATTATGGCATTAACTCCTGCCGAAAAACAACGCCGGTACAGAGAAAAAAGAAAACAAGATGCTGATAGAGAAAATGAGAGTAACATTTTCAAATAGAATGTATTTTTTTATTATGTCTTTTGTATTATATACATTTTTAGTTTTTATATTTTATAATACAGTAATACTAATAGGTTATTTAAAAAAAATATATTGTTGCTTCTAATGTCTCCTGCGTTACCCTCGTTCCACCGCGTTACCAGAAGATTTTCTTACAACTGAGCAAAGAGAATTTCTTTTTTTTTCAATTTTGTAAATAATTCGTCTATTCAATTTACGAAACTTGACAAAAGTTTGAATCAAAGGAAACCTTTTATTTTGCAAAATTTGAATAATGTTACTATTGTCAATTAGATAAAGTAGGAGACTGATATTTCCACCCAAAATTTTTTAGTGTTAGAAATTTTGTTTAATAAAAACTAATAATTGAGGGTCTCTCTATTAACTCAGGGTTAATTATATTAATGATAAAAAACAAAATCAACTAAGTATATGTTGAAATATATGTTTTTTAATTGGTAACACAGTGGACACATTTCAAGATGTTAGTTGCATTTACCACTTCAAAAAAATTTATTTCCTTAAAAAACTGCGCTGCTGATGCATTTATATTGTTCCTAGATGATAGTTCTAAATAAATTCACCAAAATTTATTAAATTATTATCATTAAATTTTTTCAAATTAGGATTTTCAGAATGGTACGTTATTTGTAGAATGACCCACATATTTGTAAAATATATAAATATTTATATATTAAAATGAAATATAATTCCACCAGATTTCTATTCAATTACAAAAACATAAAAACTAAAACATTTTTTTTTCAAATTTAAATCATTAATAACATTTTTATTTATCGATCGATTTTGTTCAAAAACAATAGGGTTCTTCCTCTAGCTAACACTATCTTACTGTTCAAATTTCAATACAATCGGATTCTTTTTCTTGAGTTATTGTGCTTACAAGAAACGTGACGGATGGACGGACAGACGGGCGGACGGACATTTTGAAAGTCGTTCAGAATTCGTTCACTAATACAATGATATGAAATTTTTTTGTCTGCGAGCGATATTTATGGTTTTAGAAATGTGCCGATCAAATGCAATAATATACTCTTCGTTTTCGTATTTGCGAAGAGTATAATAATCAATAATAATTATGACTAATATTGTCTACATATCTAAACATAAAAACAAAACAAAAATAATTTTAAAGTTTCAGAGGCATCTGCGCGCGACGTCACAGTTAACCTCAAAAATATGTGTTTCTCAAGATTTAAGCAGTTTATTATTAAAATTTCTGCCAGGTTCCCGTATTTTCAACTAAAATCTAGTTCAGTGTATTGTTTATGAAGTTCTAAATCCTTTGTCTTAATAAAATAGGACTCTTTTTGTAGGTTGGAAATCTAACCTGATCATTTTCGATCAGCTGATTTTGACACAGCTGTCTGAAAGGCACACAAAACCTCATCTAATAACAGGCAATGAAAATGAAAACAATTAATTAGAGATGAGTTGCAGAAGCAGCTTAAACCTGTTATTAAAAAATAACAGCTTGCACCCATCTCTAGAAAACAAAATGAGTTGTGACGTCAACCGAAAATGATCAATTAGCAGTCTATTTTTATTAATCAATAATATTGAAAAATTATTTACGTGAATTTTTAAATATTTGCTTGAAGCCAGTACGGCTCCAAGCTAAAAATGCGTATACAAACATTAAAAATGAGAATAAACTTGAAAAACTTAAAAAAGGTTATGCGCTGGTTACATGATGCAGGTGCCCTATTAAAAAGCATTGAACTAAAAATCTTAACTGGGAAAAAGCAGTTTTTAGCCAAACGACTGGGGTTATTAAACTGAAAAAAAGATATTCTTGTAAGTAAATGAATACTACACTTCTATTGAAGAAAGTTTTTGGCTAAAATTTGTTTATTACGAAGATCTCTCTTCACATTGGCTCATTGCCGCCTGCTCCCCTCTGATTTGATCGCCTTGCTCCCTCTTAATACATCAAAACTAAAGCAAACTTGCAGAATTTGGGACGAACAAAATTAGGTTATTGGGTTAATAACTTTTTATAAATGACATCTGGCATTTATGTCAGTGGCCGAGTTTTAAGATAGCAAGTAAGGACTAGGGAGGGAAAAGAACTGCCGTTTAAATTTTCTAGGTCGTCGGGTTTTTTATCCGCCGGAACAAATGCCTATTTACCTCGGACCGGCCCTGCCCGGCCCCAGGGCCACCGGCCCGTTTGCCCCCCTGTCCCATCCGTCCCTGATTGTTATATTGTGCCAAATTTCAAGACCATATTGAATTTTTAATATATTGTGGTACACGAGAAGTGGATGAAAAATCGGTTAGAGTCTGTATCAACGTTTATGTCGTGTGCGTCACGAGAAGCGTACGGTCTAAGATTATTTAAAGCGAGGGAGAAACAATGTCGGATCAACCATTTTACACTGAGGTTGAAATGAATGAAATAAGTAAAATTAATGTCTCAAACAAATTTATTTAAAATTAAATAAAATATATTCAAAATTAAACAAAATAATTCTCCTTTGAAAAATGAAAGTAAATAAAGAAAAATAACAAAAAAAAGTAAAGCATTAAGATTAATAAATAGTTGTAAATATTTATTATTGAAATAAAAACGAACAACATTCAATCTCCCTCTCCTTCATTCTGAAAACATTTTATTATTTTACAATATTTAATTAAATATGATTAAGTCTTCACAATATTATCAAAGTATTTTGTGGGTGAACGAATGGACATTCTCAAAATATTTAGTTCTATTAAAGCCATTTCGAAAATATTTTGTAAAATGTATTTAAAACATTTTGTTATCTTTATTTTCTTGACCGTTGACATCAAATTAACTTGATGTAGGTAGGTATATCCTGGGATTATCGGTCTTTATAATAAAATTACTATTTTCTTACGTTTCGGTTTATTCAACCATCGTCAGAGAACTATAATTAAGTAAAGACAATTTTTTTTAAATGCCATTTTTTTATACACATGGATATAAATTACTTATATTAGTTAATATTGAATTGCACACTACAACTATTTACATTTTAGGTGTGTTATAATTGTTTAAAAGCAACTAAAAACTGAAATTAAATATTGCCTGTCTCCATTGAATATAGTGCTTTGTTTATGTTATTGTAGATACGACTTAATTGATGTTAGATTTGAAGTTTTTGTTAAAGGGTGGTGTGAAATTTTATGGTTTAAAAATATTATATTTAGTAAACTTGGTGGAATATTATATTTAATTTAATAATTGAAATATGTAAGAAAAGACTAATTTTATTATAAAGACCGACAATCCCAGGATACACCTACATCAAGTTAATTAAAACATTTTGAATATATTAAAAACATTTAATTACACTCACGCTTCATTTAATTTAATACAACAATATTTAATACACATATAGCTTGAATAATAAAAAATAATCCGTTATTCAAGAGTTTATTATTTAGTTACCTAATACTTATTTAAAATCCAAAATATTGCCGCACGGCTATGTCGAAAATAATTGAGTTCGCACAAACGTTGCCCCATTATCAATATTAACTGCATGAAAGAATGAAAGAGATGAACGTATAAATGTAAATGTTTTATAGAGTGGAAAGTCGTAGGTAGCTTTACAATTACCGTTTGATATGTGTATGAGTGAGAACAAATCTTAAAGGAAGGCGTAGCTCGAACCGTACACACGCCATAAACGCTGAGCCCGACTTTACAAACATTATTTCTGTATTATTTTTCACCAGATTAATCCTTGGATACGAGTGTACTGCACTATATTTATTTATTTCATTAAATAACGATAATAGAAACTTAATCGAATCTTAATTAAATAGGCTGATGACCGAGGCCATACAGCCTACATTATTATTTATAATATTTATAATTCTGTGACATTTTGTTTACAAAGTAGGTGTTGATTTGGATTACATTTTTTGCAGTTTTATCTTATCTCTCGTGCAGCTATATCGCAAATAAAGAAGCAGTCAACAGGAAAAAAAACCATCATTTTACTGAATATAAATGTTATAAGTTTTATATAGTTTTCATTTATTCGCAAATTATGCGTTTTGATCAGGGACCCCACAAGGGGGGTCAGCAGGTACCGCGGTACCGGGGCCCGGTTAGACCAGTAAACGCAATATTCGCTCATTAATTATGAGACAAATTTTTTTTTTCACATTTCTCCTCCTTGCTCATCAAGTAGTAAGCACGGGTGCCCGCCAGAGATCTTAACAACATTTTTTTTTCAGAATTCTCCCTCCCCCGCTCATCAGTTGTTAAGCGCGGGGGCCCGCCAGAGGCGCGGGGACCCGCTAGACCCCTCAGGGCCCTTATACTGTACATTATATAGGTTATCATCCGAAAAAATGGGCCCTTCAAAGCGTTTGCCACCTGAGCCTTTTACCTTAGATCCGCCACTGTATATAAAACATTTATGATAAAAACTGTGTATGGTTGTATTCCTTAGAGCAGAGATTCCCAACAGGTGGTCCGCGGACCCCTAGGGTCCGCGGACGATGTCTTAAGGGTCCGCGAAATGTCAGAGATATTCAATTGTTTTGTATTTTACTTGACTTGCAGTGGTAGATTCTACATAATCTTCATTTTAGGAAGAATTTAAGCTTTTAAGTATAGCGACCGATGAGGGGGTCCTTGAAAAAATCTTGTTGGGAATCCCTGCCTTAGTGCAATGGGAAGTAAGTATATGAAACAATTTTGAAGATTATACCATTTATGATTTTTTAAATATTTATAATAAACCGAAAATAAACTCATATTTCCCTCTCACTCTGCAAAATCATATCCTTAAGGTGGGCGGTTTCGTGAACGTAATTCGAGGATTTCTCCTGCATCCCTGAACCGATTGAAAAAATTTTTTGATATTCTTTTAGAGACAGCTTTATAGAATGGTACTAGGCTAAAAATTTTTTACTTGTGCGAAAATCAAAAAAAATTTTTTTTTTACTTTTCAATAGTCTGATACCATTCTATAATGTTGCCTCTAAAGGCCTATCAAGCCTACGAGAGCTTTTAACCACAAAGTCGAAAGATATAATATGTTAAAAATTCAGCCTATTTGAACGAAATGCATTTTCCATAAGAACACAGGGGATCCTTTAGTTTGTATTTATTTATTTTTTAATTTTAAAGTCTAATACCAAGGAAAAGTTGCCTTACGCACTACATAGTACTGTGATAAAATTTAATTGAATCCGGTCAACATCTTCTTCCTTCCCAAACGACCTGAAAGCAACCAAAAATATAAAGTGTACTTCTGCTACATTCATTTAATAGCGCGAAAAATAGGAGTATATTTACATTATGAAGTCCACACATTGACATAATACAATCGTAAGCAAAAAAAGAGGGGGTTACCTACGAATAATTCCTACAAGAATTTTTATGATTAAAGTTTTCCACAAAAAAAGCAATGTTGAAAAAGTGACGACCAAAATAATCGATAATCTCTTTTCCTATTAGTTAATACCAATGTTGTAGGGGGGGAGCTACCACTTTTATGTAGACAATTTTTCACCATTGTTAATACTTTACAAACTTGCAGCCCCTTTGATGGTGGCTTGTCCAAGGGCCAGTGGTTCGTTTCTTGTATTAATTTTGTTCGTTCTTTCTTTGCGCTCCCTTTTTCCTCTAGCAATATCTTGGTCCAATGCTGCTGTGGTACACTCAAAGAAATAGTATGGGTAAATTCAACAAAAAAAAAATGGTTAACTAACAATATCGTTAATTTTGTTAACAGCCCTCTGGGCACGGGCATAGAATAGGCCCAGGGAACCCCCTGCCTGTCGTAAGAGGCGACTATCTGGGGCAACTGTCCCATACCTTTTTTTTTTTTTCCCTTCACACCCTATCCAAATCCTGTCAGTAACCTGATCCTAAAATCCTATACGACACTGTTTATCCTGACTCCTATTCCCGGGGAGTAAACCTCGCTAACAAATCTGGAATCCCAAGGTGTTATGTGGAACCGTGCCGATGGGACGCATGGCTCCACATTAGTGAGTCCCGAACGGTAACCGTATTCTCTACGTAAAAGAGACGTGTGTCCCCAGCGACAAAGGGGAAACCATGAGGAAATATGATCAAACACATAGCCTCGGAAACCTCGTTGGCCAGTCGAGGAGAAACAGGCCCTAGAGTAGATTGCGTTGCTGGATCTGCTCCGGACGAGCGACAGCATACCGAAGGAAGCAGTGGTCTTAGCGGCGCTGCTCCTCGTAGAGCTACCGCTATAAATACCGCGAGCTTGGAGACGACGGTCGTACCTCGGTTCCTGCTCGTCAAGAAATTAGAAGGCGATTTCAGCAATGTTAGTCCCTTCCTAATATCTAGAACATTATATGGACTTATCGGTGACGTAAAATCTGTGAGGAAAACAAAAGATGGATTACTGGTCGAAACATCAACGAATGCGCAAGCTAAACGTTTGCTTCAAGTTACCAGATTCTCTGATCATTCCGTTGAGGTTGTCCCACATGGCTGGCTTAATAATGCAAAGGGAGTTGTTTATTGCCGAGACCTTCTCAATTGTTCTCTAGATGAAATCCATGATGAACTAAAAAGTCAGGGAGTAATTAAAGTAGAAAGAATTAAAACTAAACGTGAAAATAATCTGTTTGATACGCCAAACCACATTCTAACATTTAACACGCCTCGTCTACCTTCTACTATTAACGCAGCAATGTACAGGCTACCAGTTCGTCCGTATGTACCAGCCCCTATGAGATGCTTTAAATGTCAACGCTTTGGACATACGTCTATAAAATGCAACAAGGTACAAGTTTGTGTTTGTGGCAAACCTCTTCATGAGGGATCGCCTTGTGAAACACCAATTACATGTGTAAACTGTGGGGAATCACATTCTGCCAGATCAAAAAATTGTCCTAAATATAAAACTGAGCTTGCGATACAAAGAATTAAAGTCACTGAAAAAATTAGCTACTCTGAAGCCAAGAAAAAAGTATCAGTGCAAACCCCAGTCGAAGGTATGTCTTATGCACAAGCTGTTAATTCAACAAACAATGATATTCAAAAAATTGTTGACCTACTAGCACCACGAATTATGGACTTAGTTAAAGATATATTTAAAAACCAACAAGCAGTTCAGCAATTATCACAAACTCAGTCTAATCTATCAGTGCCAGCAGACAAAATCTGCGCAGAAAAATTTGCCCAACCGCACACTAATCCCACAGAAAATACTCGAGACAAAAGAAAAAGGGACTCTGAATTTAGCATATCACAATCGTCTGGAGACGAGTTACTCTCGGAATCATGTAGCATTACTTCTGCTAACAGTTCTGTAGGAAGACAGAAAAAGAAATCAGGCGGGCAAAGGGGTAGACCTAGAAAAACTACCCCTTAACATTTTCCTCTTCAACGAAAACTTCATTCAATGGAATTGTAATGGTCTTACAAATCACTTTGCAGAACTGAAATTACTATTGAATAAATATTTGCCTTTCTGTATTTGCTTACAAGAAACGCACTTGAAACCACATGAGAATTTTTCCTTACGAGGCTATAATATTATACGAAAAGATGTAGAACAAACAATACGAGCAAAAGGAGGAGTAGCATTCCTTATTCATGAAAACATACCTTACCAAACTATTCCATTAAGGACATCCTGTCAAGCAACTGCTATTAGACTGCATAGCCCCTTACAAATTACTGTATGCAATATTTACCTACCTGAATTTGATTGGCAACTCGACGACCTAACTGATCTTATCGATCACCTTCCCACCCCAATTCTATTCCTTGGGGACTTTAATGCACACAATCCCCTGTGGGGCTCAAATTTTAAAGACGCTAGAGGTAGAATTGTCGAAGATATGCTAGAAAATACGAATCTCATATACCTAAATACAGGCGAGGGTACCTACTTCAGCGCAAGAAATGGTAATATTTCAGCTATTGACCTCACTTTTAGTTCTCCCTGCACAGCGACACAACTTCAGTGCTCAGTAATACAAGACCTACATGGCAGTGATCACTTCCCTATACTAATAGAAAGAAACAAGCACACCAAGGACACAAATAGACATGCCACAAAAGTGGTGTCTATCCTATGCTGACTGGGACAAATTTAGAGATAATATGGATGAAAACTTGAAACATCTTGATCAAGTAACAATTGAAAATTTTAATAACATAGTTTTGCAATCTGCTATTGAATCAATACCTAAATCTAGGGGAATTCGGCACAAACCTCCGGTGCCTTGGTGGAATACCGATATTAAGAATTCCATCAAGGCAAAAAATGTAGCTCTAAGAACTTTCAAGAGAAATCCATCAGTAGATAATTTAATAACTTTTAAAAGGCTAAGAGCTATTTCTCGAAGAATCATACGTGAAAGCAAACGAAAGTCCTGGGAAAATTATGTTTCAACACTCTCAAGTGATACATCTACAAAAGACGTCTGGAAAAAAATCAAAGCCATATCAGGAAAACAGTTTCCAGCTGTAACACCGTTTCTTGAGATTAATACACATATAATTAACGATCCTACCCAGATTGCAGAGGCGCTGGCTTTTCAATTTTCTACTGTGAGCAGCTCAAACAACTACTCGATAGAATTTTTGAATATCAAGAATAATTTCAATACACCATTTGACTTTACCACTGATGAAGATTTGCCCTACAACTACCCCTTCTCCATAGAGGAATTCGAATCTGCCTTGGCAGACACCAATAATTCTTCCCCAGGCCCGGATGATATACCCTACGAAATGATTCGTCAACTCTCTGCAGAATCAAAAAATGCATTACTTGAAATTTTCAATTCCATTTGGCAAACAGGCATATATCCAGATCAATGGAGAGAGGCTATCGTAATCCCACTATTAAAACCAGGTAAAGATAAGCAAAATCCAAGTAGTTATCGCCCTATATCGCTAACATGCTGTCTGAGTAAGATACTAGAAAAAATGGTAAATCAGCGACTAATATGGATATTAGAAACTAATAGTTACATTGCTAAAGAACAAACTGGATTCAGAAAGTATCATTCCACTATGGACTACTTAGTGAACCTGGAAACTGCTATACAAGATGCTTTTATATCTCGTCAACACTTGGTAGCTGTGTCCTTCGATATTGAAAAAGCATTCGATATGACCTGGAGAGATGGAATTTTGGAAAAACTCCATAACTGGGGACTTAGAGGAAACTTACCAATCTTTATCAAATCTTTCCTGGATGATAGAGTTTTCAGAGTTAGAGTTAGCAACTCACTTTCCTCTAGATCTGTTCTAGAAAATGGGGTCCCACAGGGATCAACTATAAGCGTGACACTTTTTCTTATCGCCATAAACGATTTAATTTCTACGGTTATCGCACCCTTAGGCAAATGTCTTTACGTTGACGATCTCATCATATTTATGACTGGCAATTCTATGCAAACTATAAATAGAAAACTTCAAAGTGGTATAAACACCATTGTCGAGGAAGCTGAGATGCGAGGATTTCGATTCTCAGAGGCAAAATCATGTTGTATTCATTTCTGTAGGCTAAGAAAACCTCACAGAGAACCATCTCTATTCATCAAGGGAACACCCATACAAAATGTGGAGAAAATTCGACTGTTAGGTCTCACGTTCGACAGAAAACTTACCTGGAAACCACATGTAAAAGATCTCACTACAAGATGTAAGCAAACTCTTAATATACTGAAATGCATATCCCATATAAAGTGGGGTGCAGACAAAGAAACCTTGTTGCGACTCTATAAATCACTAATTCTCTCCAAAATGGACTACGCCTGCATTGTTTACTCATCTGCTAGAAACTCCACTCTTAAACCTCTTGACACATTACATCATACCGCTATAAGATACTGCACAGGAGCGTTTCGAACGAGCCCCATCCCAAGTATCTGTTGTGAATCGGGTATTCCGCCATTAAAACTCAGAAGGGATCAGTTACTCCTATCCTATTCCGCAAGAGTATGGGCAAATCCAAAAAATATAAATCATGCAAGATTTTTTCACCCCAAGATGCGTAATAGATACAATCTTAAGCCAACCGTAACTCGTCCAGCGGGTATTAGAACATTGGAATTATGTCGTAATTTAAATATTACGTTACCTGACATCATACAAACCAGTTTCTGTGAAGTTCCCCCTTGGCTCATACCGAAAATCACAACCCGCCTAGACCTTACATTTATGCCAAAAAGTGAAATATGTCCGCTTCTACTTAAAAACAAATTCCTCAGTATTCTAGATGAATACAGCAATTCTACCCACATATATACGGATGGGTCAAAAACCGAATTTGGAGTAGGAAGTGCAATTGCAATTTCAAACCAAGCACATTACTGGAAACTATCTAAAGATGCTAGCGTGTATACGGCGGAACTATACGCTATCTTGCAAGCCCTGTATTATTGTGCTTCAAACAGCGAGTTATGCTTCACCATCTGTACGGATTCACTCAGTGCCTTACACACTATATTAAATTCATATACTTCTGAACCAATAGTGCAGTTGATACTGGCAAATATTTACAACTTACATCTAAGACAAAAACAAATAGTTTTCATATGGACACCAGCTCACATCGGTATAGATGGTAATGAACTAGCTGACGAGGCTGCCCGTAATGCTGCTAACTCTGATACCGAAGTTGACTATAAGTACATAAGACTAGATGACGTAACAGCAAATACCAAAACCAGAATAAACGATCAATGGCAACATGAATGGAGTAGCTACGAAGGTAAACTAAAAGATGTTAAGCGGACCATAAAACCTTGGACAGATCCTGTTAAGCTAAATAGAAGAGAACAAGTGGTTCTCACCCGCTTACGAATTGGCCACACCAATCTCACCTCTGCGCACCTTCTTCTAGGAGAGCCCGCGCCAATGTGCGAAATTTGTGATGAAGTCCTAACGATAAAACATATCATAGAAACATGTACGGTCTTTGAAGCTCTACGTCAACACCGGAATATCCCAAATCAAGTTGCAAATGCTTTAGCAAATACAGCAGACGCAGTTAATACACTAATTCAATTTTTAAAAGATGCAAGTTTATTTACAAAGATATAAATGTGACAAAGTACAATATGAAAATGACGATTAATATTTCTTTACACGGCTGAATAACCTTAGATGTTGAAGCCGTTAAATTAAAAAAAAAAAAAAAAAAAAAAAAAATTGTTAAACCAAACTATATTGATGGTATTTTTAAACAAGAGGTGATTGTTATTTTAATTAATAAAAAGTTGTCGTACAACAAAACAAACATTAACTTAAAAAATAGATGAATAAGACTATTATTTTGTTCGTCTGACTATTATTTTGTTGAATTCTGTCAAATTAAACTAGATAATAGTATATTTTATTTTTAACTATTATCGAATTGTAATTCTAACCCAGTATTAGTTCGCTGTATTATTGTACTTGGTAGACAAACCAATATTATTGTCGTCTTCTAGAAGTTCTAAAAGAATTACCATAAAATTTGCTTGCTTACCACGTAGTCTATTACAGAAATTATTCCCAGATGACGCCACATACAAATCACTGACAATAATCAATCATGCATTATCTTATACTCTTATGAATTTATAGAAAATTAATAACATGATTGCAATGTTCAAATTCTTTCAGGGGTCATCGATATATTTGGATGGATCTTATAAACGATCTCTAATCTTTGGTTTGGGTGGTCTGATGTCTCAATACTGAGATTTTGGCTAACCAAAAAAAACTTCATTATACAATAAAGTGTAGATCAACCTAAAAATTAGTTGGTGAACAAAAAACAAAGTCGTTGTACTTTGTACTATTTAATTGTAGACCAAATTGAAAATGGTTAGTGAACATAAAAAAATGTTGTTTACGAAAACAAATAAAGTTGTATGATTATTCTTTTCTGATTGATTTAACTATGAAACTAGATAGGCGCGATTTCATATTATTTTCTTTGAGTGTATGTATCTTCTTGTGTGGGTATTGTTGTTTCTCTGTATTTTTTTTTTTCAGATGTTGGAAGGTTTAGTTTAGTAATGGTCTTGTTGGAAGTGTTTCCATGTTTTCGGAAATTGCCCTGCATTTTTCTTCTCGTGGTTTCTCTCCACCTCCCTCTTTCGTTCAATGTATCTTTTTTACCTGTTCATATTTGCTGTTGTTTTTCAATTTTTAATATTTTTCTTGCTGCAATTTATATTTTTGAACTTATTAATGTTCAGTATAGTTCTCCTCCCATCAGTTGTTTTTCCATTTCCCAACGGTATTTCTTCTGGGACTCTTCGTGCTGCAGTAGGAAGATATTCCAGGTATTGTACGAGGTTTTGTCACTTTCTTTACTTTTTTTTCTCTTTTCGCATTTCCAGTTTTTCATACAATAGTTTTTGATCTTCGTAGACAGAGGGAAGATGCAAGAAGAGAGTTGGTAAAATGGAATGACCCAAAGGTTGTGATAGACAAGCAATGCTGCATACGCTCGCAAAAAAATGTCTCTCAAGTGTTGCCCAATTAGATAAAACGCCGCGCCGTTCTTATAACTGTTACGTAATCAGGGACAGAAACTGTATTTCTAACGATGAATGGACTTAAACCGTTGTAATTTATACGGGCGGCAATCAAATCAAATGAATTTTAATCACTCCCTAATCCCCTTGCATGTAGTAAGAGAAGGTTTTACATTTTTTAACGCGTTCGTCTAAATGTACGTGTGTACTTAAATAAATCCTGTCTGCCAATGGATTATCACGTTTACTAAAAGGGCTTCGTCGTTAAATAAACTAAATATATATAAAACTTATTCCGTTTTGACTAACAGGCTTTAAACCTCTTAACAAATGTTACTAAACGATCTACTGTGATATTACGTTACGTATAAGGGTCGCTAAAACAAAAATAATTTGTGAATTTTTCAGGGCATTACAAGGAAATTAGGTAGAAGTAACGATACGTTATCTCGAATTCGGATTGTAAGCGACCAAAGTTTTAAAGACTACAGGGCCTGAGAACAGAATAATGTTCTAAAAATTAGATAACAAAATGAAGACAAAAACTAAGATTAAAAATACGGAGGATCAAGAACATGTACTGAGAACAAAATTACGAGAATGAAACAGAGGTAACCCAAAAAAGTGGGAAGAGAATGAGAACAAAATAGAAAAGATGACAGGTGTCCATACGAAAAGAAACATGTCGGTTTATAGGAAAAAGATGGTCGCTTATAGAAAAACATCCAAGCATAATCGTTAATTCTTAATTTTGTTTCTGGTATTCATGACTTCACTTGCCTTTAGTTCTCTATTTTGTTCTTATATTTAAATCAATGATTTTTTATTTTTTTAATAAAAATTAAATTTTGCCCTGCTGATTAGAAGAAGGATCAGTATTGTCTAATACCAGATTTTTTTGTAGGTATTCATAAAATCCATTTTATACTTTGGTATCTCTGACACACAGTTACAAACAGATGTAAAACAAATGAATCGTGTATTTAGTCATCAACTATGTCTATTTATCTAATATATTAGTTTTAAACAATCCTAATTGCTCTACTATATCTCGGGCGGAACTTTTTAACGGTAAAGTAATACGGATTGTATGCGTACAGTCTATAAAAAAAATAACACAATTGTAGATATTATTGGGTATTTATCGCAGTGCTTGACAGTATAATGAAGCGTCAACGGAGTTTTAAAACAATAAGTGTACAGAAAAATTAAGTAGCTCTCCCGCTTCATATTTCAACTCTTGCATATATTTTGAAAAATTTAGATTTTTGAGATGATTTTGAAGTCCTCTGATCTTTTTCCAATCATGCTATGCTCACCATTTGATGTTATACAGGATGTTACGAGATAAAACGGATATGAATCACCCATAGAAAAAGCTAGTTGGGTCCTCATTGCTGAAATACAGGGTGTTTTACGTATTATTGCCAAAATTTGGTTGTTAGAGGCCAACGGATCAACAATTCTTTGAATTAATTGATTTCTGCCATTAATGTTCACATTGTAGACCTCATTCTTTAAGTGACCCCCATAGTATACAGGGTTGAAATCCCGAGATCTTGCCGGCCATATACACGAGGACCTCCAAGACCAAACCATCTGCTTAGATATGTATAAATTAAATGTTTTCTAATCTGATTGGAAAAATTTGGTGGAGCTCCATCGAAAGAACGTACTCGGGATATCGACATTTTCTAAAAAATTCGGTAACGTATGTTGTAAAAAATTAAGATGAACCAGTTGGTGTACCTTCAAAATAATGTAGCCTTAACAAGTAGCCGTAGATAAAAATTATATTAGGATATTCTTCGTTTGAAAATTGTTACTTACAGCATTTTTGAAATATTAAATAAATAATTGTATTAAATAACGAAATAAACATAAACACCAATTATCACCACATACAATGTCAAATAAGTTTAATTGTTTAATTCTAACTGGTAACGTTTATCTTAATTTTTTACAACATAAGTTATCGAATCTTTTCGAAAATGTAAACTTCCTAGGTATGTTCTTTCAACATGATGGAGCCCCACAGCATTTCTCCAACTAAATTAGAAATCATTTAAACGATACATATCCAAACGGATAGATTAGTCGCGGAGGTCCTTACGTATGGCCTGAGGGCCCACTAGTTTTTTCTATGAGTGATTATGATTACCCCTTCATTTTAGTAAATATATGCTATATGCATTTCATTTTATCTGTTATTACCTTTATTTACGATTTATTTATGATATAAAATATCAAAATTTGTTTATTGATAAAATATCAGTTAATCTTTTCATTTAGTAATAACTGTGTTGGCCAACTAAACAATTAATAATTTAGTTATCTATCTTTTTGAAGTAGTTACAGTAGTTTTCGTGCATTGTGGCCTTCTGCTAATAATTTTGGATATATCTTTGTGTGTTACCGGATCTATTTACATTTTTTAGTATATTATAAATCTGTCTGTCTCTCTGTATGTTTCATTCTGCTTGATTTGTATAAACGTAATCCAACCACAGTTTTATTTGTCCACACTCTGATTTGTCAATTGCTCCACCATATCTTTTATCTTTACAATACATTTTGTTATTATTAATTAGTTATTTTTTTTTCAAGAGTCCTTTAGTTGATTTACGAATTTTACCTTTATTATATCCCAGACGGGATTTATTCTCTTTGAAGTAATAAGCTAGGTTTTTGATTTAAATTAATAGGTTCTCCTTTGCTCATTTTTACCTTTAAAATATTTTTTATAAAATAGCTGAGCTATGCTATTTCTCTCTTTTTGAGGACTTTTATAAAGAAATTCCCTTTTAAGAAAATAACCACGTTATAAGAAACTCGTAGTTAGGTCGTTAAGATGAAAAAAACACTCTCAGTTTGCATGGATATTTAAAGATTGACGACGTCTTCTTTATTTTTCCGTCCATTATGAATTATGACTGTTTTATACATAAGGTACATCCATTCGCTTCCCACCACTTCTGATTCAGCAGCGTAAAAGGACAGGAGCACTGAAGTGAATATTTCGTAGTGACTGATCGTTTCGTTTTCGATAAAACCTCCAGCATAAAACGTCCAATACAAGACACAGGATGTTGACCCGAGTAAGTGATCCATTATCGACAGCCGAAATAAAAACAAACGATAAAACTGTTAAGACCTCATAGGAGAGGCAAAACAATTGAAAAGATGGATTGATCCTAGACAAGGATAAAAATAGACGCAGGCATTTCATACCTGATATACAAGTAGAACGGAATAATATTGTGAAGGGGACGAATTTCAACTTTATTGAGAATTTATCGGCATTATTGCGAGTAAATTTAAAAAGAAGCAAAAATAAAAATATAAGTACTTTATGCGGTGTTGCATCAACCGGAAAGAAGACAATATAGTACGGAAAGGTTCAGGAAAACCAGATAGTAAGCTGCCAATAATAGGACGCGCTCCAAAATTTGAGCTTTTGTTACCAAGGAGATGATGGGGAGAGAGCTTTGGTGAGCGGTTAAACAGATAATCGCGACAGGTGACAACGCTGTCAGTCGTGCCACGCAGCAAAGGGAGGCCAATTAGAATAATATAATTTTTATTTACAACGCTGTTACAAACTGAAATTATTAACTGTCGGATATCAGAGATTTTTACTTTTAAACAATAATTCAATTTTCCTTTATAAGTACACACGTTAACGTATTTGTCTTAGATAAATTTGCGAAATTAAACTGATAAGATAAGGAAAAATAACATTTTAGACTTGCCCCGAATTCGCCTTTCTCTTTGTAATCATTTAATTCCAGTTATTATTTATTAATTTATTTGTGTACTTTAGATAAAACGATTTTTTCATCGTATTTTCTGTTATGTCATTTATATTATAGAAATTTTCTGTAAAACCGGGCTAGGGAAAGATAATGGCCTGAGTAACGTAATATCTGGGAAGGGGTACTTCACCTCGTGACAACCCCCGAAAGTACGCTTCAGAATACCATACCCTAATACAACATTCGTTAGTATCCCCGAATTTAGGACCCCCGAACACGATAAACTTCGCTGCTGTCTGTGGTTTCAACCCTTCCACAACATCCCCCTTTGTTATGGCTCCGGAAGACTTATCTTTTGAACGTTGAAAGATGTCGAAATATGATGCAATTGATTGGTTCCTTATCGAAGACTACCCCATTCTACGGGTTTTAGTTACATTTTTAGTGTCTATTTAAATACTAATTGTCTCTTTATTAAGATCTTATGCATTATAGGAGTTTCTGGCCATGTAGATAGCCTAGAATCTTCCACTTATAGTTTCTTTGCAGCTTACCACCTTTTTACAAGCTTTTATTTAACTTGCTTTGTATGTATGTTAGTTTGTTTGTTTAGTTCAAAATTGCAAGTCAATTTTAAAACAGTTATCCCCAACCGATTGAGCTGAAATTTTGCATACACGTTTAGTTTGGATGACAATGCATGGTTAGCTAAGTGACGTCATTCTAAATTTAATATGGCGGACTCCCAAAGATGGCGGACCAGTTATTTTTTATGCACCCCCATGATATGGGTATCAAATGAAAGGGTTTGCTGAGAAGAATACGAAAATAAAATGACATCACACTAAATTCAATATGGCGGACGCCCCAAGATGGCGGACAAAACTTTTTAGTTTTAACACTATAATTTGATCGTATAGTTTATTCGCTCATACGTTGCATTCTAAGAAATGGTGAAGGATTCGGTTTAAACTATAAATTTTATATCGGATAGGAACGACGCAATGAATATATAAAACTAATTAAGGCGTAGCCAAAAATTTAAAAATTAAATTAAATGTAAAAAAAAATTAAAAATAAGCTTTTATTATTTAGGTGTACTAAAACGAAAAAAAAAAAAAAATAAAAAAAATAATTGTCTTAAAAGCTTATCGCGTGAATAGAAACAAATAAAAAAAACTTACTTAGGTACTTACAATCTCTGTCAAAAAAAAATTAATGCTGCGACAAGCTTTTAAGACAATTACAAGTACACCTAAATAATAAAAGCATGTTTTTAAAAAAGTTTTTTTTACATTTAATTTTATTACTTTAAAAGTGTTGATAAAAAAAAATTGGTTTCGGTATTACATTATTATCAGATCAGACTGGACTGAGTGCCAATCAAAATTTCTACCCATTTGTGTTACACCTATCCTGGGACACAGCAGATAAAACAAAATTTGCCAATCAAAATTATGACATAAATAAATATGGAAATGAGCAAACTTGCATTTAATTATCTTCCGATGATGTTCACCTGGTTAAAGAAATGCGCTAACAGTGAAAATTATTTCGGCGTTGAAGTAAATATCAGTCTACGAAACGCGTTTATTATTAAAATGATGGATGAGCCATTTTAATTTGTTTTATTCAAAAAATGGTCACGCAACCGTGAATTCGATGATGACAATCACACACAATAAGACTGGATTAACCATTGAATATTGAATTTATAGACTAGGTGTGATCAGGTTCTTTGTAGTCTAGGAGCGAGGGGCAATCGCTGGCGGAATTTTGTACACCTAATACCTATTCTAGAAAAATACCCTTTATTTCCCCTTTAATTCTTTGTAATTCCCCTAATTCCTCAAATACCTTTATTTACTCCTAATACCTTAATATTTTCTAGATTATCTCGGGAACGGTGCACTTTTTGATAAAAATACTTATATACAAAATTGTCCCTTAGAAAATTCTCTATCAAAAATATCTCTACACTTTTTTCCTAAACTTAATAGTACCGTGGGAAATAAGGCGCACACATAGGGGTTGGTTCCGGTCAACACAATAAATTGTAATCTTTACTATAATCTACTTTAAAGTTCAATACTTAACGCTAAAGCAGTAGCTACTAGTCCGCCTAAAATTATAATAAATTCCTGTCACCCCTCTAAAATAACGCGATGTTTGATGAAGCGAGAATATTGTATACCGGGTCGCTCAGCCGATAGGGACACTGTTGTAACTTTTGAATGGGAGAATGGATTTTTTTCAAATTTGGTGTGGTAATATGGGATATAATTTCCAATTATATAATGTAAAGAACCAAAATGGCCGACTTCAGGTTTCGATTTAACCCGAAAGTAGGTTTAAAATACCCGGTTTTTGCGTAAAATCCCGCACATTGGCAGCCCTAAACAGTAACAGCGTTTACAGCAAGCTCTAAAATAATGCAGTGACCTTGGGTCGTCTGAGATGTAGTGGGAGAAATTGAAATTTTTTACATTGTGGTGATGTTTAGATATTTATACTTCTTTCGCGTAAAGACAGTTTTTGAAATAGCCATACGGATATTCGGCGAATTATATGACCTGTGCTGATTACATTTGCGTCTCATTTATTAAAGTACTATTAATTTTAGGAAAAAAGTTTTAAAGCTGTATTAAGAAATATTCGTTTGTATTTCATGTATTTGTGAATGCCGTGTGTATGTGGATGAATAAACACAACACACATAGTAGACAACCCCCAAATCCAAAGACAAGGTTGTCTGGAAGAGGGCAGGCAATATCCATTACCAAGAGACATTGTGACATGGCAAGTGGTACTACCAATAACTCTATAAATGTGTCAAAATCTTAAAATCAAACCGAATTTTTAGGTTAAGTTTTACAGCCGCCATAAACCCTATAGGTCCTAAAGCGGTTGCGTTAATTACTTGAAGGGTTTAGAATAGGTTTTAAAATAGCCTAGAAGTTTTAAAATATTTTAAAACCAATGAGACTTAAAATAAAATTTCTGCAGGAACAAATCGGCGTACTTAAAGAGCAAATGGTAATTTAATAGACATTTTATAACAAAACGCGTTAGAATTAGAATTATTCACAACTAGTGGAGTTTATGCTAACAGCCGCCATTATTTCTGGCAACCAAGCAATATATAGTAGACGGAGAGCCGGCCGCCGAATATCCTATGAATAACATACACGAAAAACTTTTTGTGAGTGATTAGTACTACCACAGTTCTAAAGAGAGCCACCTTTTATACGAGCTAATTTTGCCCGCGTCATGGATTTTTGACCTCACTTCCGTTTACGATTTTTAATGTTTTCTTAAGTCATCAATAGTCCCTTGGGGTAAAACTTTTACCCCACCGGACCGCAAGACGTGTACCCCTCCGTTTTCGAGGGCGGGGAACATGATGGTGACAATATTCTCCGACCTAGCGTCCAACCGCTACACCTAAATCGAAAAAACTTTTTCCAATTTTCCGCTGCTACGCTTGCCAGATCTGCTTTTTCTTGGTCAGATTGAATAAAATAAGTAAATATTGACCACAGGCGACCTAACCCACGCCCGGGGGTTGAATCTACCCTCATCCCCAATAACTAAATGCCACGAAAACAATCAAAATCAGCTGGAAAGCAGTATACCTCCGTTTTCGAGGGCGAGGAATACGATGGTGATAATATTTCCCGACCTACCCTTCACCCACTACCCTTAAACCTGAATACCACCCTCTTTCCGATTTTCCGGTGCTAGGCTTACGAGGGCCTGTCGTATCGTTTTTTCTTTTGGTCAGTTAGAATAAAGTAGTTAAATATTTATCACAGGTTACCTAACCAACCCCCGGGGGTTGAAACTACCCTCGCCCACAATAACTAAATGCCACGAAAACAACGAAAATCAGCTGAAAAGCAGTGTACTCCCGTTTTCGAAGGCGGGAAATACGATGGTGACAGTATTTCCCGACCTACCCTTCACCCACTACCCCTGTGGTCAATATTTATTCATTTTATTCAAATTGGCCAAAAAAAACCCGATCCGACAAGTCCTTGCAAGCGTAGCACCGAAAAATCGGCAAAGGGGGTGGTTTTTTCGATTTAGGGATAGCAGTTGGATTCTAGGTCGAAAGATATTGCCAACATCGTATTCCCCGCCTTCGAAAACGGGGGTATACTGCTTTCCAGCTGGTTTTCATTGTTTTCGTGGCATTTAGTTATTGGGGATGAGGGTAGATTCAACCCCCGGGGATGGGTTAGGTCACTTGTAAATATTTAGCTATTTTACTCTAACTCTAACTGACCAAAAAAAGAAAACGATACGATAGCCCGGGGGTAGGGAAGGTCATCTGTGGTCATCAAAAGAGGTGGTTTTTTCGATTAGATTAAAAAACACTGAATAGGAGAAATAATTTATAAAGTAGTAAATTTGGGATGCGTACTCTAGATAAGGTTGGAAATAGATACCCGAAAAGTTCCCCCCCAATTTAGAGATGGAATGTCCTTTTTTGTGCAAAATACCACCCCCAACAGGGATTTAACGCTGGTTTCTCACTTTTATGTTGTAAACCGTTCGTCGGAAAAGAAAAAAGTATAGAAAATAAAAAATTTGCCGTTAAGTTCTGCATAAAAAAATGTCATATTAACCTTGTAGCTTATCCTCACCTATTTCTCGTTAACAGCGTCCGAACAGAGAGGCAGTTTGGGGCGCAGAGGTAAAAATCGATCCTATTCCAAGTTTCCAAGCGAATCAGGCCTATGATGGAACGTTTACGTTATTTAACATACACCTGTTATGTTGAGCGCTGACCAAAAAATATATGAGTGAGAGACACAGATGACCGTAACATAGGCGTTATGACTAACGTAAACGTTCCATCATAGGACTGATTATCTTAAAACCGGTTACGTTAACGAGAAAAATGCTCAGGAAAGAATTTGTAGAGCGGAATTTTCTCTTTAAGATACATATATAGCGGGTTTTGACGCAAGTGATTTTTATGTATTTTCCTCTTTTTTCCATAAAGCTGTATTTTTCAATTTGAGCTCGTTTCTACACCACCCACGAGGTAGAGTTATCGGTGCGTTTTTTTTAAAGGTGGTTTCCCCTGTAAGCTTATTCCACTAAAATTCTTTCCAATTTTATTCATGGATGAACTCTTCTTTGAATTCAGAATTTAAACATCCTTGTCCACATCAGCATAGTTCAAGTGGCAATCGACGAGTGCAGACCTCCAGTGTGCAGTTGAAGACAGTGCGAAGTGAACTAGCGAAGTGGAAGCCCCACAGCGAAGTACAAGAGGAGAAATATCAGTCGTCTTTATTAAGACGCTGATATATAAAAGATAAATAAAGTCCCCCGCCTGGGGACAATTGTGTTTTACCTTTCCCAATTTCCTTTCCCCCTTTTTCTTTTTTAGGTAAAGAAGAGAACGACATGCCGAGGAAAAAGAACTCTGACAGAAGCTTCGACATGGAGACAGACGATTCATCCAGGACGTCAACACCAGTGTCAATAACAACACACGAGGACGGGATAAAAAGAACACGACAAGCTCTGATTGAGGAAGAAAATGCAAGACTAAAAGCCCAAGTCGAGCGACTCCAGGCACAACTCGAGGAGCTCAACAACCAATCCACCCTCAGACACCGCGAATTAATGGAAGCCCTCCGAAGCTACCAGACCCCCCCAGTGGCCCCTGTACAGGAATCTCAAAAAAGGAAAAATATTCCTGATAGTGACGAGGAAATACCCCCCACAGCAACAAAGAGGACCCCAAAAGCTGGCGATGACAAACCCTCAACCAGCCAGGCGGAGACAAACCCCACAGATGCTGATATGGAGCCCCCCAAAGCCCCCCGGATGCCCCCAGTTGTCCTGCGCAGCCACGAGTCATGGTCAACGGTGACCCGCAAATTACAACAAGCCCGAGTAGACATAAAAAAAGCCAAGGCTGTAAGAGATGGTATCGCCATAGAGCCCTCCACACCCGATGACCACCGCAGACTAACACGGCTATTCAAAGACGAGAAACAAGAATACCACACATACGCCCTGCCCGAGGAGAGGCTTCTCAGGGTAGTAATGCGTGGGATACCGACCAGTGTGACCAGCGAGGAAGTCAAAACAGACCTTGAAACACAGGGGCACACACCAGTCTCTGTACAGAGGATGTCATCCAGGAGGACGAAAAAGGACATCCCGATGATGCTGGTGCAGGTTCCCCCAAATCGAGAAGACATCCTGAAAGTGACCCGCTGCTGCTACCTGGTAGTGAAAGTGGAGAAACAGAGAGCCAAACAGACGATCACCCAGTGCCACAGATGCCAGACTTTCGGCCATGCACAAGGACGGTGTATGGCCACTCCCAAATGCGTAAAATGCGGCGAGGCCCACCACACTTCCACCTGCCAGAAGCCAAAGGACATCCCAGCCAAATGCGCAAATTGCCAGGGAGCGCACCCAGCAAGTTACAGAGGATGCCCCCGATGCCCCAAACGGACAGCCAACCCACAGACCTCAACCCTCCGGAAAGCACCCGCCCACAAGTCAGCCACCACCAGGACAACCCTCGGGCTAAGCTACGCCAGAGCAGCCCAGGGAGCAGCCAAAACACCCGCCAACCCTGCCCAACCACTACAGGCCCCCCCAGAGGCTGGACAACTCGCCGCTGTACTGGCCAGATGCAGCAGATGTGCACCATGATGGGGACCCTGTTTGCAAACCTGCCCCACCTCACCCCCCAGTGACGCCACCCGGACCACCTCACCGACGAAGACACAACCAGAAGAGACATGACGACACCCAACAACCCACCCACGACCCTGCGGGTACCGGACAACATACCGTCCAGTACCTGTAGTCCCCCTGGCTCCGGGCAGACCAAAAATGCTACCAATAGCATTTAGGTCTGCCCTTCCTCGAGCTACACAGCTCATCCTTACCTTACCGACGATCCGGATGACAGGATGTCTTTTGGCATCCTGTGTACCGGCAGTCTCTCCTGCCAAAACTTCCACGCACCTAACAGACAGATGACTACCCCCCGGGGGGAAACAAGCTGGCGAAGAAAAGAAAACGAAGACAGAAGAACGCCAGAAGAGGCCTTAGCCAGCAAGGTCCAACGAGCCAGGACCCAGGGAGGTGGACCGAAATCGTCTGCACCGCTCACAATTGTGAGTGGGGCCGACGTAAAGTAAGTTCGCCCGCCCTGCACGAGGCTGGTCCCCGGTCTACAGCGATGTACTGGGGTAAAGGGCAATAGTCCTGCCCGGACCCAGACATCCGAGACCGACATCTTTAGCCAAGAATATTGGCCTTGTCCACATGGAAATTAGAGCACATTGTTGAGCAGCGCAAACCAACCTTAACACAGCTGCATCGTTTTCCGCAATCCTTTTTGCAGCTGCAGGATATTAGCTTTAGGGTGGAAATTGGTGCTGGTAACTCGGTAGTATAAATGGGTGCTTAAATGTTGCTTACTTTCTTCCAACCCCATTCCGTTGGTTCCAAGTTTTCTCCTCGCCAAGCATGAATTTGGAAAAATACTCTGTAAGAATGTAGACGTAATGCCTCAGATATTGGTGGCAGTCTTTGTAGAATCCCGGCAGTACTAGATTGACCGACTAACCTAGTGAAGATAATGAATCTTTGATGATTCAAAGATGTCTCTTTTTTGAGGGCTTTGTATACTGCTAGCGCGAATTGCTCTCCAGCACTTGTAATTTCTTTTTTCGTTGAGTTACCGTTGTTGAATATACGGACAACCTCTTCGAGATCTTTTCTTTTAATGACACATTCCACCGTTTGCACTTTTCCTATTGCCAAAGAAAGCTGAAGTGGTGTCGCATCCATTGAACGCCTGGACAAACAAAACGTCTCCTTACAGCTTTTTAAAACTTCGGAGGACTGCAAGTCACTAGAACTGTAAACTTTATTATTTATTTTTCCCTGAGCCTCTCTTAAGAAACGGATATCTTTATCTTCAGGTGCGAGAGCAACAATCAATGCGAGAAGATCAATATCTTGTCCGACGATGATCACTGTATCGTTTTCATGAGATTCATTTAAGGCGGTTCGAACTACGAGTACGTCAGCGTCGTCTACAGCAGTAATGGACTCAATTAGTTGTGACGTTACGAATTAGGCAACCTCTATATACTACTGTCATGACACACGGGTTGCCTGCCAAGCACTCTGAAACTTTGACCCTTAATGCGTATGTTTATAAGGCGATATTTTCGAAGACAGAAACAGAGCCTAGAATTTTATTTTATTTCTCCCGTCTAATATATATTTAAGGACTTCTAATACCTATTTCACATTTAAGAAATACGTTAAAATGTATATATCCATGTTTGATTTATAAAAACTTTATTTCAGTTTCATAATACAGTTTTTGTAATTCTTTATACTTGCGTATATTTTCTTATACCTTGTGCATGATAAATGGTAACTGAAAGTTCTTAAATATTTCTTCCAAGGGAGAAATAAAATAAAATTCTACGCTATGCTTCTATCCTCGAAAATGTCGCCTTATAAACATATGCGTTAAGGGTCAAGTTCTAGTGTGCTTGGCAGGCAACCCATGTGCCATGAAAGTAGTATACAGAGGTTGCATAATTATGTGACGTCACACTAATGCGGTCCATTGTTTTGATTCCCTCGTTTTTAAATCTGTCCACCAATTGCGAAATAAACCGTTCCTTGTTTGTGAGACTGTTTATTATTTTCAGTGGCGCGTTCTCATTGAAAATAATTTCCGGTGAAAAGCGTTTCAAAAGTCTTTCGATACTCTTCGTACTGCAGGCATTGTCAGCATACTACACGATGAATCAAATTGCCGCCATCAACAATGAACGGGCAATTGGAAAAAATCTATTGGCCCCTCTCGTACAGCATTGAAAATATCATACAGAGACGATTTGTTAGTTTTTCTCATTAACCCTTTCCCATCGAAGAGAGGAAGAGGGATTGAAGCAAGCTCAAAGTTGAAACATGACTCCAAATCTTTCTTTGAGTGAAAATCACTTGTTTCAAAGCCCGCTATAAATGCATCTTATAGAGAAAATTCCGCTCTATAAGTTCATTCCTCAGCATTTTTCTCGTTAAAGTAGCCGGTTTTAAGATATTGGCTGTGAAACTTGGAATAGGATCGATTTTTACCTCTACGCCGCAAACTACTCCTCTGTTCGGACGCTGTTAGCGCGAAATAGGTGAGGATAAGCTACAAGGTTAATAGAATTTTTTTTTATGCACAATTTAACGACACATTTTTTATTTCCTATACTTTTTTCTCTTCCGACGAACGTTTTACAAGATAAAAGTGAAAAACCAGCGTTAGGTCCCCGTTGGGGGTGGTTTTTAGCAAAAAAAAAACGTTCCACCCCTAAATTGGGGTGGAACTTTTCGGGTATCTATTTCTAACCCTATCTAGAGTACGCATCCCAAATATTATTACTTTATAAATTATTTCTTCTAACATATCTAATTCACGTGGACTATATGTAGCTATCTCCTAGACTAATAAGTGCGTAGATTTGCTTAAGTTTACCTGTTCAAAAACTAATAGTAAATAGTTAGATAAAAATTGCCACATTGAGGAGATTACCAAGTTTACAGATAAGAGACAAAGGCACAAATGACGAAAATCAACAAAAAACCTGTGCATTGCAAGCGACGTTATTGTTTGGACATACCAGCAAGCCCTACTTCCGCACAATTTTCAACGATACGCGATTTAAAAGCTGACAACGTGGATTTGTTATTCCGCGACTTACCGCACTACTTGCTCTGCCCGTACGATTCTCGCCAAGGTGACACTTGCTGCCTGACAATCGACTCCGCGCTAATAAAGTATGATAAGTAAGAATTGTTATAATTTAAAACGTAACTGTTAGTCCACTTTTTGTGCAAAAACTTCTTGCCAGTTGTTATTTGCAATTCGCATTACATAACGTTATTTCTGCAACGTTCGGGAGGTCTGGCCCCGTCACGTAACACTCGGGTTTGCAGCTATTAATCTTTTTGTACAGTTCTCGCATAAACTTTAATTTCAATTAAAATTTAAAAATTAGAATAATTGTTGTTATACATTTAGTAGTCAAATTAAGATTTTAATGTGAATTGTCTGGTGAGGGCAGTTTTTCTGTTTTAACGCGTTCAGGGGGTCAACTTAAGTTCACAGCTTAGTTTTGCAGTTTCTGTGAGGTCGGCGTATGGTTTATTTAAACAATTTAATTTTTTAGACCGTATTTTCCAGTCCTATGGAAAACAACAAAAAGAAGGAAAATGTTCGTTATGAGCTGTACAATAAAAGTACATAACCTATAATTCGTTCCAATTGTTATTATTTAAAAAAAAAATTATTATTGCAAAATTATACGTTTTTAAATAAATCACTATTCTTTCAAAAATATGGATAGTATTCAATGAAATTTTGGAAAATATAGCTCTTATAAAATACTACCACCACTTAAAATTTCAAATCAATTTGTTTTATTATTGCAATTTTATAAATGTAATAAATAAAATAGCAATAAAACAAAATTGTTGTAGAAATGACAATTATAAATCAAATTTGTTTATTGGGTACTTCAGAGTCAAGGAGAATTTTTTTTTTCAAAATTTAAGCTCGTTTATTGCAGTTGTTTATAGTTTTCGAAATTTCAGTTATAAAAAAATTCAAGTAACTCTCTGTTTTTTTATGAAATCAAAAACGATAAAAAAGAAATGAAAGTAGATTAAAAAAGCCAACTTTTGAAAAAAAAAATGCTCTACTTACATTTGGAGCTGAGATACGTTAGTTTTTACGTTTAGGTCTTTTATAAATACAAAAATCGATATTTCTTCTTGAAATTTGGGCTGGTTATTCTCCAATGCTTATTATTTTGTTTCTGCTATTTGAAGATAATTCAAAGCTACAATTGTTAAAATTGTTAAAATAACATAGAATAAGGCCGGCTTTAAGAACATAATGCACATTTTCAATTTTTTTATAACTTTTTTAATTTTTGTCACGAAAATGATAAACCAACCTAACTTGAACAACTACCCTTATGTTCATGTTCATGTACACAGCTTTGTAAAACTTGTAATATTACCGATAATTAAAAAAAAATTTCGCGATCAGGATTTGAACCCAAGACGTCCGCATCCTGAATAAAAAGTGCTAGTCGTCTTACCCACTGGGCTATCTAGCGACTAAAGTCCGGTTTATTAAAACATAATGTAACATTTAGACATATTTGGTGATTCTCGGATCTAACAAAATCGCTAAAGACCCCACTTTCGGGCCTCTATATCTCTATCTTTTAACAACTGTAGCTTTGGATTATTTTCAATTTTTCAAGTAGCAAAATAATAGACATTGGAGAATTACCAGCCCAAATTTCAATAAGGAATATCGATTTATTTATTCATAAGTGACCTAAACGTAAAAACTAACGTATCTCAGCTCCAAATGAAAGTAAGAGTATTACAATTTTTAAAGTTGGCTTTTTTAATCTACTTTCATTACTCCTTTACCGTTTTTGATTTAATGAAAAAACCAGAGAGTTATTTGAATTTGTTTATAACTACAATTTCGAAAATTATATACAACTGCAATAAAAAGAGTTCAAATTAAAAAAAAAATTCTCTCTCCGTGATCTTAACGTACTTATAAAAAGCTACAATTTGAGCCACCGCACAGTGAGCCATTTGCAACTTCTAGGTGGACAAAATTCTACAAATTTCTAAATGAGCTTAAAATAGTTGTTAGAAGACCGAAAAAATAGTGAAAAAATTCTAGGCATTAAGGGTGGTTTGCATTTGAGGGTTGAAAATTAATTTTGCTTCTAGAGTGCCGAAACTCTGTGAGTATGATAATATGATATCTGCGAATATATCAAAAAATAGTTAAAAAATCATAAGTAGTAGAGGGTTGAAAGATAAATATTATTTTAAAATTCTGAAACTTTGTGGACATGATATTATATCCGCGAATTCGCTAAAAATAGTTAAAAAAATCTAAGCAATAAGGGGTTGGATTTGAGAGGATTGAAAAATAAAACTTTAAAAACTATGTAAGAAAGTTTCAAAAAAATTTGTTGTCAATGTTTTAATTTTTTAACATCACTTAACATCAATCACATCACACATCATTTTTTGACTCTAGCTGTTCCAGAGTTATTATCTACATCTTTTAATTTTTCATAAAGTTCTCTTTTTGACCTAGTAAGAGGTAAGTATCCCTGTAAAAACACAAATATCTTTTTAAGACGCAACTGGCCGCATATAAATGTTACATACATAAAAGCTATAAAATAAATTGAAAAACTAAACATACAAAAATGTACAAAAGTATTGGCATGCTAATAAAATTCATACTTCGAATAAATTCCACCCATTTCTTAACGCAAGTTTGATCTGATGTTATTGTTAAACAACCCCTCTACAATATATAATTTTTTAACTATTTTTTGATACATTCACAGATATCATATTATCATACTCACAGAGTTTCGGCATTCTAGAAGCAAATTTATTTTTCAACCTCTCAAAAACCACCCCCTTAATGCCTAGAATTTTCTCACTATTTTTCCGGTCTTCTAACAACTATTTTAAGCTCAATTAGAGATTTGTAGAATGTTGTCCAAGTTGCAAATGGCCTACTGTGCACCGTACATATTTCTTGGTTTTGATGCCAGAATTTCACAAGGGTGCAAAGTCTAGCTAGCTAGCTTAAGAAACTTGTTTGTTTCACTGTTTGCAACAGTGACGATATTTCTTGTTTCTCTGCGCAGCTACTTGCCATCCTAGCATGGTCGACTAGTACCTGGTTGCATCAACACAAGTCGTAATACAAAAAAATCAGTATCATAACAGTTTCTTCAGTTAATGTAGTTATAAAATGAAAAGTTTCGGGAGAAAACGATACTGGTGAGGGATGCTGTCGGCTAGGTGGTTAAAAAATTAATTACTAGTTAATTGTACTAACTAAGGCCTATGGGGCCGTTTATTTAATTCAAAAATTCACTTAAAATTCAATTCAAAAACAGTTATATATGATAGATAGAAATTTGATCTACGTCTCTGATCTAGCAAATACGCACACAAAGAATACTTAAGACAATTTGGAGACAATTTAATTCCTTTAAAATCACTGCTTTAAACCGATATTGTGATATAAACAAATTCAAAAGGTTGTTGCGGGAGCTGCGATGTATAACAACAAGAGAGATAGGTAGTTCATCGACACTACACAGATTAGACATCATCGTAGGAGATGAAACGTTCCCAACTACTTCTCTACTTACTTTGATTTCGACGTAAATGTGGCGAAAGTGGAAACTAATGTTTATTGTTTAATAGGTATCATTTCAAGGAGGAATATAATGAAGTCGCTCTTATCAAGACGATAAGTTTTGTTGTTGTTAAAGAAGCCTACTTGAAACTTAATCGCGATTTAATTGTTTTTATCATGTTGGTGAGCATCTCATCGTATTTTAATAGGCGCAAGATTAGAGCATTTTTACAGTATAACGGCGCGACTGTGAATCGATTCGAGATTCGATTTAATACAGCATAAAATTAAGGAAGACAATTTAAATCGCCTAGCCTAAAAATAATAAAGGTTATTAAAAAATATGAAAGAACATTGCACTCAGTTTCATATAATGTGCCTATCGACTTTTTTGGAGCCTATATTGCAAAAAGGTTTTCGAAAGTGGCCATCCTGAGGTAGAAGATGACTGGCAGCAGGATTATTTTCCAATACTTAACATTTCCTTAGGTATTATTGAAGATCTAAATGGAGAAAACATGACTTTATGGCACGAAGTGGTAAATGTTTTCGTTGGCCTCAATTAGCCGAATGGAAAATACTGAAAGAAGCGGGAATTTTGTGTAAACTTGGACTGCCACCAGTCAAATAGACTATTTCAAGTGCCAAATTCTGAAGTTCACAAAATGTGTTTACTGTATTGAAATGTCTATTTTTATATTAGTAATAGGTACTTACTTTGAATATATAAATACTTAAAACAATATACTTGTCAGTTAATCATTTTGATCATTAACGTGGATATGGATTTTTGAAAAAACTCAAAAATAAAATATTAAGCTTTACAAATCATCACTTTCTACTCTATAACGTAATTTTTTTCAAAAATTTTCAAAACCTATTCTTATAAATTGCTCCTATTGCAAGAATAACCCATATACTACGGGAGCCCACCCTATGTGTCCGTAACACAAAAATTAAAAAAGATGGAGAGAAACTTTCTGCACAAAAAACAAAGTGCATACAATTTTCTATAATTTTGTTCCTATACAATATTTGAATAGGAGTTACCATTTTCCAGATATCATTGTTACCGTTTTCGAGATAAATGTCTGCAAATTACAATATTATTGTTATTATTAATTTTTTTCAGTTTATTTTATTTTCTGTTACGTTACTAATATATAGTTATATTATACTCCTTACAATAATTGTCACAGTTATTTCCTCTAAGTGATTTACCGATATATGAATGTATGAATATCAAAATATTGTGTAGGAGCAAAACTGTAGAAAATTTTATTGATATTCCAGATATTGAGAAAAATAGAAGTTTCATAAGTAAAATAATGTAAAGTAAATACACAATTTGGCATTCATATAAGTTAGTTATAGTCTAAGCGAAAGTTGTCTATAATAATAATAATAATAATAATAATAATAATAATAATAATAATAATAATAATTCTTTATTCTCAATTAATTGTATAAAGGAAAAAATAATACAAGTAATTGTAGAGAGCGTCAGGTTAAGAACAAACAATACATGCACAAAGTTATATAATATACATACAAATATTACATACACAACGATTATTGTATATAACGTCATTGGACAACATATATGTGTATAATACACATAAAACAAAACAAACACAGTTAAAGGCAACTTAAGTTTAACGTTAATTAAAGAAAAATTCTTCAAGAGTGTAACAGTTTTTATCAATAAGTAAGGTTTTGAGCTTTTTCTTGAAAATAATAATGTTTTGAGAATTTTTTATCTCAGTTGGCAAAGCATTGAATATTTTGCAACCGTTAAAGTAGATACTTTTTGATACCGTGCTGTCGAATGTTGATCAGGTATAAGATTATTTTTAAATCTTGTGGAGTAACTGTGGCCAATCAGATATTTTTGAAATGTTTGCAAATTTTTATAAACAAAGCAGCCCAGTTCATAAATATATGTACCAATTGATGATTGGTTAAATTGGTTAAATTGTTTCCCGCCAAATAAAATCATTTGAAAACTAGACGGGCGTATTCTCATTTCTTATTTTTATTTAAGAAATTATTGTTTTAGTTTAAATTGATTATGCAGTAATTGTTAAAATAATAACTTTGCTTGATATATATCACCAAAACTGAATTTTAAAAAAATGGAAAATACCCCTGTTTAAGAAATCTACAGACAAATACATGTAAAAATACATGCCACATGGAAATATACGTAACTTTCGAATTTATTCCTGTCTTAATGTGATTTTATATCAACTTGCTAAATTACAATGTAATTCACACTAAGTGCAAATTTACTAGCCCTCGTGTAAATTTACAGACAACAGTGATGTAATTTTACATCCAGTCTGTGAAATTCTAGTCATTATCACTGGTCACAGAACTACATGAAGAAACACAAGTAGGTGCTTTTTCAGTTAACTTAATTTTTACAATAGTCGTGGACAAAGTAATAGTATTCAGCCCGCGTATAATGGCTATTACACGCTCGGATGATTTACGACACTCGCCTTCGGCTCGTGACGTAAACATCACCCTCGCGAGTAATAGCTATCATTATACGCTCGCTAAATCTACTATTTTTCTACGACTATTGAATAATTCGTTTATAATATATATTTATTTGAACAAGCAATGTCGCTCATTTACCCACGGTCGTGAGTAATAATTCATTACTCAACAGTTTTTGTGGAGCAATACAAAAGACGATTTAAAGTTCAAAAACATCACGCACCTATGCCATAATTCAATTCAATCTATCATGCAAATGTCAATCTGGATAGTACGCAAACGTAGATTTCTTTAATGGAATTTAAGAACTATATACAAAATTTATGATAAAAACTGCATATGGTTGTATTCCTTAGAGCAATGGGAAGTATCTGAAACTATTTTAAAGATTATACCATTTATGATTTTTTGAATATTTTTATAATAAACCGAAAATAAACGTATATTTCCATCTCACTGTACAAAATCATATCCTTAAATTTTAAAACTACTACCGAGTTTTTTTTTTACTTATTTGCGAATTTATACAAACTTGTGAAATGATTTCAAGCCATGAAAAAATTTCCGGTATGAAAAATACAACTAGTTTCATAAAAAATTTAATTTGGTATATAAACAGTATACAAAATTCTCACAATTTATTATTCATCAAACGTCATCCAAGTGAGTAATAGCCATCATTACACGGTGGTTGAATAATATACTAATTAATCTAAACATTGAGAAGTTAAAATGTACCTAGCTAGAAGCTTGCGGTCTCCCGTATAAAATGTTAGGGGCAGCCAGAGAAAGTGTTCTCAGCACCTTTTTCCCATCAAGACAGCAGAGAGCTAACACAGCCACGATGGATTTGACTTTCAGTATGTTAATTCATTAATTGGGTCGAACTTTATAGTAGCCGTGCCAAAAAATCATCTTGGTTCGAATTACTTCCGTCTAGATTGCTAATTTTCCTTCCCTAATAGAGCTGCTTCTGTTTACGGAGCAGGTTAATGACTTTTGCATTAAATTTACATATGTCGATGCAAAACAAATATTGGTGTATTGAAAACGATAATTCCTAAGCATTCCCAGTATGCAGGTACATAAGTACTTATCATTTCTATAAATGTTTTATCATATACGTTTAAAAGTACGGTGAATTTATTACGGATTAGATATTATACTCAGATAATAATTATATATAGAAGCCGATACTAAGTTCTATATAGCGGTAAATTCCTGTAAAGTATTCGATCATCGCGTAGCGGTGTGAATTGAAGGTTTCATTTCCTCGATATTACCCATCAGCTGGCTGGAGCTGGAAAGGGAGAATTATTTAGTTAATTGTTCGGTTTATTAAATTATCGCCTCAACGTGAACAAATTATACTTCATTAATAAAGATTTCTTCCCATAGTGTTCATGTCAAGGTGCTGCATTGGCGTTGCGTGAAACAATTCTTGGAATTTTTAGAATTTCGTTGGTAGCTTTAGTTCGGCATAGTCAATAAATCAGTACGAATAGAATTGTGAAGATACAAGTATTTTAATTACATTAAACAGTCAGGGATGGAAATTATTACCCTAATAGTATCAATATTTAGTATTTGAACTGCTTGCAAACTTTTTTTGAGAATAACAAAGTATTAGACAATTCAGCTGATGAATTTTAAAGAACGGTAACATAGTAGTCGTTATATATTTACTAAGTATGAAAAAAAATTTGAAGGGCATATTTAAACAAGCTAAAAACGTACTTTTCGCCGGTTTACTAAACTTTTTATATAATTGTTACACATTCTATAGGATATACTCTTCGCAGTTTTTTGTACATAATGTTAGTTTTAGACATTTTTAATTTTATAGTACGAACTTAGTTGGTGAAAGACTCAGTGTAAAATAAAGAAAAAATAAAAAAAACTATATCATACCCCATGTGGGGGGGGGTTTCGAACCTGGGACCCTTGGATTCCGAGTCAAAAGCGTAAGAATTACCTAACACGTAAAAAATGTAAAAAATGTAAATTTTTACAAAAACATAAAAATCAAAACAAAAATTCTTAAATTTAAATCATTACCATTTTTATTTACCGATCGATCTTGTTCAAAAACAATGGGGTTCTTCCCCGAGCTAATGTTGTAGAACTCTCCAAAATCGTCCTAAGTTGAAGACAGAATCAAAATTCGACTTAGGCAAAAATTTCATTTAAAGACATTTTTAAGAGTCTGCAGAGGCACAGATCATTCCATAAGGACCGTTTTGGGTTCTATAAGGCGTTGTAAATGACCAGGTGAAAATTCGAAGAAACACCGAATTTTCACTTAGAAAAATGTTTTTGGTTCAGGATATGAGAGCAGAAGTATATAATGACAAAGATTTATGAATAATATACTTTTTCAAAGGTACCACAAATTGGACTTTGAAAAATAATATTTTTGAAAGGGCGTCAAAGTTTGGCTCAAGAATCGATTTATCGAAAGTACGCCAAATTTTCACTTGCAGACTAATTTTTCAAAACTGCGTTGAAATTTGGCTTGAAAATCGACTTTTCAAAAGTACGCCAAAATTTCACCCGCAGATTAATTTTTCAAAACTACCTTGAAATTTGGCTTGAGAATCGATTTCTCAAAAGTACGCCAAAATTTCACCCGCAGATTAGTTTTTCAAAAGTACCTTGAAATTTGGCTCGAAAATCGATTTTTCAAAAGTACGCTAAAATTGGTCTTAAAATAGATTTTTCAAAAGTACCACAAAATCAGTTTAAAAAGTACCACGAAAATATATTTTAAAATATTTTTTATTTTTTATTCCTCCACCAAAGACATTGATTGACCTTTGATGTACGGTCATTGAAAGCCCAATTCTAAAGTATGAGCATAAAATTTTAGCGATGCACTGCATCCGAAAGGCAAAATAGAAGATTTTGACAAAGCCGGCGTAGTGCCGATAAGCAAAAATTGATAAAAATCAATGCACATGTACAAGGCCGGTTTCTCGCATGGAAAGAGTTTGGATTGACTCAGCGGCTCGCAATTTGGTCGAGCGCGTTGAGTGGTCCAGACAAAGCAATGGTAGAAAAGCCAATAACAGGGCTTTTCAAATGACAAAGTTATAGAGGAAAACGCCTTGTGTATAAAAATCCGTCATTTTGACGCCCGTTCTTCTACACTAACACTAACTTACTGTCCAAATTTCAGTACAATCGGATTTTTCTTTCTCGAGTTATCGTGCTTACAAGAAACGTGACGGACGGACGGACAGACGGACATTTTGAAAGTTGTTCAGAATTCGTTCACTAACACAATAATATGAAAATGTTTTGTCTGCGAGCGATATTTACGGTTTTAGAAATGTGCCGATCAAATACAATATACTCTTCGTTTTCGTATTTGCGAAGAGTATAAAAATGATCAAACTTCAACTATTTGAGTGTGCTTCGAAAACGGCAGTGACGTATAAGGATAATGAACTACAGACTTATATGTAGAGTAGAAAAAGATAATATTGACAACAAACACACTACATATAGTAGTGCCAAGTCCAAAGCCAAGGCCGTCCGGAAGGCGGTTACACATTTGGAAAACGCAGACATACATCCATATACCCAACGACATTGTCAGTGCCTGGGCTGGGGCTTCGAACCCAGTACACAACAGACAGGGCGACTAGCATATTCGTTACACAATACGCCTTAGCCAACTGAGCTACAGTGGTATCCTCAAATCTCTCACAGCTTATCACTCTCTTTTTCATTCGCACTTATTATTTGGCGAGCTTTTATTTGGGAACTCTAGTTAGTCTATTAGGGTGTTTCGTCTATTGAAGCAGGCTAGCTAATGCGGGGTATAATGATCAGCATTTGTTTATAAAATATAAAATGTTGTCACACACTTTATTATATATCTTCCACATATTATTTGAAATTTGAGAGAGCAAAATGTATGTTTCCTGCAAGGGGATTTACACATCAATATCCCACTAGATGCGAAGAGAACTTAAAGTATAGTTGAAACAATCGGAATAGTGATCGACGTACCGCCTATGTGTGTCTATGTAGGCGGTATCCTTGAGACAGATTGGCCGCAGAACGCAGAGTCTACGCCTTCCTACACGTTACGTCAGATGTCTGGTATCATCTCTCTCACAATGTAAAAGCTGTTGTAAAAGTGGAGTAAAGACGGGAGATCTATTTGCCGCCCTACTCGGGCTAATTCATTCGTCTCGCCCCGCATAACCCCGTAAACTATTATAAGCTAGACATATTAAGAAAAAATGGGGGTTCAGAGGAAAGTTTTGCTATAGTTTTTATTTTCTCACCCTCTATGTTTTTTGGGTCACTGAATATGAATTTAATGTTTGCAGGCAAAAATTTGGCTCGGAACTTGGAACGAAATTTTGGAACTCTTTTCAGTTTTTGGCCTAAATATCAGAAAGGAAGCGTTTTTTCGACAAGCCCACTCTATACAAAATTAAAGTAGATAAAATTTCCTGCATTTTTCATATATAACGTTTTTTTGGAAGACTAACCGTTCCGCCGCTAAAGCGCGACAAAAAAGGGCCATATTCCCATATCTAGTGAAATTCATCGTTTTCGCGGAAATCGCCCTTGCTATGATACTTAACTGTTGATCGTAAATGATTTATAATGAACTCGTGTTCTGTATGGGTTGTCATGATTGCTGAATATAAAGTTCGAAATTTCCAAAATTTGCGTGAAACTCCTGGTCAGCGGATCAAGTCGTAAAAATGTTGGAAGGAACACTCGAATGGTTTTTTACAAGCTTTTATTTAACTTGCTATGTATGCATGTATGTTAGTTTGTTTAGGGCAAATCTTGCAATTGAATTTTAAAACAGTTATCCTTAACCGATTAAGCTGAAATTTTGCATACACGTTTAGTTTTGAAAGACAACCTAATGCATTGTTAGCTAAGTGACGTCATTCTAAATCCAATATGGCGGACTCCCAAAGATGGCGGACTAGTTATTTTTAGTTATAGTTTATGCACCCCCTGATATGGGTATGAATTAAAAGGGTTGACTGAGAAGAATACGAAAAATAAAATGACGTCACACTAAATTCAATATGGCGGATGCCCCAAGATGGCGGACAAAATTTTCTTATCTACCATCATGACATGGGTATCAAATGAAAGGGTTTGCTGAGAAGAATACGCAAAAAAAAACTAAAAATTAAATAATAAATTAATAGTAAAAGACATTTTTAAAAACAAGCATTTATTTAAATACTCTAAAAAGAAGAAAAACTTTTAATATAGGTATGTTGACTACGTCATTAATATCTATGGGCCACAGACAGTAGTTGTCTTCGATGGATATCCTGAAGATACGAAAGGTGGAACAAAAAGTGCTGAACGGTTGAAGAGGTTTATGAAAACGATTTCCGCTGACATTCTCTTCGAAGAGAACGTGATACCGACCATAAAGAAAGAAAAATTCCTGGCCAATACGAACAACAAAAGAAGATTGATTTCCATGATCATAGCTACGTTACACTCTCAAAGAATGACATGGAGACAGGTCACAGAAGATGCCGACACCGTAATTGTGAACGAAGCCCTGTCTTTGGCTGAACGTACTGAGACTGTGGTGGTGGTTGGAGAGAACATCGACCTGTTGGTAATCCTCACGGGTCTTTGCCAACGAGAAAACGTGTTCTTCCTGAAACCAGGAAAGGGAAACGTTCCTCCAACCACCTACTCTCCTGTGCACGCTCTGCAAAACAAAACCATTAAAGAACACATCATGTTTCTTCACGCAATGAGTGGGTGTGATACGACTTCAGCACCTTACAACCAAAGGAAATTGAAGTTTGTGAAAACTCTCACCAAAAACCCCCACCTTGTTCAAAAACCCTGAGGCAACTCCAGAAAGCATTGCAGCAGCAGGGAAGAGATTCCTGGTCAACGTGTACGGCTATACAGGAAGGACTGAACCGTCGATAAACCGTCTGAGGTACATTAATTATAAGAAGGCAGCTTTCAAGACCTCATCAAAAATAGCTGCACTATCACCATCAGCTGCTGCAGCCACACAGCACAGTTTTAGGGTGTATCACCAGGTGCAACAATGGCTGGGGGTTGAGAAAAATGCCGAAGACTGAGGTTGGAAACGACCAACAAATTGCCTGGAACCGATCACCTCTCTACAAGCCCCTGCTCCTCCCGAACTGCTGCGTTTGGTGTCATGCAGATGCGTCAAGACCTGCGCAAAAAAAATGTAGCTGCAAAATAGCAGGCCTCGATTGCACCAATCTGTGCATCAACTGTGAGGGGTCCGGCAACAACGTGACAATCGAGACAGATCTCACAAATACCCTTGAGGACGGACCATCGGACGTCGAAGTACAGGACGAACTAGGCTTTACCTTCTCCCCGATTGTTGAAACCATCGAAGAAAGTGTGGACAAGGAGGACAAAGGTATGTAACATTTCCTTCCCCAAAAACGACAATCACACATTTGGAGCATAAATTTACCTGTGTGAAGTAGTTAATATGAATATACAAGCTGACTCATATCTTCTGTTCATTACAGACCCCCTCACCACCTGAAAAAATAAGGAAAATAGATGAACGGACTGAAGAGGATGTGACAGTTCCTTGAAAAACGAAGGTATGTATAACAGTATCTTCAATATTAAACATGTGCAGATTACTATTCATCTCGTCTCATCAATAAATCCATAAAATAACATCTCCTGTTTGTTCCAGAGATTAAGGCAGTCTAATTTATGACGGCAGTGATATTCATCATTCGCAACATTTATCATTATAATGATATGAGTATATATTATACTACTGACTATAATACACTGTACATAACTACTTTAGTAATAACTGCATTTCATTCGTTTGTCTCCATTTTTTCAATTACTTTCCCTATATTCATTATTCATGTAAGGTATACTGGGTCCGGGAATATGCTTTTTTTTTTGGCGCGCTCTAGCGGCGGAAAAAGTGATATATGAAAAATGCAGGAAATTTTCTACTTTAATTTTGTATGGAGTGGGCTTGTCGAGAAAACGCTTCCTTTCTGAGAAAAGTGCTAAAATTTGGGCAAAAAGTGCCAAAAAACAAAGTTTCGGGCCAAATTTTTGCCTGCAAACTTCAAATTCGTGTTCAGCGACCCAAAAAACATAGAGGGTGAGAAAATAAAAACTATAGCAAAACTTTCCTCTGAGAATCCTAATATGCCTAGCCTATTAAGAATATTTCAACTATACCCTAGGATTTAGGTTCGCTGTTTCAGCACGCAACTCGCCTACCTTACGCATCTTTATAACAAAATGCCCTAGAATATTAAACCATTAAAATGCAAGTATATTTTAATATACTTATACAGGGTGGGATAATAGTGCGTCGGACTCCGATATCTCGAGTTCTACGATAGCTAGAAAGTAGAGTAGCTTCGGCTAGACTTCGCCCTAGGTATTGTATTAATGTATAATACTGAAATAAAGGTAATTTATTATTATTATTATTATTAAATTAAAAAAAAATAAGAGTAAACTAGATAAAAAGTCTATAACCGAAAATTGTTTTCGAATATACAGGGCGAGCCAAGACGAAATTACAGGATCAAGTGCCTTTTTTTTTAAATGAAATGCAATGCCTCGTGCAATGCATATTATTACATTTTTTAAGCCTCTTTCTAGACTCTATTCATTCCTATATTATTATTGACTGTCTTCCAACCACTTGGATGTAATGAATTTTTTGCTGAAATAATGCCATCTGCAGCTGCATATTGAAAAAATTACCAAAGTCACAATTACGGGTTTTAAGAAAAACTTATGTGAATGCTAATTACGGGACATTTAATTAATGTTTTTGAATCATTTTTACTTCCTGTACAGGGTGGTTAAAAATTATTAGTATATACTTGCAATTTTATTTGACTTTTGTTTTGAATTAATACTTTCAACTTAATACTTTAATACTTTAATCAAGACATACTTTACATTACAATTTACATTACAATTACAGTTTAAAAAAATACAAAAAATATTTACGTTTACAATTTAAAATCTAAAGTACATCACAATATATTTTGCACCTAGATGTGACCATCTGTATGTGCACCTTACAACCTATAACTTATGAATACATATTATATATTATATTTTAGTTTTATTGCATTATTCCCATATGTTGACTTGTGTGGATCAAGCGTTCGTTATGTCAGAGTTTTATCAAGTAAATAATTTAATAAAATCAGAATTATTTTGTGTAATGTATTTTTTACATGCGACAGTAAATTTTCTTATGTTTTTTATTTGCTTTATATGCATTGGTAGCATATTGTAGCATTTTGGTGCTAGGTAACCGATGAATCTTTGGTTTGCATTTTTATTACTTGATGGTACTTTTAAATGCTGGTTTACTTTTTTCCTAGTGTTGTGGTTGTGATTTATATATTCTTTTAATTTGTCATGTTTATGGATATAAGAACAAATTGATGTAAGATATAGTGTACGGATATTGCATATTTTTTCAGAGTATAACTGGTTTGTCGGAAATAAACGATCTTTTTTGTAAATTATTTTTAATATTGTATTTTGTATTACATTTAATTGAGCTAGTGCATTATTATATAGACCACCCCATACTATTATACCATATCGTAATAGCGGTTCTACAAGTGTTTGATATAGAGAGACGTTAAATTTGTTTCCATGATGTTCCTTAAAATATAAAACTTATGTATCAAGCATCGAATTTTTTTGATCAAGTATGTTACGTGTACGTTCCATTTCAAGTTTTGATCAATATAAATGCCAAGATATTTGGTGTTTGTTGTTTCTTTTATTTCTTGGTCTAAATTATCTACTTTTAGACCAAGAAATAAAAGAAACAACAAACACCAAATATCTTGGCATTTATATTAATAATTACTTAGTTTATTGATTTTAGTTTTTGTGTTGGTTTTGTATTCTTTTGTGTACGTGTGTATTTCACTTAAGATATGTTATCTGATGACTCCTCAATGCCCATATCTGTGATAATGATTTGTATTTACACTACAGATACTTTAATAGGGAATCACCTATTTTTCTATTGACTTGGTAAAGACATTTTTCGTAAATTTGCAATAGAATCATGAAAATATAGTAAAATAAAAATCACACACAAATCCCCTCCTCAGAATCGTCCAGAGAATACGAATTAATAGCTCCTTCTTAAGTTAAACCTCTATAAGACACTTTTATGGGGTCTCAAAAATTAATACATAAGTGCAAAAATGGAGTTTTATACATCCATTTCCAAAGCCTTCTCTCTTACTCTCAAAAGAATCACAAATCAATTATATACCTATACTTAGGCCAGTCATTTAAAACATCGTAGGTCGCAAAACATTGCACTGTTCTGATTTTTTGGGATATTGTTAGAATAGATACCAGTAGTGTAAAATCAAGTTTGCAGTTTCAAAAGACCTGTGTTAACTGCGTGTAGCTGGAAAAACTTTGAAATTTTCGGGCTTTTTTCATTTTCGGTCTGATAACTTCGAAAAGGTGCATCCACAGTAAACACTTTTAAAGTAGACAAAACTTGCTAAAATTTGAATGTAACCGCAGCTCTGTAGGTCCAATAGGGCCTGAGATACACCACTTCAAAAATTGGCCATTTTTTTTTAAATTAAGGAATGGAGCTCCCAATGTAAATTGTTATCAATATTGGACTCATGCTGCAGCAAATGTCTCGTGGCGCTCTATGGTGGGGGAATGACTCTCCACGAACGGTGCAGAAGTGGTTGGGAATAGAGAAAGAGCCCACCAACAAGGAGCCAGCATGAGCTGACAACGGTGACCTCAACCTAGGAACCAGCGCCGCTAACCCTGCTGAAACTCCTGTCATGCAGCTGCAAGAAAGGGTGTGGAGGAGGAAGCTGCTCCTGCCAGAGAGCAGGGCTGTAATGCTCTGCCTTCTGCAAAGTTTTCAGGAGAAGACCTGCCTGAATACTCCTCCCTTAGCCATGAGTCGGACGAAGAAAACGACGTCGACGACCCTTTATCACTAGTATCTAGTAGTAGACCTAATCCGACAACAGAGGAGTCTCCGGACCCCCAAGAAGAGTCGTCTGACGAACCTGGGCCTTCCAAAAGAACACGACTGTCTCGCTAAGTGCGTAAAGGTAAGTCTAATATTACTTCGTTGTAATTGATTACGCATTTCATAAATACTTAAGTATTTACATTGTGTTGTCTATTTATATCGCAGGAGTCAGCTGTGGTCCCGCCACCACTTCACGTTCAACATTTCACGTCCCAGGTCCCCCAAACTAGCAAAATATTTTTTATACAATTTTGGTATAATTTTGATAATACACTCAAAGAAATAGTATGGGTAAATTCAACAAAAAAAATGGTTAACTAACAATATCGTTAATTTTGTTAAACCAAACTATACTGATGGTATTTTTAAACAAGAGGTGATTGTTATTTTAATTAATAAAAAGTTGTCGTACAACAAAACAAACATTAACTTAAAAAATAGATGAATAAGACTATTATTTTGTTCGTCTGACTATTATTTTGTTGAATTCTGTCAAATTAAACTAGATAATAGTATATTTTATTTTTAACTATTATCGAATTGTAATTCTAACCCAGTATTAGTTCGCTGTATTATTGTACTTGGTAGACAAACCAATATTATTGTCGTCTTCTAGATGTTCTAAAAGAATTACCATAAAATTTGCTTGCTTACCACGTAGTCTATTACAGAAATTATTCCCATATGACGCCACATACAAATCACTGACAATAATCAATCATGCATTATCTTATACTCTTATGAATTTATAGAAAATTAATAACATGATTGCAATGTTCAAATTCTCTCAGGGATCATCGATATATTTGGATGGATCTTATAAACGATCTCTAATCTTTGGTTTGGGTGGTCTGATGTCTCAATACTGAGATTTTGGCTAACCAAAAAAAACTTCATTATACAATAAAGTGTAGATCAACCTAAAAATTAGTTGGTGAACAAAAAACAAAGTCGTTGTACTATTAATTGTAGACCAAATTGAAAATGGTTAGTGAACATAAAAAAATATCATTGTACTATTTAATTTGTTACAAGAAGATATGATTATTAAACTACTATTTGTTTACGAAAACAAATAAAGTTGTATGACTATCCTTTTCTGATTGATTTAACTATGAAATTAGATAGGCGCGATTTCATATGCTCTTTTTGGTTGAATTTACCTATCATTTTCTTTAAGTGTATACCTTATTATTAATTGTACTCAACTTTATTTTCCACTGAGTTATGTCTTTCTTATCCTTTACAAAAAAGTCCTGCAATTCGTCATGCTCCATTTTGTGAAAAATCCGATTTCCTTAATTTTTCGTTCTTTCCAGATAATAAGGGAACTATTGGTCCTACAGGGTTTCGCTTGTGCTTAAATTGAAGCAAAATAGCTGCTCTACAGCTTCATCTCCCATGACTGTCCTCGTAAAATGAGTGTTTTAGCCGATTTCCTGCTCGGAAGACGGCTAAAACTACAATGTCGAACTTTTTGGAAAAAATGGCTAATTTTTGAAGTGGTGCATCTCGAGACCCATTGGATCTACGGAGCTGCGGTTGCGCTCAAATTGTAGCAAATTTTGTCTACTTTAAAAGTGTACAGGACGACTTTTCCCGTAGGATGCACCTTTCAGAAGGTATAAGCCAAAAACTGAAAAAAAACGAAAATTTCAAGCAGCACCAGCAGTTACCACAAGTCTTTCGAAACTGCAAACTTGGTTTTACACTATTAGTACCTATCTATCCTAACAACTTCCCAAAAAATCAGAACAGTGCAATTTTTTGCGACCTAACGCGGTTTTTGTGTCTACGGTGACTGGCCTACTACTCGATTTGATTTGTATTAGCCAAAATAATGTGCTAGTTCCTTAAGTACCTCATACTATTCAATACCATGTGATGAACATGCATCGGTAGTACTTATTATAATAGAAAAAACGTGTACAAAATGTTAATGCAAAGTAGAAAGTGAAAACGACAATGTCTCTAGGCCTCTTTGGACAAGGGCGATTACAATGTCCTATTAATGTCCCCCGTGTATAAATACGGAGGCACCGGCATAAGACAACCGTCAACGACAAGCACGCTACAAAGAAAATTTACATCGCTTTGTTCCTATAAAGGAGCAAGAACGTCTACGTGATGCAATTGAAAATACCTCGGGTAAGTATGTGCCTGTCCTAAATTGAACATAATTATAATAAAGATGGACTATGAGACATGAAAACATTATTATGACTTTCATTGTTCAGTGTAATTTGTAATACATTTCTCACTTGCGCTGCATTATCATGCAATCGACGTCGTTCTATGCCTTATTTAATGACTAGATCGCTAGGTTGCCTGTCATTGCTGAATTTACAGGACACAGGTGACAGACGCATCTGTATGGTAAAACGGCCTTCATCTCGAATGTCATGGTATTTTTTAATTGCACGTGTTATTCTACTCAAGTCGTCAAGTGCTTTTGCCGAGAAATAGGTCAAAACTAAGTTCTCAATAAGAGTTCTTTTATCAGAAAAACACATATAGAGTGCGCCACTTAAAATTCCCCAGACTTGTAACTTTTTTATTTTTGAAGCGATGACCATGTTGAGCACATCAAATTGTAGACATTTTTAAAGCCTTTAAAAATGTATACAGTAAAAAAAATTTGAAAAAACTGTTAAGAAAGAAAACTTAATTTCTTTGAATATTTTTTTACTCTCGTTTTTACCTCACCCAGTACATGAACTGTCTTAATGTTTTCTTATAAAAGTTTTAATTAGCTTCAATTTATGTTACTATTTAGTAGGTACACTTCGGCGTAATAAAATCCCGTACACCTATTTTTCCCTATATTAAATTATTCTTTATTTATTTGTCAGTGTCAGTGTCATATTTTCGAAATGCCGAAATTAACTGAACATGAAAAAATTCTAATTCTCTCTAAAATTGAAGAGGGATGGTCTGTCAGAGCAGTTGCTAACCATTATCACTTAAATAAAAGTACCGTTATGAGTGTGAAGAAACGGTGGGAGGAGGAAGGTATCATAAAGAGAAAAGACGGTTCAGGCCGACCGAGAAGTTCAAATCTCGCTCAAGATGAAGCGCTCCTTGGCTATTTGAGGGAAAATCCGTTTCAAACAGCAGTAGACGCTGTGTCCATGACAAATTTTCCAGCATCGACGTCAACAGCTAGCCGAAGGATAGGAAAATCGGAATTAAAAAACTGTGTAAGTGCCAAGAAGACCATATTAATAGAACAACATAAGCAAGCCCGCATTCTGTTTCTTTAAATTATGTCTATCACCCGTTGGAGATTTGGAACAATGTTGTGTTTACCGATGAAAAAGTTTTTCAAGCTTGTAATGGCGGACATATTCGGATGTACCGTCCTGCAAATACCAGGTTTCACGAACGCTACGTGTCTCCGCGGAACAGGCCCGGGCGATTTTCTGTTAATGCTTAGGCATGGGTAAGCGTGTATGACCCTGGTGTAGCGTAGCGTATCATGGGTAATGGTAGATTTAATGGACAGGTTTATAGGGATATTTTGGAAAACGTTATGCTTCCTTCGGTGGAGCAATTATATCCAAACAATACATTCAATTATCAACAACACAACTGCTCTATTTATACTGCCAGGATAATTACTCAATGGTTTGAAAACAATAATACTGAATTATTACCGTGGCCTTCGCACAGTCCCGATATAAACCCAATTGAGAACGTCTGGGGTTTGCTAGTAAAAAAAATTATGAACGAAACTTCAGACCAAGAAATGAAGAATTGTGGTCGGCCATTGAAAATTGTTGGGAGGAGCTAAGAGAAGAAGAAAACTATTGTCGTAGACTAACTGCTTCTAGCCAACAAGATTTAATCACGTCTTGGAAGGAAACGGAGCCATGACAAAATATTAGGTTGTATTATTTAGAAAATCAACACAAGAGAGTGACTACTGTACTGTCTAGTCGGTGCAGCAAAAAAATACGTGCACTATCCAACATGCGCAGACAGTACAAAATTTTATTGACAGTTAAACCTCGCCAGCTCTAACTTCTTTTAGTCTTTTATTCGATATTATTAATTAGGTCTCGAATTAGGTATTAAATTTATTATTAAATTATTAAATTTATTAAATTTACCATCAACTTCGGAGGCGTCTAAGGGTCATTCCATGCCAAATCAACCAATAAAAATAAAATTTTGAAACTTGACTTCTCCGATTTTGATAATTTTTGGTGAAAATGTTGTACCTGTCAACAACATGAAAATTTAAGTTTTTCGATTTTTTTTGATTATTGGTTCTTGAGTAATAAGTCTTTGAAAATTGAAAGAAAGTCAGTAATTTTGGAAAATAGGGATTTTTAAATCACAATATCTCCAAAACGATAAGAGATATAAGGGTGGGACAAACGTCAATTTATAGTGATTAAGCAATATTTTTCTATTTGAAGTTAAAAAATGTTGTAACCTGAAATTTAAAGGTCGAGGTCAAGGTCACAAATATAAAAGTAATTTTTCTCAAAAAGCATATTTTTGAAAATTATTTAAAAAATTGTATTTGTCCCTGATGGTCATATCTACCATTGCATACAATTTCAAAGTGGGGCAACAACGGGAACATTGTACAAAAAATATTATTTTAGGACAATGTGTACTTTCAAGACACTAATCGCAAAGTTTAGTATTTTATTTTGCAACCTATAATTTTGAATTTACATAATCAAAAGAGTTGTTATTATTAATCTTGGAAATAGGTTTGTGTAACCACCCCCACCCCCACGTTTCCCTGCCACCCCCACGTTTCCCTGCCACAACCACTTTTGTCATACATGATAACATGATTGCGATAATAAGCATAATTAAATACTAAATGGGTAATATAGAATGAAATATGTTGTACGCAAAAAAAAACATTGATTGGTGGTACCCATGGACGCAGCCAGGGGAGGGGGCATGGGGCCCAGCCCCCCCCCCCCCCCAAGCCAAGCCGTCTTCTATGAGCCAAAAAATAAAGAAGCAGTACAAAGCAGTATCTAAATTATTCCTTGAAATAAATATTTTGTAATTAATGCCAATATTATCTAATAGAAGAATCTATATAAACATCAACCATATTCTGAAAAATTTTCCTCATCCTCTGGGGAGGCCGGTTCTATTGCCCCCCCCCCCAAGAGGAATTTTGTTGCTGCGCCACTGGTGGTACCTAATACAAAAATTTGTTTGTTTAATAATTGTTATTTATACAATTTTGAAGCCGTATCAGATAATGCCATTTCAGCTTCACTAAACTTGTAGACCCTTCCAGTTTCAGTGACAGCATCCACTTTAAGTGACATTTAAAATCTCAGGTTTATTTGGATACAGAAATGATCGGGAAGGGTCACTTGGATGTGGTGGTTGTCACCTCCTCAGTTTCGTCATTTTTACCTAGTACCCACAAGGCAGGACCCTGGAATTTTTTTTTGGGGGGGGGGGGACTAACAAAAAATATTTGTAAATGTAAATATACACTTTTTTTAACAATTTCCACGAAAGGTTAGCTTTTGAATGCGAAAAGTATATATTTTCGGGGGGGGGGGGGGTCGAACCCCGCTGACCCCCCCCCTGGGTACAGCCTTGAGTACACATCCTAGCCACCAGAAATCATCATACCTAGCCACCAGAAATCATCATACATGGCAGTGACAAAGCCAGAAATTTCCTCAAATTCAATATTAGGTAAGCCATCTCCAAGGTTAAATTCAGTACTCTTACTGCTATTTAAATAGAGTTTTCCTCTCAAAACCATATCTTTCTTAGGTATGAAACAATGGTATTGTTGAATTCCAAGAACAGGTTTCACTTTGTCAAATCTGCTTTCAAGAGATAAAGTATAAAGTATTCTGCTGATGGTCATCATCTGTGCAATAAATAATATTAAAATTTTTTATGCTCTCAGTCACAAAGTTGTATAGCTGTCGAGGTGCTAAAATTTGATCAGAGTAAGATCGTTATAGACTTGCTTTCGCCGCAAGTCGTTTTACAGTTCCACCTAGTCCATCACATACATTTTTGCCATGACTGGTAGCTAAAAATGCCATTCTGCGTTTACGTTATAATAATCAGACTCGCGAAAACACATATTTAACATATTTTGTCGGTTCTTATCCATTGCTCTATTGATAATATTAAGTAATATAATTTAATTTGATTTAAAATGTTCAAAACCTGATAAATATACACCTAATTATGCACTATCCGCGGCAAACGACGGGTCTAGGCTGGTCGCGCGCCAGGTCTGAGCGACGCGGTTAGGCGATATTTTATGCAGCGCATGTACCAACACTTTTATTATTTATTTAATTACTTATTTGTCGTCGCCCCACTTTCAATATTGGCACAGAGGTACAGGAAAGTTCAATTAATATTACTTAATTTTTTGAGTTGAAAAAAAAATTACTTTTTTAGATAATACCATTTGAGTATTTATGATCTTGAGAGTGACCTTGAAACAAAGAAATTATGTCAATTTTTTAAATAGAAATAAACTTTAGTCCATAAGCTACAAAACGAGTGCTTACACAAAAAATTTCTTCTTCAGCATCCTGATATAATAATTATTAAAATACCCCCGTTGTAATAAAATGTGTTAATTTTTTATTCTTTTGAGTCCTATAGAAAAAAAACTACTCGTCAGAAAAATTTGAAATTATGGATTTTTAATACATTCGAGGGGTTAAACATGTGTACCAAAATTCGTTAAAATCTGAGTGGTAAATTTTTTTTGCTTGGTTGATTTGATATGGAATGACCCCTAAGGTAGTGGCTACGCCAGCCTTACTGACTGAGTTCAGAGGGTAGCCACGGAACGAAACGCAACATCTTTTCACCTTTCCCAAAACTCCTAAACTCGCCCCTAAACAAAATATGTTCAATTTTATAAAAAAAAAGTTACAGACCAGAACAGAATTTTTTTTTCTCAAACTTAAAATCTCGACGTTTCATGACATTCTAAAGCTATTTGAACAATAAAAATTTTCAAGTTTTCTTTTGTCGTTAATAGATTTCACTAGATGTGTAAGTAAGGGTATCACAGGCAGACACGTGTAGAACAGCCATACAGAAAAACGCTTTTTAATGTTTTGAGCTTTCAGAATCTGGCCTTATCTCGGACACAATTTTTCAACGTCAATTTTTACATTTGTTATAAATCGAATTCATTAAATCATTAAGTAGCATTTTTCCAAATACCTTATGACATTTCACAATCAATGTCACTTTTTTATAATCTATATGATAATAAAAAATCTAAATTCCAAAAAGACTGATTCACATCACTTAATATTAGTAAAAACTGGATTACTTGATTTTTCAAGTGTACGGGATTTAATTGCACAGAAGTGTACTAGTGAAAAGTATAAGGGATCGATAAAAATTATTCTGAAAGTGATTTTTTATTTTTAAATAAATTATTTACCGACATGGGCGCAGCCAGGGGAGAGCCATGGGACCCCCCCCCCAAGCCGTCTTCCATGAGCCAAAAAATAAAGAAGCATAATCTCTATCATTACAAAGCAGTATCCAAATTATCCCTTGAAATAAATATTTTGTAATTAATGCCAATATTATCTAGTAGAGGAATCTACTACCCATCCTCTGGGGCGACCAGTTCTATTGCCCCCCCCCCCCCCCCCCAGATGAATTTTCTGGCTGCGCCAATATTTAGTTAATTTTGGACTCATTTGTCTGGAAAATAGTAACTCCTATCAAAATATTGTATAGGAAGAAAATTGTAGAAAATTTTAGGTATGCATGTTGTTTTTTGTGAAAAAACTTTTTGTCCATCTTTTTTAGTTATTGCGTAAAATGACAAAAACAACATTGACAACAGTTTTTTTAACATATGGCCGCCATTTTGAAAGTACAGCCAGTTTTTTGTCTGAAATTGTTCCTTAGGCTTTATTTAATCTTTATGAAAAACATTGTCCCCTAGGATCGGGGGGGGGTGCATGTACAGCTAGGGTGGGCTCCCCCACTAATGGAATTCACACTGGAAATGAATGAAAGATACAATGACGCCATATGAATTATGATACTTGTAAAATTAAGTACCTATTTTCAGCAAAAGAAAAATTATTCTTTTTATAATAATACATATAGGTACAGGGCATTCTATGATTAAAGTCCCAGGAAGTAGGTACAGATTTTTAGAATATCTTTTGCACATTTGGGGATAACCTTTACTTATCTGAAATGTAATTTTGGGTGTAATTTTAATTCTTTAAATCGCGTAGGTCATGACATGGTAATTAGTTTTTTCATGTAAAGTAGGTAAGATTGCAATTTGCAAATAAGATCCCATAAAACCTAGAATGAAAATGCTCTTAATAATCAAACTTACAATCTTGCCTAGGTAGGTAAAAGAAATAATATATAGCAAAATAGCTCCTATAGGTATGTAAACGGTGTCCATGTAAGACAAAAATATCTATTCATTTTTGTTATCACTTTCGGAAATTTTTTCGAAGGCGCCAAATTGGAAAATTGTCCAAAAAATAATTTACAAAAACAATTATCAAACTGGTGCAAAACTGATCGACTAAGTAAGTAAATGTAAATACATTTATTCCTCTCGGATTAGAACGTTGGTTTTATGTATAAACCAAACTGCTAAAGCTTCATAAAGTTATTTGAAAAGAGCCATTGTTTATTCATCCGTAACAATAAAAATACAGAGATTAATGAAATGCAGGTCAAACAGATAATAGTGCATATAAATTATTATTAAACTTATTGTAAATATATGTTAGATCGACTCACGTTTGGCTGCGGACAGCAAATCTTTTACTTCTTTGATGATCCTTTTGATATGTTGATTGGTTTTTTCTAACTCCCTTTCATGTTTATGAAGATTTTCTCTAAAATATGGACTGTCACTTAAACACTCAGTAAATTCCAGAGGAGGCAAAATGACCCCCATTACGATGAAGTTATTTACTCGCACGTATTATCCATTAAAAAACCGGAGTTAATCGCTACACAAGATAACACTGGATTTAAAAACACTATTTTACACGGCAACTGGAAGAATACGTGTTACGTGAATCTACACACAACTGGTTCCTCATAGACTGAAAATGAAAACATGAAGTAAAAAAACAACCTGTAGGAATTAAACACACGCATGCGCAGAAGTGAGATAAACGTCAATTGCGTTGATTGCTGTAATTTTACCACGCTGGATCCAAGCCACTTTTAATCCAAACTGCACGGAACTGTTAATCAGTGATACTCAAACAAACATTTAACATATTAAAATAAAAGAATTTATTTCTCTTATTTGCACCGTGCTATATAGTGGAGTCGGTTAGAGCTGTATTTCAAGATTACCGTTACTTGGCGGAGAAAAGCACCAAATTTGGTACGAAGATACTTTAAGGGTATACTAATAATTGTTAGCCTGGGTGGGTGGGAATTTCTAAAAATTTTCATGTACTGTCGTGAGCAAAAAAAAGGACAACTATTTTTTTTTCTAATGTAAATCTGTCTCTATATGCACACTTGCAATGAATTTTGACAAATAACTGACAATGTCACAAAAATTGAAGTTAGATGTTCACAACTAACTAGATTTTAGTAAAAATAAGTTATAAGACTTGTCTTGTCCCATTTTTTTTGCACACGACAGTACAATACAATTTAAAATATTAAAAAAAAACATATCAAAACATTTTCTTCTTTTAATTATAAATTTAGTACAAAGAAAAGGTAGACATTATGCATGCATGTCATTTTCTTCATAATTTAAAGATCTAATTAAATAACATAGGGGACCCATTTAAAAAAAAATAGTTTTCGTTGAAAAACCCATATCGTTGAACTTAATGAAGAATAAATCGTATTTAATGTTGGTATCCGAAGAGATAATATTTTAAAGGTGCTTACAAACCAATTTTTAACAATTTTGGTAAAATGGCGGCCTTCTATTATTAAAACTAAAAATTAAAAATCTATTTTTCGAAAATCAAAATAATATTTGAGGGTCGGATCATATGCATTTTAACCAGCAGGATCCAAATAAATTTTTTTTTAATTAAAGCTAAAGAAAAAATGCGCTAACAGCGGAAACGCTGTCAACGACTATTTCGCGGTCAATTTCTATGTTAGATGTACTAGGGACTTATTTCTTTTTTAAAATTAAAGGTAAAGAGCCCACCTCTCGATTAAAATCAGTTCGAAATGGGCCAGAGGTTAATAGATCTTATTTTATTTTAGTTTAACATAAAAAATGCGCTAGCAGCGGAAACGCCGTCAATGACTATTTCGCAATTAACTTCTGTTAGATGTACTAGGGACTTAATTTTTTTTTTTTAAATTAAAGCTAAAGAACCCACCCTTTGATTAAAACTGGACTGGAATGGGCCAGGCTATTCGATTTTTGTTTATTAACATATTACTTGGGAAATTACGTTCTAGCAGCGAAAACGCTCTCGTCTGTTTCGCTGCTAACTTCCATGTTAGATGTACTAGGGACTTAATTTTTTTTTGAAATTAAAGTTAAATAGCCCACCTTTCGATTAAAATCGGTCCGAAAACAGGTAACTATTTTTTTTAATACGAGTGTAACGGTTTCTTTTAATTTGCTCTGGTGCCAAATTATGTAACAGTTTGTTGCCGGGTAGCTGGTTTGGAGATTAATCAGGGTCCAGATTAGTTAATAAGACAGCCCAATAAAAATATAAACAATTTTTTTTCTTCTTCAAACAGGTAATGTGTGGCAGTGTTACATAACATACAGGTACAGGTTATACAGGTATCTTTTACGGTTCTTAGGATAATATTTTCTGTTATCTGAGAGAGAGAGAGAGAGAGAGAGAGAGTGTGTGTGTAACGATGCGATGCGACATTAGTTACTCCTACTGGAGTGGAATCGGACGTCGGGCGTCGGGCGAATATCGTCGACTCAAGAAGTTTCCCAGCTCAACACGCTGTAGGAGGTCTCCAGGTCAGGCTCATCCGCTCTGGTTCTGGCGGCGAAACGGCATCGGGGAATGACTAACGACTCGAGGGCTCTCAGCTCACCACGCTGAAGGATTCCCAGGGTCAGATTGCATTCGTTCCGTCGTGTTTACGTCGGGAGATGCACAAAACTGTAATATGTTCAGCTCACCACGCTGAAGACATATTGGCAGAATTGTCCACACTGAATTAGTTGATTTGTGGCCGGGCTTTTATATCCGAGAATCCTCGCTTACTGGTGACGTAGAACTGCATATAGTTTAGTGTCGTGTGCAAATCAGTGCCTCTAGACGGGAGCTGGGTAGATTTGCGTGCCGTGTGTATATTGGTGTCGTGTGTAAATCCAGAAACTTTAGTAATGGAACATGAATTTATGAATGCTTCATTACACGAGTTTTACCTGAAAAATACGTGTTGGTCGTTAAAATTATTTTGAAAATTTGAGGCTAATAGCCTTCTTATTAGCTCTTGGGTCATAATTTGTAGGTAAAAATGTTGATATTATCATTACCTACGAATTTATGTATTCAAAAATGTTTTTTTGTAAATAACTCGAAAAGTATTAGTATTTAAGAAATTTTAAAGAAAGATTCTTAAAGAGGAAGAAATTTCCAATAAAAAAGTCCCGACTCCCGAAACTCTACCTCTATTATTAATAATTTTAATTTAATGTTGAAAACAGAACTCCGCGCGGCGAACACTAAGCCGTTACGATGCTCTGAAACCGGCCGTAATAAGTAAAAATATTTTTTTATGTTACTAAATATTAATCTAAAATTTTTTAAAAATTATGGTATTATTTAGACGCTTAAAGGAACAATATCCCGGTTTAAAAATTTTTTTCACCGATTTTTCATAAAATGAGCCTATTGTTAATTAACAAATTTTTTTAGAGTATGCGTTTATATTTCAAGTCGGATAATTGTTAAACAAAAGCCATTAAAATTATTTCGCTTCGACCCTATGTCAACTATACTTTGTGGGATTACGACATTGCGATGTTTTTAATTGTTATAGTCTATTAGTTATTAATTATTTAACCTAACAAAAAACTAAAAAATGAAAAAGTGAGGTTGAAAATTTTTTTTTATTAATTTTAATTATTATCACTGTTTTTATATTCACATAAACTTTAATTTTTCATTGCTAATTGTTGTTTCTTAAAAATTTTTCTTAATTGTCTATAATTATTTTTTTTCCTTTTTTTCAATATTTAAACAGATTATTAAGAAAAAATGTTATTCTTAAAGTTTATTATTTGTAGTTCTCTACAAGCTGCAAAAATGAAAAAAAAAATTTGTCGTTAATTTATTTGTTTATTTAATAAACAATTTGTTATTAACAATCGTCGAATGTGTTCATATTTTTTTTAGATAGAAAAAATAATAATAAAAACAACCGTATACATAAACACATATAAAAAAAATAAATTTAAAATTCTATAAAAAATATTAATTTTTTTTTTTGACATGTTTATGTATACAGTTGTTTTTGTTATTTTTTGCTCTATTTAAAAAAAATAAACACAATTGGGCGATTGTTGATAACAAATTGTTTATTAAATAAACAAATAAATTAACAACAAAAAATTTTTTTAATTTTTCCAGCTTGTAGAGAATTGAAAATAATGAATTTTAAGAATAAAATTTTTTCTTAATAATCTGTTTAAATATTGAAAAAAAGGAAAAAAATGATTATAGACAATTAAGAAAAATTAAAAAAAAAATTTTTTTTCTTTTAATCATATTTTATAACCAATAAAATGGCAATTTTTTTTTTCAAAAATACGTAATTTATCTATTTGTTTATAAAATTTGTTTAAAAAATTAGCAATGAAAATTTAAAGTTCATGTGATCTTATAGTACTACTTTTGAATATAAAAACAGTAATAATAATTAAAATTAATAAAAAAAAAATTTCAACATCTCTTTTTCATTTTCTAGTTTTTTGTTAGGTTAAGTAATTAATAACTAATAGACTATAACAATTAAAAACATCGCAATGTCATAATCGCATAAAGTATAGTTGACATATGGTCTCCATGAAGCGAAATAATTTTGGTGGCTTTTGTTTAACAGTTATCCGACTTAAAATATAAACGCAAACTCTAAAAAAATTTGTTAATTAACAATAATCTCATTTTATGAAGAATTGGTGAAAACATTTTTTTACAACGGTATATTGTTCCTTTAAGTGTCTAAACAATACCATAATTTTTTTTAATTTTCAAATTAATATTTAATAACATAAAAAAATATTTTTACTTATTACGGCCGGTTTCAGAGCATCGTAACGTAACGGCTTAGTGTTCGCCGCGCGAAGCTCTATTTTCAACATTAAATTAAAATTATTAATAATAGAGATGGAATTTCGGGAGTTAGGACTTTTTTATTGTAAATTTCTTCCTCTTTAAGAATCCTTCTTTAAAATTTCTTAAATATTAATAGTTTTCGAGTTATTTACAAAAAACAAAACTCCTTATTTTTTCAATTTTCATTTGTTTATAACTTTTGCAATTGTTTATGTGCGGGTTTGAAAATTTTGAGCATTTTTCTAGACGTCATTCCGAATCCAATGAGCCCTCACTCATATTTTTACGAGCTTTATCAAGAATTAATACGGCGTTGAACTTGTGAACTAGTCTACTACAATCCTGCAAATTTTCAGCTTTACAATAATTAATTCAAGAACTAAAATTCCTGGGCTACATGTGATATTTTGTCGTATTTGTCGGCCATTTTGGATTTTAGTGCTGCACATGAAAATTTTTAGAATTTCCAGAGGGCTCCTAGGCTAATATTTATTAGTATACTCTAAGCTACTTTCGTACCAAATTAAGTTAGGTAAGCCACCTCATTAGGTCTAACATGCATAACTTCTACTGTGAAGCTCGAGCTAAATTACTTTTATCCCCAGGTTACTTTTACCTTAACGACCTGATACTTTTATCTATAAACCAAAATAAACACTTTATCCCCGATTTAGCATTTAACCCCGGGGCAAATTAACTTTATGTTGAAATTAATTTCACTATAATTGAATTAACGTGAAATTTAATTTCATGATAATGGAATTGACATGAAATTAATTTCATCTTAGTGAAATTAATTTCAACATAAAAAAATATTGCCATGAAATTAATTTCACGTTAATGCAGTTATAGTGAAATTAATTTCATGTTAATTCAAATATATTTAAATAAATTTCACGCCAATTAAATTATAGTGAAATTAATTTCAACATAAAATTATTTTTCTGTGGCCCCTCTGCTCTTTCGTGATAAACCAGTCGTAAATAATTCTTCTCAACACAGTCTCTATTTTAATTTCATTTTATTTCATATTTTATCGTATTACTCAAGAAAAATTCTGTCACATTTAAAATTAATTATAAGCAGTGAATTTGAATGTTGATTTCTTTCAAAAACGTCATACTCTTGATGAGCTTCCACAAGTTTAGAACTGCCTGCTTTGCCACGGAATTATATCTACATCTACAGAGGCCTGGATTATTCGTCGTAAAGTACGAGTGCAAAAATGCCAATATTGAGAATCTACGTTTAAAATGATTATAAATAACCCCAAAACAAAATAATTGCCAGTGGAAGCAAATCATCGTTCCCAGTTTTTGTTTTGTGTTATTTGTTGTTATAAATACACCAGGCAACAATGGAGTTTTGGTAATTATTGTTTCTTTGTGCTAGTGTAGTGTGTAGTGTTCACTTGTTATCATTATTTATACAAAAAGTTGAAATATTATTGAAATGATTCTACCTATCGAAATTATTGAAAAAATACTGAGTAAATGTGATGGAAAGACATTATTAACTGCTAGAAAGGTCGGTGATGAATGGAAAACTATAGTGGATTATTTAACTCAAGTAAGTTTTATTTATAAATAAATCAGTCTAATAATAAATTTAATAACAGATACACTTCATTCAGTATCTGCCTACAATAACTTATTTCCGATTTTTTGCCAACTTTGTTAGCCGGAAATTGTTTTATATTTAGGAACACTGTAGTCTTGATCAGAATACAAATTATTGATTTTTTCTAAACAAATTCGTATTTATGTGTGTGTAGAGTTAATAAATTTAGTAGATTTGGCAAATGAAAATTTTGTTATTATATTTCTTGGCCACAAATCTATATCTTAAAGGCTAAGTCCACGTATTTTTGATAGACCTTTGTGTAGGTAAATCTTTTGTAATGCAAATCAAATAAAATTTTCTTCAAATCTTGTAAACAATAATAAAGTAAGCTGATTATTTCAACAGTGGAAAATTATCGAACATTTCATTTATTACTTTTATGATATAGAGGACACACATTTGGGAATGGTGCTGCAAGGAAGAGATCCCACAAAATGAGTTGGTAGAGTACTTGCAGTGCTATAAAGAGAATGACAATGAAAAATGGTTACACATCTACGTCAACTGGTGTTCGTGGGAGGATATTAACCAAATAATATGTGATATAGTCTTGAGTCCAGCTGAAATTCCCAGGATATCCTGCATTGCTGTGTCTGGGGAATTCATAGCGGTGGGCTCTCAAGATGGACGTCTCAGGATCTTCAGTAGCCACTGGAAAATGCTGTATGCTGCTCGTATAGTAGCTGTCAAGATATCCAGTCTCACTTTTATGCATGGTAAGTGGTCTGATAGGTACTGAAATTCTTACCGGTATATGTATGTTTTTATAATTGTTTTTTATGAATGGACATTTTGAATATCTATTTTTGTTAATTTAGTAAATAATTTTATATGATATAATCCTTTATATAATGAACTTTAACTTTAAAATATCGCACCTTAAATTCTTAATTTTCCACTAGCTCTTTCTAAGGAAACACTCAAACTCCTGTAGCAGATTCTTAATCTGTAGCTTGTGTCTGTATGTTTACTTAGCTGTACAAAGAATAGCATACATTTCACTTTTAAAACATTTCGGTTTGGATTTCTAAATTGGTTCTAAGATATATTTTCAAATTCACTGTTTGATGAGTACTTAGATACCTTTATCGTCTCAGATTTCTTTTATTCTTCCAATAACTGACAGATTTCTTTAAAGTATGATTAGTCCAAATTTTTGTTTCAACATTTATGACAATCTAATAATTTGTTATATCCAGATTTGTTTAATTGATTTTATCGTAAATTTACATCTACTTCTTGTTAATGAATAATTTCATATACATGAATGTTAATTATAATTCCAGTTAATATACCATTAAAAATTTAATTGTTTAATTTAATTAATATTCCTGATTTGCTTTATTTAATTAAGTATTATAGTCCAAGATCCCAGAGCTGCCAGACCTACGTCATTTTAGCAAAGCTAATATTTTGACAACAAATAGTGTAATATCTAATTAAGAACGTATGCGTATTTGCTAGTTTGAAAGTGGGGCCCTTTTGCAGAAAACAGGTACAAAAGGTACATAAGAATTTTACTCAGTACGTTAAATTATGATAGCTGGATTATTTTGCAAGTGACACGCTAACTACATGGTGTAAGCGTCAGCCTCCAAATCCGAAGGTCCGAGGTTCGATCCTGAGCGTTCTCAGCTTTTTTTTTTCAACAAATATTAACTTCAGGTGGCGATTACCAAGAAAGAGACAACCGAAAGGGAAATATTTATTATTTTTGGCCATAACTGTTTTTCTTAGTACGTATATTTGAAAAAAAAAACTGAGAACGCTCAGGGATCGAATCTCGGACCTTCGGATTTAGAGGCTGACAATCAATCAATCAATAGTATTTATTCAGTATTAATAGTACAATATGTGCCTCCTCGGAGCCCAACCCGGAGCCAGCCACCCGACCAGGACAGGTGACCTCGAGGTGGGTGTGGGGCTGGGCGGGGTGGGCCCGACTCAGCTTAGAGATAGTTTGAGTGGGGGGCTAG